>CAWUFW010001611.1:272500-1490593 GCA_963921515.1 Calotriton arnoldi | reverse complement strand
AGTTGATTTTAATTTGTTGCGAGCGGTGTTGAAGGAAGGAGGAGAACCATTTTAGTACTGTGCCATTAATGCCGGAGCGCTTCGACAAGGTCTCCAGAAGAGCTGGATGATTTACTGTGTCGAATGCAGCAGATAGGTCAATAAGGATGAGAAGGCAGGCATCACCTTCATCCAAAGCCTTGTGAATATCGTCAGAGACGTTGAGCATAGCTGTTTCAGTGCTACAGCCTTTCCTGAATCCTGATTGAAAGGTGTCGAGGAGGTTGAACTCATCAATGTGTTTGTTGAGTTGGTGGAGAACGCATTTCTCCAATGTTTTTGCAAGGAACGGGAGGTTGGAGATAGGTCTGAGGTTAAGATCATTAGGGTCGGCCCCTGGTTTCTTGAGAATGGGTGTGATTTGTCCTAGTTGAAGGGAGTCTGGGACACAGCCTGAGATGAGAGAGGCATTGATGATTTTTGTCCAGAAAGGGGAAATGGTGTGGTTGAATTCTTTTATAATTGTGGATGGGAGGGGGTCCATAGTGTGGGAGGAAGGTTTTAGGGTAGAGATTATACTGAAGACCTCGTTTTCCGACATTAGCTCAAAGTCGGACCAATGCGCATTGTTTTTTAGCTGGAGGCAGACCTGATTGTCCTTGGTAAGAACTCTTTCTGATTGGTCTAATTGGATGAAGGATTGATCAATTTTTGAGACTTTATTAGTGAAGAAGGTGGCAATTTCTTCACATCGCTCTTTGGTGGCTTTGATTTCTTGAGAGGGAGTGCAGTTTATTTGGCTTTTGACAATGTTGAAGAGTTCTCTCGGTCTGTTTTTCGCCAGATCTAGTTGGTTGCGGAAGAAAGACGCCTTTTCACTGAAAATGTGTTTTTTGTATGCCTGCCGAGCAGATCTAAGTTGTGCTAGGTGCAAGGTCGAGGGTTTAGTCTCCAAGACCTTTCCCTTTGTCTGAGTTGACGCCTTTCGTTATTCAGATCCACGTTGAACCAGGGTTTAGATTTGGTTTGCCTCATTTATTTAAGTTTGAGTGGGGCTACTTGGTCTAAAACCTCTGTCATTTTTGCGTTAAAGTGTGAAGTGAGGTCATCGGCCGTCCATGATGAAGGTTGGAGTTGTAGATGAGCATGAATCATGGATTCAAGTTCGGGTAAAGGGACTTCTGTGATGTTTCTAGTCCAGTGTTTAGGTTTGTCATCACGAATAGGTTGGTGGCTGACAAGTGCGTCAATCTTGAACAGAATGAGGTGGTGGTCGGACCAGTGGTAGGGGGGGGGTGCCCAGCACTCACCTCGCTTCTAAACATGCTGAATCATGGCTCAGGGTACCGAGACGGCCACGCTCCGCAGCACGACCAGCAGACGGCGTGTCTGGCACAAGACAACAAAAGTTGTCTTGTGTATTTATTCATTCTTGCATGCTCAGACTGGGGGTGGGAGAAGTTGCCGATAATGGCACTATGCAGTGAACATACCTGAGCCGAAGAGCTGCAGTTAGCACACCTGAGCCAAGCAGCTGCAGTGAAAACACCTGAGCCGGGCAGATGCAATAAACACATGGTGGATTATTGGTGGATTAGTAGGGGGGGGGAATATGAATGGTTATTGGGAGGGCCACACATTCAAGTGAGCCGCCCATCCCTTCAGCCAGATACCAGCGCCTCTTAGTTTATAACTAGATGAACAGGACTACATGTCCCAGAATGCAAAGGAAAGAACCTGGACTGGATGAGCTCCTCGCTCATGGAGCTGGGAAAGCCAAGCTGCCTGAAGCTGAGATCGCTCCAGAGGGAGAGGCGTACATGTCCCGAGGGCTGGACACAGGGTCTGCACGTCCCCAGGACAGGACCCTGAGCACAGAGCACGTGCACCCGAGGGGGGGGGGGGTGAGCCTGCAGGTCTCCAGGGCCAGACACAGAGCAGGAAGCTGAGTCCCAGAAACCAGTCCTGCGGGTCAGCCTTGCCCCCCCCCTCCGCACCTCCCACGCACCCCCCCACGCAGCAGGACTCCAGCCTCAGGTCACTGCAGACTGCGTCACAGGCAGAGCAGATCCGTCACTGCTCACTTCGCCTAAAGGAAAGAGTAAACCAGTTTAACAAGGGGGTGAGGTCTGTCAGGGTGTGACCATCACAAGAAGGGCTCATTGAGAGCTGCAACCTCAAGGCAACCATAAACCTGCACCCAGAGAACTACACCCTGAGACACTCAGAACACCCTGCAACCCCAGAGCGTTTATTAAACCTGCACCCACAAAGCTGCACCCTGAAGGATGCACCATGACAGCTGCACCCTCAAAGAGGCACTATGACAGCTGCACCCTCAAAGAGGCACCCTGAGAGCTGCACCCTCAAAGAGGCACCCTGGGAGCTGACCCTCAAAGAAGCACCCTGAGAGCTGCACCTTCAAACAGGAACCCTGACAGCGGCACCCTCAAAGAGGAACTCTGACAGCTGCACCCTCAAAGAGGAACCCTGAGAGCTGAACCCTCAAAGAGGCACCATGACAGCTGCTCTCTCAAAAAGGCACCCTGAGAGCTGCATTCTCAAAGAGGTGCCATTAAAGCTGCACCCTCAAAGAGGCACCATGACAGCTGCACCCTCAAAGGGGCACCATGACAGCTGCACCCTCAAAGAGACACCATGACAGCTGCACCCTCAAAGAGACACCCTGAGAGCTGCACCCTCAAAGAGGCACCCTGGGAGCTGACCCTCAAAGAAGCACCCTGAGAGCTGCACCCTCAAACAGGAACCCTGACAGCGGCACCCTCAAAGAGGCACCCTGAGAGCTGCACCCTCAAAGAGGCACCCTGAGAGCTGCACTCTCAAAGCGGCACCCTGGGAGCTGACCCTCAAGGAAGCACCATGACAGCTGCACCCTCAAAGAGGCACCCGGAGAGCTGCAACCTCAAAGAGGTACACTGGGAGCTGCACCCTCAAAGAAGCACCATGACAGCTACACCCTCAAAGAGCCACCATGACAGCTGCACCCTCAAAGAGGCACCATGACAGCTGCACCCTCAAAGAGGCACCATGACAGCTGCACCCTCAAAGAGGCACCCTGAGAGCTGCACCCTCAAAGAGGCACCATGACAGCTGCACCCTCAAACAGGAACCCTGACAGCTGCACCCTCAAAGAGGCACCCTGAGAGCTGCACCCTCAAAGAGGCACCCTGGGAGCTGACCCTCAAGGAAGCACCATGACAGCTACACCCTCAAAGAGCCACCATGACAGCTGCACCCTCAAAGAGGCACCCTGAGTGCTGCACCCTCAAAGAGGCACCCTGGGAGCTGACCCTCAAAGAAGCACCATGACCGGTACACCCTCAAAGAGACACCCTGGGAGCTGACCCTCAAAGAGGCACCCTGAGAGCTGCATTCTCAAAGAGGCACCATGATAGCTGTACCCCCAAAAAGGCCCCTTCAGAGCTGCCTCCTCAAAGAGGCGCCATGACAGAGGCACCCTCAAAGAGGCGCCATGACAGCTACACCCCCAAAGAGGTGCCATGACAGCTGCACTCTCAATGAGGCCCCCCTGCGTGATGCACCCTCAAAGGGGCACCCTGTCAACTGCACCATCAAAGAAGCACCATGACAGCAGCACCCTCCATGAGGTGCTATGAGAGCTGCACCCTCAAAGGGGCGCCCTGAGAGCTGCACCCTCAAACAGGAACCCTGACAGCGGCACCCTCAAAGAGGCACCCTGAGAGCTGCACCCTCAAAGAGGCACCCTGGGAGCTGACCCTCAAGGAAGCACCATGACAGCTACACCCTCAAAGAGCCACCATGACAGCTGCACCCTCAAAGAGGCACCCTGAGTGCTGCACCCTCAAAGAGGCACCCTGGGAGCTGACCCTCAAAGAAGCACCATGACAGGTACACCCTCAAAGAGACACCCTGGGAGCTGACCCTCAAAGAGGCACCCTGAGAGCTGCATTCTCAAAGAGGCACCATGATAGCTGTACCCCCAAAAAGTCCCCTTCAGAGCTGCCTCCTCAAAGAGGCACCATGACAGCGGCACCCTCAAAGAGGCACCCTGAGAGCTGCACCCTCAAAGAGGCACCCTGAGAGCTGCACCCTCAAAGCGGCACCCTGGGAGCTGACCCTCAAGGAAGCACCATGACAGCTGCACCCTCAAAGAGGCACCCAGAGAGCTGCAACCTCAAAGAGGTACACTGGGAGCTGCACCCTCAAAGAAGCACCATGACAGCAACACCCTCAAAGAGCCACCATGACAGCTGCACCCTCAAAGAGGCACCATGACAGCTGCACCCTCAAAGAGGCACCATGACAGCTGCACCCTCAAAGAGGCACCCTGAGAGCTGCACCCTCAAACAGGAACCCTGACAGCGGCACCCTCAAAGAGGCACCCTGAGAGCTGCACCCTCAAAGAGGCACCCTGGGAGCTGACCCTCAAAGAAGCACCATGACAGGTACACCCTCAAAGAGACACCCTGGGAGCTGACCCTCAAAGAGGCACCCTGAGAGCTGCATTCTCAAAGAGGCACCATGATAGCTGTACCCCCAAAAAGGCCCCTTCAGAGCTGCCTCCTCAAAGAGGCGCCATGACAGAGGCACCCTCAAAGAGGCGCCATGACAGCTACACCCCCAAAGAGGTGCCATGACAGCTGCACTCTCAATGAGGCCCCCCTGCGGGATGCACCCTCAAAGGGGCACCCTGTCAACTGCACCATCAAAGAAGCACCATGACAGCAGCACCCTCCATGAGGTGCTATGAGAGCTGCACCCTCAAAGGGGCGCCCTGAGGGCTGCAGTCTGAGAGAGGCACCCTGAGAGCTACACCCTCAAAGAGGCACCCTGAGAGCTGCACCTTCAAAGAGGCACCCTGAGAGCTGCACCCTCAAAGAGGCACCCTGAGAGCTACACCCTCAAAGAGGCACCCTGAGAGCTGCACGCTCAAAGCACCACCCTGGGAGCTGCACCCTCAAATAGGCACAATGAGAGCTGCACCCTCGAAGAGGCACCATGATAGCTTCACCCCCAAAGAGGCACCCCAAGAGCTGCACCCTCAAAGAGGCACAATGAGAGCTTCACCCTCAAAGAGGAACCCTGACAGCTGCACCCTAAAAGAGGAACCCTGACAGCTGCACCCTCAAAGAGGCACCATGACAGCTGCACCCTCAAAGAGGCACCATGACAGCTGCATCCTCAAAGAGACAACCGGAGAGCAGCACGCTCAAAGAGGCACCCTGAGAGCTGCACCCTCAAAGAGGCATCCTGAGAGCTGCACCCTCAAAGAGGCACCCTGAGAGCTGCACCCTCAAAGAGGCACAATGAGAGATTCACCCTCAAAGAGGCACCCTGAGAGCTGTATCTTCCAAGAGGCACCATTACAGCTGCATCCTCATAGAGGCACCATGACAATTGCACCCTCAAAGAGCTGCACCCTCAAAGAGGAACTCTGACAGCTGCACCCTCAAAGAGGAACCCTGAGAGCTGAACCCTCAAAGAGGACCATGACAGCTTCTCTCTCAAAAAGCACCCTGAGAGCTGCATTCTCAAAGAGGCAGCATGACATCTGCACCCTCATGACAGCTGCATCCTCAAAGAGGTGCCATTAAAGCTGCACCCTCAAAGAGGCACCATAACAGCTGCACCCTCAAAGGGGCACCATGACAGCTTCACCCTCAAAGAGGCACCATGACAGCTGTACCCCCAAAAAGGCCCCTTCAGTGCTGCCTCCTCGAAGAGGCGCCATGACAGCGGCACTCTCAAAGAGGCGCCATGACAGCTGCACCCTCAATGAGGCCCCCCTGCGGGCTGCACCCTCAAAGGGGCACCCTGTCAACTGCACCCTCAAAGAAGCACCATGACAGCTGCACCCTCAAAGAAGCACCATGACAGCTGCACCCTCAAAGGGGCACCCTGAGAGCTGCAGTCTCAGAGAGGCACCTGAGAGCTGCACCTTCAAACAGGCACCCTGAGAGCTGCACCCTCAAAGAGGCACCCTGAGAGCTGAATTCTCTAAGAGGCACCCCAAGAGCTGCACCCTCAAAGAGGCACCCCAAGAGCTGCACCCTCAAAGAGGCACCCTGAGAGCTGCACCCTCAAAGAGGCAACCTGGGAGCTGCACCCCAAAGAGGCACCCTGAGAGCTTCACCCTCAAAGAGGCACCCCAAGAGCTGCACCCTCAAAGAGGCACAATGAAAGCTTCACCCTCAAAGAGGCACCCTGAAAGTTGCACCCTCAAAGAGGCATCCTGAGAGCTGTATCTTCAAAGAGGCACCATTACAGCTACACCCTCGAAGAGGCACCATGACAGCTGCATCCTCATAGAGGCACCCTGAAAGCTGAACCCTCAAAGAGGCATCCTGCGAGCTGCACCCTCAAAGAGGAACCCTGACAACTGCACCCTCAAAGCGGAACCCTGAGAGCTGAACCCTCAAAGAGGCATCCTGAGAGCTGCATCCTCAAAGAGGCACCCTGAGAGCTGCACCCACAAAGAGGCACCCTGAGAGCTGCACCCTCAAAGAGGCACCATGACAGCTGCATCCTCAAAGAGGCATCCTGAGACCTGCACCCACAAAGAGACACCCTGAGAGCTGCACCCTCAAAGAGGCACCCTGACAGCTGCACCCTCAAAGAGGCACCATGACAGCTGCATCCTCAAAGAGGCGCCATTAAAGCTGCACCCTCAAAGAGGCACCATGACAGCTGCACCCTCAAAGAGGCACCCTGAGAGCTGCACCATCAAAGAGACACCCTGGGAGCTGACCCTCAAAGAAGCACCATGACAGCTACACCCTCAAAGAGGCACCATGATAGCTGTACCCCCAAAAAGGCCCCTTCAGAGCTGCCTCCTCAAAGAGGCGCCATAACAGCGGCACCCTCAAAGAGGTGCCATGACAGCTACACCCCCAAAGAGGTGCCATGACAGCTGCACCCTCAATGAGGCCCCCCCTGCGGGCTGCACGCTCAAAGGGGCACCCTGTCAACTGCACCCTCAAAGAAGCACCATGACAGCTGCACCCTCCAAGAGGTGCTATGACAGCTGCACCCTCAAAGGGGCACCCTGAGAGCTGCAGCCTGAGAGAGGCACCTGAGAGCTGCACCTTCAAGGAGGCACCCTGAGAGCTGCACCCTCAAAGAGGCACCCTGAGAGCTACACCCTCAAAGAGGCACCCTGAGAGCTGCACGCTCAAAGAAGCAGCCTGGGAGCTACACCCTCAAATAGGCACAATGAGAGCTGCACCCTCGAAGAGGCACCCTGGGAGCTGACCCTCAAAGAAGCACCATGACAGCTACACCCTCAAAGAGGCACCATGATAGCTGCACCCCCAAAGAGGCACCCTGAGAGCTGCACCCTCAAAGAGGAACCCTGACAGCTGCACCCTAAAAGAGGAACCCTGACAGCTGCACCCTCAAAGAGGCAGCATGACAGCTGCACCCTCAAAGAGACACCCTGAGAGCAGCACCCTCAAAGAGGAACCCTGAGAGCAGCACCCTAAAAGAGGAACCCTGACAGTTGCACCCTAAAAGAGGCACCCTGAGAGCTGAATTCTCTAAGAGGCACCCTGAGAGCTGCACCCCAAAGAGGCATCCTGAGAGCTTCACCCTCAAAGAGGCACCCCGAGAGCTGCACCCTCAAAGAGGCACAATGAGAGCTTCACCCTCAAAGAGGCACAATGAGAGCTTCACCCTCAAAGAGGCATCCTGAGAGCTGCACCCTCAAAGAGGCACCATGACAGCTGCACCCTCCAAAAGGCACCATGACAGCTGCATTCTCTAACAGGCACCATTACAGCTGCACCCTCAAAGAGGCACCATGACAGCTGCACCCTCAAAGAGGCATCCTGAGAGCTGCACCCTCAAAGAGGCATCCTGAGAGCTGCAACCTCAAAAAGGCACCCCGACAGCTGCACCCTCAAAGAGGAACCCTGACAGCTGCACCCTCAAAGAGGCAACCTGAGAGCTGAACCCTCAAAGAGGCATCCTGAGAGCTGCATCCTCAAAGAGGCACCATGACAGCTGCTCTCTCAAAAGGCACCCTGAGAGCTGAATTCTCTAAGAGGCACCCTGGGAGCTGCACCCCAAAGAGGCACCCTGAGAGCTGCACCTCAAAGAGGCACCCTGAGAGCTTCACCCTCAAAGAGGCACCCCAAGAGCTGCACCCTCAAAGAGGCACCCCAAGAGCTGCACCCTCAAAGAGGCACAATGAGAGCTTCACCCTCAAAGAGGCACCCTGAGAGCTGTATCTTCAAAGAGGCACCATGACAGCTGCACCCTCAAAGAGGCACCCTGAAAGCTGAACCCTCAAAGAGGAACCCTGACAGCTGCACCCTCAAAGAGGAACCCTGACAACTCCACCCTCAAAGAGGAACCCTGAGAGCTGAACCCTCAAAGAGGCATCCTGAGAGCTGCATCCTCAAAGAGGCATCCTGAGAGCTGCACCCACAAAGAGGCACCCTGAGAGCTGCACCCTCAAAGAGGCACCATGACAGCTGCATCCTCAAAGAGGCATCCTGAGAGCTGCACCCACAAAGAGGCACCCTGAGAGCTGCACCCTCAAAGAGGCACCCTGACAGCTGCACCCTCAAAGAGGCACCATGACAGCTGCATCCTCAAAGAGGCGCCATTAAAGCTGCACCCTCAAAGAGGCACTATGACAGCTGCACCCTCAAAGAGGCACCATGACAGCTGCACCCTCAAAGAGGCACCATGATAGCTGTACCCCCAAAAAGGCCCCTTCAGAGCTGCCTCCTCAAAGAGGCGCCATGACAGCGACACCCTCAAAGAGGCGCCATGACAGCTACACCCCCAAAGAGGCACCCTGAGAGCTGCACCATCAAAGAGACACCCTGGGAGCTGACCCTCAAAGAAGCACCATGACAGCTACACCCTCAAAGAGGCACCATGATAGCTGTACCCCCAAAAAGGCCCCTTCTGAGCTGCCTCCTCAAAGAGGTGCCAGGACAGCTGCACCCTCAATGAGGCCCCCCTGCGGGCTGCACGCTCAAAGGGGCACCCTGTCAACTGCACCCTCAAAGAAGCACCATGACAGCTGCACCCTCCAAGAGGTGCTATGACAGCTGCACCCTCAAAGGGGCACCCTGAGAGCTGCAGTCTGAGAGAGGCACCTGAGAGCTGCACCTTCAAGGAGGCACCCTGAGAGCTGCACCCTCAAAGAGGCACCCTGAGAGCTACACCCTCAAAGAGGCACCCTGAGAGCTGCACGCTCAAAGAAGCAGCCTGGGAGCTGCACCCTCAAATAGGCACAATGAGAGCTGCACCCTCGAAGAGGCACCCTGGGAGCTGACCCTCAAAGAAGCAGCATGACAGCTACACCCTCAAAGAGGCACCATGATAGCTGCACCCCCAAAGAGGCACCCTGAGAGCTGCACCCTCAAAGAGGAACCCTGACAGCTGCACCCTAAAAGAGGAACCCTGACAGCTGCACCCTCAAAGAGGCAGCATGACAGCTGCACTCTCAAAGAGACACCCTGAGAGCAGCACCCTCAAAGAGGAACCCTGAGAGCAGCACCCTAAAAGAGGAACCCTGACAGTTGTGCCCTAAAAGAGGCACCCTGAGAGCTGAATTCTCTAAGAGGCACCCTGAGAGCTGCACCCCAAAGAGGCATCCTGAGAGCTGCACCCTCAAAGAGGCACCCTGAGAGCTTCACCCTCAAAGAGGCACCCCGAGAGCTGCACCCTCAAAGAGGCATCCTGAGAGCTGAACCCTCAAAGAGGCATCCTGAGAGCTGAACCCTCAAAGAGGCATCCTGAGAGCTGTATCTTCAAAGAGGCACCATTACAGCTGCACCCTCGAAGAGGCACCATGACAATTGCACCCTCACAGAGGCACCCTGAGAGCTGAACCCTCAAAGAGGCATCAATAGACTAATGGTCTCCCCTCTTTCAAGGATGGGGGTTATCTGACTGTTTCAACCACCTGCGTTTTTCACTCCTTAAATGTATATTTAAGTGTGATGTCTTTGCTTATATATTTTATGCATCCTCATGTCCTACGATGTAGTGCAACTTTTCCTTCCTTTGTGTATGTAAAGCGCTCTGATACCCCGGGTCTAGCTAGCGCTATATAAAACTTTATATAAATAAATAAATAGTGCAAGGGTGTCTGCGTTGCAGGAGAAGAATGTTTAGGTGCAGGAAGGTGCCCCTTCCTGCACATAAACAATTTTAAAAAATGACGTTTTGCAACTTCTATGTGTGCTACATTGAGTAGCACACATATAAGTTATAAAACGCTATCTAAAGATTGTGGGGCTTATTTACAAGTCCCTTGTGCAACCGATGCATCTCTTTTTGTGACACACCGCTGGCGCAACCTCCTGCCTCATCTTCACAAGGACACGTTAAGCCACCCTGCGTGGCTTTTCCTGTCCTTGTAAATATGGCCCCTTCTCATGCAACACTTTGTGTGAAAGGGGCGTGACATGGATGTTGCTGTGGGTGTTCCCAAGCAACACCCATGTATTATGCCGCATTTCCAGATTTACGAGAATGCGTAAACCTGGAAATGCGTCCGAATGCTACGCCACCCTAGGGATGGCGTAGCGAGGCACAACGAGGAGAAATGTTTACATTTCTCCTCGCTTTTAGGATGGGCCTGGGCAGCGCATGCGCTGCTCTGGGAGGCATGCTGTATTGGAGTATGGACTTGAAGCCCCACCCACTCTCAATCAATCAATCAGGGGAATTGCAAGCGTGCTACTCACCCGTGAGCGTGTCAAGGCGCGGGGGGGGGGTAAGCAGCTCCATTCAGTCGAAGAGCCAGGTCTTGAGCGTCTTCCTGAAGATGTTCAGGGAGGGGGCGCGTCTGATGTTGAGCGGGAGTTCGTTCCAGGTCTTGGCTGAGATGTAGGAGAAGGTTCTTCCACCTGTTCTGGCTCTGCGGATGCGTGGGATTTCGGCGAGGGCAAGGTCGGCGGATCGGAGGTTTCTCTTGGGTACGTGGAAGGAGATTCTCTCGTTGAGGTATTGGGGTCTGGTGTTGTGGATGCATTTGTAGGCGTGGGTGAGTATCTTGAAAGGGACTCTCTTCTCAACGAGGAGCCAGTGGAGATTCCGTAGGTGTTGGGTGGTGTGCTCGTGTCGAGGAATGTCGAGGACGAGTCTGGCTGCGGTGTTCTGTATGGTCTGGAGCTTGCAGGAGCAGAGACTTGTAGACTCCGGCGTAGAGGGCGTTTCCGTAGTCCAGTCTGCTGTTTATGAGTGCGTGTGTGACGGCCTTCCTTGATTCAGGGGGGGGATCCACTTTAAGGTCTTTCGGAGGATTCGGAGGGTGTTGAAGCAGCTGGAGGCGACGGCGTTGATCTGTCGGGTCATGGAGAGGGAGGAGTTGAGTACGATGCCGAGATTTCGGGCGTGGTTCGTGGGTGTGGGGGGGCGGCCGAGGGCTGTAGGCCACCAGGTGTTGTCCCATGCCGAGGGGGAGGGTCCGAGGACGAGGACTTCTGTCTTCTCCGAGTTGAGCTTCAGGCAGTTTCTGCTCATCCAGGATGCGACGTCCTTCATTCCTTCCTGGAAGTTGAGTCTGGTGGTGATAGGGTCCTTGGTGAGGGAGAGGATGAGCTGGGTGTTGTCGGCATAGGATACTATGCTGAGTCTGTGCTGTCTGAAGATGGCGGCGAGGGGGGCCATGTAGATGTTGAAGAGCGTGGGGCTGAGTGATGATCCTTGGGGCACTCCGCAGTTGATTTCTGTGGGTTCGGAGAGGAAAGGTGGTAGTCTGATTCTTTGGGTTCTGCCGGTGAGGAACGAGCGGATCCAGTCGAGGGCAGTTCCTTGTATGCCGGCGTCGTGGAGTCTGGCGGTGAGTGTGCGGTGGGAGACTGTGTCGAACGCTGCAGAGAGGTCGAGTAGGATCAGGGCCGTGGTGTGTCGTTTGGTCGAGAAGGGTGCGGATGTCGTCTGTGGCGGCGAGTAGGGCGGTTTCGGTGCTGTGGTTGCTGCGGAATCCGGATTGGGAGGAGTCGAGGATGGACTTTTCTTCGATGAATTTGGTTAGTTGTGCATTGACGGTCTTCCCCGCGAAGGGGAGGAGGGAGATGGGTCGGTAGTTCTTGAGGTTGGTGGGGTCTGCTGAGGGCTTCTTGAGCAGGGGTCTGACTTCTGCGTATTTCCTGTCGTCGGGAAAGATGCCGGTCTTGAAGGTGGTGTTGATGGTGTGTCGTAGTTCGGGAGCGATGGCGGTGGCGGCTCTGTGGAAAATGTGCGGTGAGCAGGGGTCCGTGGGGGGCTTCTGAGTGGATGCCTTTTAGGTCGAAGTGGTGTCTTCGGTGGTGACTGGGGTCCAGGGGGAGACGGTGGGCTGGATGGCGTTGCTGGAGCAGGAAGTGGTTTCGGAGTTGGGTGTCTGGTCGTTGAAGTTGTCGTAGAGTGCCTTGATTTTTAGACGGAACTAGGATCCGAGCTTGTCGCAGAGGTCCTGGGAAGGGGTGATGTCCGTGGTTTCGCTGGGGGGCTTGGTGAATTCCTGGATGACGCTGAAGAGTTGCTTGGAGTTGCTGGCGTTGGCGAGGATCTTGTTTTGGATGAAGGTCCTTTTGGTGGAACTGATGCGTTGGTGGTCTTCCATCATGGCGTTTTTGTAGGTGGTGTGATCTTCTGGTGTAAGCGCGCCTGTAAGCACGCGGGGGGGGCAGGACCCAGACTTATCTTCCAGGACTGATTCATCCCTATAATCTCCTTCCTCCCCTCTCTCCCTACCTTGCTGAGAACCACTCCGGCAGGTAGCTGGGTAGTCTGCCACAAAAGACTTTAAGTAATGCATACTGTGATGAAGGCCCAGAAGAGTTATATATAATCCGTGGGCACTTCATTTCCGGGATCTGGGAAAACGTTTATGACCATTTTCTATAAAGAGGAACCATGTTTCAATACCAAAGAGGAAACTGACCTCAGTGAAGGTGCACAATGGACTCCTGAAACCCCTGCCCGCTTCAACATATGCCTCTGAAGAGATAAGCTGAAGGAGGTTAACACTAACACATACACTCAACATAGCTTGATGATTCAGAAACAAATACTTATTGGATATAGAAACAGACGCTATCAGTTTTAAAGTGCAGGTATGAAGACAGGGGTTCCGTGCACTATATGACGACAACTCCTTACTGCCCGAGGGTGGGTGGAGGTACTAAGGGGAGGGGCCAGGGGTCATACGTGACCTCAGTAAGTGGCCTTCCACGGAGCTCTATATCCTCCAATGGGAACCTTTTAAGGAGATTTTTCAGCTGGCTGGATTACATGGCTTCTGGGTACAGACCTCCCGAAACCCCTCCCTCTATCTCAAGAGAAGCCAGAAACCATGGGGTAACAATGGATTCAGACCTATCCTTGATACCACATGTCACCAGCGTCACAAAGAGGGCCTTCGACATAATGAAAACACTGCTTCACATCTTCCCGTACCCCGGATACCAACAGAACATGAAAGCCATCCTCACACTCGTAACCTCCATGCTTGGCTATGCCAACAGTCTATACCTTGGTGGCCAAGATGCAACGAAGGCAAAATACAACTAGATGACTTCTCTGCCTTCGCCCAAGAGAATGCACGACTCCAGTCCTGCAGTCACCCCATTGGCTGCCTGTGGCTAGAAGGGTTATGTTCAAGGCACTATGCATTGTCCACAGACCCTCCCAAGGAAAGAAAGACCAGCACAGGTACAAGTTAAAAGCAGGACCCTGCACTCGAGCTTTCCCTACAAATCATCACCGAAAGAAATCCGCAGGAGGCACTGCCTTCTCCGCACAAGACACTCAGCTCAGGAACACACTAGCAGCCAAGAAAGGAAACATTTACACTTCAGACGACAGTTGAAAACAATGTTATTTCAAAGATACTACATCATCCTATAACCCTGGAATTTAACCCAGAAAGATAATAGCTCCTTGAAGTTCAATCTACAATTTACAACCCACAGATATGGAACAACCCAAGTAGCGCACGTCTTACTGTATCCAGGTAAGCGAAGACCTGCGTCTAGCCTGGGTATCACACAGTGGTCAGTTCATAACCCCTCCTGGTCGACACCCATCCTAACAAAGAGCCTTCAGCAGCCGGCAGCAGACCTCAGCTTCATCATCTCACAGAAGACATATCTGCTACGGGTCTTGTCCATCACCCAACCAGCCCGCACCAACTGAGCAGGCGTGGAATACCTGAAGAGACCCGTCACATACTGCTGGACACCAGAGCACTCACCTGCCCACCACTGAGGCCCAGCGAGCTACACAGAAGGGCCGCTTCTCGCAACGCCCGTCAGACACGGGCTGATGGGACCAACGCCCGTCAGACATGGGCTGATGGGACCAACGCCCGTCAGACATGGGCTGATGGGACCAACGCCCGTCAGACACGGGCTGATAGGACCAACGCCCGTCAGACACGGGCTGATAGGACCAACGCCCGTCAGACATGGGCTGATGGGAACAACGCCCGTCAGACATGGGCTGATGGGACCAACGCCCGTCAGACATGGGCTGATAGGACCAACGCCCGTCAGACACGGGCTGATAGGAACAACGCCCGTCAGACACGGGCTGATAGGAACAACGCCCGTCAGACATGGGCTGATGGGACCAACGCCCGTCAGACACGGGCTGATAGGACCAACGCCCGTCAGACATGGGCTGATGGGACCAACGCCCGTCAGACATGGGCTGATAGGACCAACGCCCGTCAGACACGGGCTGATAGGACCAACGCCCGTCAGACATGGGCTGATAGGACCAACGCCCGTCAGACATGGGCTGATAGGAACAACGCCCGTCAGACATGGGCTGATGGGACCAACGCCCACCCCAGCAGATCTCCGCACCCTATGCCTCCTCAGGACCATAAACATTACAGAAAACATCAGAATGGATAACCCAGTGCGGTGACCAGCTACGTGGAGTGGGACCTGCGGGGCGGCTCAAGCGGCCACCGTGCTGACCACCATGACTGCGGCCTGCCCCTCACACGCTTCATCCACCACACTGCTAAGCGCTGCGTCCCATAACACGATAACCACACCTCGGTGCTCATCACGCACACAAGGAAGAACTTCCCACATAGGATCAAAACAAAAACAACACCCCCAACCACGCACCCTACAAGGCATAGCTTGCTGCCCATGTAGGCAAGCGCTTCAGTGTTCAATATAGGGGTAGTAAGCGCTATAGAACAAAGCTCCTGGAGCCGCAGAGGAGGACCTGAGGGCACAGAGGATGACGTCAGAGTACAGACCTCCTCAGAATACAGAGAAGGACCTGAGGATGCAAAGCTCATGGGGTACAGAGGAGGACATGAGGGTAGAGACCTCCCTAGTGCACAGAGGATGACGTCAGAGTACAGACCTCCTAAGAATACAGAGGAGGACCTGAGGGTACAGACCGCCCGAGTGCACAGGGGATGACGTCAGAGTACAGACCTCCTAAAAATACAGAGGACCTGAGGGTACAAAGCCCCTGGTGGTACAGAGCAGAGGACCGGAGGGTACAGACCTCCTGGGTGCACAGAGGATGACGTCAGAGTACAGACCTTCTAAGAATACAGAGAAGGGCCTGAGAGTACAACGCACCTGGTGGTACAGAGCGGAGGAGCACAAAGTACAGACCTCCTGAGTGCACAGAGGAGGTCCACAGAGTACAGACCCCTAAGCATACAGACAAGGAGCTGAGATGCAAAGCTCATTGGATACAGAGGAGAGCATGCGGGTACAGACCTCTTGAATGACGTCAGAGTAGGGGGTCCTGGGAAAACAGAGAAAGGCCTGAAGGTCCCCTGCTCGTGAGGGTACAGAGGAGGACCTGAGGGTACAGACTTCCTGAGAGTACAGACTTCCTCAGTGCACAAAGGAGGAGCTCGGGGTCCAGAGCTCCTGAGGGCACGGGAGCATCAGAGGGCACGGGAGCATCAGAGGGCACGGGAGCATCAGAGGTCAGGGTACGAGCATCAGAGCGAGGTCGGGGTACGAGCATCAGAGCGAGGTCGGGGTACGAGCATCAGAGGGCTGAGGGCACGGGAGCATCAGAAAGCTGAGGGCACGGGAGCATCAGAGGGCTGAGGGCACGGGAGCATCAGAGGGCTGAGGGCACGGGAGCATCAGAGGGCTGAGGGCACGGGAGCATCAGAGGGCTGAGGGAACGGGAGCAGCTGAGGGCACGGGAGCATCAGAGGGCTGAGGGCACGGGAGCATCAGAGGGCTGAGGGAACGGGAGCAGCTGAGGGCACGGGAGCATCAGAGGGCTGAGGGCACGGGAGCATCAGCAGGCTGAGGGAACGGGAGCATCAGAGGGCTGAGGGCACAGGAGCATCAGAGGGCTGAGGGCACGGGAGCATCAGAGGGCTGAGGGCACGGGAGCATCAGAGGGCTGAGGGCACGGGAGCATCAGAGGGCACGGGAGCATCAGCAGGCTGAGGGAACGGGAGCATCAGAGGGCTGAGGGCACGGGAGCATCAGAGGGCTGAGGGCACGGGAGCATCAGAGGGCTGAGGGCACGGGAGCATCAGAGGTGGGGGTACGAGCATCAGAGGGAACGGGAGCATCAGATGGCATGGGAGCAGGGGAGCATTAGAGAGCAGGAAAGCATTAGAGGGCAGGAGAGCATTAGAGGGCAGGAGAGCATTAGAGGGGAGCATCAGAGGTCAGGGTGGGAGCATCAGAGGTCAGGGTACGAGCATCAGAGGGAACGGGAGCATCAGAGGTCGGGGTACGAGCATTAGATCACTGAGGGCACACGAGATAAGGACCCCGAGGATCCAGAGTGGACCTGAGGGCACAGGGCTCTTGACCCCTCACCCCCACCCCGCACTTGCCTGCCGCCCCCTGGCTGTTCCCCAGCTCCTCCATCCAGCTCAGGTGTTTTCTGTGCAGGGTCACACGGTAGCTCCTGTTCTTCAGGCGGAGCAGGGAGTGGAAGGTGTCCAGCTCCATCCCTGGGTCTAGAGCCCCCTCCGGGGCGGACGCCATTGGGTTCGGTGCCGCTGTGGCCCTGGGTCAGGGCTCGGTTCTAGATTAATCCTTGGTTCTGGACCCCCAGTGTCGCCCCCTTCCTGCTGGAGCAGGTGGGTGCGGACCAGGATCAAGGGGGATCCTTCTCTGGGTTGATCCCCGGTTCTTGATCTATCAGTGGAGCCCGGAATCCGGATCCCTTCAGCAGCCTGGCTCTGGATCGACCCCTGGACGAGGGTCTGGCTCTGGATCGACCCCTGGGCGAGGGTCCGGCTCTAGATCGGTTCTGCGGTGGATCTCTGGTTCCGGATCCCCGGGCCCAGCTCTCTCTCTGCGGACCCCGGCTCCGGAGCCTCCCTCCGGCCTAGAGCGGTGCCCGCTGCACCTGTGCCCAGAAGTGCCAGGTGAGTCCACCGGCGCCTCCCAGCCCCTCCAGCCTGGAGCCCCTCCCTGGATCGGGGGCTGAACCTGTGCGGCCGGGTCTAGTCCTTCCTACCTCGGCCCAGGGTGTGATCCAGCGACGACCAGGTGACTGGGAGGTGCGACGTGGCTGACTCTGCCCCGGCCCTTCAAGTCTGTCAGAGGAGAATCTAACATGTGGCTGATTCTGCCCCAGCCCTTCTGGTCTTTCAGAGGAGGGTCTGACATGTGGCTGACTCTGCCCCAGCCCTTAAGATCTGTCAGAGAAGAGTCTGGCGTGTGGCTAACTCTGCCCCAGCCCTTCTGGTCTGTCAGAGGAGGGTCTGACATGTGGCTAACTCTGCCCCAGCCCTTTTGGTCTGTCAGAGGAGGGTCTAACATGTGACTGACTCTGCCCTAGCCCTTCTGGTGTGTCAGAGGAGGGTCTAACATGTGACTGACTCTGCCCCAGCCCTTCAGGTCTGTCAGAGGAGGGTCTGACATGCTACTGACACTCCCTCAGGCCTGCTGGCCTCTCGGTGGAGGGTCTGACATTGACTGACTCTGCCCCAGCCCTTTTCGTCTCTCAGAAGAGAGGAGGAACCTTTAAGTCCCACAAGGATCACGACGCTCAGGGCGTCTAGAGGAACACAGGAGCTGCCTGCAGTCGTCTCCCTCGGACCTGGGTCCAAAGAAAAGCGTTTTAAACACTGTTTATCCTGGCCACTGCCTGACCCTGCGGCCCCGGCCCTACCAGCCTCTCCCCAACGCTAGATGTGAGGTGAGAAGGTCCCAGAGGGGAGCCTGGCAGCCTGTACGATGGTTTAGTGTCAACCTGTAGGATGGTTTTGTGTTACCCTGTAGGATGGTGTCTTGTCATCCAGGTTTGATGGCTTGGTGCCATGGTTTAGGGTGGTTTGATGTTGCGCAGTAGGGAGGTTTATGTTGCCCTGCTAGGTGGTTTTGTGCCTTGTTCGATGGTTTAGTTTCACCCTGTAGCTTAGTCATGCTCACCCCGTTCTGTGGTTTGTCGTTGTCCTATAGAGTGGTTTGCTCTCACTCTGTAGGATTGTTTTGCTGGTCATCGGGTCGTTTGGGGTTGGCCCATAAGGTGGGTTGGTGTCATCCTGTAGGGTTTAGTGACACCCTGTAAGGTGAATTTGTTTCCCGTTGTGGTGGCTTGGAGTGACCCTGTAGGGCTTGGAGTCCCCCTGTAGGGCTTGGAGTCACCCTGCAGGGTTTGGAGTCACCCTGTAGGGTTTGGAGTGACCCTGTAAGATTGTTGTTTGCCCTGAGGGAAGGTTAGGTCTCCCCCTGTAAGGTGATTTTGTTGTCCTTTGTGGTGGCTTGGAGTCACCCTGTAGGGCTTGGAGTCACCCTGTGGGGGTTGGAGTCACCCTGTAGGGTTTTTTGTCACCCTGGGGGTTTGAAGTGACCCTGTAGGGTTTGGAGCCACCCTGTAGGGTTTCTTGTCACCCTGGGGTTTTGGAGTGACCCTGTAGGGTTTGGAGTCACCCTGTAGGGTTTCTTGTCACCCTGTAAGTTTTGGAGTGACCCTGGAGGACTGTTGTTTGCCCTGAGGGGAGGTTCGGTCTCCCCTGTAAGGTGGTGCTGGTGACCTGCAGAGTGAACTAACGTCCTCTAAGTACATGAGGTCTGTAAGGGTTCCTCTGTCCGGGCGGAACCATTATGACTTGGAATGCAGGGGGTGCTTCTTCAGGGGGGGACATCACTGGAGCGTGGACGTTTCTGCCTCTGAGTAACTATTCAAATTATACTGCAGCTGCCTTGGGCCAGGGGCGCAGCTAACAGAGGTGCAGCAGGAGCAGTGGCACTAGGGCCCGTGGTGGTGAGAGGGACCCAGAGTGCTGAGAGGGGCCCGCAGTGGCCTGTGGTGGTGAGAGGGGCCCTTAGTGGTGAGAGGGGCCCTTAGTGGTGAGAGGGGCCCTTAGTGGTGTGAAGAGCCGGTGAGAGGGATCGGTGGTGGTGAGAGGGGCCCTTAGTGGTATGAAGAGCCGGTGAGAGGGACCGGTGGTGGTGAGAGGGGCCCTTAGTGGTGAGAGGGGCCCGCAGTGGTGTGAAGAGCCGGTGAGAGGGACCAGTGGTGGTGAGAGGGGCCCGCAGTGGTGGGAGGGGCCCGCAGTGGTGGGAGGGGCCCAGAGTGGTGGGAGGGGCCCGCAGTGGTGAGAGGGACCCAGAGTGGTGAGAGGGGCCCTTAGTGGTGAGAGGGGCCCGCAATGGTGGAGGGGCCTGTGGTGGTGAGAGGGGCCCTTGGTGGTGTGAAGAGCCGGTGAGAGGGACCGGTGGTGGTGGGAGGGGCCCGCAGTGGTGGGAGGGGCCCTTAGTGGTGTGAAGAGCCGGTGAGAGGGACCAGTGGTGGTGAGAGGGGCCCGCAGTGGTGGGAGGGGCCCACAGTGGTGAGAGGGGCCCGCAGTGGTGGGAGGGGCCCAGAGTGGTGAGAGGGGCCCTTAGTGGTGAGAGGGGCCCTTAGTGGTGTGAAGAGCCGGTGAGAGGGACCGGTGGTGGTGAGAGGGGCCCGCAGTGGTGAGAGGGGCCCGCAGTGGTGGGAGGGGCCTGTGGTGGTGGGAGGGGCCCGCAGTGGTGGGAGGGGCCCGCAGTGGTGGGAAGAGTCCGCCCTGCACTGCACCAGCAGCTGTTATTTGAAAATTCCAAACTTCTTTTTCTTTTTTAGGTCTCGCCTGAGCCAGCGCATGCGCTGTCTCTTCGAGACATTTAGTGAGTGGCTTTTAAAAGTGCCACCAGAGGCTTATGCTGGCCTCAAGCTTGCGTTCACGCGAGCGTGCACGCGCGCAGCCGCCATGTGGGTTTCTGTCAAGGCTCATTAAGCCTTGCGTGCCTGCTCTCTGCCCTCCCTTCTCCAACTCCCTCATCGTCAGTTACCGGGCTACAGCTTGTTCTTTTTATTTATTCAAGTCCTGGGGGCTTCCCATTGTAGAGAACATTCTTATTATAGACTTCAAAAGCATCACAAATGTAGAGAGACTTTATAATGGTCTGAAACTATGCTCCTGTAGTGTGAACATGACATTTCACAGTCTGGCAACAACTCGGTGTATCTTACAGTTCTCCTCCATGCTCCGTGATTTTGCTATGTACAATCTTTCTTTCTTGCTTCCCGTCTCCCCGCGTTCATGCTTCTCAAAAGTCAGCTTTCCTTAGAACGAGTTCTTTTGATCAGAAATGTACCTGGGTGGAGAGGGAGTGCCTCGAAACCATTCACACACGTTTCTAACTATAGCTCTCAATATGTCTGGTCACATTCCTGTCAACTGAAGTCAAAGGCGTAGACTGCTGCTGCACCCCTTGTGCGGGAAACACACTTTACATACCCTAATAATAGCTCATTACTTATTGTTCGTGTAAGTACTGTAGCTGGTGCACAGTGGTGATATCTCGTGTCTATCTCAGGCAGTGCCTCGCAGCATCTTTACGCGTGACGCGGGTTAGAAGAAATGACTCACGCTTTTGTCCCCCCAGGCTCCTTGCCGGAGGGCCCTTACAAGGTCATTATGAAGGCCAACAGCTTACCTCAAAACCAATGCCCTGTTAAAAAAAACTCCTTTTTTAAAATTTCAATGGATTTATTGAAATATCAAAAAAGAAATACGGCCAGAAAGAAAATCATACAATCGAGTGAAAGGAAACCCTATCTGGGGAAAGGATGTGGCGTAACAACCAAGTCTGCTGACTTTGGAACTGGGGGACCGGGGTCCAGTCTTGGCATCGGCCCAAAATCCTGTAATTCTTGGCAAATCACTTAATCTTCCCGTGCCTACAAAAAACAAGCATTGGCATAGCCAATAGGTCTCGCCTTTGGGACCTTGTAAGTAAAAAAAACAAACTGAAGTGTAGGACTTCACGTTTACATTTACTGCATCCTAAATACGAAGTAAATGTAAACGTGAAGTCTTATACTTCAGTTTTTTTTTTTACTTACAAGGTCCCAAAGGCGAGACCTATTGGCTATGCCAATGCTTGTCTTTATTTGTTTCCTGCCTGGAGATGCTGTGTTTACTGTTGAGGGGAAGGAGGAGTTGGGGAGGATGGAGGATGGAGGAGCAAGCATGAGGGGGGAGTAAAGGGGGAGGTGGGGAGTGGAGGAGGAGGTGGGGAGTGGAGGAGGAGGTGGGGTGTGGAGGGGTTGTGGGGAGTGGAGGGGGGAGGTGGGGAGTGGAGAGTGGAGGGGGAGGTGGGGAGTGGAGGGAGAGTTGGGGAGGTGGGGAGTGGAGGGGGAGGTGGGGAGTGAGGGAGATGATGGAGGGGAGGGGGGAGTCAAGGGGGTGGTGGGGAGTGAAGGGGGTGGTGGGGAGTGGAGAGGAAGGATGAGGGGGAGGGGGAGTGCAGGGGTAGATGGGAAGTGGAGGGGAAGGATGGACGGGCAAGGTGGGGAGTGGAGATGGAGGTGGGGAAGTGGAGGTGGGGAGTAAAGGGGGAGGTGGGGAGTGGAGGGAGAGGTGGGGAGTGGAGGGGGAGGGGGAGGTGTGGAGTTAAGGGGAGGTGGGGAGTGAAGGGGGAGGATGGAGGGGAAGTGGGAGTCAAGGGGGAGTTGGGGAGTGAAGGGGTGGTGGGGAGTGGAGAGGAAGGATGAGGGGAGGGGAGGGGGAGTGCAGGGGTAGGTGGGAAGTGGAGGGGGAGGATGGACGGGGAAGGTGCGGAGTGGAGGTGGAGGTAGGGAGGTGGAGGTGGGGAGTAAAGGGGGATGTGGGGAGTGGAGGGGGAGGTGGGGAGTAGAGGTGGAGGTGGGGAGTAAAGGGGGTGGTGGGGAGTGGAGGGGGAGGTGGGGAGTGGAGGTGGGGAGGTGGAGATGGTGAGTAAAGGGGGAAGTGGGTAGTGGAGGGGGAGGTTGAGGTGGGGAGTGGAGTGGAGGGAGAGGTGGGGAGTGAAGGTGGAGGAGGGGAGTGGAGTGGAGGTGGATGTTAGGATTGAAGGGGAGGTGGGGAGTGAGGGTGAGTTGGGGAGTGGAGGGAGAGGTGGGGAGTGGAGGGGGAGGTGGGGAGTGAAGGGGAGGATGGGAGGGGAGGTGGGGAGTGGAGGGGAGGATGAAGAGTGAAGGGGAGGTGGGGAGTGAAGGGGGAGGTGGGGAGTGGAGGGGGAGAAGGGGAGTGGAAGGAGAGGTGGGGAGTGGAGGGGGAGGTGGAGAGTGAAGGGGGAAGTGGGGAGTGAAGGGGGAGGAGGGGAGTGGAGGGGGAGGTGGGGAGTGGAGGGGGAGGTGGAGAGAAAAGGTGGAGGTCTTCATCAAGGTGTGGTCCACTGAGAGTGAGAGGACGAGCTGGATATTGGTGGCATAGGAGATGATGTTGATGTCAAGCCGTCTGGCGATGTCTGCGAAAGATGTCATGTAGATGTTGAAGTGGGTTGGACTGAGCGATGAGCCTGGGGGTTTCCACAGATGGTGTGCTTGGGTTTCGAGGTGCAGGGTGGGAGGCAGACTCTCTGGGTGCGCTCCGCGGCAAAGGATGCCATCCATCTGAGCGCCAAATGCAACAGAAACAATTGATGGACGGAATGTTGGACAATGCAAACATTCATCCCAGTCACAAGGATCTGGGTTTAATCCATCATTCTTTTGCCCACCACACCACCCCAGTTTGGACCCAGCCATATGCAAATCAGTCTGGTCCCCTGTTCCTTATGGGAACAGTCCAGCCCGAACTGCCAATCCAGATCCTCCCTGGACCGGTAACTAGCATTGTGGGACCGTTTTCAGGGCATCACCCCTCATCAGCCAGGCTAGCTTGAATCCAGTTGTGCAGTGAGCAAGGGACCCACGTCTGGGCATACCCTTCCCACTTAGGGAAACAAATGCAAAAGAAACAATTGATGGACAGAATGCTGGACAATACAAACATTCACCCCCAGTTACAAGGATCTGGGTTTAATCCATCATTCTTTTGCTCACCACACCACCCTAGTTTGGACCCAGCCATATGCAAATCAGTCTTGACCCTGTTCCTTATGGGAACAGTCCAGCCCAAACTGCCAAGCCAAATCCTCCCTGGACCGGAAACTAGCATCCTGGGACCGGTTTCAGGGCATCAACCCTCATCAGCCAGGCTAGCTTGAATCCAGTGGTGCAGTGAGCACGGGACCGACGTCTGGGCATACCCTTCCCACTTAGGGCGACATATGCAAAAGAAACAATTGATGGACGGAATGCTGGACAATGCAAACATTCACCCCCAGTCACAAGGATCTGGGTTTAATCCATCATTCTTTTGCTCACCACACCACCCCAGTGTGGACCCAGCCATGTGCAAATCAGTCTTGACCCTGTTCCTTATGGGAACAGTCCAGTCCGAACTGCAAAGGCAGATCCTCCCTGGACCGTAAACTAGCATCCTGGGACCGGTTTTAGGGCATCACCCCTCATCAGCCAGGCTAGCTTTACTCTAGTGGTGCAGTGAGCACGGGACCAATGTATGGGCATACCCTTTCCACTTAGGGCGACAAATGCAAAAGAAAAAATTGATGGACGGAATGCTGGACAATGCAAACATTCACCCCCAGTCACAAGGATCTGGGTTTAATCCATCATTCTTTTGCCCACCACACCACCCCAGTTTGGACCCAGCCATATGCAAATCAGTCTTGACCCTGTTCCTTATGGGAACAGTCTAACCCGAACTGCCAAGCCAGATCCTCCCTGGACCGGAAACTAGCATTCTGGGACCCGTTTCAGGGCATCACCCTTCATCAGCCAGGCTAGCTTGAATCTAGTGGCGCAGTGAGCACGGGACCCACGTCTGGGCATACCTTTCCCACTTAGGGCGACAAATGCGAAAGAAACAATTGATGGACGGAATGCTGGACAATGCAAACATTCACCCCCAGTCACAAGGATCTGGGTTTAATCCATCATTCTTTTGCTCACCACCTCAGTTTAGACCCAGCCATATGCAAATCAGTCTTGACCATGTTCCTTATGGGAACAGTCCAGCCCGAACTGCCAAGCCAGATCCTCCCTGGACCGAAAACTAGCATCCTGGGACCAGTTTCAGGGCATCACCCCTCATCAGCCAGGCTAGCTTGAATCCAATGGTGCAGTGAGCACGTCATTTGTGATTCCAATCTGGCATAGTCGATTGATGAGTGTGTGGTGGGCAACGGTGTCAAAGGCTGCGGAGAGGTCCAGCAGGATCAGGGCGGCTGATTCTCCGCTGTCGAGTAGGGTGCGGATATCATCTGTTGCAGCGATCAGGGCTGTCTCGGTGCTATGGTTGGTGCAGAAAGCAGATTGGGAGGGGTCCAGTAGGTTGTTTCTCTCCAGGTGTTTGCTGAGTTGGATGTTCATGGCCTTCTCCAGGACTTTGGTGGGGAACAGGAGCCGAGAGATGGGACGGTAATGCTGGAGCTCGCTGGGGTCTGACGAAGGTTTCTTGAGGAGGGGTCTCACCTTCACGTGTTTCCATGCATCGGGAAAGGGGTCTGTGGTTATGGAGGCATTGAGGATGGTGGTAAGGTGGTGGCAGATCTGGTCTCTTCCGAGGTAAAAAAGTTGGTGGGGGCATGGGTCGGTGGGAGTTCTCGAGTGGAAGGATTTCATAAGAGCGGCTGTGTTTGTGTGTACAGAGTTGTTCCCATGCGTTGAGCGGGCGGTCAGGGGTGTTGGTCGATTGGATGCTTAGGAGGTCACAGGATTTGAAATCGAAGTTTCTACAGATGATTGCTGTCTTGTTGTGGAAGTGGTCGGCGAAGGCATCGCAGAGTGCCTGTGAGGAGGGGATTGAGTTTTTGGTGGCTGGCGGGCAGGTGAACTCTCTGACAATGGTGAAGAGTTACTTGGTTTGGTTGGCACTGGTCTCGATCCAGTAGATCAGGGTCTCCTTTTTTCCAGCTTTGAGCTGGCGGTTGTAGTCGTTGAGGGCTGATTTGAAGGTGGTTCGGTCAGTGTGGTTACTGCTGGTGCGTCATCTTCTTTCCAGTTGTTTGCATTTGTGCTTCGATGTGCTGACTTCCAGAGTTTATTAGCTGGCTCGTTTGGTAGTTTTGTGTGATTTAGCTGGTTTGGTGGGAGCGACTCGGTTGGCGGTGCAGGTGATCGAGGCGTTGAAGTTCTCAACTGCCTGGTACAGGTTGGTGGTGACGTTGAGCCGTGTGATGCTGAGGGTGTTGGTCCATTGCTACTGGGTGATCTTGGTCCAGCTGCAGTAGGGGGGTGCTGTGGCCGTTGGGGTGGTGCGGGGAGGTCCGGCGAGGGTGACGTGTACAATGGAGTGGTCCTACCAAGTGATTTCTGAGGTGTGGCTGTATTTGATTGTGTCGCTGGTCATAAAAAATGGGGTCCAGCGTGTGTCCTGCGTTGTGCATGCTTGAGGCCGATGTTGTCCTATCTTTCTAGGAGGTCGGTGGAGTTGGTGTCAGCGGAGTCGTCCAGGTGAAAGTAGAGGTCTCCCAAGAAGACGTAGTGTTTGGATTCAATGGCAAGCGGGGTGATGAATTCAGCGATGGCGCCGCTGAGGCCAGTTTGTGGCTCTGCGGGCTGTATGCGAGGGTGCCTTTAATGGTGGTTTTGTGGTCGGTGCTGTCTCACTCTGCTGGAAACACTCTAGATGTCATATTTGCACCTCTAGGACAAACCACAATTACAGACAATTCCCCCATAAGCTGGAGCGACCACATCATCACCTTCAAGATCCACACACCTATCAATAGCAACACATCAAAGACAACAAAAACCACCAACAACAAATGCTTGTACAGACGGTGGGAAAAGTAGACATCCAGAAACCCTACACCCACCTTGAAAAAATACCAATAAACATGCGGCCTAAAAACATACACACTTTCTACAACTGGATCTTTGCTGCATTGGACAAACAGATACCAACAAAAACCACATCCAGAGTTGACCACAAATCAATCAGGGAATTGTGAAGCGCGCTACTCACCCGTGAGGATCTCAAGGCGCTGGGGGGAGGAGGGTGCAGCTCCGAGTCAGCCGAAGAGCCAGGTCTTGAGGCTCTTCCTGAAGGTGTGCAGAGGGGAGCATCTGATGTTGATCGGGAGCTCGTTCCAGGCCTTTGCCACGATGTAGGAGAAGGCCCTTCCACCCGCTCTGGTTCTGCGGATGCGCGAGATCTCTGCGAGGGCGAGGTCGGCGGAGCGGAGGTTTCTCTTAGGTGCATGGAAGGAGACTCTTTCGTTCAGGTATTTGGGTCCAGTGTTGTGGAGGGATTTGTAGGCATGGGTGAGTAGCTTAAAGGTTACTCTCTTCTCGATGGGGAGCCAGTGGAGGTCTCGCAGGTGTTGGGTGATATGTTCATGCCGTGGGATGTCAAGGACGAGTCTGGCTGCGGTGTTCTGGATGGTCTGGAGTTTGCGTAGCAGGGACTTGTTGATTCCAGCGTAGAGGGCGTTTCCGTAGTCCAGTCTGCTTGTTATGAGTGTGTGGGTGACGGTCTTTCTGGATTCAGAGGGGATCCATTTGAAGGTCTTGTGAAGGATGCGGAGGGTGTTAAAACAAAAAGAACAGAACATGGGTTAATGACATCAAACAAATGAAAACACAATACACCGCAAATGGAGAAAATCAGATGAAAGAGACAAAAGCATGCTAAACATACTACAACACAAGTGGAGAAAATCAGGAGATGAAAAGACAAAAGTATGCTACGGCACTATAACAGAGCCTACAGAAGAACCATCAGAACAACAAAAAGATACAACTACTCAAATTGCATAGCTGAAGCAGACTGCCCTTCTAAGGAACTCATACAATTCTAGCAGAATTCCACAATGTATAGTGTCTAAGCACAGAAAAACCACGATCACAAGCCTTCTGTGACAAATTCTACAATGAATTCATCTCAAACGTTACAAAGATTGAAAATTACCTGTAGGAAAACACAGACAACAACACATGACCTAACCACCACAGAAACAGAGATCAATAACCATCCATCAATGCACACCTTCAGTACCCTGTCACAAAAAGACTCCCTCAATATTATCATCGCAGCCAAACCAAAGGATCACCATCAGACCCAGCACCGCCAAGAATCTTTAAAGACATCCTTCACTCAACCTGTGTGGGGGCGGCAGCCAGATGCCTACTCCATGAGGCCCTGTAAAAAGAAAAAGTCACAAACATGTAGTTTAATAAAACTTGATCAATTATTTTTTAAGTCATCAATAATAACAACTGCATTGTGTACATGATTGAAATATAAATTATTGGGGATTTTTGTAAAAAGAAGATAGATCTGCTTCATATCTAGGGGGTTGAGTGTGGATGGGGGGGCAGGGTCGGCTGCCTGCGGGGGGGGAGGGGCGCGTAAGCCACAGCGCCTGGTCACAAGCCAGACCCTGTGACCAACCCCGTCATGCAAGGCCAAAGGTCATGCGCACGTGGGGTTGGCTTTAGTATTGGTAATAAAATATCACTTTGCGTTAAAAAAAACCCAGAAATTCACTGAAAAACAACGGTTAAAGTAACGTTATAGTTAGGTGAAATTCAGTAACAATGTAACATTTTAAACTCTAAAAATTATAGAAATTCACCAGTTATAGTTATCTCAAGTAACTATAACTCATGTCCTGAGGTAACTAAAACTCGCGCCCTCGCCGTGCACTGCTAATTACCCCACGTGTTACATCACTCATGACATCATTGATATAATGACTGCAACATTTGCAATGAAATTATTGATGAGAAAAATGTGTATGGCGGGGGCGTGAGTTATAGTTACCTTAAGGTATGAGTTATTGCTTTAACACGCTTTCTCCATTCATTTTTCCACAGGAACTTAAAACATAGCTACAGCCCAAACCACTGAACAGATTTATACCAAAGTTTCCAGAAAGATAGATCTCGGTCACAAACGAGTGTGTTTTGTGATTTGGTGTAAATGCGTTCAGTAGTTATTGAGCAATTAAGGTTCGAAATAGTTGTATATTTCACGTCGCAGAGGATCCACGGGGCCAACAAATCTCATGGTGAGATCTGATTGGCTGACACCACATCAACAGAGATATGGCAGACAACAGGATCCCCGAGACTTGGCACATATATTTCACAGATTTACATCGATTTCCAGACTCAAAGTTAACTGGGAAAAATCATGCCTCTGTTCCTTGAGCGCTAATGTTCCAGACCCTGCTCCCCACCTTGGGGGTGCCTGCCACCCTCACCTGGCAAGCTGCCACATTTAGGTACTTGGGGGTTCATGTTTATCAAGACCGGACCGGTTTATTTGATGGTGAACTCATCTGCGCGGTGTCCTCGATATGCGCGCAGTCAATATTCTGGAAAACTCCTGCATTTTCTGTCGCCGGGAGGGTAGCCCTCGTCAAGATGGCCATGCTCTCCCTTTTATTGTTTACTCTGCTAACCTCCCCCTATACGTCCCTGCTACCTTTTTTTGCACGCTTGACAGACTCCCAAGAGACCTTCTTTGGCATGACACGAGATGTAGAGTGGCACTACATAAACTCCAATTGCCAACCACATGAAGGGAGTCGATTCGATTCGATTCGATTCGCATTCTGATTCGATTCATTCGATTCTTCTTCGCTCGTCGCTGAGAGAGACCGCTCCCGCCATGGCCCGCACCAAGCGATTTTGACCGTTTTTTCCCCGAATCGGATTCACGGATCGGACTCGCGCTCCGAGCGGCCGCTCCCGCTTTTGCATGACGACGCGAGGTCGCCCCGTGGTCGCGCTCCGACCGGGACTCCTCCGTCTTTGATTCCTGCCGCCACGAGGAGGACCTGATTCCTGCTCCGACCTGGTAAGCGCCATTTTCTATCCTTTGGGATAGATCTACTCTGCTCCCTTGCTTGACTCATTTTGTACCCCGATTTCTTTTTTTTTTTTTTTCGGCTCTGCTTAAATTGCTTGTCTTTATCTCCCCTGCATTACTGAGTTGGTATTCGGATTTTGCATTCAGATTACAAATTTGCTGAGCTCTGCCTGCCTTGTTCATTTTCTTTACCTGATTTAATTTGCCCACAGCAACTTGTAAAGGGTAATTTGTATTCCGATTACAATATAATTTATCACTGCTGCTAAATTCATTTGGTGTTGCGACCCAATATTGAGGCGCTCTGCCTAACTTATCCTGCTTCCCGACTTTAGGCGGGAGGCCCGCGGCCCGACCCACTCTGCCCTCTCTCCCACTCCACTAGGGTGCTGGGCCTGCGTCTCCCTGATTTATTTTGTATTAAGATTACAATTAATTTATCACTGCTGCGCTCTGCTTGATTCATTCGGAATTGCGATTCATCATTGATGCGCTCTGCTTGATTTATCCTGCTCTCTGATTCTCAGCGGGAGGCCCGCGGTCCGACCCGCTCTGCCCTCTCTCCCACTCCTCTAAGGTGCTGGGCCTGCGTCTCCCTGGCTTGACCGGGGCCAGGCTGCGTGCCAAAGAGGGGAGGAAGAAGGGCTTAAACCCTTTAACCCCCTAACCAGCTGCATCAATTGACCATAGAGGCCGACTCCATGGCTCAATCCGGCACCACCGAAGACAACATGGATTGGCACACTAAGTTAGCAAAGAGAGGACGCGACTCGTGCCCAACCTCACCAGAAAAAGCAGCAAAGCTTGCCTGTACACCCCCAGAAAGCAGTGCAATCCCAACCACAAACCGCTATCTGGTTCTCCAAAGCGCCCAGGACAGCGATGCCCACCCTCAGGACCACACAGCACCTGAACCCGAGACCTCTTCAGCTCCCACTAAGCGACTACGGATCCCTCCCATCATCCTGAAGAACCTAACCACCCACAAGGACCTCGTGGACCTACTGGATGAACACTGCTCTTCCACGTTCACAATCAAGCCCCGGCAGGACCAGGCCAAGATCATGCTCACTACACCAGAGGACTACAAGACTGTGACCAGCGTGCTTACAGAACAGAAAATGGAGTACCACACCTTTTCATTGACCTCTGCTAAAGCCCAACGCTTTGTAATACGGGGACTCCCAGCAAACGCATCCCTTGGGGACATCACTCAGGACCTATCGGAACTTGGTCTTCCAGTCAAAAACATATCACAGATTGCCTCTCCAGCGGACAAAAACAAGAAATTTCCCTCTTTGTTGTAACCCTGTCGGCAAGCCATGATGGGAAGCCAGCAGACCTCTCAGCAGTCACACGGCTCTGCAGCTGCACCGTCACCACAGAAGCACCTAGAGGGAAACGAGGACCAGTCATGTGCTACAACTGCCAGCGCTTGGGGCACACCTCTGCTTTCTGCCATCAGAAGCCAAAGTGCGTACGCTGTGGAGGCGAGCACACCTCTAACCAATGCACAAGGAACCGGGAAACTGAACCAGCAATATGTGCTAACTGCACAGGACCACACCCAGCAAGCTACCGCGGCTGCCCCTACCTGCAAAAGGCAAAGAAGGATGGACCGCGCAAACCCCCGCAACCACAAAAGACTTCCCTACACACGACGACAGACCAGGGACAAAGGAAGACTTACAAACCTGCATCAGCACACAGGAGCCCAACTGGGAATCCAACCAACAGCCATAGCAATGCGCGCGTGAATGGAAGAACATACGCAGGAGTTACAGGACCCAAACAGGACTGCCCACCACCAACAACTGCCCCAGCACCATCCTGTGAAATAGGCTCAGCCATCAACTGGCAGGAACTCATTACGAAGATTGCAAAAACAGTTGCAGACATGAACATCCACCCTGTGGTGACAATGGTGGCGAACCTCATCGCCGGACTTTTCCACGGTGAAGAAAACACCCGCAATGGCCGCCAAATCTAAAGGAAACTCCCTCTTCTTGATGTGGAATGCCCACAGCATTCAGAAGAAAACCGCAGAACTCCTGCACCTGATGGAAACCATGGATGTGAGTATAGCGCTTATCTCTGAGACCCATCTCCAAGGAAGCCAGAAGCTTAACCTAGCAAACCACAGGGTGTACCGTACAGATCGCACCACTGGAGCCAAGGGCGGAGGAACAGCAGTGATCGTCAGCACAAAAGTGAAGCACCACGAGATTGCACTACCACCAGTGGGGAGCATTGAAGCAACTGGTATACAGATCCAGACATCTGCTGGCCCTCTACGATTGATTGCCGCCTACTCACCCCCAGCCAAGCTATGCCCAAAGGACCTGGATGCTTTACTGGACCCCAGCATCCCAACATTAATTGGAGGCGATCTAAACGCCAAGCACCAGTGCTGGAATTCCCGCACTGCAAACAGCAAAGGACACGCTCTACTTGCCCACTCAAAGAAGGAGGACTTTGTAGTAGCTGGCCCGACTCAACCAACACACTATCCAGGCTCTGCACTGCATAAACCGGACGTCCTGGACATAGTCGTCATGAAGAATCTCTCCCAATCTATGGAGCTGGAAACCTTACCAGCACTGACGTCTGACCATAACCCAGTGTTGATCACAGTTGGAGACGTGCTTGAAAACCAGCAACAGGGCACCAGGCACAACTATAAGAAGGCAGACTGGAGCCTATACAAGAGAAGCCTGGAAGAGACTCTGGTCCCTGGCCCCTTACGCTGCATTGCCGACATTGACCAGGCGGTCCACCGCTTCACGGCTGCAGTCCACACTGCTATGGAACGCAGCATCCCTCAGCAGAAACCCCAACGATGCTCCATCTATGACCTACCAAACGGCATCAAGAAGTCAATAGCTGACAAGAACAGAGCCCGGAGAGAGTGGCAAAGGAATCGCACCCCTGACCTGCTGAAGAAGTACAATGAGTTGACTAGACAGCTGAAGATACAAATAAGCCAGCACAGAGGCGAAAAATGGGAAGCAGCAACAGCAAACCTGAAGGACTCTGACAACTCTCTCTGGAGAATGACCCGACGCTTGACTGGGAAAAAGGAACCAAACCCACCGATACAAGGAAAGACTCATCTGGCATGCAGCAACAGGGACAAGGCTGAGGTCTTCGCTGACACGCTGGAAGCATCCTTCAGGCCTAACCAGGCAAGCAAACTGGCAGCAGAAGTCGAGCAAGAGGTCGCTAAGCACCACCTGGAGCACCCACCGGAAACAGAAGCTGCAACCATTGAGGAATGCTCAACCGGTGAATTACTGGCCCTGGCAAAGACACTGAAAAACGGCAAGGCTCCAGGAAAGGACAGAATAGCCAACCAAGCCATCAAGATGCTCCCAGAAGCCGCAGTGGACCATCTTGCTGAGATCTTCAATGCATGTATGCAGCACCAGTACTTCCCTAATTCCTGGAAAGAAGCAAGAGTCGTAGTTTTCCCCAAGGCTGGGAAGCCACTACGAGACCCTGCAAACTACCGCCCCATAAGCCTGCTATCCGGCCTATCTAAGCTCTTGGAAAAAGTTATCCTCGCCCGTCTCACGGACTTTGCGACAAGCGAAAACCTCCTTGCCAAAGAACAGTTTGGGTTCCGGAAAGACCACTCAACCAATCACCAACTTCTCAGAGTTGTGGACATCATTAGCCATGGATTCAACATCAACAAGTCTACTGGAGTAGTCTTTCTGGATGTAGCCAAAGCATTCGACCGAGTATGGCACAAGGGACTGCTTTACAAGCTTATCAAGCTCAAGTTTCCAAGCTACCTGGTCAAGCTGTTGTCTAGCTACTTGTCGGAACGGACCTTTCACGTGGCGGTACGAGAAGAATGTTCAACATCACGCCCTATTCTTGCTGGAGTGCCTCAGGGATCAATACTTGGACCATTCCTCTTTAATATATTTACAAATGATATCCCCACGGACTTAAAGAAGACTGATCTTGCTCTTTACGCCGACGATGTGGCAGTCATCTCCCAATCCTTCAGCAATAAGGAAGTGGCTAAGAACCTTGAGACATCGCTCAGCAGACTCTCCGGATGGTACAGCGACTGGCAGATAACCCTGAACACAAGCAAAACCACAGCAACCTTATTCACCAAAAAACTGAAAAGGAAGCATCCCCAGATCCTCCTCAATGGGGAAGAGATCAAATGGGAAAACAGCAGCTCCTACCTGGGGGTGACTCTGGATTCCAAACTCAGCTGGAGGAACCATGTAGAGAAGACTTGCCAGAAAGCAACAAAAAAATTGGCCGCATTGTACCCACTCCTGAGGACCAAGTCAATGCCAATGCAGAGCAAGGTGCGAGTAATCACTGCAATAATTCGACCAACACTGACGTACGCTTCTCCAGTTTGGAGTGGCTGCCACCCGCAGCTTCGGAAGGACTTACAGATACTGCAGAGCAAGGTCTTACGGATAGCAGCAGGTGCTCCTATCTTCACAAGAACAGCAGACCTCCACAGAGACCTGGGCGTTGAGATGTTGGATGACCATCTCCGCAAACTCAACAGGAATTTCTACAAAGGATTGGATCAAAAAGAAAACCCACTGATCAGGAAACTTGCTGACATCTCCGCAAACCCATTTGACCGCTACCCGCGTCCCATCACAGCGCTGACCTTGTGAAACCAGAACAGCGGCTCAGCATCCAAAACTCATCTCTGCCAGAAGGCAATACCGCCTCGGCAGGCATCCAAAACTAATCGCTGTCAGAAGGCATTACCGCCTCGGCAGGCATCCGAAACTCATCACTGCCAGAAGGCATTACCGCCTCGGCAGGCACATAAATCTCATCACCTCCAGGAAGCTACAGCCCCGGCAGGTACCCCAAACTCATCACTGTCAGAAGGCTACCGCCTCGGCAGGCATCTAAAGTTCATCATTACCGGCTACGCGCGGCCCATCACAGCGCTGACCTTGTGAACCCACCTCAACTGTGACAAAGTGTCACACATCGATAAGAAAACCGAAACAGCAACTAAAAAACTCAAAATGAATGTGGAGTAATGAGGCTATTGCCTCGGTATCCAAAAACTCATCACTGTCAGAAGGCATCTGACAGACGAAGACAAAGAACAGCGACCACATGAAGGGAGACGGGCAGTCCCCAACTTTGACCATTACTGCTTGGACTCTCAGCAGCAATGGGTGCCAGGTGGTGTCAGCAGCTCTCCAGCTACCTGATACTGCTAGGGCCGCCCCAGCCTGGAGCCGCCCTTACATTTTACACCTGTTTCATCCCTGCTCCAGACAGCCGACTCCACCCGGTACTATTACGAGTAGCACACCGCTGCTTCAAGCGTGGTCTCTTTCTTACCAAAGCAGTGCACCCCTCCCTTTGTTGGGCACCCCGAGAGAAGATCGGGTCATCTCTGCGAGAGAACTTACTACCTGGCACAAACTAGGCGTACACACATTAGGGGACCGCTGCCACGATGGCCCCCTCACACCCTGCCAACAGACGAGCGCCTCCTACCTGGCCATTTTCTCCTATACAACTCGATAATCGTTTGGGTGGCATGTAACATGAATGCTCAGTGCACCCCACCATCCAATATCTCCATGTCATTGGCACAGGCTGACATCTGACACAGTGGTTTGCTGAGTCTCTGCGTACGCACGCTGTGATACCACTGACCCCGCTGCACAGTCATTGGGAAGCAGGCTTGGGCCGCCCCTACACGAGCAAAGAGTGGACAAGCACAGGAGAGTATCCTGCTCTTAGTCACCTCATTCAACACTACACATTTCACAGGGCTACATCACCTCTGCAAAGATGAAGCGCTGTTATGGCCACACTCAAGCTGCGGCCCCGCTGCTCTCACACACATGCCCCTCCCTCCCTTCATCAGGTGTGGCCAGGTGAGACCTCCCGATTAGTGCACTGCACAGATAGGCCGGTCCCCCTTACCTGGGTGGCCTCCGTATTGGGTCTAAGCCGTAGGGACAGGCAGCACAGAGCCACCACACGGTTTGTAGATTTGGGTCTGATCCTTGCCAGGCGCCTAGTTACCCGGGGGTGGAAACTGTCGACACTAGCGGTGGTCTCCGCTCGGGAGATGTCCATGGGGGCCTGGGCCCGGGGGATCGTGCTGCTCTGCGCAGGGAGGACACACACAGCCTTCGCAAATATCCACTAGCAAACAGTTGGGATACTATCCTGGAGGCCTTCCAGACGCATTAACGCCCGCTGACACCCGCTCTGAAGCACCTACATCACCGCAAGACGCAGAGGCCCCAACCAACATGGTCGGATTGGTAAGGCGGGCACTCGGGAAATGGCTGAAGGGCGGTAGCCGAGTTCTAGCTGTGGGCTGCTTTTTTGGGCAGCCTGGGGGCTGTCTGTGTGGTTAGGATGCCGCCAGCGGCCCAGTGGGTGCCTGAGTGGCCTTTCTAGAGACAGATGGGCGGAGGTATCACTCCCTTTCTCTCGCTGGCCGGCCCATTAATGTATGCTGATTGAGGGGGGCGGGGGCCTGAGCAGAAGTGGTCTCACTTGCATTCATGTGTGGCTCAGCAGTGTGAACTAATCTGTGCATTTTTTTTATCTAAGTGAAATTAATAAAACATGCCCACCCCCCCCTCCCAACCCCCTTTCTTTTCATACAACTTCGCTGACGCAGTGTTTTGCGGAAAGGCAATACGCAAATGTGGGCCACTTTATTTTGGTGTGCCCGGGCCGATTTGTGATCCCAATCCAACCCTGCCAACCAACCCTACAACTGTAGTCTAATATGCCTGTTGCTCCTCCCCCATGAACCCTCTCCCCTCCTTCCCCATTTAAAGTCCTACCTACTGGTTTATCCTTCAAACGGACTCATTTCTCTCGCCTTGCCATGCACTGGTCCTTTCCTCCTGCCCCATAACACCGCTGGCCCCTCCCTTGTCTCCTTATTGGAACTGACACCCCCCCAGGTTCTCATATTGGTTCTTGTTTTCTATTGTTTATACGAAATATTGAATCTTCGACTTAACACATTTGAGTTAACTGACCATATAAGTAAATAAACAGTGCTACACATTTGTCATCAATGTTTGTTCTATGTATTCACCATATGCAACAAAATGCAATAAAAAGATTCAACAAAGATGTGGCTGCAGCCATCTTAGGGCTTGGGACTCAGTCTGAGTCCTAAAAAACAAAAAGATAGATGGGGGCCAGGTAGGGACACCCTTACCGCCTTGGCAAAGAGGCGGAGCGGGGCATGTGGCCCCCTCATTGAGTCTCTGGAAGGCCTTAGGGACCTTATCCCTAGGGGCCATCATGGAAAAAGAAGGGAGGAGAGCACGGTCCCCCTCCCTGAGCCTTTTTTTTTTAGTTTTAGTTTTAGGGGGGGGGGCGCGTGGCCCCTCTTCCTGAGCCTGTAAAGGCCCTGGAGGCCCCAGCCCCCCAGGCCAGCTCAATTATTGTTAGAAGCTGCACTAAAGACAATGGTGGGGCAGAGGGCCAATAATGGCGGGGCAGAGGGCCAATAATGGCGGGGTAGAGGCCCAATAATGGCGGGGCTGAGGGCCAATAATGGCGGGGCTGAGGGCCAATAATGGCGGGGCAGAGGGCCAATAATGGCGGGGTAGAGGGCCAATAATGGCGAGGCAGAGGGCCAATAATGGCGGGGTAGAGGGCCAATAATGGCGGGGCAGAGGGCCAATAATGGCGGGGCAGAGGGCCAATAATGGCGGGGCAGAGGGCCAATAATGGCGGGGCAGAGGGCCAATAATGGCGGGGTAGAGGGCCAATAATGGCGGGGCTGAGGGCCAATAATGGCGGGGCTGAGGGCCAATAATGGCGGGGCAGACCTTTTTCTCCAACATTGTCATTTTGTTGCTCCCATTTTACCCTCAGTGGGTTACATTATCTTTCCCTCAACGGGCCTTACGCCTCAGGTTATACCCATTGTTAACAGTCCCTCTGCCCTTTTTATAGTGTTTACCGTTAATATATACACTTTTTAAACAAGCATTGGCAAAACCAATAGGTCTTGCTTTTGAAATAGTTAGAGCTATTGGCGTTGTAAATGACAATGTCTTTTACCCATGTGCTATGGAGTGGAGTGGATGTATGTGGTGTGGAGTTGAATTATGTGGGTTGAATTGGAATTGTCAGTTGTGGAAATGTGTGAAGTGGAATTGTGTGGTGTGGAGTGGATTTGTGAAGTGGAATAATATGGCATGATGTGCAGTGGAATTATGTGGATAGTAATTATGTGGTATTGAGTGTACTGAAATTATGTGGAGTGGGTATGTGCGTCATGGAGTGTAATTATGTGGAATGGTATTTTGTGTTGTGGAGTGGTATGTAGTGGAGTTTAATGATGTGGTGTGCTGTTGAATTTTGTGGTATGACGTGGAATTCTGTGGTGTGGATTGGATGTATGTGGTGTGGTGTGTAATTGTGTTGTTGAGTTCAATTATGTGATTTGTTGTCGAATTATGTGGTGTGGAATGGAAATGTGTGTGGGGTTGAATTGTATGGCGTGGAACTGTGTGGCATGAATATATGATGTTATTTAGCATACCGTTACTCCGCAGGTATTTACTTCGAAGTTTTTACTTCGCAAATACCATTACTACGCATGATTTTAGTGCGCATGCTTTTACTTCGCAAATATATACAAATACATTAAAAATGCTTTTACTTCGCAGTTAATTATTACGCATACCGTTACAACGCGTTATTGGTACTTTAAAACAAAAAATGAATCGTAATAGTAACCTATCCCCTGGCACGCACCCTAAACCCTAAAAATACCCCCTACACCCCAAAACCTTATCTCACCCTGACCCCTAAAGATATCCCAGCACCCCAAAACCTAAACGCACCCTGAACCCCAAAAATACCCCAGCACCCCAAAACCTTAAACGCACCCTGAACCCATTAACAGAATTAATACTACAATGCACAGTAACTCCATTATGCGTAGTAAGTGCATGCTAAGTAATGGAACATGCGTAGTAAATGCATGCTAAGTAATGGCATCTGCGAACTAAAATATGCGTAGTAATGGTAATGGGAAGTAATGACCGCGTAGTAAAGGTAGAATACCGTGTGGCATTGAGTGAAATTATGATTGGAATTATGTGGCATGGTGTGGAGTGTTTTTATGTGGATTGTTGCTATGTGACAGAGTGGTTTTATGTGGGGTGTATTTATGTGGTATTGAGTACAGTGTAATTATGTGGAGTTGAATACTGTTGCATTGAGTGGTATTATGTGGGGTAAATTATGTTGGGTGGTGTTGAATTCTGTGGCTGTGAATTGTGTGGTGTGGGATTGTGTGGTGTTGTGCGTCACACTAAACATCCAGGTATGCCACAAGGTGCCCAGGCGAGTGGAGAGATTCTCTTTATTCCGCATCTTCTTCAGACTATTCAGATAGGATTCACATTAATGAAGATTACCGGATTCGTCCAAGATTATACAATGTAGTCAAGTGAGAGAGTAAGGATTAAAACCCAAGCCTCCTGGCTCCACAGTCAACAATTTAAGCTCTAGATCTTTTCTAAGAAATCAAACTTATATTTGGTTAGTAACTCATTTCTTGTGAAGTCCTTTTATTTCCAAAATTCAGATCTTTTCATTCAGTTTTATGAGACAAGCAAGGAAAAAATAAAACTAAAAAAACTAAACATGGCAGACAAACTTGACATATCTTTATTTTACCAATAGAACAGATCCTTCTAGCACTGATGGGGGATGCGACATCACGTATAGCCTATTCTTCAATAACATTCTGTCTCATCTTGGTATAATGTCTCCTACACCAAGGCCATATCCATGGTAGTCAACAGCTGCTTGAGGGGGGAGAACAGGATTACCAGCGGGACTAAATCTAAGCATGTCCAACCGTGCGTGCCTACCAAAGCCCCCAGCATTGGAGTTTGCAAGCCCCAGCCGTGGGCACAGGTGAGAAGAAGCAGCCTGTGTGCTTTTAAGGGATCAGCAGCTGGAACGTGATTTCCTATGCAGCGCATGCGCGCTGCGTAGGCGAGACCTAAAGAAGCAGGCCTGTGTGCTTTTAAGGGATCAGCAGCTGGAACGTGATTTCCTAGGCTACATTCTTATTAAAAGTGCACAATCATCGTTTGATTTGAATTTCTTGTGTTCTACAGTAATCCTTGTCTCTCTGGAGGCAGAGACCCGCTGCTAGAAATAGGTTTCAGTTTCCAGATTTCACAACTTCCTAATTGGTTTTGCTGCTTAATAAAGGAGTATTATTACGAGTAAAAAAAAAAAGCACAGGGAAAAAATCCACGGTATGTGTGCATTTAAGAAGATACATTTTAACATTCACTTCCTCTGCAGCAATGCTTCAGTGATCACCTCTTGCTCCTGAAGAACTATTTCCAAAGCTCCCTCTGCCTGAGTGTCTTGCACCTACAGAACTATATCGGAAGCTCCCTCTGCCAGTCTTCTTTACTCCTACGCAACTATATCCAAAACCCCTCTGCCTGTGTTTAATACACGTACAGAACTATTTCCAAAGCTCCCTCTGCCTGAGTGTCTTGCACCTACAGAACTATATCGGAAGCTCCCTCTGCCTGAGTGTCTTGCACCTACAGAACTATATCGGAAGCTCCCTCTGCCAGTCTTCTTTACTCCTACGCAACTATATCCAAAACCCCTCTGCCTGTGTTTAATACACGTACAGAACTATTTTCAAAGCTCCCTCTGTCTGTGTTCCTTACTCCTACAGAACTATACCCAAAGCTCCCTCTGCCCGTGTTCCTTACTCCTACAGAACTATACCCAAAGCTCCCTCTGCCCGTGTTCCTTACTCCTACAGAACTATACCCAAAGCTCCCTCTGCCCATGTTCCTTACTCCTACAGAACTATACCCAAAGCTCCTTCTGCCCGTGTTCCTTACTCCTACAGAACTATACCCAAAGCTCCCTCTCTGTGTCCTTACTCCTACAGAACTATACCCAAAGCTCCCTCTCCATGTCCCTTACTCCTACAGAACTATACCCAAACCTCCCTCTCCGTGTTCCTTACTCCTACAGAACTATACCCAAAGCTCCCTCTCCATGTCCCTTACTCCTACAGAACTATACCCAAACCTCCCTCTCCGTGTTCCTTACTCCTACAGAACTATACCCAAAGCTCCCTCTGCCCGTGTTCCTTACTCCTACACAACTATACCCAAAGCTCCCTCTGCCCGTGTTCCTTACTCCTACAGAACTATACCCAAAGCTCCCTCTGCCCATGTTCCTTACTCCTACAGAACTATACCCAAAGCTCCTTCTGCCCGTGTTCCTTACTCCTACAGAACTATACCCAAAGCTCCCTCTGCCCATGTTCCTTACTCCTACAGAACTATACCCAAAGCTCCTTCTGCCCGTGTTCCTTACTCCTACAGAACTATACCCAAAGCTCCCTCTGCCCATGTTCCTTACTCCTACAGAACTATACCCAAAGCTCCTTCTGCCCGTGTTCCTTACTCCTACAGAACTATACCCAAAGCTCCCTCTCCGTATTCCTTACTCCTACAGAACTATACCCGAAGCTCCCTCTCTGTGTCCTTACTCCTACAGAACTATACCCAAAGCTCACTCTCCGTGTCCCTTACTCCTAAAGTACTATACCCAAAGCTCCCTCTCCGTGTTCCTTACTCCTACAGAACTATACCCAAACCTCCCTCTCCGTGTTCCTTACTCCTACAGAACTATACCAAAAGCTCCTTCTGCCCGAGTTCCTTACTCCTACAGAACTATACCCAAAGCTCCCTCTGCCCGTGTTCCTTACTCCTACAGAACTATACCCAAAGCTCCCTCTGCCCGTGTTCCTTACTCCTACAGAACTATACCCAAAGCTCCTTCTGCCCGTGTTCCTTACTCCTACAGAACTATACCCAAAGCTCCCTCTGCCCGTGTTCCTTGCTCCTACAGAACTATACCCAAAGCTCCCTCTGCCCGTGTTCCTTACTCCTACAGAACTATACCCAAAGCTCCTTCTGCCCGTGTTCCTTACTCCTACAGAACTTTACCCAAAGCTCCCTCTCCGTGTTCCTTACTCCTACAGAACTATACCCGAAGCTCCCTCTCTGTGTCCTTACTCCTACAGACCTATACCCAAAGCTCCCTCTCCGTGTCCCTTACTCCTAAAGTACTATACCCAAAGCTCCCTCTCCGTGTTCCTTACTCCTACAGAACTATACCCAAACCTCCCTCTCCGTGTTCCTTACTCCTACAGAACTATACCCAAAGCTCCCTCTGCCCGTGTTCCTTACTCCTACAGAACTATACCCAAAGCTCCTTCTGCCCGTGTTCCTTACTCCTAAAGAACTATACCCAAAGCTCCCTCTCTGTGTTCCTTACTCCTACAGAACTATACCCAAAGCTCCCTCTCCGTGTTCCTTACTCCTAAAGTACTATACCCAAAGCTCTCTCTCCGTGTTCCTTACTCCTACAGAACTATACCCAAAGCTCCCTCTCTGTGTTCCTTACTCCTACAGAACTATACCCAAAGCTCCTTCTGCCCGTGTTCCTTACTCCTACAGAACTATACCCAAAGCTCCCTCTCCGTGTTCCTTACTCCTACAGAACTATTCGAAGCTCCCTCTCTGTGTCCTTACTCCTACAGAACTTTACCCAAAGCTCCCTCTCCGTGTCCCTTACTCCTAAAGTACTATACCCAAAGCTCCCTCTCCGTGTTCCTTACTCCTACAGAACTATACCCAAACCTCCCTCTCCGTGTTCCTTACTCCTACAGAACTATACCCAAAGCTCCTTCTGCCCATGTTCCTTACTCCTACAGAACTATACCCAAAGCTCCCTCTGCCCGTGTTCCTTACTCCTACAGAACTATACCCAAAGCTCCCTCTGCCCGTGTTCCTTACTCCTACAGAACTATACCCAAAGCTCCCTCTGCCCATGTTCCTTACTCCTACAGAACTATACCCAAAGCTCCTTCTGCCCGTGTTCCTTACTCCTACAGAACTTTACCCAAAGCTCCCTCTCCGTGTTCCTTACTCCTACAGAACTATACCCGAAGCTCCCTCTCTGTGTCCTTACTCCTACAGACCTATACCCAAAGCTCCCTCTCCGTGTCCCTTACTCCTAAAGTACTATACCCAAAGCTCCCTCTCCGTGTTCCTTACTCCTACAGAACTATACCCAAACCTCCCTCTCCGTGTTCCTTACTCCTACAGAACTATACCCAAAGCTCCCTCTGCCCGTGTTCCTTACTCCTACAGAACTATACCCAAAGCTCCTTCTGCCCGTGTTCCTTACTCCTAAAGAACTATACCCAAAGCTCCCTCTCCGTGTTCCTTACTCCTACAGAACTATACCCAAAGCTCCCTCTCCGTGTTCCTTACTCCTAAAGTACTATACCCAAAGCTCTCTCTCCGTGTTCCTTACTCCTACAGAACTATACCCAAAGCTCCCTCTCTGTGTTCCTTACTCCTACAGAACTATACCCAAAGCTCCTTCTGCCCGTGTTCCTTACTCCTACAGAACTATACCCAAAGCTCCCTCTCCGTGTTCCTTACTCCTACAGAACTATTCGAAGCTCCCTCTCTGTGTCCTTACTCCTACAGAACTTTACCCAAAGCTCCCTCTCCGTGTCCCTTACTCCTAAAGTACTATACCCAAAGCTCCCTCTCCGTGTTCCTTACTCCTACAGAACTATACCCAAACCTCCCTCTCCGTGTTCCTTACTCCTACAGAACTATACCCAAAGCTCCTTCTGCCCGTGTTCCTTACTCCTACAGAACTATACCCAAAGCTCCCTCTGCCCGTGTTCCTTACTCCTACAGAACTATACCCAAAGCTCCCTCTGCCCGTGTTCCTTACTCCTACAGAACTATACCCAAAGCTCCTTCTGCCCGTGTTCCTTACTCCTACAGAACTATACCCAAAGCTCCCTCTGCCCGTGTTCCTTACTCCTACAGAACTATACCCAAAGCTCCCTCTGCCCGTGTTCCTTACTCCTACAGAACTATACCCAAAGCTCCTTCTGCCCGTGTTCCTTACTCCTACAGAACTATACCCAAAGCTCCCTCTCCGTGTTCCTTACTCCTACAGAACTATACCCGAAGCTCCCTCTCTGTGTCCTTACTCCTACATACCTATACCCAAAGCTCCCTCTCCGTGTCCCTTACTCCTAAAGTACTATACCCAAAGCTCCCTCTCCGTGTTCCTTACTCCTACAGAACTATACCCAAACCTCCCTCTCCGTGTTCCTTACTCCTACAGAACTATACCCAAAGCTCCCTCTGCCCGTGTTCCTTACTCCTACAGAACTATACCCAAAGCTCCTTCTGCCCGTGTTCCTTACTCCTAAAGAACTATACCCAAAGCTCCCTCTCCGTGTTCCTTACTCCTACAGAACTATACCCAAAGCTCCCTCTCCGTGTTCCTTACTCCTAAAGTACTATACCCAAAGCTCTCTCTCCGTGTTCCTTACTCCTACAGAACTATACCCAAAGCTCCCTCTCCGTGTTCCTTACTCCTACAGAACTATACCCAAAGCTCCCTCTGCATGTTTCTTACTCCTACAGAAGTATACCCAAAGCTTCCTCTCCATGTTTCTTACTCCTACAGAACTCTACCCAAAGCTCCCTCTGCCCGTGTTCCTTACTCCTACAGAACTATACCCAAAGCTCCCTCTGCCCGTGTTCCTTACTCCTACAGAACTATACCCAAAGCTCCTTCTGCCCGTGTTCCTTACTCCTACAGAACTATACCCAAAGCTCCCTCTCCATGTTCCTTACTCCTACAGAACTATACCCAAAGCTCCCTCTCCGTGTTCCTTACTCCTTCAGAACTATACCCAAAGCTCCCTCTCCGTGTTCCTTACTCCTAAAGTACTATACCCAAAGCTCCCTCTCCATGTTACTTACTCCTACAGAACTATACCCAAAGCTCCCTCTCCGTGTTCCTTACTCCTACAGAACTATACCCAAAGCTCCCTCTCCGTGTTCCTTACTCCTACAGAACTATACCCAAAGCTCCCTCTCCGTGTTCCTTACTCCTAAAGTACTATAACCAAAGCTCCCTCTCCGTGTTCCTTTCTCCTAAACTACTATACCCAAAGCTCCCTCTCTGTGTTCCTTACTCCTAAAGTACTATAACCAAAGCTCCCTCTCCGTGTTCCTTTCTCCTAAACTACTATACCCAAAGCTCCATCTCCGTGTTCCTTACTCCTACAGAACTATACCCAAAGCTCCCTCTCCGTGTTCCTTACTCCTACAGAACTATACCCAAAGCTCCCTCTGCCCATGCTCCTTACTCCTACAGAACTATAACCAAAGCTCCTTCTTCCCGTGTTCCTTACTCCTACAGAACTATACCCAAAGCTCCCTCTCTGTGTTCCTTACTCCTACAGAACTATACCCAAAGCTCCCTCTGCCCGTGTTCCTTACTCCTACAGAACTATACCCAAAGCTCCCTCTCCATGTTCCTTACTCCTACAGAACTATACCCAAAGCTCCCTCTCTGTGTCCTTACTCCTAAAGTACTATACCCAAAGCTCCCACTCCGTGTTCCTTACTCCTACAGAACTATACCCAAAGCTCCCTCTCCGTGTTCCTTACTCCTAGAGAACTATACCCAAAGCTCCCTCTGCCCGTGTTCCTTACTCCTACAGAACTATACCCAAAGCTCCTTCTGCCTGTGTTCCTTACTCCTACAGAACTATACCCAAAGCTCGGGGTTCCACGTGGCGTAGCCACCTCCCCTTGTGGGATCACAATGTTACAGATTGGGGGGGATTTGTCACAATGGTATTTGCAGCAGCACCAGTTAAGGGGGAGGGCTACAGGGGTATTGCCCAGTGGACAGCCACTGAGTGTGGGAGGGGGAGGGGGGAAGGGTGTAGAATTGTTTGATCACGCATCTGATACAGTTTCACAACTTTACTTGTTAGTTCATCACGCAGTCACAAAAAAGCAGACACGCCATATATATACTGTCTTCCTGACATGGCTCACATGGTAGAATTACGACGTAGTGCTAACATGACCCTACTGACTTGGAACGTTCGTGGATTGAACAGCCCTAAAAAATGCAGACTAGTACTCCAGTATATATGACAGCATACAGCTGACATGGTATATTTGCAAGAAACGCACCTATCCCCGTTGACTTTGCCGAAATTTGCATCTACTTGGGGGTCTCACCGCTATTTCTCTAACTACAGCACATATGCCAGGGGAGTAGCTATTATGATTAATTGCAGAGTGCCATTCACACACGCCGACACAATATCCGACCCGGAAGGACGGTACCTGCTAGTACAGAAGACAATAGCTGGACACAAAGTAGCTTTAATTAATGTGTACGCCCCCAATGTACAAAGCCCCCATGTGTGACAAAGCCTTTTCCACACGCTTGCGGGCACTTATAGACACCTTATCTACAGACCACATAGTATTAGGGGGAGACCTCAACATCTTACTAGACCCCCTTGCGGATAGAACGGCAAAATGCCCCACACATAAACCACGGGCCTGTAAAGTTCTCCGGGACATGTGCTGCGATCATGACTACGGGACTTGAGGAATAGATTGACATTGCTGGAAGACAAACTGCAGGCACTTGACAGGGAAAACATGTCAAAGGATGGTGGGGAGGGGGCGGAGTACTTACACCGTAGGACAGAATTACTGGCAGAATACACAGAAGACGCTAGTAGAGAAGCACTATATTTAGGAAAGTATGCTGCAGCTCGCAGGTATGGAGAAGGAGAGAGACCGGGCCGCACCTTGGCGAGGCTGCTTAAGCCACGTTACACCCAAAACTACATCACTAAACTCCGCGATGAGGACGATCAGGTCATAACTGGGAACATTGATATAGGACGTGCCCTGTTGACATATTATACAGACCTATACACATCACAATCAGGCACCAACAGGTCAGATATTAAGAAATATTTAGAAGAGATCGCTATGGTCTTGTTGCCTGACGCCCATAGGAAATTCTTAAGTGAGCCATACTCGGTGGAAGAGATACAACTGGCCATCGACGCAATGGATGGCTCTAAAGCTCCCGGACTAGACGGTTTTCCTGGAGCCTTTTATAAAGCGTACAAAACACTTTTAGCCCCACACCTCCTTGAAGTATACGCCGAAGCATTGGACACTGGCATTCTCCCACCCTCATTCAGGGAGGCGGTGTTGGTGCTCCTCCCTAAACCTGGCAAGGACCCGGAGAAGTGCGGATCCTTTCGCCCATTATCACTATTAGACTTCGACTACAAAATCCTGGCTAAAATGCTGGCAACCAGACTATTGCTCCTAATGGAGCAGATTATAGCGCCCGCGCAGTCTGGCTTCGTGCGGCATAGATCCACTGCGCTTAATCTTCGCACCTTCTTCTCAGTGGTCAACAGAATAGATCCTGCCACACCTGCAATAGCTGCCTTCTTAGACGCCGAAAAGGCATTTGACTCTGTGGAGTGGCCCTTTTTACACGCTGTACTGGCTAAAATGGGCATGCCTAAAAGCTTTACTGACTTGGTGAAACTGCTGTACACAGGCCCATCGGCCCGCATTCGCTTCAACGGCACAATCACGGAACCGTTTACGGTGACGAGAGGCACCCGCCAGGGTTGCCCTCTGTCTCCTTTATTGTCTATAATAGCTATGGACCCCCTCATACGCTATTTTCAAAAAGAACATTTACACAGAGGGCTCCAATTCAAACATGGTCCGGTTCTTGTGACCCTATATGCTGACGATGTGGCATTATACATTAGGAAGCCTGACGAGAACTTACTACCGATTTTACAAGAAATAGATCGCTTTGGCGCTTTGTCGGGCCTTAAAATTAATTGGGCCAAGTCGGAGGTATTTCCTCTAACTGCAGTCCAGAACAGAGAATGCGGAGAGTATCCGATCCAATGGCGTGAAGCGGAAACTAAATATTTGGGCATCCACTTGCACAGAGACCGAGAACACGTTCTGCAATTGAATTATGGCCCAGCCATGAGCCGCTTGCAGACCCAAGTGGACCAATGGGTCAAGCTACCACTATCAATGGCAGGACGCATCGCCATTACCAAAATGGTGATACTGCCTCGCTTCCTCTATTTATTCATTAATATCCCCATCCCACTGACTAATCAGTTTTTTACGCAACTTCGCACACAACTCATAAGACTGGTATGGGGAGGAAGCAGCCCAAGATTCGGTGGGATATCTTAACACTTCCGTATGAAAGGGGGGGTTTTGGAGTGCCGGATATGCAGCTTTATTTCTTAGTAGCACAATGTGGGTACTCATACCACTGGTACCACCCAGACGCGCGCATACCCTACGCCAAGCCAGAGAGAGACTTGGCGGACCCCACTCCACTGAATGCAGTTCTCCCGGTAGGAATCCCACAAGATCCACATGATATCCAACCAATATCCACCACATGTTGGGCATGGAACAAATTGCTTAAGATTACGGGAGGATCAACATTGTACTCGCCTGCCCTACCGCTACCCGCGAACCCTTGGATCCCCCCTACGGCTGATGCCGGGACTAAACACACACTGTCCAAATTAGGATTAGAAACTGTAGGAGATTTATTCCCGGGGGGCCATGCCTTTGTTCGCACCGAAGATCCGCGTTTCGCTACAGCTACATTTATAGACCACTTCTCATTGACTCGTATGCAAAGTGCACTCAGAGGAGTGATTCCCACTTACCCACTTGAACCAGCAGATTTTAGCCCACTCACATCAATAATTACAGATAATAGCGGAGAGCACATCACTTCCAGACTATATAAAACTTGCCTTGCATTACTACCGCAACGAGACACTAAAGTCAGAGATGCTTGGGCCACGGACATAGGACAGCCACTCACAGATGATGTTTGGAAAGGGTGCTGCAAACAGACCAAGTTGATTTCCTGCAATCACAGACACAAGTTATTACATTTTAAGTTTCTCAGAAGAGCCTATGCCACACCACAGCAGATGGTTCGGATCAAAAGCACCACTTTCACACATTGCCCTAAATGCAATTTACAGGCCGCGCCTTTCTTCCATAGGACTTGGTCCTGTAACACAATTAATGCTTACTGGCAGGAAATTTACGGCTTACTAGAACAGATGGTGGGGATACAGATACCAGTTACCCCATTAATAGCTTTGATGGGCTACGTAGAATCCCTGCCCAAAAACGCGCGCAGATTCACAGCAATGGCCATGCTGCTGGCAAAACGGGAAATAGTTCTTCGCTGGGGCACTAGGCAAAAACCTACGGTTGAGGGCTGGCTAAAAAGTATGACGTATTGCGACACAACAAGCGAATTATATGCCGAACTGCAACCCCCCACTTCGCGACCTAAAGACATATGGCAGCCCCTCCGAGAGTACCTTCGGCTACAAGGCACACAGAGCACACCAACCAGTCAGGAACAACAAGGAACGAGTCAAGCCATGCAGGCAGAGGGTAGACGCGCTGACGATCAGGGAGATTGAACTGTGCTCATCACATCGTATTGGCCCCAGATAGGCAGCAAGCACACACAAGTGACATAGTCGGGAACCATGTAGCACGCGTCCATGAACATTGCACATTCCAAGGGAAGACGTATGCAATTCGACCTATCTATGTTTTACGATGTCTTCCATTTTTCTTCATTTCTCCTAAAGCTGCAAGAACTGTATCTGCATATCTATATATTGTGCATTCATGCATGTTGTTAATAAAAATGACAAATAAAGTTAAAAAAAAAAAAAAAAAACTATACCCAAAGCTCCCTCTCCGTGTTTCTTACTCCTACAGAACTATACCCAAAGCTCCCTCTGCCCGTGTTCCTTACTTTCGTCCTGTTGTTCCCTCAGCTGTGTTCCCTTCTCCCCAGTCTGCCCCTCTTCCTCGCGTGTTACTTCCTCTCCGTTGTCCTTCGCCTCCTCACTGTTGCCTGCTGCAGGGCTGGACTGGAACCAAAAGAAGCCCTGGAAACAGCCCGCATTAGAAGCGGGGCATTGCACCGAGGGAATTTGGGGGGTTTATGGACACCTCTTCTCAACAAAAAAAAGAGACGGGGGAGGCCAAATGATTTTAAAGTGCAAATTTTAACCTATGTACAACCAAAACCATAGGTTGTACAACCCGTTCTAAAAAGGAAGGATTGGCAAACATCAGCAGCTGGGAGTGTAACCAGGAACAATAACCTATTCTACGCCGTAATTTATGTTAATGTAAACAAAAGCGGGCGGCCGATACGAAACACTCATTGCACACCAGACTGACAGACACGTTTGTGTTGCAGGTGAAACGGTCCTATCCGGTCTAGAGTGAGAAAAAGCCAAAAAAACATGGCCAAAAGAAATAACACCCCTTCTAAATACTGTCGCACCATCGCCTACCACAATTTGTCTTCCAGAAAATAAGATGCCACCAGAAGTGACGCGATGATACATTTGCAGCTGGGAACACATCGCCTCAACCCGACGAAAGCTGCGACTCCCGCGGAGCACCGGCAACTCTGGATCATAAAATATTAATTTTGTGTGCGGTTTGAAAAATAAAGGACACGCTCGGCCCCGCTGGGTTTCCCGATGAGGTTTCTGTTTTTCCGCCGCCAGCCTCTCACCCCGGCTTTGCCAATGCGGCCTCTCCCCGCTGGATCGACCCCGCTGGTCATTTCTACATGAAGTAATGGCGACACGTTGGATGGCCCCAGCGGCGCCCGAGGGAGATGGCGAGGACGAGGTAAGAGAGCCCACCCAGGGCGCATTTTAAACAAGCTGTCGCCATTGTGAAAAAAATATAGTGCTTCCCGACTAATGAAGGAGACTGTGTAACGCCGCAAGTAAAAGATCCAGTCCTGATCGGTGGTCACAAAAGGAGACAGGGCGGTAACAAGGCGGGACTAAGAAGCCTCATTATCAATCGGAAGCCAGCATTTACCAGGGACGATGATGCCAGCCAATTAAAAATATGGGCGGAGCTTCCACACCACTTCTAAAAAATACCCTAATACAGCATGCTTCGCAAAGCGAGCAGCGCATGCGCTGCAATGCTAGGCGAGATCTAAAAATGATGTTGAAGCAGTGACATTTGACCTAGCCTACATTGCAAGCCACCCCTCTGCCTGGTAACACCGTCTTGAGTTCACTTACTATTACAGAAAAATGCGAAGAAGCAGCCGCCTAATGAAAAAAAAAAGGTGCTTACAGACTAATGAAGGAGACAGTGTAACGCCGCACGTAAAAGATCCTGTCCTGATGGGCGGTCCCAAAAGGAGACAGGGCGGTAACAAGGAGGGACTGAGAAGCCTCATTATCAATCGGAAGCCAGCATTTACCAAAGACAATGACACCAGCCAATGAAAAAGATGGGCGGGGCTTCCACTCCACTTCTAAAACATACCCTAATACAATATGCCTCGCAGAGCAAGCAGCGCATGCGCGCTGCAACGCTAGGCTCGACCTAAAAAGGGCAGATGGGGCATTTGCAAATTGTTGGCAGATGCCCTGCATCCTCCAAGCTCTAAGTAACCTCATTAGCTGGGTCCATAACAGTATATTTGCCTCATCTATTGCCTAGTGGTGCATTTATACTGAATTAGCTGATGTCTGTCAGAGAGTGACACTAAATGGTAGTATGCTTCCAATTTCTCTATAGTCCGTGACCTGCCAACATCCCTTTTCTGTTCACGCCATAGGATGAGGGTTGAGCTTTCAGCTCAACGTGTATAGTACGGTACACTATAAAGACCTCTTTAGAGCCACCCAATAAGCCTACAACTACCAAGAAGAAGGAACATGTGTGGAAGGACAGTTAGAGTGAGCCAGTACAGTTTCAAATCACATGTAAGATGTTCATTTTGGAGGAACTGCAAGATCATTGAAACAAGCACATGTGCCACAGTTTCAAGCGCTTAGAGCGTCACACTGAAGTAAACAAAAAAGTGATGGGTAGGATGCTTGGATTGATTTCCGCCACTGGTAATTACTCATGCCGCATCCCAGTCCATCTTTTTTTTGGTGACCATGCCATCTCAGATTGTACCCAGCCATATGCAAATCAGCCTTGACCCTGCTCCAATAGAAACAGTCCAGCCCGAACTGCCAAGCCAGGTCCTTTTCAAACGTGAACACAAGCAACCCAAGACCAGTTTTGCCCTGTCAAGTCTGTTCAGTCAAGTGCACCTTGGTGTCAGTGGCACAATCTCCTGGAACGCATGGGCAACATCGGCCTCACCCAGCTGGTCACTGACCCCACACACAGAGTAGGACACATACTGAACCTGATCTTCATGGCCAGTGACAGAGTCAAATACAGCCATGCCACAGAACTCACTTGGACTGACCACTCCATCGTCCACTTCACCATCGCAGGATCACCATGCAGTGCCACCAGCCCCCCCAATGCCTCCTTCCGCAGCTGGAACACAGTGACACAGACCCAATGGAAGGATCACCTCAACAGCACCCAGCCCTACCCCGCAACCAACCTGGAACAAGCAGTCCAGAACTTCACCACCTGGATCACCAAAGCCACCAACCTAGACGCCCCATCATACCAGCCAAGAACAGCAGATCCACCAAACAAGCCAGCTGGTACACACCAGTACTCACGGCAATGAAACGTTGCCACAAACAACTGGAGAGAAGGTGACGCACCCGCAGAGACACCACAGACCGAGCCACCTTGAAGTCAGCCCTCAACAAACACCACCAACGACTCAAAGACCCCAAAAAAGATACCCTAGCAAACTGCATCAAAGCAAGCGCCAACCACACCAAGGAACTTGTCAGCATTGTCAGAGAGTTCTCCTGCACAACAGCCACAGAGAACACAATCCCTCCTATGCAGGAGCTCTGCGATGTGCTAGCAAACCATTTCCACAACAAGATATCCACCATCTACAAGAACTTGGAGCCCCTGACCTTCACAGCCTCCTCACTCCAATGGAAGTCTCCCCCAACCAGCCGCTCACTGCATGGAAACAGCTCACCTCACAGAGCAGCCCAGCAACCATGAACTCCATCCACTCGGGAGCATCCACTGACTCCTGCCCCCACCGAACCTAGGAAGCACGGATATCAGCTCCCAACTCATCACTATCCTCAATGCATCCATCATCGCAGCCACCTTTCCCGACGCATGGAAACCTGCAGAAGTCAGACCTCTCCTCAAGAAACCCTCCACAGACTCCAGAACCATTGCCTCATCCGCTGCTCCCTTTCCGCCAAAGTCCTCGAGAAGGCCATCGACAAGCAACTCACTGAACACCTGGAGAGAAACAACCTGCTCGACGCCTCCCAATCCGGTTTCCGCACCAACCACAGAACCGAGACCGCCCTGATCGCTGCCACTGACAATACAGACACCCTCCTCGACAGGGGAGAATTGGCAGCCCTGATACTCCTCGACCTCTCCGCAGAGTTCAACACCGTATCCCACCACACACTCATCATGAGATTGCACCACATTGGGATCCAGGGAGACGCCTTAAGATGGATCCTCACTGGACAAACTCAGAGAATCCGCCTACCTCCCTTCGGCTCGGAACCCAAAAGCACCAACTGGGGAGTCCCTCAAGGTTTATCCCTCAGCCCCACCCTCTTCAACACCTACATGACAGCTCTAGCCGACATCATCAGAACCCACAATCTCAACATCATATCCTACACCGACGACACCCAGCTCCTCCACTCACTTTTAGTGACCGGCACCTATTTTTCATGATTAAACATTTAATGAGAGCAAGAGAGGGGAAAACAAAGAAAACAGAAAGAGGGAGTCAGAGATAGACAGAAAACCCTTCATGAAGGGAGGAAGAAAGCAGGAATGTGCAAGAGTGAGAAAATGAGCAGGGAGTGTCTGGTATGGACTAAAGAGGCCTGAGGTGGTTTCAAGTCTATGCAGCCTTGGTACAGGGCACGCTGACATTTAATCGCAACGACTGAGGATTTCTGAACAGAGCTTTGGGCCCCGGCGCTTATTAATTAATTAAATGAGCTTACAGAGCACAGAATACCAACTGAATTACTTTGTGCATACAAAGGTACTCATTATCTCAAACTCAGAGGAATAAACATTTAAGTTAGCACTGGCAGGATTTAAATAGGGGTGGGTGTAACTCACGTAATTTAGTGTTGCAAAATGATGTGGAATTACCTAAAATCCCACAAGATTATGCATAATTATGCAAGGAGACTAATTCTATGTTTACTGCAATTCCTTAACGGAAAAAGCCCCTGGCATCCAAAATGGGCATGAGAATGCATTTTGCTTAAAGAAATTGCGTTAAATGCAACAGAACACAAATAGCAAGCGCGAGCAGCCGCTCACTAAATGTGCTATTGGGGTACGATTTTCACCCAATTTACCACCGGTTAGTGCTATTTTCTTATTGCAAAATGCCCCCCTTGCATCCAAAATGGGTGTGACAAGGATTATTGTGCTAAGAAATAGCGCTAAATGTGCTGCTGGGGAAGAATTCCCCCAACTTACTCCCGGCACCTAGTGCTATTTTCTTAGTGCAAAATGCACCCTCACCCTCCCGTCCAAAATGAAAGCAAGGATGTATTTTGCATTAAGAATTAGCGCTAAAATCAGCAGCACAAAAATAGCAAGCCAGAGAAGCCAGTCAGTCACTCAATGCGCTCTCTCTGTAAGATTGTTTCCCCCCAAATTACCCTTAATTACGTTAAGAGGAGTAATCGCGTTATTAGTAATTTCACATCAAAGAGTAACAAAGAATTACCGAAATTACTCCAATTAAGCCAGCTTAATTAAAATTACACCCAGGCCTAGATTTAAAATGACTCTTTTCTTACATGCATATATAAGAGCTATTTACCAAGATAGGTACTTTTGAGCAGTAGTTTGCACGATGAACTATGCAAAAAACACAGGGAACCGTTGAGCTATCATATTAGGACACAGGCCTGTAACCTGCAGGTTACAAGCAGCGATCTGCAGCAGGCACAGTACCTTGAAAAGATATGCTATGACTATTCAAACTCATGACCAGTAGATTACGCATAGATTTCTGTAGGAAGTACTTTAACCACCTGTGCTATACTGACTCCCACTGCCACCAAGGAGACCAGTGGCGGCTCCTTCGCTAAGGCGGAGGAATGTCGCCCACTGCTTTTAAGCAGTATAAATAAAGGAAAAATAAAATGACAACTATAAGTTATTATCATTTTATTTGTTCCTTGTTGTAGCAGCTTAGCGGACGGGGCAGGGCTGCTCTGCTAACAGAGCAGGGGAGGAGTGGCTTGCACTCCCGAAGTGTGCATGAATGTTTGGCCAACCGTCTAATGCCAGCCAGTCGCCGGCCAGTTATGCTCACTTTGCATGTTCTCCAGCCTGGGTGCAGAACATGCCCAGGCTCCCATTCCCCAACTGAGGGCTGAAACACAGCGTTCAGACCAATCACAATGCTGCCATGAAGCATTGTGATTCGCTGAGTTGACTTCCAAGAAGCAGCCGAGAAAGGTGATCTGGACGGAGTGTTGCCAGAGGGCGTTTGATACCCTGAAGGCCGCCATGTGCACGGCCCCCGTGCTCAAGGCCCCCGACTTCTCCAAGGAATTTGTCGTGCAGACCGACGCGTCAGAGCGTGGTGTGGGAGCAGTGCTCTCACAGCTGAACGAAGAGGGCCTAGACCAACCGGTAGTCTTCCTTAGCAGGAGACTACTCCCCAGGGAGCAGAGGTGGAGTGCCATAGAAAGGGAAGCTTTCGCTGTGGTCTGGGCACTGAAGAAGCTGAGACCATACCTGTTTGGGACTCACTTCCGAGTTCAGACCGACCACAGGCCCCACAGAAGGTTAATGTAGATGAGGGGGGAGAATCCAAAACTGCTGAGGTGGTCCATCTCCCTACAGGGAATGGACTTTACGGTGGAACACCGCCCTGGCACAGAGCACGCCAATGCAGATGGCCTGTCCAGGTTCTTCCGCCTTAGTGAAGAGAACCCCCAGGTAAATGGGTAGTTCTCACTACTTTCAGCTGGAGGGGACGTGTGTTAGACTTGGCATCTTTTGGCGTGTTTCCCCTGAGTTTTTGCTTTCTGACCTCCCGGTTTTGACTCTGTTTTGCTGGTGTAACGGTTCTGCGCGCTTTCGCACTGCTGATCAGTGGTAAAGCGCAGGTGCTCCTATGGTAAATTGTGTTATGGATTGGTGTTTCCATGATTGGATATTTGATTTACCTGTTAGCCCCTAGTAAAGTGCACTGCGTGTGCCAGGGCCGGTGAATCAAATGCTACCCGAGGGCCTGCAGCACTGGTTGTGCCACCCCGTGAGTAGCCCTGAAAACGGTAACTCTGACCTGCCATTGCAGAGTCTGCGCGCAGTTTGTAACTGCCATGTCGACTTGGCCAGTGCACACACTGGCCGGTCCCTAACCTTCCCTTTTCTTACATGTCAGGCACCCCTCAGGTAGGCCCACGGTACCCCTGTGGGCAGGGTGCAATATATGTGAAAGGTAGGACATGCCCCAGTGTGTGTGGCATGTCCTAATAGTGAATTACAGCCAATTTCGTTTTTCACTATTGCAAGGCTACCAGTTCCCCATAGGACAGAATGGGAGGTTTGTTCATAACATCTTATGAACATAACTGGCCCAGGAATTCGGTAAGAAAATGAAGTTTCGTATGCCTGAACTCAGAATCTAAAGATGCCTCTTTTAGTGAAGGTGATTTTTACATTCTGTGTTTGAAAATACCACTTTTGGAAAGTGGGTATTTTCTTGCTCAGTCATCCCGTGTGCCTCTGCTGGAATGTGGATTGCCTGTCTGGGTTTTGGATGACAGAAGGCTGGGGGAGCAGGAGGGGCGCCAGATGGTCTAGGTAGGTCAGGAAAGGGCTTAAGAGACCTGGGTTACGATGGGGGAAGGGGGAGGAGATTTCCTTGCACCTCAAAGGGCCTGCTCTGCCTCTGACAAATGCAGTCTCCACCTCCTGCCAGGAATTCACACCAGAGAAGGCAGAAGGTCCTGACCGGGCACAGGCCCTCTCTGCCTAAGAGATCAAAGGATTTTTGGACATAAATGCTGGGTCCCAGACCCCTGAACTTTAGAACTTATCTGGACAAGAAGACTGCCAAGAAGAAGAGCCGGAGAAGCTGCGAAAAGGAACGACTGCTTTGCTGGGTGCTTTGCTGGGCTGACCTGCAGTGGCTGCTTTTGTCTTGGGTAGTGAAAGGCCTGGACTGGACTTTCTGCAACCTAAATTTGTGAGTCTCTCTAAGGGCTTGAGGTAGAGCTTGCCCCCTGTTCACGAAGTCTCAGGAACAGCAAAGACTTCAAGTTCTTCGACCCGCAGCACTGGGGACTGTGTGTTTTGTGCTGCAACCCGAAGAACACCAACTCGACGACTCCTACGACGCCACTGCAACGCAGAGGGCACCGCTGCAACGCAATCCTGGTCTCACCGACAACGCCTGTGGACGCCGCCACCGAGCCGCTGCTTGCACCGCGACCTGTGGGCACCGCACTCCGCACCGCCTCGCTTCACGCCGAAGCTTTGGCACCGCAGAGAGCACCGCTGCAATGCCGCACCGCGACCCTGGTCTCACCGACGACGCCTGTTGACACCGCCACCGAGCCGCTGCTCGCACTGCGACCTGTGGGCACCGCACTCCGCACCGCCTTGCTTTACGAGGACGCCTTGGCCTGCCTGACGCCGCCACTTCCTGCCGAAATCGACGCCGCTGCTTGCACCGTGGTTCGAGGGCACCGCTCGTAAGTCACACGACGCACCGCCCTCATTCCGCACCGCAGCCTTGGCCTACCGACGCCGGTGCCATCGACTCCAGTTCGTCAGCCGACGACAGCGCTTCAGCAACCACGAAGCCGCTGCTTGCTCCGTGACCTGCTAGCACCGTGACGAGCACCGCCCTCATCTCGCACCGCGACCCTGGTCTCACCGACGTCATCTGACGCCGCCACCGAGCCGCTGCTCGCACCGCGACCTGGGGGTCACCGCACCGTTGCACTTCGCACCGCAGCACGTGGCGCCTGCCGACGCCAGCGCTCCTGATCCCAACCTAGAGGAGATCGACCTGTAACGCGAGTGACTTCAAGGGCCCCATCGCCCTGCATCTCTGAAAGGTACTGTTTGCGGGTCTTCCCGACACCGTAGCGGGCCTGCGACACCGCGGCCAGCCAGAACTGTTTTGGATTTGTGTGTTCACGACGCCGTGGTAGCCCGGACGGGGCTATCCACACAAGGAACCCCTTTTAATCAGCGTATTTTTGAACTGTGAACTTTTAAGTCTAGTATTGTGGATTTTTTATCGTTTTGGTCTTGTTTTAATTATATAAAAATATTGGATATTTTTCTAAACTGGTGTGGTGTCCTTTTGTAGTGCGTACACTGTATTACTGTTGGTTATGTGCAAAGGCTTTACACACTGCCTCTAAGATAGGCCTGGCTGCTTGTGCCAAGCTACCAAGGGGGTGAGCAGGGGTTATTTTAGAAGTGTAACTCCCTTATCCTGACTAGAGTGGTGGTTTTTGCCTGGCTTTGGCCCGCGCCCTAGCCTACCAAGAATCCCATTTCTAACAATGCTGCAGCATTTAAGACTCTCACTAGGAGTGGAGCCCATACCTCCAAATTATAACAAAAGAGGTCGGGAGGAATCCCATCGGGTCCTGGGGCCTTATTTCAAGGTAATCCTTTGATTTCTGTTCTGACCTCAGCCAAGGTAAAGCTAAAAGGATCCGACCTGTGGAGGGAATTGGGTTCTGTGGGTTTGACTCACTAGGGCCAGGATTGTATACTGCCTCAAAGTGATCCTTCCATATATCTGAGGGAATGTTGTGACTTAACCCTGGTTTATCCGGGTCTAAGAAACAGGGATTATTAATGACCCTCCAGAAGCTGGTGCTATCCCTTTTATTACATGCCTCTGCTAGATCTTCCCACGCTAATTTTTGCAATTGGCGCTTACGCCTCTTAACCACCTGCTTGTAGATGCTGCGGCTGGCTTCCACCCGGGCTCTATCTCCCTCCCTCGCATTCGAAGAACTACCACCGGCGGCAGATCCTTCTCCCACCTCGCCGCCAAGACCTGGAACACCCTTCCACTAAGCCTACGACAGACCCAAGACCTGCTGACCTTCAGGAGGCTACTCAAGACCTGGTTGTTCGACCAGTAGCAGCACCCCCCCCCCTTTTTTCTCCCCAGCGCCTTGAGACCCTCGCGGGTAAGTAGCGCGCTTTACAAATTCTGTGATTGATTGATTGATCTCGCGGAATCTGCTTCAAGACCATCTTCAGGTCTCTAAGAGCCCGAGAGCACTCGCTGTCAAACCATCTTGGGGCTGCCACACGGGGGGAGGCTACATGGACAGTTAGCAGTGCGTCAATTAAGTTTGCAAGGGCAATAAATACCTGAATAGTTTCTTCCCCCAAGGCTTGCGGGTCTAAACAAGTCAAAGTCTCCTGCTGGCTGTTACTGAACAAGGATCTATAAAAATCAGTAACATCCACTTGTGACCACCTTAAACGCCTTCCTCTGTCCGTGGCAGAAATCGGGCCCCCATTTGTTCTGCCCTGTGCAAACTGACGTCCTGGGGCTTCGAGCGCCAACGTCAGCAGGTTGTGGTCACTGAATGGGCTGTGAAGGATATTACATAGGGATATAACCCTCCTCAGGGGTGACGACACGAAGATAAAATCAATGATTGTTGAGCAACCCCTGCCTTTGTAGGTTGGCGGGAGAAGAGAACCCAAAGGGGAAACAATCAGGTCCAGTGTGGTTGTTAAGGAGGGCATTCAATTCCCGCCCTACCGATGTGTGTTCCATATGCAATCCCTCACTGATGGTGCAGGTAGACCGATCTTGGGAATTCATGTCTATATTGGGGTACAAATGACAATTGAAATCTCCCACTAGGATTAAATGAACCTGCGACAAACCTTCCCCCTGTTGTTGCTCAAGATACCCTCTTAACTCTGCAATGCTTGACGACCCATGATGTTGCCGTTTTGCATTATAAAAGTTAATTAGAGCAAATATACGATTTGCTCGTTAATGTAAACTCTTGGACGACTAAGGAATCCCATGCCAAGGGCTTCATAATGCCATGAATCTTCAGGTCTACAAATATGATTAAGCCTCCCCTTGCACACCCAGTTCTGGAACCCACTGCCGGACAAAAGAAGGTTTTATATCCCTCGAGAAAGAAGATATTTTCACACTCCCACGTTTCCTGTAAACAAATTATGTGAAAATGCCTAATAAAGTCGAGCCAGTGACTGTCTGTGAATTTTGAAGCAAGACCTGCCATGTTCCAGGAAATATTATTTAAGTTAGCCCCACTGACCCGTGTCTGTGTATATGGTGCAGCCAAAGGCCCCCCCACCCAAGGTGCCAAACTCCCTACTATTATGACGCTTAGGGCTGCAATGGGGATCTATGTTTCCGCCCGTTTTCCTCTCACCATTCTCAACTGGCATATCGCAATCTACACCCCTACCCACACCCTCTCGCTGTCAATCTATCTCATTGATGTCCCTCAGGGGAGCAAAATGGTTGAGTGACATCGATACCCCCCTGGGGAAGAAACACCCCCTTCTGGGTTTATACAGTAACTAGGGGGTTTGTGACTAGTGGGGGGTCTATAAAAAAAAAACAATGGCAATGGCTTTATACCTGAATCCAAGAAAAATTGAGAGGTATGGTGTAAGATCTTAGGGGCCAATTCGGGAATTCTAAGCGTGATTACCACGCAGTCACCGTCAAATATTTTCCTAGAGCGCCCAATCCAAGAGACCCGCCTAGCCATCAGGGTGTCCCCATAATCTGCCATGTTAAACCTAGCGTGTTTGCGAAACCAATGAGACGCCTTATTAATTAGCTGAATGGTAGACTCGTCCCTCGGGGTACTGAGGCCTGGTACCCCTGCCAGGACCACTGTGTAAGGGCAACAGGCTGGAGGGAGGTCTAAAACTGGCAAGTCGTTACTGTTTAGAGCAGGTAAACTATCTACATGTGCTGCTTGGTGCTGTGAGGGAGGGCATCAATGATTCCGAACCTGGCTACTATAAGGAGCAGGTGCTACTCGAGTTGGGGGAACAGAGCCCTGTTCCAAGGACCGAGGCGCTAGACGGCACTGCAGGGGTCTGAGCGGCGAGAAGGACCCCTGGAAGGGAGTGTATGGGTGGTGCTGCTTGTGGTTACGGGGCATCTGTCTGGGAGGCCTGCTTGAGGCAGTTGTTTTCTAATGGTGGCACGTATACTGCATTTCAGAGCACAATAGTTTAAATAAACATTTCAAACTTCCTTCATGTCTCTTTCATATCTTATTGTGGACGAGTACGAGTGTGTGGGCGAAAGGGAGTGTCCTGTCACAGCGATTCCTGAGAGGGTCAGGAGTGTTGTGTTCTTGGGTGTCAATTCCCTTGTTCTTCTGGTTATGGGTAAGAGGGCAGGCAAGTGAGACACTATGGCTAGTTGGACTCTGGCTCATGGTACTGAGGTGATATGGAGACTCAGTCCCTAACTACTGATGTTCTATGGTCCCAAGCATAGTTCTGTTCCTGAGCAGAATCCCTGCAACAACAGTTGTTTCAAAAACCTACAGAGTCCTCTTTAACTTACTGGTCAATGCATTCCCAGCACTGGTCGATCGCACGGACGGGGTCTTACCTTAAATCTTGGCATAAACCAAGAGCATCGCTTGACAATACATTAAGCAAAACTTCATGGTTAGAGCTCTCAAGAAATGAAAGTGCTCCTGCCCCGATTTACCTAGAATCTGCGATATCCACTCTTGGGGATCAATCACTACGGGATAACATCGCTCCTACAGTTCTTAAAAAATGTATAAATCGTTTAATGAGGAAGCAATCAGCGGTGATGGGTAAAGAGCTACTAGCAAAAAGATTGCCACGACTGGATGATTTTAAATTACTATAAAACCCTCAAACCACAGTCCTATTTAACTGCTGGTTGGAATCAGTAATTGAAGAGGAAATTTATGAGCTTTCGCTTTGGTCATCTTCCTGCACAGTCGCACACCCTACCCTGGCTTCGGCCAGAGACTACAAGCCGCTGTCATTTAGGTGGGATAGGTGCCAGAGACTTGATCCACATTTTATGTATCTGTCCCAATCTTTTAATTGAAAGGAGGGTTGTCCTGAGACCATCTTTTAATGTCTAGGGTATACAATCATGTAGACAAGCAGTTTGAGCCTGCTTTGTTTACCTGGACACTCTGTTAAACTGTCAACTCACCAACTTTTTTAAATAAAAGCCAGACAGAAATTGAAGGCGAAGGAGGAATCCGCCATCTCATGACTTCATGACTAAAGGATCGGTATCCAGACTGGGGATTGTTTTCCTGAATAATTATTAATGACTAATGAACTTGTACTTTGTCTTGTGGACTGACTAGCCGTTTCATTTTTCTATATATTTAAAGATATTTGCTTGATTTATCAATATAGTTTGTCTTATAGATATTAGTGTAGTGATGCACAAATGTTTCTTCTATGAACTAACTCAATTGTGCAACATGTCCGTGCGGACTATGCTTTGGGGATTGCTCTTACAATTATGGGTATTTGGTGTATATACTATGGGCTTATCATGTTTTTGGGAATATCTGGGCGGGGTATGAGCAATAAAGGAATCGTGCAATATCAACATCATTTCTTGGTGTTCTCCTTTCTCTGGTTCTAATGAGAACTTTGTGGTATAAGGCCAATGATTGAACAGATCTACTTATGATCTTCTTACATTTTAGAGCACTAAGGACTCTGAGGTCATCTGGTGGTCAGCAATGGAGTTCCAACTGTCATAAGAATGCGGCTTGGAATCAAGTGGGTGGGTTTGAAGGAATTTGGTTCATCACGTCATAATTTTAATTAATCAAACATTAATAAATTATCTAAGTTCTGAACTTTCACTAGTTGCAAAGTGTGTTGTGAAAAAGTCTGGGCTGCACAATTGGTGCCAGAGTTGAAATCCACCAAAATGTATGCGCCCTGGTTGGAATGAATGCGCCCTGGTTGGAATGAATGAATGCATGAATGCGCCCTGGTTGGAATGAATGCGCCCTGGTTGGAATGAATGAATGCGCCCTGGTTGGAATGAATGCGCCCTGGTTGGAATGAATGCGCCCTGGTTGGAATGTATGCGCCCTGGTTGGAATGAATGTATGCGCCCTGGTTGGAATGAATGAATGCGTCCTGGTTGGAATGAATGAATGCGCCCTGGTTGGAATGAATGAATGCGCCCTGGTTGGAATGAATGCGCCCTGGTTGGAATGAATGCGCCCTGGTTGGAATGAATGCGCCCTGGTTGGAATGAATGAATGCGCCCTGGTTGGAATGTATGCGCCCTGGTTGGAATGAATGCGCCCTGGTTGGAATGAATGTGACCTGGTTGGAATGTATGTATGCGCCCTGGTTGGAATGAATGTATGCGCCCTGGTTGGAATGAATGAATGCGCCCTGGTTGGAATGAATGAATGCGCCCTGGTTGGAATGAATGAATGCGCCCTGGTTGGAATGAATGCGCCCTGGTTGGAATGAATGAATGCGCCCTGGTTGGAATGAATGAATGCGCCCTGGTTGGAATGAATGCGCCCAGGTTGGAATGAATGAATGCGCCCTGGTTGGAATGAATGAATGCGCCCTGGTTGGAATGTATGCGCCCTGGTTGGAATGAATGCGCCCTGGTTGGAATGAATGAATGCGCCCTGGTTGGAATGAATGAATGCGCCCTGGTTGGAATGAATGAATGCGCCCTGGTTGGAATGAATGCGCCCTGGTTGGAATGAATGCGCCCTGGTTGGAATGAATGAATGCGCCCTGGTTGGAATGAATGAATGCGCCCTGGTTGGAATGAATGCGCCATGGTTGGAATGAATGAATGCGCCCTGGTTGGAATGAATGAATGCGCCCTGGTTGGAATGAATGAATGCTCCCTGGTTGGAATGAATGCGTCCTGGTTGGAATGAATGCGCCCTGGTTGGAATGAATGCTCCCTGGTTGGAATGTATGCGCCCTGGTTGGAATGTATGCGCCCTGGTTGGAATGAATGCGCCCTGGTTGGAATGAATGAATGCGCCCTGGTTGGAATGAATGAATGCGCCCTGGTTGGAATGAATGCGCCCTGGTTGGAATGAATGAATGCGCCCTGGATGGAATGAATGCGCCCTGGTTGGAATGAATGCGCCCTGGTTGGAATGTATGCGCCCTGGTTGGAATGAATGAATGCGCCCTGGTTGGAATGAATGCGCCCTGGTTGGAATGAATGCGCCCTGGTTGGAATGAATGACTGCGCCCTGGTTGGAATGAATGCGCCCTGGTTGGAATGTATGCGCCCTGGTTGGAATGAATGCGCCCTGGTTGGAATGAATGAATGCGCCCTGGTTGGAATGAATGAATGTGCCCTGGTTGGAATGAATGAATGCGCCCTGGTTGGAATGAATGAATGCGCCCTGGTTGGAATGAATGCGCCCTGGTTGGAATGAATGAATGCGCCCTGGTTGGAATGAATGAATGCGCCCTGGTTGGAATGAATGCGCCCTGGTTGGAGATGAATGAATGCGCCCTGGTTGGAATGAATGAATGCGCCCTGGTTGGAATGTATGCGCCCTGGTTGGAATGAATGAATGCGCCCTGGTTGGAATGAATGACGCCCTGGTTGGAATGAATGAATGCGCCCTGGTTGGAATGAATGAATGCGCCTGGTTGGAATGTATGCGCCCTGGTTGGAATGAATGCGCCCTGGTTGGAATGAATGCGCCCTGGTTGGAATGAATGAATGCGCCCTGGTTGGAATGAATGCGCCCTGGTTGGAATGAATGCGCCCTGGTTGGAATGAATGAATGCGCCCTGGTTGGAATGAATGCGCCCTGGTTGGAATGAATGAATGCGCCCTGGTTGGAATGAATGCGCCCTGGTTGGAATGAATGCGCCCTGGTTGGAATGTATGTGCCCTGGTTGGAATGAATGCGCCCTGGTTGGAATGAATGAATGCGTCCTGGTTGGAATGAATGAATGCGCCCTGGTTGGAATGAATGAATGCACCCTGGTTGGAATGTATGCGCCCTGGTTGGAATGAATGCACCCTGGTAGGAATGAATGCGCCCTGGTTGGAATGAATGCGCCCTGGTTGGAATGAATGCGCCCTGGTTGGAATGAATGAATGCGCCCTGGTTGGAATGAATGAATGCGCCCTGGTTGGAATGAATGAATGCGCCCTGGTTGGAATGAATGAATGCGCCTGGTTGGAATGAATGCGCCCTGGTTGGAATGAATGCGCCCTGGTTGGAATGAATGCGCCTGGTTGGAATGAATGCGCCCTGGTTGGAATGAGATGCGCCCTGGTTGGAATGAATGAATGCGCCCTGGTTGGAATGAATGAATGCGCCTGGTTGGAATGTATGCGCCCTGGTTGGAATGAATGCTCCCTGGTTGGAATGAATGCGCCCTGGTTGGAATGTATGCGCCCTGGTTGGAAATGAATGCGCCCTGGTTGGAATGAATGCGCCCTGGTTGGAATGAGATGCGCCCTGGTTGGAATGAATGAATGCGCCCTGGTTGGAATGAATGAATGCGCCCTGGTTGGAATGATATGCGCCCTGGTTGGAATGAATGCGCCCTGGTTGGAATGAATGCGCCCTGGTTGGAATGAATGAATGCGCCCTGGTTGGAATGAATGAATGCGCCCTGGTTGGAATGAATGCGCCTGGTTGGAATGAATGCGCCTGGTTGGAATGAATGCGCCCTGGTTGGAATGAATGAATGCGCCCTGGTTGGAATGTATGCGCCCTGGTTGGAATGAATGCGCCCTGGTTGGAATGAATGAATGCGCCCTGGTTGGAATGAATGCGCCCTGGTTGGAATGATGATGCGCCCTGGTTGGAGATGAATGCGCCCTGGTTGGAATGTATGTGCCCTGGTTGGAATGAATGCGCCCTGGTTGGAATGAATGAATGCGTCCTGGTTGGAATGAATGAATGCGCCCTGGTTGGAATGAATGAATGCACCTGGTTGGAATGTATGCGCCCTGGTTGGAATGAATGCGCCCTGGTAGGAATGAATGCGCCCTGGTTGGAATGAATTAATGCGCCCTGGTTGGAATGAATGAATGCGCCCTGGTTGGAATGAATGCTGCCCTGGTTGGAATGTATGCGCCCTGGTTGGAATGAATGCGCCCTGGTTGGAATGAATGCGCCCTGGTTGGAATGAATGCGCCTGGTTGGAATGAATGAATGCGCCCTGGTTGGAATGAATGAATGCGCCCTGGTTGGAATGAATGAATGCGCCTGGTTGGAATGTATGCGCCTGGTTGGAATGAATGCGCCCTGGTTGGAATGAATGCGCCCTGGTTTGGAATGTATGCGCCCTGGTTGGAATGAATCCGCCCTGGTTGGAATGAATGCGCCCTGGTTGGAATGAATGAATGCGCCCTGGTTGGAATGAATGAATGCGCCCTGGTTGGAATGAATGAATGCGCCCTGGTTGGAATGAATGAATGCGCCCTGGTTGGAATGTATGCGCCCTGGTTGGAATGAATGAATGCGCCCTGGTTGGAATGAATGCGCCCTGGTTGGAATGTATGCGCCCTGGTTGGAATGAATGCGCCCTGGTTGGAATGAATGCGCCCTGGTTGGAATGAATGCGCCCTGGTTGGAATGAATGAATGCGCCCTGGTTGGAATGAATGAATGCACCCTGGTTGGAATGTATGCGCCCTGGTTGGAATGAATGCGCCCTGGTTGGAATGAATGCGCCCTGGTTGGAATGAATGCGCCCTGGTTGGAATGAATGAATGCGCCCTGGTTGGAATGAATGAATGCGCCCTGGTTGGAATGAATGAATGCGCCCTGGTTGGAATGTATGCGCCCTGGTTGGAATGAATGCGCCCTGGTTGGAATGAATGCGCCCTGGTTGGAATGTATGCGCCCTGGTTGGAATGAATCCGCCCTGGTTGGAATGAATGCGCCCTGGTTGGAATGAATGCGCCCTGGTTGGAATGAATGCGCCCTGGTTGGAATGAATGAATGCGCCCTGGTTGGAATGAATGAATGCGCCCTGGTTGGAATGAATGAATGCGCCCTGGTTGGAATGTATGCGCCCTGGTTGGAATGAATGAATGCGCCCTGGTTGGAATGAATGCGCCCTGGTTGGAATGTATGCGCCCTGGTTGGAATGAATGCGCCCTGGTTGGAATGAATGCGCCCTGGTTGGAATGAATGCGCCCTGGTTGGAATGTATGCGCCCTGGTTGGAATGAATGAATGCGCCCTGGTTGGAATGAATGCGCCCTGGTTGGAATGAATGCGCCCTGGTTGGAATGTATGCGCCCTGGTTGGAATGAATGCGCCCTGGTTGGAATGAATGCCTAAATAGCGCAAAGGTAACTCATATTTACATTACTATTATGCTGTAAGACTATGGAAACAAGTGACATTTAAAGACTCAAATGAAACTCTGGATAGGGACCTACCATTTGAAAAAATGTGCTGCTAAGCTTGTCACTTTGCCTCAAGCACAGGTATAAGCACCCCCATCAAGCTCTCTATGCCAGCCTGTACAGGTGCTTTGTCTGTCGAGTCCCCCCACCTTGTTGTCCTCTGCTGTGGGATACTTATTCAGAAGCTCTGTGTATATGAATATATGATTTTGTTGTTGTTGCACCGGTTTCCAATTGGGCTAATGTCGATCTTAACATAGATGTCACCTTGATGTTGATTATATGAATTAAGTCATCTGTTTTTAACTGAACCTCTATTGTGCGGCACAATCTAGAAGTGTATAATTCTCCCATTTTTGGGTGCTTTTAACTGTCCTTTGCACCAATGACTCTTCATGCTCCCTGTCTCCTTGACAAACTGTGTGATCTTTGTTAACTCTCCCCATGCTGTGTACTTCTTTTCCCTCATGCTCTTTCCCTGACACCAGGCTGCCTCACACTATCAAGTGCATATATATGAATTTGTGACTTTTGTTGCTTCTTTTCAAGACTGATGTGCTTATGCTGAATTTAGCATAGCTGGTTCTTGTGATTTTTTTTAATGACACATAGCAATCATCCACTGTATCAGACCTGCCAACCTTAGAACAATTTTCACTGTGTTATCGTACAGAGAGAAGGAGCCAGGCCTTGGAGATTGGGGTATTTGAGCCCTTGCATTGCGTGAAGCAGTCACACCTGTGCTCCCTCACAGCAAGAACTAAATTACCAGGAACCACCTCTCATGTCCTGGGGAGATTTTAATTGGAGGTCAGCTGTGCAGAACTTTAATGCCCAAGCTGAACACCTATCCCGTTAGGGAATCCAGTTAAACATGTGATAGCAGCTCTTCTACTGCTCACTGTCTGATGAGTGAAAAAACTTCACGTCACATGCCAGCACCGTGTGAGTTGCAGACCTGCAAACTTGTGAAAAATGTTCATTGTGTGAAAAGTGGTGGGGTGAAGTCTTGGTGGTGTGAGGCTTAGTACAGAGCACAGCCCTAGGTACTTTACATTAATCGTCCCTTCCCACCTTGAACTCCCCCCCCCCCAAAAAAAAATAAGGTTCTGAGGTTGCCACTGATGTCCTGGAGGAGTTTCACAACCTATAATGGAAATGGGGGAGCGATGTGGTGTTATAACTGCAGCCTTTGGGACTGGGGAACCAGGTTCGAGTTCGAAGTCAGCTCAACATCCTGTGATTCTGGGCAAATCACTTAATCTTCCTGTGCCTAAAAAATGAATGTGCCCTTGTGTAAAGTAACGGGTGCTTATGTAAAGCGTTCCAATACCCTCGGGTCGAGTCTGCGCTATGTTAAGCTACAAAAAAAAAAAAAAAAGTCCTGCACTCAGCCTCCCTTGAAAAATGGAAACCGGCTTTTGCCAGGGATCCAGCACACCGTGTGAAGGGAGCTGATACCTTGTGACACAAGGCGGCACCGTCTGAGCTGGAGGCCTGCCGAGTGATGCACCCCCTCACCTCTGGAAAGGCTGTGGTGCCTACATCCCAAGTACACCTCTTACACCGACAAGCAGGGCCGGCTTTAGCGCTAGTAGCGTCCAGTGTGACAATCCTTTTTGGTGCCTCCCTCATATGAACTCCTCGGATTCCCTCACTACCACTCGGGCAAAAGTGCCCCTTATCTCTCTATAGCCCCTCTCTTACATGCAATTCATTTGTTTTAAAGCGCTGTTAAAGGCTGGCTATACTATTCCACGCAGACATCCACATAAAATACTGATCTGTTCTTTGCAGCAAGCATATTTACACGCGCGATAATTAAATGATGGCGAGTCAAAACTGCTAGTGGACAAAGCTCCCATCGCTCTCTCCAGTAGAAGCATTAATCACTAGAGTTATCTTGACATTTTTATTGCTGGACGCACCAGGAACTCTGCAGCGGGGGCTTCTACATCGTACGTTATTGCTATATACAGCGCCCCCAACCCCGGAGGTCAGTGTCCACCGAGGTCAGTGCGCCCCCTCCAGGTCAGTATCCCCCGAGGTCAGTGCATCCCCTCCAGGTCAGTGTCCCCGAGGTCAGTTCGCCCCCTCCAGGTCAGTGCCCCCCAAGGTCAGAGCCCCCTCCAGGCCAGTGTCCCCCAAGGTCAGAGCCCCCTCCAGGTCAGTTCCCCCCATCCCCCAGGTCAGTGCGCCCCCAGGTCAGTGTCCCCCGAGGTCAGTGTGCCCCCTCCGAGGTCAGTGTCCCCCGAGGTCAGTGCGCCCCTCCAGGTCAGTGCCCCCGAGGTCAGTGTGCCCCCTCCCAGGTCAGTGTGCTCCCTCCAGGTCAGTGCCCCCCTCTCCAGGTCAGTGTCCCCCGAGGTCAGTGCGCCCCGTCCAGGTCAGTGCGCCCTGAGGTCAGTGTGCCCCCCTCTCCAGGTCAGTGCCCCCGAGGCCAGTGTGCCCCCTCCAGGTCAGTGTCCCCTGAGGTCAGTGCACCCCCTCCAGGTTAGTGCCCCCCTCCCCCGGTCAGTACGCCCCCTCAAGGTCAGTGCGCCCCGAGGTCAGTGTGCCCCCCCAGGTCAGTGCCCCCCCTCTCCAGGTCAGTGTCCCCCGAGGTCAGTGCGCCCCCTCCAGGTCAGTGCCCCCCTCTCCAGGTCAGTGCGCCCCCTCCAGGTCAGTGCCCCCCTCCCCCGGTCAGTGTCCCCCGAGGTCAGAGCCCCCTCCAGGTCAGTTCCCCCCACCCCCCAGGTCAGTGCGCCCCCCATGTCAGTGTCCCCCGAAGTCAGTGTGCCCCCTCCGAGGTCAGTGTCCCCCGAGGTCGGTGCGCCCCTCCAGGTCAGTGCCCCCGAGGTTAGTGTGCCCCCTCCAGGTCAGTGCGCCCCGAGGTCAGTGTGCCCCCTCCAGGTCAGTGCCCCCCACCCCCGAGGTCAGTGACCCCCGAGGTCAGTGCACCCCCTCCAGGTCAGTGCCCCCACCCCCGAGGTCAGTGTCCCCCGAGGTCAGTGCCCCCTCCCCCGGTCAGTGCGCCCCCTCCAGGTCAGTGTCTCCCGAGGTCAGTGTGCCCCCTCCAGGTCAGTGCCCTCCCTCCCCGGTCAGTGTGCCCCCTCTAGGTCACTGTGCCCCTCCAGGTCAGTGTGCCCCCCTCGGTCAGTGTGCCCCCTCCAGGTCAGTGCGCCCCCTCCAGGTCAGTGTGCCCCCTCCAGGTCAGTGCCCCCGAGGTCAGTGTGCCCCCTCCAGGTCAGTGCCCCCCTCTCCAGGTCAGTGTCCCCCGAGGTCAGTGCGCCCCCTCCCCGGTCAGGGTGCCCCCTCCAGGTCAGTGCCCCCCGAGGTCAGTGTGCCCCCTCCAGGGCAGTGCCCCCCGAGGTCAGTGTGCCCCCTCCAGGTCAGTGCCCCCCTCTCCAGGTCAGTGTCCCCCGAGGTCAGTGCGCCCCCTCCCCGGTCAGTGTGCCCCCTCCAGGTCAGTGTCCCCCGAGGTCAGAGCCCCTCCAGGTCAGCTCCCCCACCCCCAGGTCAGTGCGGCCCCCCCGGTCAGTGTGCCCACTCCGAGGTCAGTGTCCCCTGGGGTCATGCGCCCCCCGAAGTCAGTGTGCCCCCTCCAGGACAGTTGCCCCCCTCCCGAGTCAGTGCCCCCCTCTCCAGGTCAGTGTCCCCCGAGGTCAGTGCGCCCCCTCCAGGTCAGTGTGCCCCCTCCGAGGTCAGTGTCCCCCGAGGTCGGTGCGCCCCTCCAGGTCAGTGCCCCCGAGGTCAGTGTCCCCCGAGGTCGGTGCGCCCCTCCAGGTCAGTGGCCCCGAGGTCACTGTGCCCCCTCCAGGTCAGTCCCCCCCCTCTCCAGGTCAGTGTCCCCCGAGGTCAGTGCCCCCTCCAGGTCAGTGCCCCCTCCCCCGAGGTCAGTGTCCCCCCCTCGCCAGGTCAGTGCGCCCCCCCTCTCCAGGTCAGTGCCCCCCCATGTCAGTGCCCCCCCTCTCCAGGTCAGTGTCCCCTGAGGTCAATGCGCCCCCTCCAGGTCAGTGCCCCATCCAGGTTAGTGCCCCCCCCCGAGGTCAGTGCGCCCCCTCCAGGTCAGTGGCCAGTAGCACCGCCCAAAAGCCGGCCCTGCCTTCAAGAGCCATTGCAGGGTTGACTTGTTCTCTTTCGCACCCGCGGGTGCAGTCGCCTTCGACATGGAGGATTAATTATTAACCCATTCTTCCCTCAGGGTCCCCACCGGGAGCCTCTCCCCCCGCCTCGACCATCCGCTGAACTTCGAAGCCTCTCTCTGTCGCCACTTCCGGGTAATAAACAGTCCAACTATTACTTCCGGGAGCAGAGGCCAGCTTATATAATTCCCTTAACGTCACCTCCTCCTCTTCTATCCCTCATGGGAAACAGCTAAAAATGTCCCTCTCTGCGTGTTTTAACGGATCCCTCACTATCTCACTCTATAACAATGGTACTGTCATGATCCAAGCTAAAGACACCTGTCTCTCTCTCTTTGACCACCTCTTCCCCTCCCTACTCCCCTCCCCTGCGACTGGATTCTCCCTTGACTCTTCAGCTAGCTCCACCCATTACTCCCTATCTCCTCCCTGACCCCCCTACATAGGCCGCACCCTCGGGAGACACAGGCCGACCCTCTTCCCCTCCCCTCCCCTGTTCCCTCCTCTCCCATTCTTCCCCCCTCACAGTGTGTCCCCCCTTCATCACATCAGCCTTACCGCTAGCTAATACGCTCCTCGTCCAATCTGCACCATCCCGGTACTCCAATCTTATCTCCTCCCCCCTATCCCTACCTGCAACCCCCCTATTGTGTTCACCTCTCCTCCAACCTCCAACCTCCTCCCCTTGTCAACTTTCCTTACGTTCCCCCTATTCCCTACTCGTCTCCTCTTTTCTACCCCCTCCTCCCCTCGCTATGTACCCCGAGTTCTTCACAAACCCTTTGCATCTCTCTTCCTCCCCCCACTCTGCCAGTAATGCTGTGCTACCCCCTTGCCCCCCTTGGTAACCCTTTCCCTCCCTCGGACCCAGCAGAACCACTTTCTCTCTTCAACTTCCCTATCTCCCAACCCCCCTCACTCTGCCAGGCGCCCGTTCCCTCACATCCACCTCACCCAGCTTACAGGACCCCTCCAACCCACTCCCCTCTCTTCCTCCCAAACCTCCTCCCTTCCTATGACTCCACACATTCCTCCCCTCCCTTTCCGCCCCACCGCCTCGTTCCTCACCTATCTCCCCCTAATTATGTCCTCAATTCCTATCCTTCTTGCAACGTCAACAAAGACAACTCTCCTTTCACCTCCGATGCACCAACGCCCGCTCTCAACCACCACCTTTCCCCACCCCTGAACCCTGTACCCCAACTCCCCTCCCGTACCCCCACCTCTCCTGCCCTCCGCCGCCAATTGCACCCCCCTCTGTTTCAATCGAGCCACCCAACATGCCGTGCTCTGCCCTACTCTCTCTGGAAAATAAGCTAGGTTCTCTCATCACCTCCATCTCCCAGCTTGAAGCCACCATTTCACTCTTAAGCTCCAAGATCTCCACCTTTCCATACACCTCAATTCCTTTGGAAAACACTCACCTTCCCATGAGATGCACCTCGCCCCCACACCCCAAAATAGCCAATCATAACCTGTTGCCTGCAAACATCGCAAACTCACTCAAGTCCTCGAACGCCACCCTTCTTCTACATTCCTCTCCAAGTAACCCTACTATTTACACTATTCCGACCATCTCCTCTGTCAGAACCAATCATCCACCTAAATCCTCCCGAGCACCCTCGTATAAGTACAATATCCCTATCACCCCTCATAGCCCAAGTGCCCCTGTCACCAAAACAGTCTCGGCAGAGTTGCGCTGTCTGCTCCACAACTGCAGATCTGCAATAAAACACAAACTTGAAATCTCCGATACCATCACCCTTCACAATATCGACATGCTCTTCCTCACAGAGACCTGGTTCAACGATACCTCTCACTCTATGTTTGATCTCCTATTACCCACAGGCTACTCTATATTGAGAAATGACAGAATAGACAAAGTTGGGGGAGGTGATGCAGTCCTCTTTAGAAACTCCCTTCAACTTAAGGCTTTTCCTAACAGCTCCTTCCGTACTTTTGAATGCCTATCTCTTGAGCTTCAATTGCACCAACGCTCACCCCTCAGATTCCATGCCATCTACCGCCCGCCTGGCAGCGGCCTTCGTTTATGGAGGAACTCACTGACTTCATCAGCGACCAATACTCGCAAAGTGACAATCAGATCTTCGTGGGTGACTTCAATCTCCACTGGGGCTCGCTGGATGACTCTTCTGCAAATATGCTGGCCACCTTTCTCTCCGCAAACGATCTTATCCAACACTGCACAGAAACAACCCACTCTAAGGGCTCAATCCTGGACCTTGTTATTTCTAAAGCAGACATGCTTACTATCGCTATCCCTATTCATGTAGACTGGTCTGACCACCTCCTCATCCCATTCTCTCTTCACCTTTCACACTCTATAACTCTCGGCCAACCTAAGAGGGCTACTTCCTAGTTCCGTAACACGAAAAATATTGACCTCGGTACCCTCTGTGACTCGGCGTTGCTATCACTTCCAAGGCTAGACCCGAACCTGGATGTGAATGAACTCACCTCCCAATGCCTCTCAGTCCTTGCAGTCGAAATCAATAACGTCGCTCCTCTTCAAAGCAAAAGGAAAAGGCCTACTCCCTCAGCACCTTGGTTCAACAAATCCCTTTATGAAGAAAGGAAGTACCTAAGAATTCTGGAGAAACAATGGAGACAAGCGCCCTCCACCAATAATTTGACCACGCTTCGCTCAGCAAGGTCCAAGTACCACAAGCACATCTTCCATGAGAAAGCATCGCACTTCAGAACCCTCCTCGACTCAGCCAAAAACAGACCCAAAAAACTATTCGACCTCATCAAGAATCCAAACTGCCCTCCCCCAACCTCCAAGTTGGAGGATTCTACAAAGAAAGCAGCGGAATTCGCTATATTCTTTGACGAAAAGGTGAAATCACTTGTGGATCAGGTCATTCATCCTACCCCTCCAGAGGAGCGCAAATCCTTAGCCATTTGGCAGAACTTTGACTCCATCTCTGAAGATGCCCTCCTCAAATGCATCCTCGAAACAAAGCCCTCCAACCATTCTCTTGACCCCATCCCTAGTGCCATTGCAATCGACTTCTACACCCATTCTCTTTCCTATTGGACCACTCTGGTCAACCTCTCCCTCTGTCAAGGCTCCCTTCCTGTTTCCTTCAAAACTGGGCAGGTTACCCCTCTTCTTAAAAAACCCACAGCTGATGCGAACGACCTCAACAACTTCCGCCCCATCACTAACCTACCTTTTCTTGCGAAAATCACAGAAAGATGTGTAGCGAAACAACTTTCCCGTCATATCAAGGACAATGATCTTCTTGACAATTTCCAGTCTGGCTTCATTCAAAACTGCAGCACTGAAACAGCCCTGCTGCAAGTGATTGATGACGCACTGCGGATACTCGATTCAGGGAGTCTTGTCTTCTAATTCTCCTTGACCTTTCTGCAGCCTTTGACACTGTCAATCACAACACTCTCCTTAACACTCTTCAACAGAGAATGGGCATGGAAGGCACAGTGCTTAAATGGTTTGCTTCCTTCCTCTCTGATAGATCCCAAATGATCAAAATAGCGAACAGTCTTTCATCTCCTTTGGCGGTAGGTCAAGGTGTTCCTCAAGGCTCTATACTTGCACCCACTTTGTTCAACCTCTATTTGGAACCATTGGGGAATCTCCTAAGTAAATCTGGGATCCCCTATCATCTCTATGCGGACGACACTCAAATCTACCTCAAGGTGTCCTCCACACACGATCTCTCCATCCTAAACTCTACTCTCGACTCCATTCAAAACTGGATGTTCACTCATCAACTGATTCTGAATCCCTCCAAAACTGAATTCCTCCTCCTCTCCTCCTCACCCTCTCCTCCTCCGGTTCAATCATGGATGGATCAGATGAATCTACTTAACAATAAACCCATCATTGTTGACAGCGCAAAATCCCTTGGTGTCGTACTCGACAAAAAACTCAATCTACTCTCCCACATCAATTCCATTGCAAAGTCTGCTCGATACCAACTGCGCTTTCTCTGGGGGATTCGACGCTTATTCCCAGAGCAAGACCGAAAAACCCTGGTCCAATCGCTGGTTCTCTCTAGATTGGACTACTGCAATTCTCTTCTTACTGGCCTCCCCAAATCCCACCTGTCCCCCCTTAAATCTGTTCTCCATTCAGCAGCTCGTTTCATATATGGGACCAAAGAAGCGACCACATCACACCCATTTTATCTTCCCTCCGTTGGCTTCCCATCGAGGCAAGATCTATCTACAAGACTGCCTGTATCACCCACAAAGCCTTGCACTCCTCCTCTCCTCGCTACTTGGCGAATAAACTGAAACTCTCTGGAGGCTCTAGACCATCACGTAATGCGGAAAATGTATTGCTTGAACCTCCCACTTTCAAAAGGAAAGATCGATGGCCCAATCCTTCTCAGGCAACGCAGTGAGAATCTGGAACTCACTTCCACCTCAGCTCCGGACCACCACCTCTTCCCGGTCCTTCAAAACTGACCTCAAATTTCTTCTTCTTCAAAGACACTTCCAAATCTAACTCACGCCCTCTCTACTCCCTCAAGGACGTTCTTTCACTATAGGAAATTCTGTACTCCATGCCTATAGAAGTGCCTTCCAGTGTGTTCTGAGTGACTGCCACTTATTGCAGTATTATACCTCTTTTTGTTATTTTGTATCTTATGTATCATGCACACTTGTCACTTTTTCCTCTTGTAACGTATCGTTTGCTACCTCTTCTTGTATATAGTTTGCTTTTGTTACATGCACAATTGTCACTTTTTCCTCATGTAACGTAACGTTTGCTTTTGTAACATGCTCACTTGTAATTTTCTCCTCATGTAATGTTACTGTTCCTATTGTGAAGCGCTCTGACACCTTCGGGTAAAGTCTGCGCTATATAAAAACGCATAAAATAAAATAAATAAATAAGAGGCTGCGCTTGCTCTTCCGGGGCGCATGACTTATCCCTGAGAGTGTGATAGCCCCGCCTCTCGATCTGTCAATCATGTAGGCTTAGTCCCGTCTCTCATTGCCAGGCAGCCTTAGTCCCGCCCCTCGTCCTGTTACTCATCACCAGGCAGCCCTAGCCCCGCCTCTCGTGCTATCCCTCATCATCAAGCAGCCTTAGTCCCGCCTCTTATCCTGTCACTCATCAGCAAGCAGCCTTAGTCCCGCCTCTCATCCTGTCACTCATCACCAGGCAGCCTTAGTCCCGCCTCTCATCCTGTCACTCACCACCAGGCACCCCGGCCCCGCCCCTCCGCTCGCGGGCCTCTCAGCTGTCGTTAACTCAAGGTTACCGCTGCCTGGACAGGAGCTGAGGGTCGAAGGTTCGAGACCCTCCGTACCTAGCGGGAGGACTCCCTGCCTCATCCATAGGGATGGTATGTATTGTCTCCATGGCAACCGGAAGGGGTGGAGGGCGCACTGAAGACCCGCTTCCGTGTAGTGTCACCATGGCAACGGGGGTGACGGAAGTGCAGGGTGCACGAGAGAGGACCCCAAGCACAGTATCACCATGGAGACTGTGATGGGGGAAGAGGGTCAGAGATGGGCTAGGTCTGTACGTCAGAGGGGGTTAGAGGTGTGTTGGTGGAGGGCAGAGGGGGGTTAGAGGTGTGTTGGAGGGCAGAGGTGGGTTAGAGGTGTGTTGGTGGAGGACAGAGGGGGGTTAGAGGTGTGTTGGTTGAGGGCAGAGGCGGGTTAGAGGTGTGTTGGTTGAGGGCAGTGGCGGGTTAGAGGTGTGTTGGTGGAGGGCAGAAGGGAGTTAGAGGTGTGTTGGAGGGCAGAGGGGGTTAGAGGTGTGTTGGTTGAGGGCAGAGGGGGTTAGAGGTGTGTTGGTGGAGGGCAGAGGTGGGTTAGAGGTGTGTTGGTGGAGGGCAGAGGTGGGTTAGAGGTGTGTTGGTGAAGGGCAGTGGCGGGTTAGAGGTGTGTTGGTGGAGGGCAGAAGGCGGTTAGAGGTGTGTTGGAGGGCAGAGGGGTTAGAGGTGTGTTGGTTGAGGGCAGAGGGGTTAGAGGTGTGTTGGTGAAGGGCAGTGGCGGGTTAGAGGTGTGTGTTGGTGGAGGGCAGAAGGGGGTTAGAGGTGTGTTGGAGGGCAGAGGGGGTTAGAGGTGTGTTGGTTGAGGGCAGAGGTGGGTTAGAGGTGTGTTGGTGGTGGGCTAGGGGTGTGTTGCTGGAGGCCAGAGGGGGGCTAGAGGTGTGTTGGTGGAGGGCAGAGGGGGTTAGAGGTGTGTTGGTGGAGGGCAGAGGTGGAGTTAGAGGTGTGTTGGTGGAGGGCAGAGGTGGGTTAGAGGTGTGTTGGTGGAGGGCAGAGGTGGGTTAGAGGGTGTGTTGGTGGAGGGCAGAGGGGGTTAGAGGTGTGTTGGTGGAGGGCAGAGGTGGGTTAGAGGTGTGTTGGTGGAGGGCAGAGGTGGGTTAGAGGTGTGTTGGTGGAGGGCAGAGGTGGGTTAGAGGTGTGTTGGTGGAGGGCAGAGGTGGGTTAGAGGTGTGTTGGTGAAGGGCAGAGGGGGTTAGAGGTGTGTTGGTGGAGGGCAGAGGTGGGTTAGAGGTGTGTTGGTGGAGGGCAGAGGTGGGTTAGAGGTGTGTTGGTGGAGGGCAGAGGTGGGTTAGAGGTGTGTTGGTGGAGGGCAGAGGTGGGTTAGAGGTGTGTTGGTGGAGGGCAGAGGGGGTTAGAGGTGTGTTGGTGGAGGGCAGAAGGGGGTTAGAGGTGTGTTGGTGGAGGGCAGTGGTGGGTTAGAGGTGTGTTGGGAGAGGGCAGAGGTGGATTAGAGGTGTGTTGGTGGAGGACAGAGGGGGGTTAGAGGTGTGTTGGTGGAGGGCAGAGGGGGGTTAGAGGTGTGTTGGTGGAGGGCAGGATGGGTTAGAGGTGTGTTGGTGGAGGGCAGGATGGGTTAGAGGTGTGTTGCTGGAGGGCAGAGGTGGGTTAGAGGTGTGTTGGTGGAGGGCAGAGGGGGTTAGAGGTGTGTTGGTGGAGGGCAGAGGTGGGTTAGAGGTGTGTTGTTGGAGGGCAGAGGTGGGTTAGAGGTGTGTTGGTGCAGCACAGAGGCGGGTTATAACCAGTATTTGGGTGGCCATAAGATTACTATACTCTGGTTGGTGCCACAATTGGCAGAAATACATGTTCTAGAGCTCTTGGCACTTAGACCATGCATAATCTGGCCCCAGAGATGAAGAAAGAAGGCAGAACTCACTGCATGAATCTGAGGTTTAAACGAATGGTTATAGTCAATCCTAAACTCAAGATTACTAGCATCGCGTTTTCATGTCCTTTGCACCCACTACTAGGATCTGAGTTTTAATTTGGTGTTCAAGTGGCCCATCATGATGAACGTCTAAAATGCAGCAGCCGTGGCAACAAATATCACCCCTTGGATTATGGAGTACCTGGGAGTCAAAAACTTACCAACAGAAGTGAAAGGATATAGATTGGGTGAAACAAGTCAAAAGCACCAGAAAAACATAGCACAAAAGTAGAGAAGTGAACCCTGGCAAACATCAATATGATACAGAAGCCCTCAAGAGTGTGACAGACCAGGCTGAAGTCCTATCTGACAAGTAAGAGCTCCTCCGACTCCGACCGGGAGCTCCTCCGACTGGGGACTGCCTTTGGCACTTGGCCCGGGATTTTCTCTCCCCTTCTGCCGCCTACACCTGCGGGGATCTACTGACCGTGCTCCGGCGTCTTCCTTTCCCCCCGGAACGATTTTCGTGGCCTGCTGCTCACCCACCGAGTTTCCCGAGGGAGCGCTTGCGGAGTCTATGCCATCATGGCCGCTGGCTCGGCTGCCTCGCTGCTGAGAGGATGTGAGCTGGCCGCTCTCCTCCGCCGACCGCCACCTACCATCAGGACTCGACCTTTGTGCTTGGCATACCGCGGTCCCCTCCTGGAACATCCCGCGACGCCTTCCGGGACCGCCGCTGAGACACGCCAGTGGCTGTGTAATTCTACTTTTAATCCTCCGGCGCTAACACACACTCGTTGAGCGCAAGATGGCGGAGTCCCAGGTGTGTCCGACTGCTGTGCTTACAGCTTAACGGAGCTCCGGATTCCCTCCTCGAGCGGCTGCTTCCCGAAGGAAAACCACTCAACGACTCTCAGGCCAAGTTCTATTCAAGGTACTCATTTATTTCAGACCTCCAAAGCCCAATACGATCTGCGGGGCGATTGATTCCTTAACGCTGCCTGACCCTAAAATGGCGACCGCGCTAGTAGCGCTCGCACACTGACAGTACATTTTCAATTACGCACACGTCTAGGAAGCTAATCGCTGTGCCTCACTCGTGCCAGAACAATAACTCAGTGCTTGCCAGCTGCCTATTTTGTTGTCTGGTTACGATAACGATCGCAACGGACCACAACATCAAAGACTCTGTTTTCCCTGCTTATAAGATGGCGCCCGCCCAGTGGAAGTCTGACATTCCACATCATTTGTGAGTGTAATCTGGCCTCACACAATGTTCCAATGTAATAGTGCAAATGACTAGTACTATTAACTAGGCCAGTGTTTCTCAGTGAACTCAGCGATTTTCCTCTGCTCAATCAAGACCTAATTGCTGCGCCTATCCACGGCACCCGGACGGACACCTGACGAGCCTCCTAGAGGTGGGTTGCACAAGGGAATGCCTGAATTAGCCTGGGGGCCACCAGCCAATGAAGCGGCCATTTTAGGGAACACTCCGCAGCCACGCACTTCAGACCCGATAGTGCAGAAGCCTGCCAAACATCTCCCCACCTCATTGATGGACCGCACTGGAGTACAGGAACTACTGAGGGAGGCACGGAACGCGCTGCAGCACGGTCTGAGGAACCAGCCGGACAAGCGCCACGGAGCAAGCACTGCCTTGATGTCTGATCTACGCTCAGGGTTTCCCAGTAACACCGGGTCTGATGCTGCAGATGGATCTATGACAATGCCCCCCGGGCGGAAACCATGAACGTTGTACTCACCGCGGAGTCCGAGCAATATGGCCGATGCCCGGTGGAGCTGTTTAGGCAGCTATAGAGGAGTTTGGCTCTGGTTCACCCCTCGGCCGTCACCTACCCAGCCGGACATTGGACATAGTTTTTCCTCGTCTCCCCGTTGTGTTTCCTTCCCTCCCCCGCCTCCTCCCTCCGTGATCCTGTGGCTACCTCCCCTTTCCAGCGTATGTGCTAATATCTCTTGTTAGTGTGTAATCACTGTTTTTCTCCTATGTGTATTCTTGGCTCCTGTAACTGATGTAATCTTGTAACCTGTAACTCGCTGATCCTCATTTAAAGCGCTCTGATACCTCCGGGTCTAGCCAGCGCTATATAAAACTCTGCAAATAAATAAATAAGTAAGAGCATGAACATGCAGTGGCTGTATTAGCAATGGTCAGCTCCCTGAGGCCACAGACAAAGAAGACCTTATGGTCAACGATATCAAAACAACCCCGGAAGGTCCACCGGAGGGAGGGTCGAGGTTCTGCTGCCTCCATCTTTAAATGGTCAAGGATCTGTGTGCCAGCACATTCCTTCCATCTACAAGGAATTCTCAAGTTACACCGTGGATACGAATCAATCTCCTCAGTTATTGTCCGCCCACTGCGACTGCACCAGCAGCCCAGATGTACATCCTTCTGTAAGAACCTCTGGAAGGTCATTTGTTGATCCATCCTAATGCTTTCACGTCTCTGACTCTCCAGAAGGCAGAGCTAGATTTTAATAAACACAGGGTCAATGTTAGTCCCACTGTAACCTAAAGTGTGACATCTTTGTGTTAACAATTAAGGCTTATGTTCCAGAGAAGAGTTTGCAACGCCCTACATTGCTGTGAAGTCCAGAGCACTTTCCGGGTTTCGTCTATGGACGAAGGCACGTGAGGTCAGGGTTGAAACAATCATCTCTGTTTAATCAGGGCATTAAAATATTTCTTCTTAAGGTTTAAAATACCTAAAACCATTCGCTGGTTTGCCATCTACATGGCAAAGTTGTTTGGCACAACATACAATAGGATATCCCCAGGCAGCTCCCATGAACGCAATGGAAAGAGAACTGGGTGAGACATCACTGAAGTGAAAACCCAAAGGACCCCAGGGATGAAAGGAGTGCAGGTGCCACTGGAGCAAGTTTAACAAACCAGATTTGGTTCCTCTCCATCTGGCCACAAAAACACTTTCAGCTCTAATTTCGCTTGCTTCAAATTGTAACCTTCTCACTAAGTAATCACTTAGCGCTTTTTTTCGCCTGCTATCATAGCCAGGTCCCCAAACTCCATTCGGTTGGGACATACAGTTATCTAAAAAAAAACAACAAAAAAAAACACACAACTAAAAAAAAACCTATAACATGCTTAGCCATTCACATGGAGCCAATACAACACACGAGCTGCGATACTAGTCACGTAAATGGATGGATGGGGAAGAGTTGAGCAATGCACAGAATCAGTGTGCAAGTGCCACCACCTCGGTGACATAAATGGAGGAGTGGAGCGGGGTATAGCAGGCTGCAAAATATCCGATACCTTTCAACTGAATCTGAGATACACTTGGCTAAGATCACAGCAGTGGCACCGGTCAGTTGTCACCAGTGGAGTAGAATGAATCCAGTGCCTGTGCAAGAGCTACGATTGCTGCCACACGGATGGACAGGCGGAGTGCAGAGAGCCACCATCGCTTTCACGTGGACCACGGAGATGAGAACAGCTGTGCAAGACATATAGGACTTGTCCTTGTACAGAGGTGGTTCACAGGCACACTTCCATGCATTAAAAACGGATTATTAAGAGCATAGAAAATACTTCAGCATCATTGCCTAGTGGCCCTGTTCTGTCCTTGCTTGGAGGCCAAGCTCAGAACATTTAACCAAATAAGAGATAAATAAACCCCTCTCACCCAGTGCACTCAGTGGCCATTAGATATGAAACTACATCTCCCTGTCCATTAAATTCCCTTCTCTGGAATATTCACACAAAGTCTTCATTTCAAACAAGTCTTTTCATGGGGTACCATGAAGCATATTTGGACAGCAACAGTCCTTAGGAATCTGCCTTTTTTTGCTAAGTCTCCTCAGATGTCTTTTTCCATTCTTTGCAACGGGTCCTGGGCATATTCCAACCTCTGGGCAGTGTGAGTCTTCTAAGCACCACCCAAGGCACGTGATCTAATTCAGCAAACATGGTGACGTTTTGATGTCTGGCCAACCCTATCAGCATACTTGACTTAAGTGAGCTCATGGCAAAAATGTGCAAACAGTACACAACCTACATTATGACAACAAATATTTATACAGCACACTTTTACCCAGGGGCGTCTAGGGTAAAAGGCACAAGCTCCCTGTGTGGACTTCAGTGTTGTCTTACATCAAGCACAAGGGAAACTTAAAAACGTGCCAGTTAAGCTGCCGGCAGTCCTTCGCCACTGCAGGGCAAGACTCAGCATTTACATGTCACAAGCTCCCCACAAGCTCTCTCTGCTCCTTTTGTGTGAGAATGAATGGGGTATCTTGTGGGATGGTAAACTCACCCTAGGTGGGGGTCTGTTAAAATTGTATAGTGATAGGCAAAAAATATTTATTGCTGCCTCACTGTCTCAAGGTTAACAAGTGAAGGACTATTTGGCTATGAGGACCCTTGTTTCTACTCATGATGTCTCCGTCATTGTCGTCAACGCGTTTCTGCCCATTCAGAATGTCAATACCTGCTTAGGGCATTCGTCAGGACTCAAGCGAGAATAATGCATCTTCACTCTATCAGTCCCGGTCTAGACTAGGGTATATATGACTATTGGTGACTGGAGGTGAAGAAGAAAAAAGACATGAACCGTTCGTTCCCAGGTAAACAAGGCCGCTTGGTGGATTAAGTTATGAAGAGAAAGGTACAGTTAAATATCGTATGATTGACCCAAAGCTTCCCACTGATGTATTAAGACTAACAGTGATGTGAACAAGCAAAGAGGAATATCTTCCACTGTCTAGGAACCCTTTAATAACCACTGCCCTCACTCGCCCTCACCTGTGGTACAAATAACTGAAATTAATAAGAGTGCAGACTGGGTATATTGTCGTCGTTCAATTTCACTCACAAAGTCTGTGTAAATGTGACGCCGCTCTCATCTGGGGCTGTCAGGCTCCAGATGTTGCACTAACAAGTTGACAGGGAATGGTGGGACATTATTCTGCAGGCTTCAGGCTTCTAGAAAGAAACATTGTAAAGAAACTGGTATAATCCTAACCACGTCCGTCACTCTCCTGGCCAGATGGTAGTCACGCGACAGACGGGTAAGGCGATGTAAGGACCGTCTTTATCTATGAATCGTGTGCCACGTTCCCCCGGAGGCAAAATCAAAACATAATGCGGGTGGGCCTCATGGATGACGTCAAGAGTTGATGTGGGGTCAGGGTTCAGGTATAGTAGGTCAATCAGGGGTACATACACCATGAGCCTCGTACTGATTCCTATTGGTTGTATCAGTGTGAGGGATTATCCATCTCAGGATGTCACGTCCACTTGAAGCGATGCCTGCTTTGGATAAAACGCCATGGGTGGGGTAAACTGTGGAATAAGACATACTATCCGTCTTAGACAGGCTATGTACCGACAGGTCCCAAAGAGATTGTAGGGAAGGAGAACCGGCCCTGGGCCTCTATACTGCTGGTGAAAACAAAGTGGGAGAGCAAGGAAACAGTCAAAGTTGCAAATATGAGGAGATTCCATGATAAATTGAAAATCCATTCACATACTTTGTGGCCTATGTTACACGTATTTAACGTCTAGTCCCTGCCAGGCTGCAGTTTTTTCTTATCACAGTTCATTTTAAGTCGGCTTCTGCATGTTTTTCATGAGGTACTAATTTTGTGGTTAATCTAGCACCCCTAATGCTACTCTTGAGCTCCAAAACTGGATATTTCACTTTTCTTGCTGTCATCTCTACATACCTTAATGTGCAATGGCCCTGTGGAAGCTTAACAACATTCAATCAATCAATCAACTCGGACTTATAGAGTGAGGCTTATCACCCAAGAGGATATCCTGGCACGAGGTTCTTGCTGGGATCAGTCGAACAGCCAGGTCTTGAGTCCCTTTCTGAGTTCTGGGAGAGACAATGATGTTAGGAGGGGAAGGGGAAAGCTTTTCCAGTACTTGGCAGTGAAGTAGGGGAAGGATTGTCCTTCACTGTAGCTTCGGTGGATGCGGGGAGTGTGTTTGAGGGCAAGGGAGGCAGAGGTAGGCGTCTGGACGGTTGATGGATGTTCAGACCGTGGTTGATGTTTGCTTGTCCTTGGTCGTGGAGGGCTTTGTAGGCATGTATCAGCATCTTGAATTGGCATCTGACTGTTGCAGGGTGTGTGTTGTCTCTGTTCCCAGGTTGTTCTATGCCTCAGTCTACACTTCAACTGTGTTCAGTATTTTTACAGATACTGCAAGCACCATAAGGGAAATTACTAGTTATGGGTGGAGGGGGGAAGAAGCACGCCCACAAGGAGCTGGACTTTTGGCTGCAGTCTGACTGGAAGCTGCTACGGCTGTCTAAGAAACTATCCCTCTCTTTAGGGCCATTTGTAGCACCTGAACAGGTGTCACAGAACTCTTCATTACAAGCTCTTAAGTACAAGACAGTTGATTGCAGCAGCCGATGGAAACCGATATTCGCTGTTGCAAGTAAAACTATTTTGGAACACAAGGCATTGTTTGCTAAAAACCAAACTCTTTAAAGATCGTGCTCTGAAAGGAGGCTTTATTAAGTTTCTGTGGTAAAAACATGCACTGCTGCAGCGTGCAGCCGCTGTGAACAGTACAGACCACAGGAGAACGCTGCCTTTGCACCCCATAGGGAGACTATTTGGCCAGATGTAACAATATTGGGAATAGCAATTACCTAATTGCAAAAATCTGGGAATCACAATTAGGAAATCGCTATTCCTAATGTATGAAACTCGTAAGAGTTTCATTTAGCGTTCCTAGTGCGTTGCAAATCGACCTACCTCATGAATATTAATGAGGTAGGTAGCAATTTGCAACCCATTACGAATTGCTAAAATCACAGGGATGGCAGCCTGCTGGGGTCAGCAGACCACCATGTCTGTGATTGCTTTCAAATAAAGCAATATATTTTTTTTAATGCAGTCCGTTTTCCTTAAAAGAAAACGGGCTGCGTAAAAAAAAAAAAAAAAATGAAAAGTTTTCTTTTCATTTTTTAAGAGTAGGCAATGATTCGTGGGACCACTGCCTGCTCTTTAAAAACGTTTTTATGAACATTCACAAAGTAGAAAGGGTCCCTTGGGCAGGACTGGACTGGCCGTAGCGGGCACCGGGCATTTCCCCGGTGGGCTAGAGGGGTGGGGGCTGGTTTTGTGCCCGTGGGGGCCGCTTTTGTCATTGGGGACCGTTTTTGCAGCAGTGCTGCAATATCGGCCCCCTGTAACAAAAGCAGGAGCGGTGCTTCTTGCTAGCACCCTGGCCCCCCTGCCCCCCCCCCCCCCACCGAGGGCCGGTTAAGTAGTAACCTGCCAGGGCTGGTTGCTGTTCCCAGTCCGGCCCTGCCCATAGGGGACCCCTTCCCGTTTGCAAATGGGTTACCACCTACTTGAAGTAGGTGGTAAAATGCTCATTTCAGTCGCTAAACATTCTTACATACCAATGCAATTCGGTATTAGGAAGGGACGCTTCAAACACGCCCGTTCCTAATATCGAATATCTGAGCAATTCCAAACTGCGATTCTGTAACATGTTACCGAATCGCAATTTGGGAATGACACATAAAAAAGCATTTTTCTGGTCGCGGGCCGCCCAATTCTGCAAATCGGCCCGTTTGCGACCGGAAAACTTCTTGATACATCTGGCCCTTTGTCTTGAATTTGTAAATGTATAACTCGGATCCCCGTTGTCAAATGTTATCATTGTGGTGTAATTTTAATCATTACATTGTATTGTTTTTTCACTTAATTGTTTTTGGAATTTTATCTTTTTGTTTCCCAACTTTGCTATTTTGTTAGGTGAGGTGAGGGAAGCCTGCTGGTTGAGCCACAACTAGCAGCGATAAGCCTGAAATCCCTAATTAAATTTGCTTTGGCCTCTGAAATCGGACCTGTTCAGCACCCTACCGTCCCACTAGTGAAGTGGATTTACTGTTGCAGGAGCTCAACTCCATCAGGCGAGACACAGGTGCATGAATGTCGCCATTCACATGCCCTTGAAGATGCAACGCGGCACATATAAGGAAAGCTGGAAGAGAAGTTTACAAATGAGTCCACAGCATTTTGCTTGCTTTAAAGAACAGCTGGAGGTGGTTACCTACATGTCGAACGCTGGCTGCTCGTGGTGAGCATGGTCAATCCTCCCTTGGGATTTATCAGTTAAAGCTGCGCCTACTGTTACACTGACAGACAGTTTGAGCGGAGCGAGCAGAAGGCACAGGACACAACTCAGAGGTATTACCCACGCTATCAGATGCCCACTCTCACCTTCTGCAGATATTACAGAATCTTCTCTGCGTCAGACGTACTGAAGTGTCTGGCCAGCACCTGAGACAAAAGGAGCCAGATGCCACGCGGCTGGGGGGACATCCCCTTAGGTGGCTCCTCAGGGGACGGTCTCTCGGTCAGCTTCACCACCAGGTTCAGCTTGGAGTCTGGGCCGATGGAGTAATCAGAGAGTTGCTGCTCATCTGCAAGAGAAGCAGACAGGTAGAGAAACATTCACGAGGAGACAGGGCAGGAGCTGCTCATCTGCAAGAGAAGCAGACAGGTAGAGAAACATTCACCAGGAGGCAGGGCAGGAGCTGCTCATCTGCAAGAGAAGCAGACAGGTAGAGAAACATTCACAAGAAGGCAGGAAAAGAGCTGCTCATCTGCAAGAGAAGCAGCCAGGTAGAGAAACATTCACCAGGAGGAAGGACAGGAGCTGATCATCTGCAAGAGAAGCAGACAGGTAGAGAAACATTCACCAGGAGGCAGGGCAGGAGCTGCTCATCTGCAAGAGAAGCAGACAGGTAGAGAAACATTCATGAGGAGGCAGGAAAGGAGCTGCTCATCTGCAAGAGAAGCAGCCAGGTAGAGAAACATTCACCAGGAGGAAGGACAGGAGCTGATCATCTGCAAGAGAAGCAGACAGGTAGAGAAACATTCAACAGGAGGCAGGACAGGAGCTGCTCATCTGCGAGAGAAGCAGACAGGTAGAGAAACATTCACCAGGAGGCAGGACAGGAGCTGCTCCTCTGCAAGACAAGCAGACAGGTAGAGAAACATTCACCAGGAGGCAGGACAGGAGCTGCTCCTCTGCAAGAGAAGCAGACAGGTAGAGAAACAATCACGAGGAGGCAGGACAGGAGCTGCTCATCTGCAAGAGAAGCAGACAGGTAAAGAAACATTCAGAAGAAGGCAGGAAAGGAGCTGCTCATCTGCAAGAGAAGCAGCGGGTAGAGAAACATTCACGAGGAGGCAGGACAGGAGCTGCTCAACTGCAAGAAAAGTAGACGGGTATAGAAACATTCACGAGAAGGCAGGGAAGGAAGACTTCAATCCAATCACATGTTTAGGCAGTACATACCCTGTACAGGGCATGCAAGCACCAACAAAAGGAGAGGAAAGACAGACAGTAGACTTAGAACAGGTTTATCTGTTTCCTGAATCACGTGATAGTAGTAGTATTTCATACAGTTCAGGGAAAAAAATAACAAGGTTTTCCAGCCTGGAAAAACTAAAGACTTTCTATTTGTGCCAATGTGTCTGGCACTGGGGGTGGCTAGCATGTTCTGGTCCTCTGACGGAGTGAAGTAATAAAGCTAACAGTGAGCGTGGGGCTTAAAGAAGAGTGTGTGGTATATGTGCGTTCACATTTAACACAAACAACATGCCCTGTACCTGCTAGTGCCTTGCCCTTGTAGAGGAGACGCTGCTGACCGACTGGGACCTTGAGCTTCTCAGCCACCAGCTTCTTCACTGTGGAGATCCGGTCCTCCTGTGAAACCTGTATGGGCAGAGTGCAGAACCTAGTGTTATAAATGGGGGTCTCTAGTTGGCAAGGGCTTGCACCTTTGTCCAAATTGGGACCCTTCGTCCTAGTCAGGGTAAGGGAGTTACACTCCTAAAATAACCCCTGCTCACCCCCTTGGTAGCTTGGCACGAGCAGTCAGGCTTATCTTAGAGGCAGTGTGTAAAGCATTTGCACATAACCACCTGTAATACAGTGTAAGCACTACAAAAGGACACCACACCAGTTTAGAAAAATATACAATATTTTTATATACTTAAGACAAGACCAAAAACGATAAAAATCCACAATACAGTACTTAAAAATCTTCAGTTATCAAAATATGCTTTAAAAACAGTTCCTTGATGTCGATAGCTCCGTCCGGGGCTATCACGGCGTCGTGAGCAAACAAATCCAAACAGTTCTGGCTGACCGCGGCGTCGCGGGCCAGCTATGGTGTCGGGAAGACCCGCAAACAGTACCTTTTAGAAATGCAGGGCGTCGGCGACCTCTTGTTGAGCTTCCGAAAGCACGGCGTCTGCAGGCGTCGGTTCCGGAGGTCGGTGCAGGAGTCGTCGGGGCCCTCGAAGTCACACGCGTTGCAGATCGATCTCCTCTCTGTTGAAGTCAGGAGCGCTGGCGTCGGCAGGCGCCGGGTGCTGCGGTGCGAAGTGCAGCGGTGCGTCGTGCGGTGCCCTCAGGTCGCGGTGCGAGCAGCGGCTCGGTGGCGTCGTCGGATGGCGTCGTCAGTGAGACCAGGGTCGCAGTGCGAGATGAAGGCGGTGCTCGTCACGGTGCTGGCAGGTCACGGTGCAAGCAGCGGCGTCGTCGTTGCTGAAGCGCTGTCGTCGGCTGACGAACTGGAGTCGATGGCGCCGGCGTCGGTAGGCCAAGGCTGCGGTGCGGGATGAGGGCGGTGCGTCGTGTAACTTTACGAGCGGTGCCCTCGAACCACGGTGCAAGCAGCAGCGTAGATTTCGGCGTGGAGCGGCGTCGTCGGGGATACCAAGGCGTTGTCGTGAAGAGAGGCGGTGCAGAATGCGGTGCCCACAGGTCGCGGTGCGAGCAGCGGCTCGGTGGCGGCGTCAGCAGGCGTCGTCGGTGAGACCAAGGTCGCGGTGCGGCGGTGCCCTCTGTGGTGCCAAGACGTCGTCGTGAAGCGAAGCGGTGTGGAGTGCGGTGCCCACAGGTCGCGGTGCAAGCAGCGGCTCGGTGGCGGCGTCAGCAGGCATTGTCGGTGAGACCAGGGTCGCGGTGCGGCGTTGCCCTCTGCGGTGCCAAGGCGTCGTCGTGAAGCGAAGCGGTGTGGAGTGCGGTGCCCACAGGTCGCGGTGCAAGCAGCTGCTCGGTGGCGGCGTCAGCAGGCGTCGTCGGTGAGACCTGGGTCGCGGTGCGGCGTTGCCCTCTGCGGTGCCTTCGGGACACGGAGTCGGCAGCGGCGTCGTCGACGTCGTCAAGTTGCTTTTCTTCTGTTGCAGCACAAAACACACAGTCCCCAGTGCTGAGGGCAGAAGAGCTTGAAGTCTTTGTTGTGCCTGAGACTTCTTGAACAGGGGGCAAGCTCTACCGCAAGCCCTTGGAGAAACTCACAAAAGTAGATTGCAGAAAGTGCAGTCCAGTCCTTTCACTGCCCAAGACAGAAGCAGCCACTGCAGGCCAACACAGCAAAGCACACAGCAAAGTGGTAGTTCCTCCTCACAGCTTCTCCAGCTCTTCTTCTTGGCAGTCTTCTTGATCCAAAAGAGTTCTAAAGTTCAGGGGTCTGGGCCCCAATATTTATATCCCAAAATCCTTTGATCCTTTAGGTAGAGAGTGTCTGTGCCCAGCCAGAACCAGTTCTGCCTTCTCTGGTGTGACTTCCTGGCAGGAGGTGGAGACGGCATTGTCAGAGGCAGACCAGGCCCTTTGAGGTGCAAGGAAATCTCCTCCCCCTTCCCCAGTGGCAGCCCAGGTCTATTCAGCCCTTTCCTGACTCACCTAGACTATCTGGAGCCACTCCTGCTCCCCAGCCTTCTGTCATCCAAAACCCAGACAGGCAATCCACATTCCAACAGAGGCACACAGGATGACTGAGCACGAAAATACCTACTTTCTAAAAGTGGTATTTTCAAACCCAGAATGTAAAAATCACCTTCACTAAAAGATGCATCTTTAGATTCTGAGTTCAGGCATACTAAACTTTATTTTCCTACCTAGTTCCCAGGGCCAGTTATGTTTATAAGATGTTATAAACAAACTTCCCATTCTTTCCTATGGGGAACAGGTAGCCTTGCCATAGTGAAAAACGAAATTGGCAGTAATTCACTATCAGGACATGCCACACACACCCGGGCATGTCCTACCTTTCACATACACTGCACCCTGCCCACAGGGGTACCTTGGGCCTACCTTAGGGGTGACTGACATGTAAGAAAAGGGAAGGTTAGGGACTGGCAAGTGTGTGCACTGGCCAAGTCGACATGGCAGTTACAAACTGCGCGCAGACTCTGCAATGGCAGGTCTGAGTTACCTTTACGGGCTGTTTGTGTGGGTGGCACAATCCAGTGCTGCAGCCCACCAACAGCATTTGATTTACAGGCCCTGGCACACGCAGTGCACTTTACTAGGGACTGACACATAAATCAAATAGGCCAATCATGGAAACACCAATCCATAACACATTTTACCACAGGAGCACTTGCACTTTACCACTGATCAGCAGTGAGAAAAGTGCGCAGAAACACTAAGCCAGCACAAACAGAGTAAAAACCAGGAGTGTCAGAAAGCAAAAACTCAGGGGAAACACGCCAAAAGATGCCAAGTCTAACACATGTCCCCTCCAGCTGAAAGTAGGGAGAACTACCCAACCTCCCGGGAGTTCTCTTCACTAAGGCGGAAGAACCTGGACAGACCATCTGCATTGCCGTGTTCTGTGCCAGGGCGGTGTTCCACCGTAAAGTCCATTCCCTGTAGGGAGATGGACCATCTCAGCAGTTTTGGATTCTCACCCCTCATTTGCATCAACCATCTGAGGGGCCTGTGGTCTGTCTGAACCCAGAAGTGAGTCCCAAACAGGTAGGGCCTCAGCTTCTTCAGTGCCCAGACCACAGTGAAAGCTTCCCTTTCTATGGCACTCCACCTCTGTTCCCTGGGGAGTAGTCTCCGGCTAAGGAAGACTACAGGCTGGTCTAGGCCCTCTTAGTTTAGTTGTGAGAGTACCGCTCCCACCCCATGCTCTGAAGCGTCAGTCTGTACGACGAATTCCTTGGAGAAGTCGGGTGCCTTGAGCACGGGTGCCGTGCACATGGCGGCCTTCAGGGCATCAAAAGCCTTCTGGCAGGACCCAGTCCAGATCACCTTCTTGGGCTGCTTCCTGGAAGTCAGCTCTGTTAAGGGGGCAACAATGGTGCCATACCCCTTAACAAACCTCCTGTAGTACCCGGTGAGTCCTAAGAAGGCCCTCACCTCTGTCTGGGTCTTGGGGGGCTCCCAAGCCAGAATGGTGTCAATCTTGGGTTGTAGGTGCGCCACCTGGCCGCTTCCTACCTGGTGTCACAAGTACACCACCGAACCCTGCACGATCTGGCACTTACTGGCCTTGATCGTGAGGCCTGCCCTCTGCAGTGCCTTCAACACTTCACCGAGGTGCTGCAAGTGTTCTTCCCAGCCGGAACTGAACACTGCGATGTCATCCAGGTAGGCGGCACTGAAATCCTCCAGCCCAGCCAACACCTGGTTGACCAACCTCTGGAAGGTGGCAGGGGCATTCTTCAACCCAAAGGGCATCACCCGGAACTGGTAATGTCCTTCTGGGGTTGAAAATGCTGACCTCTCCTTGGCCCCATCGGTTAAGGCAATCTGCCAGTACCCAGACGTTAAGTCAAACGTGCTGAGGAACTTGGCAGCTCCCAACCGATCAATGAGCTCATCAGCTCTGGGGATGGGGTGCGCGTCAGTCCTGGTGACGGCATTGAGCCCACGGTAGTCCACACAAAACCGCAGTTCTGGAGTGGCACCGGGTGCAGCAGCCTTTGGGACCAAGACCACTGGGCTGGCCCAAGGACTGTTGGAAGGCTCGATCACCCCTAACGCCAACATCTTAGAGACCTCCTTTTTAATGCTGGCCTTGACCCGGTCAGTCAACCTGTAAATCTTGTGCTTCACAGGAGGGCTGTCACCGGTGTCCACGTCATGGATACACCAGTGAGTAACACCTGGGGTCAGGGAGAACAGGGAGGCAAACTGTCCCAACAACTGGTGACAATCACTCTGCTGTTCTGGGCAAGGATCACACCTTCCACTGACCCATCGTGCTCCTTGGTAGACAGGAGGTCAGGGAGAGGTTCACTTTCCTCTTCCGTCCCATCATCTGTCGCCAAGAGCATGCTCACTTCGGACCTCTCGAAGTGGGGTTTGAGGCGGTTCACGTGGAGGACCCTCAAAGGGTTCCTTGGAGCCTGCAAATCCACCAGGTAGGTGACATCACTTTTGCGCTCCACCACCTCAAATGGCCCAGTCCACTTGTCCTGCAAGGCACAAGGTTCCACTGGGGCCATGACTCACACTTTCTGCCCAGGTTGAAATTCGACCAGAGTGGCATTCTGGTCATACCACTTCTTCATTTCTTCCTGGCTTGCTTCCAGGTTCGCCTGAGCGAGTTTCCTGAAGCGGGCAGTCTTGTTTCTGAAGGCCAGCATGTAACTAAACACATCCTGGGGAGTTTTCCTGGGAGCTGCCTCCCAGCCTTCCTTGACCAAACTCAGAGGTCCTCTCACAGGGTGACCATACAAAAGCTCAAAGGGACTGAACCCAAGAGACTTCTGTGGCACCTCCCTGCATGCAAAGAGAAGGCATGGCAAGAGGACGTCCCACTTATGCCTCATGGGTTCTGTTAGACCCTTAATCATGCCCTTCAAGGTCTGGTTGAATCTCTCCACCAGACCGTTACCTTGTGGGTGGTAAGGGGTGGTGAACTTGTAGGTTACACCACACTCCTTCCACAGGGATGTCATATACTTGGATATGAAATTGGTCCCTCTGTCAGAAACCACCTCTCTGGGGAACCCCACGTGGCAAAAGATCCCCATTAACGCCCGGCCCACCACTGGCGCCGTTGTTGTCCTGAGAGGGATTGCCTCCGTGTACCGGGTGGCATGGTCCACCAAGACCAGGATGTACCTGTTGCCCATGGCTGTCTTGGGATCCAGTGGCCCCACAATGTCCATCCCTACCCTTTCAAAGGGTGTTCCAACAACTGGAAACGGTTGGAGAGGAGCTTTGACCTTCCTCCCACTCTTACCACTTGCCTGGCAAGTTTGGCAAAATCTGCAATGTCCATCTGACTGTCTTCGCATTTGGGGCCAGAAGAAGTGGGTGACAAGCCTGTCAAAGGTCTTGTCCTGCCCCAAATGTCCTGCCAAAGGCACGTCATGAGCCAGACCCAGTAGGAAGGTCCTGAAGCGCTGGGGTACCACCAGCACACGGGCTGACCCAGGCTCAGCGACCATAGGCTCACTGTACAGGAGACCATTCTCCCAGTAGATCCAATGTGATCCGGACAGATCACCTGCTGCCTGGTCTGCAGCCTGCCGCCGCAGACCCTCCAGAGAAGGGCACTCTTTCTGCTCCTTGCAGAATTCCTCCCTGGTGGGACCCCCTTCTTGCTGCCAATGGGTCAGCTCAGAGATGTCCCCCAATTCAGCTACCTGCTCCCCTGTAGGCACCGGGGAGTCCCCCCTCAAGGTCTGCCTCCTCCCGGTCCGTGGGAACTTCAGGGGCCGGTTTCCCGCGCCCCTTGCCCTTTCTCTTGGCAGGGACTTGGGCCACTGTTTCAGGCTCCAAGTCCTCTTGATCACCCTCTCTGGCCGCCATTGACCGAGTGGACACGCATGCCCACTCTGGCAACCCAAGCATCTCCAAGTGAGACCTGAGCTCAACATCCTTCCATAAGGACTGCTCCAGGTCGTTACCTAGCAGACAATCTACAGGCATGGAAGGGCTCACAACCACCCTCAAAGGACCTGAGACCCCCCCCCCCCACTCGAAGGGAACCTGCGCCACCAGACACTGGCGCTCTGAATTGTCTACAGCAATTACTTTGTGGAATGACCCTGGGACTACCTGCTTCTCAGAGACCAGGTGACACCGGACTGAGGTCACACTGGCTCCAGTATCTCTGAGAGCCTCTACCCTTTTCCCATTGATGGTCACCCAGGTGTTGTATTTCTTTGTGTTAGGGGGCACCTGGTTTCCTGGGAACATCTCACTGTCCCCTAGTGAGACGAGGGTCATTTCTGCGGGATCCCCATCCTCCTGTGGGTACTCCTCCTCCCCAAGCGCTACACTAGCCAACACCTTGGACTGCCCACCGGTGGGTGGCTGAGCCCCCTTTGAACACTTGGGGTCCCCCTTCATGTGGCCCACCTGGTCACATGCAAAACACCTGCGGGGGCCGGTCTCAGCAGGCTTTCCTGATGAGACCCCTGGCTTCTTATCTCCAGGGGGATGGGAACCTTTACCCTGGGTGTTAATTTGGGGCCCTTTAGAGAACTCCTGTGCTTTACCCTTGTCCCCCCCACTTTTCTGCTGGGGACCCTGCCCACCTTTGGCTGAGTCTCCCCCAAACGCTTTCTTGTGGACCCTGGTACTCACCCAGCGGTCCGCAAGCTTCCTGGGGTCAGTCAGCTTACTATCAACTAGGTGCTGGCGCAGATCTGCAAAACATAGACTAGACAAGTGCTCCCATGCAATCAAATTGTAGAGCCCCTGAAAATCTGTCACATTACTGCCCTTCACCCAGCCATCCAGCGACCGGCAAAACACATCCACAAATTCCAACCAAGTGTTGGCATCAGACTTCTTACTGGACCTGAACTGATCCCTGTACTTTTCAGGAGTAAGACCATACTTAGTGAGAAGGGCGCCCTTCATGTCTGGATAGGTGAGGTGATACCCCTTACCCAAAGCTATTAAAGTATCCCTTGCTTCTTCTGGAAGCAGAGGCCACAATCCTGCTCCCCAATTCTCCTCGGGGACCCCATTCATGTGAATTGCTGCCTCGTACCCCTGAAACCACCTTTGTATGTCATCCCCCTTCTTGAATTCTTTGCCTACATTTTTAGGGATGTGCACAATTCTGTCTGCCTGTCTTGACGAGTTGCTGCCACCATCTGAACTGGCTCTATTCCTTAGCTCCAGTTCTTTAAGACTTCGCTCATGATCTAAGATCATCTTCCTTTCCTCCATGGCTATTCTTTTATCCTCCCTTTCCATCCTGAGTTTCTCCAACTCGAACTTCCTTGCTTCCCGCCTGTCCTCCAGCTCCTCTGGGGACAGGCCACTGCTGCCTGGCCTGGAGGGTTCCCCCCCTCCCAAAAGCACATCCACCCTAGGAATAGGATCCTCCGCCTCTCCACTGAGACCACCAGACTGTTCGCTGGCATGTCTGGCTGCTACCCAGGCCCTCAGCGCCTTTTGTAGCTCGTCCTTCCTAGTGAGGCCTCTGACTTGGACTTTTAGGTTTTTGCAAATTGATTTCAATTCCCTAACATTGTAGGCTTCCAACCTATCCTCCTCAAAGGCAATTTCCAGGGATGCAACGGATGATGCTCTTGATTCCGGCATCATGAAGTAGCAAGTTCAAACTGGCAAGATCAAAAAATAGGCCAAAAAGAAAAAGAACCAGTATGTGGCACGTAATGGTCTGCGATATGGTAGTAGTGCACACCAATCACTGTAAGTCAAGTGCAAACGCAAGTCCTATCCTCACCGCTGACAACCAATGTTAGAAATGGGGGTCTCTAGTTGGCAAGGGCTTGCACCTTTGTCCAAATAGGGACCCTTCTTCCTAGTCAGGGTAAGGGAGTTACACTCCTAAAATAACCCCTGCTCACCCCCTTGGTAGCTTGGCACGAGCAGTCAGGCTTATCTTAGAGGCAGTGTGTAAAGCATTTGCACATAACCACCAGTAATACAGTGTAAGCACTACAAAAGGACACCACACCAGTTTAGAAAAATATCCAATATTTTTATATACTTAAGACAAGACCAACAAGCATTTGCAATGCAATAGGTCTCGCATTTACGCAAGTTTAAGCTATCGGCATTGTAAATGACACTGCGTTTTATTTATGTTTTCAAAAACCAAACCAAAATTAAAGGCATTGTCATTTACAATGCCAATAGCTCAAACTGGCGTAAATGCGAGACCTATTGCATTGCAAATGCTTGTTTTCTATTTGTTTGCAGATCCGAGTTGGAGCGGTAACGGAAAGAAAAACAAGGTAGCATAGTTGTGGGATAGCAACATGGAGAGGAAGGCATAGGGCTGGGGAGGCAACAGGAAGTCAGGAGGTGCAAGCAAGATCCAGGTGCGGGTGGGGGTTAACAACACAGAGAGAGGGGGGAATAAGGTTGAGAGAGAAAAAGCAACATGGGGCAGGGGAGAAGCACACGGGCAAAATAGAGGAGGCCAGGGGTGGCACACAGCGATTGAGCAACACGAGCGAGCTCGGCAGCGAAGTACTCAGGAGAGAGCTGGAAAACACAAGCACTCTCTCAGAGTGCCTAAACAAAACGAAACAAGGAAAACAGAACTTGGTGACGGTAAGGGCAGATGGGTATAGAAAGGTGGCGAGGAATTTAGAGCCTAAGAGGAAAAGGGCCAAATCATACCAAGAAAGAGGAGGGGAGGGAAGGAGGACTGGTAAGCAGAGAGGGGGCAGAGCAAAGAAAACGAGAGACTGGGAGAGAGAACGGGTGCGAGGGGCAGAGAAAGGGATGGGCAGGGTGGAGAAAGGGAGGGGGTGTAGAAAATGCAGTAGGGTAAAAAGAAAATGATGAAAGCAAGTGGGAAGTGGCAGAACGGGCCATAGGAAAGCAACACACAATCGTGCGCGCCTCACGCTGCTTAATGACTGTTTTGAAGCACACTCGGACTTGTGGTACCATCCGCCTTGCGGGAGCGAGCAACAGCCAATTAGCATGCGCGCCGCTGCTCGCTCCCGCAAGGTGGATGCCGCCACAAGCACGAGTGTGTGCTTCAAAAAGAACAGAGCGACGGCTAAAGGCCCTCCTAATCAGCGCATGCGCGCTGCGTAGGCGAGACCTAAAAACGATAAAAATCCACAATACAGTACTTAAAAATCTTCAGTTATCAAAATATGCTTTAAAAACAGTTCCTTGATGTCGATAGCTCCGTCCAGGGCTATCATGTTGTCGTGAGCAAACAAATCCAAACAGTTCTGGCTGACCGCGGTGTCGCGGGCCAGCTACGGTGTCGGGAAGACCCGCAAACAATACCTTTTAGAAATGCAGGGCGTCGGCGACCTCTCGTTGAGCTTCTGAAAGCACGGCGTCCGCAGGCGTCGGTTCCCGGAGGTCGGTGCAGGAGTCGTCGGGGCCCTCTAAGTCACACGCGTTGCAGATCGATCTCCTCTCTGTTGAAGTCAGGAGCGCTGGCATCGGCAGGCGCCGGGTGCTGCAGTGCGAAGTGCAGCAGTGCGGTGCCCTCAGGTCACGGTGCGAGCAGCGGCTCGGTGGCGGCGTCGGATGGCGTCGTCGGTGAGACCAGGGTCGCGGTGCGAGATGAAGGCGGTGCTCGTCACGGTGCTGGCAGGTCACGGTGTAAGCAGCGGCATCGTCGTTGCTGAAGCGCTGTCGTCAGCTGACGAACTGGAGTCGATGGCGCCGGTAGGCCAAGGCTGCGGTGCGGGATGAGGGCGGTGCGTCGTGTAACTTTACGAGCGGTGCCCTCGAACCACGGTGCAAGCAGCAGCGTAGATTTCGGCGTGGAGCGGCGTTGTCGGGGATACCAAGGCGTCGTCGTGAAGCGAGGCGGTGCAGAATGCGGTGCCCACAGGTCGCGGTGCGAGCAGCGGCTCGGTGGCGGCGTCAGCAGGCATCGTCGGTGAGACCAGGGTCGCGGTGCGGCATTGCGGCGGTGCCCTCTGCGGTGCCAAGGCGTCATCGCGAAGCGGTGCGGTGCCCACAGGTCGCGGTGCGAGCAGCGGCTCGGTGGCGGTGTCAGCAGGCGTCGTCGGTGAGACCAGGGTCGCGGTGCGGCGGTGCCCTCTGCGGTGCCTTCGGGACACGGAGTCGGCAGCGGCGTCGTCGAGTTGCTTTTCTTCTGTTGCAGCACATAACACACAGTCCCCAGTGCTGAGGGCAGAAGAGCTTGAAGTCTTTGTTGTGCCTGAGACTTCTTGAATAGGGGGCAAGCTCTACCTCAAGCCCTTGGAGAAACTCACAAAAGTAGATTGCAGAAAGTTCAGTCCAGTCCTTTCACTGCCCAAGACAGAAGCAGCCACTGCAGGCCAACACAGCAAAGCACACAGCAAAGTGGTAGTTCCTCCTCACAGCTTCTCCAGCTCTTCTTCTTGGTAGTCTTATTGATCCAAAAGAGTTCTAAAGTTCAGGGGTCTGGGCCCCAATATTTATATCCCAAAATCCTTTGATCCTTTAGACAGAGAGTGTCTGTGCCCAGCCAGAACCAGTTCTGCCTTCTCTGGTGTGACTTCCTGGCAGGAGGTGGAGACGGCATTGTCAGAGGCAGACCAGGCCCTTTGAGGTGCAAGGAAATCTCCCCCTTCCCCAGTGGCAGCCCAGGTCTATTCAGCCCTTTCCTGACTCACCTAGACTATCTGGAGCCACTCCTGCTCCCCAGCCTTCTGTCATCCAAAACCCAGACAGGCAATCCACATTCCAACAGAGGCACACAGGATGACTGAGCACGAAAATACCTACTTTCTAAAAGTGGTATTTTCAAACCCAGAATGTAAAAATCACCTTCACTAAAAGATGCATCTTTAGATTCTGAGTTCAGGCATACTAAACTTTATTTTCCTACCTAGTTCCCAGGGCCAGTTATGTTTATAAGATGTTATAAACAAACTTCCCATTCTTTCCTATGGGGAACAGGTAGCCTTGCCATAGTGAAAAACGAAATTGGCAGTAATTCACCATCAGGACATGCCACACACACCCGGACATGTCCTACCTTTCACATACACTGCACCCTGCCCACAGGGGTACCTTGGGCCTACCTTAGGGGTGACTGACATGTAAGAAAAGGGAAGGTTAGGGACTGGCAAGTGTGTGCACTGGCCAAGTCGACATGGCAGTTACAAACTGCGCGCAGACTCTGCAATGGCAGGTCTGAGTTACCTTTACGGGCTGTTTGTGTGGGTGGCACAATCCAGTGCTGCAACCCACCAACAGCATTTGATTTACAGGCCCTGGCACACGCAGTGCACTTTACTAGGGACTGACACATAAATCAAATAGGCCAATCATGGAAACACCAATCCATAACACATTTTACCACAGGAGCACTTGCACTTTACCACTGATCAGCAGTGAGAAAAGTGCGCAGAAACACTAAGCCAGCACAAACAGAGTCAAAACCAGGAGGTCAGAAAGCAAAAACTCAGGGGAAACACGCCAAAAGATGCCAAGTCTAACACCTAGTCAGAAGGAACTCATTTGAAGTGCACACACACCCATGCAACCCCTTCTGAGCTCTCAGCATCCAAGAAAGGGAAAGATCAGGCATGGTCCACTTTGAGGCTTATTTTCTTTGGTGGCCTGCTCTGCCGTGGGCAACAGTGCCAGCACTTGGCCAGCGAGCGAACATCCCAAGAAACAAGCACGCCCCTACACACAGTCACTCAGTCTGGCCTACCAAAGAAAACAGGGGTCTCCGATTCAGTTCATGCCGATGCGTGGCTTTAGAAGAGCTACAGTAGCAGGCATAAGTGGAACGATCCTGGCATGTTACATTCATGAAAAAGCAAGCATGTCATACCAACTACTGCTTGAATTACAGAGCGAAGCATGAGAACACACAGCTCTCATGAAAGCAGGGCAAAGAATGCATTCCCGAGTGGCAGGAATGCAGCGGTTAAGGAACCCATCCGCAGGGCTTACAGTTCCATGCCAATGCCATAACCATGTACCTTTACGCGAGCAGGTGGGGGCAATGTACCACAGACACGTGACTTTAAGGGACACCTAAGGTACAGCTCTTATATCACCAGCCATGAGTCTGAGGTTCTTTCCATCGACATAGAGTAACATGAGGGACTTTAAATGGGTCCCAAAAATCCTCATAGCCCTGAGTGGCATTTGAGCCAGGGGATGGACTGACTGCCACTACTCCGCGACCACACAAGGGCCCGACACTGCTCGACAGCGAAGGTATGAATCCTAATGGCAGCACCTTCCAAAGGAAGCATTTCATGCAAATCAGCATCCGCTCCTTGTCACCACCACTACCTGAACATGGGTCACCTGCCGTCACCCTGTGCCTCAAGTAGAACCTTAGTTCTTCTATCACAGCCCCCAACGCTTCGTACCGTGCCTAGAGTACCACCTAGATCAGCCACCTTACGCAGAGAAATCACAACAGACAACACCCCTTAAAAAACACCTCGCGTTTCAGTGGCATGAGTGGCACAGCAGACCCACCAACAGATCAATCCCCGCCAAAATACAGACACCAAAAAGAAATCCTTCACCGCTCCCCACTTACCGAATCCTGATCTTCTCCATCGCCCGAATACCGTCTCAGGTGATTAGTGCGCTGTGCAAATTAACATAACATCTGTGTGGGAATTATATTTTGCCTGGCACCGGCACTGACTGGCATCCCCCCTGGTGCAAGCAGAGCATAGTCAATGGTTGCGGTAGCAGAGGACCTAGGCACAATATAACCTTGACCACGATGGAGCACGGGTCGGATACCCTAACCAGATTTGTCCTGGTCAAAGATTTTAGCTTCTGACTTTAGACTTTTAAGTCCCAATCTACCATAGGAGTACAATTCTAAAGCCTCGCCAAGCCTTCAGGTGAGGCACTTTGAGGCTCACAGGGTGTCAGACAGAGGCAACAGCAGGGTCCAGTGCAGGCCCTGTTGCCACTGGTCAGCAGGGCAATTGCAGGAAAAGGCAGGCTCTGTACCCACAATAACCTCAGAGACAGAAGTCTGGTATAACAAAGCTGAGCTTTCAGCAACCAGAGAGTTGATACACACAAATTGTTTTTGCATTCTGTTTCCCTCCTTTGAATCGCACCCTGAAAGTTATATTTGAACCTTACAGACCTTTCAAATAGGCAGGGACACGAATAGCAAAGAAGGCCCACTGTGATTGGGGCCTGACTGGCTGAGGAGACAATAGAAGGGCCATGCTCAGGTGTCACATGTCTTTAGCCTCACCCTGTCTTGATTTAACTTTCTTTTTAATACTTCATGCCATGGATGGCACACTGCGCAACATGATCAATGGCAACGAAGGAAACATTAAATGGTCACTGTAAAATGAATGATTTGCCAGAGAAATGCTGCCCCCCCACACCTCCGAAGCAACACATACATACCTGTGGTGTGTCTCTTTTGATGACATCTGCATAGTCTGGAACCAGCTGTCATGGTTTGTTACATGTCATATTGGAATACTATGTATGTCATGCAGACTTGTTATCCCTTGAGCTGAGCTTCAGTTGAAACTGTAGCCTGATCTTGATGGATGGGATCTTCTATGGATTAAACCTACTTTACAAGTTTTCCTCTTGTTCAGTCTCACTGTGTACAGAATGCTTCAGTGGCGTAGTCGGCAGGATTACAACAAGAAGATCTCAACATAAAGGATTTGGTGAGGGACATTTTTAACCCTTTATTTGAACATTTCTCATCTTGAAAATCTGGGATTGCTTTAATATGAAGGCTTGAAGTTAAACCAAATTCTAGTGGACAATAAATTGTGGCACTTATTATGAGGTGATTAAACCTTATGTAAATTTGGTTGGGATTGGGAGCTTCGCCGCATGCTCGCCCTAACTATAACTATTGAGGTAGGGAGGTAATTATATCGATGCGGGCTCATCCCTAATCAACCTATTGCCTATTCAAGATTTCAGCATATGTATTGCATGGAATTGAGACTTTTACTGTCTTATATTTGAGGCGATCATATCTTTGATGCTGATAATGAAGAGAGACTTGATGCGAAAGTACCGATTCGACTTTAATGGCTTATGGTGTTACATGGAAGTATATTTTGGCTTGTGTGGCGTGTTGCGCTGATTCAACTTTGTTTGGTGCCTCTGCTACATAAAAATTTGTCTCCAGCGCGACTTGCTTGTTTTAAACTTTGAGCCCGTAACGAACCAAACATTGCCATTTAAAAATAAACTCACCAGTCAATAGTCGAACGGAGACCTGCATCAGTGAAACGTTCTTCGCGTGTGGCCATTCATGCGTCATTCCCTCCGTATGTGTTTCACCGCTTGTATCGTTACGTGTGACGTCCCGAGTTCAACCTCTACGTTGCCACGCAGCGTGAAAATACGTAAGCGCCATTTTGAAGAATTCGTGGCGTTGGTAATCGTTACTTAGCAGCATAAATAGACGCTCTTTGGAAGTTTGCTATTTAATCGCTAGTGGATCAAAGACTCTGCGCTGAGGATATTTTTCAAGCGTGTTCGTCCAGTGACACGCACACTATCAACTGAACCTAAGGTTTATTTCCTACAACTTTAACCTTTGTTGTTGTTTGATTATTAATATGCTTTGTATTTTCAGGATTTAAAACTTTGAGCAGTTTGTGGGTTTCATTGACTGTGATACGCACACACATAATTTTCTCTCTTGGGAAAAAAAGAGAAAAAAAATTGTGCATTGCTGAAATATTTATTTAGATTGTGCTATGTTCTTTATTGGACTCAATTTATGGTTATCAAATAGAATTGCAACACTGTTATAGATATTTAATATTGCTTAGCATATGCGCATCTTTAATATTTCACAGAATCGTAGTTTGGTAATAATTGTTAATTTTATATTTCATAATGCAAAATGTCACGGCAGCACCTTTCTTTCTTTCTAGTCCTGGGGGTTCCACCTATACAATGGAAAAAATGGAAAGTAGTGTTTGAGAGATATTCTAGAGTTTGTGGTCCATCACTTAGTGCGGAGAGAAAGTCGTTGTTACTTCTCCATTGCTTGGGCTCAGAAGGTCAAGACGTGTTTGACCATCTACCTGATCTCTTACCTGCTGAAGCAAGAGATTTGAATGACTATGAGATAAGTATTAAAAAGTTAGATAAACACTATTTACCCAAGATAAGTACAATTTTAGAGAGGTATCATTTCGCTAAGAGAACACAAAGAGAAGATTAAACTATTGAAGGGTATGTTACAGATCTAAGAAAACTTGCCTCTTCATGTAAATTTGAAAATTTATCTGATGAACGCATTCGGGACCAATTCATGTTTGGATGCAACATGGAAAGGGTTAGGGAAGAACTTTGGTTACGCGATGAGCCTACACTGGATGAGGTTCTCACTGTAGCTAAGAGAATAGAACATTCGTTGAAATGCGTTGAAGTCATAAGGAAAAACATTGAGAAAGATGTAAAAGTACAAGAGGTTAAAGACAAAAGTCAAAATAGAGTTGAAAGAAGTAGGTATATGGTTCCAATGGCTAAGGAGGATGGTAAAGGTAAATTTCTTGAACAGCGAAGATGTTACAGATGTGGCAGAGTGGGTCATCTCGCAAATGATATGAAGTGTCCTGCTTTGGGTCAAACTTGCACTAAGTGTAAAAGAAAAGGTCATTCTGTTTCAATGTGCAAAAGTAGATCTGTACCAAAAGTTAAAACTGTGGAAGTTTATGAGGCTGAAGACAGTGTGGTGGGATCTGATGATTTTGAATGTGGACAAATTGTTGTTCAAGTTCAGAGTGAAACCAATAAGAAATCATGCCCTTTTGACAACATTGCTGTTGAAGGGGAAACCACTCGTGTTTTATTCGATTCTGGTGCAAAAATTACAATTGTATCTAATGATTTTTATCAATCTAAATTGAAAGACAAAGTGTCACTTATAAAGCCTGACATCACTCTTTTGGCCTATGGTGGTGAGCCTATAAAACTACATGGATATTTTAGTGGGTTGATCGAATATAAAAACAGATTTACATCTGGAAAGATTTATGTATCAAAAAAAGGCGATAGTATTATTAGCTGGTTACATCAAGGTGACTTAGGTGTATTTCTTGATCCAAATGCAGATCCTCCCATTCAAATTAAAGATAAAGTATGTTCTGTGGTGAAATCTGACGAAAATGAATTTTTACTTAATATAAAAAAAGAATTTCCAGGTGTTTTCAAACATGAGTTGGGTTGCTTAAAGGGCTAGCAACACAAAATCAAATTGAAGGAAGGTTCTGTACCAGTGTGTTGCAAAGTACGAAATGTACCTCTATCTGTAAGGGATGACATGCACAAAGAGATTGTTAAACTCAAGAGTTCTGGAATTATTGAAGAGGTTGAGGGTACAGAATGGTTGGCACCAGTGGTTGCAGCCCGAAAACCCAATGGGGATTTGCGTCTCTGCATTGATTTGAGACAACTAAATAAATGTGTGATTGTCGATCGCTATGCCCCTTGCCAAATATCACTGAATTGTTAGTTTTACTAGGTGGAGCAAAAGTATTTAGCACAATAGATCTAACTTCGGCTTATCATCAGGTTGAGTTAGAAGAATCATGCAGGGATTTTACATCGTTTATAACACCTTTTGGCACATTTAGATTCATTAGAATGCCGTTTGGATTAGTATCCGCTTCATCTGTTTTTCAAAGAGCCATGGAAAATGTACTTAAAGATACTCAAGGGGTATGTATATACCCAGACGACATCCTCATTTTTGGTGATGATGTGGAGCAACATGATGCTCGATTAAGAATGGTGTTGGAAAGGTTGTGTGAGTGCAATCTTACTATTAAAATGGAGAAATGTAAATTCAGAGCTGATTCGATAAACTATTTAGGTCACAATATATCTGGTGATGGAGTTAAACCAAAAAGTGATTTGATTAATACTATTTGCAACATGAGCTCTCCTACTAATAAGAGTGAGTTGATGAAGTTCTTAGGTATGGTGGAGTACTACGCAAAATTTGTGAAGAATTTTGCAGATTCGACTGTGAATATGAGGTCTCTATTACGTAAAGGTATTGACTTTGAATGGTCGGAGTTATGCGAGAGTGAATTAAAAAATGTTAAGGAAAAACTGAATTCTGCTCCTTCACTCAAGAGCTTTGATCCCACTATTAAACCTATTCTTGTTATTGACGCTAGTGAGAAAGGATTAGGGGCTGTTCTACAACAGCATGGTCCATTTGGTGTGCAAACTGTCCTGTTTCTTTCAAGAAGTTTGAGAGATCCTGAAACTAGATATTCGGTGGTGGAAAGGGAATCTCTTGCAGTTTTCTGGGCAATAAAGAAATTGAAGAAATTCTTGTGGGATATTAATTTCGAGGTTCGCACGGACCACAAGCCATTAGTGGAAATTTTCAATAAGAAAGGTCTTGATCTAATTTCAAGTAGGATCACTAGATGGGTCATTAGTTTGCAAGAATATAGTTTCTCACTTAAATATATTCCTGGAATTGACAATGGTGTTGCTGATGTTTTATCGCGCCTCATCCCTAGTGAATCCACCGTGGGTGAGGAATATGATGATTCCAGTGAATGGGTGTGTGTGGTGGATCATAAAATGATTTCAGAGAAAAGGTGGATGGAAGAGTTGGCCAATGATTCGATTTTGACAGAAGTGATGTTGTTTGTTGAAAAGGGCTGGACTAACAGGCTAGTTCTGACTCTATGAGACCATTTTGGATTGTACGAAATGAGTTGCCTGTTGAGAACGGATTGTTGTTTCGTGGCACTAGGTTAATTCCTCCATGTAGTCTCACGAATTAATTAGTGGATCTGGTTCATGCAACTCATGCTGGTCTTACAAAAAGCAAAGAAAGGTTGCGCATGTCGTATTGGTGGCCTGGCATGGACAAGCTAGTAGAGCGTGTGGTGCGAGATTGTGTGCCTTGCACATTAAGTGATAAATCCAGATGTCCACGTGTTCAGCCCATGATTATAAGAAGGCGTCCCTCTCGTCCTTGGCAGGACATTGCTTTGGACATATTAGGTCCTGTTCATCATGGTGGTATGCAAACATTTCTTTTGGTGATAATTGATATGTATTCCCGTTGGCCTGAAGTTTTCTTTTTGTCTACAATAGATTCAGCTCATGTAATTAAGTGTTTGAAAGAATTGTTTTCAAAGGAGGGTATGCCTGAGTCTATTTTAACGGACAATGGTGTTCAGCTTACTTCTAGAGAAATGGAAGAATTTTTAAGCTTGAGAGGTATTATTCACAAAACTTGTGCTCTACATCACCCAGAATCCAACGGAATGGTTGAGAGATTTAATAGAGTACTTAAGGAAACCATTACCTTGGCTAAGTCGTTGTCCTTAGATTGGAAAGGTGAAGTTCTAAAAAAAGTGGAGGAGTACAGAATGTCTCCTCATGGTACCACGGGAAAACTCCTTTTATATTATTCCGTGGTAGAATACCCAAAACATTTGTAGAACCTTCTTGGGTTAATAATAAAGAGTTAGCTAAAGGAAAAGAAGGGTGTGTGATGGTACCGACATACAAAAGAGAGAAGACATGAAAGCCAATAAAAGAAAGTGTTATTTTGATATAAAGAATGCTGTTAAAAAAACTGTGGTGAAAGTCGGAGATTGGGTCATGATTAAGCTGCCTGGTCTGGGGAGTAATTCTATTTCTAAATTCATGAAACCTCTTAGGGTCATCAAAGTTTTCAAGAATGCTATCAAAACCCAGGACCGTCGCATTTGGAATTTAAACACAGTTGTGGTGGTCAAAGGAAGATTGGATGCAAATGTAGACAATGCAATTTCTACTCCTGTTAGTTCATTTAAAAAAAAAATGATAATAACAGCAATGTATGTAAAAACACTCGTTACTCTTCAAGGACAATCAAACGTCCTGGTTATCTTACAGATTATGTTTAATTTTTATTTATGTATTTTGTTATGGTTACGGAAGGGAGGTGTGTGATGTGTCTCTTTAGATGACATCTGCATAGTCTGGAACCAGCTGATGTCATGGTTTGTTACATGTCATATTGGAATACTATGTATGTCATGCAGACTTGTTATCCCTTGAGCTGAGCTTCAGTTGAAACTGTAACCTGATCTTGATGGATGGGATCTTCTATGGATTAAACCTACTTTACAAGTTTTCCTCTTGTTCAGTCTCACTGTGTTCAGAATGCTTCAATACCCCTTCAGTGACAGACATTAACACTCCATTCCTTCAGTACTGAACAACCAGACCACACCTATCCAGTGATAATACAGAACACTCTACCTCCGGATCCCTCTCCTCTTAAGCCATACTAAAAGAAGCCTCCCCGTCCCAACAGCGCTGGCCATAGACACCCGTACAGAACTGCAAATACAAGCTCACCCACACCTGCGCTGCAAAACACATACCGTGTGCTGCACAAATTCCCTACTGCCCAGTGCTGGGCAAACGGATCCCCGTCAGCGGTGTACGGACAGATCCTCGTCAGCAGTGTACGTACAGATCCCAGTCAGCGGTGTACGTACAGATCCTCGTCAGCGGTGTACGCACAGATCCCAGTCAGCGGTGTACGTACAGATCCCCCGTCAGCGGTGTACGTACAGATCCCCGTCAGCGGTGTACGCACAGATCCCCCGTCAGCGGTGTACGTACAGATCCCCCGTCAGCGGTGTACGTACAGATCCTCGTCAGCGGTGTACGCACAGATCCCAGTCAGCGGTGTACGTACAGATCCCCCGTCAGCGGTGTACGTACAGATCCCCCGTCAGCGGTGTACGCACAGATCCCCGTCAGCGGTGTACGTACAGATCCCAGTCAGCGGTGTACGCACAGATCCCAGTCAGCGGTGTACGCACAGATCCCAGTCAGCAGTGTACGTACAGATCCCCCGTCAGCGGTGTACGCACAGATCCCCCGTCAGCGGTGTACGCACAGATCCCCGTCAGCGGTGTACGTACAGATCCCCGTCAGCGGTGTACGTACAGATCCCCCCCAGTTGTGTTACCTACAACCCCCTCCCTTCCAGTGATGCAGATGCAGACCACTCTTCACCTGTGCTGTATATACACCCCTCTTCTCTTGCGTTAGACATAGACCCTACCTTTCCAGTGCTGCAGATAAAGCCCCCTCCCCAGTGCTGCACAGAAAGCCCCTCCCCCAGTGCTGCACAGAAAGCCCCTCCCCCAGTGCTGCACAGAAAGCTCCCCCCAGTGCTGCACAGAAAGCCCCCCAGTGCTGCAGCTAAAGCCCCCCACCTGTGCAATTCATCGATCCCACTCTCTTGTGTTGGACATATAACGCACCCCCATAGCACACAGCAGACCCTCCCCCAGTACAACACGCACCCAGCCCCCCGTACCTGCAGACGGGCCTCCTCTCCCTGCAGCGCTTTCACGGTCAGAATCATCACCGGGGCCACGGGAGACAACACCGAGAACAGCGTCAGCCATAGAGAGCCCCCGAGAACAGCGTCAGCCATAGAGAGCCCCCGGGGTAGAGAGTACACTCAAACAATAGAGAGGCGCCGCGGGGATAGAGTGTATACCGAAACCATAGACAGGAGAGCCAGAGTGCGCGCTCTGGCCATAGAGATGAGACAGGGACAGAGTGTAAACCTAGGCCCTATAGAACGGACCGTGGAAACCATAGAGAGGAGAGCAACGCACAGAACGTACACTCTGGCCATAGAGATGAGACGGGGACAGAGTGGGCACCGAGGCCCTGTAGAGCCGGCGGTGGTAACCATAGAGAAAAGAGCCAGACAGGGAATGTACACTGTGACCATAGAGACGTGACAGGGACAGAGTGTACACCGAGGCGTTGTAGAGCCGGCCGTGGTACAGGTACATCAAAGCCACGCCCCTTTTAAGTGTTTCTCAGTTAAGCCTCGTAGGGCCATGCCCGGTTTAAAGAGCCCCACATTTGTTTAAAATTCTACTTCAAGCATTAGTTTACGATAGACCGATAATACACAATGATATCAGAGGTGAAGAGAAAGACAAGACAGACTATGGTTCATGCCGGCCAAGTACCTGTACTGTCCTATATCACATCCTGCTCGAGTACTCATACTGTCCTACATCAGAGTCCTGCTCAGAAGTGTCCATACTGTCCTATATCACGTCCTGCTGATGTACTCATACTGTCCTACATCAGAGTCCTGCCTAGAGGTGCTTATACTGTCCTATATCACAACCGCGTTGACAAGTGCTCTTACTATCCTATATCACATCCTACTCAGACGTGATTCTACTTTCCAACACTACATTCCTACTGAAGTGCTCGTATGCCCTATATCACAACCCTGCGGACAAGTGCTCATACTGTCCTATATGAGAATCCTGACAAGAAGTGCTCATACTGTCCTATATCACACCCATGCTGAGAAGTGCTCGTATTCTTCCATTAAATGCCCAGCATCCCTGCTGAGTAGTGCTTTTCCTGCCCAATATCACAGCCCTGCTGACAGGTGCTCTTATTGCCCTATATGGCATCCCTGCTGAAGTGCTCATACTGTCCTATATCACATCCCTGCTGAGAAGTGCTTCTACAATCTTATATTAGATCCTCGCCGAGAAATGCTCGTACTGTTCTATAGCACTGCCCTGCTGAGAAATACTTGTAATGTCCCTAGTGCCAATATCGGCAACACTCGCCACCCCACCATACAGCAATCTCCTAGAGAAATAACCAGACAAGACACCTTCTTTGTGGAGAAAACTGCTGCAGGTTTATTAGCATTACAAATATGCCAACATGGTGGGTTATCTTACGGGCGATCCCAAGGCAGGCAGCCCTCGCCGCCTGCCACCTGATGAGCCAAATTACACCGTGGCCTCCCCAACGGTGTTTGCTATATTTTGGGGGAGGGAAGACCCCTCCCACCAGTGGACCAACAGCCCACGCCTGCTCACGCCCCATACGGGGCGGAGCCTGCCAGGCAACCCCCGGTTGCTCAGGGTCCACAACCGCCCGTAGGACTAACGGGGCGCTGTCGCTCCTCCAGGGTCCAACGCGAGGACATCCCTGTAGATATTTGGCCTTTGCACCCTTGTTGTGCTTCTGTACATGGTACCCGTATGTACCTACAGCCTCTGGATCGCCCTGTAACTCCGCCTGCAACACAAAATAATACATTAGACAAAAACCCCCCTACACCCACTGCCTGAACGCCGGGTATGCGGTAGGGAGGGAAATGGCGTCAGGGGAATGGGCCAAGAGGGCGCCCAGGGGGCGGGGAGAGGTATATGTACCTCGCCCCCTCCCTGGAAGTGACGCGGCACACTGGACCCCTGAGGGTCCCAAACACTGGAAGGCTGCCTCCTGTGCCCTCCTGTGGCACTCAAGGCGGCCGCCTCGTAGCGGGTCTCCTTCGTGGACCCCGGGCAGCCTGCATAGTGCCAATATCGGCAACACTCGCCACCCCACCATACAGCAATCTCCTAGAGAAATAACCAGACAAGACATCTTCTTTGTGGAGAAAACTGCTGCAGGTTTATTTGCATTACAAATATGCCAACATGGTGGGTTATCTTACTGGGCGATCCCAAGGCAGGCAGCCCTCGCCGCCTGCCACCTGATGAGCCAAATTACACCGTGGCCTCCCCAACGGTGTTTGCCATATTTTGGGGAGGGAAGACCCCTCCCACCAGTGGACCAACAGCCCACGCCCTGCTCACGCCCATACGGGGCGGAGCCTGCCAGGCAACCCCCGGTTGCTCAGGTCCACAACCGCCCGTAGGACTAACGGGGCGCCGTCACTCCTCCAGGGTCCAACGCGAGGACCTCCCTGTGGATATTTGGCCTTTGCACCCTTGTTGTGCTTCTGTACATGGTACCCGTATGTACCTACAGCCTCTGGATCGCCCTGTAACTCCGCCACAGCTCTGGGTGTGGCCACCGTCACCCCAGAGCTCCCTACCAAGGTAGACTCCCTTAGTTACACCCTGCTGTCTCCAACGCCTCCCCCAGATCAAGCAGGAACAGGTCCATCCCCACTCTGGATAGGTGGACCCCATCTTCCTCCAAACACCCTGTGACCTTAGAGTGCAGTAACCCATGCCGGATGAAACCAAAACCCCTTTGCTCAGTGAATTTTCTCATGGCATTGTTAACCTTCCTGCGAGAGACCTCCATGGCTTCCTTAGATCGTGCGCCCTGCCACCTGCCGGGGCGTTATCTCAGACCACCATATTTCACAGGCCCCCAGCTGATTGCTCAATTTACAACTGGTGACCGTCATGTCCTGAAGCAGTGCCCTTCTCCCCAGGGCTGCCAGGTCATTCCCTCCCAGGTGTATGACCAACACATTAGCCAGATAATGTCTGTGGCCGTTAGGCCGTGCCTCCAAATCCTGCTCTCGGCCCACCGTGATACTCGTAAGACGCCCGAATGGCCAATCACCCAGACCATCGCATTAAAGAGATGAAAGTTTGCAACCCCCAACCGAATTAACTCAGTGGTGGTAACAACCCATGCCTCTGTTTCCAGCCGTGCCCTCCCCCAGGAAAGTCAAGTCAATGCCTCCCCGGTGTATGGACAGAATTGTTGGGAGGGGAAGACCACCCCCCACCCCTAGTCTGTGTCGCAGCCTCTATAGCAAGCTGTTCCAGCACATGCCTGGGACCCCCACTCACAGGACGCCCGGAAGGCCCTCCCCCCAGACCGTTGGTCCTGGCAACTTGAAGAAATGCTAGGTTGCAAAACCCCCTTTGATTGAGCCCTGCACACCATTCTATACAACTAATCCAGCTTGCACATATACCAATAACACTGCACCTCAACAAACCTCAGGTGCCTCACCGGGGTGCCTATGGTATATTCACCATTCGCCTGAACATAAAACACTCAACCTGTCATCCGGCCACTCCCCTGGGGCTGTTGCCGGATGTACCTTTTAACACATTGGGATTCACCTCGTCACCCCCGCATGATGCGCTCCACTGACAATCCTGCCCAGAACGCTGGGCTTGCTGCCCCTTCAAGAGTGTGCTTGCAATGTTGCCTGCCAGGACCCCCAAGCCTGACATTTAATCATGCCTTCCCTATTCGCTCAACCCCAAAATGGTACGGGGCATGCTGTCAGCATGAACCAGAGTACCCCTCTCCCGAAGGGCCAGGTAAGGGGTGACCAGACCCACTGGGCCATACATCTATCTCCCAGCTAGGTGTAACAGAAAACCCTTCAGCCAAGCCTGGTCGGGATGTGCCCTTCTCCCTACCCCTTGTAAGGGAGCACCCCACCCGCCCTCCCAAGGATATTTTGCTTAACAGAAGCAACCTGTATCATGCCGCTGTGGATCGGAGGACATGGAGTAAACCTATGGACAGTGTACCTGTACCCTCTTAACTATAAAAGCAAAATGTGCTCTGATAGTAGTCTGTCTTTGTGATCCTAACCCTCTATGTCAACACTATTAGGGTACCAGCACCCTTTGGGAATGGCAAACTCACACCCCAGCGGACAGGATAGAGCCTATTCGCACTCGGTCTAAAACCCGACCGACACCTCAAACACTGACAAAGAGGAGGCCTGCTAACCTGCCCCCACTCTGTGGAAACAACAACCTGTGCAATATTCGGGAAAGCCTGCCACCCCGAAACCCTCCCCGGCACCCGGGGTCATGCAGTCGCTCCTTGGCCTGAAACTAACCACGTTCACATGTGGATGAAGTCCAAGGACCCATCCCTCGGCGCATGCTTGCAACCTGTCCCCTGCATCACCCTAGACAGAGAGAACGACTGCTGGGAGCATGCCGAGCAAGACGTCCCCATTTGCTGGCCCAGGTCCCCACCCAACGTGAGTAGCCCAGGGCCAGACTCCTGCTGACGTATACCAGAATGCAGGCCTGTGTGTAGAAAAGATACTGGAGTAGAGCGAACAATACAAGCAGTTTGCCTGCCCTTTCAAAATATGGGAATGCCCAATGTCCAATAACTTGTAGCCTTTGCTCTTTGTGCTGCAGCCCTCCCTGTGCAAGTGGCATATTCCAAAGAACCGGGTGATTGAACCCGTGGGCATGTAGGAGCTGAAGAGGGAGGTGCCAGGCTGAGAGAAGCCCACGGGGGCGTGACCGGGAGGTCGAACCCAGGCTCCCGCAGTGGACGCTGTAGTGGCCGAGCCAGCAGAACCCAGTAATAAAAGGTCCTGCTCAGCTGCCAGTAAAACCTCTGTTGGTGACAGTACAGCGCGAGAGTCCTAGTTTCCAGCATTGGATGCCCTATAAGCCCCAGGCTTATTTACTGTAGTGCGCTCCCAGGTACCCCTACCTGCTGACCAACTGTGACCCTAGGTGTTTAAACCAGCAACAGCCCTAGTTCACTTCTTTATCCCCAGAATTGTAGCCCGTATGGAACCAATGTTGTTTCATAGTCCAGTACCCTTGAGGAATAGTCTTTTGTGCCTCACCAAATCAGTCAGTCCCCGGCACATTAATCATAAATTTTCCGGTACATTGATCATTTGGCAGCCATGGAGACCTGGAATGCACTTTAATCCTCCTGTCCTCTGCTCGAATAGCAAGCCCCCCACTGTTTTTCCCCTAGGGGCTCCCATTAGTAGTGGGCGGGTGAAAATGTCCTGCTAGCTTGGCCACAACAGGAAAATTACATTGTAACCATCCCCCCAAAGGTACCCGCCTGCCCAGCTACTGGTGCTTCTAATAAAAGGCCTTAGGGAATGCATGTCACTGTTAACAGCATGAGTAGTGCAGCCACATTTCGCCGGAATCTAACATGTGCAGTGTCCTGTTCTGTGCAGTCCCCCTACGTGCTTCCGCTGGGCACCTCTGCCTGATGTGCGTGACCTAGGTACATAGTCCCCTTGCATTGCGGCCTGCCAGTGAGACAATACGACACATACACCATAAGTACCGCTACCTGCCTTCGTTTGAATAATGGCCATGCCAAATGTCTTCATACATTGTAGCCTTTAGTGCTATAATACCTTGTTTCCCCACATGGGACAGCAGCACCCTTGCTAGATGTCAGCTTCCTCCCGGCTCTCACAAAGACTATCCAGGCGGGGAATGATGTTTTAACAGAAGCAACCTGTAACATGGGCCCGGGACCAGTGTGCCACTGCTTTACTGAGCTGGACCATACCTTTGCACAGCCCTACGAATGCACGACCCTGGCGAGCACCTGCATGGTGACAAAACCGGTAATGACATGGCAAGGCATACCCTATAGCCTGCTCAACATTGGAGACTATCCTACTCTGATGTGTAAAGGTCCAACCATCAGAGCTTAGGAATATTTGGCCTCAGCAATTGCCCTGTATCCCTCCTTTCTTTACATAAGGTTTGCCTGTTCCGGTTGATCTTGGGTGTCTGCGCCACCGACTTCCCAGGCTGCTTAACTAATAGCAATGTGAGCATTAGCTTCCATTGATGGGTGAAGCTCACGTTCGCCACTGAAATTTTTTACCCGCCCACTATGAGCAGCTGCTGACATAAATAAGGGAGTCCCCAGTTGCAACTTGAAAAACATTTACTGCCCACCCCGGTGTGAGCTAATAAGTACCTAACATATCTCTTCCCATTGGAAAGATACAACAACCCGTTTGGCTTTGGGAACCTCACTCGAATTGCGACCATTCCCAAATAAATCGTTTAATTCCAATAAATGTTGCGCCACCCACAAAGCCTCTAAGCACAGCAATAAGTGTCAAATTGTACCTTCCCCAACATTGTCCAGTCAAGACCTTTTTCACTTCTTATGTACACCTAACGATTTAAAAGAGCCGTAGCCTTGTGTAACAGCATGAAGGGCCCCTGAAATGCTACCTCTGTGCCTTAAAATCAGAAGCTGCTACGGAAGAAGAGGCACTTTATTGCAGCAGACAGTTCGAAACACCCGCTGCATAGCAGAATTTAACTTGCATTCGCCCCATAATAGCATGTACCAAAACAAGGGAATTACTTTAAATTGAAACATGCTACCATCGAATTACTAAACGAATGTGGCGGGTACTCCGCATCTTCGGAGCTGTGGCTCATAACCTTCTAAGGTGGGGTTACTTAACACTATTCCGCGCTTGGCTGCCACAGCGTAAAACTTCTTGTGTTGTAGAATGTAACCCAAAGCTTACTTCTACGTGGCCCAAGCCCAGCAGCAGGGAAATTGAAATCCTCAATATGTTCCCCCAGAAGTATTTAAATTGCTGCTTACCAAGCATGCTCGGGACTTTAGAGAGCCTTAACATGGGCAGGCATTCCCCTGTGCCTGACAGAGGAAGATGCATATGCAGAGGAGTCTGTTCCTCACGAGTTTTAACGTACCTCCGGCCCACCAATCAGCCTGACGGGCATGATCAAGACAGGCTTCTGATAAAATTAAAACTCATAGCATTCCATTTATTTAAAAGCATGGGGCGCATCTGACGAAACGGGCGGAAAATGGGCAACACCCCATCCTCGCCCTAGCCAAATACATACATAAATCGGCCTAACCACTCTTTTCGTACTCCCCTGCTGTAATCCTGTGGCTGGCAACTCTCCCTCATCCCCAGTGAAGTTAATTACACCGTTTGCCAAGCTTGACCACCGCAACATAAAAAACACGTGTTGCATAGAACTTCGACAACAGTCCAAAGTGTGCAGCTACAAGACCCAAGCCTAGCGGAAGGGCATTGAAGTCTCAGTATAGAATCTAGACTCTGGCCCCATGGACCATATACACACGGCTATCCTGATTTTGGGCGACAGAATATTCCTTGATGTGCCAAGGATAAAAGTGTTGCGAGCTGGCGCCGGGACTCAAACCTGTTCCCTTGTACCAAAACAGTTCCGCCCATGGGCCACCTATCACTTCTGCGAGGTCAGGGCTCATGGTGCTTATATTCCGATAAACTTTACAGGGACACGGACATCCTTTCTAGTGCACTCCTGCGAATGACGTCACCATCGGACACACAAACCCAGAAATTTGAGCCGGTGGGGAGACTCCAACTTAGTTCCCGAGTACCATATTCGGCTGCTCTCGCTCGCTGATGACCACACTTCCGCCTAGTGAGCCTCTGCCCTAGAACCAAGGCTCTTGCCTTTCGGTTTGAGCTTATTTGCCCTTCTCTGGGCATGCTAAATTGGAATGAAAGCCCTAGCACGTACCCCAACCGACCCCTGCTGACAACTTGCGGCCCTGCTGAACCCCTTGGATGACCCTGTACTTATGTGTTTAGATGTCCCCTCTAGTGGCCCTCTAGGGAGGATGTGGCCATCCGCCATCACCATGCTGAACATGTAATCAAAGCGTGCGAGGAACGAACAAAGAACAGCAAGAGAAAACATGTCAATGCAAACACACAACAGCTTTTGTGGTCGTAATGTTGCAGGCGAATTGATTTTAACAATAACAATTTCGCATCTTAAATACCTTCCTGTTATGTATGTGACGTCCAATTATAATACTTTTACTATGCACCGCACGGAATGCGTCATGCGTGGCTTGAGCTGCTCCAATGCAAAAGGAAAAGCTTCCTCGCAATCATTGCCTCCTTTACCACGAGAATTGGGTGGATCAGGTTCATTGACGTTATTTACGATTTGTGTGTGGAGGAAGTAAAGCCCGATGGTGCTCCCAGGCCTGCACTTAGCCAGCCTCGAGTTCACACAGTAGGAGCCGGCAATGCAGAGAATGTCCACTCTGTAAGGGATGAAAGGACGCGAACCTGCATTTGACTTGTAAATGCTTTCATGTGTCCCGTATGGTGAAAAGTGCCGTCTGCGAATCGGCCCGATGCACTGCTGCAAAGAATAGTGGTAATTGAGGTAATTACACACTGCAAGCTCCAAGTCCCTCGCATTAGAGGCATGTGCGAACAACTGCAAATGCGGTCCCACCAAGGAAGGAAAACTCCAGACACAGAGATCGCGCCCCACTGAACACACTACAAATGCTGGACCTTGCAGAACCAGGTGGGAAAGGACTCAGCCCAACCGATAACGTCCCTCCTACCCACGTGGCACCGGGATACAAGCTGGTATGGGGTGGGAGCGCCTATCCCCCGTGACCCTGCGCCCTACGAACGGGGCCCTGTGCCTAGCTTCCGGAGCTCAAAGCACAATGCCGCGGCAGCACCCCGCTCCCCAGGGTGGGGAGAACTAGCGAAAAGACACTGGGCAAAGACCCGCCCCGCGAACCGACACCGCCCGCAAGACAAGCGGCCCCCGCCGCAGTCACGACCGGGTCGCAGCCCCCGGCGGCCGCCCCCTGCGGGTCACCTCTCAACCAAAGCGACCGCCCTGCTTCGCTTCGTACTTTGGTCGCAGGGCCGCCCGGTACTGTGAACCTGGTCACGCTATTCCCCCCCATGCCGCCCTAGCCCAGAAAATAGCTGCACTGGCCCAATAGGCACTGGTACGGGTTGGAACATATATGGACAACGCCTTGTCCCCCCAAGTTCCCCGTGTTCTGCAGTTCTTGCCGCCGCAGCCAGACACGGCCTCCCGTCGGACCGGGTAACTTGTGCAGGGGCAGACGGCACGTCGGAGGCAAGCGCAGAGACCGCTGCGCCAAAGAAGACCCTCCCTCGGCTCACCCCAAGCCAGCAGCTCAACCCCGCTGCCCCAGCAGGGGTGTGCAAGGCTCCCGAGGCCTGCCCGCAAAACAGGGCTGGGAGGGGGCAGGCTGCCTCAGCACAGACGGGTTCGATCTCTGCCTGGAAAGAGGGGCAGGGGCGCGAAAGGGAGTTGCCTGCCCCCCCCCAGCGTCGGGTGTCCCCAGGCCCTGGAGCCCCGGGCCTGGCTCCGATCTAGTTCCACGACCCCCGGCGCAGATACCGGGGTCGGCCGCTCTCCCCAAAAGGGAAACCTCAACGCCTGGCTCCACGTGGTGCCCCTACGTCCGGGCCCACTACCTCACTGCCCCATGCCCACGAGTGAGGTGGTCGTGCTGGGAACAAATAACCCGCATCTGTGGCTGGAACGGCCATTACCATGCAGGCCAGCGCATGCTGCCGCCTCCGGGACCAACGCCCTCCCGCCCAGCCCCCCGTCCCCATACCCCAGGCCCCCAGTCACCCGGAACGTGGCCTAACCTCGCGGGGGCCGGGGGACTGGTGCGTGAGACGGGGCCCCTACCGGGCCTAGCCCGCATGGTGGGACCCCAGGTTTGGGCTGCGGAGGGTGTAAAACTAACCTCGTGGTCCCAGGATCAGGCCTGGCAGAAGGCGCACGACCAAACGGCGTCAGGGGAATGGGCCAAGAGGGCGCCCAGGGGCGGGGAGAGGTATATGTACCTCGCCCTCCCCGGAAGTGACGCGGCACACTGGACCCCTGAGGGTCCCAAACACTGGAAGGCTGCCTCCTGTGCCCTCCTGTGGCACCAAGGCGGCCGCCCTCTTAGCGGGTCTCCTTCGTGGATCCCGGGCAGCCTGCAATATCCCATTATTGCTGAGAAGTGCTTGAGCTGTATTTCATCACTTCTGAAGTGCTAGTACTGTCCTACTATATCACATCTCTGCAGAGAAGTGCTTATACTCTCCCATTATATGCACAGCATCCATGCTCCCACTTGAACTGTCTTGTATCAGATCCATGCTGACAAGTGCTCTTACTATCCTATATCACATCCTACTCAGAAGTGATTCTACTTTCCAACACTACATTCCTGCTGAAGTGCTCGTATGCCCTAATCAATCAATCAATCAATCAATCAATCAATCACAGAATTTGTAGAGCGCACTACTTACCCGCGAGGGTCTCAAGGCGCTGGGGAGAGGGAAGGGGGGGTGCTGCTACTGGTCGAACAGCCAGGTCTTGAGTAGCCTCCTGAAGGTCAGCAGGTCTTGGGTCTGTCGTAGGCTTAGTGGAAGGGTGTTCCAGGTCTTGGCGGCGAGGTGTGAGAAGGATCTGCCGCCGGTGGTTGTTCTTCGAATGCGAGGGACGGTGGCGAGGGAGAGGTCGGCGGAGCGGAGCTGGCGGTTGGGGACGTAGAAGAAGAGTCATCTGTTGAGGTAGGCTGGGCCAGTTTTGTGGAGTGCCTTGTGTGCGTGGATGAGGAGTTTGAAGGTGATCCTCCTGTCGACGGGGAGCCAGTGCAGGTTCCTCAAGTGGGGGTGATGTGGCTGTGGCGTGGTACGTCGAGGATCAGGCGTGCGGAGGCGTTTTGTATGCGTTGCAGTCACTTGATGAGCTTGGCCGGGCTCCCGCGTAGAGGGCGTTCCCATAGTCAAGTCTGCTACTGACGAGGGCCTGGGTGACTGTTCTTCTTGTGTCTGTCGGGATCCACCTGTAGATCTTGCGAAGCATGCGGAGGGTGTTGAAGCAGGAGGAGGAGACTGCGTTGACTTGCTTGGCCATGGAGAGCGTTGAGTCGAGGATGACTCCCAGGTTGCGTGCGTGGTCGGTGGGTGTCGGGCTGCTCCCAGCGTCGTTGGCCACCAGGAGTCGTCCCAGGCTGAGGGGTTGGAGCCAAGGATGAGGACCTCCGTTTTGTCCGTGTTCAGCTTTAGTCGGCTGATCTTCATCCAATCGGCGACGGCCTTCATTCCTTCATGGAGATTGGCTTTGGCGGCGAGGGGGTCCTTGGTGAGGGAGAGGATCAGTTGAGTGTCGTCGGCGTAGGAGATAATGTTGAGGTCGTGCTGTCTGGCGATGCGTGCGAGCGGGGCCATGTAGATGTTGAACAGTGTTGGGCTGAGGGACGATCCCTGGGGTACGCCGCAGATGATCTCGGAGGCTTCGGATCGGAAAGATGGGAGGCGGACTCTCTGGGTTCTGCCGTCGAGGAAGGAGGTGGTCCATTCCAGGGCCTTGTCTCGGATCCCTGCGTCGTGGAGGCGTGCGCGTAGAGTGCGGTGGCAGACAGTGTCGAAGGCGGCGGAGAGGTCCAGCAGGATGAGGGCTGCGGTCTCACCATTGTCCAGCAGGATCCTGATGTCGTCGGTGGCGGCGATGAGGGCAGTCTCAGTGCTGTGGTTGCTGCGGAACCCTGATTGGGATGGGTCCAGGATGCTGTTTTCTTCGAGGTATCGGGTTAGCTGTTTGTTGACGATCTTCTCGATGACCTTGGCTGGGAACGGAAGCAGGGAGATGGGCCGGAAGTTCTTGAGGTCTCTCGGGTCCGCCTTGGGTTTTTTGAGTAGGGCGTTGATCTATATCACAACCCTGCGGACAAGTGCTCATACTGTCCTATATGAGAATCCTGATAAGTGCTCATACTGTCCTATATCACACCCATGCTGAGAAGTGCTCGTATTCTTCCATTAAATGCCCAGCATCCCTGCTGAGTAGTGCTTTTCCTGCCCAATATCACAGCCCTGCTGACAGGTACTCTTATTGCCCTATATGGCATCCCTGCTGAAGTGCTCATACTGTCCTATATCACATCCCTGCTGAGAAGTGCTTCTACAATCTCATATTAGATCCTCGCCGAGAAATGCTCGTACTGTTCTATAGCACTGCCCTGCTGAGAAATACTTGTAATGCCCTATATCCCATTATTGCTGAGAAGTGCTTGAGCTGTATTTCATCACTTCTGAAGTGCTAGTACTGTCCTACTATATCACATCTCTGCAGAGAAGTGCTTATACTCTCCCATTATATGCACAGCATCCATGCTCCCACTTGAACTGTCTTATATCAGACCCATGCTGAGAAGTGCTCATACTGTGCCATATCACATCCATGCTGACGTGCTCAGTGTCACATATTACATGCATTTTAAGTGCTCCTACTGTTACATTATACGCACAGCAGCCCTGCTGAGAAATGCTCGTACTGTCCTATATCACAACTCTGCTAAGAAGTGTTGCTCATACAGTCCTAAATTACATTCCTGCTGAGTAGTGCTCATACTGCACTATATCAAATCCCTCCTGAGAAATGCTCATACTGTCCTATATCACTACTCTGCTGAGAAGTGCTGATTATATTGTCCTATGTTACATCTCCTGCTGAGAAGGGCCCATACTGTCCTACATCACATTATTGCAGAGAAGTGTTTGTAATCTTCCATTAAATGTACAGCAGCCTTGCTGAGAAGTTCTCATACTGTCCTACATCACAGCCCTGCTGACAAGTACTCGTACTGTCCCATATCAAATCCCTGCTGAGAAGTGCTCGTACTGTCCTGTATCACATCCATGCTCAAGTGCGCATACTGCCCTATATTTCATCCCTTCTAAGAAGTGCTTGTACTGTCCTATTATATGCACAGCAGTCATGCTGAGAAATGCTTGTATTGCCCAATGTCACATCCCTGCTGAGAAGTGCTTGTACTGTCCTATATCAAACTCTGCTTAGAAGCGATTGTACTGATCTACGTTCACTCTTGAGGAGTGCTTGTACTGCCCAATTAAATGCACATCAGCTCTGCTGAAAACACCTTTACTGTTCTATAGCAAATCCCTGTTTAGAAGTGCTTGTACTGTCCCATTAACTGCACATAAGCCCATCTGAGAAGCGCTAGTACTGTTTTATATCACAGCCCTGCTGAGAAGTAATCGCACTGTCTTATATAACAGTTCTGCGGGGAAGAGCATGCACTGTCCTATATCACTGTCCTGCTGAGAAGTGCTTGTACTGTCCTGCATCACAGTCCTGTCCTGCTGAGAAGTGATCGCACGGTTCCATTAACTGCACAGCAGCCCTGCTGAGAAGTGCTTCTACTGTCCTGTATCACAGTCCTGCTGAGAAGTGATCGCACTGTCCTGTATCACAGCCCTGCTGAGAAGTGCTTGTACTGTCCTGTATCACAGTCCTGCTGAGAAGTGATCGCACTGTCCCATTAACTGCACATCAGCCCTGCTGAGAAGTGCTTGTACTGTCCTGTATCACAGCCCTGCTGAAAAGTGATCGCACTGTCCTGTATCAGTCCTGCTGAGAAGTGATCGCACTGTCCCATTAACTGCACATCAGCCCTGCTGAGAAGTGCTTGTACTGTCCTGTATCACGTCCCTGCTGAGAAGTGATCGCACTGTCCCATTGACTGTGCAGCAGCCCTGCTGAGAAGTGCTTGTACTGTCCTGTATCACGTCCCTGCTGAGAAGTGATCGCACTGTCCCATTGACTGCGCAGCAGCCCTGCTGAGAAGTGCTTGTACTGTCCTGTATCACGTCCCTGCTGAGAAGTGATCGCACTGTCCCATTGACTGCGCAGCAGCCCTGCTGAGAAGTGCTTGTACTGTCCTGTATCACGTCCCTGCTGAGAAGTGATCGCACTGTCCCATTGACTGCGCAGCAGCCCTGCTGAGAAGTGCTTGTACTGTCCTGTATCACGTCCCTGCTGAGAAGTGATCGCACTGTCCCATTGACTGCGCAGCAGCCCTGCTGAGAAGTGCTTGTACTGTCCTGTATCACGTCCCTGCTGAGAAGTGATCGCACTGTCCCATTGACTGCGCAGCAGCCCTGCTGAGTAGTTGTACTGTCCTGTATCACAGCCCTGCTGAGAAGTGATCGCACTGTCCCATTGACTGCGCAGCAGCCCTGCTGAGTAGTTGTACTGTCCTGTATCACAGCCCTGCCGAGAAGTGCTTGTACTGTCCTCTATCATAGTCCTGCTGAGAAGTGCTTGCACTGTCCCATTGACTGTGCAGCAGTCCTGCTGAGAAGTGCCTGTACTGTCCTGTATCACGTCCCTGCTGAGAAGTGATCGCACTGTCCCATTGACTGCGCAGCAGCCCTGCTGAGAAGTGATCGCACTGACTAGGATCAGTCCTGCTGAGAAGTGATCGCACTGTCCTGTATCACAGCCCTGCTGAGAAGTGATCGCACTGTCCCATTGACTGCGCAGCAGCCCTGCTGAGAAGTGCTTGTACTGTCCTGTATCACAGTCCTGCTGAGAAGTGATTGCACTGTCCCATTGACTGCGCAGCAGCCCTGCTGAGAAGTGCTTGTACTGTCCTATATCACGTCCCTGCTGAGAAGTGATCGCACTGTCCCATTGACTGCGCAGCAGTCCTGCTGAGAAGTGCTTGTACTGTCCTGTATCACGTCCCTGCTGAGAAGTGATCGCACTGTCCCATTGACTGCGCAGCAGCCCTGCCGAGAAGTGCTTGTACTGTCCTCTATCACAGTCCTGCTGAGAAGTGATCGCACTGTCCTGTATCACAGCCCTGCTGAGAAGTGCTTGTACTGTCCTGTATCACAGTCCTGCTGAGAAGTGATCGCACTGTCCCATTGACTGCGCAGCAGCCCTGCTGAGAAGTGCTTGTACTGTCCTATATCACGTCCCTGCTGAGAAGTGATCGCACTGTCCCATTGACTGCGCAGCAGTCCTGCTGAGAAGTGCTTGTACTGTCCTGTATCACGTCCCTGCTGAGAAGTGATCGCACTGTCCCATTGACTGCGCAGCAGCCCTGCTGAGAAGTGCTTGTACTGTCCTGTATCACAGTCCTGCTGAGAAGTGATCGCACTGTCCTGTATCACAGCCCTGCTGAGAAGTGCTTGTACTGTCCTATATCACAGTCCTGCTGAGAAGTGCTTGCACTGTCCCATTGACTGCGCAGCAGCCCTGCTGAGAAGTGCTTGTACTGTCCTGTATCACGTCCCTGCTGTTGCCGGATGTACCTTTTAACACATTGGGATTCACCTCGTCACCCCTGCATGATGCGCTCCACTGACAATCCTGCCCAGAACGCTGGGCTTGCTGCCCCTTCAAGAGTGTGCTTGCAATGTTGCCTGCCAGGACCCCCAAGCCTGACATTTAATCATGCCTTCCCTATTCGTTCAACCCCAAAATGGTACGGGGCATGCTGTCAGCATGAACCAGAGTACCCCTCTCCCGAAGGGCCAGGTAAGGGGTGACCAGACCCACTGGGCCATACATCTATCTCCCAGCTAGGTGTAACAGAAAACCCTTCAGCCAAGCCTGGTCGGGATGTGCCCTTCTCCCTACCCCTTGTAAGGGAGCACCCCACCCGCCCTCCCAAGGATATTTTGCTTAACAGAAGCAACCTGTATCATGCCGCTGTGGATCGGAGGACATGGAGTAAACCTATGGACAGTGTACCTGTACCCTCTTAACTATAAAAGCAAAATGTGCTCTGATAGTAGTCTGTCTTTGTGATCCTAACCCTCTATGTCAACACTATTAGGGTACCAGCACCCTTTTGGGAATGGCAAACTCACACCCCAGCGGACAGGATAGAGCCTATTCGCACTCGGTCTAAAACCCGACCGACACCTCAAACACTGACAAGAGGAGGCCTGCTAACCTGCCCCCACTCTGTGGAAACAACAACCTGTGCAATATTCGGGAAAGCCTGCCACCCCGAAACCCTCCCCGGCACCCGGGGGTCATGCAGTCGCTCCTTGGCCTGAAACTAACCACGTTCACATGTGGATGAAGTCCAAGGACCCATCCCTCGGCGCATGCTTGCAACCTGTCCCCTGCATCACCCTAGACAGAGAGAACGACTGCTGGGAGCATGCCGAGCAAGACGTCCCCATTTGCTGGCCCAGGTCCCCACCCAACGTGAGTAGCCCAGGGCCAGACTCCTGCTGACGTATACCAGAATGCAGGCCTGTGTGTAGAAAAGATACTGGAGTAGAGCGAACAATACAAGCAGTTTGCCTGCCCTTTCAAAATATGGGAATGCCCAATGTCCAATAACTTGTAGCCTTTGCTCTTTGTGCTGCAGCCCTCCCTGTGCAAGTGGCATATTCCAAAGAACCGGGTGATTGAACCCGTGGGCATGTAGGAGCTGAAGAGGGAGGTGCCAGGCTGAGAGAAGCCCACGGGGGCGTGACCGGGAGGTCGAACCCAGGCTCCCGCAGTGGACGCTGTAGTGGCCGAGCCAGCAGAACCCAGTAATAAAAGGTCCTGCTCAGCTGCCAGTAAAACCTCTGTTGGTGACAGTACAGCGCGAGAGTCCTAGTTTCCAGCATTGGATGCCCTATAAGCCCCAGGCTTATTTACTGTAGTGCGCTCCCAGGTACCCCCTACCTGCTGACCAACTGTGACCCTAGGTGTTTAAACCAGCAACAGCCCTAGTTCACTTCTTTATCCCCAGAATTGTAGCCCGTATGGAACCAATGTTGTTTCATAGTCCAGTACCCTTGAGGAATAGTCTTTTGTGCCTCACCAAATCAGTCAGTCCCCGGCACATTAATCATAAATTTTCCGGTACATTGATCATTTGGCAGCCATGGAGACCTGGAATGCACTTTAATCCTCCTGTCCTCTGCTCGAATAGCAAGCCCCCCCACTGTTTTTCCCCTAGGGGCTCCCATTAGTAGTGGGCGGGTGAAAATGTCCTGCTAGCTTGGCCACAACAGGAAAATTACATTGTAACCATCCCCCCCAAAGGTACCCGCCTGCCCAGCTACTGGTGCTTCTAATAAAAGGCCTTAGGGAATGCATGTCACTGTTAACAGCATGAGTAGTGCAGCCACATTTCGCCGGAATCTAACATGTGCAGTGTCCTGTTCTGTGCAGTCCCCCTTACGTGCTTCCGCTGGGCACCTCTGCCTGATGTGCGTGACCTAGGTACATAGTCCCCTTGCATTGCGGCCTGCCAGTGAGACAATACGACACATACACCATAAGTACCGCTACCTGCCTTCGTTTGAATAATGGCCATGCCAAATGTCTTCATACATTGTAGCCTTTAGTGCTATAATACCTTGTTTCCCCACATGGGACAGCAGCACCCTTGCTAGATGTCAGCTTCCTCCCGGCTCTCACAAAGACTATCCAGGCGGGGAATGATGTTTTAACAGAAGCAACCTGTAACATGGGCCCGGGACCAGTGTGCCACTGCTTTACTGAGCTGGACCATACCTTTGCACAGCCCTACGAATGCACGACCCTGGCGAGCACCTGCATGGTGACAAAACCGGTAATGACATGGCAAGGCATACCCTATAGCCTGCTCAACATTGGAGACTATCCTACTCTGATGTGTAAAGGTCCAACCATCAGAGCTTAGGAATATTTGGCCTCAGCAATTGCCCTGTATCCCTCCTTTCTTTACATAAGGTTTGCCTGTTCCGGTTGATCTTGGGTGTCTGCGCCACCGACTTCCCAGGCTGCTTAACTAATAGCAATGTGAGCATTAGCTTCCATTGATGGGTGAAGCTCACGTTCGCCACTGAAATTTTTTACCCGCCCACTATGAGCAGCTGCTGACATAAATAAGGGAGTCCCCAGTTGCAACTTGAAAACATTTACTGCCCACCCCGGTGTGAGCTAATAAGTACCTAACATATCTCTTCCCATTGGAAAGATACAACAACCCGTTTGGCTTTGGGAACCTCACTCGAATTGCGACCATTCCCAAATAAATCGTTTAATTCCAATAAATGTTGCGCCACCCACAAAGCCTCTAAGCACAGCAATAAGTGTCAAATTGTACCTTCCCCAACATTGTCCAGTCAAGACCTTTTTCACTTCTTATGTACACCTAACGATTTAAAAGAGCCGTAGCCTTGTGTAACAGCATGAAGGGCCCCTGAAATGCTACCTCTGTGCCTTAAAATCAGAAGCTGCTACGGAAGAAGAGGCACTTTATTGCAGCAGACAGTTCGAAACACCCGCTGCATAGCAGAATTTAACTTGCATTCGCCCCATAATAGCATGTACCAAAACAAGGGAATTACTTTAAATTGAAACATGCTACCATCGAATTACTAAACGAATGTGGCGGGTACTCCGCATCTTCGGAGCTGTGGCTCATAACCTTCTAAGGTGGGGTTACTTAACACTATTCCGCGCTTGGCTGCCACAGCGTAAAACTTCTTGTGTTGTAGAATGTAACCCAAAGCTTACTTCTACGTGGCCCAAGCCCAGCAGCAGGGAAATTGAAATCCTCAATATGTTCCCCCAGAAGTATTTAAATTGCTGCTTACCAAGCATGCTCGGGACTTTAGAGAGCCTTAACATGGGCAGGCATTCCCCTGTGCCTGACAGAGGAAGATGCATATGCAGAGGAGTCTGTTCCTCACGAGTTTTAACGTACCTCCGGCCCACCAATCAGCCTGACGGGCATGATCAAGACAGGCTTCTGATAAAATTAAAACTCATAGCATTCCATTTATTTAAAAGCATGGGGCGCATCTGACGAAACGGGCGGAAAATGGGCAACACCCCATCCTCGCCCTAGCCAAATACATACATAAATCGGCCTAACCACTCTTTTCGTACTCCCCTGCTGTAATCCTGTGGCTGGCAACTCTCCCTCATCCCCAGTGAAGTTAATTACACCGTTTGCCAAGCTTGACCACCGCAACATAAAAAACACGTGTTGCATAGAACTTCGACAACAGTCCAAAGTGTGCAGCTACAAGACCCAAGCCTAGCGGAAGGGCATTGAAGTCTCAGTATAGAATCTAGACTCTGGCCCCATGGACCATATACACACGGCTATCCTGATTTTGGGCGACAGAATATTCCTTGATGTGCCAAGGATAAAAGTGTTGCGAGCTGGCGCCGGGACTCAAACCTGTTCCCTTGTACCAAAACAGTTCCGCCCATGGGCCACCTATCACTTCTGCGAGGTCAGGGCTCATGGTGCTTATATTCCGATAAACTTTACAGGGACACGGACATCCTTTCTAGTGCACTCCTGCGAATGACGTCACCATCGGACACACAAACCCAGAAATTTGAGCCGGTGGGGAGACTCCAACTTAGTTCCCGAGTACCATATTCGGCTGCTCTCGCTCGCTGATGACCACACTTCCGCCTAGTGAGCCTCTGCCCTAGAACCAAGGCTCTTGCCTTTCGGTTTGAGCTTATTTGCCCTTCTCTGGGCATGCTAAATTGGAATGAAAGCCCTAGCACGTACCCCAACCGACCCCTGCTGACAACTTGCGGCCCTGCTGAACCCCTTGGATGACCCTGTACTTATGTGTTTAGATGTCCCCTCTAGTGGCCCTCTAGGGAGGATGTGGCCATCCGCCATCACCATGCTGAACATGTAATCAAAGCGCAGCGAGGAACGAACAAAGAACAGCAAGAGAAAACATGTCAATGCAAACACACAACAGCTTTTGTGGTCGTAATGTTGCAGGCGAATTGATTTTAACAATAACAATTTCGCATCTTAAATACCTTCCTGTTATGTATGTGACGTCCAATTATAATACTTTTACTATGCACCGCACGGAATGCGTCATGCGTGGCTTGAGCTGCTCCAATGCAAAAGGAAAAGCTTCCTCGCAATCATTGCCTCCTTTACCACGAGAATTGGGTGGATCAGGTTCATTGACGTTATTTACGATTTGTGTGTGGAGGAAGTAAAGCCCGATGGTGCTCCCAGGCCTGCACTTAGCCAGCCTCGAGTTCACACAGTAGGAGCCGGCAATGCAGAGAATGTCCACTCTGTAAGGGATGAAAGGACGCGAACCTGCATTTGACTTGTAAATGCTTTCATGTGTCCCGTATGGTGAAAAGTGCCGTCTGCGAATCGGCCCGATGCACTGCTGCAAAGAATAGTGGTAATTGAGGTAATTACACACTGCAAGCTCCAAGTCCCTCGCATTAGAGGCATGTGCGAACAACTGCAAATGCGGTCCCACCAAGGAAGGAAAACTCCAGACACAGAGATCGCGCCCCACTGAACACACTACAAATGCTGGACCTTGCAGAACCAGGTGGGAAAGGACTCAGCCCAACCGATAACGTCCCTCCTACCCACGTGGCACCGGGATACAAGCTGGTATGGGGTGGGAGCGCCTATCCCCCGTGACCCTGCGCCCTACGAACGGGGCCCTGTGCCTAGCTTCCGGAGCTCAAAGCACAATGCCGCGGCAGCACCCCGCTCCCCCAGGGTGGGGAGAACTAGCGAAAAGACACTGGGCAAAGACCCGCCCCGCGAACCGACACCGCCCGCAAGACAAGCGGCCCCCGCCGCAGTCACGACCGGGTCGCAGCCCCCGGCGGCCGCCCCCCCCTGCGGGTCACCTCTCAACCAAAGCGACCGCCCTGCTTCGCTTCGTACTTTGGTCGCAGGGCCGCCCGGTACTGTGAACCTGGTCACGCTATTCCCCCCCATGCCGCCCTAGCCCAGAAAATAGCTGCACTGGCCCAATAGGCACTGGTACGGGTTGGAACATATATGGACAACGCCTTGTCCCCCAAGTTCCCCGTGTTCTGCAGTTCTTGCCGCCGCAGCCAGACACGGCCTCCCGTCGGACCGGGTAACTTGTGCAGGGGCAGACGGCACGTCGGAGGCAAGCGCAGAGACCGCTGCGCCAAAGAAGACCCTCCCTCGGCTCACCCCAAGCCAGCAGCTCAACCCCGCTGCCCCAGCAGGGGTGTGCAAGGCTCCCGAGGCCTGCCCGCAAAACAGGGCTGGGAGGGGGGCAGGCTGCCTCAGCACAGACGGGTTCGATCTCTGCCTGGAAAGAGGGGCAGGGGCGCGAAAGGGAGTTGCCTGCCCCCCCCCCCCAGCGTCGGGTGTCCCCCAGGCCCTGGAGCCCCGGGCCTGGCTCCGATCTAGTTCCACGACCCCCGGCGCAGATACCGGGGTCGGCCGCTCTCCCCCAAAAGGGAAACCTCAACGCCTGGCTCCACGTGGTGCCCCTACGTCCGGGCCCACTACCTCACTGCCCCATGCCCACGAGTGAGGTGGTCGTGCTGGGAACAAATAACCCGCATCTGTGGCTGGAACGGCCATTACCATGCAGGCCAGCGCATGCTGCCGCCTCCGGGACCAACGCCCTCCCGCCCAGCCCCCCGTCCCCATACCCAGGCCCCCAGTCACCCGGAACGTGGCCTAACCTCGCGGGGCCGGGGGACTGGTGCGTGAGACGGGGCCCCTACCGGGCCTAGCCCGCATGGTGGGACCCCAGGTTTGGGCTGCGGAGGGGTGTAAAACTAACCTCGTGGTCCCAGGATCAGGCCTGGCAGAAGGCGCACGACCAAACGGCGTCAGGGGAATGGGCCAAGAGGGCGCCCAGGGGGCGGGGAGAGGTATATGTACCTCGCCCCCTCCCCGGAAGTGACGCGGCACACTGGACCCCTGAGGGTCCCAAACACTGGAAGGCTGCCTCCTGTGCCCTCCTGTGGCACTAAGGCGGCCGCCCTCTTAGCGGGTCTCCTTCGTGGATCCCGGGCAGCCTGCAATATCCCATTATTGCTGAGAAGTGCTTGAGCTGTATTTCATCACTTCTGAAGTGCTAGTACTGTCCTACTATATCACATCTCTGCAGAGAAGTGCTTATACTCTCCCATTATATGCACAGCATCCATGCTCCCACTTGAACTGTCTTGTATCAGATCCATGCTGACAAGTGCTCTTACTATCCTATATCACATCCTACTCAGAAGTGATTCTACTTTCCAACACTACATTCCTGCTGAAGTGCTCGTATGCCCTAATCAATCAATCAATCAATCAATCAATCACAGAATTTGTAGAGCGCACTACTTACCCGCGAGGGTCTCAAGGCGCTGGGGAGAGGGAAGGGGGGTGCTGCTACTGGTCGAACAGCCAGGTCTTGAGTAGCCTCCTGAAGGTCAGCAGGTCTTGGGTCTGTCGTAGGCTTAGTGGAAGGGTGTTCCAGGTCTTGGCGGCGAGGTGTGAGAAGGATCTGCCGCCGGTGGTTGTTCTTCGAATGCGAGGGACGGTGGCGAGGGAGAGGTCGGCGGAGCGGAGCTGGCGGTTGGGGATGTAGAAGAAGAGTCATCTGTTGAGGTAGGCTGGGCCAGTTTTGTGGAGTGCCTTGTGTGCGTGGATGAGGAGTTTGAAGGTGATCCTCCTGTCGACGGGGAGCCAGTGCAGGTTCCTCAAGTGGGGGTGATGTGGCTGTGGCGTGGTACGTCGAGGATCAGGCGTGCGGAGGCGTTTTGTATGCGTTGCAGTCGCTTGATGAGCTTGGCCGGGGCTCCGCGTAGAGGGCGTTCCCATAGTCAAGTCTGCTACTGACGAGGGCCTGGGTGACTGTTCTTCTTGTGTCTGTCGGGATCCACCTGTAGATCTTGCGAAGCATGCGGAGGGTGTTGAAGCAGGAGGAGGAGACTGCGTTGACTTGCTTGGCCATGGAGAGCGTTGAGTCGAGGATGACTCCCAGGTTGCGTGCGTGGTCGGTGGGTGTCGGGGCTGCTCCCAGCGTCGTTGGCCACCAGGAGTCGTCCCAGGCTGAGGGGTTGGAGCCAAGGATGAGGACCTCCGTTTTGTCCGTGTTCAGCTTTAGTCGGCTGATCTTCATCCAATCGGCGACGGCCTTCATTCCTTCATGGAGATTGGCTTTGGCGGCGAGGGGGTCCTTGGTGAGGGAGAGGATCAGTTGAGTGTCGTCGGCGTAGGGAGATAATGTTGAGGTCGTGCTGTCTGGCGATGCGTGCGAGCGGGGCCATGTAGATGTTGAACAGTGTTGGGCTGAGGGACGATCCCTGGGGTACGCCGCAGATGATCTCGGAGGCTTCGGATCGGAAAGATGGGAGGCGGACTCTCTGGGTTCTGCCGTCGAGGAAGGAGGTGGTCCATTCCAGGGCCTTGTCTCGGATCCCTGCGTCGTGGAGGCGTGCGCGTAGAGTGCGGTGGCAGACAGTGTCGAAGGCGGCGGAGAGGTCCAGCAGGATGAGGGCTGCGGTCTCACCATTGTCCAGCAGGATCCTGATGTCGTCGGTGGCGGCGATGAGGGCAGTCTCAGTGCTGTGGTTGCTGCGGAACCCTGATTGGGATGGGTCCAGGATGCTGTTTTCTTCGAGGTATCGGGTTAGCTGTTTGTTGACGATCTTCTCGATGACCTTGGCTGGGAACGGAAGCAGGGAGATGGGCCGGAAGTTCTTGAGGTCTCTCGGGTCCGCCTTGGGTTTTTTGAGTAGGGCGTTGATCTATATCACAACCCTGCGGACAAGTGCTCATACTGTCCTATATGAGAATCCTGATAAGTGCTCATACTGTCCTATATCACACCCATGCTGAGAAGTGCTCGTATTCTTCCATTAAATGCCCAGCATCCCTGCTGAGTAGTGCTTTTCCTGCCCAATATCACAGCCCTGCTGACAGGTACTCTTATTGCCCTATATGGCATCCCTGCTGAAGTGCTCATACTGTCCTATATCACATCCCTGCTGAGAAGTGCTTCTACAATCTCATATTAGATCCTCGCCGAGAAATGCTCGTACTGTTCTATAGCACTGCCCTGCTGAGAAATACTTGTAATGCCCTATATCCCATTATTGCTGAGAAGTGCTTGAGCTGTATTTCATCACTTCTGAAGTGCTAGTACTGTCCTACTATATCACATCTCTGCAGAGAAGTGCTTATACTCTCCCATTATATGCACAGCATCCATGCTCCCACTTGAACTGTCTTATATCAGATCCATGCTGAGAAATGCTCATACTGTGCCATATCACATCCATGCTGACGTGCTCAGTGTCACATATTACATGCATTTTAAGTGCTCCTACTGTTACATTATACGCACAGCAGCCCTGCTGAGAAATGCTCGTACTGTCCTATATCACAACTCTGCTAAGAAGTGTTGCTCATACAGTCCTAAATTACATTCCTGCTGAGTAGTGCTCATACTGCACTATATCAAATCCCTCCTGAGAAATGCTCATACTGTCCTATATCACTACTCTGCTGAGAAGTGCTGATTATATTGTCCTATGTTACATCTCCTGCTGAGAAGGGCCCATACTGTCCTACATCACATTATTGCAGAGAAGTGTTTGTAATCTTCCATTAAATGTACAGCAGCCTTGCTGAGAAGTTCTCATACTGTCCTACATCACAGCCCTGCTGACAAGTACTCGTACTGTCCCATATCAAATCCCTGCTGAGAAGTGCTCGTACTGTCCTGTATCACATCCATGCTCAAGTGCGCATACTGCCCTATATTTCATCCCTTCTAAGAAGTGCTTGTACTGTCCTATTATATGCACAGCAGTCATGCTGAGAAATGCTTGTATTGCCCAATGTCACATCCCTGCTGAGAAGTGCTTGTACTGTCCTATATCAAACTCTGCTTAGAAGCGATTGTACTGATCTACGTTCACTCTTGAGGAGTGCTTGTACTGCCCAATTAAATGCACATCAGCTCTGCTGAAAACACCTTTACTGTTCTATAGCAAATCCCTGTTTAGAAGTGCTTGTACTGTCCCATTAACTGCACATAAGCCCATCTGAGAAGCGCTAGTACTGTTTTATATCACAGCCCTGCTGAGAAGTAATCGCACTGTCTTATATAACAGTTCTGCGGGGAAGAGCATGCACTGTCCTATATCACTGTCCTGCTGAGAAGTGCTTGTACTGTCCTGCATCACAGTCCTGTCCTGCTGAGAAGTGATCGCACGGTTCCATTAACTGCACAGCAGCCCTGCTGAGAAGTGCTTCTACTGTCCTGTATCACAGTCCTGCTGAGAAGTGATCGCACTGTCCTGTATCACAGCCCTGCTGAGAAGTGCTTGTACTGTCCTGTATCACAGTCCTGCTGAGAAGTGATCGCACTGTCCCATTAACTGCACATCAGCCCTGCTGAGAAGTGCTTGTACTGTCCTGTATCACAGCCCTGCTGAAAAGTGATCGCACTGTCCTGTATCAGTCCTGCTGAGAAGTGATCGCACTGTCCCATTAACTGCACATCAGCCCTGCTGAGAAGTGCTTGTACTGTCCTGTATCACGTCCCTGCTGAGAAGTGATCGCACTGTCCCATTGACTGTGCAGCAGCCCTGCTGAGAAGTGCTTGTACTGTCCTGTATCACGTCCCTGCTGAGAAGTGATCGCACTGTCCCATTGACTGCGCAGCAGCCCTGCTGAGAAGTGCTTGTACTGTCCTGTATCACGTCCCTGCTGAGAAGTGATCGCACTGTCCCATTGACTGCGCAGCAGCCCTGCTGAGAAGTGCTTGTACTGTCCTGTATCACGTCCCTGCTGAGAAGTGATCGCACTGTCCCATTGACTGCGCAGCAGCCCTGCTGAGAAGTGCTTGTACTGTCCTGTATCACGTCCCTGCTGAGAAGTGATCGCACTGTCCCATTGACTGCGCAGCAGCCCTGCTGAGAAGTGCTTGTACTGTCCTGTATCACGTCCCTGCTGAGAAGTGATCGCACTGTCCCATTGACTGCGCAGCAGCCCTGCTGAGTAGTTGTACTGTCCTGTATCACAGCCCTGCTGAGAAGTGATCGCACTGTCCCATTGACTGCGCAGCAGCCCTGCTGAGTAGTTGTACTGTCCTGTATCACAGCCCTGCCGAGAAGTGCTTGTACTGTCCTCTATCATAGTCCTGCTGAGAAGTGCTTGCACTGTCCCATTGACTGTGCAGCAGTCCTGCTGAGAAGTGCCTGTACTGTCCTGTATCACGTCCCTGCTGAGAAGTGATCGCACTGTCCCATTGACTGCGCAGCAGCCCTGCTGAGAAGTGATCGCACTGACTAGGATCAGTCCTGCTGAGAAGTGATCGCACTGTCCTGTATCACAGCCCTGCTGAGAAGTGATCGCACTGTCCCATTGACTGCGCAGCAGCCCTGCTGAGAAGTGCTTGTACTGTCCTGTATCACAGTCCTGCTGAGAAGTGATTGCACTGTCCCATTGACTGCGCAGCAGCCCTGCTGAGAAGTGCTTGTACTGTCCTATATCACGTCCCTGCTGAGAAGTGATCGCACTGTCCCATTGACTGCGCAGCAGTCCTGCTGAGAAGTGCTTGTACTGTCCTGTATCACGTCCCTGCTGAGAAGTGATCGCACTGTCCCATTGACTGCGCAGCAGCCCTGCCGAGAAGTGCTTGTACTGTCCTCTATCACAGTCCTGCTGAGAAGTGATCGCACTGTCCTGTATCACAGCCCTGCTGAGAAGTGCTTGTACTGTCCTGTATCACAGTCCTGCTGAGAAGTGATCGCACTGTCCCATTGACTGCGCAGCAGCCCTGCTGAGAAGTGCTTGTACTGTCCTATATCACGTCCCTGCTGAGAAGTGATCGCACTGTCCCATTGACTGCGCAGCAGTCCTGCTGAGAAGTGCTTGTACTGTCCTGTATCACGTCCCTGCTGAGAAGTGATCGCACTGTCCCATTGACTGCGCAGCAGCCCTGCTGAGAAGTGCTTGTACTGTCCTGTATCACAGTCCTGCTGAGAAGTGATCGCACTGTCCTGTATCACAGCCCTGCTGAGAAGTGCTTGTACTGTCCTGTATCACAGTCCTGCTGAGAAGTGCTTGCACTGTCCCATTGACTGCGCAGCAGCCCTGCTGAGAAGTGCTTGTACTGTCCTGTATCACGTCCCTGCTGAGAAGTGATCGCACTGTCCCATTGACTGCGCAGCAGCCCTGCTGAGAAGTGCTTGTACTGTCCTGTATCACAGTCCTGCTGAGAAGTGATCGCACTGTCCCATTGACTGCGCAGCAGCCCTGCTGAGAAGTGCTTGTACTGTCCTATATCACGTCCCTGCTGAGAAGTGATCGCACTGTCCCATTGACTGCGCAGCAGTCCTGCTGAGAAGTGCTTGTACTGTCCTGTATCACGTCCCTGCTGAGAAGTGATCGCACTGTCCCATTGACTGCGCAGCAGCCCTGCCGAGAAGTGCTTGTACTGTCCTCTATCACAGTCCTGCTGAGAAGTGATCGCACTGTCCTGTATCACAGCCCTGCTGAGAAGTGCTTGTACTGTCCTGTATCACAGTCCTGCTGAGAAGTGATCGCACTGTCCCATTGACTGCGCAGCAGCCCTGCTGAGAAGTGCTTGTACTGTCCTATATCACGTCCCTGCTGAGAAGTGATCGCACTGTCCCATTGACTGCGCAGCAGTCCTGCTGAGAAGTGCTTGTACTGTCCTGTATCACGTCCCTGCTGAGAAGTGATCGCACTGTCCCATTGACTGCGCAGCAGCCCTGCTGAGAAGTGCTTGTACTGTCCTGTATCACAGTCCTGCTGAGAAGTGATCGCACTGTCCTGTATCACAGCCCTGCTGAGAAGTGCTTGTACTGTCCTGTATCACAGTCCTGCTGAGAAGTGCTTGCACTGTCCCATTGACTGCGCAGCAGCCCTGCTGAGAAGTGCTTGTACTGTCCTGTATCACGTCCCTGCTGAGAAGTGATCGCACTGTCCCATTGACTGCGCAGCAGCCCTGCTGAGAAGTGCTTGTACTGTCCTGTATCACAGTCCTGCTGAGAAGTGATCGCACTGTCCCATTGACTGCGCAGCAGCCCTGCTGAGAAGTGCTTGTACTGTCCTATATCACGTCCCTGCTGAGAAGTGATCGCACTGTCCCATTGACTGCGCAGCAGTCCTGCTGAGAAGTGCTTGTACTGTCCTGTATCACGTCCCTGCTGAGAAGTGATCGCACTGTCCCATTGACTGCGCAGCAGTCCTGCTGAGAAGTGCTTGTACTGTCCTGTATCACAGCCCTGCTGAGAAGTGATCGCACTGTCCCATTGACTGCGCAGCAGCCCTGCTGAGAAGTGCTTGTACTGTCCTATATCACGTCCCTGCTGAGAAGTGATCGCACTGTCCCATTGACTGCGCAGCAGTCCTGCTGAGAAGTGCTTGTACTGTCCTGTATCACGTCCCTGCTGAGAAGTGATCGCACTGTCCCATTGACTGCGCAGCAGCCCTGCTGAGAAGTGCTTGTACTGTCCTGTATCACGTCCCTGCTGAGAAGTGATCGCACTGTCCCATTGACTGCGCAGCAGCCCTGCTGAGAAGTGCTTGTACTGTCCTGTATCACGACCCTGCTGAGAAGTGATCGCACTGTCCCTTTGACTGCGCAGCAGCCCTGCTGAGAAGTGCTTGTACTGTCCTGTATCACGACCCTGCTGAGAAGTGATCGCACTGTCCCATTGACTGCGCAGCAGCCCTGCTGAGAAGTGCTTGTACTGTCCTGTATCACGTCCCTGCTGAGAAGTGATCGCACTGTCCCATTGACTGCGCAGCAGCCCTGCTGAGAGGTGTCCGCTCTGGCCAAACAAACTCCATTACCGTTCTGCAGGGCGGTAACAGAACCGTTCCTTTTATAAACACAAAGCATGCTGGTTCTCTTTTCCGTGTCTTTTTTGGGGGTTACCCTCATGCACAGTGTGCTGGGGCAGCTCGTGTTTGAATGCTGTAAAATCAGATCAAATGCGGCTGCCCGCGGCCCCCGCAGGGGGCCCCCTAAACGGGCGGCCCCTTTAGTGCCATTTGGGCACTTCCCCACCCCCACTAAGAACGCGGGGCTCGAGGAGGAGCCCCCTTCCAGACGCGTCACTTCCGGGTCGCAGAGGAGGTGGGGAGGTATTTATGCCTCCCCTGGCCATCTTGGCGTCCTCTTTGCGCCGGACACGCCGTCTTGGGAGGTCTTCACTTGTTCCCCTCGCTGGACACGAGGTCAGCTGGCTTGGTCGTTGTCGCGTTCAGTCTGATCGCGTTGTATTGCGGTGAGTTTTGTGTGCCTCGTGGGCCGGCTGTTGCCACTGGCCGCGGTCCTCCTATTGGGGTCCGGCTGCCTGGCATCCATTTTGTCCAGGGGGAACAATTGAACGCAGGTCGGGGCCCGCAGTCCGTCGGGGGCGCAGGCTCCCATCGTGGTTCAGGGCACGGAGCGGTCACAGGTTAGGCCGATGGGCAGAGGGCAAGAGCTGCTGTCCGGGCAGCCTGGTGGGTGGTAACCAGCGCCGCTGCCTTGGTTTGCGGGGCCGGTCCGTGTCCCTTCGTCGGCTCTGTCGAAGAGTGTAGGACTGGAGCAGGCAACTCTTCGTACGCTCGGTGCCTGAATTAGCCTATGGCTGTTGGGTGGCTATTCATGTGATCGGTGGCTCCGGGATCCCTTAGTATGTGCCTTCGCCGGAATGAAATGAAAATTCAATTAAATGAATTTGAATGCCCAGCAGGTGGCAGGCAAATGCTACAGGTGAATTATGTTCGACGTAACGATCGCCATAAGGTGTTACAAGTCTCAGACGCTAGGATGTCAACCAACATGCCGGTCTACATGGCAGCGATCCTCGACAGCCGTCTTGCACAGTATGAGTTCACATGCACCTAACGTGTAGAGAGAAACGTGTAATAAAACTTTCTGCCGGAAATCTAAAACCTGTAGAAACAGCACACAGCTCTCAAAAGTAAAACATACTTAATAGTTAAGTGTAACTTTCCAGTTTCATGTGGGCCGATGTTCTTTTGCTCTTTGTGTATACATTTCAATATGCTTCCTTTGCCCTACCGTAGTACCGCTAGACACGGCAAGGAAATGTGAAGTGAGATTGATTTGTTCCTTGGAAGGATATTTAGTGTCACGGGGTGCATTCCAGCTGAGGTATTTCCGCAAATAGCTTCAAAGGCTCTTTCGTAAGTAAAACTTCTATCGCTGCAACTGTAATAAGAAACCTGATTAGGAGTACCGGGTGATGTAGCCAGAATGCCGGGTAGACTACGCCGACTCTGGCCCTAGGGGGCATATGTTTAACCCCGGGCGGTGCCTTGTTGGCCCGATTGCTCGTGCCTTTGGTTAATCTGTACGTTCCCTCATGTGTGAGGGCAGACACCGGGGCCGGAAGGTACGTTACAGCTTGCACAAACAGCTGGGAGCTGGTAGGGACAGTGTACGCTTGTTGTGTAGCTTGCAGCTCGGTCGGGGGCCCAGGCACCAACTGGTATTTTAAGGAAAGGATGTGGGCAAGGCATTTGAGCCAGGCTGGGTGGAGGAGCGGGCAAAAATTCTCTCATCACCGATTGTGACGGTTGATCAATATCGGTACATTATTCAGATTTCTGGTTTGAATTTTAGGAGTTGTGGGATTCATCCCTCATTCAATGTTTTGTTCATGCTCTTGTTTCATGGCCAAATGGGTTTCTTCGTGTTCCAAAATGGCACCACTGTGTGGGGTCCGGGAGGTTGGAGACAGGCAGGGTAATTAGAGCCGAGGGGCCGATCGTCTCCCGGGAGGTTTGGGCCTGAAGTGTTTCCAAATTGTGCACTCAACCATTTGTAGCCGTCCCTGTTGCGGACTCTGTCAGTTGACCTTACCTGCTAATCATCCTCACAACGTTAACGTGTGACATGGGCCCAGCAGTGGTTTGTCTTCACATGAATTCGCGTTTGTAGTGAGGGTAGACAAAGGGCCACGTTTGCCTCACCAGTAATTTCGCAGCGCTTAAGTTGTGCTGGTGGATTCTAGCGCTTGGCAACGGGCACCGGCGCTGATGATTGGTGCTGGAGTGGTGGCACTGTTGTGTCATGGGTTTCTGTAATTGAAGATATAGCGCAACAGGTGTGTTAATTCTAGGTACATTAAAAAAAAAAAAAAATGCTCAAAGTGCATTCTACGCTGGAGATACTGAGTCTGCGGAGACAAAGTTTCTCTGAGGCGCCTTGTTTCCCCGGATGTGCTGGGTCGGCAGACTCTTCATCCTTATTGGCGACTCTCCAACACAGGGTCGAGATAGGCGCAGCGCAGACCATTCACGGTCAGACAGGACACATTCGGAGGCCACCATGGAGTTTTTGAGTCACCCGATTCATCAAGGGTAGATTGCCGCGCATAAAAGTTTCGGTTGTAGGTAGTACAATATTGTACGAAGCTGCGACTTTTATAGCTATGGAACTATGTCTGAGGAGGTATAGACCTATTCTGTTTGTTTTGTTTGGTGGTGTTTTCAGGCGCTGCATGTCTGCATTGAAGGGCACCAGATAACTATAGCAATAAGCACTAAATGTGATAGCTATGAAGGGGATGGTCGGGGGTTCGAATCCCGACCAGGCAAGAAATGTTAAAATTGTTTGGAGGCTCTAAAATTACAAACTGGGAGAATCTCGCTTGGAATTTGTTTCGTTGGGAGGTGGCGGGTGTTGCCGGGCCTCATTGGGGGAGGTCGATTGATTGCATTTCGTGCCGCAGCGGGGGACTGGAGCCGGCTTTGGGGCCTTAGTTGCAATGTTTTGTTCCATTGGCAACTGAGGCTGAGTGGCCTTGGCATCGGCTTGTCCTTATTTGGGGTTTTGGGCTCCAGACATGGCGGCTCGGCAGTTGGTGTCACGGGCCAGTGTACACAGTTTGCAGGAAGGGTTAAGTTCCTTTTCTGGCGGCAACATACTGGCAGTAAGAAACACAAGCATATGCTAACGATCTATCCTCAGGGGGTGTTTTAGCCACCGGGTGGCACTGTTCAACTGTTTGTTTTTGTCAACCGGTGGGCAGGCGTCTAGATCTGGGTTCCTAGCTTGGTCCTGTCCAAGTAAGGGTTCAGGTGCCAGATGTCGGCCCTGGGATACAATTTTACAGGCCTGTGGAGCGGCAGAACAGAAAGTGGCTTGTTTCAACCTCTTGGCCACAGGTTCAGATCCCGGTAGGTCCACTCAGCATTGCATCCTTCTGAGGTCAATAATATGAGTACCATGGAGTTGAGTAACAATAAGCATGTTATGCAGCACCAAGATACCATGGGCGAACGTGTTCCCAATTACAGTCAGAAGCGGAAATTGTGAAGGAATTTGGTGAATACAGTGGGCTCACTCCGCGCAGTGTAGTAAGCGAGAGCTCAGCACTATTTTCATGGGGCTGTAGGGTGGCGCAGGCAACAACGTTGACACAGCCAAAACGACAAAGTTTTCATTAGCGCCGCAGGGGCATGGGGGCCTCAGGAGAGTAACTAGTCCACTGCACCCTTACTATGTACTGTGCAACCCAACTTGATGGGATGGGGGTAGTTTACTTGTGCATTATCGACCATGAAGCCAAGTATACTTCACGGGCTCTGCTCTCACCAAAGTGGGCCAAGATCACACAAAGCATAGGATGAGTGCGGTGTTAGTTATATATGGCGATTTATGAGAAATATGCCAGAGGTAGCGAATATGACATCACAGACTTGATCAGTGATAATATCATGGTTCATCTTTTGTCCCAACATAGACAATAGTTATGGACGGGCTCTGTTTTGCAAAGAATAGTTATTTTGTCTCCGCACGTGCCTCTTTCGCATTATAACGAGGTCAATTTTGTCTCCAACTCGGGGATTGTGCGCCGCCATTCCGTTTTCAAAGGGCTGCCGCTTTCTGGTTCGGCACCTGGCATACGTGCAGGTAACCTGTCTGGCTGTTGCGGAAGTACGGAGGGCGCGGAGGGACTCCGGTGGTCTCTACATTTCCCTGATAAACTGCTTCTAGTGGTTTCGTTTGGCTGCGGCTGGGTTTTACACACGTCTACCTGTTTATTGGCTGGCGCAGCACTTGGTCATCAGTCTGTACCCTTGTACTGGGGATCATCCAGGGAAAGGGGCACATTAGGGCTTAGTCACCCCAGAATATGTGACAAACTGGCACGCGGTGCGATAGGGTTTGTACCACACAGAGCTGGGGGTGTCTCAGTGGGCACACTCACTGGCCGTGCATTGTGCTTTGACCGGTTTGTTTAATCTTTTCATAGGGAAGAGATATGTGGGGTATCTAATTGCTCACAGCATGGCACATTAAGGTGGGCGCAAACCGGGTTGTTACCCATTAAATGTTTTATAATAAATGCTTTGGGGCACTTGCAGCAGTGAGGGAGCTTCCTGAGGACTTGAGGGTTTGTAGCACTCCCTCCCCCAGGCACACCGGGCTTTCAGCAGAATGGCCGCTGTTCAGAGGGGGATTTCTGTGCAGTGCTTGTAGAACGTCATGTACCATTAAGGGCATGTTCTACGAAAGGGCAGGTTACTGCGAAGGATGTTTCAAAGTTTTGGGGTCAAACTGGGTTGGAGCAGTAAAGTTAAAGCCAAAGCACAAACAGGCTACAATGTATTAAGGAACAGTTGGCATTCCCAGCATGCGCTCAGAGATGGGTCCTTCGATACCTTTATTATTCTTAAGCTCGTCAGGGTACAAGCCTAGGAATGGTGGCATGCCCCCGGGTGCTGGGGATGGCTTGCTGGTTGGCAGCTTTTCATGTTTGTCGCAAGCTTGCACTTGCTGCGTTTTCCGCAGTTTGGGGACAGGTTAGCATCCCCACCTGGTTTCCGCAGGGTTGATGTGTCTTCGGTCAGTATGATCAAGTAGAGCCAATTATCGATTGGCGTAGCTGGACATAGGAATGCCAGGCTGGAATCCAAGGGATCATAGAGCAAGTGTTCCGTGTTCTGAGCCTAGTATATGCAGGCGTGAGTGAGAATGGTAGCCGCCAGTTCAATCTTGCATCACTCTGAATTCAGGAGAATAGGCATTTGTTTAAGTGTGAAATAGGCCCCACACAGAGCTCAGAGGGACCATTCACCTAGGCTAACCGGGACTGTGCAAACTAGTATGAGCTGGGTCGTACGCTGGGACCAAAAACCCCCCCTTCACCAAGCTGCTGGGCATTATGTTGCCAGGGTCGTTGAAGGACAGGCAAGGGCATTAATGGGCCGTATTAAGCAACGGGGTCAGATGCAGGGTGGACTGTCAGTTGTCACTCCACGAAAGGGTGCGGTGGTGCTAATAGTGGGCACAATACATACCCTTTCAAACCAGATGTGACACAATTAGGAGGTTCACTAGGGTTTAGCAATCAAGAAGGTTGGTGCAAACTGGTCTACTGGGCGAAGTGCATCCTAGAACCAAGGGTAGGCTCCATGTTGCTCCGTTAAGCTTCTAAGGCCCCGCCTGGAGAGCGGGACCAGCCAGGCGGGTTGGGTACGCTGGAAGCCAACAGGGTGCTGCTGTCCCAACAATTGGGGAAACAAGGTATGTGGGGTGCCTAGCTGCTCCCAGCATAGCACATTAAGGTGGGCACAAACCGGGATGTTACCCATTTAATTTGGATAAACTGGATAACTTTCTTCTACCTGCATGGGCTCATCTTGTCAGGAGTGAGTGTCAGAGTTTGCACTTCAGCCAGGTATTGTTCGCACCCATCCTCACCAAGCCGATTGCTTAAGGTCACCCAGGAAGCATTTACACAGCCCAGTATTAGGCCCCTTGTGGTTGTCAGTGCCTTGAATTACTAAATTGAAGTGAACAGGAGGCGTGACCGTGGGTTACACCAGCAGATGTTTGTGGAGAGCCAGACTCCACCCATGGTCAAGGTGTAGGTTTAAGTAGTTGGAGTTGGCACTCTTATTTGACCAGGGATTCGGTGCTGCACGGGGGCATCGCCGCATTGCGGCCAGAGCACAGGCATTGTGTGCTTCCCAGGCATCAGCAAGTGAAGGCAAGGCTCTTTCCAAAGCTGGCACCAGAACACAAGGTAGTCAGGGCCAACTTGTCTGTGGGGTGACTTGAGTAGGCACCTGTGTAGTTGCCACTCCACAAAGGGGTGAGTTGTCTCCAATAGTGGGCACCAGACATATATTGTTTCAAACCATATTTGACACCATTAATGTGTTCACCAGGGTCTAGCAAGCAAAGAGGTCTGCGGAATGGTCTGGTCAACAGTGCGAATTAAGTGCACTCTAGAACCGAGGTTAGGTGACACAGGAGGATGTAGGGTGATTCAAGGGACACAGGTGGTGTGACGGCAACGCGGGACTGTCAGCTTACGCTGGGTAGGTGGTTCCGTATCACCAACCAGAAGAGTGCCATGTGGCGGAAGGAAAAAACAAAAAACAAAAAAAAAAAACAGTAACTATGTTAAAGAATGATATAGATGCTGGTCAGGAGAGGTTTCTCAAAAGTATTACACTTATTGCCAGGCATTGTTAACAACCCATCCACACCAAGCCTATTGCCTAGGTGCCTGGGCCGCATACACACAGCCCGGTATTAGGCACCTGCGGTTGTCAGCGCCAGGAGTTACTAAATTACAACTGTACAGTGGGCATACTTGCTAACCGGGCAGTATTGCTACACCCTCCATGGGCCGATTAGGCAGACACCAGTAGCAGTGAGTGTGGCTTGCCCTCAGTGCAGTTGGTAGGAAAATTTAAATTCCATGTACAGGTTATACTGGTCTTGCTAGCAGAGCGTCTTGTGTGTGAACGGTTTTAACTGCTTTATAAAAGGCATAAACGGTGTATGGCATATCACATAGACTACTAGGAATTTAAATCAGGGACCAGCTACCTTACACATGGATTTCGGTGGAGGGCAAGTAAGTCTGTCCGGGGTAACCAAGTGTACCGGGTCTGTGCTTGGCATCTTGGGTCAAAGCGGGTTGGCACTCAAGGGGTGTCTAGGATTGTACCAGGCACACTCGGCAGGTATAATGCAAAAGAACTGCACATGACACTATTTTAAGGGTGACCGATGCAACAATTTTTTCCCATTGCCAAAGTAAACCTAGGTTCTGATGGTCAGAGGCACAACATACATCGGTTCACTCCAGCCTCACTGAAGGTAGCCTGTTAGTTGAGGTATAGAACGGGACGTCTTGCGCCAGGGTGCGGACATTGCACGGGCGACACGGCAGATAGTCTGCTGTCAGACGAGGGTGTTTGCGGGCTAGGAGGCCAGGCAATGTAACAGAACCAATTCTAAGGACCCCTCTCCCCCACCGTACTGCCCGAGTATGTGAGTGCAGTGGGATTTTCAATGTTACAGGTATTTTCCCGCCCGTACAGGGGCAGAAGGGACTTTGCGGGAAACTGCTTTAATAGAGTGGGGGTAAGACCTATAGAGGATGTGCACCAGTAACCGCAAGTGCGTGGTGTTAAGATCAAAATCTCGCAGTGGCAAGTTAGCCAGTGGGCATGCGTCAGTTGGTTAGGCCAGAAGGTGTGCCGTTGCTCAAATAGCGGCTTGAAATGTGTTTGGAGCACCATTGCTGTCAATTCCAGACCACACACTGCGCCTCGGCCCAGTAGGTGAAGGCCATATGCTCATGTGCGGCTTGATCCTGTGGAGGCCAATATTCCCTGGAAAAGCAAAGTACTAGGTCTTTAGCTGGGTTGAGCATTAAGGGTCACAGCTGGTTAGCAGGTATGTGTGTATCTGTGATCGAGCTTTAGTTAAGCAAGCCTGGTAGGTGGCGTAAGTTGTCACTCCAGATGGTTGCTGTGACCGCAATGGTGTGTGCTATGCGAACAGTCTTGTTCGCCAGGGTTTATTAATCGCAAAGGTCTGGGCACATGTCTGGCCAACTTCAACAAAGTATGTGCACGCTGCTCCCGGGGCAGGTTACGGGTTGCTTCAGTGATGCATGAAATGCCCCGTCCGCATAGCCAGAGTATATTAGGCTGGTTGTGGAAGCGGTCTGCTAAGCAAGTGTGCTGCTGTTCCATAAATAGGCGAAACAGGTGTTAGGGAGCACGAAATGCTCGAAGGACTGCATCTACAGGTTGCAGGAGGTGGGAGCCACATCAGCTTGAAGGGTAATATAGCGATGTTTAAAAGTAGAGCCCCATCCTGGGAGGCCATCACATTCTTGCAGGTAATGCGAGGCACTGGTACATTCCCAGAGAAGGATAAACCGCTCCTTGCGCAAGTTTGCAGAGCAAGGGGCTTTGGCTTCATCAGGCATGAGCTATGCCGGGCGAACACCAAAGGTTATTTTGACAAAGTTGGGGTGCACCTGGCACAGGTGGGCTTGGATCTGTCCCTACTGGACATGAAGGAGGCCCGGGAAATTGCATGTTGCAGTGAGAAAGGAACTGTTTTGGTGGGGGCTCTTTAGGCGACGGTGGCCGCCTCCAGAGTTGTGGCGGAGTTACAGGGCGATCTGGAAGCAGATGGGTACAGAAGGGTACCTCTGCGTGGGCACAATAGGGGTGCCAGAGCCAAATCCCAGGAGCCTCATGGGAGGGTCCTGGAACAATTACGTCGGCGCCCCGTTAGTCCTTCGGGCGGTTGTTGGCCTGAACAACCGGGGGCTTGCCTTGCTACGCTCCGCCCTGAAAGGGGCGTGAGTAATAAGGGACCAATGTGTCACGTGATCCAGTAAGGGGATCACCCCCATAAGGGTAGCGCTGATTGGATTCTCCACAGTGCTTGGCTCATCAGGCGGGCAGGGCAGCATAGAGTGGTACAGCTGCCTGCCCTTGGATCGCCCGTAAGATAACCCACCATATTTGCATACTTTTGTATGGAATAAACCTGCAGCAATATTTTCCCAAACAAAAGTTGTGTTGTGTATTTATTTATGCATGCATACTCTGTTGTGGTGTGGGTGGGGTGTGTTGCCAATAATGGGACTATGCGGCTGCCCGCGGCCCCGCAGGGGGCCCCTAAACGGGCGGCCCCTTTAGTGCCATTTGGGCACTTCCCCACCCCCACTAAGAACGCGGGGCTCGAGGAGGAGCCCCCTTCCAGACGCGTCACTTCCGGGTCGCAGAGGAGGTGGGGAGGTATTTATGCCTCCCTGGCCATCTTGGCGTCCTCTTTGCGCCGGACACGCCGTCTCCCACCCTACCGCTTACCCGGCGTGGGGTTGGCAGGCGAAGTACATAGAACGTTGTAATGTTTTTCTTTTGTCGTTGCAGGCGGAGTTACAGGGCGATCTGGAAGCAGATGGGTACAGAAGGGTACCTCTGCGTGGGCACAATAGGGGTGCCAGAGCCAAATCCCAGGAGCCTCATGGGAGGGTCCTGGAACAATTACGTCGGCGCCCCGTTAGTCCTTCGGGCGGTTGTTGGCCTGAACAACCGGGGGCTTGCCTTGCTACGCTCCGCCCTGAAAGGGGCGTGAGTAATAAGGGACCAATGTGTCACGTGATCCAGTAAGGGGATCACCCCCATAAGGGTAGCGCTGATTGGATTCTCCACAGTGCTTGGCTCATCAGGCGGGCAGGGCAGCATAGAGTGGTACAGCTGCCTGCCCTTGGATCGCCCGTAAGATAACCCACCATATTTGCATACTTTTGTATGGAATAAACCTGCAGCAATATTTTCCCAAACAAAAGTTGTGTTGTGTATTTATTTATGCATGCATACTCTGTTGTGGTGTGGGTGGGGTGTGTTGCCAATAATGGGACTATGAAGGGTAAATACAGAGCGCAGGGAGGGACCTGCACAGCCCATGAATGCAGGAAGTGACCCACACCCTGGCAAACGTGTCTGGTTAACGCAGAGGGTGTGAAACTAGGGCAGATCTCAGAGTCTTCTGTTACTGCATGAATGTGGAGGGCTCAGAGTGGCCCACAGAGTGCGCCCCCATCAGCGGTGGAGGGCTCAGACTGCGCCCCCATCAGCGGTGGAGGGCTCAGACTGCGCCTCCATCAGCGGTGGAGGGCTCAGACTGCGCCTCCATCAGCGGCGGAGGGCTCAGAGTGCGCCCCCATCAGCGGTGGAGGTCTCAGAGTGCGCCCACAGAGTGCGCCCCCATCAGTGGTGGAGGGCTCAGAGTGGCCCACAGAGTGCGCCCCCATCAGCGGTGGAGGGCTCAGAGTGCGCCCCCATCAGTGGCGGAGGGCTCAGAGTGCGCCCACAGAGTGCGCCCCCATCAGTGGTGGAGGGCTCAGAGTGGCCCACAGAGTGCGCCCCATCAGCGGTGGAGGGCTCAGAGTGGCCCACAGAGTGCGCCCATCAGCGGTGGAGGGCTCAGAGTGCGCCCACAAAGTGCGCCCCATCAGCGGTGGAGGGCTTAGAGTGCGCCCCCATCAGCGGTGGAGGGCTCAGAGTGCGCCCACAGAGTGCGCCCCATCAGCGGTGGGAGGCACAGAGTGCGCCCCATCAGCGGTGGAGGGCTCAGAGTGCGCCCACAGAGTGCGCCCCATCAGCGGTGGAGGGCTTAGAGTGCGCCCCCATCAGCGGTGGAGGGCTCAGAGTGCGCCCACAGAGTGCGCCCCATCAGCGGTGGAGGGCTCAGAGTGGCCCACAGAGTGCGCCCCATCAGCGGTGGAGGGCTCAGAGTGCGCCCCATCAGCGGTGGAGGGCTCAGAGTGGCCCACAGAGTGCGCCCCATCAGTGGTGGAGGGCTCAGAGTGCCCCCCATCAGCGGTGGAGGGCTCAGGGTGCGCCCCCATCAGTGGTGGAGGGCTCAGAGTGCCCCCCCCATCAGCGGTGGAGGGCTCAGAGTGCGCCCCATCAGCGGTGGAGGGCTCAGAGTGCGCCCACAGAGTGCGCCCCCATCAGCGATGGAGGGCTCAGAGTGCCCCCCCATCAGTGGTGGAGGGCTCAGAGTGCGCCCACAGAGTGCGCCCCCATCAGCGATGGAGGGCTCAGAGTGCGCCCCCATCAGCGGTGGAGGGCTCAGACTGCGCCTCCATCAGCGGTGGAGGGCTCAGAGTGTGCCCACAGAGTGCGCCCCCATCAGCGGTGGAGGGCTCAGACTGCGCCTCCATCAGCGGTGGAGGGCTCAGAGTGCGCCCACAGAGTGCGCCCCCATCAGCGGTGGAGGGCTCAGAGTGCCCCCCCCATCAGCGGTGGAGGGCTCAGAGTGCGCCCCCATCAGCGATGGAGGGCTCAGAGTGCCATCAGTGGTGGAGGGCTCAGAGTGCGCCCACAGAGTGCGCCCCCATCAGCGATGGAGGGCTCAGAGTGCGCCCCCATCAGCGGTGGAGGGCTCAGACTGCGCCTCCATCAGCGGTGGAGGTCTCAGAGTGCCCCCCCATCAGCGGTGGAGGGCTCAGAGTGCGCCTCCATCAGCGGTGGAGGGCTCAGAGTGGCCCACAGAGTGCGCCCCCATCAGCGGTGGAGGGCTCAGAGTGCGCCCCCATCTGTGGTGGAGGGCTCAGAGTGCGCCCCCATCAGTGGTGGAGGTCTCAGAGTGCCACACAGAGTGCGCCCACAAGCAGCACTAACAGCCCCTTGGCACAGCTCACGTTCTTCAGGCACCCACGGACAGGACTGGCCAGCAGCCGCCATGGACTCATTGTGAGAGAACACGCCTCCTACATCAGGCCGTGACGGCCGCCGAGGGACAGTGGCAACAAAACCTTCAGTACACCAGAAAGTACGGATTCCAGCTCTAAGAAGCCCTCGTGGCGAAAACTGTGGGTGAATGTCACAAGTGCCAAAAACTGAGCACGACTCTGGCGCCAGAGACAAGCAGATGTCCCCACTGCCAGCCACGTCTCCTCTGGGACACAGCGACCCTTGATTTCTTGTTACAGGCCAACCCCTGTGGGGGTAGTGGATGGATGTTCGAGAAGTGATGGATTCCCAGCGCTGCTGCAGAAGGGGTCAGACCTGCACTGAATAAAGTCCTCGCCAACTTTCGAAATTCCTTTTATCGTCAAGTCCGACAAGGCCTACCGTTCTTTGGGGCATATCAGCAAGGGACGGCGATAATTATCGCAAAGCGCGCTTAGCGCTAGGATAATTATCGCTGTCTATCTCTGGAATTTATCGCCCTGGTAGCGCGTTATTAACAACGCGTTACTCCAGGGCGATAAGAATTCCAGCGATAGCGGGGAAATCGCCGTTTTGCAGGGAACATCGCTGTTCCCTGCAAAACGGCGATAACCTTGCTGATATGACCCTGTGGTCGTATCAGCAGAATCCATCTCCCATGAAAAGTATGCTTAAGTCAGGAATTTAACAGACGTTAAATTCCTGAGTTAAAGCTGAGGTAGCGCGATTTTTTTTATCGCTGCACCTCCTTGTTAATATCGCGAAGCTGCTTTCGCGATATTAACATGTGTTGTTTTCACAGCCACGCCTTCTTTGCATCTCATTAGCGAGGCGAGGCTGTGAAAAAACGGGCTCTACATCAAGGAAACACGCGCTAGCGTGTCCTTGATGATATTGCGATATAATTATCGCCGCTTTTCGCCCAAAAACGGACGCTAAAGCGGCGATAATTATATCGCCAGCCCTTGATAATATGCCCCGTACTTTCTTATTTTTAAAAAACTTTATTTTTCTTCACACCTTTCTTATTACAAATTGTTCATGGGAGCATCATGTTACATACATGATACATTTGCTGGTGAATTAGGCGACATTGTCTTACAACCGGGAAGGGGGCAAGTATTTGCTGTTTGTTGCATTACCCCATCTCTCTATAGGAAGGAATTCGAAAGCCTCTACGTGGTTGAACACACCTCTGTGGCCACGAGCAAACGGCATGGCAAAAACATTGTGGCCAGGCTCACGAACTATCTACAGATTGCAAAGCTTCATATCTGAGACTTTGTGCCACACTCAGTGCAAATACTGAGATACGCCGCTCAGTGCCACCGGTGTGACACCTGATGGGTGGGTGGAAAATACAAACCAAGGTACCACACCATCTGGAAGAACCAGTCAAACTCAACATCATGATGTTATGAGGGGGGACATAGGGAGAAGTAGACACCGGCACGCCAGATCCTCTCGCATACATCAGGGCGACATGGTCCTAGTGCGAGACGCAGCAGTCAGAAGGATGGATCAACATGCAATCCGCATCCATATGTCATCACTAACACCAACGGGTCACCAAACACACAAAGGATGATGGATAGAATGCTTGTAATACGTCTAACCACTGGCAATCACTCGGGCAGCATTCCAACCCAACATTTTTTTGCCCACTCTGCCATGCTTGGACCCAACTACAAGCCAATCAGTCTTGACCCTGCTCCAATAGGAACAGTCCAGCCCGAACCCTGATTGGGGCTCCTCAGTCCGTGTAGCATGGTTCCAGTAGCACAGGACCCATGTCTGGGCATACCCACGGCCACTTAGGGCAGTACATGAAACACACAAAAGGTCATGGGAAGAATGCTTGCAGTAAGTCTAACCACTAACGTTTGCTTTATGTATATTAAGAATCAGGCCCACATACAGGGTACACATGACCCCTAACTTGCCTCTGGTTCACAAATAACATTGTCATCAGGGCAGGTGTAGGGATGTTTCCCAGTTCACGTTTAAAAACTTACTTTTAATAAATATATTACTGACGCATGATGTGGTAGCGCACTGTCATTTATAAACAACACATTTTCCATTGAAATGGCCACAAATTTTCCAACTAACATATAAACAATCTGTGGAAATTGGGTTTCAGCAAAAATATTTATCATTTGCACATCACCAAGTTAAGGGTTCTAATTTGTTTTCATCCTATTAAAAACTTATTTTAATCAGTTACAAAAAATGTACTTTCATAACTACTGAAATATATTTTAAAATGTTTGTACAGTTCATTTACATGCTATTTAAATGTTGTGTGTTTATTTTACAAAGTCCTCTAACTTTGCAGTTGGAGAAAGAAAAGTAAACCTCAACCTCCAGGATAAAATAAGCAGCAAATTGTTAGAAGACATAAGTTGACATTTATCGGTCTCTGAACACAGAGCGAATGGGGCATGATAAAAACAAGATTTAAAGGCATCTTTATTGCTCATTCACCTTCTGAGTGAACAGAACACCTGCTCTTTGTCAGCACCCCAGAACAGGCTAGCAGGCCCTAAAAACAGCTCGCCCTGATAATGACTCGCCATAACTAGTAGGTGAGTAGATATCTCAAGTAGATATCTCGAGGCGTCCTGTTCCTCAGCACTGTCTGTTGTCTTGCGGTGTTGGTCTGTATGGTATCTTTATCTTTTAGAATTGTTCTCTCTTTTCCGGGGAGGGCGGTTGTTGGATGAGGGTCGCATGTCGGTGGTGTGATTAGAAAGTCCTGGGGGCTGGTGGTGTTGAGCCCTTTGCTGGCTGTAGGGTGATTCTGCGCATCTGTATGTGGGTGTTTTGTCGATCTGTGTTGTCTTCTGGGTACGGTGTCTCTGTGGCGTTGCATCTGAGGTCCTGCTTCCCTTATAATCACCCTCTTTGAACACTCACCTACCCTGTCAGGACCAGCAGAGAACTAGGAGTGCCTTCCAGGCCCACACTGGTGTTTCTTCCCAAGGCAGCACATTGACCAAAGGGGCGAACACCAAGGAATGAACCCAAACCTTCCAACCCTTGAAGGAACGCTTCAGCTCATCCCAGAGACAGCCCAGCTCAGACTTGTCTCCTCCAACATCACATGCCCTCGGGCCTCAAAGAGCAGCACTGGTGGTCTGTAAAGGCACTGGGAGGGGAGGCCGGGTCAGTGCTGAGGTCGGTTTGATTGAAGTGAGGTGTGCTGTATTCTGCTTAGCGGTGAGCTGTGCCTGACTGTAAGGGTGGTATGTGGTAAGATTTAGGCACATTGCTCGGAGTCCTTTGTTAGTTTTCTGCTGTGCCTGGCTGTACGGTCGGTAGGGCGGTCTGTGGTAAGGTTTAAGCCCTCTGTCCGCGTCCTTTGTTTGTGCCATGTTGTGCCATGTTGCATGTATAGGAGCAGAGAAGGACACTTTACTGGGCCAGGGGGTCCTAGGTCGACCTTTAGGGTGGGAGGTAGTGTAACTCTACACCAGAGGGTGTAACACTGCGAATAGTGTGTGGGAGTCATCGGGGTGTCTGCTTCTGACCTTGACCCTATGCTCAGCCAGCTGGACGTTCCTTTTCCGTCCCACCTGGAGGCGCAGATCGCACACAACAGTCTCTGCCCCTGACAGGGAGCCACGAAAAGGTGGCATCAGCAAAAAGCTGCTGGTGACTGACAACATCCTGCATGTGTAAGTATTTCCACTCTTTCCAACACTTGAACTGCAGTACTGTGAACCCACCTTCCCAAATTATTTGTCTTGTATGCAAGGCGCTCACAGTCTGACCCCGCTATCTCATGATCTGAAAATTCTGACAAATAAACAATTTCTGTGATTCTCTGCACACGATGCTTGGGCTTCTGGGCTCTGTACCCTTGCCCGCAGCGCCTAGGGCCTCTATACGCTGTGCGTCAGGCTTTGCCCCGTGCCTTGAGCACATCTCCGCTATGCCCTTCCCTCGGCCTCTTGCCACAGTGTCTGTGCCCTCTTCCCACTATGCCTGAGGCCTTGGCATGCTATGGCAGGGTCCTCTCTGCGAGAGGTCTCTGCACACTGCCCACGTCCTCTTCCCTCTGTGCCTGTGGTCTTTTTACACTGTCCCCGTGCCCAGGGCCTTGGTGAACTATGCCCTGGGATTCTTACCACGATGCCCAAGACCTTTTCACAATGTTCCTGGAGCCTATGTACCCTATCCCAGTGCCTGGGGCCTTGACGCCCTCTGCCAGGGGCCACCGCACACAGTCCCCATGTCATGTGCACCTGTGCACTTTGACCTTCCCCTCTTTTCACTGCGATTCTTTGCACAGTGATTGTGTCTCCCTCACACAGTGCCTTAGCTCTCTTCAAACTTTATCTCGGGCCTCTATGCACTGCCCACTGCCTGGGGCCCTTGTTCCTTGGACCCTTTTGCACCATGCCCATCACCTCTCCAATCTAAGATTGTTTTGCAGAGTCCATGCCTCCTTCACACAGTGCCCGGGTCTTCTTGGTACTGTCTGGGTCCGCTTGACATTGCCCATGCCTGGGGCCTTGGCACACTGAGCCAGGGGACTCTGCATACTGTTCATGACGTGGGCACCCGTGCCCTCTGCCTTTCTCTTCTCTGGCTTGGGACAGTTCGCTCAGTGCCCTGCCACCATCTCCCATGCCTGGGGCATCAGTGCGCTTTGCCTGGTGTCACGTGAAATTGGCACCATGTCTATGCCCCTTTAGCACTGTCTGTGCTCCGTTTGCTTGTGTCCCCTTTGCATGAATTTGGGTCCTTCTTGTCAAAACATGATGGTGAAGGAAGGAATGTTTGAATTAATCTCCGCTAAGAGCTTAGTCCACATTCCCGACCATAATTTTTAAGCCACTCTAGACAGAGACCTACCATATGCAAATTAGTCTTGGTCCTGCACCAATAGGAACAGTCCTGCCAGGCCAAGTCTCCTCCAGATGGGAACACAAGCAACCCCAGACTGGTAAGCCCAGATGTGGGGGCTGTGCTCACTGTCACTGGGAGTAAGGTACACGTGACTGAAGAACCCCAATCAGGGCGTAACCGGTCTTGGGTGGCCGATTCAGAGAGGACCGGGTTTGGCAGTTCTGGCTGGACTGTTCTTACTGGAGCAGGGTCATGGCTGATTTGCATATAGCTGGGTCCAAACGGAAGTGGCATGGTGTGAAATAAACGATGGACTGGAATGCAGAAGAGTAGTTACCAGTGGCTGAGATTAATTCAAGCAATCCATCCATCCATCCATGCTTTACTAACTCCAAAACTGAGGCTGACCCTTAGTTCAGCACCTCAATCCCTGTTCGATAAATGTAAGAGTCCTGTGCAAAACACTTCCGAAGTCCGCCGCAGTAGGGCGCCACTGGAATCCAGATAAGAAATTCTAAGATGATGTCTGACTGCATGTTTTACTATAAAGAATAAAAGATACTTAAAGGACTTCCTTATTAGTGTTTGGACTCTTTCCCTGGTGCACCTTCCATCATCTTAGAATCCATCCATCCATCACTTTTTTCTATTCTCTTTCAAGCCCTCCATGTAGTCTCCAGAAGTACCTGAAGCCTCTCCACACTGTCCCGTGCCTGGGACTTGCACACCCCACCCCTTGCCTGCACTTGTGGCCTGCTCACCATCCCCATATCTGTGCCTCCTTAGCACTGTCTGTGCTCTCAGCAGTGAACTTGTGCCCTCTTTGCACTGTGCCTGGAGCCCTGCTGCATTCTCTTCATGCCTGGGACTTTCACACACTTCCTCTTTCTTGCCTGTACTTGTGGCCTGCCTGGTGTACCTGGTCCTGTCCACGATTTCTTACTTGCTTTTCCTCATTGATACTTTGCAGGCAGTGGAAAGCTGCTGAGGCCAGGATCCTGCGTGTTTCTATTACCTCTTTCCTGGACAACCTCTCCCTCGTCCTTCAAACCATTGACCGCTTCGGACCTGCGGTGGAGAGACCTTGACACTGACTGGAGAGCTCTGGGGCCAGTGACCGCTGCCACTGCTGGAGGACTAGCTACAAGAGTGACTTGTGAAGCGAGCCCGAGGATGGTCCAGCGACGACAACCGAGCACATGGCGCAGTCGGAACCTTGAACTGTTTGAAGCTCAAAAACTACTCTAGCTGTCAGTGCCTTGGCTGCAAACATGAATGGGTCCCATAATCTGAGCTTCCGGGCACCAACATCTGACTGGGCAGGGGCACAAGGGAGGACGCTAGCATCTGACTGGGCAGGGCACAAGGAAGGGCACAGTCATCTGACTGGGCAGGGGCACAAGGGAGGGCGCTAGCATCTGACTGGGCAGGGGCACAGGGAGGGCGCTAGCATCTGACTGGGCAGGGGCACAGGGAGGGCGCTAGCATCTGACGGGACAGGGGCACAAGGGAGGGTGCTAGCATCTGACTGGGCAGGGGCACAAGGGAGGGTGCTAGCATCTGACTGGGCAGGAGCACAAGGGAGGGTGCAATCATATGACTGGGCATAGGCAGAGGGAGGGCTCTAGCATCTGACTGGGCAGGAGCACAAGGGAGGGTGCTAGCATCTGACTGGGCAGGGGCACAAGGGAGGGCGCTAGCATCTGACTGGGCAGGGGCACAGGGAGGGCGCTAGCATCTGACTGGGCAGGAGCACAAGGGAGGGTGCAATCATGTGACTGGGCATAGGCAGAGGGAGGGCTCTAGCATCAGACTGGGCAGGGGCACAAGGGAGGGTGCAATCATGTGACTGGGCATAGGCAGAGGGAGGGCTCTAGCATCTGACTGGGCAGGGGCACATGGAGGGTGCAATCATCTGACGGGACAGGGGCACAAGGGAGGGTGCTAGCATCTGACTGGGCAGGGCACAAGGAAGGACGCTAGCATATGACTGGGCAGGAGCACAAGGGAGGGTGCTAGCATCTGACTGGGCAGGAGCACAAGGGAGGGTGCTAGCATCTGACTGGGCAGGGGCACAAGGGAGGGTGCAATCATTTGACTGGGCATGGGCACAGGGAGGGCGCTAGCATCTGACTGGGCAGGAGCACAAGGGAGTGCTAGCATCTGACTGGGCAGGAGCACAAGGGAGTGCTAGCATCTGACTGGGCAGGGGCACAGGGAGGGTGCAATCATCTGACGGGACAGGGGCACAAAGGAGGGTGCTAGCATCTGACGGGACAGGGGCACAAAGGAGGGTGCTAGCATCTGACGGGACAGGGGCACAAGGGAGGGTGCAATCGTATGACTGGGCATGGGCACAGGGAGGGCGCTAGCATCTGACTGGGCACAAGGAAGGGCACAGTCATCTGGGCAGGGCACAAGGAAGGACGCTAGCATCTGACTGGGCAGGGGCACAAGGGAGGGTGCAATCATATGACTGGGCATAGGCAGAGGGAGGGCGCTAGCATCTGACTGGGCAGGGGCACAGGGAGGGTGCAATCATCTGACGGGACAGGGGCACAAGGGAGGGTGCTAGCATCTGACGGGACAGGGGCACAAGGGAGGGTGCAATCATCTGACGGGACAGGGGCACAAGGGAGGATGCTAGCATCTGACTGGGCACAAGGAAGGGCACAGTCATCTGACTGGGCATGGGCACAGGGAGGGCGCTAGCATCTGACTGGGCAGGGGCACAGAGAGGGTGCAATCATCTGACGGGACAGGGGCACAAGGGAGGGTGCTAGCATCTGACGGGACAGGGGCACAAGGGAGGGTGCAATCATCTGACGGGACAGGGGCACAAGGAAGGATGCTAGCATCTGACTGGGCAGGGGCACAGGTAGGGTGCAATCATCTGACGGGACAGGGGCACAAGGGAGGGTGCTAGCATCTGACTGGGCAGGGGCACAGGGAGGGTGCAATCATCTGACTGGGCAGGGGCACAAGGGAGGGTGCAATCATCTGACTGGGCAGGGGCACAGGGAAGGTGCAATCATCTGACTGGGCAGGGGCACAAGGGAGGGTGCAATCATATGACTGGGCAGGGGCACAAGGGAGGGTGCAATCATATGACTGGGCATGGGCACAGGGAGGGCGCTAGCATCTGACTGGGCAGGGGCACAAGGGAGGGTGCAATCATATGACTGGGCATGGGCACAGGGAGGGCGCTAGCATCTGACTGGGCAGGGGCACAAGGGAGGGTGCAATCGTATGACTGGGCATGGGCACAGGGAGGGCGCTAGCATCTGACTGGGCAGGGCACAAGGAAGGGCACAGTCATCTGACTGGGCAGGGGCACAAGGGAGGGTGCAATCATATGACTGGGCATGGGCACAGGGAGGGCGCTAGCATCTGACTGGGCAGAGGCACAAGGGAGGGTGCAATCGTATGACTGGGCATGGGCACAGGGAGGGCGCTAGCATCTGACTGGGCACAAGGAAGGGCACAGTCATCTGACTGGGCAGGGGCACAAGGGAGGGTGCAATCATATGACTGGGCATGGGCACAGGGAGGGCGCTAGCATCTGACTGGGCAGGGGCACAAGGCAGGGTGCAATCGTATGACTGGGCATGAGCACAGGGAGGGCGCTAGCATCTGACTGGGCACAAGGAAGGGCACAGTCATCTGACTGGGCAGGGCACAAGGAAGGACGCTAGCATCTGACTGGGCAGGGCACAAGGAAGAACGCTAGCATCTGACTGGGCAGGGGCACAAGGGAGGGTGCAATCATCTGACGGGACAGGGGCACAAGGGAGGGTGCAATCATATGACTGGGCATAGGCAGAGGGAGGCTCTAGCATCTGACTGGGCAGGAGCACAGGGAGGGTGCAATCATCTGACGGGACAGGGGCACAAGGAAGGACGCTAGCATATGACTGGGCATGGGCACAAGGGAGGGCGCTAGCATATGACTGGGCATGGGCACAGGGAGGGCGCTAGCATCTGACTGGGCAGGGGCACAAGGGAGGGTGCAATCGTATGACTGGGCAGGAGCACAAGGGAGGGTGCTAGCATCTGACTGGGCAGGGGCACAAGGGAGGGTGCTAGCATCTGACTGGGCAGGGGCACAGGGAGGGGGCAATCATATGACTGGGCAGGGGAACAGGGAGGGGGCAATCATATGACTGGGCATAGGCAGAGGGAGGGCTCTAGCATCAGACTGGGCAGGAGCACAAGGGAGGGTGCTAGCATCTGACTGGGCAGGGGCACAGGGAAGGTGCAATCATCTGACTGGGCAGGGGCACAAGGAAGGACGCTAGCATATGACTGGGCAGGGGCACAAGGGAGGGTGCAATCATATGACTGGGCATGGGCACAGGGAGGGCGCTAGCATCTGACTGGGCAGGGGCACAAGGGAGGGTGCAATCATATGACTGGGCATGGGCACAGGGAGGGCGCTAGCATCTGACTGGGCAGGGGCACAAGGGAGGGTGCAATCGTATGACTGGGCATGGGCACAGGGAGGGCGCTAGCATCTGACTGGGCACAAGGAAGGGCACAGTCATCTGACTGGGCAGGGGCACAAGGGAGGGTGCAATCATATGACTGGGCATGGGCACAGGGAGGGCGCTAGCATCTGACTGGGCAGGGGCACAAGGGAGGGTGCAATCGTATGACTGGGCATGAGCACAGGGAGGGCGCTAGCATCTGACTGGGCACAAGGAAGGGCACAGTCATCTGACTGGGCAGGGCACAAGGAAGGACGCTAGCATCTGACTGGGCAGGGCACAAGGAAGAACGCTAGCATCTGACTGGGCAGGGGCACAAGGGAGGGTGCAATCATATGACTGGGCATAGGCAGAGGGAGGGCTCTAGCATCTGACTGGGCAGGGGCACAGGGAGGGTGCAATCATCTGACGGGACAGGGGCACAAGGGAGGGTGCAATCATATGACTGGGCATAGGCAGAGGGAGGGCTCTAGCATCTGACTGGGCAGGGGCACAGGGAGGGTGCAATCATCTGACTGGGCATGGGCACAAGGAAGGACGCTAGCATATGACTGGGCATGGGCACAAGGGAGGGCGCTAGCATCTGACTGGGCAGGAGCACAAGGGAGGGCGCTAGCATCTGACTGGGCAGGGGCACAGGGAGGGTGCAATCATCTGACGGGACAGGGGCACAAGGGAGGGTGCTAGCATCTGACTGGGCAGGGGAACAGGGAGGGGGCAATCATATGACTGGGCATAGGCAGAGGGAGGGCTCTAGCATCAGACTGGGCAGGAGCACAAGGGAGGGTGCTAGCATCTGACTGGGCAGGGGCACAGGGAAGGTGCAATCATCTGACTGGGCAGGGGCACAAGGGAGGGCGCTAGCATCTGACTGGGCAGGGGCACAGGGAGGGTGCTAGCATCTGACTGGGCAGGGGCACAGGGAGGGCGCTAGCATCTGACGGGACAGGGGCACAAGGGAGGGTGCAATCATCTGACGGGACAGGGGCACAAGGGAGGGTGCTAGCATCTGACGGGACAGGGGCACAAGGGAGGGTGCAATCATCTGACGGGACAGGGGCACAAGGAAGGACGCTAGCATCTGACTGGGCAGGGGCACAGGTAGGGAGCAATCATCTGATGGGACAGGGGCACAAGGGAGGGTGCTAGCATCTGACGGGACAGGGGCACAAGGGAGAGTGCTAGCATCTGACTGGGCAGGGGCACAGGGAGGGCGCAATCATCTGACGGGACAGGGGCACAAGGGAGGGTGCAATCATCTGACGGGACAGGGGCACAAGGGAGGGTGCTAGCATCTGACTGGGCAGGGCACAAGGAAGGACGCTAGCATATGACTGGGCAGGGGCACAAGGGAGGGTGCAATCATATGACTGGGCAGGAGCACAAGGGAGAGTGCTAGCATCTGACTGGGCAGGGGCACAGGGAGGGCGCAATCATCTGACGGGACAGGGGCACAAGGGAGGGTGCTAGCATCTGACTGGGCAGGGGCACAAGGGAGGGTGCAATCATCTGACTGGGCAGGAGCACAAGGGAGAGTGCTAGCATCTGACTGGGCAGAGGCACAGGGAGGGTGCTAGCATCTGACGGGACAGGGGCACAAGGGAGGGTGCTAGCATCTGACTGGGCAGGGGCACAGGGAGGGTGCAGTCATCTGACGGGACAGGGGCACAAGGGAGGGTGCAATCATATGACTGGGCATAGGCAGAGGAGGGCTCTAGCATCTGACTGGGCAGGAGCACAAGGGAGGGTGCTAGCATCTGACTGGGCAGGGGCACAGGGAAGGTGCAATCATCTGACTGGGCAGGGACACAGGGAGGGTGCAATCATCTGACGGGACAGGGGCACAAGGGAGGGTGCTAGCATCTGACTGGGCAGGGCACAAGGAAGGACGCTAGCATATGACTGGGCAGGGGCACAAGGGAGGGTGCAATCATATGACTGGGCAGGAGCACAAGGGAGAGTGCAATCATCTGACGGGACAGGGGCACAAGGGAGGGTGCTAGCATCTGACTGGGCAGGGGCACAAGGGAGGGTGCAATCATCTGACTGGGCAGGAGCACAAGGGAGAGTGCTAGCATCTGACGGGACAGGGGCACAAGGGAGGGTGCTAGCATCTGACTGGGCAGGGGCACAGGGAGGGTGCAGTCATCTGACGGGACAGGGGCACAAGGGAGGGTGCAATCATATGACTGGGCATAGGCAGAGGGAGGGCTCTAGCATCTGACTGGGCAGGAGCACAAGGGAGGGTGCTAGCATCTGACTGGGCAGGGGCACAAGGGAGGGTGCTAGCATCTGACTGGGCAGGGGCACAGGGAAGGTGCTAGCATCTGACTGGGCAGGAGCACAAGGGAGGGTGCTAGCATCTGACGGGACAGGGGCACAGGGAGGGCGCTAGCATCTGACTGGGCAGGGGCACAGGGAAGGTGCTAGCATCTGACTGGGCAGGGGCACCAGTATTTGGAGGGGCAGAGAGGGTCAAAAGAAAAGGTGCTGCAGCACTGATATCTGAATCGGCGCTAGCACTGATATCGGAAGAGACAGCTACATCGATATCTGAAGGGGCCCAACACCTGCAGGTTTGCTAAAAGGTGAAGTGTCAACGGCACTGACGACGATATGTACAGGGCCGCTACTGCCAGTGGCAGTGTTTGGAGACACATGGCGAGTGTTAGATGAACGTATAGGACATCCCCTAATCTCACTCGTGCTTGCTTTTTCTGTCGTGGGGAAGACCTAGAAAGTCCTCTGGCCAGACAATGAGATGGTTAGCCAAAGGCAACCCATCGGTCCTTCTCCCATGATGGATGGTGGGACTGAGCAATGTCCACTCTGGTGTCGTTACGGGACACTTCCCTGCATCTGTTTGAGGATGTACAGGGGTCCCACCCAAACTTCCTAGAATAGTGTGAAATACCGACCTGGTAGAGCATTTACATTCTTTCCCAGTTAGTCAGTGCATCCCAAGCCCGCTCCTTAGCTCGTCAGTCTGTCACCTATTCTGAATCCTCCATCCCAGATCTGTCTGACTAAGGTAACTCTTACATCAATTCTGTATTTCAGCTTTCACTCTTCAGCTGCTTCTGTATATTGTTTTATTGTTTATTTGACCTGTTCAGATAATTGTGCAGCAACTGCCTGTTTGTGATCCGCAAGGTGTGCTGGTGGGATAAAGCTTGTTCCAGCTCCCACCGCGAAGTTGGAGAAACCTTGAGCAGCCTCTGTAGGCCATAAAATAAAGAAATCTGCACAAAGAGTGACGTCTGTCGGCTGATCATTCACTTCCTGGTCGACCGAGTGAAATGTACCATTTGGATGTTCAAAATAATGCCACCATTTCAGCCCCATCGAACAGATCCGCCGTCTTCCAACAATGCTGGCAAACACGCAAAATGTCACTTTCAAATCTACACAAAGGACCTCCTTCTGTACTGTTGTTATTGTATAGATAATGTGTACTGGGGTGAATGTATGACATTGTTCTGCATTCTGTCCATCATTTGTTGTTTTTGCATTTGTCACCGCGAGTGGGACGGGTATGCCCAGACGTGGGTCCCGTGCTCTCCATGCCACTGGAATCAAGCTATCCTGGCTGAAGAGGGGTGAAACCCCGAAACCGGTCCTAGGATGCTTGTTTCCAGTCCAGGGAGGACCTGGCCTGGCAGTTTGGGCTGGACTGTTCCCATTGGGCACAGGGTCAAGACTGATTTGCATATGGCTGGGTTCAAACTGGAATGGCATGGTGAGCAAAAACGATGGATTTAGGCCCAGATCTCTGTACTGGGGTGAATGTATGACATTGTTCTGCATTCTGTCCATCAACTGTTGTTTTTGCATTTGTCACCCCGAGTGGGACGGGTATGCCCAGACGTGGGTCCTGTGCTCTCCATGCCACTGGAATCAAGCTATCCTGGCTGAAGAGGGTGAAACCCCGAAACCGGTCCTAGGATGCTTGTTTCCAGTCCAGGGAGGACCTGGCCTGGCAGTTCGGGCTGGACTGTTCCCATTGGGCACAGGGTCAAGACTGATTTGCATATGGCTGGGTTCAAACTGGAATGGCATGGTGAGCAAAAAACGATGGATTTAGGCCCAGATCTCTGTACTGGGGTGAATGTATGACATTGTTCTGCATTCTGTCCATCAATTGTTGTTTTTGCATTTGTCACCCCGAGTGGGACGGGTATGCCCAGATGTGGGTCCCGTGCTCTCCATGCCACTGGAATCAAGCTATCCTGGCTGAAGAGGGGTGAAACCCCGAAACCGGTCCTAGGATGCTTGTTTCCAGTCCAGGGAGGACCTGGCCTGGCAGTTTGGGCTGGACTGTTCCCATTGGGCACAGGGTCAAGACTGATTTGCATATGGCTGGGTTCAAACTGGAATGGCATGGTGAGCAAAAAAACGATGGATTTAGGCCCAGATCTCTGTACTGGGGTGAATGTATGACATTGTTCTGCATTCTGTCCATCAATTGTTGTTTTTGCATTTGTCACCCCGAGTGGGACGGGTATGCCCAGATGTGGGTCCCGTGCTCTCCATGCCACTGGAATCAAGCTATCCTGGCTGAAGAGGGGTGAAACACTGAAACTGGTCCTAGGATGCTTGTTTCCAGTCCAGGGAGGACCTGGCCTGGCAGTTCGGGCTGGACTGTTCCCATTGGGCACAGGGTCAAGACTGATTTGCATATGGCTGGGTTCAAACTGGAATGGCATGGTGAGCAAAAAACGATGGATTTAGGCCCAGATCTCTGTACTGGGGTGAATGTATGACATTGTTCTGCATTCTGTCCATCAATTGTTGTTTTTGCATTTGTCACCCCGAGTGGGACGGGTATGCCCAGACGTGGGTCCCGTGCTCTCCATGCCACTGGAATCAAGCTATCCTGGCTGAAGAGGGGTGAAACCCCGAAACCGGTCCTAGGATGCTTGTTTCCAGTCCAGGGAGGACCTGGCCTGGCAGTTCGGGCTGGACTGTTCCCATTGGGCACAGGGTCAAGACTGATTTGCATATGGCTGGGTTCAAACTGGAATGGCATGGTGAGCAAAAAACGATGGATTTAGGCCCAGATCTCTGTACTGGGGTGAATGTATGACATTGTTCTGCATTCTGTCCATCAATTGTTGTTTTTGCATTTGTCACCCCGAGTGGGACGGGTATGCCCAGACGTGGGTCCCGTGCTCTCCATGCCACTGGAATCAAGCTATCCTGGCTGAAGAGGGGTGAAACCCCGAAACCGGTCCTAGGATGCTTGTTTCCAGTCCAGGGAGGACCTGGCCTGGCAGTTCGGGCTGGACTGTTCCCATTGGGCACAGGGTCAAGACTGATTTGCATATGGCTGGGTTCAAACTGGAATGGCATGGTGAGCAAAAAAACGATGGATTTAGGCCCAGATCTCTGTACTGGGGTGAATGTACGACATTGTTCTGCATTCTGTCCATCAATTGTTGTTTTTGCATTTGGAGCGGTCATTTGTAAGCACGGTAGATTGCTAACCCTCATGTGAGTTGGCAGCTGGTGAAGTGGTGGGTTTCAGGGGGTGCGTCCACCAACAGAAATATTTTACCTTGACCTATAATTTTAAGATAACGATAGGTTCCGCTGGGTGACAGTGGATGCGGCCCCTGTTTACAAACTAAAAGCCAATTAGGGCCTTTTCTGTTTCTTTTACACTGAACTCTGAGCAGTATCTGGCCCACCAGTCACCACTGACTGGTGCACAGAGGCGCTTGAGCACCCGCTCAACTGCATCATTGATTTCACTGCACACGGCCCTTGTTTGGATGGCCAGTCTTTTGGTCCAGGAGTTTTGGGAACCCTGCAGTCAAGGTTAAAGTGCACTAAGATTTCCAGTCTTGAACCCAGAGCCATTGAAACAGGGGACCAGATATATTGTGGTATGGTTGCTCCATTGTATCATTCGTGTTGAGCACTTCTGTCCTATTGACCAGAACTTCAAAGACTGAAAATAATATAATGAAAGACCGAACGAGCCCTGAAGTTCCACAAGTACGCCCCAGTGTCGTCCCATAGGATAACATTAGCAAACGAGGCAGTTATAGTAAATCTAGAGCCTGCCACTGAAGAATGTTTAGTTTTTTATCTGCTTTACATTTTTCTGCTGATTTTACCTACCGGTGAGTTGGACTCCTAGCCCTATTCCCCAGATATAGCACAGGTGGAATGTTGACGTCATTGAATGCTAGTTCCTGTCTTGAGTTTCTAAGCTCTACCTCTTTCATGGTGAGGCGTCACCTCAAATAATGGAGTAGGTGCTGTTGCATTCCGAGGCTGTGAGAGAAGATGAAGTCGCGTTCTCCATGATCATTATCCAGTGCCTGTAAAAGGAAGGCACACATGGCTTTGTCAAAAGTGTCACTCAATCATCTTTTCGTAGGTCTGGAATGACAAACAGTGGTCACGAAAGCTGAAAGGCCCATTCACTCACAGAGACTTTCCTTTTTTTTTTTTACCAAACTACTAATGTCAGAAGAATGCCTGGAATAGTCTATAAAAGTATGAAAGTCCAGAAATCATTGAGGGACATATTTACAAGCCCCTATCGCCACAGGAACGTCACTTTTTCCGATGTTCCTGGGGCGATAGGGGCTTTGCCTTATTTGCAACCAGGTGTTAAGCCACTTAACGTGGTTTAACGCTGCCTTGTAAATAAGGCACCTTTTTACGCTATACTTAGCATGAAAGGGGTAGGCAATGGGTGTTTTGGTGGGCGTTCCGTCGCAACATCCACTAATTTTGACCCTGGCCCCAATTTACAAGGGTGGCGTAAATAGGAGGCAGCGCCAAAAGTGAGACCAGGGAAAGCCAGTCCTAACATGGCGAAACAAGGAGAAATGTTTTATGTCTCGTTTTTGTTGTTTCTGTGTGTGCTACATTGTGCAGCACACATAGAAACAGCAAATTGCCATGAATGATTGTTTATATGCAGGAAGGTGTCCCTTCCTGCACATAACCAATCATTTTTTTTTTTTTTTTTTTTTAAACTGATGATTTGCAACTTCTATGTGTGCTGCACAATGCAGCACACATAGAAGTTACAAACTGCCATTCTGGATTGTTTATGTGGAGGAAGGGACACCTTCCTGAACATCAACAATCATTCCCTCAATGCAGGCACCCTTGCATTATGGTGCAAGGGTGCCTGCATTGGCGCTAGGCAGCTTAATTTAACGCCAGGGCAGGGAAAAACGCAGGGGAGCACCGTATTATTGTAAATACGGCCCATCACTGCGTTTCTAAAGTGACAGAGTGTGGCGTTAGCAATTTTGGAGCTCAGCCACTTGCTTCTAAACATGCCCCTGAGTTTCTTTAACAAAAGTTGGTGATGCTAGTCGGTCACTGTTAGAAATGGGATCTCTGGTTGGCTAAGGCTTGCGCCAAAGCCAGGCAGAGACCACCACTCTAGTCGGGGCAAGGGAGTTACACGCCGAAGATAACCCCTGCTCACCCCCTTGGTAGCTTGGCACGAGCAGTCAGGCTTATCCCGGAGGCAATGTGTAAAGCGTTTGCGCAACACACACTCACAGCAGCAACACACTAGGCACACCAAAAAAGGGACTCCACACAAGGTTATATATAAAAATAGCCTTTGTATTATAATAACCACATTAGATCATAATCACACAATGTACACTGTGCCAACGGGCACCAGGCAGTATTTACAGGGGATTATTTCCACATGACAGGGCCAATTGGGCCACTGTCAAAACCAGCACAAATCACAAATGGTAAATGTAGCACAAATAGTAAACCAAAATAGCACACAACCAGTTACTACTGGTAAAGATCTGACCTCAGAATTATCCTCACATTAGGCGTAGAACATAGTAGGCAATAATCTCATAAGCATAAGCCTAACCACCTTAGGCAACAATTAGCAGGAACACAGAGTGCCCCAATCGGGGGCACCACACACGGAAACTGGCCCCGGGCCAACTGGCCTCTCTCACAGGGGCTCAAACGCCCAATGTCCAGAATGTCCGGGCTGGCTGCAAAAGCAGCGAAGTAAAAGTGCGCAGATGCACAGCCTAAACGTGGCAGCTGCCGCTAATTGCGGTGCAGCTGTGCAGGCAAAAATGTGGGTACTGGCACTCACTGTGCCCTCTGGGTCCCAACTGGGATTCTAAAAACAAAAGTGCCCCAATGTTGCAGTTGCCCGCTACGGCGGCGCAACTGAGAAACAAAAGGGGGGCACTGGCACCCTGGGGCCCTGCTCTGGGGCCCTCAACACAAAGAATGCGCCAAGCGTTGCAGCTGCCCACAACTGCGGTGCAGCTGTGTGAAGCCAACAAGCACTGGCACAACGGAACCCGTTGGAGCCCCCCTCAGGAGCTCTGGGGCCCACAGTCACTCCTCCCGGTGCCCTCGATCGGCACCCAAAATGCAATGAAGAGCCCCAACTCACCGGGGCTCCTTCGTGGACTCCGCTCCTCTTGCTGGGGCTCCCTTTCAGGCCGCAGGCGGGAAGGCACCGGCAATGTGCCTGATCTTCCCCGGATCCTCTGGGCACCGACAATGTGCGCAGACAGCCCCACTCACCGGGCTGCTCTGGACGCTCTAGGCGGCACGCGGGGCTCTCCTCACTCACATGGGAGCCCCGCCTCGACTTCGCCTCGCCTCACTTCACCCGGTCCCCCTTTCTGGGACCGGGACTTCGACCGGGAGCCCGCGAGGCTCCGGATGTTGGGGGCCTTAGCCCCGCCCACAACCAGGCAGGGCCGCCTGACTTCCTGGGCCGAACCGGGCCGCAGCGGTGGCTCCTTTTCCGGCGCTGCAGTGCGGGGTGGGCACCCGCTCGAAAAGGCACCACAATGCGGGGTGGGCACCCGCTAGCAAAATACAAGCGTAAGCGGGGTAGGCACCCGACAACCACGCAAAAATGCGGGGTGGGCACCCGTCATGCAATTAAAGCACGGAAGCGGGGTAGGCACCCGCTCTCCGAAAATAAAATCGTCAGTGCGGGGTGGGCTCCCGCTCTTCCACGAAGCACGGGGGAATCCCTACGCCGGGGATTCCCTCCCAATGAAGTGCAACTCCGCGCTGCAAAGCCCCCACCCGCTCCGTTTCTTCTGGGAGCAAGAAAATAGAGCGCTCTCCACAATGAAAAATATAGCGCTCTTCAAGCGCTGGGACAAAGTCTCCAGCACTCTCCCTAATACAGGAAAAGCGCTCCCAGGGGTAACAGTCAAAAGTCCAGGGGGGCAAAGGCTGGGCCCAGGCAGGCCAGCACACAGGGCCCTCCAGCAGGGAGGCAGTCCCTCGTGGCGGTTCCTCCTGGAGCCCGGCAGCAGCAGCAGGCCCCCCCCTAAGTCAGGAACAGCACAACAGAACATTTCTTATGGGGTCACAGCCCCTATATTTATATGCCCTTTTCCTTTGTGACACAGCACAGGGCTGGGGATACCAGTTAGAACTGGTTTGGGGGAGCTTTGGAGCACTTTGTTTTGCTCAGCTCCTCTCTCCTTTGTTAGGTGGGGGCTCAGGGATCAGACGCACCACAGGGGCGGAGCCAGCATTGTGGAGGAAGGCACAGCCCTATTCAGGTCCCAGGTGCAACTCCTCCCTCCCATCTGCATGCAGATCTCTCTATTCACCACTGGACAGACTCACCCTGCCCCTCCTGGAGCCACACACACCTCCCAGCCCATGTCACTCACAAGCCAGACATGCAATTCACATCAGGCAGGCAGACACAGAGCACACATAAATGCCAACTTCTAAAAGTGGCATTTCTACACCAGTCATAATAAATCTGCGCACACCATTGCGCAGCATTTATTCACACAAATTCATACATACCAGACTTTACCACACTGCTCCTCTCATACCAGGAATTACCATGGACACACTTATCCCCCATGCATTCCTATGGGAGGGCAGGCCAATCTTACCACAAGTACACAGAGAACGCACGCACTTTCCACTGGACCACAGTGCGAAAGTGCCCAGAGGCCTAAAATCACCAACACTACACAGGGAAAAGGCTAAGAGACAGGCAAAAAGTTCAGGGGTGAACCTGCCAAAAGGGCCAAGTCCAACAGTCACAATGACTACTTTGTGACACTCTATGGACAGGTCGAAAAAGGCCAACATAAAACTAAGAGAGTCCACGGTGTCCTTTCTGAGACGCTCTTGGGTGTAACTGCCACGCGATTCTGACATAATTGTTGGATTGATCTGTGAGTGTTTCTTTCATGTTGCCGACAATCAAAATATCAACACTTTGTCAAGATACATGATGTACTGAATCAGATTATTAGTGGAGATTGAATTTGAAATATTGAAAAATTTCCAGGGTTAGACATGCTGAAAAGAATTTGCCTGCACTCATAATGACCACAAGGTGTCTTAAAGCAGTCTTCAACTCATGGCCTTTCTTGATACGCTGTAAGTGGTTGACCCCATGCAGGCCCAGCTTGATGAATATCTGCAATACTCTTACCAGTGGACAATCTTCAGTTGTTGGCTTTTTAGATCTTGCCTACTGTACATAGCATGCGCTGTTTGTTGCAGGACTTACTGTTCGCTTACGTTGTGTTTAGATCACGCCCAATATTTTCCAGTGGTTGGCTTTATATTCACTCATTTGCTTGCTGCTGTTTCATCTGCTTATGTAGGCTTTCCTTCCTCTTCTCTTGTTTGTCCCTTTCCAGGAGCATGTACGCATTACTTGTGTCTTTCCACTGCTCGCTGAATACTGTTATATGGGGTTGTTTGGCCCTAAGACACATTGTCGACATTGCTAAGTTAGCATGAGTTTTGCTTGCCCTATGCTGCTGCTTTTGCGCACGCCTCTGCTAAGCGTTTGTTTTCGCGACACTTTGCCTCTGCCCTGTACATGATAACAGATTGTTTTTCACGTTCTCAGCCTTCCCTTCAATTCTGTCTGAACATAATGTGCAAGGTCGGTCAACAATGTCTCTTGTTATTCTGTTCTGGTCAGTCCCTATTACCTAGACAAAACATGTTACCAACAGCTGCAATGTGGAAGAATCGTGCTTTGATATAACGTTGTTGCATGTTTTTGAAACACACTCGAAGAAAGCCGTTCTATGGAGCTGAAAGCTGCTGTTCCTATGATGTAAACCCTTGGGTTTAGGCTTTCAGGTAGGGGTATGCTAATAACACCTAGAGATCTTCTGTTATATAAAATAACTTCTTACTGCTGTGGGGAGGGTGATTAGGCCCAGTTATTTTGCCTTTTTCACAGTCTTTATAAAATGACGACTCATTTTATATTTTATGGTATTGTAACAATGCTAATGATTCTTGCTATATGCATTTTGCTGCTAGTTGTGGTTCGCATACTGTATCATGGATCACTATAGTCAAATTAAACATCTTGAACTTATTTAGTGACTCTGATTATTTTTATTGTGGACAAGTACGTGAGAGCGAAAGAGTGTCTTGTTCCCGCGACTCTGAGGTGAGTCGGGAGTGCTCGTGTTCTGGGTTGTCTAAACATTCATAGCTTCTTCATATTTGTAGGAGACCGAATTAGACACTATTGGTAGTCGGTTGGGATTTTGGGTACTAAGGTGATAGGAGCTACACCACTATTTGCTGAGGTCCTGTTTTCTTCTGCATAGTTCTGTGTATGAGCAGAATCCCCGCAACATGGCGCCGCCAACGTTTAGTCTGGTTCTTATCTGCGAGACGCTTGAGTAGTGCTCGTGCTGGTCCACAATACCCTCACTTCTGTTTCCGGAAAAAACGAGGAGAAGTAGATATTTCTCCTCTTTACGCCTCTTCTGGGGAGGTGGAGCATTGTGATACATTCCCAGGTTTACCAGGATTGGTAAATCTGGGAATGCTCCAAAATCCATGGGTGGATGCGCGGGAACCACCCACAATCACCCAAGGAACACCCACGCTCCACCCCCGCTCCACCCATGGAACACCCACGCTCCACCCATGGAACACCCATGCTCCACCCATGGAACACCCACGCTCCACCCATGGAACACCCACGCTCCACCCATGGAACACCCACGCTTCACCCCCGCTCCACCCATGGGAACACCCACAATCACCCAAGGAACACCCACGCTCCACCCCCGCTCCACCCATGGGAACACCCACAATCACCCAAGGAGCGCCCACGCTCCACCCATGGAACACCCACTCTCCACCCATGGAACACCCACGCTCCACCCCCGATCCACCCATGGAACACCCACAATCACCCAAGGAACACCCACAATCACCCAAGGAACACCCACGCTCCGCCCCCGCTCCACCCATGGAACACCCACAATCACCCAAGGAACACCCACGATCCACCCATGGGAACACCCACAATCACCCAAGGAACACCCACGCTCCACCCCCGCTCCACCCATGGGAACACCAACACTCCACCCAAGGAACACCCACGCTCCACCCACTCTCCACCCATGGAACACCCACGCTCCACCCCCGCTCCACCCATGGAACACCCACAATCACCCAAGGAACACCCACGCTCCACCCATGGAACACCCACGCTCCACCCCCACTCCACCCATGGAACACCCACAATCACCCAAGGAACACCCACGCTCCACCCATGGAACACCCACGCTCCACCCCCTCTCCACCTACGCTCCACCCATGGAACACCCACGCTCCACCCATGGAACACCCACGCTCCACCCATGGAACACCCACTCTCCACCCATGGAACACCCACAATCACCCAAGGAGCGTCTTCCCAGGGCAGAGTAACGCAAGGCAGCAATTTGCGCTGCTCCAGATTTAGCAAGCAACGCAGGGCCAGGCAAGGTGGTCTTGCGTTGCTTGGTAAATCTAACTTGGGTATTGCGTTGCCCTTGCGACACCATGCGTGATGCAAAGCCAACACAGTACTATGATAAATCTGCCCCTTAGGTTTTTGACCACTAGTATTTTTCTGATTGACAGAGGCTTCAGGTCCGATACACAGTGATTGACTCGTTTACAACAGCGCCAAGAGCTCGTCCTCAGAGATTGGGTGTTCGTGCTCTAGTAAAGGACACATTGAGGGGTAGATTTACTACGTTTTGGTGCAAGCTTCGTTGCATTGAAGGGTGAGAGATACTAAGATGTGCTGCTGTTATTTTCCACGCATCCCCGCTCTGGTGCATTTAGGCTGCCATGCCCTAGCGCACATACCCTTGCAGCACAGTGCAAGGGAGTGTGCGCTATATCTATCATAGGCTTTGTATTGGAAGAGGCCCATCTTTGTACAAAAACAATCCTTTAAGACTTTCCCTACTTGGGGTGCCATGCAATGCAGCACACATGCAAAATTGGAAAAATGTGGAGACATAATACTTGCTTAACTGTTACGCCTGCCTCAAGGAGGCCTTCTACCCATAGTCCAGGACAGCTCGTGCCCTGGGGAGTGCCCCACACCCATATTAATAGGTGGCTTCTGCCCTGGGGAGCACCTACCATCCATATTAAAGGACAACTCCAGCCTCTTCACCAGACTGTAGGGAGATTGATACTTGGTGGCAGATGATTTAATCTATGTAGACACCTTTTTACCTTTGACCCCTGAAAAGTGCCAATTGACCCGCCAACTACCATTCTTTTCTTTCTTGGGCGAGATTTTCCACCTGTTTGCTGCCTGTCAGGGAGATTACGGCAATTCTACTGCCACGCTGAGTTCAAGGGCTGCTGAAACCTCCAGCACCGGACTGGGAGAGATGCTGCAGGTTCAGACCTCCAGCACCAGCCTGGGAGAAATGCTGCAGGTTCAAACCTCCAGCGCCGGCCTGGGAGAGATGCTGCAGGTTCAAACCTCCAGCGCCGGCCTGGGAGAGATGCTGCAGGTTCAAACCTCCAGCGCCGGCCTGGGAGAGATGCTGCAGGTTCAAACCTCCAGCGAAGGCCTGGGAGAGATGCTGCAGGTTCAAACCTCCAGCGCCGGCCTGGGAGAGATGCTGCAGGTTCAAACCTCCAGCACCGGACTGGGAGAGATGCTGCAGGTTCAGACCTCCAGCGCCGGCCTGGGAGAGATGCTGCAGGTTCAAACCTCCAGCGCCGGCCTGGGAGAGATGCTGCAGGTTCAAACCTCCAGCGCCGGCCTGGGAGAGATGCTGCAGGTTCAAACCTCCAGCGAAGGCCTGGGAGAGATGCTGCAGGTTCAAACCTCCAGCGCCGGCCTGGGAGAGATGCTGCAGGTTCAAACCTCCAGCACCGGACTGGGAGAGATGCTGCAGGTTCAGACCTCCAGCACCGGCCTGGGAGAGATGCTGCAGGTTCAAACCTCCAGCACCGGCCTGGGAGAGATGCTGCAGGTTCAGCCTGCGCCGCTGGGGACTGCTGGCCCCATAATCCTTTGCCCTTCACTCACCTGTGCTGAATTAGCGGGCAAACTTTAGCGTGCAGGGTAGGCCGCACCCAGGCCAAGGGTGGGCCCATGAAGGAGGCCTCCCCAATGTTCCTTTTGCTGAACTTAAGGTACTGTTGCTTACTACTCAACTAATTCCCTGTTTGGCAGCTAACTGCATTTTTGTTTAGAGGCGGGATTGCCTCCTGATTGTATTACCTAACTAGTAGCTTAGCTTGGATGTGTTGTGGTCCCTTGGGGGAGATTGGACTCTACGAGCATTCGCAGGGCCCCTGGAGGTGGCTCCTGTGGTCCCTTGCACCTGTGCCTGTCATTGCGCTATATAGCGCTCCTCTTTTCCTCGCTGCGAAACCCGGGTCAAGGGTGCAGGAGATCAGGCCGGGTCACCCCTCGTGGCTGTTCGACCGAGAAGTTGTGAGACAATGGGTGAGTGGAAGTTAGTCCTACTAAACCCCCTAATGTGAATCCTTTGGCTACATATCTGGCCAGAGTGGTGGGAGCAATTTAAAAAAACAAATTGATTTGGTGGAGTGTTGTTTAAGTTTGGGTAAGGGAGATGGTCACCCCCTGTGGTGAATATGCAGCCTAGCACCGCTCTTAGGGGCCCATTACGATACCCGGCGTAAAAAAATCCGCCAGGCATGGAAGCGGCAAAAATCCGCCCGCACACACCGTCTGAACACCGACCACGCCATTACGATTACACAAACCGAAAACCGCCATCGGCGGAAAAATCACACAAGATACCGCCCGCCATCGTCCGAGTCGGAGTCAAACCGCCCGCCACGGACGGAAACACGCACGACAACACAAAACCGCCCGCCCTCACGGCCGACACACCGCACGTGAGATTACGATCGCACCGCCATGAGCGCGGGAAAACTACAAATATACCGCCCGCCAGCGCAAACAACGCCGATGAGAATCGACACGGCAGAAGCCATGGCGCCCACGTCCCTGCACAGAAACCATCCGCTCACAAAACCAATAGCACACAACATGGCCAACAAGTCCACACAGCAAGGCACGCACAAATACACAATCACAGAACACATCCCGAAAACACCCCCCCGGACAAACAAAAACTACAAAGGCCAGAACCCCAGACACAACACACCTGAAAACAACAGACCATGAGGACACACCCACATAGGTAAGTACAAAAGCAGCACTCCCACAGACCACAACCCCTTGCAACATTGCAAACCAGAGAGGAGAGGAGAGGACACACTGACACAGCAAGGACAGCAGCACACCACAGAAACGCACACATCACAACCACCACCACCACCACCACCACCAAACACCGGCACCACAAACCCCCTGCACATTACACAACACACACCGCACCAGCACCACAAACACCATGGCACCACAAAGAATGCCCAAGTTCACGCCCATTGAGCTGACGGTCATGGTCGACGAGATCATCAAGGTGCACCCACAAATCTATGGGAACATGGTCCAGCACACACCACTAGCCACCAGAAACAGAATGTGGAACCGGATCGTAGACCAGGTCAATGCAGTCGGGACCCTGCCCAGGAACAGAGGAGAAATAAACAAACGGTGGAATGACGTCAAGAGCCTGGTCAAGAAGAAGGAGGGCAAAAACAGAGAGCTGGCTGCCGTCACTGGCGGAGGGAATCCCGCGCTCTTCAAGACCTTCAAAGCGTGGGAGGAGAAGGTGCGAGTCATCATACATCCCGAGATCCTCGCCGGATTAGCAGGGGGAGTGGAGGCTGGTAAGTACAAACTAATGTATACCAGCACACCGCTATGTACTCACATGCACTACCACCATGCCACAGCTCCCAGGGACAAACACCCCCATGTCCAGCACACAATACACAACACACACATGCAACAGACACCACCACACACAGCCCAAACAGAACAACTGTAAGATGCGTGGGGACATGTGTACACTCAGCCAGCCACGTAACCACCAACAGGTCCCCAAATATGCCAGAAGCGCCACAACGAGCACCCACCACACCCATGTGTCCGCCACAGCTGCACTAACCGACAAGTAACAGGTAAGTGGCAGGAACACAAAGTGCAGTGGGTGGGACGGTGGACAGCCCAAGTACAACACACACCAGGCCCCTAGTCCCACAGCACAGCAAGGAGGAGCATCCCCCACACCCCACAGCCACGTGTCAGCCACCGCAGTGCACAACGACAGCCGAAAGGCAGACATCACGGTCCACAGCAATCGGTGTCAGTGGGTGTCCAGCCACCCCACGACCCACAACACCCCCCCACCCCCACAGACCTGCAACATGGAGCACCCCCGCTTAGAACCATGTGGCATCCAGTACAGTGCACGCACGAACAACCTGCAGGTGGGAAACTGGACAGGGCTGGATTACTGGAGGCATGAGGACCGGAACACGACCAACACATGGGACATGTCACGTAGCAGACGAACACGCAGCACCGCCCACCGTCACGAACAAGTGAACAATGTGCACACGGACATGAACAACAGACTCACACCCCACATGACCCATCACAGACATAGCAACACCCAAGGAGCCACGTCTGCATGCACAAGCCACACTGAATATAGTACCACACGGCAGCCACTGTGCAACTCATCAAACAGAACCGAAACACCATTGAAGTCCTGTCCATGTAGCCCCTACTGCCTGTCAACCACACACCCCACAACTATGCATATGTAAGACAAACAACACTAGACGCAACAGAGCGGAACAACATAAATGCACACGAACACCACTGAACCCATCAAACACACAGACACACCATGCACATACAACATACCATCCATCCCATCCGTCAGCCCCAGTCTCATGAAAGGCATGTCATCCGCACAGCTGCCACACATACAGCAGTCACGCTAAGATACATGCCCATGACCAACCATGTGCCAGAAGTCAATGAAGCGCACGACACACTGTGAGCAACAACACACAACATGGGCCACACCCCCCGAGCACTGCAGTGATGCACATGGCACAGGGCAGCACGCACACCAAGGAGATGGGACAACTGCAATACGTTGGCTGGCACACAACCATCACTCACTCATAACGATGCGTCCAATGCCATGTCCAGTAATCACAACAGACAGCAAATATGCAGGCCATGTCAAGCATGCACACACCTCAAACCATGCACTGTCATGCTGCCACAACACATGTCACGTTCGGCACCCATGGCTCACAGCATGTACCCCAAAAGCATATTCCCACCCAAATGCGAATCTGGGGCATGGCCCCCATGTTGCCATATGCGTTCCTAAGCGTTCCATTTGAACCCCAAAAGCATATTCCCTCCCAAATGCGAATCTGGGGCATGGCCCCCATGTTGCCATATGCGTTCCTAAGCGTTCCATTTGAACCCCAAAAGCATATTCCCACCCAAATGCGAATCTGGGGCATGGCCCCCATGTTGCCATATGCGTTCCTAAGCGTTCCATTTGAACCCCAAAAGCATATTCCCACCCAAATGCGAATCTGGGGCATGGCCCCCATGTTGCCATATGCGTTCCTAAGCGTTCCATTTGAACCCCAAAAGCATATTCCCACCCAAATGCGAATCTGGGGCATGGCCCCCATGTTGCCATATGCGTTCCTAAGCGTTCCATTTGAACCCCAAAAGCATATTCCCTCCCAAATGCGAATCTGGGGCATGGCCCCCATGTTGCCATATGCGTTCCTAAGCGTTCCATTTGAACCCCAAAAGCATATTCCCTCCCAAATGCGAATCTGGGGCATGGCCCCCATGTTGCCATATGCGTTCCTAAGCGTTCCATTTGAACCCCAAAAGCATATTCCCTCCCAAATGCGAATCTGGGGCATGGCCCCCATGTTGCCATATGCGTTCCTAAGCGTTCCATTTGAACCCCAAAAGCATATTCCCACCCAAATGCGAATCTGGGGCATGGCCCCCATGTTGCCATATGCGTTCCTAAGCGTTCCATTTGAACCCCAAAAGCAAAGTACAAACCAGACCCAGGATGGGCCAGGAGCCCGCATACACCAGAGTCACAATAAGTAGGGGCACAGCAACACACCCATCGGCATGGCCAATCCGTCCCATGCCACATGTGCACAGCACACAGTCCCATTGCCAAGCACACACAACTACAAATGGTACAGCCACACACACGCCTCCGGGAAACCCATGTACGAGATTGCACGAACTGTTAATGTCAGACGACAAATACATACTTCGCAAGGTGCAACACAATAACAAATCTCATTCTCTCCACAGGTGACGAACTGCTGGATGCTGGGGATGGAGCCAGCAGCCAGCACAGCCAGCCTACAAGCCCCCAACGAGGACACACGGATGTGGAGGATCTGTCCTCCTCTTCGGACACGGACCACCAAGCTGGCCCATCTGGTGTGGCAGGGCCCAGCCGCTCCCCAGGACCCCTCCTACCCACCAACCCATCATCCAGGGCTGCTGAACATTCCCAGCCCCCTGCTGCCACTGTCGTTGCGGCCACACCCACGGTCATTGCGGCCACTACCACTGCCGCAACCGCCACCATCGCCGCACCGACCACCACCGCCGCCACCACCACCACGTCTTCGCTGGCACCAGCCCCAGCGCAGGTGGTGGCCCGGCCGACTGGATCCACCCTGGGAGCCACAGCGAGGACCGTGGTGAGCAATGTGGCTAGTGGGCAGGCCGGTGGCAGCAGGACTGGTAGGAGGAGCAGGGTCAGGGAAACGCCAGCCTCCCCTGGGAGCCATGCCCTGCCTCAAATGGCCAGAGTCCTTGGGGCCTATGAAGAGGCCCAAGGACAATGGGCCAGGTCAGCTACGGACACGCGTGAGGTGCTGGGGGTGCTGAGGTCCATGGACGCCCGTATGGGCCAACTCGTGGACCTCATGGGCCAGCTGGTGGTGGCGGTGAGGTCACAGCCAGGGACAGCAGCTCCCCTCCGCCACCACCTGCCGGGGCGCAGGGTCGAGCAGCAGTGTCCAGTTCCCCTGCGTCCACAGCCAGTGAACACACCTCAACCACCAGCATGTCGCAAGCAGGCACCCCCTCGCAAACGTGGAAGGGGCCGTCCGAAGAGGAAACAGATCTCCCGGGAGGACTTCGCACGCTCCAGACGCAAGTGAGGCAGCCAGCCAGCCTTCCTTGACCAGCCACTGCATTGACTTGGACTACGATCCCACTCCACACAGCCATCTGGATGGCATGTGTGTGTTGGACTATGGACATAGAACCAGTGGGTACACCCTGAGCATCACGCAGCCATGACCGACAGCTCATTGTCACTGCACGCACCACTTTTGTCATCACCTTACACACAATCACATGTCACAGTTTGAAATAAATGCACCTCTTACACAAACTGCTGTTTGTGCCCTGTGTTTTATTTGTACGGAATACAACGGCCACCTTGGGCGGAAAGGCACCTGATGCGTGGCATGGCAATGGAACCGGAGGGCCTGTAGGGACCTAGGGGTGGGAGACAGAACAGGAGCACATTCAATGAGTGTGTCACACACCCATCACACAGTACATGTCAACAACTACAAGCAATGTACACACATTGCACAGAGCAATAGGGCACAATGCCACAGCCACCAACAGTGGCATACTACCCTGGCCATGGAGCGTTGACACACAGCACGCAGTGAACAAACGGCCACCCTGACACAGCACACACACACCTGCACAGATACAGCCACATCAGCCGTCGTACATGGACACTCACCGTCAAGTGAAGTAGCGGGCGATGAGCTGCTGCCGCACATTACCAGCTTCCTCCTCTCCGCTGTCCTCCTCACTCGAGCTGTCCTGGTCTGCGGGCTGGGGCCCTGGTTGATCTCCGTCATCCACGATGAGGGGGATCTGCTTCCGAATGGCCAGATTGTGCAGCATGCAGCACGCCACCACTATCTGGCACACCTTCTGTGGGGAGTACTCCAGCGCACCCTCGGTGCGGTCCAGGCACCTGAACCTGGACTTGAGGAGGCCAAAGGTACGCTCGACCACACGTCTGGTCCTCCCATGTGCCTCATTGTAGCGATCGTCTGCTGGGGTGCGAGGATTCCTCAATGGACTGAGCAGCCATGCCCCATTCGGGTACGCAGAGTCACCTGGGTGTGAGGGACACAGAGAACCGTTGCTATTCCAACTGGACAGGGGACAGCATCGCACAACCAGCACGCTACACCACTCCACATACTCACCGACAATACAGCCACGATCCTGTTGCAGATTGGACATCAGTCGTGGCAAGATGCTGTTGCGCATTATGTGTGCGTCATGGGCCGAGCCTGGGAACTTTGCACACACGTGGGTGATCACCATGTCCGCAAGGCACACCACTTGCACATTCAGGGAGTGCGTGTGCTTCCTGTTGCGGTACAGGTGCTCAGTGGCCTGTGGTGGAACAAGGCCAACATGTGTGCAGTCAATGGCTCCAACGACGTGTGGGATTCTGCCAAGGGCATAGAATGCACCCTTCACTGCCGCCAATTCACGAGCCCTGGGGAAGCGGATGTACCTGTTTCGGTACAGCATCATGGCTGCCAGTACATCCCTCAGCACCTTGCTGAACATGGGCTGGGACATCCCTCCTCCACTGCCCACTGTGTGCTGGAATGACCCAGTGCCGAAGAAATGCATGGCGGCCATCACCTTAGCCGTGGGGGTGACAGCTGTCGGATACACCCTGCGGGGACGGAGATGGGGTTCTAACATGGCACACAGTCGATGCAGGGTTGGCCTGTCCAGCCGAAACTTCCTAATGACCTCTGTATCGTCCATGTCCGCCAGCAATTGGTATGGGCGGTCAATGTTCGGTCTCCGCCTAGGGAAAATGGCAGTGGACACATGTCAAAGCAACACGACACATAGCAATTTCGCATACACATCACTGACATGACTGAGCAAGCACATGAGCCACAGCCCAGCTGTCAAGCTGGGACGGCACGGCCACAATACACTTACACAGGTCTCCCAACAATGGCAATGGCTAGTGATACAGACCACTGCCATGTGCATGCACATGGGGATCTAGGCCCCAATGACTTGCGGGCGTGCTGATGGGGACTGACTGCATATTCGTCAAGCGGCAACGCCACGGCAACATGAATGTCTGCTGAGCATGGAACTGCTTCCGAGGCTGGATGAGTATGGCACACGACGACGACGATGTGGGCACAGGCTGAGCGGCCAAAATAAGTGGGACCTGTGGCACGAGGGGATATGAGACAGTAGTAGGTGTCAGCACTGCACCCTATGTACAGCACTGTACGGATCACACCTCCCGAAACATTGACAGGTGTCCACATTGACAGCCCCATGCCAAGACGGCTGTGTGCTTGCAGTCACACGTCACAGGTGAGAGGTTACATTGCACATGCCAGGTGGCAGACGTACATAGTGGGAGCTGGCATGTGTGTGCATGTGTCTCCTGTTCAGGATCCACCAGATGGGCGCTGACTCTGTACTGACCATTGGACACAGCATGTTCCGTGGAAGGCTTGTGTGTGGGATGGTGGCACTGGATGTGCCTCCGTTGGGTGGGGGGCCATGCACAGGGCGGGTACGTCGATGATTGCGCATTGTTGGTCACGGTGGGTGCACCCACTAAGATGTGTTGCCCTGTGTTCAATTCCTATGTCCGCATGATGATGGACTGTAGATGTGGGCAGACTACACATTGGTCGATGTGCTGTCTATATGCATGTGCCTTCACACCAGGCACAGCTGCCCCTGCACATGTGACCCCTGCTGGACTCGCTGCTGGGTCTGTGGAGCTGATGCACCTTCTGTGCGTGGGGCGGACAGCTCTCCTCACTTCCCTCATTGCGCATGTCATGACTTTGCCGCAGGTGACATGGATCATGGAGGGCCCACATGTACGCGTGGGTAGGCTACACATGATTGTTCACTGGTCGCCACCCCCAGTCAGTGTTTCGAATGGGAAGGTTGTCGTGCTGGTGGTATGTTTGATGTGGCGGATGGGCGGGCCTAGGTGCGGGCTTACATTCCGGACATGGGGGGTAGTTGGATTGGCGACTAGTTGCAGTACACACGGGACACGTCTCTTCCTTTCCACATCTGGGTCATCCCTTGTACTCACTGACAGTGATACAGTCATCTTCGCCCCAGCCCTCATGTCCTCCCCTCGCTCCCCCAATATGCATGTGCACCTGCGAGGCTAGCGCTTGCACAGGCAGCCCCAAGCTCGCACCAGAGAGGGCAAGGAGTGTATGTGTGGGTCCAGTTGCACGAGTGGGCTGTCTCAGGGTATGATGTGTTGCGGGACGCCGTCCACCTGCGTGGTGCCCCAAATGGAGACCCGGCCTGCATGGACTATGCATCACAGTCTTCGCCTTCCGGATCCGCCACCTGCGACACCCAGTGGCTGTGGCTGCCCTTGCGGCCAGGCCGCGTCCGTCTGTGACTGATGGCCCACACATTCACTCTTTGGCCTCTCTGGGGAGGGCTCGGGGTGGTGGCGCACGCGCTTGCACTTAGTCGCAATGGCATGTGGCGTGGTTGGTATTATGGGCAATGGATGGGATGGTGCGAGCCACCTCCCGTGACGTCAGTGCTGCTCGTGCTGTGGTGCGTCCCCCTACACTTCCATTTGACTTGTGCCATGCTAGACGTTGAGGTTCTATTGCCTGCGTGATATGACCAGGAGGAGCGCGAGGAGACCTCTCACACACCATGCTCCACTGCCATCCCGTGCCCTGTATCGCCTGTGCGGATTGACTATGTTGGGGTTACACCTGGTCGACTGGGGCTGTGTGTGCCTTGTCAAGGGGCATGGCGGGCGCACAACAGGATCCAGCTTGTCCACAGAGGGTGGGCTGAGGTGCGCCTGGTACCGCTTTGTACGTGTGCCCGGCTGCTGTGCACACACGTGTTCACTCCCCCCGACAGGTGTCCTCTCACAATGCCCAGGGAAGCGGTGGTGTACTGTTCATGAGCCCTCCCAACACGGCGTGCTCCAACTTGGCATGTGCGCATCTACCCGTCACACCCACCCACCTGAGCACTGCGTCCATACGACTTCACACGACACATGTGTGTCTTCCACAGTTGTGCTACTCATTTGCGTTGACATCCAATACCAGTGGACTACATGGTCATGTCACGACTGCCGTGTACTTCACATCCTCTCATCCTCTCTCATTCGTACTTGTGAAATGAGTCAGCGGAGACAGTTTTGGTTTCAAACATTATATTGAGTCTTCTGTCCTCTGTGGTGCAGTATAGTGGACACTACTGGCAGCGGAATACATGTTGAGGATATACTGAGCATGATTGCAAATGGGATAGGGTGTGGGGTTACATGTGATTGGCTGTTGCATGTGGGATGTGGGCTTCAGAGTGACATCTGCTTGGCCAAGGCTGTGCTAATGTACATTTACGTATAGCTGCGGAGCTGCGGACTTTGACACAGACGGTATACATGTAGCCTACCAGACCGCTTGGCATCATGGGCACAGTCCATCTCAGTTCCATGTGACAGGTTTGCTGCGGTTGTTCCTCATGCACGCGTGCATGTGAGATGACATCAGGGCATGTGCTTGCGTGCATGCAGCGGCGTGCCACTTGTTGTTGCACTGTGGTGGTTACTGGACATGTCACAGTCACTGGGGTCGTGTTGTTGTTGTATGCACTTGTCGTCCATGCAAAGGTCCTGGTATGGGATTCCCGGGGCGGGGGTGGGAGGGGTGCAGCACCCACAGACTCCAGGCGACCTATTCATGTCCACTGAGCGGTGTGTGTGTCCATGGGCGCTGGATCCATGTCGTGTCCTGGTTGTTCGTGCAGTTCCGTCCATGTGGGTGCGATACACAGAGCCCATGCCACTGCCTCCCACGATGCATGCGGTGTTCCTGGATGTGATGGGGAACAGTGTGCATGTCCCGGTCATATCCGATGTCATGGCGATGTCGTTGATGGTGTGGTTACAGTTGCCGGTCGTTTGGTATGGCTGTTGTGGTGGTGACTGGCCAGTCCGTGCGGAAGCTAAGCATGGGTGCGGGGTTGGACATCATAGGTCAATCGGGGAACCTGCGTTGTGGTCCGACGAATTTACAGGTTGTCAGGTATGCGATGCCGTCCAGCAGGGCTTCCATGTCATTGGTGGTGTACATGTTTGCCAGCCAATGTAGCGGATGGTGGCTGTCAAGGTGTTGTTCGTAAGTTGTCCCTTGGAGGACCATGATGGGGCATGCTGGGTGACATTCGATGTAGCTGTTCTCGATGATCCGTCGTGTGGAGGCACAGTGGTCCCATTTCAGTGCGGGTGCGATGTTGGCCACATACGCCATGCCCCCATAGGCAGAGCAGGCCCTGTCGTGTGCGTCCAGAGGGAGGAGTAGTGGTAGCAGGTCCGCCTTCAGACATGCCGGGTTGGAGAGGCATATCTCCACGGGATGCTGGTAGGGACACCTCCGACAGTAGAAGACGGGCATGACGCAGCTGAACAATGTGATGCGGTAAGTCAGTCGGTAACTTACGTTCAGCAGGGACAGGAGATCGCATCCCAATATATGTAACAGGTTGGTTTTGTACAGCTTGAGCTGTTCGGCGTAGTTGGGTAGGTGTGTTGCTGTTGCCATTTCGCAGCGGTGCGTTGTGGTGGCGTGCTCCGGCTGTGTGTGCAGTCTGCAATGTGCACGCTCCGAGGTTGCTGTGAGCTCTGTGTAGTCGTAGGGAGACAGGACTTGTGTTCTGTTGGCTTGTTTGGAGGACACGGGCCCTCATCCCACATGCTTCTCAGACAGTTCAAGGTCAGTGATGTGTGACTCCTTCCAATTAACTTGCATGTGGCCGACATGGGGGAGTGTTTTCTTCTTTCTTCCCCGTCCGTTGTGTGCTTCTGTGATATGCGCTATCTGCCCTGTGGTCGGTCTCCTCGGCATGCCTGTGTTGGTCTATTCTTGGACAATGGCTGTATTCACCGGCTTCTGTCGTAGGGCTGTGGTTTCGGAGTTGGAATGGAAGGTCATTCAGTGCTGTCTGCTCTCCCTTGTGTGGGCGGCAGGCTGCCTTTCCGCTCTGCGTTGGGCCTTGTGTGTGAATGTTATTCTTGGGCCACCTGTTGTCGGTCCCCGGGCTCTTTGGTGTTCCGTTTTATATGTCTTGTTCATATGTGCAGGGTGGTATGGGTGTTTCAGTGTGGTACTGGCGTTCCTCTTCCCGAAGGGGCCCTGCTTCTCCTAGTTGGTGTTGCCGCCGCTGTGTGCTACGCCATGTTTGTTACACTGGGGTGTGTCCTGCTGTTGCGTGACTTCACTGACATGTGTGCGTCGGTTGTGTGGCATTGGGTGTTGTCCGTGAATTGGGAGTTGGGGACATGTCTGTGGCAGGCCTGTCACGTGTCATGTGCGTTCGGGGTGGGGCTGATGTGTGTGCTGCTTGGTTGTGTCCCTGTGTCTGTGTGCGACGCATGCATGGCGCTGCGGTTGGCCTCTGCGTTGTGCGCATGTGTGGCGGCGTCATCGCCGCTTTGGGGCCGTGACGGGGTGGTTGGTTCCTAGTCCCAGGTGGTGTGTACACATGTGTTACGCGATGTTACGATTTGGCCTGTGTGTCATATGTGGATGCAATCGTGGATGTGTAGTGTACACGCGCTGGTGGGGGGTTGTCCGCTTTTTCCGCCCTTGCACTGTGTGCGCTGTTTGCGTGCACTTGTTGTGTGTGTGCCTACCTGCGTCTCCGCGGTACGTTGCGTCCTTGGTGGTGCATCAGCAGGAGCATGGGGAGGGCCTGCAGTGCTGGATTCATGCTCGGGGAGCCGCTTCTTCGTTGTCCGTGCTCGGCGTCCGTGTTACCGCTTCGGTTTGTCGTACGGTATCTCTTGGCCGTGGGAGCCGTTTGTTTGCGGCATCGTAATTTATACGCCGGGCGGGACGTGTTTCGTCGGACGGTGTGTGTCAGTTGGGCTGCGCCGCTACGTGTGCGGACGCACTTTGATGGCGGACGGTGTTGCTGGCTTGCCGGCGGTGTTTGGCCTACTTTTCGCATCGTAATTGGGCGGGCGTGTGGACTGCTGCGTGCCGGCGGTAACTGGTGGTTTTTGCATCCGCCAGCACGGCGGTTGTGCTTCCGCCCGCCATCGTAATGAGCCCCTTAGTAATGATTGTGAGTCCATATCCACGACGTCCAACCTACAGCTCTCACCCGAAGACGATTTGATTGAGAAGAGTAGGATAGGAGCCCTCAATAGTAGGGACTATGGGGCATATTAGCAAGGGCGTTATCGCCGCTTTAGCGGCACTTTTTGCCGATAAAGCGGCAATATTTTTATCGCCCTATTAGCAAGCTGTCTCTAACAGCTGTTAGCGACAGCTTAATGGCGATAGCGGCCGTTTTGTTGCCGCTTTGCATGTCAGCGATAATTATCGCTAATGACATGCAAAGTAGGCGTTCCCAACTAAAAGCAACTGAAAACAGTCGCAAACACAACTTCCCCCTATTATCAATGCCCGCGAAGCGATAAGAAAAGTCGCGCTAACCTCGGTTATCGCTGGAATTTAACACCTGATAAAAACTTGACTTCACCATCTTGTCAATGGGAGGTGGATTGTAAGGTTAAGTCCTCACCTGCCTATTAGCAAGCTTTCCATTAGCGCAGTGAATTTATCACTGGATTTCTCGCGCTATTGCTGGGTTTCGCCGCTATTGCTGGATTTTTTATCGCCTTGGAGATAAGCGTTGATAATAACGCGTTATCTCCGCGATGAAATCCAGCGATAGCCGGCGATAAAAAAAAACAGCGCTAAGCGCGCTTTGCGATAATTATCGCAAATCCTTGGTAATATGCCCCTATGTTCCCGCAGCCAAAAGGAAATGTAAAAGTAAGCGACCTTTGGGAGATTGAACACGCGAAATGAAAGGAAGAAGGAACTAACTAAGGCAACTGATATTGATCCTGCACGGGATATGACGCTAATAAATTGGGATGTTGTCGTGGAAAAATTTAAACCGATAATTGATAAATGTACTGCTCCTCTGACTGCACAATTGCAAAGCCTAGAATCATCTGTGACTGCCTTACTAACGAAAATAGATAGTATAACCAGGCCTCCAGTTGATCGCGTTTCCCGGGGGTGGGGGAATGGGGGGGGGGGGCAGAGGCAACTCTTATGGGTTCCACCAGGGCTAAGGAGCACAATTGCCCTTCTGATACTGCACGCCCACAACCCCGTAATATAGAGGCAGTTAAAAACAGGGAGGTCGGACCTTTAGGGCATACCCCGGGAAGAAGGGATGTAGCTCCTGTAGCAGTAAGGGCGGGAGGGGAGCCAGTGAATAAAGAGGCCAAGGGAGGACTAGGCCACTATGCTCAGGAGAGAAACAATTTGCCTACATTGAATCTTCCACCCAAATGCTGCCCCTATGTAGTCCTAATGACTGGGGTCCCAGACCACCCCCGGTTGTGTAATACATTTTGTCACTGGCTGAGTAAGAATACTTGTTTTAATGTGAGGGAGTATAATGACATCCATTTTGGCAGGAGGGTGGGAGGGGTGGGTCGAGGTAGGAAACATCTGAAGGGAGATTGTATTGTGATTGACGGCAAACATCCCTCATTGGTGTGGTGACTGCTTCAAAATCCATTAGAAGAGGGCCTTATCACTGTGCCGCTAGGATTCTTTTATAGGCATCTGCAACCTACAAAGGACCTTAAATAATCCTCCCATTTCCCCCGCTAATAGGTTCCTCCCATTGCCGGGTCTAGAAAGTGATGATGGACTCCCTGCTATACCCGCTTCTATTGTGGAATGTGAGAATGAGGTGCAGCTCCCGTCGCTGAATAATAGTGTCATTAAGGAAATAACTATGAATTGCTCTGTTTTGAGATTTCTTAGTTGGAACGTGGCTGGAATTGGATCCTGGATGGCTCAACTTGATCACATAGTATAATTTAATAATGATGCAGGAAACTTGGGCACAGGATCTGTTTTTTATAGATGGGTATGATGAGTGTTTTGGGTGCCCGCAAAAGCTGTTGTAGGGCGGAGAGCAGGGGAGGGGGGTTTGGCCATCCTGATTTGTGTGTCAAAACTCTTTAAAAACGTTGTGGGAGGGTGGTGGCCAAGCACCGAAGATGGCGGACGCGTTCTGATTGCGCTCCGCAAACTATCCCCCGTTTATCCTAGCCATCCTCACATCCAGCTGGTTCTACTTGGAGTTACTAGCGCGGATGGTGTGTACGAGTGTCTGCTGTGTCCGGCGAAGGTCTCCCTGAGCCTGTGAGGCAGACGGAAGTGGTGCTCCGGAGGATTCAACCTGCTTCCCCGCGGGATCCTGACCCCGGCCCCTTTCCTCCTTGCCTATTGGCCCTTGCTGAGGGTTCGGAGCTGGTCCTTCGCCCCTCTGACACTGGAGCGGCCCTCGGACCCTGAGCGGTCACAAGCTAGACATCGCTGACGCCGCCAGCCTCAGGGCTGAAGCAGAGGCCCTCCGACCCCCTACTGCCGGGGCGAGGCGTCGCCCGGCTTGGGGCACGGGCCTGCACCCCAGGCTGCATTCAGGGGAACCTCGCGGCTGACGCAAGGGGTGTGCTCGGAGCGGAGCGGCCCCCCAGGAGAACGTTCCGGAACAGGCGAAGAGCTGCTGAGCGGGGTGTGCCGGACGAGCAGCCGCAGAAAATGGCGCAGTGACGCCTGGCCTGGCTGGTAGCATCACAGGCCTCTGCTGATTGCTGCTGCACCAGAAGACGGTTGGCGGTGTAGCGGCGATGAAGGTAGGCCTGCATAGCTTGCTGGTGGCGCCCATCCTGGGAGGGTGGGGGGCACGAAGGTCAGTCGGGCCTAGGCCCCCCAAGAAGGCATATTACAGGGGCGACGGCGGGGCCTACAGCCTACTGCCTGACTGGCAGCACGAGGGTCGAGTCGGGTCTGGGCCTTCCTGGTGACGCCTGCCAGTGGGGGACGCAGGGATTGTGGGAGCGGTAGACACGCGCTGCAGACTGTGCTGATCCGGCCCTGGGGACACTTTGGGCCCAGGCTACTCCTCTCCCCTCACGAAAAGATACCTGCTTGGACGTTGATTCCGGCTGGAGCCTGACCACCCATTTGCTGCCCTGGTGCACCTCATTGTGCTAGCCCTTCTGGGAACGCTGTGCCTGCAGGCCTGTGGCTCAGTGTGCAGGGTCAGACCCTGGGAGCACGCTTCTAGTGTCACTGTATTAATCTTGGTCCTCCCCCAAACACGTGCCTCACAACGCGATCAGAAAGGACAATACCCAGGACTTACCTGTAGCCCCCCGTTACGCATTCCTACTGCAGCAGGTGACTTGAAGAGGCTAGGTGTCCACAGAGCTGCCGCAGCTTGCCTATTCTGTGACCCGTGGATATTAGCACAGTCATCCAGGGCACCTTCCTTAGTCTTCGGGGCCTGCCCTCCTCTCACGGCTGAGGCAGATAGGACCACAGTACCAGCGGCTCTCTATGCCCAGTGCGCAGCAGCTAGCTATGGGTCGTCTTCGCTCTGCCTCCCTCCAGGATGGCCCTCCTCAAGGGACGGCCGGGGAGAGGGGCGGGGGCATCCGGAGGAGTGGAGAAGACCTCCGAACCAAACCGTGCAGACCTCTCGGCAAAACTAGACTAGTGCTGGCTGCGGTGGAACGGATAGGCACAGCATTGGATCAAACTCAGACACCTCTTGGAGGCAGAATACACAATATTACCTCCGACTTCATGCTTCTACGCGCGGACCACCAAAAACTGTCTGAGCACGTGCAAGGGGCAGAGGTTACACTAGCGGACCGGCAACCCAAAACCCGCAATCACACTGCAACCCTACAGGATTTATTCGACCAGGTCTGCACCCTCGAAGAGAAATTAGATGACACAGAGGGTTGCTTGCATCGCAACAACGTGCGAGTGATAGGCCTGCCGGAGGGAACAGAGGGACGGGACGCGGTGGGATATACGGAGACCTGGTTGAAAGAGTTGCTCCCCTCAGGGGCACTCTCCCTGCAATTTGTTGTTGAATGGGCGCACAGGGTCCCTGCTCATAAACCACCTCCCGGGGCTAACCCACGTCCTTTTCTGATCCGCCTGTTAAACTTTCGGGACCGGGATACGATACTGAGAGAAGTTGGGAGGCCCCAAGGTACAAAACGTCTCAGTCTCCCTCTTCCCGGACTACACTGCTCAGGTACAAAGGAGACGCGCCAACTTCGGAGCAGTGAAACGTCAGTTGAGAGCTCAAGGCATACGATACTCGCTGCTATTCCCAGCCCGCCTCCGGGTAATTCACAGTGGCACCACGCAGTTCTTCGACTCCCCCTCCGACGCTTGGGACTGGCTGGAAGAAAATGGGCTAGCAACGGTACCTAGGCCTCAGGAGGAACCCTCGACACAGAAGAGGTACAGGCGCGGACGTCGGAGGGGCAGGGGCGGAAGATCGCAGCGGTGGATCTCGCCTATCAACACCCCGAATCCAGAACAGATCCTATCGGAATGCCAGGACGCACTACATATTGCATCAACCCTTCAATCCACTAGACCGTCATCTGAGTCCGCTTCATCAACTTCCAGTTCCAAAGGGGACGCTGATTCCTTGCAGGCTTGGTCCGCAGATCAGGACTCTCCTCGTCCTCCCGTCTTCACACCTCAAACGTCGGACAATATTGTTTAACAAAACAGTCTGTATCAACAATCACCATAGATAAGGACTGCGGCTTTGTTGAATTGTGTAATTGTTTCGCAAGCCCTCACTTTGACACCCTGTGCCACACGCTAATGTCATGTTATACATAACGAGAAACGCCTTAGGATGCCAGTTCTTAGCGTTATGTAACCGGGGGATGGGTCAATAGGAGCTATCCCTTCCTCGCGCACCCCCCCCCCCTTCATAGTCAACATCTAACTACATATTAGTCGCCATGGTTAGGCACACCTGTTTGGGTCAATCCCTGTTTCGGGTTCGCTCCTATGTCATTCTTCAACCTAGGTTGAGTATTATTGTTTCTCCCAGCGCTTACGTTGCCCTGCATAGTGACCTGAGGCACCTTCTGCCACACCTACACGCCACAGCTGCTGCACAGGCTGGGTTCTACAGACCTGCGCCAGACACATGACAAGCATTAATATCATTTCCTGGAACGTCAGGGGCATCCATACCCCTGCGCGCAGGTATTCCATATACGCCTACTTACGGCGCAGGTCCACGGGAATTGCTTTCTTACAGGAGATGCACCTGACGTGTCTGGAGGCTGACAGACTTTGTCGCCGATGGCACGGACAGGTGTACAGCACTAACTATTCATCCCAGGCTAGAGGCACCCTGATATGGGTGAAGGCGGGGATCCCTTAGAAGGAGGATGAGGTTGTGGTCGATCCTGCGGGGCGCTATGTTTGTATCAAGGGTAGACTCAACGGGCAGACTCTACTACTAGGCTCAGTTTATGCTTCCAACACTGATCAGAACGTGTTCCTTTGCAGCCTCTCCACCACACTATCCAGATGGGGAGATGTTCTGTGGCTACTGGGCGGGAACTTCAACTCAGTCCTAGACGTTTCACTCAACCACTCCTTCCCACCCCTTACCCGCACCTCTGCCTCCTCGAACGCACAGGCACTGCTCTGCTGGCTGGGGTACTGGTACCTGATGGATGTATGGTGCGCACGCAACCCAGACTCGAGGGTATATTCCTTTTATTCATCAGTTCATGATCTCCATGTGCGGCTGGATCACATTCTGGCATCAGCAGCACTGCTCCCCTTAATTCAAGACACTGGCTACCTGGGCCGGACTCATTCAGATCACAATCCACAGATTATGTTGCTAAGCTGGGAGGAGAGACCCCCCCCTGATCCCTACCTGGCGGTTGCAAACGGCAGCACTGGAGGATCAGGCCTTCCACTGCTCCCTAGAAGCGGCATTGGTCAGGTATTTCGAGCACAATGTCGGCTCTACGGGTTCCCCCCTGATAGAATGGGAAGCCTTCAAGGCCATGACTAGAGGCCACTGTCTGAGCCTTACCTGGAGCATCCGCAAACAATTGGATACCTCCCTCGCCTCCATTAAGCGGAAGCTCCTTCATTGGGAAACCCTGTCAGTCACATGCCCCGAGGCACGGGCACGGCTAGAGGCTCTGCAAGCGAACCGGTTAGAACTACTAAAAAAGCTACACTGCCACAATTACCTAGCCCATTCTGCTCGCACCTGCTCTTCATCTAACAGGGCTGGTAAACTGCTCGCTTTCCTTATTAGGCAAGAGCACCCACACCATCCCATACAAGCTATTAGGGAAAAGCTTGGACAGATGAGATACACACAGCGGGGCATTCACGAGGCCATGACCAAGCATTACACCACACTTTATGCATCCAGCGCGCATTGTGACTCCCACCAAATAGGTTCTTTTCTAGACTCAGTTCAGCTGCCTACCCTATCCATTAACAAATTTCTAGAGTTAGATTCCCCCTTATCGGAGGAGGAGATCCGGGAAGCACTTGCGTCGCTAGCATCGGGAAAGACACCAGGCCCAGACGGGTTTTCTACAGAGTTTTTCAAGACTTACGCTGAGACCCTGGTTCCACGTCTACACGCGCTCTACACATCGGCGCTAGGCAACGCAGCCCTCCCTCCCTCTCTTTGCACTGCTAACGTTGTCTCCCTGTTGAAGCCAGGCAAGGACCCCACGACCCTGGGGTCTTACAGACCTCTAGCGATCCTAAACACTGATTATAGAATCCTGGCGAAAGCACTCGCTAACCGTCTTGCTCCCTACGTGCCCTCCTTTTTACACGCAGACCAGAATGGTTTCGTCCCGGCCTGGAACACCTCACTCAACCTTCGTCGCTACTTCCAGAGTGGCAGAATATGCCCCCCTGAACTGGCCACGTTCGAGCTGCCTTGTGCTCGACCTCGAGAGAGTGTTTGATTCCCTTGAGTGGGACTATCTCTTTGCAGTGCTGCCAAGGTTTGGCATAGGCCCCTATTTCATCAGCATGGTTCGGCTATTATATAAACACCCAACGATTTGCGTGAAAACTGGGCCCTACATCTCGGACTCTATCCGTGTGGGTCGCGGGACTCGTCAAGGCTGCCCACTCTCCCCACTCTTCTCCCTGGCAGTGGAGCTCCTGGCGGCACTCATTCTCGCCCGGGTGGACATGGGTATTCCTCTGGGGGACAGCACGCATACAATCTCCTTGTATGCTGACGACCTCTTGTTACACGCACAAGACCTTCACGCTATCCCCTACTCGCTAGACTCAGCACTATCACAATTTGCCACAATATCAGGGCTGAGGGTCAACGCAGCGAAATCCACTCTCTTCCCGTTCTCATTGTCCACTCCAGATCCGAGGTACTCGCTGGGGGAGGTTCCAGTGTCGTGGTGCATTGACTCATTTTGATACTTAGGTGTCCGTATATATCGTACCAAAACCGACCTGTTCGACGGGAACATTACTAGAGCTACCTCCTCGATTTACTCGCAGATGACATTCTGGAAAACTCTACCGCTGTCTATCTCGGGTAGAGTGGCCCTTGCGAAGATGGTGATCCTCCCGCAACTTCTTTACTCTTTCGCTGCCCTGCCTCTTTACATCTCCCCCTCCTACTTCAGCAAACTGGAAACAAAGGTCGGGGATTTTCTCTGGGGGACGTCTAGTCACAGAGTCTCCATTAAGAAGCTATATCTGCCGGCGTGACAGGGCGGGCTTGCGGTGCCTAATTTCGAGCACTATTACTTAGCAGCTCAGCTGCAATGGGTAGTCAGATGGCTAGCTTCACGACACCTGTCAGATACAGCCACACTGCAGCCACCAATGGCGCTCCACACTTTACTCAGCATGTTCCATCCTTGCACAAAACCCAGAAAGGCGGACTCCTTGCTACTTTCCATAGTGTACAAATGTTACCGTAGAAGCCTATACATTACCCACGCCACCACACCTTATGCCCCGGCTATTCCTCTACTGGGAACACCAAGGGATGGGTCGTCTATCACGGCAGCTGAGCTGTGCAGTTGGGAAGCAGTGGACATTCATGACACTAGGGACCTTTTTAGAGACGCCGCTTTAATCCCATATGCAGATCTAATCTCGGGGGACGGTCTATCCCCGGGGCATTTCCTATTACACCATCCGCTCATAGCTTCATTCTCATCTAGGTGGGGTAGCTGAACAACAGAGCCCCCCACGCACCACCTGATGCAATACTTTCATATAATGGGCACAGGGGGACACTTGATACGTTGGTTTGCCTCTTCCCTCCGTCAGCATACTGCGATCCCACTGACTCCCCAGAAACAGCATTGGGAGGAGGACTGAGGGCATGCCCTGTCAGAGAAGGAATGGGTAGCAATACTGGAAAGTCCGACGCGGGTCCCTCGTAACCAGCGCTTCCGGCAGATTCAATATTTCATTCTACATCGCGCATACCTCTCCCCCACCCAGATAAACAAATATTTCCACTGCGCCGTCTCCGTATGTCCCAGGAGCGCCTGCCAGATGCAGACCTCCTACATATGCTCTGGCACTGCCCTGGGTGAGTACTGGACTGGCATAGCGGCCACTTTAGCCCGTTGCACCAAGCGTGAAATTCCCTTTCATTGGGAGGTGTATGTATTGCATCTTTTTAAGAGGAGCATGAAACACAAGGTCACCTCACGATTCTTAGAGCTGGGCCTAGTCATGGCAAAACGCCTGATTACTGAAAGATGGAAAGGACCGGTGGCACTTCATGCATTGACCTGGCCCCGCTCCTTGCTCAACTGGGCCAGGGCAGAGGGCGTGGCTCTGCAAAGGGAAGACCTGCTGGGGCTTCGCAAGATCCCCCTAGCTATAGACTGGGGGACCATTGTGAATGAATTGCAGAAGATAGTTACACCCACGGAGGACACACAGGAGGAATCAGGGGTCTCATCAGCTCTAATGTAACATGCCACTATCGCTACTGCGACTCCTCAGTGGTGGCAGCGTCCCACAACCCCTACCCAGCCGGGCGTATCATAGGACCCTACTGCACGCTACAATCAGTCATTCACCTGATGCAACACTTTAAGGCCTTAGGTCAACGGCGGTTACCCCCTTCCCTCTGAGTTCTTTTGTCCTCATTTTGTTGAACCCTCTGCCCACTGTTCAGAGATGCACTGCACCACGCATAGATCAGTGCTGAACTACACAGCAGGATGGCAGAACATCCACTGCACCTTCACTCAGATGCCCTAACATTGCCGATATCATGCTGGACACATTACCCACCTGCTATCACTGCTGCGTCCTCAGCATATGATTTGCAATTGTATTATCCTTTAGTATACGGTGTCATTGATCTATTGCTGTACTGCACTGTTAAAATTGTAAATGACAATAAAAAGATTTAAACAAAAAAAAAACTCTTTAAAAACGTTGTTATTCCTGTGAGGCATGGGGGATCTAGGTCCTGTGGGTTGCGGTATCCTGAAATTTCAATTTTTTCTTAATTAATTTTTACAATTCTGTGTATAGTTTGGGATGCCAAATCTTGTAATTGTTCAGAGTTTTAACTACCCTCGAGGACAGAGCCCTCTATAAGTTGAAACACTTTGTGGTGCTTGGTGGGGATTTTAATGCCAAGATAGGTCGGACCGTACTGAGATGGATCCGTTTGCCCGTCAAAAGTGGTTGGAGGTTGATAAGTGCCCTGGGGCAGACTGATCTACTTGATCTAGGGTCAGTAGTAGGGCAAAGCCTTATCCAAAAACCAACTTTTGTGGGATGGGGTAAGGGATCATTAATTGATTATATATTCCTCCCGCGGTTGCTGCGAGCAATGGTTCGGGCAGGGAGGTTCTAGATACTTGTTTCAGTGACCATAGCCCTATTGCGTTTGATACGATAACACATACGGGTGATACAGACGCAAGCAACCCAGGTCAAGCAGGACGAAGGACAAAGGGCTCAGACTCCGATGGCTCAGTATATCCATCTCTGTGCCGTTTACTTCTCTTATTGGGGCTAACTTGACCAAACTTATGGACCCGCTGCTTACAGTTGACACCCCCCTCCCCCCTGATGTGGTTTTAGAGGCCTTTAGGGCTCTTCATCATTTGGCCATGCAAAGTCTTACTGCTTCTAGAAGACCGGGTAAAACAGGGTGGTTTGATCATAACTGTAGGGTTGCAAATAGCTTAGAGAGGCCCTAATGTCCGGCCAAAAATCCAAGAAGAGGTTTCCCTTGCTGGATCTAATTATAGGTCGGCCATCAGGGAAAGGAAACAAATCCTGAAGGAAGAGGCATGGGAACGACTAATGCACACCTGTATTGCGGGTGATTCCAGGGGATTCTGGGAGTACGTTAGGGGCAAGCAAACTATACCCAGATGTCCCTGAGCATATAGATACACACATATCCCCAAAGCAGTGGTTGCCTCTTTTTACTACAATCTATTCCGTGGGTTTAAGCAAGCCACAAGATTGTGGTGAGGGAATACCTAAGTTCCCCATAGACATTAGGTTTGAGATGGAGAAGGTATGTGAAGATATTCGGAATAGTTGTGATAACAAGGCCCTCGGGCCCCGATGGGGTCCCTATGGATTTATAAAAGACGAATATTCACTTTTGGGCCCCAATAATCACCAATGTTCTCAGTGCAGCTGCTTCAGAAGGTATTTCAAAGGAATGGAAAGTTGCCACAATAGTGCCCGTGTTTACAAAATTAAATCGTCAGGACCCTCCCTACTACAGGCCTATTTTTTGTTAAACTCGATTATCAAAGTGGCAGGTAGAATTATATTGAATCGCGTAGATGAGTGGCACAGCTTAATAACATCCTTAGTCCTGTCCAGTACGGGTTCAGGAAGGGTAGGGGCACAATGGAACAATGCCTAAACCTCAACCTGTTGATTGGGAAAATATGTGGTGGCGAAGCAAAGTACTATTTATTTCGTGTTCATGGACCTAAGTAGTGCTGTTGACTAAGTTAATCGGTCTGAGGTGTGGATCTTACTCGCGGACTCAGGATCGCCCCAAGCCCGGTTAGATTTTCTACGCACTTTGCACACCGATATAGCTGCTGCCGTTGGGTATGGACAAGCTGGGGAGTGTACAGAATGCATAAATCTCCCCGAGGCGTTAGGCAGGGTTGCGTCTTGGTGACCCTCCTATTTTTGCTTTACATTATGGACTGAACCAATTTTTGATATCTAATGGGAAGGACATGCCCAAGGTTAACTCGGCTATCTTCCCGTCTCTGCTATATGCCGATGCCGCTTTTTTTTATCTCGCAACCCGAATGGCCTTAATGGTTTGGTGGATCTATTTGTTAATTTTATGGATGATATTGATCTAGACACCAATCTCTCTAAAACCCAGCTAATGGTCTGTGGGAGGCAGTCCTCTAAAATGAGGCCCATAACCAAAAGGAAAGTTATCTCCGGCGTTCCTTTCCATATTTTGGTGTCACTTTTGACCATCATAATAATTGGACCCCCTGTTTGGCTGTTGGATGTCAGTGCTTTAATCAAGCATGTGGAGCCCTTTTTAAGTTTTCGGCATCAATTGGTAGTAAACCTATAGTTCCTGTGCTCAAAATCTTTAAGTTGAAATATTTGCCGGTACTCACCTATGGCGCTGCTATGTGGGGATACCCGGATAGTAGGAAAGTGCAGCAGGAAGAGAACCGGCTATGTAGGAAACTCCTAGTGGTAGGTCCAGCCAGCCCAAGTTCTTTTGTCCGTGATGAGTTGGGTTTGGGGTATGTAGAGGACTATGTAAAATTAGCCCCACCCCTTTTATGGGTATCTGTTTGGAGCGGGGACCATACATCTCACAATAGGAAAGTAAATCAGGATTGTCTAAACTGTGGTTTTGGGCACAAAATCCCGTGGCTACTTTACATTAAAACTTGGCTGCTATGTTGGGACATCCTGGGCTGTGTGATGCTCACCAGCTTATTGTTGAAAGTGATGGGAAGAGGATGAAGAATCTGTTTTTAAATCAAGCCGCGGCGAGAAGGGAATCCGATTATGAGAGTCTGTGGGATCATCCAAACTAGTGTTGGTCCAAAGCCCAATCGCACCCAGGTCGGATATCCCTGGGAGAGAACTTTGCTCGCCAGTTTTCGGTTGGGGTCTATACGTTACAGGCTCCGTTTCACCCAGGCCAGTAGGATCCTAATTCTATCTTAAGTTGCCATGGCGATGGTACATCTTTACAGACCCTGGAAGATGTATGACTACCCTCGAAGAAGTTACCTGCCCCCATGTTAAGATCCAGGGGCTTCTACCAATACAGACCTGCTTTCCTCTACCTCCAGATGTTGGCCGATCCAGCTGTTCTAGCTGCGCTTGCGTCCTTTTTGAAAAGTGCCTTGTATCTGAGTGCTGCTATAAACATGTAAATGTATATTTAGGTAAACAAGGCACTGTGATATACTGTATATGAATTGATTTTATTGTATGTGTTTAAGTAATTTATCAAGGTTGTTTGGTTTTAATGTTTATGTAACACTTTTTGGGATTACATTTGTTATGTATTTGTGTTTTTATGCTTGTCCTCTTTATATGTACTTTTATGATTATTAATCAATAAACGAATAAAGATTTTTATTCATTCAAGGACAACTCCTGCCTTTTGATTGACGGCAGATGATTTAATCTGCGAAGACACCTTTTTACCTTTGACCCCTGAACATGGGCCAGTTGACCCTTATCCCATCCTCGGAGACTGGGGTCTTTCCCTTGGCCCACAGTGTGCTGGCTGGTGGTATTAAGGTGGTGTGAGTGGACACCATCTGTTATGTCCCCCCTCTTTCCCTTGGCCCACAGTGTGCTGGCTGGTGGTATTAAGGTGGTGTGAGTGGACACCATCTGTTATGTACCCCTCTTTCCCTGGCCCACAGTGTGCTGGCTGGTGGTATTAAGGTGGTGTGAGTGGACACCATCTGTTATGTCCCCCCTCTTTCCCTTGGCCCACAGTGTGCTGGCTGGTGGTATTAAGGTGGTGTGAGTGGACACCATCTGTTATGTACCCCCTCTTTCCCTGGCCCACAGTGTGCTGGCTGGTGGTATTAAGGTGGTGTGAGTGGACACCATCTGTTATGTACCCCCTCTTTCCCTGGCCCACAGTGTGCTGGCTGGTGGTATTAAGGTGGTGTGAGTGGACACCATCTGTTATGTCCCCCCTCTTTCCCTGGCCCACAGTGTGCTGGCTGGTGGTGTAAGTGGGCACCATCTGTTATGTACCCCCTCTTTCCCTGGCCCACAGTGTGCTGGCTGGTGGTATTAAGGTGGTGTGAGTGGACACCATCTGATGTGTTCCCTCTCCTTGCTGCAGACCCTGTGGTGCAGAGATCTGGCGTTGGCGTCTTGGCTCAGTCCACACATAGCCCTCAGCTCTGCCATCATGTCCCATTAAACTAAACCCCAGTAGCTGCTGCTCCCCAGGACTCGTTCTACACAGCTAGAGCTCGACCCTCCTGGGGACCCCTGACCAGTGCCCTCACAACACACTCTCCAGTGACTGCAGCCGCCCGGGTCCTCTCCCTCAGTTTGTGCACGCGTGTAGGCATGATGTGTTCAGAAGCACTGGACAAGCTGTGTAGGGTGAGTGGGGTGTAGACAGCATCACAAAACACACACATGGAAAGAAGGCTGAGACTCTGCATCCTCAGGAGCATCTCTTTTTTGCTGGTTGGGTTCCGGAGGTGGCTCTGGTGTGGTCAGCGGTGAGACAGCACAAAAGAGACTTCTTCCCCCCTTTGCCCAGTGCTCTCCTTGGCAGTGACCCTCCACCATACTGCCCTCTGGTTCTGGGCAGACCAGCTGACCCGGGTTTCAGTCTACGTGGATATCGGGGGGAGGGCCAACACTAATAAATAACTATCTTGGGTGACCACCGTGTTCCTACAACCAACTAACACCAACGTCTAATGGCAGCAAAATCCAATACTAGGTCCTACCGGGTTTTACTTGTAACAGAATCTAACACCAGAATCTGACAGGACACAAGCCGGTCTCCCAGAATCAAAAGACTGAGGGGCATATTTATGAGAACTGTCACGCAGCGCAGCAAGTCACCTTGCTGTGCTGCATGACAGGGAAAGGCCAAGAATGCGCTGTATTTAAATGAATATGGTGCCTTCCTGCCTTTTCCCCAGCGCTAGTGCCGTTTTGGCTGCCTAGTATCAATGCAGGCACCCGTGTACCTTGGTGCAAGGGTGCCTGCAATGCATGCAGGATTGTTTTTGTGCAGTAAGGGGCACCTTCTTGAACAAAAACAATCCCGGAGGCATATTCCTCTTTCTATGTGTGCTGCAGAATGCATCCCTCATAGAAAGAGGAAGTAACAAGAAGAAATAAAGATATTGCTCCTTGTTACGCCTCTCCTGGAAAGGCGTATCTTTTTTGCGTGTTCACAGGTTTACCGGTTCTGGTAAATCTGGAAATGCGTCAAAAACCATGGGAGTTGTGTGGGAACACTCATGCAACACCCATGGAACGCCTCCCTACCGCAGTGTAAGGCAACGCAGTGATTTGTGCTGCGTTACTTTACTCGAGATTTATGAAGCCACTCAGGGCCACACAAAGTGGCCTTGCATGGTTTCATAATTCTCATTTTTGAGTTGCGTCCTGCGTGTACCACATTGCGTGGTGCAATCGCGACGCAACTGGGGTCATAAATATGGCCCTGATAATTCTTTTCTTGGAAGAGAGAGACCAGCTCAAGCTCCGTTCACTTCACTGGCATCAGCTGATCCTTCTGAGATGCCGTCACCATCCCAGGTCTGGCCGATGTTGCTCTGGGTCCTGTTGAGGTAACGCCGCCTGCCAGGCTTGAAGTGAGCGAGACCTGCTCGAAGTGCCTGTTTGAGGATGTCGGAAGGATGGGGCGATGAGGCTTGGCTAGTATTTGAAGAGTGAGGCCCGCCGCACTCCTTCTATCCCACGGGCGAAGAGATTTATCAGCTGGCAGTGCACCCTGGAAGAGAGGAGACAAAAGGTCGACAGAATGTGTAAAGCGTGTTGTGTATCGTGACACTCCTACATGCCTGCTGCCTTCAGTTTCCCCCTTGAAGGACCTGTGTGGGGTCCTCTCTTGTCCGCCCTAGAAATGTTTAAAAGACTTATCTCAGTCTTATACCCATTAATCCAGAGTCCACATTGGCAGCGGCCCCGCTGGGATTTTCCAGCTTAATGTTTCACCCCAGTTAGTACATTTCTCTAATCCCTGCTGACGCTCTCTTGGCGCGCGCACACACAGTGTTAGTGACAGTTCTGCTGCTGCTCCTCATCACCATTGAGGAGACAGCAGCTGTACCTGTATTCTCATTGTCCGGGCCCTGCCCCAGATACTGTCACGTGGCCGATAGGGACATTGTCGACATCGCTAAGTTAGCATGAGCCCAGCAGCCATGATGCTGCTTTTGCGCACATTATTACATGGCTTTATTTATGCAAAACTCTGTTTATGCCTTTCACGTGAGAGGGACCTTTCCAGGGAGAAGAGCAATGCGGTTCCTATGATGTAGATATACCATCTAGGCGCTAAGGTCTGGGGTCTGCTGACAAAACCCAGAGATCTTCTATTATATAACAATACTTCTTCTTACCAAGGGGAGGGTGGTTAGGCACTATAGTCGTTTATCCACTGTCTTTATATGATGACATCTCCCTTTATAATATATGGCCTTGCTGCAATGCTAACTGTATTAGTTTTATGCATTTTACTGCTGGTTGTGGCTCGTATACTGCGTTTTGGAGCACGATAGTTACAATAAACATTTTAAACTATATTCGAGTTTTGGTCAGTTCTTATTGTGGACATGTACAAGAGAGCGAGCGAAACGGTGTGTCTTGTTACCGCGATTCCTGAGAGATCTGGGAGTGTTGTGTTCTGGGGTGTCCAATCATTTGCTTCTTCATGAGTGTGTAGGAGAGCGAGTGAGACCCTATAGCTAGTCGGTCCTGGGTTTGTGGGCACTAAGGTGGTGGGAAGGCTTAGCCCCTATACACGGAGGTCCCATTGTCCTGCGCATAGTTCTGTGTATGAGCAGAATCCATGCAACATGGCGCTACCAATGTTTGGCCTGGTACTTATTCACAGCACCCCTGAGTAGCGCTTGTGCTTGTCCTCAATACCCTCTCACCAGTTTCCGGAGACGTCCGTGGTGTGAGGGCTTAGCCTCCTATATTTGATGTTTATAGGTTTTTCACGCTTGAATACTCTAAGGCAGTGTTTCCCAAACTGTGGTCCGCGGACCCCCAGGGGTCCGTGGCACATTCCCAGGGGGTCCACAGGCAGCAGTTTTAATAGCACTGCAAAGTTCCTTGTATAATTAGCCATTTTCGAGCGACAATAAAAGTGTCAAGAAAATGCCAGTGATTAATGTACCTGCTGGAGAGAGATGAGTTTTGTCCAGTGACAGATTTAACTTATGTAGCACAGAGGGTTAATATGCCTACTGCAAAGAACGTGTACCATGCATTTTAAACAGTATTTTATGTGCATAGGTCATTGGGTTACTGCTTTTGTCACAGATTCTTTTGTTACTGTGCAATTCATAAGAGACAATCGTAATCTAGCACAGTGACCTATAAACTGTCATCAAAGAGCTGCTTGCAAACTGCATGGTACAAGTTAGTAACTTATGTATTTTCCCAGTCTATCATTAGCCTGATGCTGCTAAAAAGGTTTATTTGGGTGGAAATACATTTTGATTGTTAAAGTCAATGCTAACCACTGTGTTATGTTCTGAATCCTGAGTTTGTGCTTCTCCAGACCAAGCACTCTTTAAAAATGCCTACCAGTATGAATGACGTGAATCCTACACCTTGTAGTCCCCTCTGCCTTATGTAACATTTTCTATATACTGATTTACACGTATGATTCATTGTCTCTATATGTGTGTGATGTAAAGTGCTCTGACATCCTACAATGGTATGAGAGAAGCTATAAAACAAATGAAATACATGTGTCAGAGGGGCCATGGAGAGATGAGAGGCACTGTTGGAGGGTGATAATAAGGGAATCATTGAAGAACCCCAACAAGGATTTTCGTATCCTGGTGCATAGTAAGGTCTTCACTTACTATTCTTTAAAAACCAATATAATTAATTATATAATGATAAATGTGTTGTAGACTGCACCATTGTTTCCTACATTTTTTGGGGGAGAGCCTCCCAAAGCCTCCTTTGTAGTGGTCAGGCTCACGCACTGCACTTGCTGTGCACCATATAGGTCCTGGTCTGAAAACATTTGCCAGGGCTGCTTTGGGTTTCCAGTCTGGCCCTGGCAGGAGCAGGAGCCTCATACTGCAAAATAAAACCAACCATTCAAAGGTTAGTCACGGAGATGCAGCACCAACCTTCCCATTAAAAGTTTGTTTTTTGCAAATTCTTTCAATATAAAATACTAAAGGGGATATTTACAACAGAATTGGCAGAGTGTGTCGTTAGCCTCCTAGGTTTAACGACACGCTCCGCTCACTTCAGAAACGCAGGGCTGCACCATATTTACAAGAATATGGTGCAGCCCTGCGTTCCCCCTGCGCTGGTGCTACACTTAGCAGTGTAGTGCCAACGCAGGCACCCTTGCACCATAGTGCAAGGGTGCCTGCATGCAGGGGAAGATTGTTTATGTGCAGGAAGTTCCCCCTGCCTGCACATGAACAATTTTGAAATGCTGTTTTGTCACTTTTGTGTGCTTCCTAATGCAGCACACATGAAAGTTACAAAATGTCTTTTTTTAAAGATTGTTTATGTGCAGGAAGGGTCACCTTCCTGAACATAAACAATCCAAGGCGTTTGCTATTTCCATTGGAAAAAGCAAAAACATGGAGTAATAAAGCATTTCTCCTCGTTTCGCCACTTAAGACCAGGTTTTCCCTGGTCTTAATTTTAGCGCTGCCTCCTATTTACGCTGCCCTTGTAAATAGAGGGGTGCGTCAAAATCAATGGGTGTTGCGGTGGAACGCCCACCTCAACTCCCACTGCCCACCCCTTTCACGATAAGCATTGCATGAAAGGGGCCTTATTTACAAGGCAGTGTTAAGCCACTTGGCTTAAGCTGCCTTGTAAATAAGCGAAGCCCCTATTGCCACGGGAACATCGCAAAAAGTGACATTCCCACGGCGATAGGGAGCTTGTAAATATGCCCCTAAAATCCTGAGTAATTCGAGTATTTGTTTTGTGTGCACACGTGTTTATTTTTTTCGAGTTACTGTTTTAATGTTTGAAATTTAAATCCTACAAATATCTTGGGGGTCCCCGGCTTCCAGTGGTGACTCAATGGGGGTCCTCAGGAGTCAAAAGTTTGGGAACCACTGCTCTAAGGTTGTTCTTTCTATTTTGGCCCGTTTGTACGTTACCGTTCTTTTGTGACTTTTACCTCTCTTCTTATGGTCGTCGCTATTGCGGCACCCAACTGCGCTGCGGTCACAGCTTACTTGGCTCAACATGCAGATCCTAATGGAGGGGCTGATTTTATCTTTGTTGTTGAGGCGGATGTAGCATACCGCTTCAAGGTTTTCTATTCTTGGGTTACCTTTCCGGCCGTGGATGGGAATGATAATTTGTTTCACGAATATACTGCCTCCGTGGTCCCGCGGGATTATCGCCCTTATCGATCACATGAAGTTCCTTTAGCAGCTTGGCAGCATACCATCTGGTTTGATGGCACCCTTCCTCACCCTGTTTCTGTGGTCCGTTTAGGCCCCTTATCAGTCGATGGGGCCACGTGGGCCGTTTTGGCTGGGTTTACACCTCATCCAAATTACCTTAATGTTCCTATCGCAGAGCTGAGACAGTTGCATACATCGTTGATACATATACATAGAGCTGTAATACAGTTTATGTCACGTAATATTCAGGTGGCTCCGCCTGGAGCTGCTGCTCAACCACCTGGACATGGTGGTGGTCTTGTTATTAGTCCCATCATGATTAATTCAGTGATGGGTAAACATCTCCAGAATCTGGATGATTTCCCTTACTGGCTTGCAGAAAAATTTGAGCAACTCGAAGCTGTCTTTCCACATACTTTGCCTGTGGAGAAACACAGGATCCTTTCCATGAGTTTACCTAAAGGACTTATTCCCAATCTGGCTGATTGCACCACCTGGGGGAAAGTTTTTGCAGCTGTATATTCGCTGTGTTTTGGCACCCTCTCCATGACCCTTCTCCTGTCTGAACTTAAAAAGGTTCAAGATGAACACGGGGCAGAGGCTGCCCTGGAGCTGGGGATGAGATTGGTGGGGGTGTTCCCTATTGTTTCCGATATGATCCTTGCTAACGTTAAGGGGGAAGCAGTTAGCTTACAGGTGAGTCAGCGCCTAGAGGCAGTTGCTGACGTCGATAAGCAACGTGAATTGCCAAAGATTATTGCTAAAGTTTATAAATCCTTAGGGTGCAATAATCTGGGAATTAAGCCTTTTACACAAACGCAACAAAAGACCCAACCTGCTTTGCTTTACTTTGCGTCGAGGGGGCGTTACATGGGTGGTACATGGGCGTTCCCATGCAACCACATGTCTTTTGACGCAAAACCATATTTACAAATATTTGTAAACATGGTTTTGCGCCAAAAGTTAACGCCCCCTTCAAAGGAGGCGCTAACAGGAGAAATGCTTTAATTTCTCCGTGCTTTTCCGACTTTCCATGTGCAGCACGTATGCAAAGTGGGAAAAGCTTTGCATCATGCCTTGCACAGTATTTTGTACAGGAAGGGTATCCTTCCTGTACAAAGCCTATGCTACACTCATGCACACACCCTAGCGCTGTGGCGCTAAGGTGTGTGCATGGCGCACGGCAGCTGAAATCAGCGCTGGCGTAAAGGGAAAGGGGAAGAGAGAGCCATATCTCTGAAGATATGGCACTCTCCTGCTCCCTCCCTGTCGCGCAATGCGGCGCAGCCGACTTTTTTGAAAATCTACCCCTTGGAATAGGAATCAGTGGCAGCAACAACAGAAGCAAGGTTCGTGTTCTGGTTCACCGACACCTGAAGCTTCTGAGCGTAGATATGATTTGCGTGACCGCTCTAAATTTAAGACACCGGAGAGGTTTCAAGTTCCTGATCCACGCTCTCCTCGTTCTTTACAGGACTAATCGGAATCACAGTTCGGTGGGGTACAGCGCCAGGATCGCAGGCAAGACAACTCAGCAGAGACGCGATACATCACACCAGTTTGACGTTAAAGCCAAACCGGAGGGACTACCTCCTTTTCGAGCCCCGTTTCAGAAGAAGAAAGTTGCCGCTTTGACATCAAAGTATGCCTCAGATGGCGAGAACCCTGCTCCTCAATTGGAGATGGGCGATGAGGACACTCCTCGACAGCGCTGCCGAAGTTACCATAGTGCGGGAGGCACTCCATCCTTGTCTGGAGGCGAGAGCAACTGATAATTTCATTAGTGGAGACAGCAGATACGAGAGTTGCACCCCCTGATAGGCTTTATGAAATAGTCCTCCAAATTGAAGGTGATGTTAAGAGAACCATTAAGGGAGTCTTTTGGGACAACCTTACCTCCTCATATGACATTTTGTTGGCGGAGACAGATTTGCCTCCTCCATTTGTTTTGTCTCCTTCCCGAGGGGAAGACGTGATACTCCTGAGTTTTTCCCGGTACGTCTCTGAAGAGGCTAAACAAGCTTATGCTTCGGAATGGGCTTTCGCCCTAGTGCCGGCTGTGTATCGTAATCAGGTTGGCTGGGATAAGGATTCACCAGCACATGAAATTCCTTTACGATCTATGCCACAGCCACAGGCACAATATCCGATCAGGGGTGAAGCAAAAGCATCCGTAAGTGAAATTTTGACCAAGTTGCAATATCAGGGTGTCATTGAACCCTGCGTTTCATCCATGAATAATCCTCTTTTTACGATATCGAAACCGGACGGTTCATATCGTATAGTTTTGGATTACAGACAATTAAACAGTCATGTTTGTACGTTTGCCGTACAAAACACACACAGCTCTGCGTTAGTGAATAATATTGTTAGTAAAAAATACAAAACGACACTGGATATTTTCAATGGTTTTTATAGTCATAATTTGGCTCCAGGTAGCCATGACTTATCCGCATTTAATGCGCTCGGCAATCGGAAGCGCTTTTCGCGTTTGCCTATGGGCTATAAGAACAGTCCCGGGGCATTTGCTGCATGTGTTGTGTCTCTGTTACACAACATTGACCCTGATGCGTTCTCATACGTCGACAACATTTATTTGACAGATGACGAATTGATCCCGCATCTTGTGCGTGTGGATAGCATCATTCTCTCTTTTGCGGACTTGGGTTACAAATTTAATTTTGCCAAGTCACACATCGCTTGTCTGGCGGTACTTTTCTTGGGCTACGAGCTCAATAACGAAGGTAGCGGTTTAGCACCCCACTTTCTGGAGAAATGTGCACAGTTGCAACCTCCGTCCACTGCAATCTTTGCTGGGATTTTTGAATTTCGGGAGGACATACATTCCTGATTATGCCCAGCGTATCAAACCGCTTTATGCGTTGATACAACCCTCTTTTTCGTCTGCCAGCTGGCTTTCCGGAACATACTACGATTCTTCGGTCTTTGAAGTCTGCTCTGCTTGCGACTAACTTTTTGTTAACACGTGATAATTCTACGAACTTGGTCATAAGAATTGTGCCAGGGACAGTAGGTTTCACTTATTTGACATTCAATAAAGGTGACACAGTACCAATAGCATATTAATCGCATTTGTACACATCGGTGGAAATGCGATTTTCCACTGTTGAGAAAATTTTGACTGCGGTCCAGATGGCAATTCTGAAGGAACGCTCTCTGGCGCAGGGAAAACACATTCTTATGGTTTCGCCTGTACCTACTTTAGAAGCAGTGACTAAGGCGAGTGTACCGAATTCTAAAGCTCTGCATCCACGTTGGATTCAATGGGCGAGTTCATTGACATTCGCTGATGTCATGTTTATCTTTGATCCCTCGTTGCAGACACAGGAGTTTTTACAATATGAACATGTTCATCCTCCTCCGTTGTCGTTACTTACTTTGGATCAGTACAAATGTAGCTGCTCAGCCAGCTGTCGGGTCAAAGCATGCTTATTCAGCGGCTTGCGCTATTGTGGCTGGCTCAATAGTAATTGGTGAATTTAAGTCTTCTATAGTCCATACACAGGTACGTGGGGACTGTACGGCTCAATGGACGGAGCTGCGTGCTTTGATTTTGGCTCTAGAATTAGCAGATCCTGAAGTGAACATTCTTGTTGGGGGCGATTCTTACTACTGTGTGCAAGCTTTCAATGATAACTTATTCTTTTCGTCTCAGAATGACTATTGAGACTCTAAAGGTAGCATAATAAAGCATAAAATGCTTTGGGTCCAAGTGGCAACACTTAAGGAACGTTTGCCGCTCACACAGGCTATTCATACTCTTGGCCATCAGCGTGTGGGAACACATGCTGTGGGTAATTCTTTGGCTGATGAGGCAGCCAAATCTGCAGTAGCCACATGTTCAGTAGCAGCGGTTACTAGGTCCATGACTAAGATTGATAATGATATTCTTGCAGCGATAGCTGCCACGAAGGGTGGGACAGACTTCCCACAGGGTTTCCCTTTTAAGTATTCTTATCATTTGTCACCTGAGCAAGTCCCATTTGCTACAATACCGTCCGTTGGGGATCGGCTGATTCCCAACGAGGACCGCAGACTTCCTTTGACCATAGCCGCACATGAAGACATGGCTTCTGCACATGCTGGAGTTTCTGCAACTGGTTCTACTTTACAGCAACGTTATTGGTGGCGTGGTTTATACAAACAAACCCGTAATTATGTACTATCTTGTGACATTTGTCAACAGATTAAACCATCTACGGTTGCACGTCCACTGCATACACAGCTATACATTTCTAATCAACCGTTGGTTGTATTTATCTTGATCTCTGCAGTTCCTTGACTTCCAACACTGCATATAAACATATTTTAGTTGCAGTTGATTTGTGCACTAGATTCCTTTGGGTTTGGCCACAACGCAGTGCTGACGCTCGAAATGTCATTAAGAGATTTGCGTGTCTTTGTCTGGACTTTTGCCTGTGGCACCTTCCACTCTGACTAAGGTCCTGCATTTGCCTCTAAGGCGTACAAGGATGCAATGAGGTCTTTGGGGGTGCTGGTGCAGTTTTCGTCTCCATACAGGCCTGAGGGCAATTCTATAGTGGAGCGAATGAACCGTGACTTAAAGCAATCTTTGACAGCTAGAGTCTTAGGTACTGGCAGGGGTTGGCGGACTCATTTGTATGGGGTTCAACGTGCACTAAATAATCTCCCAAGAAGATCTCTGGGTGGGCGGACCCCATACCAAATGCTCTTTGGCATTAAAATGTTTGTTAACACAAGGAGATGATGGACGGAGCGCTGAAACTTTTCAGACACTCACCCCCAGTCACAGATCTGGGTTGAATCCATCATCGTTGTTTAGCTCACTTCGCCACCCCAGTTCAGACAAAGCTATATGCAAATCAGTCTTGACCCTGTGCCTCATGGGAACAGTCCAGCCCGAACTGCCAAGCCATGTCTTTCCTGGACCGGAAACAAGCATTTTGGGACCGGTTTCGGGGTAACACCCCTCATCAGCCAGACTAGCTTGCATCCAGTGGCAAAGTGAGCAAGGGACCCACGTCTGGGCATACCCTGCCAACTTAGGACGAACAAAGCAAACACAAGGAGATGGACGGAGCGCTGAAACTTTTCAGACACTCACCCCCAGTCACTGATCTGGGTTGAATCCATCATCGTTCTTTAGCTCACTTCACCACCCCAGTTCAGACAAAGCTATATGAAAATCAGTCTTGACCCTGTGCCTCATGGGAACAGTCCAGCCCGAACTGCCAAGCCATGTCTTCCCTGGACCGGAAACAAGCATTCTGGGACTGGTGCTCACGTTGCCACTGGATTCAAGCTAGCCTGACTGATGAGGGCTGTTAGCCCGAAACCAGTCCCAGGATGCTTGTTTCCGGTCCAGGGAAGACATGGCTTGGCAGTTCGGGCTGGACTGTTCCCATGAGGCACAGGGTCAAGACTGATTTGCATATAGCCATGTCTGAACTGGGGTGGCGAAGTGAGCTAAAGAACGATGATGGATTCAACCCAGGTCTGTGACTGGGAGTGAGTGTCTGAAAAGTTTCAGCACTCCGTCCATCATCTCCTAGTGTTTGCCATTAAAATATTTGTGCCAGACCTTGATGGTCTACCGTTTGACGTAGATAACCATTCTACTATGTTGCAGGAACTATAAAACGCCCGTGACACACTGACCAAAGATCATTCACCCTCGTCTACTGAAACAGCGGTGCTGATTCCTGTTGCTGGCTAGCTTCCTAAAATTGATGAACTGGTATGAGAAAAACTGGAGAACAAAAAAGAATATTGTCCCTCTTATCGCGCACCTGTCCCAGTTCTTGGGTTGAAGGATACTCTTACAGTAATTTTACCTCCTTTGCCTGGCCGCAAGGATAACAGATTTATTTAAATTGACAATGTCAGGCTACACCATTTGGCTGATACTGAATATTGTGACTCACAATATTCCAAGCTGGGCTGTTTCACTGAATCCGATGGCTTCTACTTCTTCGACTAGTACACGCATTATGGAGGGGGAGTTGGAAACTTCTATTGACTTTTTGCCAGTTGTGCCTTCCTCTTCCTCCAATGCAGACGTCGAGTATGATTCTCCTCCTATTGAGTTTCTCATTGACGTTGCCGACAGTACTATACAGCATCCATCTGATGCTGCACAGCCTCCAATGTTGCACTTGGGAGCAAGCGGTTATTACGTGGATCGTACAAGTTTTTCTTACGATTCTTCTTCTTCGTCATCTGTCATCACAACCGACACGTATCAGTCTTTTCCTGGCCGGGTTCAAGAAGACTTACCTGGTCCCACCCTGGACATACATCTGGATGGTGTTTACACTTATATTCCTTTTCATGTGGATTGGGTTTGTGACCGTGTTCTTTTTGCTCATCAATGGTCATTATTTGCCTGAACGCTCTGCTGTGAAATTTGTTGATGGAGTTCTGGCTCCCCATACATCATCCCATCTCATGAAACTTAATCAAGCCCTCGTGAACATTTCGGCCTTTCCTGTTGCTGATGGCATCGTTTGGGACAAAGTTGCATTCGATATCCATGGTCCGACGGAGGTCCTGAACATTCCATATGTGTTCCGCGTTTCACTGGGAGATGTGGTAACACAGGACATGCACTCAGACAACTGGGATATTCAGGCGGTTCATTAATTGTTTTCTGATTTAAAATATTATGCTGCTTTTGGTGCTGAAGATCTGTATTTGAATTCAGATAATTATGCAGATTAATTCTGTTACCAACATTATGGCCATCACTCCCTGCACAGAGCAAACACTTTAGGACCACTTTTTAATTTTACACAATGAGAACATTGTCCGACTCCTTAACAGGGGAGTTCTAATGCTCTACGGAGTAAGTTCACATACTTCTCCGATTACAATACGTCCAATCCAGAATCCTATTTCTATAAGTTAAAAGTGCCATCTCCATCTAAATTCATATTGACTTACACTAAATTGATTTATTCTAATTCCTTTAGGACCAATTTGGCATTACATGGTTACGAACATTGGAAAACCACCATTGATTTGAAATCCATTTGGAGTACCAAAGATTGGCAGGTCCAAGGTACTGAAGCTCTGCATCGTGCGTGTCTAATTCCGACTCAAATTGTATTTTTAAATGACACGGTGCAGCAGACTACTTGTTTTGGTTTGGCTACAGCCAAAAAGTTGAATGTTCCTTCTATTCCTACATTGGCTGAGTACGATACTTGGCATACACACACCAATCATACGACTGATGTATTACTTGCCCTGTTTAAAAATGGTAGTATAAATGTTTCTGATGTCGACCACTTGGGATGGTTGTTGTGGCCAACAAGTTCCAATGCATGTCAACTAAGGCTTCTTAATGCAACGGCAGGTTTCACACAAATTAGACCTGATCCACGTTTCCCACATTCTCATTCAGACATCACGTATTCGGTGGGTAAGTTGTGTTAGCAAAGGTTGGGACACTCCACACTGTCATCAGTGAAACAACACCTGTCCCTTTTGTCGAGTGACATCAATTTGGCTGATTTTATTTTAGTACCAAAATCACTGAGATCAAAGCGATTTATTTATGAAGCATATAATGAATTATGGAAACTATCGCAGATGGAAGCTGCGGTACATCTGCGACAAATTGACCAACCTTATTTAGAAAAAGTTCTTGCAGTGGTAGATAACAGCATTAATACATTATCTTCCCGTATTTACACCTTGGACAATATTGTTTCCTCTGTTATTGTGCAGACTGATGTATCTGTGTTGTATCATGGTCAAAATCAATTGCGCTCTGTAATGCAATTTGCATGGACGTTACAAAGGCTCAAAATGGGCAAAGTTTGGTGGGATTATTTGAATGCTTCTGCGCTGTTTTTGCCATTTAATTTGACTTATAAACAGAAATTTATGTCCATGAAAGACACAACTTACACAATGTTACATATTGAACAAATAGAACAGTTATCTTTTTCTGTGGCTGAGACGGATTCAGCTGTGTGGTTAATACGCGGGGTTATTTCACTGCCGTTCTCACAATTTCAGTTCACATCTTGCATGAAACACTTCCCAGTTGGGCGCTTTGAGCCCCTTGGAAGTGCTTTTATCCATGAATTGTGGTTATTGCCTTTCACCTACAGATGTCAGTGTGCGGATAACGAGGTTTTCCTAACAGGGGAGGATTACGATTCCACAGTAGGACATTCCCTAGTTTGCAAACAAGTTAATTTGCACAACGCCTGTAACATATCGGCCCCTAATCTGGCTTGTTTTTTTAAAGGAACACCCGTCCCAGCTATTATTCCTGCGCTCACATTGCTTTCAAATAGCAGTTACCTTTTTTTGAATAACCACGACTGCTGTGGCTTACGGGCCGGCATCCCGTATATAGTAACGGTTTCGCAATGTTACATGTTGCAGCAATGTCCTTTTTGCACCCCGCATGGGTATGTAGATAGTTCGCTTTGGCCTTCCATTCCTACTTTGAAAACAGATTTCAATAAACTAAGCAGACTCAAAGCGCTATTGTTTCAACAAGAAGTGGCTCTCACATCAGCGCGTGAGACCTTCGAATTGCAGGTGGCGAGAACCGCAAGTGAGATACACTCACTACTAAACACCAATCTCCCACTCCATTTTGGAGAATGAATACAACAAATATTTAATGCGTCTGATACTGAAGGCCTTGCTCATTTTTTTAAACTTGTGGGATCCGGCCTTGTGTTCTCCTTTCAGATGATTTTTGGAGTAATACCGGCCTTTATTCATTCTATTTTTTCCAGAGCGTTTGGAGGGTTTCCATTGATCCTCTTGCTGGCGTGTGGCATGCTGGTACTTCTGCTCCTGTTACGCAATGGCTGCCCATCTTGTGGTACTGCACAGACCCGGCCAATTGCAACTTTACTGTGACCGAATGCAACAACTGTTTGGATGTTTGCCATTGGCGACACTTGGTGTGAGTTATGGACTTACCTTTCGCTTTGCCTACTTCACTTGCGTGCAACCTGTGTTCTATTGCCGACGGTGCCCTTTCCATTGGACCTTGGATTTATGCCTCTCCAATGCATCTGGCACTGACCTGGATTATGATCTGTTGATGGGTCCATTACTGGCCCATGACCAGGCCTGTTCTGGGGACGGCCGTTTGATGCGTGCGGCTGCACTTGGAGTGTTGGCAGACTGGAATACCTGTGAGGCTGTGCAAAGCCTCTTGCAATGGAGTTTCATCAAGTATCACGCAAGTTACCCGGATATGCTCCTGGAGGCATCGGATTATGAGGAGCACGTGTGTTCATTCGAGCTGCTCAACTGGATGGCTCCCTCTTTACTGTGAATGACAGGGATGACCTTTTGGAATGGCTTCCATTCCTCGGTTCACGTAATCTGATGAATTTTCCAGACTCGCCTTAAAAACTTTTTTTTTCCCCTTGAATTTTGACATTTGCCAATTTGGCTCTTTTTCGAAGCTATTTGATTCCGCTTACAGTTGCATTCTGTGCTTTCTATATGCTACGTCCTGGCCAAGCGGAGGGTGTCACGTGGCCGATAGGGACATTGTCGACTTCCCTAAGTTAGCATGAGCCCTGCAGCCATGATGCTGCTTTTGCGCACGTTACTACATGGCTTTATTTTTGCAAGACTCTGTTTGTGCCTTTCACATGAGAACCGTCTGCTTTGTTCGTTCTTTGCCTGTTCCTGGAATTTAGTTTGAACACTATGACCAAGGTCAATAAACAATGCCCCTTGTTATTCTGTTCTGTTCAGTCCCTAGCACCTAGACAAAACATACTAACACAGCTGCGGCTGGAAACTTGTACTTTGATATTATGGGGATGCATGTTTAGGTAACACACACTTGGAGAGGGAGCTTTCCAGGGAGAAGAGCAATGCTGTTCCTATGATGTAGATATACCATCTAGGCACTAAGGTATGGGGTCTGCTGACAAAGCCCAGAGATCTTCTATTATATAATAATACTTCTTCTTACCAAGGGGAGGGTGGTTAGGCACTATAACCCTTTCTCCGTTGTCTTTATATGAGGACATCTCCCTTTATGATATATGGCCTTGCTGCAATGCTAACTGTATTATTTTTTTGCATTTTACTGCTGGTTGTGGCTCGTATACTGCGTTTTGGAGCACAATAGTTAAAATAAACATTTTAAACTATATTCGTGTTTCGGTCCGTTCTTATTGTGGACAAGTATGAGAGAGCGAGCGAAAAGGTGTGTCTTGTTACCGCGATTCCTGAGAGATACGGGAGTGTTGTGTTCTGGGGTGTCTAATCATTTGCTTCTTCATGAGTGTGTAGCAGAGCGAGTGAGACACTATAGCTAGTAGGTCCTGGGTTCGTGGGCACTAAGGTGATGGGAAGGCTTAGCCCCTATACACCAAGGTCCCATTTTCCTGCGCATAGCACTGTGTATGTGCAGAATCCCTGCAACAATACCTCTGCGTTAGAGACGGTCATTTCAAGATGACCGTGGTGGCCCTATAGTATATTTGAAACTCCCACGGCCTTGGGTGCTGGTGACCTGGCACTGATCATTTTAGGAACAGCTGGAAGCCTGAGACATCTGTTGAGTTTTGTACTGCTATAAGCCAGCCTCCTCCCTAGAGCCTGATGCAATTCTCATCCTGGGCCACGCCCACCAACACACCCAGCAGATACCCTTGGGCCACTTTCTTCATTCGCTGATGCAATTCTCATCCTGGGCCACGCCCACCAACACACCCAGCAGATACCCTTGGGCCACTTTCTTCATTCGCTGATGCAATTCTCATCCTGGGCCACGCCCACCAACACACCCAGCAGATACCCTTGGGCCACTTTCTTCATTCGCTGTACAATCGAAATCATGAGTGCCGGGAGCATTGGTGATGGCTTAGGAGTCTGGAGGAGGTGGAACTGCAGGACGAGACTGTCAAGATGCATGGTGGCGAGTGGACAGCACTTACACCGGATTCCTGGATATGTCTCTGTGGTTGTGGATTAGTTTTCAAGGGCTTGAGCACCTGGTCAGGCTAGGCTGTCTCTGCCTCAGAGGGGACCAGAGCTCTCATCAAGGGAGAGCCATATGGATTTTAGGCAGGTCTGTGCTTGGAGTGTGTGGATGTGTGTGGTCATCTCTGCCTAAGGGAATCCAGGAGTGGTCTTGAAGAAACTGTTACTTACAATATGGGCATGTGCCTGCTTGAGGAGTATTTGGTGCACATCGTGGTCTGTCAACGATCAGTCTCTGGGTGTTTCTCTACCACTAGAGTGTTCTTCCAGGGCCTGTCACACAATCAGTCATCGGATGTGCCTTTGCTTCAGACCTGTCACAGGGTTGGGGGCATATGCCTGCCACAGGCGGTGTTACAGTAGTTTTCCAGGACCTGTTAGTGAGCGTGTCTCTCCCTCCGGAGATGTTAAAGTGGTTTTCCAGGACATGTCACTGGGCAGGACTCTGCCCTGGGTTTGTTAGAGTGGTTTACCAGGACCTGTTAGTGGAGTGTCTATGCCTCAGAAGGTGCTCAAGTGGTCTTCCAGGACCTGTCAGTGGGCATGTCTATGCTTCAGGAGCTGCTAGAGTGGTCTTCCAGGACCTGTCAGTGGGCATGTCTGTGCCTCAGGAGGTGCTAGAGGGGTCTTCCAGGACCTATCAATGGGCGTATCTCTGCCTCAGGAGGTGTTAGAGTGGTCTTGAGGACCTGTAAGGGGGAGGGTCTCTGCCTCAGAAGGTGCTACAGTGGTCTTCCAGGACCTGTCAGTGGGCATGTCTCTCCCAGGAGGCATTAGAGAAATCTTCCAGGGCCTGTTGTGTGTGACTGTCCCTCAGCCGGTGTTAGAGTGGTCTTCCAGGATCTGTCAGTGGGCGTATCTCTGCCTCAGGAGGTGTTACAGTGGTCTTCCAGGACCTGTCAGTGGAAGTCTCTCTCTTCCAGGACCTGTCATTGGACATGTCTCTGCTTCAAGATGTGTTTGAGTGGGCGTTAAGATCTGCCGGTAGACATGTCTCTCCCTCAGGAGGTTTTAGAGTGGTCTTCTCTGACCTGTCACTTATCAGCTGTCATGTCTCTGCCTCAGAAGGTGTTCGAGTGGTCTTGTAGGATCTGTTGGTGGGTGTGTCTCTCCCTCAGATGTTAGAGTGGTTTCCCAAGACCGGTCACTAGTCAGTGGTATGTCTCAGCCTCAGGAGGTTTTCAACTGGTCTTCCAGGACCTGTCGGTGGGCATGTCTCTACATCAGGAGGTGTTTGAGTGGTCTTTCAGGACCTGTCGGTGGGCGAGTCTCTGCCTCAGGTGGTGTTAGAGTGGGACCTGTCATTGTTAATGTGATCCCCTCGGCATGTGTTAGAGTGGTCTTCCAGAACCTGAGTGGGCATGTCTCTCCTTCAGGATGTCTTAGTGTGGTCTTCCAGGACCCGTCAGAGGGCGTGTCTCTGCCCTGGAGGTGTACTCGAGTGGTCTTCGGGACCAGACAGTGGGCATGTTTCTCCCTTAGGAGGTGTTAAAGTGGTCTTCCAGGACCTGTCAGTGGTCGTCTCTCTCTTCCAGGATTTGTTAGAGTGGACTTCTAGGACCGGTCATTAGTCATTGGACATGTCTCTGCCTCAAGATGTGGTTGTTAAGACCTGCCAGTAGGCATGCCTCTCCCTCATGAGGTTTTATACTGGTCTTCCTGGACCTGTCACTGATCAGTGGGCTTGTCTCTCCCTCATGAGGTCTTATACGGGCCTTCCAGGACCTGTTGGTGGGCATGCCTCTGCCTCAGGAGGTGTTCAATGTGTCAAGTGATCTTCCAGGACCTGTCAGTGGGCATGTCTGTACATCAGGAGGTGTTTAAGTGGTCTTTCAGGACCTGTCGGTGGGCAAGGGAAGACCTGCGGGTGGGCGAGTCTCTGCCTCAGGTGGTTTTAGTGTGGTCATCCTGGACCGGTCATTGGTCATGTCTCTCCCTCGTGAAGTGTTAAGAGTCTTTTTCAGAACCTGTCAATGGGCGTCTCTGCCTCAGAAGGTGTTAGAGTGGTCTTCCAGGACCTGAGTGGGCATGCCTCTTCCTTAGGGTTTGTTAGAGTGGTCTTCCAGGATCTGTCAGTGAGCGTGTGTCTCCCTCGGGAGGTCTTGGAGTGGTCTTCCAGGGCCTGTCAGTGGGCATGTCTCTGCCTCAGGAGATGTCAGAGTGGCTTCCAGGACCTGTCTGTGGGCATGTCTCTGCCTCAGGAGGTATACACATGCTGTTTGAGGATCTGCCACTGGGTGCAATGATTGGAGAATGATGGAGGCCGGTTATCACTTACCTTACGCTAACGTCCGCATACGGTAGCACTTCCCCATCGCAGTTCCAGCAGCTCTGGGAGGGGGGAGCCCCACAGAGACTCCCAAAGAAACTCTTTTTACTGGCAACCCCACCCTCAGCGTCGCTCTCCTCCCTCCTGGGTGTGAATCGCAGGGCCCTCACCCGATATACATTCACAAAGGGCAGGTCAAACTGTAGTGAGAAAAGAGAGAAGCTGCTGTCAGTTCAGAGCCTTCCTAGATATAGCTGAGAGCCTCAGATCAAACCTCTCACCAGAGAGCGCTGAGATCTTCATGGCCTACCTACAGACAGCTGAGGCCTTCTGAACAGGTCTCCAAAGAACTAAGACCACTGGCTCGAGTTCCTCGCTTTATATATACTCCAAAGATTAGCCCAGATCCTGCACCTTCACATGCCCTCTAGATCACCCAAAGCTCTCCTCCACCTGTAACATCCTGTCAGTCTCGTCAAAGTATATCTACACACACAAAAAACCCTTTTGTTCAAAAGGGGAGGGAACGGGAGGCTACGGGGCAGTCAGGGTAAGCTGGCCTCCAATAGACATGTATCACACAACAAGAAGCTACCCTGACTCAGGGTCTGATTCTTATAGAATGATGAGGCACACTATGCCCATAACTTATGTGGTGTTGGGCATCTCAAAAAAATGTATGGACTGTCCTCACACACCACCAGGTGTCATGCTTCATCATCGGCAGTCCTCGCTCTTTAAAAACCACGTTTGATAAAGAGCGGGCCTACACCTGGAGACAGGGAGGCACTTTTAGAACTAAGTGGGGGCCCGTGCTAAGAAAGTGAGTGAGTGAGAGGTTAAAAATCGATGCAAAACACTGCGTGAAAAATTAATTGCGCTGGGTGTGCTCGATATTAAAACTAATAGTGGGGACTAGGGGGATTAGTACCCCATCCCCATCTGTGTTGCCAACATGTTTCTGCCGTAACGGCCAGGAGGGTCCATGGCATTCATCGGGCGTGAAAGAAAAAAGGGGGGGCTCCTATCTTGTCTCAAAGAGACTAAGATGAATCCACTTTTGTAGGCTGGCTCTCGTCCAACTCTAACATGAAATTTCAAACAACCCCCGCGGGGAAACAACGAGGACGGAGCATAGGAGCACCACGAGGGACGCACCTTGAGGCAAGTGTGACTACAGGGGTCCCTCAATTCCTCCCTTCCCATGAGACACCCCTACCCCTTTTCGGGGGTTGTTTGAAATTTCATGTTAGAGTTGGACGAGAGCCAGCCTACAAAAGTGGATTCATCTTAGTCTCTTTGAGACAAGATAGGAGCCCCCCCTTTTTTCTTTCACGCCCGATGAATGCCATGGACCCTCCTGGCTGTTACGGCAGAAACATGTTGGCAACACAGATGGGGATGGGGTACTAATCCCCCTAGTCCCCACTATTAGTTTTAATATGGAGCACACCCAGCGCAATTAAATTTTCACGCAGTGTTTTGCATCGATTTTTAACCTCTCACTCACTCACTTTCTTAACACGGGCCCCCACTTAGTTCTAGAAGTGCCTCCCTGTCTCCAGGTGTAGGCCCGCTCTTTATCAAACGTGGTTTTTAAAGAGCGAGGACTGCCGATGATGAAGCATGACACCTGGTGGTGTGTGAGGACAGTCCATACATTATTTTGAGAAGCCCAACACCACATAAGTTATGGGCATAGTGTGCCTCATCATTCTACAAGAATCAGGCACTGAGTCTCCTCAAGGTACCTTCCTCCTGACATACTCTCTGAATCCCCCCTGCTCCTCTACCTCAGCCACACCCGGTGGATTGCTCTGGGTCCTACACCCCTCAGAAGCCTCATGGAATGCCCCAGGGACTGCGCTGAAGGAAAGCATGGATCACATCAGTGTTTCCAGCTCAGTCACACCCAATAGATAGCTCCGAGTCCTCCACCCCTCAGAAGTCTCATGGAACCCCTCCAGGGACTGCGCTGATGGAGAGCACGGGTCACATCAGGGTATCTACCTCAGTTACACCCAATGGATCGCTCCGTGTCCTCCACCCCTCAGAAGTCTCATAGAACGCCCCAGGGACTGCGCTGATGGAGAGCACGGGTCACATCAGTGTTCCTACCTCGTCACACCCAATGAATCGCTTCTTGTCCTGCTCCCTGACATGCTTCATGGATCACCCCACCTTCCTCCCTCCTGGCTGCCATGAGACTCGCCCAGCTCCACCTACCTGGTCCTTCTGGTTGGTGTGTCGGCTCAGGTGCCGTAGGAATTGGAACATGGAGCATTTCTTGACTAGGATGAGGTCCGCTGAGCCATCAGCAAGGTGGGCCGTGGGCGAGAGTCCATCCGGGCTCTTTGGACAAGCACTGGAGATGGCGGTCAGGTTGATGGCAATGAAGGAGCCTTCCGCGCTCTGCCAGTTGCTGTCTGCGGAAAAAGAAATGATTCAAGATATAACTGACCAGCCACCTTCAGGGTAGAGGGGATCCCCAAGGCTGTGAGAGAGAGAGGACTGGGAGAGCAGGGCGGGACCATCTGTTACCTCAGGGGCAGGATAAACGGCCAACGGAAGGACAGAAAAAACCCTGCACCCCTCAGGTGTCGTGTCCAGGACAAAGAACCAACTGGGGGACACAAGCGAACACACTATGCCCTCAGAAGTCCATGTCCAGGGCAGAAACGTGACCATGGGAGACGAGGTGGACGACATCAGTACCTCACGAGGCACTGGATCTATAGCGACTAGGGGTCTCATGTATGAGAGGGTTGCATCACGTTTCCACCATGCAACATAGTACATGCATGACGCAAATCCCTAAGACAGATTTTTGAAGCCATGCAAAGCCACTTTGCGTGGCTCTGAGTGGCTTCAAAAATCTGCAGTAACGCAACGCAGCGCAAACCGCTGCCTTGCATTACTCTGCCCTGGGAAGGCATTCCATGGGCGTTGCGTAGGTGTTCCCACACAACGCCGGTGGATTTTGTCGCAGATCCAGATTTAAAAGAACTTGTAAACCTGGGGATGCGCCAACAACTTGCACCTTCCCAGGAGACGCGCAACGAGGAGAAATATCTCCATTTATCCCCGTTCCTTCCTCTTTCTGTGTCTGCTGTATTCTGCAGGACACATAGAAAGAGGAATATGCCTCCCAGGATTGTTTTTGTGCAGGAAGGTGCCCCTTCCTGCACAAAAACAACCCGGCATGTAACACAGGCGCCCTTGCACCATGGTGCAAGAGTGCCTGCATTGGCGCTAGGCTGCCGAAACGGCGCCAGCGTAAGGGAAAGGACAGAAATGCACTGTATTGACTTAAATATGGCGCATTCCTGCCCTTTCCCTGTCACGCAGTGCAGCAGGGTGACTTGCTGCACTGCACTGCATCACAAGCTCACAAATGAGGCCCTAGGTTTGGAGTCTAGTACAGGTTGAAGCATTTGGTAGACGCTTTGAGAGCCTTCTGCGTCCAATGGTACCCAGAGATTGGGGTGCTTGGGAGGTCTCTGGGCGAGGCGGGGGGGGGCTTACCTTGATTCTGGAGCTGCTGGATCTGGTTGGCTTCAGCCTCATCGCAGTCTTCCTTGAGTCTTCCTGAGGACTCTGAACAGACGAGGCACCTAGAACAGAAGAGGCCAGCGGGTCAGAGAGCGAAGGCGGACTTTGATGGAGCGGCCACAATCATATGAACATCTCAGGCCCAGGTGTGCTGCAGAAGGCCAGGTGCTGTCATCAGTCCACCTGGGAATGGACCGTGGCTAGTGAGTGGGTGTGACCACAGAAGGGTGGCCGGTGGAGGGAGCAGGACGACTAGGTTTCTTTGGGTAGTTACTTTATGGTAAGTGCTATATAAATAGTTATTTGTAATTACTCATGTAGCGAGACATTCTTACAGTGCATGCGTATCTCCTTCATATAGAGCTTGGCAAAGTCAAAACCCTGCCTTGAAATGCTGCATCTGTTTCCTTGATGACGAGGCTAGATCTTAGGCTTCTGTGATGCTTCCCCCACAAGCATCCCCCCCAACTCCCTCCACAAGCACCCCCTCTATTACTTCTCCCACAAACTTCTGGGGGAAAAAGAAAACACTTTTGCTCTACTGTTTTCTTGTTTACTGATCCATCTTGGATCAGTAAATAAAAAGTAAAAAATGGCGCCCATGTCATTTTGTAGGCACGTACATGGTTGGTGATGCATACGCCATGTATGCAAAATAACACAACCACAGCAGCACTTTTTTTTCTCTCTAGCCAGGCTTTAAAGCAAAGGGGACGCTGTACAGCATCGCAAAAAAAAAAAAGTGTGCCAATATGTCGCAAAGGCGAGACCTATTGGCTTTGCCAGTGCTTGCTTGACATCTTACGGCATCATGTATCCCAGTCCACAGGGCATGCAGCCCCTGTTCCAGCAGCATGCAGCACTTACTGTGGTCGGACCAGAGTGCACAATGTGATGATGGCTTCTTTCTGTGTCTGCCTGAAGAGCTATTCTGCAGAGCGCAGCGCTGCCGATGGATGTCACCCTGGTAGGCTCTCCTTCCTGACCAAGCACAGTCAGCAGACGGGGGGGGGGGTCTGGCCAATTCCCCAACTCTGACAATATGGTGAAGTTCGGTAGGGGTCCAGGCCATCACTCACTGTTCGGTGTCTACCTACCATCCCCACTCCTACAGATGTTCATGGACAACGCGGTGCAGTGACTGCAGCTGGGGCTCACCTTGGAACCAAGGACACCACTGAGGGCCGGGTCCCTCGATGAAGATTTTGCCAAGAACCAACAATTTATTAAACAATCCTTGCCCCCTCTTCCAGACTCATGGAGGAATCTGAATCTTACTTGTAAATCCAAGATCCATTTTGATCAAATCTCAGCATTCAATCTTTTAAAACTGTTAATAGGTGAAACCTTAAAATCTTTTGACTGACTCCATTCTGGGGAATGCAGCTAAAGATCTGTCTTACCTGCTTTTTAGGTCTCGCAGACCTAGCGCTGGAGCGCGCATGCGCTCCTCGCTCTGCGAGGCTTATTGTAATCGGTAAGATTTCAGAAGTGGTGTTTAAGCCCCGCCCCTGCATTTCATTGGCTTGCGTCATCATCCATGCTAAACGCTGGTTTTGGATTGTACAGAAGGCTTCTTAGTTCCTCCTTGTTACCGCCCTGTCTAATTTTAGCCCCGCCCATCTGGACTGCACGGTGTACTTGCGGCGGTACACTATTGACTTTATTAGTTGGTGTAGGCACTTTTTTCATTAAAGTGAATCTGCTTTCACGTCTATGCATAGCATACATTTTTGCGGCGTTACACTGTTTTCTTTATTATTATTATTGGTTGTAGGCAATTTTTCATTTAAGTGATGCTGCTTTCACGTGTTCGTGTTGTGTTGATGCGTGGCGAAGGAAGCGCCGAATGTCCTCCGATTGTCTAATAATAAGCCACGGAGAGGTTAGTACATTCGGGGCAATACGCTGCGTGTTCAATTTTTGCTCTTCTGCTTTCACGGGAGAGGTTAGTACATTCGGAGCAATACGCTGCGTGTTCAATTGTTGCTCTTCTGCTTTCACGGGAGAGGTTAGTACGTTCGGGGCAATACGGTGCGTGTTCAATTGTTGCTCTTCTGCTTTCACGGGAGAGGTTAGTACGTTCGGGGCAATACGCTGCGTGTTCAATTTTTGCTTTTCTGCTTTCACGTCGCTGTGCATGTTTGTGTTGTGTTGATTTGTGGCGAAGGAAGCGCCGACTGTCCACCGTTTGTTTAATAATAAGCCACAGACAAGTTAGTACGTTCGGGGCAATACGCTGCGTGTTAACTAGAATGGGGCAAGTCCTGAGACAAAGAGGGAGGTAGAGGCTCACGGGGAGACAGAGCGAGAGAGACACAGAGGCAGTAAGAGCTTTCACGTGTTCGTGTTGTGTTGTTGCGTGGCGAAGGAAGCACCGAATGTCCTCTGATTGTCTAATAATAAGCCACGGAGAGGTTAGTACGTTCGAGGCAATACGCTGCGTGTTCAATTGTTGCTCTTCTGCTTTCACGGGAGAGGTTAGTACGTTCTGGGCAATACGCTACGTGTTCAATTTTTGCTTTTCTGCTTTCACGTCGCTGTGCTTGTTTGTGTTGTGTTGATTTGTGGCGAAGGAAGCGCAGACTGTCCACCGATTGTTTAATAATAAGCCACAGACAAGTTAGTACGTTCGGGGCAATACGCTGCGTGTTAACTAGAATGGGGCAAGCCATGAGACAAAGAGGGAGGTAGAGGCTCACTGGGAGACAGAGCGAGAGAGACACAGAGGCAGTAAGAGTGAGTGATATGCGCCAGTACTCGCCAGTGTGACAGGGAGCCACGGACAAGTTGGTACGTTCGGGCAATACGCTGCCTGTTCAACTCTTGCTCTGCTGCTTTCATGTCGCTGTGCATCTTTGTGTTGTGTTGATTTGTGGCGAAGGAAGCGCTGACTGTCCACCGATTGCCTAATAATAACCCATGGACAGGTTAGTACGTTGAGGCTTCTTAGTCCCTCCTTGTTACCGCCCTGTCTCCTTTTGGCCCCACCCACCCGGACTGGATCTTTCACTTGCGGCGTTACACTGCAGATGCCAAGCGGAGTCTCCAGGGGGAGGAGGGGAAACTAAGAAGGTAAACAAGCCTTCCAGCTGCCCTCTCGTCCCTCCCTCCCAGTCAGGCGCTATCCTCCAAGCGTGGTGTAAATACACCGATGGCCTTCTGTCCGACCCCAGGGATCAGATTTTCGCCTCTGCTCTTCATCATTCTGTAGTTACTGAAAGGTGCCACTAAAAATCCTCCCCCTTTTAGGTGCTCGTGTTTTTTATTTGCATGGAAAGTAGAGGGACAAAACTCTAGGGTGCTAAAGCCAGCCTCTTCCTCGTTGTCCAGTTTAACTGCTGACGTCATCACAGCTCATAAAATGGCCAAGGTGTCCTTAGATCAGGGCTATGCCGCCAGCGGGCAGTGGGCTGGCAGCGTCGCGGGACCGTTTCTCGGGGTGAGGAAGGTCATCGAGGACACAGCACGGCTATACACAGTGTAGAAGTATGCTCACAGCCCCTCGTTGTTGGTACAAAGGCGGTCATAACAGGCCCTAAATAGAACAGATTTCCTAACGTCCCAAAGCGACTCCTGCGATCTGGTTGCAGTAAGGCTTTCTGGTCACATTGCGGATCCATACCGTGATACGATCCGCTGAGGACACGCTGGCTTGTGCCCCGTCCATATGCTCTTCTATTAAGACCCTGTCGGTCTGAGCTATTGACATTGCAAATGACAATGCCTTTTATTTTTGTTTTCATTTTTGAAACATAACTAAAAGGCATTGTCATTTACAATGCCAATAGCTTAAACTCGTGTAAATGCGAGACCTATTGCATTGCAAATGCTTGTTCTTCATTCAACCAAATCAGTGCCTCTCCCTCTGGGAGAGAAGTGTTCCCGACCATCACAAAAATGACTAAATTATTCCTTTATTCTGTCCCCATTCTCGCTAAAGTGATTGAAAGTTGTGATGCAGCACAATTTTCAGAGCACATCTCAACAATGTTTGTGAGGGGCTTCAGTCGGGCTTCAGAGAGATACAGCATTAAAAGCCGCTTCACTCCAGGTAGCTGGCGGTGCACTTCGCATTCTGGATTCTGGCGATTCATGCGGACTTGTTCTGCTGGATTCGACACAGCAAATCACTCCCTGCTCACTAGGCTTCTCAAAGAATGTATGGATGGTGATGGTGTCGTCCTCACGCGGTTTGATTTGTGTCTTCGATCTGGCTGCGTCAGATTAAATGGACAACTGCTTCTTCAGTTCAGCTATGCTGGTGCAAGGGATCCTGCGAGATTCAATGATCGCCCTCCTCTTTATGTTGAATCCCCCGGAGTCTTCTGCAAGAACTCGGGGATCCCTTATCCTCGCCCAAAATGTAAAAAGATAACGAAGTCTATTTTAGAAATAGCTGTTCTCCTCCCTGCCCAAACACTGCAAACGGTTCAGGATTGGATGACCACCTGTCATCTGAAACGCAATCTCTTAAAAGCTGAATTCAGCTGATCTCATCTTCACACTCGATTTGATCAGTCCAGGACTGACACCTGTTCTACCTGTGGCTGAAAACAAGCCGTCATCGACCACGCCAAACCACTGGGTGTCATTTTTGATAAAAGGTTCAACCTACAAGGGCAAATCACCAGTTTATCCCAGAGCAAAACCCACATACTATAGTCCAATCCCTTGTGTTGTCAATGATTGACTATCAATTTTCTTTTGCCTGGAGTTCTTAAGATGCACCGTGCCAAGTGAAGGCGGTAACACCGCTGAGAGGCAGGCCGCTCTCTGGAGCCAAAGGGCGTGGCCATGGTACGTTCATGGAACTAAATATCGGGGGGGGGGGGCAGGTCCAAGGATCTTGAGGAATGCACAAAGGTGCAATCGTTCTCCAACAGTGCAACTGGAATTCGCCCCCCAGGGCTTACAATCCACTCCTCTCTGGGTACCCTTAAGACTAAGCGGACATGCTTTCTCTCACTTCTTGCCGGGTCCAAGTTACATTTATCAGTCTGGTCGGGCACACCTTGGACTCCTCTTTCTTGCCTTCCAGTCCTCCCTTCCCTGCTCCCATGTTTGTTTCTCCTGCTTTCGGTCACACTCACACCCTTCGCTCCCGGGGCTACTCATACCTTCAGCTTCGCACGTCCATGGTCGTGTCCTTGGTTTCTGCATTTGTTTTTACTCTCTTGTGTACTTTGCAACATTGATTTGCCGACGATCATTATTGGACTGACGTTGGTTGCGACATTTGTATTAATTTGTGCCTTTCGGTTGTTTACTCTGTTCTCTACACACCAAAGCTGATTCCCTGCTGACTGATATTGTGTAATGGGTTCCTTGGTATGTTGATCACTTCCCACCACCTTTCCTTGTTTAACTTGTCACTGTCATGTACAGTTTCCATGTTTTCTCATTACAAGACCAGAGGCCGTCTTTATGCATAAACCTTTATGGCTGCTCCAACCAGCTGCCCTTTAAAGAGCATCAAAACATCACAAAACGCACAGTTCCAATCGAGTATATAAACCCCGCCGCGCAGCTCATTCTTTTATTGCAGCTCCTACAGATAAGGACAGCTGCACATTTACTATTCAACACTTTCTCAGGTTTACGCTTTACTTCTTGTCTTTCCGTTTTTTAGGCTTTAACTTATAGTCATTCCTGTTTATGGAATGACCTGCCTTCATGTTTGTGTTGAATTTCTTTTTTAGGTCTCGCCTGAGCCAGCGCATGCGCTGGTCTGGTGAGACATTTAGTAGTGGGTTTCAGAAATGCGACCACTTTTTTTTGTCCTGGCCTAGAGCATGCGAGTACGCGCACAGTAACACGCGCATTCCTCGCATGCTCCAGGCCATCTGGCTTAACTTTCCAACCCTCCTCCCCCTCCCCCTCCCCCACCACAGAGCGCGTCGAGCAGCCGCGCGGCCGTGTCACTTTCACGGCCGCGCGTCACTTGCTCTCCCGCTCCTCCCCCTCCCACACCACAGCGCGCGGCCAATGCTTGTTTTATATTGGTGTTTCGTTTGTTGTTTCTCGCATTCTCTTTGTTGCTGCTTTGTCCCATCTCGCTGCATTGTTAATAGCCAGCTGCTTGTTGCAAGAGGCGGTGGGGTCTGCAGCCTCGCCGCCACGGTGTATGGTAGAATGAATGATGGTGAAATGCGCTCAGTCCGTGTCTGATGGAAATGGACATTTAATGCAGGTTTTGCTGCTCGTCAAAGGGAACAACTGTTATTTTTGGAATAAAACAATGCTTTAGCTGAGGCCAAGACGGGGGCCATATGTGATGGGTCTGGCATTAACGCGCCTTCCTGTGCATTGGGAGATGCAGTACAGGGTCCGTGCTTGCCGCTGCGTCGGTAGCTCGGGCACCGTACGGTGTGTTCTCGCAGCGATGAGGACTCGGTCTCTTTGGTTCGGCGGTCTGGGGGCTGCTGGGCGAAGGGCTTCCCCCTCCCAGATGGATCTTAGCTCACAGGGCAGGGCTTTGCAGCCCATCAAACAGGCTAACCGATTTAAGGGAGGTGTAGAGGGCGCTGTGAAGGTGCATCAGCTGGGATGTCGAAGCGCTAGCAGCATTCTGGATGAAAACAAAGAACTGGGCAGGCAATGCAACTGCAGGAAAGCTAAAGCATTTTTTCGCCTATTAATGTGTTTAAATTGTTTGTTCTTTTCTATATATGTAATGTAAAAAAAAAGAAAACTAAAGTTTTATCATGGTAAATTGTGGCTGGAAGACTGTTAATCTACCACTGTAACGCTGAGCAGAAGCAAATATATACATATATATATATATATTCACTGAAAAAACCATAGGTTTCAGACACGTTATAGTTAGAAATTAGCATTTAAAAAACCTTTGAAATTCACTGAAAAAACCATAGGTTTTAGGGACAGTTATAGTTAGTTGGACATTTCACTCGTACAAAACCCGTGAAATTCCCCGTTATAGTTAGTTCAGCTAACTATAACTCGCGCCCGCAATGCACTGCTGATGACGTCACATATTACATCACTCATGACATGGTCAGTGACATCACTGATGACATCACTGATGACATCTCAAATGACATCACTGATGACATCACTGATGACATCATCCAGTGACTGTGTGTTTCTGTAAAGTTTAAATATGTTTAATATATATGCCAAGGTGTATTGAATAATGAGTGGGTGTATAAGTGTCTGGATGGATGATATAGTAGGTGCATGACTGACTATTAGTGAGTGATTAAACGTATCTTACTAAATGCATGGGTTAGTTACTAAACTGTGTGAATGTCTTTATCCGTCTGTCTGTTGGTGTGTAAGTGGCTGCATGGGTTTGTAAATAGCTACATGAGTGTCTATATGAGTTATTGATTGGTTGTCTGAGTATCTGTATGGGTGCCTCAGTGTTTGTGTGGATGGGGTGTGTGACTGCACATAGATGTATCAGTGGGTGATTCACTGGGTGCATGGTTTCAAGAGTGCATCTGTGATGGACTGTATGGGTGGGTGAGTGTGTGTATGGGTGTGTTAGTGAGTGAATGTATATCTCAGTGGTACATGTGTGAGTAACTACATATGTGAAAGGCAGTATATATGTGTGTTGTAGTATATAAATGGGTATAAGTGAGAGTGTGTGATTGTGAGAGTGGCTGTATGGATGAGTGTGTACTTGTATTAGTGATTGTATAAAAGCGTAAGAATGTGCTAGTATTTGTATGAGTAAGTGAGCTGGTGTGCGTATAACTGTATAGGTGAGTAAATGGCAGTGTGATTAATTATTTCCATGACTGACTAGGTGTGTGAGTACCTCTATGGATGAGTGGTGGTGTGTGAGTGTCTATGTAGGTGTATTAGTGCATATGATAGTCCTGTACTGAGTGACCGTAAGTATGAGTGACTGTACAGGTGAGTGAGTGGATGTGTGTGTAGACCTAAGAATCAGTGAGTGGGTATGTAGTTATTGGTGTTGGAGTGTCTATGGTTTTGAGAATGGCAGTCTGTAATTTAGAGTGGGTGTATCAAAGGTTATATTAGGGTGTGAGAGGATGCATGAAATTATCACATGGATGATGTCATCAGTGATGTCATTTGAGATGTCATCAGTGATGTCATCAGTGATGTCACTGACCATGTCATGAGTGATGTAATATGTGACGTCATCAGCAGTGCATTGCGGGGCGCGAGTTATAGTTAGCTGAACTAACTATAACGGGGGAATTTCACGGGTTTTGTACGAGTGAAATGTCCAACTAACTATAACTGTCCCTAAAACCTATGGTTTTTTCAGTGAATTTCAAAGGTTTTTTAAATGCTAATTTCTAACTATAACGTGTCTGAAACCTATGGTTTTTTCAGTGAATTTCAAAGGTTTTTTAAATGCTAATTTCTAACTATAACGTACCTGAAACCTATGGTTTTTTCAGTGAATTTCAAAGGTTTTTTAATTGCTAATTTCTAACTATAACGCCCCTAAAACCTATGGTATTTTCAGTGAATTTCAAAGGTTTTGTAAATGTCAATTTTTAAATGTATTAATTGTTATATTTATTTTTTTGATACTGATTTACTATATTTTTTAAACTATTTATTTTTAGATATTTTATTTATTAAATTACATTGTAATTACATTATACATTACATTACAAAATATACTTTCTCAGAATGAATTACTTTAGTTTAAATAGTTTGCAAATAGGCAATAGAGTTTTAAGTACAGTTGTTACAGTTGTTGCAATGGGCAACACAATTTCAAACACAATGCAACATTGAGCTCAATGTGATTTTCTAGTTAAATGCAATTAGTTACTTTATGGATTACTTTTCTAACCACAGGACTGGATCCTAGATTCAGTCCTGGGACATCTCCTGTAAACAGTTGAGTAAAAGCGTTTTGGTTACAGTAGTGATTTTTAAGGAATATTATTGTATTTTAAAAGTTGACACTTAGTAACTTTTTCACATATTTATTTATTTTTTATTTATTTTGAAAGTTTTATAGAGCGCGAACAAGACCCTTGCGGGTATCAGAGCGCTTTACAGGTAAGTGTCTTAGATGCATAGGTACAAGGTAAAAAACATAACGATCCATGCTGATCAAAGATAGTGAACACACCCTATAGTAAGTACAAACGTTCTATAAATATCCGGCATAATATAGATATAATAACTTGGATACATAGATGGACAGTCAGCACTATAAAGTTCCATGTAGACATAGTGACAGTAGTCCATGCTCAAGTGAATTTAGCCATGAGAAGCGATTTCACTTCTTTTTTGAAAGATGCAGTAGAGGGATTAAGTCTAGTCTCTGGGGGCAGAGCATTCCAAATTCTGGGCGCCATCCCTGAAAAGGTTCGGTTGTACGTTTTTTCTTGTTGAATCTTTGTGGTTTCAGTAAGAGGTTTTTCGCACTTCTTGAAGATCTGATCCCACCTGAGGGCGCCAGTTTCTGTGCCAGATAGCTGGGTGCGCTGTGATGAATGGCTTTATGTGTCATACATGCTATTTTCAAATGAATTCTGGCTTCGAAAGGTAGCCAGTTAAGGGATTTTAGGTCAGGGGATATGTGGGAGCTTCTTTTGGAGCCAGTGATAAGTCTCGCTGCGGCGTTGATTGAGGCTCTTAGTGGGGCCGTTGCAGCTCTGGGCAGGCCACAGAGAGAGACACTCCCGTATTCCACTCTTGGGATGACTAGAGCTTGTACTGCCAGCTTGAAGTCCTTTTCAGGTAGGAAAGGTTTCAGTTTTCTCAAAGTATTTATCTGAAAGTTAGCTCCCTTTGTTGCGTTGCTGATGTGTTTCTGCATTTTGAGGTTGCTGTCCAGCGTTATTCCCAGCGATTTCGCGGAGTCAACGATGAGGGGTTGGCAGTTGAGTGCTGTAAGGTGTTTGATCCATTCTTGCATTACTGGTACTTGGGCGGGAGGAGCAATTAGGAGGAATTCGGTTTTGAGGGCGTTCAATTTTAGATAGTTTTCTGCCAGCCAAGTCTGAGTTTTTCGGAGAGTTCGTGTTGAGTAATTTGATGTCTTCTAGGGCAGTGTTTCCCAAACTGTGGTCCGCGGACCCCCAGGGGTCCGTGGCACATTCCCAGGGGGTCCACAGGCAGCAGTTTTAATAGCACTGCAAAGTTCCTTGTATAATTAGCCATTTTCGAGCGACAATAAAAGTGTCAAGAAAATGCCAGTGATTAATGTACCTGCTGGAGAGAGATGAGTTTTGTCCAGTGACAGATTTAACTTATGTAGCACAGAGGGTTAATATGCCTACTGCAAAGAACGTGTACCATGCATTTTAAACAGTATTTTATGTGCATAGGTCATTGGGTTACTGCTTTTGTCACAGATTCTTTTGTTACTGTGCAATTCATAAGAGACAATCGTAATCTAGCACAGTGACCTATAAACTGTCATCAAAGAGCTGCTTGCAAACTGCATGGTACAAGTTAGTAACTTATGTATTTTCCCAGTCTATCATTAGCCTGATGCTGCTAAAAAGGTTTATTTGGGTGGAAATACATTTTGATTGTTAAAGTCAATGCTAACCACTGTGTTATGTTCTGAATCCTGAGTTTGTGCTTCTCCAGACCAAGCACTCTTTAAAAATGCCTACCAGTATGAATGACGTGAATCCTACACCTTGTAGTCCCCTCTGCCTTATGTAACATTTTCTATATACTGATTTACACGTATGATTCATTGTCTCTATATGTGTGTGATGTAAAGTGCTCTGACATCCTACAATGGTATGAGAGAAGCTATAAAACAAATGAAATACATGTGTCAGAGGGGCCATGGAGAGATGAGAGGCACTGTTGGAGGGTGATAATAAGGGAATCATTGAAGAACCCCAACAAGGATTTTCGTATCCTGGTGCATAGTAAGGTCTTCACTTACTATTCTTTAAAAACCAATATAATTAATTATATAATGATAAATGTGTTGTAGACTGCACCATTGTTTCCTACATTTTTTGGGGGAGAGCCTCCCAAAGCCTCCTTTGTAGTGGTCAGGCTCACGCACTGCACTTGCTGTGCACCATATAGGTCCTGGTCTGAAAACATTTGCCAGGGCTGCTTTGGGTTTCCAGTCTGGCCCTGGCAGGAGCAGGAGCCTCATACTGCAAAATAAAACCAACCATTCAAAGGTTAGTCACGGAGATGCAGCACCAACCTTCCCATTAAAAGTTTGTTTTTTTGCAAATTCTTTCAATATAAAATACTAAAGGGGATATTTACAACAGAATTGGCAGAGTGTGTCGTTAGCCTCCTAGGTTTAACGACACGCTCCGCCACTTCAGAAACGCAGGGCTGCACCATATTTACAAGAATATGGTGCAGCCCTGCGTTTCCCTGCGCTGGTGCTACACTTAGCAGTGTAGTGCCAACGCAGGCACCCTTGCACCATAGTGCAAGGGTGCCTGCATGCAGGGGAAGATTGTTTATGTGCAGGAAGTTCCCCTGCCTGCACATGAACAATTTTGAAATGCCGTTTTGTCACTTTTGTGTGCTTCCTAATGCAGCACACATGAAAGTTACAAAATGTCTTTTTAAAGATTGTTTATGTGCAGGAAGGGTCACCTTCCTGAACATAAACAATCCAAGCGTTTTGCTATTTCCATTGGAAAAAGCAAAAACATGGAGTAATAAAGCATTTCTCCTCGTTTCGCCACTTAAGACCAGGTTTTCCCTGGTCTTAATTTTGGCGCTGCCTCCTATTTACGCTGCCCTTGTAAATAGAGGGGTGCGTCAAAATCAATGGGTGTTGCGGTGGAACGCCCACCTCAACTCCCACTGCCCACCACTTTCACGATAAGCATTGCATGAAAGGGGGCCTTATTTACAAGGCAGTGTTAAGCCACTTGGCTTAAGCTGCCTTGTAAATAAGGCGAAGCCCCTATTGCCACGGGAACATCGCAAAAAGTGACATTCCCACGGCGATAGGGGCTTGTAAATATGCCCCTAAAATCCTGAGTAATTCGAGTATTTGTTTTGTGTGCACACGTGTTTATTTTTTTCGAGTTACTGTTTTAATGTTTGAAATTTAAATCCTACAAATATCTTGGGGGTCCCCGGCTTCCAGTGGTGACTCAATGGGGGTCCTCAGGAGTCAAAAGTTTGGGAACCACTGTTCTAGGGTATGGATCTTGAGGTATAGTTGTGTGTCGTCAGCGTACATGTGATATTGAACGTTTGATGAATAGAGAATTTCAGTGAGTGGTTCCATGAATAGATTGAACAGCGTCGGAGATAGAGAAGACCCTTGTGGGACTCCTAAAGTGACTGGGATGGATTTGGACAGGGAGTGGTTGACCATGAATCGTTGCGATCTGTTTGGAGGAACGAAGTGAACCAGTTGAGAACTGATCCAGCTAGTCCCATTCTGTGTTGCAGAAGGTCTATCAGGTTATCGTGTTTAACGGTATCAAAGGCCGAGGAAAGGTCTAGCAAGATGAGTAGGCAGGCTCCGTTCTGATCTAGGATTTGTAGAGCATCATCAATTATATGGGTCATGGCTGATTCCGTGCTGTGACCTGCCCGGAAACCTGATTGGTATTTGTTGAGTAGGTTGAAATGGTCTATATGTCTTACCAGCTGGAGGTGTACACATTTTTCTAAGAGTTTGGCCAGGGTATGGATGTTGGATATGGGGCGGTAATTGTTTAGGTCCGCAGGGTCAGCAGTAGGTTTCTTTAGAATGGGCGAGACCTGTCCGGCTTTGAGGGTGTCAGGGATGCATCCTTGGCGTAGAGAGTTATTTATGATCTTGGTCCAGAGAGGCAGCAGAAACGGGGTGAAGTCTTTTATTAAGTTTGCTGGGAGAGGGTCAGTGAAGTGATTGGCAGGGTTCAGGGCAATAAGTATTTTGAGAATAGCTTCTTCATTGTATGTATTGAAGGTTGACCAGGATGCATTATTTTTTAGGTCGAACTTTGATGAGTTACGATGTGGAGCATTTAGAAGGGATGGAGATAGGTTCGGATGTGAGCCAGTGTGTGTGATTAGATCGTTGAGAAGGTCCTTCTTTATGCTATCAGTCTTCCGAGTGAAGAAGTCAGCGAATTCTTCACAGTTGGGTCGTGGGCCTAAGTTATCTTGGGGGCGGGGAGGTGCCTCCTTAGACTGAGTTTTGATAAGCTCGAAAAGTTTTTTGGGACGATTTTTGGCCTGTTCTAGTTGGTGGCTGAAGAAGTCTGATTTAGTGCGCTTGATCTTTCTGTAGTATGCGTTTCTTTTTTTTCTAAGTATCTTGAGTAGATTATCGGATGGAGCTGATCTCCATCTGCGTTCCGTTATTCTTAAGGATCGTCTGTCCTCGTTGAGTCTTCCATCGTACCAAGGCTTAGAGTCTTTTGTAGAGACTCTCTTTAGTTGAAGGGGGGCTACCTCATTTAGTATCATGTTCATGGAATTGAAGTAGTGGTTGGTGAGATCATGAACATCGAATAACTCTTCAGGGGGAAGAAGTAAGTTGGAGCTGGAATTTTTGATTGTGTTAGGATCAGTGGTTTTCAGATCCCTCTTCCAGACTTTACGTCTTGTGGGTTGAACCGAATTGAGTTTCACTGTTTCATTGATGAAGAAGGAGATAATATGATGATCAGACCAATCACATGGATGGATCGTATCTAGCTGGATGGAATCAGCTTTAGAGATTACTAAATCAAGGATTGATCCTTTATCGTGCGTAGAGCTGTTGCAAATTTGGGTGAGGTCGAGATCAGAGAGGAAGTTTTTGAGCCTATTGACCACTGCATCATTTGGGTCGTTCCAGTGGAGATTAAGGTCTCCTAGAAATATTTGGGTATTTTGATGTCCGGCATTACTAGAGACTATGTCCATGAAATGTTCGGTAAAGGTGACGTTATCACCTGGTGGATGATAGAAGGTGTGCAGAGAGCAAACTAGTTTGCCATTGCTAGTGATGTCGAGGCATATGTATTCACAAGAGGGAAATACAGGAGATTGGGATCTGTTTACTGAGAGAATATTACGGTGCATGCAAGCGATACCACCCCCTGTCTTAACAATTCTATCCAGTCTGATGATGTTATAGGTTGGGGGTACTAGTATGTCAATGATGGGTGTAGAGGATTCCTTTAGCCAAGTTTCGGTTAAAATTAGCAAATCTGGTTCTTGTGTGAGAATGAGGTCAGCTATGTCGGCTGCATGTCTTGAGGCCGATCTACAATTTAGTAGTAAACACTTAAGGCGGGGCGTGGTGTGGGATGTATTGGGTTCCCGAATGAGGGGCACTTGTTTGAGGTTGTTTTCGATGATACCTCTGGGGTTGTGTTTAGTGGGCCTGTGGGAGTTAGGGGGAATACTTGGAATTGGAGCCGTTTTGGGCGGGTTATCTGGAGGCATAGTGTTGTGATTCCGGTGTGATGGCTCATAGGAGTGGAGTAGAGAGACTAAATCTTTCTCAGATAGCGGATTGGTCCTACGGAATGGGCGGGTTGATTTATTATGAAAAGGAACTGATTTCCACCTGGGCGTTGAATAGTTCGTGGTGCCTACTGGATAGGTCGGATGTAAATTTGATATGGTCTGTCTTGCTGATCTAGTGTTCCAGGGTTGGATCAGAAGAACCTCAGATAAAGCTTGTAGTTCTTCTTTGATTTGCCGTAACGAGATTATTATCTCGTCAATTCTAGGGTCTGATGAGGGTGGGAGCAAGATTGGTGGATGTATTGTGTGTGAGGTAGATGTGTTTACGTCCCGTGAGTGGTCAGAGGGAGGCACGTCTTCTCTGTTGCTGTGGGGCGTCCTATTTGGTTCCCTCTCCAAATTGGGGGAGGTGGACTGGAGTGGGGAATGGATGTATGAGGTGTTGGGGTGTGCGGTGGGGGTGTGGTCGTAGATGTGATCGTAGATGTGATGGTTTTGCGGGGGTAAAGCCTGGTGAGTGTATTAAGGTTGTTGTTGTTGTGCTTGCGTCTCGTTGGTGGTAATAGGGAAGAGCGTATTCTAGGTAGTTGTACGGTGTTCTATCTGGTTCTCTCTTCGGATCGGGGGTGGTGGACTGGAGTAGGGAGTCGAGGTAGGAGGTATAGGGGTGTGCGGTGGGGATGAGGTCGTTGGAGTGATGGTTTTGCAGGGGTTAGAGTTGACAATGGGGGAGATATGTTCATTCCAGGGGAGGATGGTGAGTCTGTGATGGGTGTAAATGCTGGTGCAGTAGTGAGGGGGAGTGTCTTATGGAGGAGTTGAGCGGGGAGGGACCTCAACAATAGCTAATGGTTGTGATATCAGTGAGGTGGTGTGTGAGTCTGTGATGGGTATAATTGCTGGTGCAGTAGTGAGGGGGAGTGTCTTATGGAGGAGTTGAGCGGTGAGGGGACCTCAACAATAGCTAATGGTTGTGATGTCAGTGGGGTGGTATGTGAGTCTGTGATGGGTATAATTGTTGGTGCAGTAGGGGGGGTGAGTGTCTTATGGGTGCGACGAGCGGGGAGGGGGGAGTAGCAAGGCGCTCGGGTGTGAATATTGGTTGGGATAATAGAATCACCAATGTTATCCTATGGGAGGAAATTCACTTAGCAGGTAAGTAGTGTTATCGTTACTTTTTCTTACTCAGTGTTGGATCCTGGATCCAGCACTGGTGCATCTCCTGTAAACAGTTGAAAGAATGCATTTAAGTCATACAGGCGATTTTTAAGGAATATTTGTAATTTGTGAAAATCGACACTTTGAAACTTTTCTGCTGAAAACCAGACAATGGATTCCTATGGAAGGAAATATAAGTTACTGGTAAGTACGGTTAGAATTACTTTTCAGGGTCAGTGCTGGGCTAAAAGATGCAGCACTGGGTTCTCTCCTGATAACAGGTGAGTAAATCGAATTCGTAGTTCGGTTGATTTTAGAGGAATATTATAAAGTTCCAAAACTCCACACTTAGAAGAATTTCAAAGTGAAATCAGTCAATGTTAGCCTATGGAAGGAAATTCAAGTTACTGGTAAGTACGGTTAAAATTACTTTTCAGGATCAGTACTGGGCTGAAAGATGCAGCACTGAGGTCTCTCCTGATAACAGGTGAGTAAATCGGAATTTGTAGTTCGGCTGATTTTAGAGGAATATTATAAAGTTCCAAAACTCCACACTTTGAAGAATTTCCAAGTGAAACCAGTCAATGATATCCTATGGAAGGAAATTCAAGTTACTGGTAAGTACGGTTAAAATTACTTTTCAGGATCAGTACTGGGATGAAAGATGCAGCACTGGGTTCTCTCCTGATAACAGGTGAGTAAATCGGAATTCGTAGTTCGGTTGATTTTAGAGGAATATTATAAAGTTCCAAAACTCCACACTTAGAAGAATTTCCAAGTGAAACCAGTCAATGTTAGCCTATGGAAGGAAATTCAAGTTGCTGGTAAGTACGGTTAAAATTACTTTTCAGGATCAGTACTGGGCTGAAAGATGCACCACTGAGGTCTCTCCTGATAACAGGTGAGTAAATCGGAATTCGTATTTCGGCCGATTGTAGAGGAATATTTGTATGTTTCAAAAATCGACACTTAGAAACTTTTTCAGCAAAAGCAGGCAATGATATCCTATGGAAGGAAATTCAAGTTACTGGTAAGTGCGGTTAAAATTACTTTTCAGGATCAGTACTGGGCTGAAAGATGCAGCACTGAGGTCTCTCCTGATAACAGGTGAGTAAATTGGAATTCGTATTTCGGCAGATTTTAGAGGAATATTTGCACAATGGTGAAGGGAGGGGCGGGGCCTGAGGTGACATCTGTGCAAACGCGCCCGCGTGGCGCGTTTTAAGTTGGGGGATTAAGTTCCCTTGAATCATGAGGGTCCCTGGGGGCCAACTAGCCCACCAGGAACCTCCAGTATGCGCCAGGGGCTGCGTTGCAGAGACGTGTACAGAGGCCACGCCCCTTTTACACCTCTCTGCAACGCAGCTCTGTGGCGCTTTTAGAAGTACATGGTGGGCTAGTTGGCCCCCAGGGACCCTCAGGATTGAAAGGGATTTAATTCCCCATCTTAAAACGCGCCACAGGGCCTGTTTGCACACATGTCACCTGAAGCCCCGCCCCTCCCTTCACCACTGTGCAAACGCGCCCCGTGGCGCGTTTTAAGTTGGGGGATTAAGTCCCCTTGAATCCTGAGGGTCCCTGGAGTCCAACTAGCCCACCATGTACTTACAAAGCGCCACAGAGCTGCGTTGCAGAGAGGTGTAAAAAGGGGCGTGGCCTCTGTACACCTCTCTGCAACGCAGCCCCTAGCGCATACTGGAGGTTCCTGGTGGGCTAGTTGGCCCTCAGGGACCCCAGTATTCAAGGGGAATTACTTCCCTTCTTAAACGCGCCAGGGGGCGCGTTTGCAGAGTACTGCAGGGAGGGGGCGGGGCCTCCGGCACGATGCCGGTCGTGTTTTTTTTTTTCTTTTTGTTTTTTAATGGGAGGGGGCTGCGTGGCCCTCCTTCCCTGCTCCACTTTTGGCCCCGGGGACCCCATCCCCCGGGGCCTGAGCATTTTATTTTATTTTTTAAATTTAAAAAAAAAAAATGGGAAGGGGGCCGCGTGGCCCCCCTTCCCTGGGCCTGTATTGGCCCCGGGGACCCCATCCCCCGGGGCATGGCCTCGATTTTCTGATTTTTTTTATTATGAGGGGGCTGCATGGCCCCCCTCCTCAGGCCATCTAAGGCCCCGGGGACCCCATCCCCGGGGCCGGCCTTGCACTTTTTTAAATTTATTTATTTCTTTTTTTTAATTTGGGGAGGGGTGGGGCAAGATGGCCGCTGAGTGACCGCTGTGAGGGCCTGTGCCGGGCTCTCTCTTCCCCTACCTCTCTCTTGATGGATAGTTGGACATACCTTCTGCTTGCATTGGGGCTCGAGGCTCGTGTGGGGAGCTTTGCGGATCGCCGGCTGACGGCTTGGAGGTCGCGGATCGGCGCGGTCTTTCGGCGGCTCCCGCGGCTCCTCATCGGAGTCGGCTTGCAGCTGCGGTGCAATATGGCCCCGAAATCGAACAAGGTGGCTAAGGACTTGAAGTCGAAGGAATCCGGCGTGGCTGCTGGTACTCGCTTCCGTCTGGCCGCTGGGGGAGATGGAAGTATGCGGCAGCAGACAGTTGCTGAGGCGTTCCGGGCAACAACAGCCTTAATCTCTGCTGACTCTGGAGCCATGACGGCACAAACTGCCCTGGATATCCCGAGTGTTGCGGGGCGGCAGAAGGCTCAGAGGGGCGCCGATGCAACTGTGGATGTGGCCAGCTCGAGCTTGGTTGTTGCCAGTGAGATGGATTCTGGGCAATGTAGTCCCCTGTTACAATTAGTTGATTTTTCTCTGGGGCCAGTTATGAATGAAGTGCTGAACGACGTGTCCGGGGTTCATGGCCAGGATAAGGGCAATGAGCCAAACAGTCTGGGGGACGCAATTGCTTCATGTGGTGGCGGGCAATTAGTCAACACTCGGCCTAATGAGGGGGACTCGCTGCCAGCTGATAGTCATACTTCTAACACTCAGGCAGAGGCGGCCACAGGATCGGAATCGGAGTCTGCTTTGCCTATTGATACCGGGCTGGCTACGAAGTCTGCTAGTTTTATTGGCAAAGATAATGCCACAGACAAGGATAATCGTGATGGTGGAGTCCCCCCACTTTTTACGTGCCCTGTACAGAAGGACTCTCAGCTAGATTCTCATCCTGTCATATCTGAAATGCCACAGTCTCTGGTGCAGGTGGCAGTGGTGGAGACTCAAGGGAGTAACTTCAGCAGCACATTACGGGGTCGGAAAAACCAAGATCCATCGTGGCTAAGTGCTCCTCTGCTATCCCCAGAAGGTGATAAGTTCTTTTCGCTAAACGATGACTCTGAATCTTCTGTGCCTAGCGTGTTGATAACCTCAGAGGAAACTGATTCAGATGAATCTTCAGCGACCCAGATGACACAACGCAGTAGGTCTAATAATTCAAAACGTCGGGCTAAGCCCAAATTAAAATCTAAATCAATGGATCTAACTACTCGCAAACTTGAATGGGACTACTCGGCTGCAACATTGTCTTTTGGTATTACCCATGGCCCAGAGACAGGAACTGAACTACAAAGTGGCAATGATGCTCCCCCAAATCCTGAAGCAGTTGCTCCCTCCCCCACCCTAGAGCTGTTATACACGACTCTCAAGCAGATGCAGGGGGAAGCAAGACAGGAGAGCAGAAGAGCTTCACAGGCAACTAAAAATTTACAGGGGGCAATCCGCAAGATGAACAAAATATGTGCTGATACGACCGCACGAGTCACTCAAGTAGAGGAAAGAACGGCTAATGTAGAGACACAGGTTGATAAACTACAGGCTTTCCAGGAGTCTCAGGAAAAACAGTCCATGGACGTATGTTGGAAGCTTGAAGAATTTGAAAATCGGCAGCGTCGCAATAACTGTGCGGCTGCTTGGCTTGGAGGAAAGTGTTGAAGGGGAGAACATCATGGCCTTCGTTACTACGCTGCTGAAGGGTGCCTTTCCTGATCTTGCCCACTGGAACTGGGAGATGGAAATTCAACGGGCTCATCGCTTCCCAATGTTCAGAAAAGCTCAGCCTAAAGATCCAGGGGAGCGCCCCAGAGCCATTCTTATCTTTGTGGGCAACTTTTTACTAAGACAGGCAATAATAGATAGAGCCAGGCCCGATTCAAAGAGGTCTTTTGGGGGCACACCTTCTTCGCTCGGCCTGATTTTTGCCACATGACTGTAGAACGAAGGTGGCGCTTACGACAGATGATATCTCTGTTTCAGGGGAGGGTAGTGAAGCATTTTTGCTATTTCCTGCACGGCTAAAAGTTATTACTAAAGGGAGAGTTAGAATGTTTTTTTCTGAGATTAAGGCTCAAGAGTACCTCACTGAATTAAAAGAAACCAAAGGGCAGAGGGGGTATCCTCTCTCTTGCAAAAAGGTGGTGCCACCACCGCTGCTGATTAAGGTTTGACGGGATTTTTTGTATATGTATGTTAAATTTTCTTTTGACTGACAGATGATTGACAGTTGGGTACATAAGAAGTATTAAGATGTTATAAGTCACTGATTTATTAATATGGTTGGATAAATTTGGGAAAGCTATGATTTAATAGAGAGGGGTCGGGGGAGGGGGTTGGTACGGTCTGAGCCGAGAGCTCAGCAGCCATATTTAGGTCATGTCTGACCTTTCTGCCTGTAAGGAGTGTGTGGGGGGGGGGGGTGGGGGCGGGGGGTCGCTTGTGGGTTTGGGGGGCACGGTTTCAGCACAAAGCAGGTATATATATTTTTTGCGGCATGTTGATGAGGTTGGTACGTGGAGTCATAAAATATCTAACAAAAGGTTAGTAAGATCTATATGTAGTTTGGAGATACTAAGAAGTGGTAGGGCTGGGGTTTTAGGTAGGAAGCTTGGAAACACAATAATATGAGTTTACGAATAGGCACAATTAATATCAGTGGATTAAATGACCCAAATAAGAGGCAGCGGGCAGCAATTTTGTTTAAATCCTTGAGTATTGATATTCTTTGTCTCCAAGAGACTCACATTGAAGGTAATAGAAGCCGTATTATGGAGCAGTTAGGATATAATCTTATGGTTAATACGTCTCAGGGCACTCGAACAAGAGGGGTTGCTATTATGACTCGCAGAAATGACATAAAGGTTATTAAAAAAGCTGCAGATCAATGGGGACGATGGGCGATTGTTGAGTGCTCAGTTGCTGAGGAAAATATGACTATATGCTCTGTTTATGGATCAACGGGGGACGACCCCGAAGTCTTTGAATTTTTGGACACTGATCTTGCAACATGGTCAACTCCTATAATTGTATGCGGGGATTTTAATATTAATGGGTTGGGGGTACACTGGGGGCTCTTAGGAAGCAGATATGTTGGTAGGAAAAAAGGGTCGGATCGGCCTTGACTAACCTGATTATAAATAATGGCCTTTTGGATGTCTGGTCTTATCTGAAACCTAATGATTTGGGCAGCACCTACTTTTCAGCACCACATAAGGTCATTTCTCGACTTGATTATTTTTTAGTATCACATCAGGGTATAGTGAATTCCAGGATTGAGAAGTTACCCAGGATACTTTCGGATCATAACCCCTAGTTCTAACAGTTAGCTTTATAGGGGGGCCAGGCAAACCCGTGTATGGACTTTCGAACGGAGGCTCTTATATGATCCAGAATATGTTTCTCATATGAAGGGTTGGATTCGGGAATTTGGGGATTTTAATCGAGGGAGCACAAGTTTAGGGTTTGTTTGGGATGCTTTTAAAGCCGAGGTTAGAGGGGAAACAGCTAGTTATAGTAAGTTTCGGCAAAAGAAGGAGGTTCAACAAGAAGAGGTGGTAAGAGACAGCCTACTTAAACTAGAAGAGGTACTTGCTATGGCCGTTAATACAGGTAGTTCTACAGAAGAAATTATATTCCAGCTGGCCATAAAAAAGGCTGAAGCAGGGGAGCGTATTGCTGTGAAGGCAGCGGAAACTTATTTGGCAAAAAACAGCACTGTCATGAGTTTAGTGAACGGGTGGGGCGTACCCTAGCCGTTAGGTTAAGACAAAAGACCTCTTTAGGAGAGATTTCAGAAATATATGATGCCGATCGGAGATTAATCACCGATGGTTCTGGGATACGGGAGTCGTTCCATCAATTCTATCAACAGCTTTATAGTAAAGAATTATCAGAGACACCGATGATAATGCGAGAATATTTAGAGAAGATACCTAATCAGCGGGTTGAGTCTTTAGACATGGAGGCCCTTGAGGAAATTCTAACACAAGAGGAAATATTGACCTCTTTGCAAAATTTGCCATCTAATAAGGCTGCGGGCCCCGACCAGATCCCTCTTGAGTTTTATAAAACTTTTATTGATATAATTATATTGGATCTGGTCGAGATTATAAGGTTAGCCCAACGGGGAGGATCAACACCAGAGTCATGGGCGGGTGCAGATATTATAATATTTCTGAAAAAGGGTAAACCACCGAGAGAGCCAGGTTCTTATCGGCCTATCACGCTTATTAATAGCGATGTTAAGATCTTTTCTAAGGCAATGGCCACAAGGTTAAATAATATTCTCTATAAAACTATACATCCCGGCCAACATGGGTTTATAGTAGGCAGCGGAACGACGCAGCATGTGCGTCGAGTAATTACACTTTTTGATGCCACAGAGGTTTCAGGGGACCCTATGGCTGCTCTGCTGCTCGATGCAGAAAAAGCCTTTGATAGGGTCTCCTGGGATTTCTTATGGGAGACGCTGAAATGGTTTGGCCTGGGGTGTGGTTTTGTTAAAGCCATACAGACATTATACACGGCACCTACAGCCCGAATAAGGGTGAATGGCGGATACACGTCCTTTTTGTCTATCGAGAGAGGGACCCGACAGGGTGTCCATGCTCACCTCTGCTTTTTGCCATATATATTGACCCATTAATACGTTTATTTGAGGCTAATAATGAAATTCTCCCCATTGTCTGTCATGGCCTGGAAACTAAAGTCTTCGCTTATGCGGATGACGTGGCTATCATTGCGGCAAATCCCCTTACTGCACTAAGGGCTGTAGAGCAAGTTTCACAAGAATTCGGCAAACTCTCTGGGTATGCATTGAATAGATCTAAAACCCAAATTCTTAAAAATAGGCATGTTAATATAGACGACCCTCGAGTTGCAGAATCTGCAGTTTATTTGGGAATTACGATAATGGCAGATCTGGGGAAAATTGTAGGGAGAAATATTCATCCAATTATAAACAAAGCTAGATCTGACTTTGATAGAATTTACAATCTGCATTTATCGTTAGTTGGTCGTTGTAATGTGGTGAAGATGATGTTTTTACCGAAAATCCTTTATCTGTTCAGGGCAATACCTTTGGAGTTTGATAGACATTGGTTTATAACCTTGGAAAATATTGTTAATCGTTTTATATGGGCACAGGGGAAAACAAGGAGGGCTCTTAGATTTATGTCATTACCTCGGGAGCGAGGGGGGTTTGCTGTTCCGGATTTTAGGCTTTATTATTGGTCGGCCGCCCTTCAATACATGAGTATATTGTTTGGTACATCTCCGGGGGATCCTGATGAAACAGGACTCCCCGATGTATATAAGTTATTGTTAGGGGATCATGCCGAGAATTGTTTTATGAAATTTAGCGAGCCCAGTTATTACAAAAAGACAAAATTTAAGACGCTGATGGCTGCTTTTAAAATCTGGGTAGCCTTGAAAAAAAGTTTGGTTTAGGTAGGCTTAATTATTATACCCAGTTATATAAAAACCCTATGTTTCCAGAAGTCTTTTCAGATCCGACAATGGCAGAATGGTCAGAGAAAGGGATCCGGATGGCCGGGGATCTAATTCAGAACGATGGCTTCCGCCAATTTACGGATTTACAGCTGGAGTTTGGACTGGATAGCAATAATTTTTTTAATTTTTGCAGCTACGTAGTTTTTTCTATAAAAAAAAGGGGGGGCTCAAGGGTTTCTCTAGGAACAAAGTTATAGATACCATAAGGAGCAAACCGAAGGGATTTATTGGAGTCCTGTATACTGAATTAATTATAACAAAATTGGATGATTTGGGCAAGCATGCGGGAAAATGGCAGGTACGGGTGGGGGTAGAATCAGAGCGGTTCTTTGAATCCCTGGAACTAGGTCAGGTATCCTTTTGCTCTGCTGGGTTACAAACGCAACATTACAAGACTATCTTTGCTCTGTATTATACCCCAGCAAGGATTTCACAATGGGGTGGATCAGTTGGTATTACATGTTCACGGTGTGGCTTATTAGCAGCTGACCTGGTACATATGTTCGCGGCCTGTCCACGTCTGGAAAACCTGTTAGAGTCCATTATGAAATTTTTAGATTTATCATTAGGGCTGAAAGTTAAGCTTACCCCCGCTTTGATCTTATTGGGAGTTAGCTGTGGTGAGCAGCAAAACCCGGCATATCAATTCCTTTTTGTGGCAATGGCGGTTCTGCGGTTAAGTATTGCCTCGGCCTGGCTTGATACTCAACCCCCACATTTCAACAATGGTTATCACGGTTACTCTCATTATTTATCATTGAAAGAGCTATCTACGAGAGAAAGGGGAAAAGGGCTAGAGGGTTGGGGCTCAGCATATGGTCACCCCTGGTACGGTGGAAGGAATCCTAATTAGATTTATGATAAAATGATTTATCTGGTGAAATATATTGTTTTTGTTGTTGTTTTGTTTTGCTTTTAATTGGCGATGATATTTATTATAATATGATTTGATGTGCTGTGGACCGATATGGATTTGTTTCTTTTTGTACTTATTATAATTTTTTGACAGATTGTTGTGATATTGGTTTATGCCTCATTGTTTACTCTGTTTATGCTTTTGTGCTGATCTTTTTAAAAAAATAAAAAGAATTTAAAAAAAATAAAAAATAAATAAATAAATTTGGGGAGGGGGGCTGCGTGGCCCCCCTCCCTGGCCACTTATGGCCCCGGGGACCCCATCCCCCGGGGCCTGGCCTCCGTTGGGGACTGTGGGGGTCCCCAAACCCCCACAGTCCCGCCGGCTCCCCGTGTCCTATGGGAGCCGGCATTGCTTTCCACATGGGGAGCAGCTAACATGCTGCTCCCCATGTGGAAAAGCAATCAGCTGGATATTGGAAGCGAGAGCAGGTTTCCTGCTCTCTCTTCCAATATCCAAAGCAAGTCTGCAATAACAGGACGGGAGCCGCGAGGCTCCCGTCCTGTCATAGCAAACTACAGTGTCCCGAGGGTAGGCACCCGGGACACTGCAGGAGCCCGACCCTGGGGGTGGTGGTCCCCAGGGCCATCAAGGGCTCAGGAGGGGGCCGCGCGGCCCCCTCCCATCCAGTGCACAGCCCGGGGAGGTGGTGGTCCCCGGGGCTTTGAGAGGTCCGTAACGGACCCCCATATTCAAATGTTTAGTGCCCGGGGAGGTGGCGGTCCCGGGCGTGTGGGGGCTGGAGCCCCCACACAGGTTAAATTAACAAATAAAGAAGCCCCGGGGGTGGCGGTCCCCGGGGCTGCGGGAGGACCAAGAGCCCTCCCGCACCTTTTTTCTAAAGCCCCGGGGGTGGCGGTCCCCGGGGCTTGGGAGGCCTTAGAGGCCCCCTACATAAATTAAAACCCCCACCATGCCCCCGGGACTTGGGCCACCCGGGGCAAAGTTACCATCGAGCGCGGGAGACCGCGCTTCGATTTTTTCTCGGCAGGATCCGCGCTCCTGAGCGCATCCTGCCCGATTTTTTTTTTTAAAAATGCTTTTTTCTACCCAGGGGTCCTTGTGGGACCCCTGAGCAGACCTAGGGAGTCAGGGTGTTTCTACCCTGCCCCCTTTGTGCGTTTGCGCACTTTTTACTGCTTTCTTGTTCCTCGGTTCTACCGAGGAACAAGATGGCTGCCAACACTTCCTGGTTTGGAGTGTTGACAGCCAATTAGCAGACAGCTCGTGATCGGGAGGGTGCGCGAATCCGACGCGGCCATAGATATATATGTGATTTTTCTTTTGATTTTCTCAGGAACTACTGAACGGATTTACACCATTTAACAAAAAGGGTTCTTTCTGAACCAAGAACTACCTCTTTGCCAAATTTGGTGTAATTCCGTTCAGCAGTTCGGGCTGTAACCGTGTCTAAAGTTTCCTATGGGAAAATGAATGGGGAAAACACGTTTTGGGACCCCCTTTTTCTCGGCCCCCGCTTGACGAATCACCCCGAGACTTTCAGGGTAGGAGCAGAGCGGAGCGGGCCATAAAGTTTGAAAATTTCGCGAAGATTCGTCAACCGGCAAGAGAGTTATTTCAAATAGAATGTCGCGGATTTCCTATGGAAAATAGGTCCTAACTATAACTATCTACTGGCGACCGCCAGTAGATTATATATATATATATATATATATATATATATATATATATATATATATATATATATATATATATATATATATATATATATATATATAAGAGGAGACACATATATCTGCTGCTTTGTATATCTTAAATTCCCTGCTCATCCCGAACGAAAACCCAGAATTAATTAATGTGTTTCTGCTGGCTTAGGGCAGTGCTGATTAAGGTCACAGGACTTCGGTCGGGCCCGGACCGTTGTCACTTTTCATTAATGTCCTGAACGGAAGCGCGGTGCGCGCGCTCACACTCAAATCACAGAAATGTCAGGCTGCATGTGTGGACACGTGTGTCACGGCTGGCAGTGGCACGCAATTTGGCCTTGGGTGAAACTGAAGCAAAGGAAAAATGTACTGAGTGAAATTATTTATTCTCAGCAAATAACTTTAATCGAGCAATGCACCTGCAATCATATATGGAGAGAAAAACCAAGCAGCACATCTTTTCTCATAGAATCTAAAACACAGACTGAATTGTCGATCTTTTTAAGAATTCAGAATGGGATCTCTGTAACAGGCAACGTCGTGTAATAGTAGTGTAGGATTTTAGCCATTAAATGGATAAGTGCACGTTTCACTTAGGCGCAAGCGAGTTGAAAATATGTTATTATTCAGGGCAAGTGATATTTTATTATTCCCATTGAAAAATGGAAACCGAATGAGCATTCAGGTGTCGGTTTTTGGCATCACAAAAACGGTTATGTGCATTAAGAAACCCACGTGACATATGCCACATACATGCTATAAAAGCAATGAGTGCAAGAAACAATTTGATATGTAAAAGTTGATGCAAAATTATCGGTGAAATTCATGTAAATAAAAAGTAAGCAATTTTTTTTAAGGTTGTTTCCTGAAAAAAGTTGCTGCACAATGAGAACGCGTGCATTAACGTAGAGGAACAGTAGTACTTATTAACACAGGCCTATAGTATTTAAATAAGACCTCCTGCACTTTTTGATCACTTTTGAAATGTGTTGTGCATTATTATAGCAGTACATGGTTCTCAGTCATTTGGGACTTGTATCTTAAGGCCGTCCCACCTGTCCTGCCAGAAATGTAGAACAGTGCAGCCTTGTAGTTGAGGCACCAGTAGCCTAGACTTGTTGAGTGGTGTTTAGTTAACATCAACACAACGAATATGAAACCATTCAGGGCACACAGTCCTCACATGTATGACACGCATGTCTATCTTCAGCTGGTCTGCGTTCATGACATCAGCAACCCCTTGGGGAGAAATATTAATGGATTTTTTAAAAATTGATCCTCGCTAAAATAAAAGTGATTGGCAACTAGAAGTGCACCTCACCTGTCTTGAGCTGGCACAATGATCTTTCTTTGTTTTCTAAGTACTTGGATGTATGCATCTAGATGGACCTCAGCAGAGTCTAGTATGATCTGCCAGCTTCCATCTTTATACCCAGAGAAGACCCACCATTACATCAGGGTCTAACTGTATAGCTCTGGTCTCTTCAGTTATTTACATGGGAAGCTATGATTGGCTGACTTCCTCAATTCCACCTTGGGCTACCTCAGGCCAGTCTGCCTGGAGTAAGGCAGCCAGACTACTGTCTGGAGTCAAGAAGTTTGGTCTCCTAGCCCTGGAGTTAAAATGCCCGACTAGTCTACCTCCTTCCGAAAGTGAGTGGCTCAGTGTGGCATGCTTAGCCTACAAGGCCATCTAGCCCACTAGCTAAAACAGATCCCAGGTTGCCTAAGAGTCGTCTAAGACCGTTCCAAAGCAGATCATCTATGCCCTGTTTATGTAGGCGCCCAAACACTAGAACTCGTGCTTAATTCCCGAGGCCATAGCACAAAGTGCTCTACTTATAGACTTAAGACCCAGACCTCCCTATGTAGTTCATCTTTATTATTGTGGTATGTTCTGTGATTGTGTGTCCATCTCAAAATACGACTTTTTATCAACTTAATGAATTTCTCCCTCGTTCTGCCTCCCCCCACACACCCACAAAGAAAAAATATATAAGATTGTACCCTGTGGGCAGAAATGGAGCTATGCAATAGTATAATTGTGAGGCTGATGAGAATGGAATTTCTGCTGTTGGAAATATTGGATTTCGTCTGGTGCACCTTTAAACCATCAAAACGTAAAAAATAATTGATCTCCACTGACTGCATCTGCACATCATCCAAAAAGATGTTGGCACAAATTTAGAAAGGATGCCATGGTGTCCTCATACTGAAGGGAATGTTAATCATCACTTGGTTGAGTTGACACATTTTTCATTTTTAACAATTTGACAAATGGTGCCCTCAGTGTGGTTGACCTGGCTCCTCTTTCATGGGTATTGTTTAGGGAGTTTAGTATGTGGGTAGATATTTTGCGGTCTGTGGCAGAAAAGAGAAATGGCTTGGACCAGGGCCAGACTGGTACTAACACAGGTACTAGTTCCCAACCTTCACCCTCCGATTGTTTATGCCCCCTCAAAAAAAAAAAGCTTTAACAAACAACCATTGCAATAGGCAGAAACAAGTTGCCAGCATTGCAAGAACAAAAGAAAACTGAGGAAATTTTTTATTGTAAATGCTTTTTTTAATATGGTCGTTCAGTTTTACATAATGCCTTCTTGGTCATATATAAAGTAACAAAAATGCTTCTGACACTTTTTTATTATAACTTTTCAGCATGCTGCACAGCAGCCACACTTCTCTACAGCACAGCTTGAAGACATTGGCAAAGTCAATAGCTCTGGCTAAACACTTATAAGGCCCCAAAGGCGAGACCTATTGGCTATGCCAATGCTTGTTTATATTAGGTAAGGTTTATTTATTTCGTTTTCTGAATGAGCGCAAGCCCCCTCTAAAGCGGTCTGGTTTCAGTGTTTTTTCCCCTTCAGTGACTCCGTCTGGAGTTTTATTTTAAGCAGGTGTGAAAGAGTGAGTGACTCGCCGTTAGTTTTGTTTGAAGTGTGGAACGAAGGCAGCGCGACTTCCTGCTTCTGTTTATGTGCACAAGAGCACACGCCTGGGGAGAAGTGCGCCTGAACACAGCTCACTCCTCCTTCCCTCATTCGGCCCCTTCGGTCTAAGCGTATATGATGCGAATGGACCATTGAAAAAGAAAGGGGACTGGGGATAGTTTATGGCTGCCATGTTCGCTTGGAAATGTTGTTTTTCTCCCCGTGGGAACTCATTTCCAAGCAAGAGACAGTGAGTCAGGCACCTGCTTCTTTGTGAATTGAGTTCATTTGAGCTGCAGGATGTAGTTACGGCCTTTAGGTTACTTTGGTAGATGAAAAGTCTTTCTTTTTCAAGCAGTTTTAGAGGAGTTTGAGCCACGACAGAGAGAGCAGAAGCCGCAGGCTCACCTCCTGAGATGAATGAGGCATTAAGAAGTATTTTGAGGCAGGCCCAAGACCTTCCACCAGGGAAGCAGTGGAGGCCGCTTGGGGGGTCATCCTTCAGGGGAGGATGTTTACACTTTACCTCTGGAGCCTCATCCTAGGTTAAAGGGTCTAAAAAGACGAAACAGCCCGAAAAGAGAGGTGTTCATGTTTATTGAGAAGAAACATTCTACGGGGGGCTACCTCAGTGCCCCTTTAGGGAGAGGTGACGCTGGTGCTGCGGTGGAATGTGGGGTCTCTAGCGGCACAAAGCGAGGATGCGATTCTCTGCTTCGGAGGAAGAGCTCGAGAACGACGAGATGGAGTTTGATGAATGTGTGTTTGACCCGGAGGAGGGTTCGGATATTTTGGGAAAGTCTGGATGAAGGCGCACAATGCCCTTCAACCTCAAAGGCAGGGCCCTCTGGGTGAGGACATGTTTAATCTAAATACAAAAAGACATCCTCGTAGCTCTGTGTGGGGGCCCCTGAAACATCTTGCAAAATGTATTAAGTTATGGTTGAGGAAACCATTAGAGAAGGTGGCTCGAAAGTAGTGAGAATTGAGTGTCACAGACTTTTATATAAACTAGTTCTGCACTGCTCCTGATCTGGATCCGGAGTCGATAACTTTGCTTTTAAGGATTCATTTGGGTGAATCTTGGGTGCCGGGTACCAGGAAAAGGCACAGGGGGTTTGGATAAGATGGAGTAGTCGGTGCATGGAAAGGAATTTGGAGCCCGTTGAACCTCCTATAACTGAGGTGGCAAATATTTCAGCTGAACGGTTTAAATCCGGTTTATCCTGTAGAACCATTAATTATTATAGGGCAGGAGTGTTGGCTGGGCGTGCTGTAGTAAATGACTATGCTACAGTGTAGGAGAGTAGGATCTGCCTCTTATGTTGCCCCCACTTTTTTTCTGATGTTAGCACTGGTTTCTGGCTATAGTCTGGCTGGGTCCCTGCCAATCAGGGCCCCAGCCTCTCTGTTCTCTCTAAACGACATGGAGTGCACTCTAGGTGCACTAGTGATTGGATACTGTGGTGCCTTATGAGTCCCTAGTATATGGTACCTTAGGTGCCAAGGGCATAGGTACTTCACAGGCCTACCAGGGGCTGCAGCATGTGTTATGCCACCCCTGGGAAGCAGTCTAAATCTGACACCACAGGCCTGCTACTGCAGCCTGGGTGAGGTGGTGCTAGCACCCCTCACTGAGATATAGGTTTCCTATATCTCTCCTGCACACACATATAAACCTATCAGTCACCCCTAAGGCAGGCCCTATCAATCCTGAGGGCAGGGTGCTTGGCTTCTATGTGAGGGGGTGCCTCTGCCTGAGCAGGGCCCCTCTGCAGCTCTCAGAGTCTATTCTCTGGTGCTGTTTGTGGATGCGGTTAAACCATATACTCTTTAAGTGCATTATATCCTCGCGGTAAATGCTAACTTTGGAATGGCTGCATCAAAACATGTCGTGTTTGGTGTCAAACATCTTGGAATACTACCCCCCGCCAATCTTGGCGGCGGGGGTAGCATTCCACCCTTCTAGAGGGATAAGACATGTACCTGCTGTGGAAACGCGGTAGAATCCTAAAGAGCCCGGGCATCACAAAATGGATGCCACCAGTCACAGACACTGGGCTGCCCTCCTGCTGATGACCGAAACTCGCAGTGGAGGAAGCCCAACAATAGGCATCCTGTCACAGGGAGGTGTAACCACCTTCCAGACAGGGTTTAGTGTATTGGGGCTGGGTGGGTGCACTCTTAGAGTGCTTTGAAGTCCTGCACTGGGGAGCAGAAGGCTCCTCTGTGCATATGCCAGTTCAAACCAGCTCAGGGGCTACCTGCCCCTGCTCTGGCGCGAAACTGGACAAAGGGAAGTGGGTGTAGCCACCCCTCCCTTGACCCTCCCATAGGTGGGGTCATAGAGCTAGTCCATCCCCTCTTTTTAGTATAAGAGGGGAACCTTGCCATTGCAAAGCAGATAACCCCTGGACGACGCTCTACAGAAGAATCCTGGCCCTTCGACGTTCCACTACCTTTGGAAGACAGAAGAATCTCCTTGGAGTCAAGGAGTGACTCCCCTGCTTGGCAGGCACCAAAAACGACAACGACGGTCGCAAACTACGCCGCTCCGCCGGAGTCCAAAGTCCCTGCAGCCCAAGAAGTGGATTTCCTGACCTCTCCCAGGCCATCGTGAGTCCCCAGCGAAGCTGAGGCAAGTGGACCCCACGAGTAACGAGGAACCGCGACCCCTGGGTACCGTGCACTATTGTCGAGTGCAACCCCTTCACAACGTTCTACGAACCTGTGCTTTGGACCACGTGTGGTCCCGACCTCCAACAGGAATCCCTCCGAAGATCAGAGGCCTACACCGTCCCGAGTGACCGTGGGCCCCTGTTGAGTGATTCCGCCCGAGGTGTCTTCGCGATCCCTTGCCCGCTGGCTTGTGGGTCCCCAGAAGACTTCTTAAAGCAAACCAAAGGGCTCCCCTGGTTGCTCCAGGCCTGCCCTGACTTACCCTCGCTGGGTGAGTCCCTCAGACCTTGCTGGTCTGCGCCATCGACTTTTCTTCATCTCCCCGAGACTTGCGGCTGCCAAGGCTTGTTGGCTCCGATCGAGTTGCCGACACCGCAGTCAGCTGCAGACGTCGAGGACACACCGAATCCAGCTCCTGGTCGTCGTCGACGCCTCCTGGACCACGTGGCTGAAGAGTCAAGGCACCCGCAACCGACCTGAAGCGACCGACGACGGTGGGCATCCATCTTCCTTGCCCCGGGTCACTGCCAAGTGACTTTGAACACTGTCCCCTCTGCTTTCAGGTCATCCTTCTTCAGAATCCAGGCTTGGATTCCACTGGACACTTCTTCAGCTCCCGCAAGCAGCAAGTCTTCTTTGTTCGCCATTGAAAACGACGCCGCGACCCGACACCAAAGGACACCTGTGCACCCGGCTTCCCTGGGTGAGGTAACTCCAGCACTACGGTGCTCCTGTGGGTGTGGGCCCTAGAACTACTTACCCTGTAAGTGACTTGCTTGTAGGTTCTCCCGAAGTATCCTAAAACTCTTTATTTCCAACTGCGACTTGCCCCATTGAAGTTAACGGCGATTCGCGCCTGTGTATCCACACTGCACGCGTCCCCCGTGGGTCCTTTACTTACCTGCCTTGGGTGGTTTTGTGAGGCCCCAGCACTTCTGAAGGCCCTAGGCCTTGTCTCCCTGCAAGTCGTTGTTTCTAAGTCTCTTACTTAGTATATGGTCTGAGTACGCCCCTAGGGCCCCAGCCATATTTTGTGCTTAACTTATTGTGAAACGTTGATTTGTGCATATGTTTGTCTTCTAATCTCATAAAGAGATTAGTAGAGAGTTATTTAGAAATAAATACATATATATTTGATATATATACCTGTGTGGTGTCTTTTCATTTGGTGATTCAAGAGATTATATGGTAAAACAAGCTGCTTTACATTCCTCCGAGACTTAGCCTGAAGGCTGCTCTCCACAGCTACCACTAGGATAGCTTTCTTTAAAAGGTTGTCTTAAACCTATCTACCATAAGAGTCGATTTGCCCTGGTGCAAGGTGTCCACTTTAATTAGTGAACAGCATATACCAGGCCAACTTCTCACATTGGTGGGCAGCGTGTGGGATTCCAGCTTGCCATTGTTTTACCAGAAAATCTCTATTTGAATTACTAACTGAAAACCATTATAGGTACTCAAGGTACATATAAAGTCAAGCTTAGTATCAATAAGTTCTACTGAACTTAGAGCTGTGTGCCAAGGGATAGCACACCCTTTCCACAGCTCAAGCTAGGATCAGTAGGCCACAAACTAGTGTAGGTAGTACAACACTGCACAACACTAGAATGTCCTTAAAGGGTGGACCCAGTGGATCCACTCAGCCTCAGTATAAGGACATGGCTTTCTCTGACTTGAGAGCCATGTGTGTTGACAGACACCTGAGGCTAGGACAGAGTCCCTCAACCCTGCACCTGATAGATCTGCTAACAGCAGATGACCTTAGATTGGCTCTAGGAGCTAAAGGGTTTGAATCAGTGGGTGGGTCAGTCATAGTATCTGGGTCAGATGATGAAAATCAGAATGACCAAGACTCTGTGATTGAAGGGCCAGGCTCCAAGGGGCCTGAAAAGGACAGAGGAATTCTCCCTAAGAGAACTGACAGAGAGGAGGAGAGGCACAGATCCCCTTCCAGGGAATCTGACCACTCTTATCACTCTGGCAGAGAATTTGTCCAGCAGAGGAGCTCATACTTTTCCTTAAGAGAGACCTCCTCTGAGAGAAGGTGCAAACTGCTCCAGTATGAGGAAGCCAGAGTGGCCCTCAGAACCAAGCAGTTGGCACTGGATGAGAAGCCCTGGAGATCCAGAGAGCTTCTAGAAAGAGGGGTTAGAACCCCCTGGTGGCAGCAACAGTGTCCCTAGAGGCAGAGAATATATTCCTGACCATAGGAACCTGAGCAAGGTTGTTCCTCCCTACCAGAGTGGGGATGATATCCACAAGTGGATAACTGCTATGGAGAGGGCCTGTAGAGTACAGCAGGTCCCCCAAAAGCAGTGGGCAGCAATCTTGTGGCTCTCCTTTTCAGATAAAGGAAGAGACAAGCTCCTCACTGTTAGAGAGGAGGATGCTGATGATTATGAGGTCCTGAAGAGTGCACTGATAGATGGGTTTGGCTTAACCACTGAGCAGTACAGGTTAAAGTTCAGAGATACCCAGAAGGCACAGACTCAGGACTGGACTGACTTTGTTGATTGTGCAACCAAGGCTCTAGAGGGTTGGCTGGTTGGCAGTAGGGTTACTGATTTCAAGGGATTGTATAATCTGATGATGAGAGAACAGATCCTAAATAATTGCCAGAACCAGTTGTTGCATCAGTACCTGGTGGACTCTGATCTGACCTCTCCCCAAGAATTGGGAAAGAAGGCAGACAAATGGGTCAGAACCAGGGTGAGGCAGAAAACCCAGAACCAAGGGGGTGACACTAAGAAGCAAGATCCTAAAGGCTCTGAGAAAGGTGGGGATAAGTCAAAAGACCAGAAGTCTTCACAAGGGCCCCAAAAATCTGCATCTGGTGGGGAGTCACAGTCCAACAAGGGAAAAGGCCAAAAGAAGCCCTGGTGCAAATTCTGTAAACAGAAAGGGCACTGGACTTCTGATTGTACAAAGTCCAAAGACCAAACCACCACCACTCCTGCCCCTAAGGCAACTGTGCCCCCTAGCTCAGCTACTGGTGGAGGTGGTACGCAGAATAAGGGTGTAGTAGGGTTGACCCTGGGTTCTGAAGTGGATTCTGACCTAGTCAGAGTGACCACTCAGGCAATGCTGATTTGTGAGGGAAACATTGACATGTCCTTCCTAGTAAGCCCCAGTAATCTGGGCAAGTACAAACAGCAGCCTTTGATAAATGGCAAACAGGCTTTGGCATTTAGGGACACAGGTGCTAGTGTCACCATGGTGGCAGAGGACCTAGTGGACCCTGGACAGGTCATCCTGGGTGAAATGTACCAGGTGACCAATGCAAGCAATGTCCAGACCAACCATAGTCTGGCAGTTGTGAATTTCTCCTGGGGAGGGGTAACTGGCCCCAAGAAGGTTGTAGTCAGTGCAGACCTCCCTGTAGAATGTCTATTGGGCAATGATCTAGAGACTTCAGCCTGGTCTGAAGTAGAGTTATGGACTCATGCTGAGATGTTGGGCATCCCTGCAGAGGTATTTGCTGTGACCAGGTCACAAGCAAGAATGCATGACACTGAACCAGCTCTGGATCCTGGAACAATGGACCAGATGCTTCCCAAGAGGAGGAGCAGTAGGGTTAAGGCAGTGCCTTCCCCTCTGTCTCAGATCAAGGATTCACTTCCAGAGGGAGGTGAAGCAGAACCTGAAGAAGGAACTGCCCCAGAGGGACTTGAACCTGACCAGGTTGAGTTCTTGGGGGCAGGGGGCCCTTCCAGGGAAGATCTGAGCAAGGAGCAACAGTGCTGCCCCTCTCTTGAACCCCTCAGACAGCAGGCTGCTGCTGAGGCTGCTGGGAGTGCTAGTGGGTCCCATAAAGTTTATTGGGATGAGGGACTCCTATATTCTGAGGGTAGAGACCCAGCCCCTGGAGCCACCAGGAGGTTGGTAATACCTCAGAAGTTTAGGGGTTCCTCTTGACCTTAGCACATGATATCCCTTTGGCAGGACACTTGGGCCAAAACAAGACCTGGGACAGGCTTGTTCCACATTTTCATTGGCCACATATGTCAGAGGACACAAAGGAGTTTTGTCGCTCCTGTGTCACTTGCCAAGCGAGTGGTAAGGCAGGTGGCACAACAAAGGCCCCCTGATACCACTACCTGTGGTGGGGGTACCCTTTGAAAGGGTAGGGATTGACATTGTTGGTCCCCTTGACCCTCAGACTGCATCTGGGCACAGATTTATCCTGGTGGTAGTGGATCATGCCACCAGGTACCCAGAGGCAATTCCCCTGAGGACCACCACAGCACCTGTGGTGGCAAGAGCCCTCATTGGAGTTTTCTCCAGAGTGGGTTTTCCAAAGGAGGTAATTTCTGACAGAGGTACCAACTTCATGTCAGGATATCTGAAAGCAATGTGGAAGGAGTGTGGTGTAACTTATAAGTTCACCACCCCCTATCACCCACAATGCAATGGTTTAGTTGAACGCTTCAACAAAACCTTGAAAGGAATGATTAAAGGACTCCCAGAGAAGCTTAGGCGGAAATGGGACCTTCTTCTTCCTTGCCTGTTGTTTGCCTACAGAGAGGTTCCACAGAAGGGGGTTGGTTACAGCCCATTTGAGCTTCTGTTTGGGCATCCTGTGAGAGGTCCACTATGTTTGGTAAAAGAGGGCTGGGAGTTACCTCTCAAGCCCCCCAAACAAGATGTGATGGACTATGTACTTGGTCTCCGCTCCCGGATGGCAGAGTACATGAAAAAGGCAACCAAAAACCTGGAGGCCAGCCAAGAATTGCAAAAAGCTTGGCATGACCAAAGGCTGTGCTGACTGTATACCAGCCAGGACAGAAAGTGTGGGTGTTGGAGCCTGTGGCCCCAGCAGCCCTCCAGGACAAGTGGAGTGGCCCCCATACAATAGTTGAACAGAAGGGAGAAGTCACCTATCTGGTGAATCTTGGAACTCCCAGGAGCCCCCTAAGGGTGCTTCATGTCAACAGATTAAAGCCATATGTTGACAGGGCTGACATGGGCTTGCTCATGGCAACTGATGAGGACCAGGAGGAGGAGAGTGACCCTCTCCCTGACCTCCTCTCTCAGAACCCTGATGATGGGTCAGTAGATGGTGTTGCTTTGGCAAGCAGCCTCACTGACCATCAGCAAACTGAGTGCAGACAAGTTCTGCAACAGTTTAGACATATGTTTAGCCTGACCCCTAGTCAGACTACCTGGTGCACCCATGAGGTGGACACTGGGGACAGTCTGCCTGTCAAGAATAAAATCTACAGGCAACCTGACCATGTCAGGGACTGTATCAGGACTGAAGTCCAGAAAATGTTGGAGTTAGGCGTGATTGAGCCTTCAGATAGCCCTTGGGCTAGCCCAGTAGTCCTGGTACCCAAACCTCATACCCAGGGTGGTAAGAAAGAAATGAGGTTTTGTGTAGACTACAGAGGCCTCAATGCAGTCACTAGGACTGATGCCTATCCCATACCAAGGGCAGATGAGCTGATTGATACTTTGGCCTCAGCCAAGTATCTAAGCACATTTGACCTAACAGCTGGCTACTGGCAAATCAGATTAGCTGATGATGCAAAAGCCAAAACAGCATTTTCGACCCCTGGTGGGTACTACCACTTTGTGGTGATGCCCTTTGGATTGAAAAATGCACCTGCCACTTTTCAGAGGTTGGTGAATAAAGTTCTGGCAGGGATGGAAACTTATTGCTCAGCTTATCTAGATGATATTGCTGTCTTTAGTTCCTCCTGGCAGGATCACCTGGTCCACCTCAGAAATGTTTTGGAGGCCCTGCAGAAAGCAGGCCTCACTATCAAAGCCACCAAGTGCCAGATAGGGCAGAGTCAGGTTGTGTACCTGGGCCACCTTGTAGGTGGAGGCCAGGTTCAGCCTTTGCAGAGCAAAATCCAAACCATACTGGAATGGGTTGCTCCAACCACCCAGACACAGGTGAGAGCCTTCTTAGGCCTGACTGGGTACTATAGGAGGTTTGTCAAGGGATATGGATCTATAGTGACCCCCTTGAATGATCTTACCTCTAAGAAAATGCCAAAAAAGGTTCAGTGGACAGCTAGCTGTCAAAAGGCATTTGAAGACCTAAAGCAGGCCATGTGCACTGCCCCCATCTTACAGAGTCCAGACTACACCAAAAAGTTCATTGTCCAAACAGATGCTTCTGAGCTGGGTGTGGGAGCTGTACTGTCTCAACTGAATGATGAAGGTCAAGACCAGCCAGTAGCTTTTATTAGCAGAAGGCTGACCCCTAGAGAGAAACGTTGGTCAGCTATAGAGAGGGAGGCCTTTGCTGTGGTATGGGCCCTGAAGAAGCTGAGGCCATACTTGTTTGGTACTCACTTCATAGTTCAGACTGACCACAAGCCCCTCCTATGGCTAAAGCAGATGAAAGGTGAAAACCCAAAACTTTTGAGGTGGTCCATTTCCCTACAGGGGATGGACTATACAGTGGAACATAGGCCTGGGACCCAACATGCCAATGCAGATGGACTCTCAAGGTATTTCCACTTTGAACACGAAGACTCAACTGGTCAAGGTTAGTTTAGTGTCCCTACGTTTGGGGGGTTGTGTAGGAGAGTAGGATCTGCCTCTTATGTTGCCCCCACTTTTTTCTGATGTTAGCACTGGTTTCTGGCTATAGTCTGGCTGGGTCCCTGCCAATCAGGGCCCCAGCCTCTCTGTTCTCTCTAAACGACATGGAGTGCACTCTAGGTGCACTAGTGATTGGATACTGTGGTGCCTTATGAGTCCCTAGTATATGGTACCTTAGGTGCCAAGGGCATAGGTACTTCACAGGCCTACCAGGGGCTGCAGCATGTGTTATGCCACCCCTGGGAAGCAGTCTAAATCTGACACCACAGGCCTGCTACTGCAGCCTGGGTGAGGTGGTGCTAGCACCCCTCACTGAGATATAGGTTTCCTATATCTCTCCTGCACACACATATAAACCTATCAGTCACCCCTAAGGCAGGCCCTATCAATCCTGAGGGCAGGGTGCTTGGCTTCTATGTGAGGGGGTGCCTCTGCCTGAGCAGGGCCCCTCTGCAGCTCTCAGAGTCTATTCTCTGGTGCTGTTTGTGGATGCGGTTAAACCATATACTCTTTAAGTGCATTATATCCTCGCGGTAAATGCTAACTTTGGAATGGCTGCATCAAAACATGTCGTGTTTGGTGTCAAACATCTTGGAATACTACCCCCCCGCCAATCTTGGCGGCGGGGGTAGCATTCCACCCTTCTAGAGGGATAAGACATGTACCTGCTGTGGAAACGCGGTAGAATCCTAAAGAGCCCGGGCATCACAAAATGGATGCCACCAGTCACAGACACTGGGCTGCCCTCCTGCTGATGACCGAAACTCGCAGTGGAGGAAGCCCAACAATAGGCATCCTGTCACAGGGAGGTGTAACCACCTTCCAGACAGGGTTTAGTGTATTGGGGCTGGGTGGGTGCACTCTTAGAGTGCTTTGAAGTCCTGCACTGGGGGAGCAGAAGGCTCCTCTGTGCATATGCCAGTTCAAACCAGCTCAGGGGCTACCTGCCCCTGCTCTGGCGCGAAACTGGACAAAGGGAAGTGGGTGTAGCCACCCCCTCCCTTGACCCTCCCATAGGTGGGGTCATAGAGCTAGTCCATCCCCTCTTTTTAGTATAAGAGGGGGAACCTTACCATTGCAAAGCAGATAACCCCTGGACGACGCTCTACAGAAGAATCCTGGCCCTTCGACGTTCCACTACCTTTGGAAGACAGAAGAATCTCCCTTGGAGTCAAGGAGTGACTCCCCTGCTAGCAGGCACCAAAAACGACAACGACGGTCGCAAACTACGCCGCTCCCGCCGGAGTCCAAAGTCCCTGCAGCCCAAGAAGTGGATTTCCTGACCTCTCCCAGGCCATCGTGAGTCCCCAGCGAAGCTGAGGCAAGTGGACCCCACGAGTAACGAGGAACCGCGACCCCTGGGTACCGTGCACTATTGTCGAGTGCAACCCCTTCACAACGTTCTACGAACCTGTGCTTTGGACCACGTGTGGTCCCGACCTCCAACAGGAATCCCTCCGAAGATCAGAGGCCTACACCGTCCCGAGTGACCGTGGGCCCCTGTTGAGTGATTCCGCCCGAGGTGTCTTCGCGATCCCTTGCCCGCTGGCTTGTGGGTCCCCAGAAGACTTCTTAACCAAACCAAAGGGCTCCCCTGGTTGCTCCAGGCCTGCCCTGACTTACCTTCGCTGGGTGAGTCCCTCAGACCTTGCTGGTCTGCGCCATCGACTTTTCTTCATCTCCCCGAGACTTGCGGCTGCCAAGGCTTGTTGGCTCCGATCGAGTTGCCGACACCGCAGTCAGCTGCAGACGTCGAGGGACACACCGAATCCAGCTCCTGGTCGTCGTCCACGCCTCCTGGACCACGTGGCTGAAGAGTCAAGGCACCCGCAACCGACCTGAAGCGACCGACGACGGTGGGCATCCATCTTCCTTGCCCCGGGTCACTGCCAAGTGACTTTGAACACTGTCCCCTCTGCTTTCAGGTCATCCTTCTTCAGAATCCAGGCTTGGATTCCACCGGACACTTCTTCAGCTCCCGCAAGCAGCAAGTCTTCTTTGTTCGCCATTGAAAACGACGCCGCGACCCGACACCAAAGGACACCTGTGCACCCGGCTTCCCTGGGTGAGGTAACTCCAGCACTACGGTGCTCCTGTGGGTGTGGGCCCTAGAACTACTTACCCTGTAAGTGACTTGCTTGTAGGTTCTCCCGAAGTATCCTAAAACTCTTTATTTCCAACCGCGACTTGCCCCATTGAAGTTAACGGCGATTCGCGCCTGTGTATCCACACTGCACGCGTCCCCCGTGGGTCCTTTACTTACCTGCCTTGGGTGGTTTTGTGAGGCCCCAGCACTTCTGAAGGCCCTAGGCCTTGTCTCCCTGCAAGTCGTTGTTTCTAAGTCTCTTACTTAGTATATGGTCTGGTACGCCCCTAGGGCCCCAGCCATATATTGTGCTTAACTTATTGTGAAACGTTGATTTGTGCATATGTTTGTCTTCTAATCTCATAAAGAGATTAGTAGAGAGTTATTTAGAAATAAATACATATATATTTGATATATATACCTGTGTGGTGTCTTTTCATTTGGTGATTCAAGAGATTATATGGTAAAACAAGCTGCTTTACATTCCTCCGAGACTTAGCCTGAAGGCTGCTCTCCACAGCTACCACTAGGATAGCTTTCTTTAAAAGGTTGTCTTAAACCTATCTACCATAAGAGTCGATTTGCCCTGGTGCAAGGTGTCCACTTTAATTAGTGAACAGCATATACCAGGCCAACTTCTCACATACAGGAAGTGATGCTTTGATCCGTAGACTAATAATAAAAGGAATGAGGCTTAAAAGACCGCCTACATCTCGCTATGACTTCTCTTGGGATGTGAATTTAGTTTTCAGTTTATTTGTGACCTGGCTTCTCTTTCATTGAAACCAATATTTCATAGATTAGCAACTTTATTTTGCTTCATCTCTTTGAGGCGGGTATCACGTTACAACCCTGGAGATGTGTAATGTATTATTCACCAGGTGGCACGTATTCTGATATTTGGAAATGAACTGATAGTATGTTTCAGGATTGCACAAAGTTGAGTGTGGTTCATCGTATGATAGCGTACGATTAGGACATGATGGAGTTTAGACCAGAGGGTGAAGTACCATTGTTGATTTCGTATGTGAAGCCTTACTACAATGCGTCATCAACTGCTACGATAGCAAGGTGCGTTAAGACAGTAATGAAAAAGCAGGCGTAGACTTATCAAAGTTTGGTACACATTCTTTTAGGGGTGCTGTGGCTGGCAAGGTCTTTTAGGCAGGAGGAAATCTTACTGATATTTTGAAAGCCGTAGACCGGTCGAATGCTGGGGTTTTTGCAAAGTTCTATCGGAGGACAGAGGAACATGTGAGCAGTTTTATCAGTGGAGAGCTTTAAACATTCATAATGGCAGCCTCCGCTCTCGGAATGAAATGGCGATTCTCCAGTTGATATGTAGAGAGAATCTTAATTTCATTAAAGACATAGATGCTAGCATTATCCTGCCCACCTCTCTCAATTCAGTATAAAAAAAGTCAAAAAAGAGCGGGATGAGGGAATGGAAATGCGTAACTGAGTTTAAAGTTTATTGTTTTCGTTTAAATGAAGCTGTTGGTTTTTGCTGGTAATACAGTTCCTTGAGGAGTAGTTTGCCTATTTTTGTTTCTTTTGCAGACATCGGCACGCAATAGCACATCACTCGACGGAGGTTAAAAAAGAAGAGAGATGTAAAGATGGGGTAAGAGTAGAGATGGTTTTTGGTAGATAGCTAATTGAAACATTTTAAGATGGTTTGGAGTTGTTTGTCGAAGCCTCAAAGAGGAATGCAGTTGTTAGCAGGGGTTATATACGCTGCATGAAGCTTACAGAATGGAACAATGTGTTTTGTGATATTTTAATGACCGTTAAAGGGCTGCATTTTGGGGCAGCAATAATGGTTTATGCATAATGCTAGCCTCTGTGTCTTTAATGAAATCAAGATTCTCTCTGCATATCAATTAGTAAATTGCCATTCTCTTTTGTAACTATAGCTGTTGTGTGGGGGTAATTACCCCACTCTGAGAAGTGCGGGTTGGATTACCCTTCTGTGCTGAGTGTGGGAGGGGTTAATACCCCTACTCCACCCATTGGCAGGTGGGTGGGAGTGTTGGATTACCCTGGATAGGATAGGGGTAATTACTCTGCTCTCAGGAGTGCGGGTTGGATTCCCCTGCTGCACGCAGTTGGGTGGTGGGGGTTGGATTACCCTCCCTTGACAGGAGAGGGGTAAGTAACTTGCTCTGAACAGTACAGGGTTGGATTGCCCTGCTGTGAGGAGTGTCGGAAGGGTTCATTGCCCTGCTCTACTCAGTGGGGGTTAGACTGCCCTAGATAGGAGTGGGGGTAACCACCCTACTCTGGAGTGGGTAAATACCCGGCTCTGGGCAGGAATCTTACCCAGTTCTGCAGCGGCTGTTGTCCCTGGGGTTGGACTCCACATGGTCGGCAGCCTGAAACTCCACAGTGCCCTCGTAGCATCTGTTGCTGAGAATGGTCTTAAACCCTGAGGAAAAAACAGTGAAAGTGACATCTCCAAATGAAACTTGGGTGTAACAGAAAAAGAGGGGGTGAGATCTCCTACAGGGTGGCTCTCAGGTGTGTTCATTGAATTGAAATTGTGGGTTCGTTTGTTTCCATACAGCAAGGAAGGTGATTCAGTATGGTCATCAAAACGTGTACTTTTATTTAAATTCTCCAATCAGTCAAGCACAGCGCATGCGTACAAACCATCCAGATCATTTAATGTATCTATTTTTTGTTAAGTTGATTATTTTATCAACTGTTAGTCAAACATATTTCCTTATTCAAAGCTCTGCAACTTTTTTCTACCAGTATTAAAAATATTTTATTCACAATTATACATACATCATTAAAAAAATATGCCCATAAGTCCACTGTGTTCTTACTCAATACATTTTAATCTTTTCAGTCCAACTGTTTTTGTTACCCAGAAAGAAAATGTCAAGTATGTTTCTTTACAATACTTCTCGCAATTGTCCTGAACTTAATGACAGTCACATATGGTTTTGACATGTTTTACTCTTTTAACGCGTACTAATCGCTTAACACTAACCCGTTAAGTGCTTCTGTCGGCCAACGGCCGTCGCGAGCACTACCTCTGTAGTGCTGCGCACGTCCGTTGGCCGACGCGGCCCCGCCCGCTTAATAGAACGTTCCGCACTGGCGCGGAACGTTCTAAGCAGTTAACCGGCTAAGCACGTCATTAAGCTAATGTTTACTCACATTCAGTGATGCACATGCAGGTAAATCAACCCAATGATGCTTTGAGATTAGATGGCCTCAAGTTGACTCTATTTGTAAAGTTTCAACTTGTAGGTTCAAATCAATAAGCCTTCTTCAGGACTCCAGGTGAGAACTGTTGACTCCTTCGCCGAGAATCTTTAAACACAATAGGGCAGCCCTCTTTTGTACGCGAGAAGGTGGGTAAATGTACAAAGCAAAACCATGTTCCTTCCAGAATTATTCAATTATTAAAGAGAAATAGTTATATCAGCAACATTTAGTCTCCTGAATCAATATCTCACAAGGTTGGTTTGTGAAAAAAGCGAATGGGAAACTGTAGTAAACTGAACCAGTCAGTTGAGAGGATGATGCTTTTGCGCGACAAGGTAAATGCGAAAATGCGTACGTTTGAGCAGTAGCGATCAACAATTATCACAGCCCTCAATGCGAAAGTGAAGGATGCAACTGGTAAATTTAGGAGAAGAAAACAAAATCCTTTTTTTTCTTTTTTACAGAAAAGGGATAAATCTAACAGTTGTGGAGCAGTCAGAGGAAGTGCAAAGAATTATTTTTTTTAACTAAATGACAGGTTAGCAGACTTCTTTCCACTGCAAATGATCTCTGGGTAGAGTTTATTGATGTTTCATCCCTCTGGGATAGAGATCATTTAACAGTATTGTAGTCCCCATTCATGTCAAGGATAAGGGAGCAGGGGTCAGCCATGAACGACAGTCAAACATAGCTAAGAAAATCAGGTCAAATATTAGATGCGGTAAAACGAGGGATCCGACTGGATGAGAGAAGAGAGTGAGGGAATGGATTGTCTGCAGCTCAGCACATTCAGTGCAATGCTGATCCTTAAAAGAGCATTGCTACCTTATTATTGTCCGCATTGCTACCTTATTATTGTCAGCATTGCTACCTTATTATTGTCAGCATTGCTACCTTATTATTGTCCGCATTGCTACCTTATTATTGTCAGCATTGCTACCTTATTATTGTCAGCATTGCTACCTTATTATTGTCAGCATTGCTACCTTATTATTGTCAGCATTGCTACCTTATTATTGTCAGCATTGCTACCTTATTATTGTCAGCATTGCTACCTTATTATTGTCAGCATTGCTACCTTATTATTGTCAGCATTGCTACCTTATTATTGTCAGCATTGCTACCTTATTATTGTCAGCATTGCTACCTTATTATTGTCAGCATTGCTACCTTATTATTGTCAGCATTGCTACCTTATTATTGTCAGCATTGCTACCTTATTATTGTCAGCATTGCTACCTTATTATTGTCAGCATTGCTACCTTATTATTGTCAGCATTGCTACCTTATTATTGTCAGCATTGCTACCTTATTATTGTCAGCATTGCTACCTTATTATTGTCAGCATTGCTACCTTATTATTGTCAGCATTGCTACCTTATTATTGTCAGCATTGCTACCTTATTATTGTCAGCATTGCTACCTTATTATTGTCAGCATTGCTACCTTATTATTGTCAGCATTGCTACCTTATTATTGTCAGCATTGCTACCTTATTATTGTCAGCATTGCTACCTTATTATTGTCAGCATTGCTACCTTATTATTGTCAGCATTGCTACCTTATTATTGTCAGCATTGCTACCTTATTATTGTCAGCATTGCTACCTTATTATTGTCAGCATTGCTACCTTATTATTGTCAGCATTGCTACCTTATTATTGTCAGCATTGCTACCTTATTATTGTCAGCATTGCTACCTTATTATTGTCAGCATTGCTACCTTATTATTGTCAGCATTGCTACCTTATTATTGTCAGCATTGCTACCTTATTATTGTCAGCATTGCTACCTTATTATTGTCAGCATTGCTACCTTATTATTGTCAGCATTGCTACCTTATTATTGTCAGCATTGCTACCTTATTATTGTCAGCATTGCTACCTTATTATTGTCAGCATTGCTACCTTATTATTGTCAGCATTGCTACCTTATTATTGTCAGCATTGCTACCTTATTATTGTCAGCATTGCTACCTTATTATTGTCAGCATTGCTACCTTATTATTGTCAGCATTGCTACCTTATTATTGTCAGCATTGCTACCTTATTATTGTCAGCATTGCTACCTTATTATTGTCAGCATTGCTACCTTATTATTGTCAGCATTGCTACCTTATTATTGTCAGCATTGCTACCTTATTATTGTCAGCATTGCTACCTTATTATTGTCAGCATTGCTACCTTATTATTGTCAGCATTGCTACCTTATTATTGTCAGCATTGCTACCTTATTATTGTCAGCATTGCTACCTTATTATTGTCAGCATTGCTACCTTATTATTGTCAGCATTGCTACCTTATTATTGTCAGCATTGCTACCTTATTATTGTCAGCATTGCTACCTTATTATTGTCAGCATTGCTACCTTATTATTGTCAGCATTGCTACCTTATTATTGTCAGCATTGCTACCTTATTATTGTCAGCATTGCTACCTTATTATTGTCAGCATTGCTACCTTATTATTGTCAGCATTGCTACCTTATTATTGTCAGCATTGCTACCTTATTATTGTCAGCATTGCTACCTTATTATTGTCAGCATTGCTACCTTATTATTGTCAGCATTGCTACCTTATTATTGTCAGCATTGCTACCTTATTATTGTCAGCATTGCTACCTTATTATTGTCAGCATTGCTACCTTATTATTGTCAGCATTGCTACCTTATTATTGTCAGCATTGCTACCTTATTATTGTCAGCATTGCTACCTTATTATTGTCAGCATTGCTACCTTATTATTGTCAGCATTGCTACCTTATTATTGTCAGCATTGCTACCTTATTATTGTCAGCATTGCTACCTTATTATTGTCAGCATTGCTACCTTATTATTGTCAGCATTGCTACCTTATTATTGTCAGCATTGCTACCTTATTATTGTCAGCATTGCTACCTTATTATTGTCAGCATTGCTACCTTATTATTGTCAGCATTGCTACCTTATTATTGTCAGCATTGCTACCTTATTATTGTCAGCATTGCTACCTTATTATTGTCAGCATTGCTACCTTATTATTGTCAGCATTGCTACCTTATTATTGTCAGCATTGCTACCTTATTATTGTCAGCATTGCTACCTTATTATTGTCAGCATTGCTACCTTATTATTGTCAGCATTGCTACCTTATTATTGTCAGCATTGCTACCTTATTATTGTCAGCATTGCTACCTTATTATTGTCAGCATTGCTACCTTATTATTGTCAGCATTGCTACCTTATTATTGTCAGCATTGCTACCTTATTATTGTCAGCATTGCTACCTTATTATTGTCAGCATTGCTACCTTATTATTGTCAGCATTGCTACCTTATTATTGTCAGCATTGCTACCTTATTATTGTCAGCATTGCTACCTTATTATTGTCAGCATTGCTACCTTATTATTGTCAGCATTGCTACCTTATTATTGTCAGCATTGCTACCTTATTATTGTCAGCATTGCTACCTTATTATTGTCAGCATTGCTACCTTATTATTGTCAGCATTGCTACCTTATTATTGTCAGCATTGCTACCTTATTATTGTCAGCATTGCTACCTTATTATTGTCAGCATTGCTACCTTATTATTGTCAGCATTGCTACCTTATTATTGTCAGCATTGCTACCTTATTATTGTCAGCATTGCTACCTTATTATTGTCAGCATTGCTACCTTATTATTGTCAGCATTGCTACCTTATTATTGTCAGCATTGCTACCTTATTATTGTCAGCATTGCTACCTTATTATTGTCAGCATTGCTACCTTATTATTGTCAGCATTGCTACCTTATTATTGTCAGCATTGCTACCTTATTATTGTCAGCATTGCTACCTTATTATTGTCAGCATTGCTACCTTATTATTGTCAGCATTGCTACCTTATTATTGTCAGCATTGCTACCTTATTATTGTCAGCATTGCTACCTTATTATTGTCAGCATTGCTACCTTATTATTGTCAGCATTGCTACCTTATTATTGTCAGCATTGCTACCTTATTATTGTCAGCATTGCTACCTTATTATTGTCAGCATTGCTACCTTATTATTGTCAGCATTGCTACCTTATTATTGTCAGCATTGCTACCTTATTATTGTCAGCATTGCTACCTTATTATTGTCAGCATTGCTACCTTATTATTGTCAGCATTGCTACCTTATTATTGTCAGCATTGCTACCTTATTATTGTCAGCATTGCTACCTTATTATTGTCAGCATTGCTACCTTATTATTGTCAGCATTGCTACCTTATTATTGTCAGCATTGCTACCTTATTATTGTCAGCATTGCTACCTTATTATTGTCAGCATTGCTACCTTATTATTGTCAGCATTGCTACCTTATTATTGTCAGCATTGCTACCTTATTATTGTCAGCATTGCTACCTTATTATTGTCAGCATTGCTACCTTATTATTGTCAGCATTGCTACCTTATTATTGTCAGCATTGCTACCTTATTATTGTCAGCATTGCTACCTTATTATTGTCAGCATTGCTACCTTATTATTGTCAGCATTGCTACCTTATTATTGTCAGCATTGCTACCTTATTATTGTCAGCATTGCTACCTTATTATTGTCAGCATTGCTACCTTATTATTGTCAGCATTGCTACCTTATTATTGTCAGCATTGCTACCTTATTATTGTCAGCATTGCTACCTTATTATTGTCAGCATTGCTACCTTATTATTGTCAGCATTGCTACCTTATTATTGTCAGCATTGCTACCTTATTATTGTCAGCATTGCTACCTTATTATTGTCAGCATTGCTACCTTATTATTGTCAGCATTGCTACCTTATTATTGTCAGCATTGCTACCTTATTATTGTCAGCATTGCTACCTTATTATTGTCAGCATTGCTACCTTATTATTGTCAGCATTGCTACCTTATTATTGTCAGCATTGCTACCTTATTATTGTCAGCATTGCTACCTTATTATTGTCAGCATTGCTACCTTATTATTGTCAGCATTGCTACCTTATTATTGTCAGCATTGCTACCTTATTATTGTCAGCATTGCTACCTTATTATTGTCAGCATTGCTACCTTATTATTGTCAGCATTGCTACCTTATTATTGTCAGCATTGCTACCTTATTATTGTCAGCATTGCTACCTTATTATTGTCAGCATTGCTACCTTATTATTGTCAGCATTGCTACCTTATTATTGTCAGCATTGCTACCTTATTATTGTCAGCATTGCTACCTTATTATTGTCAGCATTGCTACCTTATTATTGTCAGCATTGCTACCTTATTATTGTCAGCATTGCTACCTTATTATTGTCAGCATTGCTACCTTATTATTGTCAGCATTGCTACCTTATTATTGTCAGCATTGCTACCTTATTATTGTCAGCATTGCTACCTTATTATTGTCAGCATTGCTACCTTATTATTGTCAGCATTGCTACCTTATTATTGTCAGCATTGCTACCTTATTATTGTCAGCATTGCTACCTTATTATTGTCAGCATTGCTACCTTATTATTGTCAGCATTGCTACCTTATTATTGTCAGCATTGCTACCTTATTATTGTCAGCATTGCTACCTTATTATTGTCAGCATTGCTACCTTATTATTGTCAGCATTGCTACCTTATTATTGTCAGCATTGCTACCTTATTATTGTCAGCATTGCTACCTTATTATTGTCAGCATTGCTACCTTATTATTGTCAGCATTGCTACCTTATTATTGTCAGCATTGCTACCTTATTATTGTCAGCATTGCTACCTTATTATTGTCAGCATTGCTACCTTATTATTGTCAGCATTGCTACCTTATTATTGTCAGCATTGCTACCTTATTATTGTCAGCATTGCTACCTTATTATTGTCAGCATTGCTACCTTATTATTGTCAGCATTGCTACCTTATTATTGTCAGCATTGCTACCTTATTATTGTCAGCATTGCTACCTTATTATTGTCAGCATTGCTACCTTATTATTGTCAGCATTGCTACCTTATTATTGTCAGCATTGCTACCTTATTATTGTCAGCATTGCTACCTTATTATTGTCAGCATTGCTACCTTATTATTGTCAGCATTGCTACCTTATTATTGTCAGCATTGCTACCTTATTATTGTCAGCATTGCTACCTTATTATTGTCAGCATTGCTACCTTATTATTGTCAGCATTGCTACCTTATTATTGTCAGCATTGCTACCTTATTATTGTCAGCATTGCTACCTTATTATTGTCAGCATTGCTACCTTATTATTGTCAGCATTGCTACCTTATTATTGTCAGCATTGCTACCTTATTATTGTCAGCATTGCTACCTTATTATTGTCAGCATTGCTACCTTATTATTGTCAGCATTGCTACCTTATTATTGTCAGCATTGCTACCTTATTATTGTCAGCATTGCTACCTTATTATTGTCAGCATTGCTACCTTATTATTGTCAGCATTGCTACCTTATTATTGTCAGCATTGCTACCTTATTATTGTCAGCATTGCTACCTTATTATTGTCAGCATTGCTACCTTATTATTGTCAGCATTGCTACCTTATTATTGTCAGCATTGCTACCTTATTATTGTCAGCATTGCTACCTTATTATTGTCAGCATTGCTACCTTATTATTGTCAGCATTGCTACCTTATTATTGTCAGCATTGCTACCTTATTATTGTCAGCATTGCTACCTTATTATTGTCAGCATTGCTACCTTATTATTGTCAGCATTGCTACCTTATTATTGTCAGCATTGCTACCTTATTATTGTCAGCATTGCTACCTTATTATTGTCAGCATTGCTACCTTATTATTGTCAGCATTGCTACCTTATTATTGTCAGCATTGCTACCTTATTATTGTCAGCATTGCTACCTTATTATTGTCAGCATTGCTACCTTATTATTGTCAGCATTGCTACCTTATTATTGTCAGCATTGCTACCTTATTATTGTCAGCATTGCTACCTTATTATTGTCAGCATTGCTACCCTATTATTGTCAGCATTGCTACCTTATTATTGTCAGCATTGCTACCCTATTATTGTCAGCATTGCTACCTTATTATTGTCAGCATTGCTACCTTATTATTGTCAGCATTGCTACCTTATTATTGTCAGCATTGCTACCTTATTATTGTCAGCATTGCTACCTTATTATTGTCAGCATTGCTACCTTATTATTGTCAGCATTGCTACCTTATTATTGTCAGCATTGCTACCTTATTGTCAGCATTGCTACCTTATTATTGTCAGCATTGCTACCTTATTATTGTCAGCATTGCTACCTTATTATTGTCAGCATTGCTACCTTATTATTGTCAGCATTGCTACCTTATTATTGTCAGCATGCCGCCCAGTGTTCCTGAATTCACGAGCTTTGCCTCTTACTAAACAGGGCTATATTTCTGCTCCTTGAGTTCCTCATTGGCACTGACCTTTCACCTCAAGCCTTGCATTACCCATTCACTCAGACAGCTTTGTGAGCGTCATCTTTCAAATGTACATCATTTGTTGGGCTGGAAAGCGTCATACTCTGTACCAGCTGCCTCAGTTTACTGCCGGTTCCTAGTTCCATTTTGCATAAACCTTTTAAGTTATTAATTAAATGACATGCTTAGATGGCACACAATTAACCCTTCCTTCTCTTAAATTAGGATCTGTCTCAAATTGTTCAATAATTCGAGATGGAACATGAAGGCAAATTTATGAAAATAATTGCTGCGCAGCCGGCCACCTCGCTGCACTGCCTTGCGTCAGAGGGAAAGGGCAGAAATGCACCACATTTATCCAATACAGCGCATTCCTGTCCTCTTTCCTTGTGCCAGCCGAGTGCCAACACAGGCACCCTGGTGCAAGGGTGCGAGTGTTGTAGGCTGGATTGTTTTTGTGCAGGAAGGGGCGCCTTTCTGCACAAAAACAATCCCCTGAGGTTTTTTCCTCTTTCGATCTGCGCTGCACAGAAAGAGGAAAAACACAAGAGAAATAAGGATATTTCTCTTCGTTCTGCCTCTCCTGGGGAGGCGCATATCCAGGTTCACCAGATTTCGTAAATCTGGAAATGCGTCAAAAACCATGGGAGTTGCGTGAGAACACCCACACAACGCCCATGGAACGCCCACACAACGCCCATGGAACACCCACAATACGCCCATGGAACGCCCATGGAACACCCACACAACGCCCATGGAACGCCCATGAACACCCACACAACGCCCATGGAACGCCCATGGAACACCCACACAACGCCCATGGAACGCCCACACAACGCCCATGGAACACCCACACAACGCCCATGGAACGCCCACAATACGCCCACACAACGCCCATGGAACGCCCACACAACGCCCATGGAACGCCCATGGAACGCTTCCCTGGCGCAGAGTAATGCAATGGAGCGATTTGCGCTGCGTTGCCTTACTCCATATTTTTGGAGCCATTTAAAGCCACGCACAGTGGCCTTGCGTGGCCTCAAAAATATGACTTAAGGTTTACGTTGCTCTTGCACCACCTTGCGTGGTGCAAGAACGACGCAAACCGGGTCATGAATATGGCCCGTAGTCTGTATCATCCATTTCAGAAAAGGCACCCAAAGGCCCTTGATCGAATTCTGTCCATTAACTGGCAAGGGATATATGTCGTAGACTTGATGAATAGTAACAAAAGGCAAGAAGATCTGCTGATCAACGAACGCAAGTGTTTTACTGTCCACGTCGTCAGTTTGGTGAAACCCTGCCACAAGAAGACGACTGTCTGCACAGCGGTGGATGTGAATGAGCGGGTGGAAAAGACATGCGCAAACAAATATCCCACATTACACTGATTGATTGAGACAGTTAATAATTACACAAGGCTGAATGACCATGAAATTTAAAGCCAATGACATCCTGAATTGGTCAGCAGGCTTCACTGTTCTTGGTCATTCACAATTAACTAATTACGAAAGGACTGGGTTTTCCCGTCTGACCATCTATTCAATTTGCTTATGATTGTTATCTCTGAATACAAAGTCCTGAAGAAGGATTAGCGATTCGTACACCAACATGAAACTTTACTAAAGAGTTGACTATTTAGATTTTAATCTGAAATAAATAAGGGCCTCATTTATGGGGTTTTGGCGTAGGGCAGCGCAGCAAGTCACCTTGCTGCGCTGCCCCACGTCAAAGTGAGAGGGCAGGAGTGCACCATATTTATCAACTACGATGCATTTCTGTCCACCCCCTCCCGTTTCGGCAGACTAGCGCCATCGCAGGCACCCTTGCACCAGGTTCAAGGGTGCCTGTGTTGTTGGCAGGATTGTTTTTGTAAGGAAGGGACACCTGCAGAAAACAATCCGGGGAGCCTTTTCCTGTTTTACACACATGAAAAGAGGAAAAAACAAGGAGAAATAAAGTTATTTCTCCTCGTTGCGCCTCCCCTGGGGAGGCGTATGGTTTGGCTAATCCCCATGTTTACATGGTTTTGTAAATCTGGGGAAGTGTCAAAATCCATGGGTGTTGCGTGGGAACACCCACTAAAACGCCCATGGAAGGCCTCCATAGCGCAGAGTAAGGCAACGCAGCGGTTTGCGCTGCCTTGCCGTACTCCACATCTATGAGGTAATACAAAGCCAAGTGAAATGGATTTGTGTGACCTCATAAATATGATTTTGTAGTTTGCGCCGCCAGAGCGTCACCAAAAGTGATGCTCCGGCTGTGCAGGGGGCTCATAAACGTGCCTCGAAGTGTCTCAGATAAATCGGTGCTTCGATGTATTCACATCTGAAGGGCTCTCGCTCATGAGTTTCATCACATGTAGATGTGTTTAGCAAGCACGAAAGTTGAGACAATATATGATGAGTATTAAGACCGGAGCTATTGTGAAGAAGTGCCGTAAATTAACATATTTGATGCTTTCCAGCAAGTGAACTAAAGCAGTTAAATAGATAGAAACGAAGGGCCGTGGGCATCGCTCTTGCACTGCGCAAGCCTTACTTGTGATTTATGAAGCCTCGCAGGCCACTCTCGGGGCCCTGAGAGGCTCCATAGACCTGGAGTACGGCAAATCGAGTCATTGCCTTACTCTACCCTGAGCAGGGGTTCCATGGGCGTTGTGGGGGTGCTCCAGTGCAACTCCCATGGCTTTTGACGCATCCCCAGATTTACCAGAACAGGTAGACCTGGGAATGCGCCACAAAGTTACGCCTTCTCAGGTGAGGCGTAACGAGGAGAAATATCTTTATTTCTCCTCGTTACTTCCTCTTTCTATGGGTGCCGCATTCTGCAGCACTCGTAGACAGAGGAGTATGCATCTCAGGATTGTTTTTCTGCAGGAGGGTGCCCCTTCCTGCAGAAAGACAATCCTGTATGCAACGCAGGCACCCTTGCACCATGGTGCAAGGGTGCAAGCTTTGGCGCTAGGCTGCCAAAGGGGTGTCGGTGCAGGGGAAAAGGCAGGAATGCGCCGTATTGCCTTAAATATGGTCCATTCCTCCCCTTTGCCTATCATGCAGTGCAGCACAGCAAGGCGACTTGCTGCGCTGCATGACAAGTTCGTAAATGGGCCCCTAAAACTATTAGTTAATCAAGAGCTCGAAGTCCATCTTAACACTACGGAGCAGCACAGACCACTGCGGGGTCTTGCACGCACACCCATGGACTCGCCGGCTGTCGTCCCTTCCTTTGACTCTCATGAGGCTTCAGCCAAGCTCTTCAGGGTCGCCCCCACTGGACTCCAGAGCCCAGTCTTCCCTCACAAAGGCAGTGATCTGGAGTTTCTTATGCTAAGCCCGTACCATGACAACAAGCGGACACCATCGATACAGGTTTGGGTGGCGTCCAGGAAGTGTTGATTGAATGTTTCAAAGCCAGATGTCAGATCCCTACTGATTCTTGTTCTCAAGATAGACTGATCTCGGAGGACTTCAGGCCACATATGCAAGTCTCCGTCACTATGGGAGGCCCTACAGAGAGTCCTTACTCTCCCCAGATGTTAATTCTACACTGTCCCGGAGACGTCACCTATGGATCCGAGCTCCAGCGAGCGAGGAGAAGTCCCAACATGAGCAAGTCAAGACCCCCATCTCAGAAACGAAAGGTAGACTCCACTGGAGTTATCAAAATATTTTATTTTAAAAAATAAGTACGCCTAGAGTCGATGAAAAAATTATTCTCGATTCTTTAACAAAAAAATCCAAATTCATAGATTGGATAAAATCAAAATTTATATATTACACATTATCTAGTAGCAAAAATTGCTGAACGGAATTATACTAAATTCAGCAGGAAGCTAAATGTTGGTCTTCAGATTGTCATTTTTGTGAAATGGTGTAAATCCTTTAAGTAGTTTTTATTTTTAGAAATAAAGGGTCAAAGAAATATAGATATCTGAACGGTTGGGCTTGAGAGCGGCAATTTAAAAATGGAGCTTTCTGATTGGCCCGTGGATCTTTATTTTCTTTGGGCCATCTCGCTCCCGCAGGAGTCAGGCTCCTGTGAGAGTGCTCTGATTGGCTGCCAGCAATGTGAGAAAAATGTTGATGGCAGCCATTACAGGACTCATGGGCTTAGCCCCCTGTCCTGAAATTTATTAAAAATAAATAAATTGTATAAGGGGGAAGGGTTGGGATACCCCGACCCCCTAGGCCAGAGGTCTTCAATCTGTGGGGCGCGACCCCCAGGGGGGCCGTGGAGTCCTGGGAAGGGGGTCGCACATTCCCCAGCCTCACTTGTCCCTGCATTCCAAAACGTTTGCTTTCCTTTTGGAAAAAGACAGCGGCCCTGGAAAGGCTAATTTAGATCCTTATCAGCTGCTTGCCTGAATGAAATGCAAATCACTCCAAGCATTGTGATGGCAAAGATTTGGTATTTTTTGTGTAATTGCAAAGAGTTAACAACTGGGCTGGGAAGTGCTTGATTTTAATTTTAACTGCATTTACACAGCCCTTAGTACCCCTAAAGAGGTGTTGAAGGGACAGTTATGTGAAAAACTAATTGCATTACACACGCTCTGGTATTACTAAAATCTTCATTTTGGAGGCACCATTTTATCATAAAACTATTTGCACGTTTTGCAGCATTATATCTTACACTGTGTGTAATGCAAGCATAAAATAATGACTTACATATTCACAGTGCTTTCTGTCACAGGCTGTGACCTGGTGGCACTAAACACACATCACTATTCTCCACTGCACCAATCAAGATTTAATTCTGTGGCTCTCTGGTTACACACAGAACTCTGCAGTGCATTAACTAATAGAGGTTTTATAATGTACTACAGTGCATTTCCCACTGAATAACAACTTTTTAAATTAATTTTTCATTTACGCTGCCCATTATTTTATATGTAGATACCTGATGGTGAAAGACCAAAAAAACGTACAGAATATTTTGGGGCTTATTTATGAGAGGCTTGCATCACCAGAGCATCACTTTTTTTGATGCTCCAGTTGCGCAAGCGTCTCAACCATACCTATGAGGTGGTGCAAAGTCACCCTGCATGTCTTTGCATTGCCTCACAGATATGGAGTAAGACATAGCAGCGCAAGTCACTGCGTTGCCTCACTCTGCGTCAAGGAGGTGTTCAATGGGCTTTGCGTGGGGTTTCCATGCAACACCAATGGATTTTGATGCTGCCCCATATTTACTAGATCACGTAAACCTGGGGCAGCTCCAAAAATGGAGCCTCCCCAGTGGAGGCTTAACGAGGAGAAATGTTTTCATTTCTCCTTGTTTTTCCTCTTTCCGTGTGTGCTGCATTCTGCAGCTCGCACAGAAAGAGGAAAATGCCTCTCAGGATTGTTTTTGTGAATGAAGGTGCCCCATCCTGTACAAAAACAATCCTGCCTATGCTGGTGCTAGGCAGCAATTAGTGCGCCAACGCAAGGGAAAAGGACAGGAATTTCATAAATACGGTGCATTCCTGCCCTTTCACATTAACATAGAGCAGCGCAGCAAGAAGACTTGCGGCGCTGCCCTACGCCAATTCCTCATAAATGCGGCCCTTTGTTTTTAGCTACACCTTTGACTACACCCCCACGCTCACTGACCTTTGGTTTGCTAAACACTGTTTAATGTTATTTCCCCACCGTAAAAATTATTTGCTGTGGGAATTGGGGGCGTTTATGGTTGTCGATGATGAGGAGTCCCTGGTTCTAGAAATTTTTGTCAGAAGGGGGTCCTCACGCCTAAAAAAGTTTGACAAGGGGGTCTCGGCATCAAAAAGTTTGAAGATCTCTGCCCTAGGCCCATGAGGGAAACCAGAGGGACTCCCAGGGGTCAAGAAAGAAAAGAAAGTTGGCAAAAAATGCTGTAATCCTGTGAGGCTTTAGCGGGATTGGAAAAAAAAAAATGGCATGTAGTAGTTTCGTCCCCGGGGCTGTGTTTATGAATGGAAGGGGGGGCTGCGTGCCCCAGGCGCCTCCAGAGGCCACGGGGAGCCAACCCCTGGGGTCGAAAGTACTTTTTATGGGGAATGGAGACCGCTCGGCCCCCCTCCCCGAGCCACCAGGGACCCCAGAGAGCCCACCCCTAGCGCCAAAATTTGTTTGTATGGAGGGGGGCCCACGTGTCCCCCCTCCCTAAGTCTCGAAAGGTCCGGGGATCCCAGCCCTGGTGCTGAAACTTTATAAAATGAGGAGGGGGGCTGCCCTGTCCCCCCTCCCTGAGCCTCAGAAGGCCTCAGGGAGCCCACCCCCGGGGCAAAACTTTCTTAAATGGGAAGGGGGTGTGCAGCCCCCACCCTGAGTCTCAAAAGACCCCAGGCCAATTACCTGAAGGTGGGGGGCCGCAGTTTCCCTGCCCACAGAGGTGCAGGCAGGGAAGCCGGTAATTGCTCTCGCTTGGTGGGAGCATCTTCAAATCTCCTGCCAAGCGGGAGCAAACACAAAGTCTGCTCCCAGTGGGCGAGAACTTTAGAAATGCCCACTGCGACTGGACTTTAGATCTGTTTCCCTGCCTGCATTATTAGCTGCTCCCTACGAGCAGGAACAATGCCGGCTCCCACTGGATGCAGAAAGCAGGCTCAGGCCTTGGGACTCCCCTGTGGCCCCCAACAAGAGCGTGGGGGGTGCCCTGCGTAGGCACCCACCTTTACCAGTGCCAGGTCCCAGGGGATAGGGTACCTGGGGCCTAAATCAGCCCGGGGAGAGGGAATGTGTGCCTCCCTCCGCCTAAAAGCAAATCTAGGCACCGGGGATGGGGTTACCCGGACCAAAATAGGCCCAGGGGGATGAGGTCCCCAGTGCCTACCAAGTCTTGGGGAGGGGGCCACACGGCCCACATCCCCTTTAATACAAAAAAAGGCCCTGGGGGATGGGGTCACCAGGGCCTAATAAGGCTCGTGGAGGGTGGCACGCAGCCCCCCCTCCCTTTAATATTCAGTGGCCCTGGGGGATGGGGTCCTCAGGGCCTAATGAGGCTTGCGGAGGGGGGTGTGCAGCCCCCTCTCTTTAATTTTAATGAGTGGCCCCAGGGAATGGAGTCCCCCGGACCTAATGAGGCTCGGGGAGGGGAGCCCGCTCCCCTTTACTAAAATAAAAGGCTGTTACATATGGTAATGTGGTATTGGTTGCCTTTACAGAGGTTGGCCTCAGGGACAGCCAACCGGCCGGGAGTGGTGGAGGGGTTGGATTTACGTATGGTAATAAAATATTAACTTGCATTTAAAAAATCCTAGAAATTCACTGAAAAAAGCAACGGGTAAAATAACGTTATAGTTAGGTGAATTTGTCAGTGACATTAATGTTTTGAACTAAAAAAAAAAAAAGTACCATTTATTGTTGGCAGCGCTAACTATAACTTGTGCCCCCACCATTCACTGCTTATGACCTCACATATGACATCACTCATGACATGTTCCATGACACCATTTATGACATCACTGATGACATCATCCAAGCTTCTTTTGATGTCGTGGTATCTACTTAGACGCCGCCCTCGCGCGCTGACGTCGGTTCTTTCTTTTTCCACGCCAGCCAGCGCAGATCTGGAGAAAGCGGTACCTCGAGTCACTTTTTGACTCAGTTTTTGCGACTTTTGTCGACACCTTTTTTGAGTCGATCAACTCTTGGTGCACGAAGGGATGTCATGTCGGACCGGCTTCAAGGCTTGTGACTCCTGTCACAAATTGATGTCGGTCACGGGCCCGTACCTCATGTGCCTTTGGTGCCAGGAGCGTGACCACGACCCGAAGTCTTGCTCCGACTGCCGGGCCATGAACCCGAAGTCTTTGCGGGAGCGGTCCCGAAAGCTTCTCGAGGCCGCGCCGTTCGAGGTCCCGGTCGAGAGGGAGGTCGCGGGACCAGTCGCGGAGCCACCACCAGCACTCGTCATCGAAGTCTTCGGGTAAGTCGAAGCACAAAAAGAAGGCGAAGAAGCATCGTCTCTCTTCGCGTTCTCCCCGTCTGTCTGCCGACGCGACGCTGGAAGCGGAAGGTAGTCGTCCGGCTCTGCCCACGGAGCCTGTTGGGTCGACTCCGGCCTTCCCTCCCTTTCCGGGAGCCGGAGCGACCCCTGCCCAGCTTCGAAGCTTTTATGAAGCCTTGCACTCCATCTTCGGGCAGCCCAACTCCGCCGGCGTGCCCCCAGGCCCCGCGTACTCGGTTGGGGGCTCTAGGCCTTCGATGCCGGCGGCTTCGGCTCCGGCGCCGCAGGGCCCCCCCAAGGATCCAGGCCTGGATCCGGATCGGCGCCGGTCGACCTCGTGATACCTCGTCCGGTGCCGAATCCAGTGACGACACCTCTGCCGCCTCCAACGCCGGTTGTGTCCCCACCCGGCGTCGGCCCCGGCCTCCCCCTCATTAAGGACACGGAGCCAGACCGACGTCATCCTACGTCGGGACCAGTGCCAGCCGGTACTTTTGTACCCCTGTTCTCCCCTGATGTTTCCTACCGCCCTGAGTGGCTACCAGGAGAGGGTGAAGAGGACTGGGAGGTGTCTGTGGACCCTCTTGCAGAGCAGTTAGAGGAACCGGACTGGAGGGAGGAGTTGGGTGATGCTAGTGGTCTGGATACCGCCCCAGACCTTGGCATGCTTTCTCCCCCTACCGTGGCTACGGAGGAGGGTGCGTCTTACGCAGTGGTGTTGCGTAGGGCAGCCGAGGCCCTACACCTCGGGCTTCCTGCGGTGGCGGTCAGGACTAACCTCCTGACAGAGGTGCTTCAGCCGGCAGCGGCCTCTTCGGAGCTCCTGCTGCCATTCAATGAGGCCCTTATGGACATCCTTTTGAGCACTTGGTCCAGGCCCAACAAAAGGGCTGTTGTGGACAGGATGATTGCCCGACGCCACCGCCCGGCCCCGGGCGACCCCATTTTCCTCTCTTCCCATCCTACCCCAGAGAGCTTGGTAGTCCTAGCCTCCACGTCCAAAGGCCTGATAGGAATCCAAGAAGCTGGACCACCTTGGGAAGAAGATGTTTTCTTCCTCCAGCGTGGGACTGCGGTCGGTGAACACCGCATGTCTCTTGGGCCGTTACTCCCACTCGGTGTGGGATATGGTTGCGCAGGTGCTGCCACAGTGCCCGGAGGAGGCCCGGGCCGTGGTCTCCCATGCTGTTGCCGAAGGGAGAGACGCAGCGAAGTTCCCCATCCGGTGTGGGCTGGACACCGCCGACTCACTGGGCAGAATGATTTCCACGTCGGTAGCACTGAGACGATGCCTAGTTGAGGTCCACTGGCTTCTCGGGTGATGTCCAAGCAACGCTTTTGGACATGCCCTTTGATGGCCGTCGCCTGTTTGGCGACAAGGCAGACAACGCGCTCGAGCGCTTTTAAGGATTCTAGGGCTACGGCCAGATCCTTAGGCCTCGCTTCCACCTCCCGCCCAGCACAGTCTGATTTTCGCCCCTTTCGTGGCTACGGAAGGGGTGCCCCACCACGTTCCACCCAGAGCCACATGCCTACGTAAGCTGTCCAGCCTCTGCGCGGCCGGGGACGTGGATCCCAACGCCGTGGGTCAGGGGGCCAGCGGGCGGCCCAGTCCACTAGCGCCTCCTCTGCAGCAGCCTCCAAACCCTCCTAGACCAGCCTTTCAGGCCCATCAATCGCCAGTGGGCGGCAGGATGCGCCATCACCTTCTCCACTGGCAAAACATCACGTCAGACAGGTGGGTTTTGCAGATAGTCCGAAGGGGCTACTCCCTCCCCTTTGAGACTACCCCTCCATCATGCCACCTCAATTCCATCGCATGTCGGAGGATCATTTGGCCCTTCTCTGCCAGGAAGTTGCGGCTCTCTTGGCCAAGGGCGCTATCGAGCGTGCCCCTGTGCCAGAAGTAGGACGTGGTTGCTATTCCCACTACTTTCTGGTACCCAAGAAGGACAAGGGCCTGCGTTCTATCTTGGACCTCAGGGACGTCAACCGCTTCCTCCGGGAGGAGAAGTTCAAGATGTTGACTTTGGCTCAGGTTCTGTCTGCCCTCGACCCTAGAGACTGGATGGTAGCGTTGGACTTGCAGGACGCCTATTTCCACATCCCCGTCACGGTAGGCCACGAGCATTTTCAGTTTACCGTGCTCCCCTTTGGCCTTACCATTGCCCCTCGGGTGTTCACGAAAGTGATGGCGGTGGTCGCAGCTCATCTGCGCAGATCGGGGGTTCCAGTCTTCCCCTATCTCGATGACTGGCTGTTGAAGGCGGGCTCGCCCCAGGCTGTCGTCTCCCACCTCCAGACTACGGCAGACCTCCTGCATTCGCTGGGGTTCTCTATCAACGTGTCGAAGTCACACCTGAGTCCCTCTCAGAAGCTCCTCTTCATCGGAGCGGTTCTGGACACGACGCAGTTTCAGGCCTATCCTCCCGAGCAGCGAGTCCGGGATATTCGGGCTATGATTCCGATCTTTCAGCCTCTATCCCGGGTTTCGGTCAGAATGACCCTGAGGCTGCTGGGCTTCATGGCCTCCTGCATCCTGCTGGTGGATCATGCCAGGTGGCATATGCGGGCCCTGCAGTGGGACCTGAAGTTCCAGTGGGCACAGCATCAGGGGAATCTTTCTGATTGCGTCCAGATCTCAGAGGGAACTGCACACCAACTGCAGTGGTGGCTAACGAACCAGGATTGGGTCAATGGCAGATCCCTCTCCCTTCCCCAACCGGAGTTCACGGTGGTGACAGATGCATCACTTCTGGGATGGGGCGGCCACATGGGAGAGGTGGAGATCAGAGGCCTCAGGTCTCCGGCGGAGTCCGGGCTCCACATCAACCTTCTGGAGCTCCGGGCGATTAGTCTTGCACTGAAGGCATTTCTTCCCTCTGTCCGGGGAAGAGTTGTGCAGGTGTTCACGGACAACCCCACGCCATGTGGTACTGCAACAAACAGGGCGTGGTGGGATCGTGGACCCTATGTCAAGAGGCCCTTCGCCTCTGGACATGGCTGGAACGTCAAGGCATATCCCTGGTGGTTCAACACCTGGCAGGTTCACTGAACGCCAGGGCGGACGAACTCAGCCGCAGGTGCATGATGGATCACGAATGGCGTCTTCACTCGGAGGTGGTGCAAGGTCTCTTTCAGCAGTGGGGAGAGCCTTGGTTAGATCTATTCGCCACCGAAGAGAACGGGCAATGTCAGCAGTTCTGCGCGTTGGAATTTCCAAGGCGGCACTCGCTAGGCGACGCTTTTCGTCGCAAGTGGAATTGCGGTCTTCTATACACCTTTCCGCCTATACCACTTCTGCCCAGAGTGCTGAAGAAGATCAAGTGCGACCGGGCCCAAGTCATCCTTGTGGTTCCGGATTGGGCACGAAGAGCCTGGTATCCCGAGCTGTTACATCTGGCCATCGATCCTCCGATCCGACTGCCTCTTCGGGAGGATCTTCTGTCGCAGCAGCAGGGGACGGTCCTCCACCCGAACCTGTCCAGCCTCCACCTCCTTGCGTGGAGATTGAGCGGCGACAGCTGACGGCTTTTGACCTTCCTTCCAAAGTCTGTAATGTTATCTTGGCAGCCAGTCGTCCCTCCACTAAGACGGTAAACGCCTGTAGATGGAACACATTTGTGGCATGGTGCACAGCAAAGGCTGTGGATCCCCTTTCTGCCCCTCTGTCAGAGGTTCTCCTCTTCATTCTTTCTTTGGCCCAGCAGGGCTCTGCTCTGGGCACACTTAAGCGCTATCTTTCAGCCATCTCAGCCTTTCTTTGGCTGCCTGATCAGCCTTCTCTTTTCAAGTCCCCCATTGTAAATAGATTCCTTAAGGGCATTACTCACCTCTTTCCTCCTATTCCTTTCGTAATGCCTCAGTGAGACTTGAACTTAGTTCTGACATACCTTATGTGCGCTCCTTCCGAGCCACTACATAACTGTCCTCTCAGACTTTTAACTTTAAAGCCTGCTTTCCTAGCTGCCATCACCTCTGCTCGCAGGGTGAGTGAGCTTCAGTCTCTGTCCTCTAAGCCTCCTTTTCTTGCTGTTCATCCGGACAGGGTTGTCCTAAGAACCAGACCTTCCTTTCTTCCCAAAGTGGTTACTTCTTTCCACATTGGTCAAACCATCACTTTGCCCACCTTCTTTCCGCCTCCGCATCCTTCAAAAGAGGAAGAGAGGCTCCACCGTCTGGATCCAAAACATGCGCTATCTTTCTATCTGGATCGCACAAGACAATTCCGGGTGGAGGACCAACTCTTTGTTGGCTATGTGGGCACCAAAAAAGGTCGGGCCATGCAAAAACGGACCATCTCTCGGTGGGTCATTTTGTGCATTAAAGCTTGCTACTCTTTGGCAGAGAAGGAAACTCCAGTGGGACTGCGCACCTATTCCAGCAGGGCGACGGCAGCCACTACTGCTTTGGGACTTGGAGTTACCCTTCATGATATCTGCCAGGCAGCCACGTGGACATCTCTGCACACGTTCACCAAACACTACTGACTGGACTCTCAAGTCCGGAGAGACGGCTTCTTTGGCCGTTCTGTTCTCCAGGACTTCTTGGTGTGAACTTGGTTCGTAGACCCACCTCCAGGGTTGGTTTGCTGGGGTATCTATTCTAAGGTAAGGAATCAATAACAAATAGTCTCTTTCAGATGAACTAGTTACTTACCTTCGGTAACGATATATCTGTAAGAGACCTATATTAGTTATAGATTCCTTACCGCCCCACCCGTCCTCCCCGTTCTGCGAACTGACTTCTAGGGTTAAGGACTTCTTTCAGGGCCCTAGTTTTGTGTACCAGCGGACAGTGTCTTGCATGGTTCTGCGTTTCTGGCGTGGAATGTTGTGTAAAGAACTGACGTCAGTGCGCGAGGGCGGCGTCTAAGTAGATACCGCGACGTCATCCCGGTGACCACGACGACGGACGCGGAGTCGACTGACGCCACCTATCGACGCGCAGGGGTACTGCTACGAAAAAATTTCTCTGGATCCAGTCTGACGCCTGGGGGTAATTCTAAGGTAAGGAATCTATAACTAATTGTGGCGGGGTCGTAATAATAGGTCGGGGGCCAGGTCTACTTAAATATGGTTTTATTTTCCCAAAGACACGTTTGTGTCGACTTGTTAGTCTTTCCGTCGCAAACGTGGAGGGGTCCGTCGTGCTTGAGGCTCCTCGACTCCTTGGTGCGGGATTCGTCTCCTCTACGCAGGGTCTGGTCGGGTGTCTCCGCGTTTCCGTCCGTTTTAATGGGGCATGGAAGGGAAGAAGAGAAGTATGTGTCAGGAGGCTCTCTAGTGTAAATGACCATACAGGGGGGCCGGGGAGTGAAGGAGGCACCACACACTCTTGTGCACGTTTCTTTTCTTATGGATGTGACCAGTGCTCGGGGGTGAGGGAACAAGCGGTGCATGAGGATTCTTTAAAGGGGTTGTAGGGCTCCCGTTTACGTAGTCGGGCTGTCCCTCCTCCCCACCCACCCCGAGAACTTGTCTCGTACCTGTGTAAGCCACGCAACTCCTGGAGCGTGGCTCGGCGATACGTGGGGACGTTGGCCTCCTGGCTCAGCTCGGGCTCCTGGTGCTCTCGTCCCTCTGTCCCTTCCGTCTTCCTCCGGTACTCCTCTCTGGCTCACGATAAACGATCCTCCTCCCGGCTCTCCTTTCTCCTCTCCGGTGTCGCCGCACACCCACTTCCTGGGTTCTCCAGAACTTATGGACGGGAACGTGATGACGTCTGCAGGGGGCGGAGTCTCGTCATAGTGGATGTTCCACTTAAAGGGACCGGCATCGTTTTCCACCTCTCCCGGTGTCAATAAAGTTTCACGATGTGTCCTCCAGTCGTCCTGCTGAGAGGAGATAAGAGCGGTAGGTAGAGGCACTGCAGACCACCACTCTAAATCGGGCTCATGTCTCTTGCTCTGCGAGCCCGCCCCGTCACACACCACCCCCCCTGGAATCTCCCGATCGGGGAGAGGGAACACCCTAGACAGGTAATCTGCGTTCCCATTGTCTTTCCCCCTCCGATGACGTACCTCAAAGGCGAAAGGCTGTAAGGACAAAAACCAGCGGAGTACCCTGGGGTTCTGGGCCTTGTTCCGGTACATCCATTGCAAGGGGGCATGATCCGTGTACAGAATGAATGGTAGCCCTTCTAAGTAGTAGCGCAACTTATCAACTGCCCACTTAATAGCAAGACATTCCCTCTCAATCGTTGGGTACTTGCTCTCCCGGGGAAACAACTTCCTGCTGATATATAAGACAGGGTGTTCTAGTCCGTCCTCTCCACACTGAGATAATACTGCGCCGAGCCCTGAATCGGAAGCATCGGTGGACAAAAAAAAGGTCTTGCTAAAATTTGGGGAACATAGTACGGGACTTGTGGTGATGATTTTTTTTAGGCTCTGAAAGGCACCCAGCATCTCTTCTGTGGGGTGTACTAACTGCTGCTGTCGGGCTTCTTTGCGAAGGATGTTTGTCAATGGGGCAGCGAGCTCCGAAAACTGTGGAACAAACCGTCGGTAATACCCAACCAGACCTAGAAACGCACGTAGTTCTCGCTTCGTGTTCGGAAAAGGCGTATCCGCTATGGCTCTTACTTTCTCGTTCTGTGGGGCGATCATCCCAGCTCCCAGAACATATCCCAGATATTTCACCTTCTGATAGGCTGCTCGCGATTTCTTTGAATTGATGTGGAGTCCGGCTTGTTCTAGTGCTTGTAGGATGGTTCTTAGGTGTTGTAGGTGTTCTCCCCAATTTGCGCTGAAGACAACTATATCGTCCAGATACGCCGAACAAAACGAGGGATAGTCCTGAAGAATGTTGTTCATGAGTCTTTGAAACGTGGCGGGGGCCCCGTGGAGCCCGAACGGGAGTACATTAAATTCGAACAGGCCGTCTTCGGTTGAGAATGCTGTTTTCTTTCGGTCCTCCTCTCGGAGGGGTACCTGCCAATACCCCTTTGTTAAATCAAACGTTGTGATGTACTTAGAGTCACCCAACTTCTCAATAAGCTCATCGACTCTAGGAATCGGGTAGGCGTCAAAGGTCGATATTGCGTTTAGTGCGCGGAAGTCCATACAGAAGCGTGTTGTTCCATCTGGCTTGGGGACCATCACGATGGGTGAAGACCAGTCGCTTTTGGACGGACGTATAACGCCAAGCCGGAGCATCTCGTGTACCTCGTTTCTTACGGCTGCTCTCTTTGCCGCAGGAATCCTGTATGGTCTCTGTTTTACTGTCTTTCCTTCCTGGGTCTCAATCTTGTGTTCGGTTAATGTGGTCTTCCCGGGTGTGTCTGAAAAGACGGCGGAGAACGGGATCAACGCGTGCAGGAGGTCTTTCCTCATGTCCTCGGTGAGGTCCTCGTTGACTACGAGGCGATTGAGTGTAGTGTTTCCCGAAGAGGTTGGCAAGGTCAGATGGGCTGCTTTCGGTAAGGGCCCCAACCATTTCTTTAATAGGTTGATGTGTTAACACTGCTTTCGAGTAGGTGATATTCTAACCCGGTATGTGGTGTTGCCTAAGGCCTCCAACACCTTATAAGGGCCCATCCATTCGCTTTGAAATTTCCGAGTAGAGGAAGGGAGTAAGACCAGCACCCAGTCACCGACCGACACCTTCCTCCACTTCTTTCCTCTGTCGTAGTATTTCTTCTGTTTCTCTCTGCTTTTCTCCAGGTTGGAGTACGCCAGGTTTCTTAGTTTTCCCAGTTTAGACCTCAGCTGTTGTGTATATTCCAGCAGTGATTTCGGGTCATTTTCTTCTTCCGTCTCCCAGGCGTCTTTGGTTTTCTCGAGGAGGGACCTGGGTTGCCGTCCGTACAGCATTTCGAATGCAGAACAACCCAGGCTACTCTGTACTTGGGCTCGTAATACGTACAACGCTAGGGGTAGGAGATGGTCCCATTCCTTGCCTTCTACGGTGAGCATTTTCTTCAGAGTAGTCTTTAGGGATCGGTTGTACCGCTCAACCAGGCCATCTGTCTGGGGATGGTATACTGACGTACGTAGGTGTTGTAGATCCAAGGTACGGCACACTTCCTTCATTAGCCTGGAGACGAACGGCGTCCCCTGATCCGTCAGTATTTCCTTGGGGAATCCTACTCTGGAGAATAATTCCACGATCTTTTCAGCAATGTTCTTCGTAGTGGGTGCTCTGAGTGGGAACGCCTCCGGGAATCTGGTGGCATAGTCCACAATCACTAATGCGTAGAGGTTGCCTTTAGAGGTCTTTGGCAAAGGGCCTATCAAATCCATGCCGACTCTTTCGAATGGTTTTCCGATTATTGGCATGGGTTGGAGCGGAACTGCCGGGGGACGTTGCATATTTTTCTTCTGGCATATGCCACATGTCTGACAATACCTTTGAATGTCTTTGTAGATACCGGGCCAATAAAAGTGACGCAACACGTTCTGGGTAGTTTTCTCCGTGCCGGCGTGTCCCGCTGTGAGGTGGGCGTGTGAGAAGAATAATATCTGCTCCCTGAAGGGTACTGGCACCAAGAGTTGCGTTATGTCTCCTGGGCCACCCTCACGATGCAAGAGGTCCTTCTTGATCAGAAAACGGGGATAAGCATAGGATGGGTTGCTCTGGTTGACGTGTGCAGCTTCCCAGGCATTAAACAGAGTGGTATCATTAGCTTGGGAAAAACGAAAATTACGGTCTAATAACCAGGGGTCTGGGGTAGTGAAGGTCGGGATGGGTGTTCCCTGGTCGCTTGCTTTGCTCCCGACATTATCTTGGAACAGGTTTATGAAATCAGGGTTGTCTACCCCCAGGATAAGGTCTTCGGGTAGGGAATCGACCAGCCCCACCCTCACTGTACATGGAGAGCCTCCCCTAAGGACCATGGTAACCCTTGCAAGGGGATATGGCTTAACGTCTCCGTGTACGCACCGAATGTGTACTAAGGTTTCGGGGACATACTGTGAGGGGAGGACGAGATTCTTCTGTACTACCGACTGTTTGCACCCAGAATCTAGTAAGGCGTTTATCGGCTTCCCATTCACCTGTACACGTACATAAAAGGATGACCCCATCTCCGCGGTGTACAGCACGGCCTTGGGGATGTACCCAACCTCCATAGGTTCCTCCACTGTCTTCTTCCTGGGACACAGACGGGCGATGTGGCCCCAGTCACCACATTCGAAACACTGGGGTCCCCGGAAGATGGGCATCTCTGCTCTGATAGGTCTAGGTTTAGGGACATCCACATAATGCTTTGATTTCTTTTCAGGCTTAGGGGGCATGCCTCCCTTAGTAGATTTTTCAGTGTCCCCTAACCATAGACGAGGTTGAGCTCGCGAATAGTTGGTTGCCATTTCGATGGCCTGCTCCGCTGAGAGGTTTGGATGTTGTCTGAGCCATCTCTGGGTGCCGTATGGCAGCGCCTCCATAAATTGCTCTAGATATATCCTGTTCATGATCTCGTCTTTTGTGCTAGTGGCAGGTTTGAGCCATTTGTCTGCTGCCATCTTTAGGCGGAAAAACAATGTTTTCGGGTTTTCGCCTGATAGCCCCCTTTCCTTACGGAACCAGACTCTATAGGCCTCAGCATCCAGGCCTAGATGATCTAGGATCACGTCTTTGATCACTTGGTAAGCGGTGCTCCCTATTGCGTTGGCGACTTGATACGCCGATTGGGCCTCACCGGTCAGGAGGGGCGCCAAAAAGAACGGCCATTTCTCTTCGGGCCAGCCACACGCCCTGGCAGCCCGTTCGAAGTTCAGTAGAAACGCATCCGGATCCTCCCCGGGAACGTACTTCTGGAGGGATACACCAGAGGGGTTGTGGGAGGGGGCTCGTCTCTCCCCTTGTATGGGGGTGCTAGGGTCGTGTACCACTTTCTGCAGGCTCTCTATTTGTGCTGTTATGGTGTTCTTAAACACCTCGCGGTCCGCCTGTGCGGAGGTCATCTGTCTCTCGATGGCCCATTCGAGTTTTTCCTGGCCTTTGATTAGGTGTTGTATCACCGTCTCCATCACGGGTGTACTGATGGTTTGCGATGGTAATCCCACTTCTGACACCAGTTGTGGCGGGGTCGTAATAATAGGTCGGGGCCAGGTCTACTTAATTATGGTTTTATTTTCCCAAAGACACGTTTGTGTCGACTTGTTAGTCTTTCCGTCGCAAACGTGGAGGGGTCCGTCGTGCTTGAGGCTCCTCGACTCCTTGGTGCGGGATTCGTCTCCTCTACGCAGGGTCTGGTCGGGTGTCTCCGCGTTTCCGTCCGTTTTAATGGGGCATGGAAGGGAAGAAGAGAAGTATGTGTCAGGAGGCTCTCTAGTGTAAATGACCATACAGGGGGGCCGGGGAGTGAAGGAGGCACCACACACTCTTGTGCACGTTTCTTTTCTTATGGATGTGACCAGTGCTCGGGGGTGAGGGAACAAGCGGTGCGTGAGGATTCTTTAAAGGGGTTGTAGGGCTCCCGTTTACGTAGTCGGGCTGTCCCTCCTCCCCACCCACCCCGAGAACTTGTCTCGTACCTGTGTAAGCCACGCTCCTCCTGGAGCGTGGCTCGGTGATACGTGGGGACGTTGGCCTCCTGGCTCAGCTCGGGCTCCTGGTGCTCTCGTCCCTCTGTCCCTTCCGTCTTCCTCCGGTACTCCTCTCTGGCTCACGATAAACGATCCTCCTCCCGGCTCTCCTTTCTCCTCTCCGGTGTCGCCGCACACCCACTTCCTGGGTTCTCCAGAACTTATGGACGGGAACGTGATGACGTCTGCAGGGGGCGGAGTCTCGTCATAGTGGATGTTCCAGTTAAAGGGACCGGCATCGTTTTCCACCTCTCCCGGTGTCAATAAAGTTTCACGATGTGTCCTCCAGTCGTCCTGCTGAGAGGAGATAAGAGCGGTAGGTAGAGGCACTGCAGACCACCACTCTAAATCGGGCTCATGTCTCTTGCTCTGCGAGCCCGCCCCGTCACACTAATATAGGTCTCTTACAGATATATCGTTATCGAAGGTAAGTAACTTGTTCTTTACTGCCATCATACATACAATCTCCATAGGTAAAGCAAGCTTGTGTTATGTGCAGCACTGACCCTGTACCATGCAGTTCACGGGTAGCCGAGTTCATGTTGACTATGAACCACAGATGAAAGGGTAACAGATCCTGCACAAGGTGTTCAGTCTGTATACAACAGTTCAGAGAAAACCAAGTTCCCTCCAGATACTGAAGCCCTGTTACATAACTAATGCCCTACTACGGACACTCTTTACCTGTATCAAACCCCTGACGGTCACTGAACCTACACTGAGAAACAATATGGATACGAGTACAAAAGTGGGCACTATAAACACTGTTTCTTCGTTGTAGAGAGTTTACTCTGTTCCACACAGTTTTCAGACAGTGAAACTCTCATGGGAAATGCATCACAGAGGATTAAAAAGTATCTACTTAGAACAGTGTGCACTCTATGCACAATGTGCCCATAGAGAGACCATGCACGGCATCGATCCAGTATATTTACAGAAAACGTTTATCCGGTACACTCCTCCAAGAGCTCTGCGTTCTGCATCAGCACTCAGTCTGGTCACCCCTAAATTCAGGAGAGCTCATTGGGGCGGCGGAGGCTTTGTTCTTGGCACTGCTCACCGTTGGAAGCCATGCCGTTACATCTGAAGTCCTGTACATCCTTGTCTGCTTTTAGGAAGAATCTTAAGACTTGGCTCTTTACTCTTGGTTAGTCTCTCTTTTTCTTTCCCTTTCGTTGTTCTGGTTACCGCCATGACACCTCAGGCCATATGCTTGCGCTTTATAAATCTTATTCCCATTCCATTTCCAAAATAACCAAGGTCCGAAGGTGCTAAAGATCGTACTACCTGCAGCCTTCATGCTGTGGTGAAAACTGTACAGACAGCCCATCTTCCGAAGCAAAACAAGCAGATGTACATAGGTTAATACCTGGTGCACACAGTCTTCTATGTTAACTAGACATGATTCTGTCCAATAACTCAAGGCCTCTTACAAAAGTTAGTGTCTACTATGTAGAATCTTTGCCTCGCTGGAAGCTTTTTCTGCAGAACCAAAAAACTTGTGTGGAACATAATGAACACAGCCAACTGTCACCTGCACCCAGAGTTACTCTTGAATACAAAGGTTAAGAACGTGCTCATATATGTGTGTGTGCGTATAGGTTGGATCAGTGCTAAAAAAATAAGTATATAAATACATAAATGAGAAGGTGTGTCGTGCAAGTAAACTATATTATTGTAGACTATCAATAAAAAGACACAGGGTTACAGCTACTGGGTTAACTCTGGGGCCTGCTGTAAATTTGTTGCAAAAAGCGAGGGAGACATATTTTGCTCTTGATCAAATCCCACCATCACGCCCCTCCCCCCCCCCTTGAGATCCCGCTGGAAATGGGAGTTTTCACCCAAAATGGAACCAGCCCCATGGTTGTAAAGACAACAATAGATTTGAGGATAGCACATGCAGTTTTCAGGCCTGAAGAAGGGGCGTCTGGAGTCTCGGTTACCTGCATAGTTGTATCTAAAGGGGCCCATCCACCGGTGCCGGTCGCTCTCCCGGAGCACGTCCCCGTAGAACCCGTAGCCGGTCAGAGAGACCGAGTATTTCACCAGAGTGTCCTGATGGTGAACAGCACAGACGTCCAGGGGCTGAGAGTCACCTGAGGGTGCAGAGCAGAGGGAGGTGACTGCTCACCTGAGGTCACAGAGTCAAGGGCACCCCGAATGTCCACTGAGATACCCAGCAAGAGGGGACTTACCTGAGGTCACAGAGAGTCGGGGCATAGCTGGGGTAAGTTTGAGATACCCAGAGCTAAGTGCTTACCTGAGGTCACACAGGGAGTCAGGGGCATAGCTGGGGTGGGACAGAGATACCCAGAGCTAAGGGTTTACCTGAGGTCACACAGAGAGTATGGGGCACAGCTGGGGTAAGTTTGAGATACCCAGAGCTAAGTGCTTACCTGAGGTCACACAGGGAGTCAGGGGCATAGCTGGGGTGGGACAGAGATACCCAGAGCTAAGGGTTTACCTGAGGTCACACAGAGAGTATGGGGCATAGCTGGGGTAAGTTTGAGATACCCAGAGCTAAGGGCTTACCTGAGGTCACACAGAGAGTCAGGGGCATAGCTGGGGTGGGACAGAGATACCCAGAGCTAAGGGCTTACCTGAGGTCACACAGAGAGTCAGGGGCATAGCTGGGGTGGGACAGAGATACCCAGAGCTAAGGGTCTTACCTGAGGTCACACAGACAATCAGGGGCATAGCTGGGGTGGGACAGAGATACCCAGAGCTAAGGGCTTACCTGAGGTCACACAGAGTCAGGGGCATAGCTGGGGTAAGTGTGAGATACCCAGAGCTAAGGGTCTTCCCTGAGGTCACACAGACAATCCGGGGCATAGCTGGGGTGGGCCAGAGATACCCAGAGCTAAGGGTCTCACCTGAGGTCACAAGTCAAGGACACACCCGAGGTGACACTGAGATACACAGCAATAGGGGACTTACCTGAGGTCACACAGAGAGAGGCATAGCTGGGGTGACACTGAAAAACCAAGCAATATGGGTCTTACCTGAGGTCACTCAGAGAGTCGGGGGCACAGCTGGGGTGAGACAGAGATACGCAGAGCTAAGGGGCTTTATTGAGGTCCCAGAGGCAAGGAAACCCCTAATGTCCACTGAGATACCCAGAGCTAAGGGCCTTACCTGAGGTCACACAGAGAGCCAGGGGCATAGCTGGGGTGACACTGAGATACCCAGAGCTAAGGGCCTTACCTGAGGTCACACAGAGAGTCAGGGGCATAGCTGGGGTGACACTGAGATACCCAGAGCTAAGGGCCTTACCTGAGGTCACACAGAGAGTCAGGGGCATAGCTGGGGTGGGACAGATATACCCAGAGCTAAGGGCTTACCTGAGGTCACACAGAGAGTCAGGGGCATAGCTGGGGTGGGACAGAGATACCCAGAGCTAAGGGTCTTATCTGAGGTCACACAGAGAGTCAGGGGCATAGCTGGGGTGGGACAGAGATACCCAGAGCTAAGGGCTTACCTGAGGTTGTTAGATTTGAAATGTTATTCTCGTGATGCACACATTTGAAATGCTCCCTTTGCAATGCTTATACTTTATTTCGTATTAAGTTAGCATTCATGGTGCCATCTTTCTTGGCGCCATCTTGTTTTGTAACCGAGATTGAGCTCCTGTCTCATAACGCCTGCCTAAGCAAAAAGGCTGCCTCTGCGCCTCCAGCTTGTACTTCTCAAGGTTAAAGCTTCGTTGCACTAATGAATGTATTATCCATTGTTGCATACCTTTGCTGTTAGATAGACTCGTTCCCACATCTTAGAATGATAGGCACCGGCCAGGCGGCCTTGGGATCGAGATAGCATGTACCCAGCCCTGTGCCATGGCTCATCCTTGTTTGCCTCCTTTGTTCACCATGGCCTGAGCTGGAAAATTCCAGTTTGGGAGGGATTTCAGAGGTGTTGGAAATGTATATTTTGTGTTACCGTGTGTACGGGGGTCAGTCCCTCTGCAGTCATCTTAGGAGACTGGTCAGACTGGGCTCCGCTGCAGCGCATTGTCAATAAATTGTCTGGTTTGTATTCTCTACTGTCTGACCGACTCTTCATTTCGTGGGAAGGCAGAGAGGTGGTCGTGAGTGACCCGGGTGACCCTAATCGGGTCACTTCCTTCAAGGTCACACAGAGAGTCAGGGGCATAGCTGGGGTGGGACAGAGATACCCAGAGCTAAGGGTCTCACCTGAGGTCACAAGTCAAGGACACACCCGAGGTGACACTGAGATACACAGCAATAGGGGACTTACCCGAGGCCACGCAGAGAGTCAGAGGCATAGCTGGAGTGACACTGAGATACCCAGCAATATGGGTCTTACCTGAGGTCACACAGAGAGTCGGGGGCACAGCTGGGGTGAGACAGAGATACGCAGAGCTAAGGGGCTTAACTGAGGTCACAGAGGCAAGGAAACCCCTAATGTCCACTGAGATACCCAGAGCTAAGGGCCTTACCTGAGGTTACACAGAGAGTCAGGGGCATAGCTGGGGTGAGACTGAGATACCCAGAGCTAAGGGCCTTACCTGAGGTCACACAGAGAGTCAGGGGCTTAGCTGGGGTGAGACTGAGATACCCAGAGCTAAGGGCCTCACCTCTGGTTATACATAAAGTCCAGGGCATCTTTGGGGTGAGAGTAAGGTAGGAGGAAGTGAAAGAACTTGACCTAAATTGGCACAAGGAGTGACTGGTAGAAGAGGGATTAGACAGACTTCAAGAAGGACAGGTGTGCAGTGCACAGGTGACCCTTGTGCCAACGTTAGACGTGGACACATTCAGCCTCACCTAGGAGGCCACCGTGACAAGGACTTGGTGCAAACACAGATTGCCCGCCATCTTCCCTTTCTCAAATGTAGTGACCGTGTCTTTCCACATCACATGATGGTTTTCACCACCACAGGGTTTCTGAACACTAAACACAGATACATGTGAAGACATTACCGCAGGTCGCTCTCCATGAACTGTGGAGTGATACCGAGCGGTAACGCGTTTAGCGCCGGGCGGTATTAGCTCGCCCTGCACTTCATGTGAGGATGAAGGAAATCAGCGATTGCCCAAAACTCTCAGAAAGTGAGGTCACACTGAATACTTGGGGGCTGAAGAGAGGCATCTGGGGCCCAGAGTCTATTAGAGAGCCGGGGTCACTGCTAGGAGAGGGCAGAGGTCACCACCGGGGTCACTGCCAGGAGAGGGCACATAATGCACAGCCGGAGTCACTGCCAGGAGAGGGCAGAGGTCACAGCCGGGGTCACTGCCAGAAGAGGGCACATAATGCACAGCCGGGGTCACTGCCTGGAGAGGGCAGAGGTCTCAGCCGGGGTCACTGCCAGAAGAGGGCAGAGGTCACAGCTGGGGTCACTGCCAGAAGAGGGCACATAATGCACAGCCGGGGTCACTGCCAGAAGAGGGCAGAGGTCACAGCCGGGATCACTGCCAGAAGAGGGCACACAGTGCAGAGCCCGGGTCACTGCCAGGAGTGGGCACACCGTGCAGGGCCGGGGTCACTGCCAAGAGAGGGCACAGACCAGAGCTGGGGTCACTGCCAGAAGAGGGCACAGTGCAGAGCCGGGGTCACTGCCAGGAGAGGGCACACAGTGCACAGCCCGGGTCACTGCCAGGAGAGGGCACAGTGCACAGCCCGGGTCACTGCCAGGAGAGGGCACAGTGCAGAGCCGGGGTCACTGTCAAGAGAGGGCACAGTCCAGAGCCGGGGCCACTGCCAGGAGAGGGCACACAGTGCACAGCCCGGGTCACTGCCAGGAGAGGGCACAGTGCAGAGCCAGGGTCACTGCCAGGAGAGGGTACACAGTGCAGAGCCGGGGTCACTGCCAAGAGAGAGCACACAGTGCACAGCCCGAGTCACTGCCAGGAGAGGGCACAGTGCAGAGCCGGGGTCACTGCCAGGAGAGGGTACAGTGCAGAGCCAGGGTCACTGCCAGGAGAGGGCACACAGTGCACAGCCGGGGTCACTGCCTGGAGAGGGCAGAGGTCTCAGCCGGGGTCACTGCCAGAAGAGGGCAGAGGTCACAGCCGGGGTCACTGCCAGAAGAGGGCACATAATGCACAGCCAGGGTCACTGCCAGAAAAGGGCAGAGATCACAGCCGGGATCACTGCCAGAAGAGGGCACACAGTGCAGAGCCCAGGTCACTGCCAGGAGTGGGCACACCGTGCACAGCCCGGGTCACTGCCAGGAGAGGGCACAGTGCAGAGCCGGGGTCACTGCCAAGAGAGGGCACAGTCCAGAGCCGGGGTCACTGCCAGGAGAGGGCACAGTGCAGAGCCCGGGTCACTGCCAGGAGAGGGCACAGTGCAGAGCCCGGGTCACTGCCAGGAGAGGGCACAGTGCACAGCCCGGGTCACTGCCAGGAGAGGGCACAGTGCAGAGCCGGGGTCACTGCCAAGAGAGGGCACAGTCCAGAGCCGGGGCCACTGCCAGGAGAGGGCACACAGTGCACAGCCCGGGTCACTGCCAGGAGAGGGCACAGTGCAGAGCCAGGGTCACTGCCAGGAGAGGGTACACAGTGCAGAGCCGGGGTCACTGCCAAGAGATCACACAGTGCACAGCCCGAGTCACTGCCAGGAGAGGGCACAGTGCAGAGCCGGGGTCACAGCCAGGAGAGGGTACAGTGCAGAGCCAGGGTCACTGCCACGAGAGGGCACACAGTGCACAGCCGGGGTCACTGCCTGGAGAGGGCAGAGGTCTCAGCCGGGGTCACTGCCAGAAGAGGGCAGAGGTCACAGCCGGGGTCACTGCCAGAAGAGGGCACATAATGCACAGCCGGGGTCACTGCCAGAAAAGGGCAGAGGTCACAGCCGGGATCACTGCCAGAAGAGGGCACACAGTGCAGAGCCCAGGTCACTGCCAGGAGTGGGCACACCGTGCACAGCCCGGGTCACTGCCAGGAGAGGGCACAGTGCAGAGCCGGGGTCACTGCCAAGAGAGGGCACAGTCCAGAGCCGGGGTCACTGCCAGGAGAGGGCACAGTGCGGAGCCGGGGTCACTGCCAGGAGAGGGCACACAGTGCACAGCCCGGGTCACTGCCAGGAGAGGGCACAGTGCACAGCCCGGGTCACTGCCAGGAGAGGGCACAGTGCACAGCCCGGGTCACTGCCAGGAGAGGGCACAGTGCAGAGCCGGGGTCACTGCCAAGAGAGGGCACAGTCCAGACCCGGGGCCACTGCCAGGAGAGGGCACACAGTGCACAGCCCAGGTCACTGCCAGGAGAGGGCACAGTGCAGAGCCAGGGTCACTGCTAGGAGACGGCACACAGTGCACAGCCCAGGTCACTGCCAGGAGAGGGCACAGTGCAGAGCCAGGGTCACTGCCAGGAGAGGGTACACAGTGCAGTGCCGGGGTCACTGCCAAGAGAGAGCACACAGTGCACAGCCCGGGTCACTGCCAGGAGAGGGCACAGTGCAGAGCCGGGGTCACTGCCAGGAGAGGGCACAGTGCAGAGCCAGGGTCACTGCCAGGAGAGGGCACACAGTGCAGAGCCCGGGTCACTGCCAGGAGAGGGCACAGAGCAGAGCCGGGGTCACTGCCAGGAGAGGGCATAGTGCAGAGCCGGGGTCACTGCCAGGAGAGGGCATAGTGCAGAGCCGGGGTCACTGCCAGGAGAGGGCACACAGTGCACAGCCCGGGTCACTGACAGGAGAGGGCACAGTGCAGAGCCGGGGTCATTGCCAAGAGAGGGCACATAGTGCAGAGCCGGGGTCACTGCCAGGAGAGGGCACAGTGCAGAGCCGGGGTCACTGCCAGGAGAGGGCACACAGTGCACAGCCCGGGGTCACTGCCAGGAGAGGGCACAGTGCAGAGCCGGGGTCACTGCCAAGAGAGGGCACATAGTGCAGAGCCAGGGTCACTGCCAGGAGTGGGCACATAGTGCAGAGCCAGGGTCACTGCCAGGAGAGGGTACACAGTGCAGAGCCGGGGTCACTGCCAGGAGAGGGCACACAGTGCACAGCCCGGGTCACTGCCAGGAGAGGGCACACAGTGCACAGCCCGGGTCACTGCCAGGAGAGGGCACACATTGCACAGCCCGGGTCACTGCCAGGAGAGGGCACAGTGCACAGCCGGGGTCACTGCCAGGAGAGGGCACATAGTGCAGAGCCGGGGTCACTGCCAGGAGAGGGCACAGTGCAGAGCCGGGGTCACTGCCAAGACAGAGCACACAGTGCACAGCCCGGGTCACTGCCAGGAGAGGGCACAGTGCAGAGCCGGGGTCACTGCCAGGAGAGGGCACACAGTGCACAGCCCGGGTCACTGCCAGGAGTGGGCACATAGTGCAGAGCCGGGGTCACTGCCAGGAGTGGGCACATAGCGCAGAGCCGGGGTCACTGCCAGGAGAGGGTACACAGTGCAGAGCCGGGGTCACTGCCAGGAGAGGGCACACAGCGCAGAGCCGGGGTCACAGCCAGGAGAGGGCACAGTGTAGAGCTGGGGACACAACCAGGAGAGGGCACACAGTGTACAGCCCGCGTCACTGCCAGGAGAGGGCACAGTGCAGAGCCGGGGTCACTGCCAGGAGAGGGCACACAGTGCACAGCCCGGGGTCACTGCCAGGAGAGGGCACAAAGTGCACAGCCCGGGGTCACTGCCAGGAGAGGGCACAGTGCAGAGCCGGGGTCATTGCCAGGAGAGGGCACACAGTGCACAGCCGGTGTCACTGCCAGGAGAGGGCACATAGTGCAGAGCCGGGGTCACTGCCAGGAGAGGGCACACAGTGCAGAGCCGGGGTCACTGCCAGGAGAGGGCACACAGTGCACAGCCCGGGGTCACTGCCAGGAGAGGGCACAGTGCAGAGCCGGGGTCATTGCCAGGAGAGGGCACAGTGCAGAGCCAGGGTCACTGCCAAGAGAGTGCACATAGTGCAGAGCCGGGGTCACTGCCAGGAGTGGGCACATAGTGCAGAGCCGGGGTCACTGCCAGGAGTGGGCACATAGTGCAGAGCCGGGGTCACTGCCAGGAGAGGGTACACAGTGCAGAGCCGGGGTCACTGCCAGGAGAGGGTACACAGTGCAGAGCCGGGGTCACTGCAAGGAGAGGGCACACAGTGCACAGCCTGGGTCACTGCCAGGAGAGGGCACAGTGCAGAGCCGGGGTCACTGCCAAGAGAGGGCACATAGTGCAGAGCTGGGGTCACTGCCAGGAGAGGGTACACAGTGCAGAGCCGGGGTCACTGCCAGGAGAGGGTACACAGTGCAGAGCCGGGGTCACTGCCAGGAGAGGGCACACAGTGCACAGCCCGGGTCACTGCCAGGAGAGGGCACAGTGCAGAGCCGGGGTCACTGCCAGGAGAGGGAACACAGTGCACAGCCCGGGTCACTGCCAGGAGAGGGCACAGTGCAGAGCCGGGGTCACTGCCAGGAGAGGGCACACAGTGCACAGCCCGGGTCACTGCCAGGAGAGGGCACAGTGCAGAGCCGGGGTCACTGCCAAGAGAGGGCACATAGTGTAGAGCCAGGGTCACTGCCAGGAGTGGGCACATAGTGCAGAGCCGGGGTCACTGCCAGGAGTGGGCACATAGTGCAGAGCCAGGGTCACTGCCAGGAGAGGGTACACAGTGCAGAGCCGGGGTCACTGCCAGGAGAGGGCACATAGTGCAGAGCCCGGGTCACTGCCAGGAGAGGGCACACAGTGCACAGCCGGGGTCACTGCCAGGAGAGGGCACAGTGCAGAGCCGGGGTCACTGCCAGGAGAGGGCACACAGTGCACAGCCCGGGTCACTGCCAGGAGAGGGCACAGTGCAGAGCCGGGGTCACTGCCAGGAGAGGGCACACAGTGCACAGCCCGGGTCACTGCCAGGAGAGGGCACAGTGCAGAGCCGGGGTCACTGCCAGGAGAGGGCACATAGTGCACAGCCCGGGTCACTGCCAGGAGAGGGCACAGTGCAGAGCCGGGGTCACTGCCAGGAGAGGGCACACAGTGCACAGCCCGGGTCACTGCCAGGAGAGGGCACAGTGCAGAGCCGGGGTCACTGCCAGGAGAGGGCACATAGTGCAGAGCCAGGGTCACTGCCAGTAGTGGGCACATAGTGCAGAGCCGGGGTCACTGCCAGGAGTGGGCACATAGTGCAGAGCCAGGGTCACTGCCAGGAGAGGGTACACAGTGCAGAGCCGGGGTCACTGCCAGGAGAGGGCACATAGTGCAGAGCCGGGGTCACTGCCAGGAGAGGGCACATAGTGCAGAGGCGGGGTCACTGCCAGGAGAGGGCACATAGTGCAGAGGCGGGGTCACTGCCAAAAGTGGGCACATAGTGCACAGCCCGTCACTGCCAGGAGAGGGCACAGTGCAGAGCCGGGGTCACTCCCAGGAGAGGGCACAGTGCAGAGCCGGGGTCACTGCCAGGAGAGGGCACACAGTGCACAGCCCGGGTCACTGCCAGGAGAGGGCACAGTGCAGAGCCGGGGTCACTGCCAAGAGAGGGCACAGTGCAGAGCCGGGGTCACTGCCAGGAGAGGGCACACAGTGCACAGCCCGGGTCACTGCCAGGAGAGGGCACAGTGCAGAGCCGGGGTCACTGCCAAGAGAGGGCACATAGTGCAGAGCCAGGGTCACTGCCAGGAGTGGGCACATAGTGCAGAGCCAGGGTCACTGCCAGGAGTGGGCACATAGTGCAGAGCCAGGGTCACTGCCAGGAGTGGGCACATAGTGCAGAGCCAGGGTCACTGCCAGGAGAGGGCACATAGTGCAGAGCCGGGGTCACTGCCAGGAGAGGGCACATAGTGCAGAGCCAGGGTCACACCCAGGAGCGGGTCCCAGGGCTCTGCATTAGACCATACGTTCACTGGACGTCCCTTAGTTCGGAGGTTGTTTCTGCAAAACAAACCCTATGCGTCTCACTCACCTTGACATGGTAGCTGACTGGACATTCGGCCTGATGGAAGCGCCCCAGTTGTCCCTCGACGAGGAGGTTTGTGAGGGCCCTCCCCATGGACATGAGGTCCCCCCTAGAGATCCTAACAACACCCACCACACCCACCCCCCTCATACCTATGATGATGTGAAGCGCCGAAGTGATGGGGTCGTTGATTCCGACGGTGGCGAAGCAGATGCAGTCAGTGGACCCTGAGGGAGAGAAAGGTGCAGTGGGTGAGTGCGAGCCTGTGGCGCCTCTCCACTGCGACCTGTGCATCGTGACAGGTGCAGCAACCAGTGCACTGCGACCTGTGCATCGTGACGTGTGCAGCAACCAGTGCACTGCGACCTGTGCAACAACCAGTGCACTGTGATCAACTCCTATCTCCTACCCCTTTCCCCATACATTCAAACCTGCCTAATGGTACTGCTCTCACCCCAGGACGGTCCGCACTGCCATTTTGAGGATCACTTTTTCTGTCCTCAGAACAGTGATGACTATAGAACTCTCTGGACCATCACCTGTGATTTTAATCTAATTCATTATCTGATCTTTTCCTGGCTCTGACAGTATGCTATCTCTGACCTCTGCTTGGGCCCTGCCGACGATCCTTCCCGTTGAGAGCACTTTCAAATCGAGCCTGCCGCATGGTTTTTACCCACCCTATCTGGCCTCAATGCAGCCCTCAGCACATCACTGATCCCATGACCACCACTGTGCCCTGCTGACAACGACCCGTCCTACTGAGGTCACCTTTCAACTGTGCCGGAGGGCTCTGCTTTATCCTGAGCCCCTCGACACCCCTCCACAAGACAGCCTCCATCGAGTGGGAAGTCGTCGCACAACCTATCAGCTCTGCCACCACTGTGCCTGCTGACGCCTCCCGATCAAGATCTCCTGACCTATCGGAATACCGGACTGGCCTGATCCCTACCTACCTGCTTACCCAGTTCTCGCTCTCCCCAAGCCCGCTGGACTTTCACTCCCCACTGCAAACAGGGTAAGTGCCTACATCCTGATATACGTCCTTAGGGATTTCATGGACAATTAAAAGGTCCGCCTCAGGAAACCCTTTACATTCTCAGGCCACAGTGCCCGCTGCCGCGCCTGCTCTTTATTCCATGATGAACTTGATCTCCTGATGGGCCTGATTCCTGACTGTTGTCTTCATGCCTACATCCTAACACCCACCCTGGGGGACCTCACAGGCGTATGTTTTTGTTTTTGAATTACTCTTGAAAAATGATGAAACAACTATAATGGCCACCACGTGAAACCCTGTTCTTACTCAGTCCACTGTGCTCGCTGCTGCTCCCGATCCTGACTTCCTGATTTACTGAATCTCCGAATTGGCCTGACTCCTGACTGCTGTTTTCTTACCTACCTCCTGCTTTCCACCTTTGGGATTTCTTGAGCGATTGAATGAAGACTTATTTCAAACGAAGACACTTCTAAAATGGTTTACCACATGAAAACCAGTCTATCTGTAGGCCCATAGACTTTGTTGTTGAACTCACTAGCCCGCTGAGCCCCCGCTAAGCTTTATCCCCCACCAGACTTATATGGCAATGACTTAGCACTGTTCTTTCCTTTTCTCGATCTACAATTGTATTTGTTCCTTCCCAGACCGTCTAGACAATTTTATCTTGCACTCCTGTGGAGGCCATATTTCTTCTTTGACTCTCTTATTTTCAAGTTGGTGCTCAAAATTGCAGCCTTTAGGAACACTTGGCAGAAACGCACGGGCTGTAGATCACCGTTGCGGTTTCCCTCCCACTCCCCTCCCCCGATTCATCCTCTTTCCCATACCCCTAACTGCCCTCACGACCCTCCTCTAACTCTCCACTTCTCTGCCCCGTCCCAACATGCCCCCCTCTTATCACGCACACATCCCCCATGACTACACTCTCTCCAGACATGGCCCTAACTCCTGGACCATCCTTTACCCCCCCCAATCTGTCTATAAACGCTAAGAAAAACTTCAAACATAAACTTCTCATTCGTAACCCTGAAACACTTATTGTTGATAACTACCTCAGCCTCTCTTCCCCCATAAAAGCCAACTACATCTTCTATTCCAAACGCCCTTCCCAGTCACTCACTCAATCAAAATTCCCTATGGATTTAAATTATCCACTACTCCCTCCCCAATCTTTCCAGGTGAAATCGACATCTCCATCTTTAAAACGGGTAACATCCTCATACAAGCCGCCGAATCACACCTCACCATCTTTGAGCACCACTTCAACACCTTGTCTCTCCACCTAGACAAAATTAACCCTAATCATCCGAATAACCAATCGCTCAACACCCCCGCTCTCTCCCTTTCCCCCTACCCCTCTCTCCCCCTCCCCTGTCTTCCCTCCTACCAACACCATACTCCAAACTCCTATTCCCCACTCCCCCTCCCCTGTCATCTCTACAGCCAATGCCATCTCCCAACCACCGTCACCCAAACTTTCTCTCCCTCCAATGATCCCTCCTCTTCCTGACATCTCCACTGCACACCCCCTCTCCCTACCACTTACATTCTCCAACAATCTGTCCCCCTCAACCTCTTCTAAAATAACTAACCCCTTCCTTCCCTCCTGGATGCCACAGCCTGAATCCCTACCCCTCCACCCTGGCTCTCCTATCGTACCACCACTGGCCCCACCTTCACCCTCTCCTAACCCTCCTTCACAATCACCGAATTTCTCTCCTCCGTTAATCCCAGACGCAGTCCTACTTCACACTCTTTATGCCCTCATATCATCTCTATCCACATCCCCCCGAGTTCTCAAACCTCTTGTCCTCCATCATGCCACCTCCCACGCCAAATTGCCTTAACTCTACTCTTTCCAACACCATTGACCTCACACACCTTACACACAATTGCCCCCTGTCTACAACAAACACTATCCACTCCCTCTCACCCTCATCCTCCCCTTTAGAGATCCCCCTCTCCCCTATAACCCTGACCCTACACAACATCGAACGCAACCTCTCTTTGACGAATGAACTCTCCCGACTTAGAGAAGATGTTAAATCCCTCAGCTCAGGAACCCGACTCTCGCGTGCAAAGTCCCCCCACCCCAACCGTAAATTCCCTGCCAACTTCAATCGTCACCATTGGAATACTTCCCCCCTACACAACCGTATGTCTAAGCCTCGCCGCACCTCGAACCACCTCTCCCCATCCGACCTATGCAATTCCTACCATCCTAGTACTTCAGTCAACAACCCACCTCCCCCCTACTCCTACATCCCTGTCATTCTAGGGACCAACAGAATTCCTTCCATTCCCGCCTCCCCCAGACCTCCTCCTCAACTCACCTCCATCCACTCCTGCCTTCCCTCCCAAAATAATCACAATCCACTCGCCTGCATGCTTGTTAACTGCCGATCCGCCGTCCGACACGCCACTGAAATCTCCGAATCTATCCTTAGTGAATCCATTAACATCACGTTCCTCACGGAAACTTGGCTCAATGAACATTCAACGAGCATGCTTGATCTACTCACCCTCCCCCCCTCCCCCCCGGATACTCTATCCTCAGGATTGACAGACCTGACAGAATAGGAGGTGGACTGGCCATAATCTTCAAAAACGAACTTCAGCTCTCCCTTGTTAACAACTCTGGCCACTCCACCTTAGAATACCTTGAAGCTGAACTTAAAATTCTAGGCGCCCACTCTATTCGTTTACATACTATCTACCACCCTCCTGGTGATCCACACCCCTTCATTGATGAACTTTCTGACTTGATTACACAATCCTCATTATCCAACTCAAAAAATCTCTTCCTTGGAGACCTCAACCTCCACTTGAATGACACCAATGATCCCACTACCACCCTCTTCACCAACCTTCTTGGGATCAATGACCTCAAACAACTTTGTCAGTCCCCCCCCACACCAAAGGAGCCATCCTGGATGCCATCATTACCAACAATGACTTAGCCTTCCTGACCAACATCATCCCCATTGACTGGTCCGACCACCACCTCATACTGTTCACCATTTCCATCACGCCGCCTCCCCTCACCTCGAAACAAATTAAACCTATGAAATGGACCAGAAATCTAAAACGTATCCCTCCTGGTGAACTTGAGTCCAAACTACAAGCTCAACTGCTTCTCACTCCCCTCTCACAAAACGCAAATGAGCTTACTGATCACTTTAATAAAGCAGTCATTGATGTCCTAGACCAATTGGCCCCTCCTAAAGCACAAGTTACTAACTTGTGTAACGATATATCTGTAAGAGACAGTAGTTAGTGACAGATTCCTTACCTTAGAATATCCCCAGGCGTCAGGCTGGATCCGGAAAGTTTTTGCGTAGCAGTACCCTTGCGCGTCGGTAGGCGGCGTCGTGCGGCTCCGCGTCCGTCGTCGGCGTCGTGATCGCCGGGATGACGTCGCGGGCAGTACTTAGACGCCGCCCCTGCGCGCTGGACGTCAGTTCTGTACACGACTTTCCGCGCCAGGAACGCAGAGCCATGCAAGAAGCTGACATAGGTGTCTGAAAAATACTAGGGCCCTGAAAGGGATGTCCTTAACCCTAGAAATCAGTTCGCAGAACGGGGAGGATGGGTGGGCGGTAAGGAATCTGTCACTAACTACTGTCTCTTACAGATATATCGTTACACAAGTTAGTAACTTGTGCATCTGAAAGAGACACGTTAGTGACAGATTCCTTACCTTAGAATAGATACCCCAGCAATACCAACCCCGGTTGTGGGTCTGCGAACAAAGATCAGACAAGGAAGTCCCAGAGGACAGAACGGCCAAAGTAGCCATCCCTCCGGACCTGACTGTCAAGGCAATAATGTTTTGTAAACGTGTGCAGCGAGGCCCACGTAGCTGCCTGACAGATATCCTGCAGTGGAACACCGCGGCCTAGAGCCGTGGTAGCAGCCGTTGCCCTGGTGGAATGGGCACGCAGCCCAACAGGAGGCTCCTTCTTAGCCAAAGAATAGCAGGCCTTGATGCACAAGGTAACCCAGCGGGAGATGGTTCGTTTGTGCACCGCCCGACCTTTTTGGCGCCCACGTAGCCAACAAAGAGCTGGTCATCCACCCGGAAGTGTTTTGTGCGGTCGATATAGAAAGAGAGCGCACGTTTTGGGTCCAGACGGTGGAGCCTCTCTTCCTCTCTGGAAGGATGCGGAGGCGGAAAGAAGGTAGGCAAAGTGATGGTCTGCCCAATGTGGAAGGCAGTAACCACCTTTGGCAAGAAGGACGGACGCGTCCTAAGAACAACCTTGTCTGGATGGACAGACAGAAAGGGAGGTTTGCATGATAGAGCCTGGAGCTCACTCACCCGCTGAGCGGAGGTGATGGCCACCAGAAAGGCTGTCTTCAGAGTCAGAAGACGAAGAGGACAGTTATGTAGAGGCTCAAAGGGAGCGCACATTATAAAGGTAAGAACCAAGTTCAAGTCCCACTGAGGCATCACAAACGGAACAGGAGGGAAGAGGTGTGTAATGCCTTTTAAGAACCTGTTAACAACAGGGGACTTGAAAAGGGAGGGCTGATCAGGGAGCCTGAGGAAGGCCGAGATAGCACAGAGATAACCCTTGATGGTACCCAGGGCAGAACCCTGTTGGGCCAGAGAAAGAAGGAACAGAAGGACCTCAGAAAGAGGGGCAGAAAAGGGGTTCACAGCCTTTGCTGTGCACCATGCCACAAATTTGTTCCACCTGCAGGCGTATACCACCTTAGTGGAGGGACGCCTGGCTGCCAGAATCACATCACAAACTTCGGGAGGCAAGTCGAAAGGAATCAACTGCCGCCGCTCAATCTCCACGCAAGCAGGTGTAGACTGGACAGGTTCGGGTGGAGGACCGTCCCCTGGTGCTGCGACAGAAGATCCTCCCGAAGAGGCAGACGGATCGGGGGATCTACGCTCATACTGAGTAGCTCGGGATACCAAACTCTTCGAGCCCAGTCCGGAGCCACAAGGATGACTTGGGCCCGGTCGTGCCGAATCTTCTTCAACACTCTGGGTAGAAGTGGTATAGGCGGAAAGGCGTACAACAGACCGCAACTCCACTCGCGACGAAAGCGTCGCCGAGCGAGTGCCGCCTTGGAAATTCCAACGCGCAGAACTGATGACATTGCGCGTTCTCTTCGGTGGCGAATAGATCTAACCAAGGCTCTCCCCAGTGTAGAAAGAGTCCTTGCGCCACTTCCGAGTGAAGACGCCATTCGTGATCCATCATGCACCTGCGGCTGAGTTCGTCCGCCCTGGCGTTCAGGGAACCTGCCAGGTGTTGAACCATCAGGAACATGCCCTGATGTTCCAGCCATGTCCAGAGGCGCAGAGCCTCCTGACAGAGGGTCCACGACCCCACCCCACCCTGTTTGTTGCAGTACCACATGGCGGTGGTGTTGTCTGTGAACACCTGCACTACCTTCCCTTTGACAGAGGGAAGGAATGCCTTGAGTGCAAGTCGGATCGCCCGGAGCTCCAGAAGGTTGATATGGAGCCGGGACTCCGCCGGAGACCAGAGGCCTCTGATCTCCGCCTCTCCCATGTGACCGCCCCATCCCAGAAGGGACGCGTCCGTCACAACTGTGTGCTCTGGCTGGGGAAGGGAGAGGGATCTGCCCATGACCCATTGCCGGTTCGAGAGCCACCACTGCAACTGTTTTGCAGTCCCCTCCGAGATCTGGACGTGATCGGACAGGTTGCCCTGGTGCTGCGCCCACTGGAACTTCAGGTCCCACTGCAGAGCCCGCATATGCCATCTGGCATGATTGACCAGCAGGATGCAGGAGGCCATGAGGCCCAGCAGCCTCAAGGTCATCCGTACCGAAACCCAGGATAAAGGCTGAAAGATCGGAATCATAGCCTGAATATCCCGGACTCGCCGTTCGGGAGGATAGGCCCGAAACTGCGTCGTGTCCAGAACTGCTCCGATGAAAAGGAGCTGTGGAGAAGGAATCAGATGCGACTTCGGCACATTGATGGAGAACCCCAGCGAGTGCAGGAGTTCGGCCGTAGTCTGGAGGTGGGAGACGACTGCCTGGGACGAGCCCGCCTTCAGCAGCCAGTCGTCGAGGTAGGGGAAGACTGAAACCCCTGCCCGGCGCAGATGAGCTGCGACCACCGCCATCACTTTCGTGAACACCCGAGGGGCACTGGTAAGGCCAAAGGGGAGCACGGTGAACTGAAAATGCTCGAGGCCTACCGTGAACCGAAGGTAACGCCGGTGGGCCGGCAGGACGGGGATGTGGAAATAGGCGTCCTGCAAGTCCAACGCTACCAACCAGTCTCCAGGGTCGAGGGCAGTCAAGACCTGAGCTAGGGTGAGCATCTTGAACTTCTCCTTCCGGAGGAAGCGATTGACGTTCCGGAGGTCCAAGATAGGACGCATGTCCTCCTTGTCTTTTTTGGGCACCAGAAAGTAGTGGGAGTAGCAACCACGCCCTACTTCTGGGGTCTGAACATGCTCGATGGCCCTCTTGGCCAAGAGGGCCGTGACTTCCTTCTGCAGAAGCACCAAGTGATCCCCTGACATGCGGTGGAATTGAGGTGGCATGGCTGGGGGGGGTGGTCTCGAAGGGGAGGGAGTAGCCCCTTCGGACAATGTACAAGACCCACTTGTCCGAGGTGATGGCACGCCAGTGGTGAAGGTGATGGCGGACCCTGCCCCCAACTGGCATGCCGTGCACCTGAAAGGAGGGACTAGGAGGGCTTGGAGGCCGCGGACGGGGCGGGGTGTGTGGCCTGACCCGCACGCTGGTTGCCCGAACCGTCACGGCGGTATCCACGTCCTCGGCCACGCGAAGACGCCTGCTGCGCGGGCCGGTGGCTGGGCTGCTGACGTGACTGGGCGCCCCTTCCGTTGCCACGATAGGGGCGAAAAGCAGAGGTTAGCGGAGGGCGTGCAGTAGAAAGGCCCAGGGACTTGGCAGTAGCCCGTGAGTCCTTAAAACGCTCCAATGCATGGTCTGCTTTGGAACCAAAAAGACCGACTCCATCAAAGGGCATGTCCATGAGTGTATTCTGGACATCACCCGAGAAACCAGTGGTTCTCAGCCAGGCGTGGCGACGCAGCGCCACCGTCGTTGCAATAGATCTGCCCAGCGAGTCGGCGGTATCAAGGCCACAACGTATGGTGTATTTGGCCGCATCCCTACCTTCCGCAATGGCGCGGGTAAGCAGTGTCTGGACCTCCTCAGAACACTGGGGCAAAACAGTCGCCACCGAATCCCACAGGGAGTGGGTATATCGGCCCAAAAGACAAGCGGTGTTGATGGACCGCAAGCCAGCACTGGAGGAAGAGAAACCCTTCTTCCCAAATTGATCCAGGCGTTTGGATTCCCTATCCGGAGGGGCGGTAGGGAAGGCGGTTTGGGAAGCCGAGGCTTGGACAACCAAGCTCTCAGGAGTGGGGTGGACAGAGAGAAACAAGGGGTCGCCCGGAGCTGGGCGATGGCGTCGGGACACGTTCCTATCCACAGGAGCCCCTGTGTTGGGCTTGGACCAGGCGCCCAAAGAACGTCAGTGAGTGCATCGTTAAACGGCAGCACAGTCTCCAAGGAGGAGGCTGCCGGCTGAAGCACTTCTGTCAAGAGATTAGTCTTGACCGCCACAGTAGGGAGTTGGAGATGTAAGGCTCCAGCTGCCCTACGCAACACCGTTGCAAAATTGGCTCCCTCCTCCGTAGCCACGGGAGGAGACAGCATGCCAGTGTCAGGGGAAGTATCTAGACCACTGGCATCCCCTAGTTCCTCTGCCCAGTCCTCATCATACTGACACTGTTGTGCCAGAGGGTCCTCAGACCCCTCCCAGTCCTCCTGGTCCTCCTCCGGTTCAAAATAAGGAGGAGGAGGGACATTTGGGACCCAAGGTCTCATCGGCCGGAGAGTACTGGGGGACGACGCCGCCCGGAGCCCCGGGCGGCGTCAGGAACGGCACCGGAGACATCGGCGGAGGCGTGGTCAGGTCGACCGGCGTCGATGGGGGTTGCGGTACCACCGGAGCCGGGATCGAGGCCGGGGCCGAAGCCGGAGCCGGGATCGAGGCTGGAGGCACGAGCGACGCCGGGACCGGAGTCGTCGGCGACGCCGGGGCAACCCCATCAGGGCCCGCGGGGCCCGAAGGCGCACCGGAGGGACCTTGAGGCCCGAAGAGGCGGGCCATGGCCGACAGGAATTCCTGTATTTGGGCCGGATCCGCCCCCGAACCCGGGAAGGACGGGTATTGCGGGGGCGACTCCACAGGCATGTCCGGGGCCGCGGGGATGGTGCCGGGAGGGGCCTCAGCAGAGTCGCGAGACCAGCGAGGCGAAGTCCTAGAGCGACGATGCTTCTTGGACTTCTTGTGTTTAGACTTACCGGACGACGAAGACTTGGATTCCGACGACCGGCGAGGACTCCGCGACTGACCCCTCGACCTCTCACGCGACCGGGGCTTGGTGCGGCACGGAGCCGACTGCCGGGCCTCGAGGAGCTTTCGAGACCGCTCTCGCAAAGCTTTCAGGTTTAGGGACCGGCAGTCGGAACACGACTTCGTGTCGTGGTCTCGCCCGAGACAGAAGAGACACTCCAGATGCGGGTCTGTGATGGACATCATCCGAGCACAGGCGTCGCAACGCTTAAAGCCGGGCATCCCTAACGACACCTTGGAGTCGATACGAAAAGAAACAGTGAAAAAATTCACCAAAAAAGTTAGTCAAAAAATGACTAGGGCACTGCTCTTCCCGGATCTGCGCTTGCTGGCGCGGGAAAAGAAGAACTGACGTCAGCGCGCAGGGGCGGCGTCTAAGTACTGCCCGCGACGTCATCCCGGCGATCACGACGCCGACGACGTACGCGGAGCCGCACGACGCCGCCTACCGACACGCAAGGGTACTGCTACGCAAAAACTTTCCGGATCCAGCCTGACGCCTGGGGATATTCTAAGGTAAGGAATCTGTCACTAACGTGTCTCTTTCAGATCTTAAAACTCTAAGAAACATCCCTTCCAAATCTTGGTTTAACCTCGAACTTAACAACGAAAGACGCTCATTAAGACTAATGGAAAGAACCTGGAGACAGCATCCCTCCCATTCAAACCTGACACTCCTCAGATCTGCTAGATCTACATACAAAAAACACATTTTTAACGAAAAGGCATCCTTCTTCCGTACACAACTCGATCGGGCCAAAAACAGACCTAGAGAACTGTACAACATTATCCGGCACCAAACCTCCTCAGCTCCTCCTAACCCAACGGCCTCAACCCCTAGATGTGAAGAAATTGCCCACTTCTTCTCGGAAAAAATTTCCAAAATAGATCAATTCTTCCACTCAACGCAGATCCCAACCAACCCCCTACTTTCTCCTGACATCTCCTCTAATACACACTCCACACTCCTGACACCCCTAGGTCCCCCCTCATACTCTCCCCCTACCTCACCTCACCCTAACCCCTCATCACACATTCCTTCTCCTATTCCCTCCCTAAACTACCCCCCACACCTTCCCACTCCTCTCGTACCCAACCTCCCAAACTCACGACCAAAAAACAATGCCTCCTGGCATAATTTCCTCCCTGTAACTGAGCACGAAGTCCACAGCATTATTACTAAACTAAAACCATCCTCCCATACCAAAGACCCCCTCCCATTTAACCTCGTCCAAGACCTAAAGCACATCATCGTCCCATACTGGACCACAATCATCAACACCTCCCTTGCTACTGGAAGTGTCCCTAGCTCCCTCCAACTGGGTCAAATCTCCCCCATTATTAAAAACACTAATGCTGATCCTAATGACTTAAACAACCTCCGCCCCATCACTAACCTCCCCCTTCTTTCTAAAGCCCTCGAAAAATGTGTCTTGCTCCAATTAGACAAACACATCGAAAAATTCAACCTTCTGGACCCCTTACAATCAGGCTTCAGAAAAGGCTGCAGCACTGAAACTGCCATACTAACCATTGTTGACGACATCCACCACTCCCTTGATAACGGCGAGACATGTCTTCTTATCCTCCTCGATCTCTCTGCAGCGTTTGACACCGTCAACCACTCTGCCCTACTTAATGTGCTCAGAGATCGCTTCGGCCTCAATGGTACTACCCACAAATGGTTCGTCTCCTATCTTCAACATCGAACCCAACAAATTAAAATTCAAGACTGTCTTTCTAACCCCACTCCGGTCTCCCTAGGAGTCCCCCAGGGGTCTATTCTCTCACCCTCTCTCTTTAACCTCTTTATGGAACCCCTCACCCTCATTCTTAAGCTGGTATCAACTACCATCTTTATGCCGATGACACCCAACTTTATTACAAGATCAAGACCCACGCTGACATCATACACCTTAATAACACCCTAACTAAAATCCAATCCTGGTTCCACCTTAATCATCTTAAACTCAACCCCAAAAAAACTGAAATCATCCTCTTCTACCCCAAAAACAATCCTCTCCCCTTGGATCTCCGACCTCAATGCCCTCAACTGCTCTCTCTCCTTGTCCAACTCAGTAAAATCTCTTGGTATCTCCATCGATAACAGTCTAAACCTCAATGTCCACATCAAAAATTCGGCTAAAGGAGCCCTCTTCACTCTCCGTCATCTCAAGAAAATCAAACCCTTTCTCCCAACTCAAGATTTTAAATTAGTGGTTCAATCCCTGGTCCTTTCACGAATCGACTACGGCAATGCCATCCTCACCGGAATCCCCAAGGTCCACCTAGCTCCACTCAAATCTGTACTCAACCTTGCAGCCAGGCTGCAAACGGTTCGACCACATTTCCCCAGCTCTCAAAACTCTAAAATGGCTCCCCATCGAAGGCAGATCCGCCTACAAAAACGCATGCATCACACACAAAGTCCTCCATCAAAATGCACCACCATACCTTGCCAATAAACTCTGCAAAGCGGGCAGCACACGACCTCTGAGAAGCACTAACGCTCTCCTCCTTGTCCCACCCCTGCTAAAAAAGAAATCCACTCAATCCCCCGCTCCTTCTCCGGAAATGCCCCCTACATCTGGAATGCCCTCCCCAAAGACCTACGATGCAACCCTTCCTGCACCAGCTTTAAAAAAGATCTCAAAATTCACCTCCTCAATAAATATTGGGGGTCTCTACCTGCGCCTTAAACTCGCTCTTCCATATCTTATAGGTATTTCAACTCTTTTCTCAGAGTATCTGTTTACATGATATGTATAACCTCAAGCCTTTTGTTATTCTCTGTCTTACCTGCTATTTATCCGATAATGATGTTGTAAATGTTGTAATTTTCTTTTACCATATGTATCTCAGTCTTGTAAAGCGCTCTGATGTTTTTGTTATTCTTTGATGCTGTAATTTGTCTCTTACCGTAACTAGCTCTATCATGTAAAGCGCTCTGATACCTCTGGGTCCAGCCAGCGCTATATAAAACCTCTAAAATAAATAAATAAATAAACTGCGCCCTGTGCATAGTGACATATGCAGCAACCAGTGCACTGCGCTCTGTGCATCAAAACCTGTACAACATCATGTGCACTGCGACCTGCACATCGTGACGTGTGCAGCAACCAGTGCACTGCGACCTGTGCAGCAATCAGTGCACTGCGCCCTGTGCATAGTGACATGTGCAGCAACCAGTGCACTGCGCTCTGTGCATCAAAACCTGTACAACATCATGTGCACTGCGACCTGCGCATCGTGACGTGTGCAGGAACCAGTGCACTGCGACCTGTGCAGCAACTAGTGCACTGCGCCCTGTGCATAGTGACATGTGCAGCAACCAGTACACTGCGCTCTGTGCATCAAAACCTGTACAACATCATGTGCACTGCGCCCTGCGCATCGTGACGTGTGCAGCAACCAGTGCACTGCGACCTGTGCATCGTGACGTGCAGCAACCAGCACACTGCACCCTGTGCATCACAAGCCGGGCATCAAAACCTGTACAACATCATGTGCACTGCGACCTGTGCATCGTGACGTGCAGCAACCAGCACACTGCACCCTGTGCATCACAACCCGGGCATCAAAACCTGTACAACATCATGTGCACTGCGACCTGCGCATCGTGACATGTGCAGCAACCAGTGCACTGCGACCTGCGCATCGTGACATGTGCAGCAACCAGTGTCATGCGCTCTGTGCATCAAAACCTGTACAACATCATGTGCACTGCGACCTGCGCATCATAGCACACACAATGCTGAGGCACACCCAGAAGTCCAAATGTTATTCAAATAGTTTGTGTTAGCCCAAAGTATTTCAAAGGAAGTCCATAGACAAGCTCTCCTGTGTTTCTTGTAAATTCTTTATTCCATTTTCAAAACACGGTTTCTCAACAAAAGCAGCCGACACGTCTGCAAGGACAACTGAGCGATTTGCACTGGAATACAGGTTTATCAAGACCTGTTCGAATACACGTTAAATGCCGGTGGGGAGGTCTACTGATTTCTCCCGTTACAGGTAAATTCGGCCACACAACGGAAGCTAACAGACCTTACTGTAGAAAGGATTTTCTATCAAGTACTGGAAATCCCTTACCATTGAATTTAGCCTTGAGAAAGTCCGTTTGGACAAAACACGTGTCGGCTGCTTTTGTTGAGAAACCGTGTTTTGAAAATGAAATAAAGAATTTACAAGAAACACAGGAGAGCTTGTCTATGGACTTCCTTTGAAATACTTTGGGCTAACACAAACTATTTGAATAACATTTGGACTTCTGGGTGTGCCTCAGCATTGTGTGTGCTATGGTGTATAAACTTCGGATGGGCTGTTTGCTCGATCTAAAGTTTTGTATTTAGCCTCTCACCGGCGGAGAGAGGCTTTTTGCTTTGAGAGCACCACAAGTTACTTGTTACTCTCTTTTTTTGATGGTATTTTCCGACAAACACAATGTGTTAGATGTGCATGTCGTTAGAGGCATTTCTGCTGCTTTTTGTGTAATAAGACCTGCGCATCATGATGTATGCAGCAACCAGTGTGCTGAAACCTGAGCATCATGAAGTGCGCACCATCCTGTGCACTGCAACCTGCGCATCGTGATGTGTACAGCAACCAGTGCACTGCGACATGCGCATTGTGAAGTGAGTAACATCCTGTGTGCTGCGACCTGTGCAACATCCTGTGCACTGCAACCTGTACAATAAAACCTGTGCTTTGTGACGTATGCAGCAACCAGTGCGCTGCAACCTGAGCATCATGAAGTGCGCACCATCCTGTGCACTGCGACATGCGCATTGTGATATGTGCAGCAACCAGTGCACTGCGCTCTGTGCATCAAAACCTGTACAACATCACGTGTGCTGCGACCTGCGCATCGTGACGTATGCAGCAACCAGTGTGCTGCAACCTGAGCATCATGAAGTGTGCACCATCCTGTGCACTGCCTCCTGCGCATCGTGATGTGTACAGCAACCAGTGCACTGCGACATGCGCATTGTGAAGTGAGTAACATCCTGTGCGCTGCGACCTGTGCAGCATCCTGTGCACTGCAACCCGTACAATAAAACCTGTGCTTTGTGACTTATGCAGCAACCAGTGCGCTGCAACCTGAGCATCATGAAGTGCGCACCATCCTGTGCACTGCGACATGCGCATTGTGATGTGTACAGCAACCAGTGCACTGCGCCCTGTGTATCACAACCAAGGCATCAAAACCTGTACAACATCCTGTGCGCTGCGACCTGTGCATCGTGAAGTGTGCAACATCCTGTGCGCTGCGACCTGTTCAACGTGACGTGTGCAAACTGCTGTACACTGCAACCTGTGCAACGTGACGTGCGCAACATCCTGTACACTGCAACCTGTACAACGTGATGGGTGTAGGAACCAGTGCACTATGCCCTGTGCATCACAACCCATGTGCCAAAACCTGTACAACATCCTGTGCACTGCAACCTGCACATCATGAAGTGTGCAACATTCTATGCACTGCAACATGTGCATCGTGACGTATGCATCATTCAGTGCACTGCAACCTGAGCATCGTGACGTACGTAGCATCCAGTGCAGTGCAACCTGGCAATCGTGATATTTGCAGCAACCTGTGCACTGTGACCTGCGCATAAAAACCTGTGCAACATCCTGTGCACTGCAACCTGGGCATCGTGAAGTGTGCAACATCCTGTGCACTGCAACTTGTGCATCATGACATGTGCACTGCAACATGTGCATCAAAACCTGTACACTATCTTGTGCACTGCAACCTGTGCATCGTGATGTTTTCAACATCCTGTGCACTGTGACCTGTGCATCATGACTTGTGAAGCATCCTGTGCACTGTGCACCAAAACCTGTCCAACATCCTGTGCACTGCGACCTGTGCATCATGACGTGTGCAGCATCCTGTACAGTGCCACCTGTCCATCGTGACATGCAGAAACCTGTGCATCGTGACATGTGCAACATCCTGTGCCTCAAAACCTATGCATCAAAACCTGTACAACTTCATGTGCACTGCGATCTGTGCAGCACCTTGAGCAACGTGACGTGTGCAACATCCTGTACACTGCAACCTGTGCAACGTGATGTGTGTAGGAACCAGTGCACTATACCCTGTGCATCACAACCCATGCGCCAAAACCTGTACAACATCCTGTGTACTGCAACCTGCACATCGTGAAGTGTGCAACATCCTATGCGCTGCAACCTGTGCATCGTGACGTAGGCATCATTCAGTGCACTGCAACCTGAGCATCGTGAAGTGTGCAACATCATGTGCACTGCGACCTGTGCAATGTAATGTGAGCAGCAAGCAATGCACTGTGCCCTGTGCATTACAACCTCGCATCAAAACCTGTACAACATCCTGTGCACTGCAACCTGTACATCATGAAATGCGCAACATTCTGTGCGCTGCAACCTGTGCAATACAGCCTGTGTATCGTGACGTAAGTAGCATCCAGTGCAGTGCAACCTGACAATCGTGATATTTGCAGCAACCTGTGCACTGTGACCTGCGCATAAAAACCTGTGCAACATCCTGTGCATTGCACCCGGTGCATCACAACCTGCGCATAAAAACCTGTGCAACATCCTGTGCACTGCAACCTGGGCATCGTGAAGTGTGCAACATCCTGTGCACTGCAACTTGTGCATCATGACATGTGCACTGCAACATGTGCATCAAAACCTGTACACTATCTTGTGCACTGCAACCTGTGCATCGTGATGTTTTCAACATCCTGTGCACTGTGACCTGTGCATCATGACTTGTGAAGCATCCTGTGCACTGTGCACCAAAACCTGTCCAACATCCTGTGCCTCAAAACCTATGCATCAAAACCTGTACAACTTCATGTGCACTGCGATCTGTGCAGCACCTTGAGCAACGTGACGTGTGCAACATCCTGTACACTGCAACCTGTGCAACGTGATGTGTGTAGGAACCAGTGCACTATACCCTGTGCATCACAACCCATGCGCCAAAACCTGTACAACATCCTGTGTACTGCAACCTGCACATCGTGAAGTGTGCAACATCCTATGCGCTGCAACCTGTGCATCGTGACGTAGGCATCATTCAGTGCACTGCAACCTGAGCATCGTGAAGTGTGCAACATCATGTGCACTGCGACCTGTGCAATGTAATGTGAGCAGCAAGCAATGCACTGTGCCCTGTGCATTACAACCTCGCATCAAAACCTGTACAACATCCTGTGCACTGCAACCTGTACATCATGAAATGCGCAACATTCTGTGCGCTGCAACCTGTGCAATACAGCCTGTGTATCGTGACGTAAGTAGCATCCAGTGCAGTGCAACCTGACAATCGTGATATTTGCAGCAACCTGTGCACTGTGACCTGCGCATAAAAACCTGTGCAACATCCTGTGCATTGCACCCGGTGCATCACAACCTGTGCATCAAAACCTGTACAACATCCTGTGCACTGCAACCTGGGCATTGTGAAGTGTGCAACATCCTGTGCACTGCAACTTGTGCATCATGACATATGCACTGCAACATGTGCATCATGACATGTGCATCAAAACCTGTACACTATCTTGTGCACTGCGACCTGTGCATCGTGATGTTTTCAACATCCTGTGCACTGTGACCTGTGCATCATGATTTGTGAAGCATACTGTGCATCAAAACCTGTCCCAACATCCTGTGCACTGCGACCTGTGCATCATGACATGTGCAACATCCTGTACAGTGCCACCTGTGCATCGTGACATGCAGAAACCTGTGCATCGTGACATGTGCAACATCCTGTGCCTCAAAACCTATGCATCAAAACCTGTACAATTTCCTGTGCACTGCGATCTGTGCAGCATCCTGTGCACAGTGAGGTGTGTAACATCCTGTGCAATGCAACCTATGCATCGTGACGTGTGCAACATTCTGTTTGCTGCGATCTGTGCATCAAAACCTATTAAACATCATGTGCACTGTGACCTGTGCTTCAAAACCTGTACAACATCGTGTGCACTGCGACCTATGCATCATGATGTGCAGCAACCTGTGCTTCAAAACCTGCACAACATCCTGTGAGTCACACCTTGTGCCTCACAACCTGTGCATCGTGACATGAACAACAATTTGTGCCTCACAACCTGTGCATCGTGACGTGTGCAGCAACCTGTGCTTCACAACCGGTACAATATCCTGTGTATCGTGAAATGAACAAGCATCTGTGCATCACACCTGGTGCACCACAACAAATTGTGCCTCATGACCTATACACCAATCTGTGCACCACAATCTGTGTCGCAAAGTGCGACAAGTGGAACAACATGTGACTTGTGACCTGTGCTGCAACCTATGCATCGTGACGTCTGCAGCAGCTTAGTTCGTGTATGACATGTGCAACATATGCAATGCAACCTGTGCTTTGCACCCTGTTTGCCACAGACTTGTGCACTGTTGAACTGTTCACTGTGACATGTGAACTGCTATATTTACAGATGACCCTGTACAGCTACCTGTGCATCACACATCTGTGCACCACAACCTGTGCTCTGAGGTCACTGCTTCATATGTGTGCACTGACCTCTGCCCTGCGGTATGTGCACAATGACCTGTGCAGAAGCCCATGCACCATGACTCGTAAAGCAGCTGGTGCACCGTGTCATGCTCAGTACACCTCAGAGCTCATGGTCGCAACAACTCTGCACTGATGGAAACAGCGAGGGTGCTGAGGGCCAGGAATGAGGTGCACAGGCAGAGCTGTGGGATAGGCTCAGTGCAGGCAGAGACTGAGGTGCACTGAGAGAGCTGCGTGTGTTGTTCAAGACTGAGGTGCACTGAGAGAGCTGTGTGTGTTGTTCAAGACTGAGGTGCACTGAGAGAGCTGTGTGTTGTTCTCAAGACTGAGGTGCACTGAGAGAGCTGTGTGTGTTGTTCAAGACTGAGGTCACCGAGAGAGCTGTGTGTGTTGTTCAAGACTGAGGTCACCGAGAGAGCTGTGTGTTGTTCTCAAGACCGAGGTGCACTGAGAGAGCTGTGTGTGTTGTTCAAGACTGAGGTCACCGAGAGAGCTGTGTGTGTTGTTCAAGACTGAGGTCACCGAGAGAGCTGTGTGTGTTGTTCAAGACTTAGGTGCACTGAGAGAGCTGTGTGTGTTGTTCAAGACTGAGGTCACCGAGAGAGCTGTGTGTGTTGTTCAAGACTTAGGTGCACTGAGAGAGCTGTGTGTGTTGTTCAAGACTGAGGTCACCGAGAGAGCTGTGTGTTGTTCTCAAGACCGAGGTGCACTGAGAGAGCTGTGTGTGTTGTTCAAGACTGAGGTCACCGAGAGAGCTGTGTGTGTTGTTCAAGACCGAGGTGCACTGAGAGAGCTGTGTGTTGTTCTCAAGACTGAGGTGCACTGAGAGAGCTGTGTGTTGTTCAAGACTGAGGTGCACTGAGAGAGCTGTGTGTGTTGTTCAAGACTGAGGTGCACTGAGAGAGCTGTGTGTGTTGTTCCCAAGACTGAGGTGCACTGAGAGAGCTGTTTGTTCTTCTTATGACTGAGGTGCACTGAGAGAGCTGTGTGTTGTTCCCAAGACTGAGGTGCACTGAGAGAGCTGTGTGTTGTTCCCAAGACTGAGGTGCACTGAGAGAGCTGTTTGTGTTGTTCTCAAGACTGAGGTGCACTGAGAGAGCTGTGTGTGTTGTTCAAGACTGAGGTGCACTGAGAGAGCTGTGTGTGTTGTTCAAGACTGAGGTGCACTGAGAGAGCTGTGTGTCGTTCTCAAGACTGAGGTCACCGAGGGAGCTGTGTGTCGTTCTCAAGACTGAGGTGCACTGAGAGAGCTGTGTGTTGTTCTCAAGACTGAGGTGCACTGAGAGAGCTGTTTGTGTTGTTCTCAAGACTGGGTGCACTGAGAGAGCTGTGTGTGTTGTTCAAGACTTAGGTGCACTGAGAGAGCTGTGTGTGTTGTTCAAGACTGAGGTGCACTGAGAGAGCTGTGTGTGTTGTTCAAGATTGAGGTGCACTGAGAGAGCTATGTGTTGTTCAAGACTGAGGTGCACTGAGAGAGCTGTTTGTTGTTCTCGAAACTGAGGCGCACTGAGAGAGCTGTGTGTGTTGTTCAAGACTGAGATACACTGAGAGAGCTGTGTGTTGTTCCCAAGACTGAGGTGCACTGAGAGAGCTGTGTGTTGTTCAAGACTGAGATGCACTGAGAGAACTGTTTGTTGTTCTCAAGACTGAGGCGCACTGAGAGAGGTGTGTGTTGTTCTCAAGACTGAGGCGCACTGAGAGAGCTGTGTGTGATGTTCAAGACTGAGGTCACTGAGAGAACTGTGTGTTGTTCTCAAGACTGAGGCGCACTGAGAGAGCTGTGTGTGTTGTTCAAGACTGAGGTCACTGAGAGAACTGTGTGTTGTTCTCAAGACTGAGGTGCACTGAGAGAGCCGTTTGTTGTTCTCAAGACTGAGGTCACCGAGGGAGCTGTGTGTCGTTCTCAAGACTGATGTGCACTGAGAGAGCTGTTTGTTGTTCTCAAGACTGAGGTGCACTGAGAGAGCTGTGTGTCGTTCTCAAGACTGAGGTGCACTGAGAGAGCTGTGTGTTGTTCTCAAGACTGAGGTGCACTGAGAGAGCTGTGTGTTGTTCAAGACTGAGATGCACTGAGAGAGCTGTTTGTTGTTCTCAAGACTGAGGTGCACTGAGAGAGCTGTGTGTTGTTCAAGACTGAGATGCACTAAGAGAGCTGTTTGTTGTTCTCGAAACTGAGGCGCACTGAGAGAGCTGTGTCGTTCTCAAGACTGAGGCGCACTGAGAGAGCTTTGTGTGTTGTTCAAGACTGAGGTGTACTGAGGGAGCTGTGTGTTGTTCTCAAGACTGAGGTCACTGAGAGAGCTGTAGAGACTGAGGTGTAATGAGGGAGCCGTGTTGTTCTCAAGACTGATTTGCACTGAGAGAGCTGTAGAGACTGAGGTGCACTGAGAGAGCTCTGTGTTGTTCTCAAGACTGATGTGCACTGAGAGAGCTCTGTGTTGTTCTCAAGACTGATGTGCACTGAGAGAGCTGTGTGTTGTTCTCAAGACTGAGGTCACTGAGAGAGCTGTAGAGACTGAGGTGTAATGAGGGAGCTGTGTTGTTCTCAAGACTGATGTGCACTGAGAGAGCTGTAGAGACTGAGGTGAACCGAGAGAGCTCTGTGTTGTTCTCAAGACTGATGTGCACTGAGAGAGCTGTAGAGACCGAGGTGCACTGAGAGAGCTCTGTGTTGTTCTCAAGACTGATGTGCACTGAGAGAGCTGTAGAGACTGAGGTGCACTGAGAGAGCTGTAGAGACTGAGGTGCACTGAGAGAGCTGTGTGTTGTTCTCAAGACTGAGGTCACTGAGAGAGCTGTAGAGACTGAGGTGTAATGAGGGAGCTGTGTTGTTCTCAAGACTGATGTACACTGAGAGAGCTGTAGAGACTGAGGTGCACTGAGATAGCTCTGTGTTGTTCTCAAGACTGATGTGCACTGAGGGAGCTCTGTGTTGTTCTCAAGACTGAGGTGCACTGAGGGAGCTCTGTGTTGTTCTCAGGACTGGATGAGCTGATCACAGATCTAGGACAGCTTCGCAATGCAGGACCCGCCCACCCCACCCACAACCACTGCACCCAAACACTCCAGAGCACAGCCAACCCTGCTCAACCGGACGACCCTCACCACCGACAACACCTTATGGATCATGAAGACCATCCACTCTTGAGCCCTCTCGCGCCCCAGCCCCCACCACATCTTTAACCGAGCCAGCACCACCATTGCCCCCAAACTCTGCCGCATCACTGCCGACCCCACGGACCTCAAGAATTACAGACCCTTCTCTCTGCTCCCCTTCCCAGCCAAAGTAATCGAGAAGGCTGTCAACGCCCAACTCACCAAATTCATCTAAACAAACCGCATCTTTGACACCTCCCAATCAGGCTTCAGAAGCAACCACAACCCCAAGACAGCACTCCTTGCCTATAGACGACATCCACAGTCTCGTTCGACTGCATCTCCCACCACACCCTCTGCGCAAGAATCCACGACGACGGCATCTGCGGCAAAGCCTTAGAGTGGGTCCTCTCCTTCCTCACCGGCCGAGCCCAGAGAGTCAGGCTCACACCGTTCTCCTCAGATCCTACAGAGATCTGCTGCGGAGTCCCTCAGGGCTCCTCCTTGAGCCCCACCCTCCCTGAGCCCCACCCTCCCTGAGCCTACCCTCTTCAACATCTACATGGCTGTCTCCTACGCCGACTACACCCAGCTGATTCTCTCCCTCACCCACCAACCTACAGCCCCAAAGAACAACTTTCACAACCGTTTGAAGGCAATCACCACCTGATGGCAGCTGCCTCAAACTCAACTCTGACAAAACCAAAGTCCTCCGCCTGGACAACTCCTGGTGGCCCACAGTGCAACGAGCACCCACACCCACCGACCACGGACAAAACCTTGGCATCATCCTGGGAACCACCCGTCTGCCTGGGACAACTCAATCAATCAAACAATCAGGGTTAGTAAAGCGCAACTACTCACCCGGGAGGGTCTCAGGGCACTGGAAGGGAAGGGGGGGGGGGGTAGCTCCATTGAGTGCTGCGGTCACGCTAGTGGCCCGCAGTGGTCGGAGCCCCCCACACCCACCGACCACACAGGAAACCTCGGCATCATCCTTGACTCCTCGCTCTCAATCAACCCCCAAACCAACGTCCACACGCTCGCCTGCTTCAAAATATCTTCAAGTGGATCCCCACGACTGAGGTCACAGAGAGCTATAGAGACTGATGTCACTGAGAGAGGTGTAGAGACTAAGATCACTGAGAGAGCTGTAGCGACTGAGGTGAACTGAGAGCTGTATATTGTTCTCAAGACTGAGGTGCACTGAGAGAGCTGTGTGTTGTTCTCAGTCAGTCCGCGACGAGCTGGAGGCAGTGCAGGCAGAGACTGAGGTGCACCGAGAGCTGTGTGTATTGTTCTCAAGATGGAGGTGCACATAGAGAGCTGTGTGTTGTTCCCAAGACTGAGGTGCACTGAGAGCTGTTTGTTGTTCTTGAGACCGAGGTGCACTGAGAGAGCTGTGTGTTGTTCTCAAGACTGAGGTCACTGAGAGAGCTGTAGAGACTGAGGTGCACTGAGGGAGCTCTGTGTTATCAAGACTGAGGTGCACTGAGGGAGCTCTGTGTTGTTCACAAGACTGAGGTGCACTGAGGGAGCACTGTGTTCTCAGGACTGTACAAGCTGAGGCACTGCAGGCAGAGACTGAGGTCACAGAGAGTTATGTGTTGCTCTCAAGACTGAGGTGCATTGAAAGAGCTGTGGAGACTGAATGCACTGAGAGAGCTGTGTGTTGTTCAAAGTCAGAAAAACAAAAAAACAAAAGTTCCCTTCTCCTGTTGATGTGATTAGGCAGAGATTATCTCCTCCTGGGCCTCTCTTTTCTCAACGTGAGAAAAAGGGACTAAGTGTGCGATAGAGTCTTATGCAGGTTGCCAAATTTACAATAAAATAATTCAATGCTTTGTGATTACACAGTCAAACGAAACAACTACACAGATGCAAAGGAATAAGATGTTTACCTATTTTATTAACCAGTACATTCTTCATTATTCATCCATATCAGTTAAAAACACTTTTCCATGTTATTTATTAAAAAAACATATACAATACATAATAATAAAACAAAGATATTTTGAAAAAAGACTGTCGACGCGGCGTTTCGGTGTTCTAAAATATCGTCACCTTTTTCAGGACAACAATTTCCAATTATAAAAACATCTAGACAAAAATATGAACTTTGAATTATTGTAAAGAAAGAAAGAACTGGTATTCTTATGTTTATATTCCTTTGCTCGTTTTCAGAAAATACATGTAACAATCAAACAAACTTTTCTTTTGACATTGTATATTCATACAACCATCTATTTATCCCCACTTAATCTCAAGAACGGCTCCTTAATTCATTTGGGGTCTCACCCCTTTCATTAGATCAAAGTTGTTCAACCACAATTGTATAATTTACTTTACATTAAAACATCTCTATACCATGGTGAAGAACATCATCAACACTGTTCGATATATATTTACAAATAATCATTCTAATATTTGGTAACCTGTAGACAGTATCATGTCAATCACTCTCCTTGGGAGAGGGTTTTACTTTTAACTATTATTTCTATCCCTGAAGGACTGTATGTTTTGTTGCATACCTGAATTTGGTACTGTTTTGAAGCCTCAATCAATCGGCAAAAGATATTATTGCAATCCTTCAGTACTTTCGGATAAAAGATAGAATGGTGCTACAAAGAGAAAGAGGGGCTGGTAACTTAGTCATCTCTAAATGTTTTTATGACTTATTTTAATAAAACTTAATCATCAGGCTTGTTAATTATCGTGTAGAGGAAAAAATACCTTTTAGTTGCCTGTTATTCATAAGTTTCTCTGTATCCTCACTCAGTATTTTCACCATGTATGGCTATCTTCTAATTTTAATGGATTCTGTTTGACTGACAGAGAGAATTTACATATAACAGGAAAATTAAGATCTATTCTCACCATCCAATTTTATCGCATCTCTAAGTTATTCATTTAACGTTTAATATCAAGGGTATATAGATCTAGGTACCTTGTTGCGTAGAGTACGTTTTATATATCGCTATCTCAATTTACTTCAAACTTCTTGTTTCTAACATCATTCAAGGAAGTCTGTTATCTGCCGACAAAATGGTTTATTTCTGTTAGGCAGCGCCACCTAATACATCTTTCAATTTTATATCCTATTCTAGTCATTCCAGGCTTCATTATTCACCCCTTACCGTATTCATTTCTGAGGGATATATGTGGGACGGACTTTACTTGGTTAGGTTCCTCTCTTTTGTTCTAAAACCAAAAAATGTAATCAATAAATTTTATATATATATATGAACTAACACATCTTGTTTTACCAGATAGTATTTTTTTCTTTTTATCAAAAAAAGGATTTTTGGCATGGTCCCTTTATTTGGCTTTGTCTTACCTTCGTGGAGAAGGTTCTTGCCTTTTCCTCTTTACCACCCTTTTTTTTCCTTTTTTTTCAAATGGGGTGTCTCATCTAAGTCTTGTCAGATCATAAACTAAGGAAACAAAACATAACTTAATTACCAAAAGGTTCCCATTTTTTTAAATATACCTTCAAAAAATATAGTGGGGAGCCTAGTCTAACTCTAGAACTTACTTGAGAAAGGGAAGAGCATTTCCTGTAGACGTCCGTCCTGCTGGCCTCTCAGTCTCCAACTGATTTTTGGAAACTTTAGGTCTTCTTTTTATACTCCTCTCTATTGGCTGTCAGTTGCCCAATTATATTCAATTACCTACACTACTCTGCTGTCCTGCTGCAGACTCATCTGTTTCGGTGCGGCCATCTTACAGTGTGTTATTTTCCTCATCAGCCTTACCTGGACATTCTCTCTTGATTTTTTATTTACTTAACTTTCTTGTGTCTATGAGTTAAGTTTCATAATTCTTAAGTTGGTTTAACTATTATTCATCTTCGCGATCCGAAATTATTAAGATATTTATCGCGTTCAATGATTTACTCAATTTTGAATGTAGAGTCTGTTTATTTGTTCACACATTGCTCCTGTGTGTATTTAAGGGGTTTTAATTCTTTTAGTCACAAGCATCTAGCCGTATACTATATTTTAAAGGCGGCGATTCTCGCTGTATTGTTTGTCAGGTTTCCGCCGCCATCTTAAAACGGGTTGTTACCGCGATTTTCACCTTACTTGGCCCCATATGTCAATGGCGGCCATCTTATAGTGTGTTTTCCCTCGGAATCCACCGATGTATGATTCCTTTTTACTAATATTCAAACTTGCTCCTTTCTAATTACTTTCTCAGTTGTTCGTTTCACAAGTCCCCAGTCTTCATTTAAAGGAGTATGGTTCCCTCATCATAATGATATTTACCGCATTCTCTGTGTTACAAGTTGCGGTTCTTACTGATTATATTATCAAATTTTAGACCGCCATCTTGGAACGGATTGTTCCGCGGTTTTACCTTTCTCGACCCCCTGTGTTAAAGGTGGCCATCTTATACTATGTTTTCCTCCAAATTTACCAATATATGTTTCGTATTTACTGATATCTAACCTTACTTCTTTATTTGATTAATTTTAATTCTGTATTCCGTGTTCACTTACTTATGGTTTACCCACTTGTTTATCCGTCAGTGCCACACTCAGTGTTTTGTGTTATGTTATATTCTGCAGTCAGCCCAAGTCCATAGGTAAGGTAATATGTCCTATCCTGACCGCCCGGTTGGGGCATCCTGATTCATGGAGCAAGTATTCAGTTTGCATGATATTCATTATCTACCTCTATCATCTACTGTTTTAAGGCTGATTAGATACTCGTATTCCTATTTCAAGCCTGTATTATGTATACTGGATACTCATACTTTTTATATAATTCTCTCCCATTCCTCTCTACTGTTCAGGCCACTTTTGTATGTGTCAAATTTCGACATATAATACTGCTCTCTTTTCTTGCGTTTTGTTGTTAAATCTCCTCCTCTATTGCTTAATGTTACTACTTCTATAATGCACCATTTCAGGTCTTTTACCTGATGTTTTTCTTCTTGCCAGTGTTCCACTAAGGGTGCATTTTGTCGTTTGGTGCGAATCGCGGATTTATGTTCGTTCAGCCTCAATCTGATTTCTCTTGAGGTTTCACCAATATATGCTCTGTCACAGGGGCATTTTATCAAGTAGATAACATTATGGGTTCTGCAATTTACCAAGTTTTTATGATGGTGGGTTATTCCTTTATATGTAACTGTACGTCCCTTCATTATGGAATTACAGTTTTTACAAGACCCATAAGGAAAATTGCCTATGGGTGATGAACCATCAATGGTGCTGATTTGATTCCTATTCCCTCTGTCTGGATAAGTGTGTACTAGACAATTTCTTATTGTTTTGTTTCTTCTGAATGCGAAGATCGGTCTGGGTAAAGATACCGAGCTCCTATTATTAAGTAAATTCCAATTTCTATTTATTAAATTTCTAACCTTATTGCTAACATTTGAAAAATTGGTAACACAGACTAATTGTTTGTCTGTTTGATCTCTTATGTCTTTTGGTTCAAAAAGACTTTCTCTATTATAGTATTTGGCACGTTTGTATGCTTTTTTCACCATTTGTTTCGGGTATCCTCTCTCCAAGAATTTGTTTGTTAAAACCTTAGCATGTTTTTCAAACTCCTGTCTATTGGTACAGTTTCTTCTCACCCTAAGAAACTGACCAAAGGGGATATTATTTTTCTGACTCGCAGGGTGATGGCTATCATAGTGTAACATAGTGTTGCGGTCTGTGTCTTTCGTGAATAATTCCACATTCAGAGTTCCCTCTACGTTCTTAATTCTTATGTCTAAAAAGTCACACGTTTCATAGCTGTAGGAAGACGTAAACCTCAGGTTTTCATCTCCTAAATTGATCCATTGTATAAAGGATAATAGGTCCTCTTCACTACCCTGCCATATAGAAAATATGTTGTCTATGAAACGTGACCACTTGCTCACATTTTCATAGTATGGCGCCAGTTCATTAAAAATGTGTTTTTCTTCGAAGGCTGCTACATATAGACAAGCCAGACTGGGAGCACACGTGGCTCCCATGCTGGTTCCCTTGGTTTGTCTATAGTACTCCTCTTGAAAAAATGTTGTTCTTTAGGATTATCTCTACACAGTCTACTAGAAAGGTTGAATGATCTGAAAGATCTTCTTCTCCATTTTTTAAGAGGCCTTTTATCATCAATATAGTGTCATCTTGTGGAATATTGGTATAAAGTGCCTCTATATCTAAGGTCACTAGCCACTCCTTTTGTTGGTTAAAAACTGTATTTTCTATTTTACTAATCATATCTGTGGTATCTTTGATATAGGCACGTTGTTTGGTTACTAGTGGTTGGATGAATCTGTCAACATATTGACTTAGAGGTTCTGTTAGAGAATTTAAACTTGAGACTATGGGTCGCATGGGGGGATCTTTCATGCTTTTGTGCACTTTTGGAAGCCCATATATCGCTGGTATGGTAGGTGTCTCATTATTCAAATAGTTTTAGCGATATATAAAACGCACTCTATGCAACAAGGTACCTAGATCTATATACCCTTGATATTAAATGTTAAATGAATAACTTAGAGATGCGATAAAATTGGATGGTGAGAATAGATCTTAATTTTCCTATTATATGTAAATTCTGTCAGTCAAACAGAATCCATTAAAATTAGAAGATAGCCATACATGGTGAAAATACTGAGTGAGGATACAGAGAAACTTATGAATAACAGGCAACTAAAAGGTATTTTTTCCTCTACACGATAATTAACAAGCCTGATGATTAAGTTTTATTAAAATAAGTCATAAAAACATTTAGAGATGACTAAGTTACCAGCCCCTCTTTCTCTTTGTAGCACCATTCTATCTTTTATCCGAAAGTACTGAAGGATTGCAATAATATCTTTTGCCGATTGATTGAGGCTTCAAAACAGTACCAAATTCAGGTATGCAACAAAACATACAGTCCTTCAGGGATAGAAATAATAGTTAAAAGTAAAACCCTCTCCCAAGGAGAGTGATTGACATGATACTGTCTACAGGTTACCAAATATTAGAATTATTATTTGTAAATATATATCGAACAGTGTTGATGATGTTCTTCACCATGGTATAGAGATGTTTTAATGTAAAGTAAATTATACAATTGTGGTTGAACAACTTTGATCTAATGAAAGGGGTGAGACCCCAAATGAATTAAGGAGCCGTTCTTGAGATTAAGTGGGGATAAATAGATGGTTGTATGAATATACAATGTCAAAAGAAAAGTTTGTTTGATTGTTACATGTATTTTCTGAAAACGAGCAAAGGAATATAAACATAAGAATACCAGTTCTTTCTTTCTTTACAATAATTCAAAGTTCATATTTTTGTCTAGATGTTTTTATAATTGGAAATTGTTGTCCTGAAGAAGGTGACGATATTTTAGAACACCGAAACGCCGCGTCGACAGTCTTTTTCAAAATATCTTTGTTTTATTATTATGTATTGTATATGTTTTTTAATAAATAACATGGAAAAGTGTTTTTAACTGATATGGATGAATAATGAAGAATGTACTGGTTAATAAAATAGGTAAACATCTTATTCCTTTGCATCTGTGTAGTTGTTTTCGTTTTGACTGTGTAATCACAAAGCATTGAATTATTTTATTGTAAATTTGGCAACCTGCATAAGACTCTATCGCACACTTAATCCCTTTTTCTCACGTTGAGAAAAGAGAGGCCCAGGAGGAGATAATCTCTGCCTAATCACATCAACAGGAGAAGGGAACTTTTGTTTTTTTGTTTTTTTGATTCCATATACCCATCCCTTTTCCAAAGAAGGGTACCTCCCACATGACCTTTAGATCATTTGTTCTAAGTCAGTCCTGGATGAGCTGGAGGCAGTGCAGGCAGCGACTGATGTCACTGAGAGAGCTGTAGAGGCTGATGTCACTGAGAGAGCTGTAGAGGCTGATGTCACTGAGAGAGCTGTAGAGACAGATCACTGAGAGAGCTGTAGCGGCTGAGGTGAACTGAGAGCTGTGTATTGTTCTCAAGACTGAGGTGCACTGAGAGCGCTGTGGGTTGTTCTAAGTCCTGGATGAGCTTCGGGTAGTGCAGGCAGAGACTGGGGTCACTGAGAGAGCTGTAGAGACTGAGGTCATTCAAGGAACTGTAGGGGCTGAGGTCACTGAGAGAGCTGTAGAGACTGAGGTCACAGAGAGCTGTAGAAGCTGAGGTCACTGAGAGAGCTGTAGAGACTGAGATCATTGAGAGAGCTGTAGAGACTGAGGTCACTGAGAGAGCTGTAGAGTACGAGGTCACAGAGAGCTGTAGAGAATGAGGTCACAGAGAGCTGTAGAGACTGGGGTCACAGAGAGCTGTAGAGACAGATCATTGAGAGAGCTGTAGAGACCGAGGTCACGGAGAGAGCTGTAGAGACTGAGGTCACTGAGAGAGCTGTAGAGACTGAGGTCACTGAGAGAGCTGTAGAGACTGAGGTCACAGAGAGCAGTAGAGACAGGTCACAGAGAGCTGTAGAGACTGAGGTCACAGAGAGCTGTAGAGACTGAGGTCACAGAGAGCTGTAGAGGCTGAGGTCACAGAGAGCTGAGGAGGCTGAGGTCACTGAGAGAGCTGTAGAGACTGAGGTAATTGAGAGAGCTGTAGAGACTGAGTTGCACTGAGAAAGCTGTGTGTTGTTCTCAGTCAGTCCTGGACGAGCTGGAGGCAGCGACTGAGGTCACTGAGAGAGCTATAGAGACTGATGTCACTGAGAGAGCTGTAGAGACTAAGATCACTGAGAGAGCTGTAGCAATTGAGGTGAACTGAGAGCTGTGTATTGTTCTCAAGACGGAGGTGCACTGAGAGAGCTGTGGGTTGTTCTCAGTCCCGGATGAGCTTCAGGCAGTGCAGGCAGAGACTGGGGTCACTGAGAGAGCTGTAGAGACTGATGTCATTGAGAGAACTGTAGAGACTAAGGTCACTGAGAGAGCTGTAGAGACTGAGGTCACTGAGAGAGCTGTAGAGACTGAGGTCACTGAGAGAGCTGTAGAGAACGAGGTCACTGAGAGAGCTGTAGAGAATGAAGTCACTGAGAGCTGTAGAGACTGAGGTCACAGAGAGCTGTAGAGACTGAGATCACTGAGGGAGCACTGTATTCTCAGGACTGTACAAGCTGAGGCACTGCAGGCAGAGACTGAGGTCACAGAGTTATGTTTTGCTCTCAAGACTGAGGTGCACTGAAAGAGCTGTAGAAACTGAATGCACTGAGAGAGCTGTAGAGACTGAGTTGCACTGAGAGAGCTGTGTGTTGTTCTAAGTCAGTCCTGGACGAGCTGGAGGCAGTGCAGGCAGCGACTGATGTCACTTGTGAGAAGTTGGCCTGGTATATGCTGTCCACTAATTATAGTGGGCACCTTGCACCAGTCCAAACAACCCCTTATTGGAGATAGGTTAAAGACAACCTTTATTGAAAGCTATCCTAGTGGTAGCTATGGAGAGCAGCCTTCAGGCTAAGTCTTGAAGGAATGTAAAGCAGCTTGTTTTACCAGTCTATAATCTCTTGAGTGACCAAATGAAAGAGGACCACACCAGGTATATATTTAAAATATATGTAGTCTCTTTATGAGGCTAGAGTTTGAAGTACATAAGTTACAAGTCGAATATCAACAGTAATAGCACAAATACACATTTGAGCCCTAGGGGCGTACCAAACCATATACCAATAAAGTGGTATAAGACCCACGACTGAGCTAGACACAAGGCCTAGAGCCTGTAGAAGTGCTTGGCCCTCAAGGAACCACCCAAGGTAGTGACACAGGGGATCCACGGGGGACGCGTGCAGTGTGAGAACACAGCCGCGAGCCGCCGTTGACTTCTATGGGGAATGTCGCGGTTGGAGTTTTAAAGAAAATGGACACTTAGAGGAGGACTTGGAGCAAACCCCTTTAGAACTAGGCTGTTCTAGAGTCAATACCCACGGGAGCACCGGAGTACTCGTGTTACCTCACCCAGGGAAGCCGGGTGCATAGGTGCCTTTCGGGGTCGGGTTTCGTCGTCGTTTTCAATGGCGATCTGCTGCAAAGTGCTGCTGGCGACCAAGTCGAAAGTGTTCGGGTGGATCCAAAGGTGGATCGAAGATCTGAAGAACCTGAAAGCAGAGGGGACAGAGTCACGGTCACTAGCCAGTGACCAGGAAGGCGATGAGCAGATGCCCACCGATGTCGGGTGCTTCAGGTAGGTTGACGGTCATCTTGATTCTTCAGCCACGAGGTCCAGGAGGCGTCGACAATGACCAGGAGCTGGATTCGAGCTGTCCCACGACGTCTGTCGATTTCTGGGGTGTCGGCGACCGGGTTGGACCCAACAAGCCTTGGCAACGGCAAGTCACGTGGAAATAGAAGAAGGACGGTGGTACAGACCAGCAAGGTCTGAGGGACTCACCCAGCGAGGGTAAGTCAGGGCACGTCTGGAGCAACCAGGGAAGCCCAAGCAGAAGAAGAGTAGCCTTCAGGAGGGCCCACTAGCCAACGGACTAGCGACCGCGAAGGAGCCTCGAGTGGACGCACTTGGAGCTGGCTCACAGGACACTCGTGGAGTGGAGGCCAGTGATCTTCGGTGCAGTCAGTGCTGGAGGCGGGGGCTACTTGGAGCCCAAAGCACAACTTCGTGGGAGACCAGGAAGAGGATGCACTTGCAAATGTGCTCGGTGTCCAGGGGTCACGGTTCCACGTTACCCACGACAGCTACGGGCCTCAGCTTTGCTGGGGACTCAGGGCAGCCTCGGGGAAGTCTGGAAATCCACCTCTGGTGATGCAAAGACTTCGGCGTCCGGCGGGAGCTTCGGTGATGCAGACCGGACAATTGCTTCTTTGGTGCCTGCCAAGCAGGGGAGTCACTCCTTGACCCCAAGGGAGATTCTTCAGTCCTCTAGTCTTCAAGTAGAGCGTCGAAGGTCCAGGATTCAGTGTCAGAGTTTCGTCCAGGATAATCTAAAGTCCTAAGGACTGGGGTCCCATACTTATACAAAGTTAGGGGGTTGGACATACTCTGGGGACCCACCTATCGGAGGGTCAGGGAAGAGGGGTGGTTACACCCATTTCCCTTTGTCCAGTTTTGCGCCAGAGCAGGGGCAGGTAGCCCCTGCAACCGGTTTGAACTGGACTATGCACAGGGACACCAAATGTGCCCCCAGTGCAGGACTCAAAGCACCAGAGGGTGCTCCCGCCCAGCCCCAATACACACTATCCTGTCTGGGGAGGTGGTTACACCTCCCTTCGACAGGAAACCTATTGTCCAGGCCTCCCCTGCCGGAGTTTCAGTCAGCAGCAGGAGGCCAGACCCGTGTCTGTGGCAGCGGCATCCATTTTGTGATGCCAGGGCTCTGGAAAGAAGTTACCGGGTAGCCCGGTGTGTACATGTCTCCCTCTAGAAGGGTGAGGCAGGATTGGCGGGGGTAGTATTCCAAGATGTTTGACACCAAACACGACATGTTTTGGTGCAGCCTGTCCAAAGTTAGCATTGTACCGCGAGGATATAATGCACTTAAGAGTATATGGTCAGGCTGTACCACAAACAGCATCAGAGGAGGGACTCCGAACGCTGCAGAGGGGCTCTGCTCATGCAGGGGCACCCTCTCACATAAAAACCAAGCACTCTGCCTTCAGGATTGGTAAGGCCTGCCATAGGAGTGACTTCTAGGTTTATATGTGTGTGAAATGGTAGTGATATAGGTAGCCCATACCACTGTAAGGGGTGCAGGCACCACCTTACCCAGGCTGCAGGTGCAGACCTGTGGTGTCATTTTGGATGGCCTTCCAGGGGTGACACAATACATGCTGCAGCCCCTGGTAGGCCTCTGAGGTACCTATGCCCTGTGTACATAGTATATCATATACTAGGGACTTATAAGGGCACTCCAGATTCCAATCAGAGATGTGCCTAAGGCACATGGAAACCATTTTAGAGAGGAAGCAGCTAGGCTGGGGTTCTGATTAGCAGGGCCCCAGCCAGACTAAAGTCGAAAAACAGTGAAGCATCAGCAAAAAGTGGGGGTACCCATGTGAAGCAGATCCTACTCTCCTACACAACCCCCCCCCCAAACGCAGGGACATTAAACTAACCTTGACCCGTTGAGTCTTCATGTTCTAAGTGGAAATACCTAGAGAGTCCATTTGCATTGGCATGGTTACTCCCAGGTCTATGTTCCACTGTAAAGTCCATCCCTTGTAGGGAAATGGACCACCTAGGCAGTTTGGGGTTTTCACCCTTCATTTGTTTTAGCCATAGGAGGGGCTTGTGATCTGTTTGAACAAGGAAGTGAGTACCAAACAAGTATGGCCTCAACTTCTTCAGGGCCCAAACCACAGCAAAGGCCTCCCTCTCTATGGCTGACCAACGTTTCTCTCTAGGGGTCAGCCTTCTGCTAATAAAAGCTACTGGCTGATCCTGACCTCCATCATTCAATTGTGACAGTACAGCCCCTACACCCAATTCAGATGCATCTGTTTGGACAATGAACTTCTTGCAGTAATCAGGACTCTGGAGAATGGGAGCAGTGCACATGACCTGCTTCAGGTCATCAAATGCCTTTTGACAGCTAGCTGTCCACTGAACCTTTTTGGGCATTTTCTTGGAAGTTAAGTCATTCAGGGGTGTCACTATTGATCCATACCCCTTGACAAATCTCCTATAATACCCAGTCAGGCCTAAGAAGGCTCTCACCTGAGTCTGGGTGGTTGGAGCAACCCAGTCCATGATGGTCTGGATTTTGCTCTGCAGTGGTTGAACCTGGCCTCCACCCACAAGGTGGCCCAGGTACACAACCTGACTCTGCCCTATCTGGCACTTAGTGGCCTTGATAGTGAGGCCTGCCTTTTGCAGGGCCTCCAAAACATTCCTTAGGTGGACCAGGTGATCCTCCCAGGTGGAGCTAAAGACAGCAATATCATCTAGATATGCTGCACTATAGGCCTCCAGACCTGTAAGGACTGTATTCACCAACCTCTGAAAAGTGGCAGGTGCATTCTTCAGACCAAAGGGCATTACCACAAATTGATAATGCCCACTAGGGGTTGAGAATGCTGTCTTTGGCTTTGCATCATCAGCTAGTCTGATCTGCCAGTAGCCAGCTTTCAGGTCAAATGTGTTTAGATACTTGGCTGAGGCCAAAGTGTCTATTAGCTCGTCTGCCCTAGGTATTGGATGGGCATCAGTCCTAGTGACTGCATTGAGACCCCGGTAGTCCACACAAAACCTCATCTCTCTTTTCCCACCACTGGTGTGAGGTTTTGGCACAAGGACCACTGGACTAGCCCAAGGGCTATCTGAGGGTTCAATAACTCCCAAATCCAACATTTTCTGGACTTCTGTCCTGATACAGTCCCTGACATGGTCAGGAACTGGATAAATCTTATTTTTTATAGGCAGGCTGTCCCCAGTGTCCACTTCATGAGTGCACCAGGTGGTCTGACTTGGAGTCAGAGAGAACATATGTCTATACTGATTGAGCACTTGTCTGCAATCAGTTTGCTGCTGGGCAGTGAGGCTGCCTGCCAAGGCTGCACCATTCACTGACCCATCATCAGGGTTCTGTGAGAGCAGGTCAGGGAGTGGGTCACTCTCTTCCTCCTGTCCCTCATCAGTAGCCATGAGCAAGCCCATGTCTGCCCTGTCCACATATGGTTTCAATCTGTTGACATGGAGAACCCTGTGGGGACTCCTGGGTGTTCCTAGGTCTACTAAATAGGTAACCTCACCCTTCTGTTCAACAATGGTATGGGGTCCACTCCACTTGTCTTGGAGAGCTGCTGGGGCCACTGGCTCCAGCACCCACACCTTCTGTCCTGGCTGGTAAACAGTCAGCACAGCCTTTTGGTCATGCCAGGCTTTTTGCAGTTCCTGGCTAGCCTCAAGGTTTTTAGTTGCCTTTTTCATGTATTCAGCCATCCTGGAGCGGAGCCCAAGTACATAGTCCACTATGTCTTGCTTTGGGGGCTTGAGAGGTAACTCCCATCCTTCCTTCACCAAGCACAATGGACCCCTGACAGGGTGACCAAACAAAAGTTCAAAAGGGCTGTAGCCAACCCCCTTTTGAGGCACCTCCCTGTATGCAAACAAAAGGCAGGGCAAGAGTATGTCCCATCTTCGCCTAAGCTTCTCTGGGAGCCCTTTAATCATGCCCTTTAAGGTTTTGTTGAATCTCTCAACTAAACCATTGCATTGTGGGTGATAGGGTGTGGTGAACTTGTAAGTCACTCCACACTCCTTCCACATTGCTTTTAGGTATCCAGACATAAAGTTTGCAACTCTGTCTGATACAACCTCCTTAGGGAAGCCCACTCTTGAGAAAATTCCCAGGAGGGCTCTTGCCACTACAGGTGCTGTAGTGGTCCTAAGGGGAATAACCTCTGGGTACCTAGTGGCATGATCCACCACCACTAGGATAAACCTGTACCCAGATGCTGTTTGGGGATCCATGGGACCAACAATGTCAATCCCCACCCTTTCAAAGTGAACCCCCACCACTGGTAGTGGTATCAGGGGGGCCTTTGTAGTGCCACCTGCCTTGCCACTGGCCTGGCAGGTTACACAGGAGCGACAAAACTCCTTGGTGTCTTCAGACATGTGGGGCCAGTGAAAGTGAGGGACAATTCTGTCCCAAGTCTTGTTCTGGCCCAGGTGACCTGCTAAAGGAATGTCATGGGCTAGGGTCAATAGGAACTTCAGAGGTATACTTCAGAGGTATAACCAACCTCCTGGTGGCACCAGGCTTGGGGTCTCTACACTCTGAGTACAAGAGTCCATCATCCCAATATACTTTATGGGGACCACTAGCATTCCCAGCAGCCTCAGCAGCAGCTTGCTGTCTGAGGGGTTCAAGAGAGGGGCAGCTCTGCTGCTCCTGGCTCAGATCTGCCCTGGAGAGGCCCCCTGTCCCCAAGAACTCAACCTGGTCAGGCTCAAGCTCCTCTGGGACAGTTCCTTCCTCAGGACTGAGATCATCCCCCTCAAGGGACTGATCTTCCTTCTGAGCCAAGGGGGAAGGCACTGCCTTAACCCTACTACTCCTCCTCTTGGATGGCACTTGGTCCATTTTTCCAGGATCCAAGGCCTGTTCAGTGTTAGACATTTTGCTCTGTGACCTGGTCACAGCAAACACATCTGCAGGGATCCCCAGCATTTCTGCATGGGTCCTGAGCTCCACTTCTGCCCAAGCTGAAGTTTCAAGATCATTGCCAACCAAGCATTCCACTGGTAGGTTTGCACTCACCACAACCTTCTTAAGGCCAGTTACCCCTCCCCAGGAGAAGTTAACAACTGCCAGAGTATGGTCTGTTCTGACATTGCTAGCATTGGTCACTTGGTACATTTCACCAAGTATAATCTGCCTAGGATCCACAAGGTCTTGTGTCGCCATGGTGACACTCGCCCCTGTGTCCCTAAATGCCAAAGCCTCTTTTCCATTGATTAAGGGCTGTTGCCTGTACTTGCCCAGATTACTGGGACTCATAGAGGAGGTCACATCCATGCCTCCATCACAGACTAGGACAGCCTGAGTGAGTTCTCTGACTAGGCCAGAGCTCACCTCATTACCCAGGATCAACCCTACTAAACCCTTGGCCTGTGTACTCCCACCACCAATTGTAACTGCACTAGGGGGAACAGGTGCCCTAGGGGCATTGGTGGGGGCTGGAATAGAGTCTTTGGACTTGGTGCAATCACTGGTCCAGTGTGTCTTTTGCTTACAGACTTTGCACCATGGTTTCTTTTGGCCTTTTCCCTTGTTAGACTGTGAATCCCCACCTGAAGAAGATTTTTGGGGGCCTTGTGAAGACTTCTGGTCTTTACCCTTCTCCCCACCCTTATCAGAGTTTTTAGAATCTTGCTTCTTAGGGTCACCACCTTGGTTCTGTACCTTCTGCCTCACCCTGGTTCTGACCCATGTGTCTGCCTTCTTTCCCAATTCTTGGGGAGAGGTCAGATCAGAGTCCACCAGGTACTGATGCAACAGCTGATTTTGACAGTTATTAAGAATCTGCTCCCTCATGATAAGATTGTACAATCCTGTGAAGTCACATACCTTACTGCCCATCAACCAACCTTCCAGAGCCTTAGCAGAACAATCCACATAGTCCACCCAGTCTTGAGCCTGTGCTTTTTGGGTATCTCTGAACTTTAACCTGTATTGTTCAGTTGTTAGGCCAAACCGATCAATCAGAGCACTCTTCAAGACTTTGTAATTGTCAGCATCCTCCTCTCTAACAGTGAGGAGCTTATCTCTACCTTTGTCTGCAAAGGAGAGCCACAAGATTGTTGCCCACTGCTCCTGAGGGACCCTCTGTACTTTACAGGCCCTCTCCAGTGCAGTTATCCACTTGTGGATGTCATCCCCACTCTGGTAGGGAGGGACAATCTTGCTCAGGTTTCTATGGTCATAAGACCTTTCCCTATCTCTGGGGAAATTGCTGCCACCATGGGACTCTAGTCCCATCTTTTTCTCTGTCTATAGAGATCTAGGGACTCCCTGTCTATAGCCAACTGCTGTTTTCTGAGCTCAAGCTGGGCTTGCTCATACTGAATCAGTCTCTTTCTCCTCTCATGAGAGGATTCCCTCCCATGGGAGGAGACAGAGGTCCCTACTGAGGTGTCAGAGTGGTTAGACTCCTGAGAAGGAGATCTAGTCCTTCTGGGCACACTCACAACTCCTCCTGGGGAGACAAAGGGGAGGTCATTCTGGGCCTCCTCCTGTTCCTCAGGAGTAGCTGCACTTTCCAGGTCAGGATTATTGTCATCCCCCTGGCCAGTTTCAGAGGTCAGGTCCTGGGCATTTTCATCCCTGGTCCCTCCCTCATCTTCTGCCCCACCCTCTCTGCCTACCCTTTCAGACCTTATGGGTCTTCTAAGATCATCTAGCAGAAGCATCTCCAGGAGACGTTGGGTGTTGGCACTTTTGCCTGTCTTCAACTTCCTAACTTTGCACAACTCTCTCAATTCCAAGAATGTGAGGTTGTCATATCTGGATGGCAGGAGCTCACTGGTTCCTGGCAGTGAAGACATTACTAGTGTGGTGTGGTGTATGCACTACCTACTCTAGTGTGGCCTACTAAACTCTCTTGAGTTGTAGAAAGGGTGTGCTGTCCCTTAACACACAACTCTAAGTTCAGTAGAACTTACTGTATCCTAAGCTTGAATTATATGTACCTAAGGTACCCTTAGTGGTTTTCAGTTGATCAATTCAATTGAGATTATCTGGTAATACAATAGCAAGCTGGAATCCCACACGCTGCACACCAATGTGAAAAGTTGGCCTGGTATATGCTGTCCACTAATTATAGTGGGCACCTTGCACCAGTCCAAACAACCCCTTATTGGAGATAGGTTAACGACAACCTTTATTGAAAGCTATCCTAGTGGTAGCTATGGAGAGCAGCCTTCAGGCTAAGTCTTGAAGGAATGTAAAGCAGCTTGTTTTACCAGTCAATAATCTCTTGAGTGACCAAATGAAAGAGGACCACACCAGGTATATATATAAAATATATGTATTTAGTCTTAAAAACACCCCTCTGGTCTCTTTATGAGGCTAGAGTTCGAAGTACATACGTTACAAGTCAGTTATCAACAGTAATAGCACAAATACACGTTTGAGCCCTAGGGGCGTACCAAACCATATACCAATAAAGTGGTATAAGATCCACGAGCTAGACACAAGGCCTAGAGCCTGTAGAAATGCTTGGACCACAAGGAACCACCCAAGGTAGTGACACAGGGGACCCACGGGGGACGCGTGCAGTGTGAGAACACAGCCGCGAGCCGCCGTTGACTTCTATGGGGAATGTCGCGGTTGGAGTTTTAAAGAAAAAGGACACTTAGAGGAGGACTTGGAGCAAACCCTTTTAGAACTAGGTGGTTCTAGAGTCTATACCCACGGGAGCACGGGAGTACCCGAGTTACCTCACCCAGGGGAGCCGGGTGCATAGGTGCCTTTCGGGGTCGGGTTTCGTCGTCGTTTTCAATGGCGATCTGCTGCAAAGTGCTGCTGGCGACCAAGTCGAAAGTGTTCGGGTGGATCCAAAGGTGGATCGAAGATCTGAAGAACCTGAAAGCAGAGGGGACAGAGTCTGGGTCACTAGCCAGTGACCAGGAAGGCGATGAGCAGATGCCCACCGATGTCGGGTGCTTCAGGTAGGTTGACGGTCGTCTTGACTCTTCAGCCACGAGGTCCAGGAGGCGTAGACGACAACCAGGAGCTGGATTCGAGCTGTCCCACGACGTCTGTCGATTGCTGCGGTGTCGGCGACCGGATTGGACCCAACAAGCCTTGGTAACGGCAAGTCTCGAAGAAACAAAGAAAGGACGATGTTGCAGACCAGCAAGGTCTGGGGGACTCACCCAGCGAGGGTAAGTCAGGGCACTTCTGGAGCAACCAGGAAAGCCCAAGCAGAAGAAGAGTAGCCTTCAGGAGGGCCCACTAGCCAACGGACTATCGACCGCAAAGGAGCCTCGAGTGGACGCACTTGGAGCTGGCTCACAGGACACTCGTGGAGTGGAGGCCAGTGATCTTCAGTGCAGTCGGTGCTGGAGGTGGGGGCTACTTGGAGCCCAAAGCACAACTTCGTGGGAGACCAGGAAGAGGATGCACTTGCAAATGTGCTCGTGTCCAGGGGTCACGGTTCCACGTTACCCACGACAGCTACGGGCCTCAGCTTTGCTGGGGACTCAGGGCAGCCTCTGGGAAGTCTGGAAATCCACCTCTGGTGATGCAAAGACTTCGGCGTCCGGCGGGAGCTTCAGCGATGCAGACCGCACAATTGCTTCTTAGGTGCCTGCCAAGCAGGGGAGTCACTCCTTGACCCTAAGGGAGATATTTCAGTCCTCTAATCGTCAAGTAGAGCGTCGAAGGTCCAGGATTCAGTGTCAGAGTTTCGTCCAGGGTAATCTAAAGTCCTAAGGACTGGGGTCCCATACTTATACTAAGTTAGGGGGTTGAACATACTCTGGGGACCCACCTATGGGAGGGTCAGGGAAGAGGGGTGGTTACACCCATTCCCTTTGTCCAGTTTCGCGCCGAGCAGGGGCAGGTAGCCCCTGCAACCGGTTTGAACTGGCATATGCACAGGGACACCAAATGTGCCCCCAGTGCAGGACTTCAAAGCACCAGAGAGTGCTCCCGCCCAGCCCCAATACACACTATCCTGTCTGGGGAGGTGGTTACACCTCCCTTCGACAGGAAACCTATTGTCCAAGCCTCCCCTGCCGGAGTTTCAGTCAGCAGCAGGAGGCCAGACCCGGACCTGTGGCAGCGGCATCCATTTTGTGACGCCAGGGCTCTGGAAAGAAGTTACCGGATAGCCCGGTGTGTACATGTCTCTCCCTCTAGAAGGGTGGAATGCGCGGCGGGGGTAGTATTCCAAGATGTTTGACACCAAACACGACATGTTTTGGTGCAGCCAGTCCAAAGTTAGCATTGTACCGCGAGGATATAATGCACTTAAGAGTATATGGTCAGGCTGTACCACAAACAGCATAAGAGGAGGGACTCCGAACGCTGCAGAGGGGCTCTGCTCATGCAGGGGCACCCTCTCACATAAAAACCAAGCACTCTGCCTTCAGGATTGTTAAGGCCTGCCATAGGAGTGACTTATAGGTTTATATGTGTGTGCAATGGTAGTGATATAGGTAGCCTATATCACAGTAAGGGGTGCATGCACCACCTTACCCAGGCTGCAGTAGCAGACCTGTGGTGTCATTTTGGCCGGCCTTCCAGGGGTGGCATAATACATGCTTCAGCCCCTGGCAGGCCTCTGAGGTACCTATGCCCTGGGTACATAGTATACCATATACTAGGGACTTATAAGGACACTCCAGATTCTAATCAGAGATGTGCCTAAGGCACATGGAAACCATTTTAGAGAGGAAGCAGCTAGGCTGGGGTTCTGATTAGCAGGGCCCCAGCCAGACTAAAGTCGAAAAACAGTGAAGCATCAGCAAAAAGTGGGGGTACCCATGTGAAGCAGATCCTACTCTCCTACATCACTGAGAGAGCTGTAGAGACTGAGATCACTGAGAGAGCTGTAGCGACGGAGGTGAACTGAGAGCTGTATATTGTTCTCAAGACTGAGGTGCACTGAGAGAGCTGTGGGTTGTTCTCAGTCCTGGATGAGCTTCAGGCAGTGCAGGCAGAGACTGGGGTCACTGAGAGAGCTGTAGAGACTGACGTCATTGAGAGAACTGTAGAGACTGAGGTCACTGAGAGAGCTGTAGAGACAGAGACAGTGGCGGCTGGTGACATTTAAAAGTGGTGAGGCGTAAAATAATCGTCGTACTGTACTGTGGCGAGCGAGCGTAGCGAGCGAGCCCGAACACCCTACGGGGTGGATGCGGGGGGGTTCTACCCCCAAGAAATTTTTGAAAAAAAGAGTGGACATATGGTGCATTTTCAAGCAAATTGGAGAAATTAAGATAATAATAATACATTTAAATGACCTAACACATGAAGTGAAGTTGGAATAAAGTAATTAGAAGTAGCAATGAGAAGTAGACCTTAAAACATGTTTGCATAGCTTCATGTTATATGAGCCAGGGAGAGCGGGAAGGCACCTTCACTGGCATCGGCACTCTCCCTCAGCGCGCCTTGAGTCCTTCCACTCAGACTGAAACGCTAATCTATGCATTAAGGGGTCGTCCAATTACAAGGAAAGAACTCCTCTGGCATGTTTTCCAAGACTATATTTTCAGCAACTGTATATGCGGCTAGAGGCTACTCTCCCTGACCCCTTCCCCGCTGCAGGTGAAGGCAGAATGGCAGAGATGTGGAGAGATTTGGCACGCACATGCTGCAGGTAAGTAAGATCATAGAAGGCCTTGTGCATACACGGAATTCCACTGCCTGCATGTTGGAACGGCTGCATGTAAAGACAAACTGTGGCAGTAACTCAGACAATAAGCATGCATGTGTTGCATGGCGAAGGCAACTTTGAACTGACTGAGAAAACGAGTCTACATGCACTTCCTGCAGCAAAGTCAGATTGGTAGAAAAGAGACGGTCTCTTTTGCCGCATGCAGCAAATACCCAAGCAAAAATAACACACGAGGTGCTGCAAATACAAATGATAATGTGCAGCTTTCGTGCTGCAGATGCCACCGTACTGCAAACACACGTCCAACATGATCCAAATACCTACCACAGCAAACCTCCACTTGCATGCTGCAAATACTCCAGCAAATACCTCAGGGCAGCAAATACACACCCAACATCCTGCCCCCTATAAGCACACCCGCTGAATGCCGCAAATATCCCAAGACTGCACATGCACATTCAACATACCACAACATAACAGGTGCACACTGATCACCCTGGAAAAATGTAACACTGCAAACACACCCTTAGGATTGCAAATATCCTGAACTGCAGATACAACCATGACACGGTACAAAATAACCCTACAGCAATACAAAACGTGGATGATGCAAATACGTAACGTTGAAAATACACACCCAACATACTGTAAATACTCAGTACAGCAAAAGCAGTCCAATTATGCTGCAAATGCCTCTATGCAAAAACACCCCACGAACGCACAACTAACCAACAGGTGGAAATACCCAAAACACATGCTGGCAATATTCAGCAGCACTATAAATGCATATTCTACATCCGCCAAACAAATGGCAACGTACTGGAAATACCACAACCTCACAAATTTCCCATCACTGTAAATGCTCTGCTCTGAAAATTCTCCCACACCACTAAGGGTCAGTACTGAACATATCATAACACTGCAAACATATCAATCACTGTAACTCCCATAAGAGTAGAATGCCCCTAAACTGCAAATAAGACACTACAAATACCCCCAACGCAAGGACCCCAGAGCAAAGACATGCAAAGCACTGCCAACGCTCAAAAGGTGCAATTGTCTCAACACTAAAATGCACAACCAGTCAAATGTCCGAGGCGCGGCAAATCAGCCAGGTCAGTAAATCCCTGCCCACTACTGCACATGGTCCAGTACTAGAAATGCCAGCACTGTAAATGAAACGCCCACCACGGCGAATGGTCCACACTGCAAATAAACCTCACACGTCCTGCAAAGCTACCATCTCTGTAGGTACGCACCAGCATATTCAAAGAGACCGTTACAGCAAACAAACACCCTGCAATCCCACTCGCACGCTGGGTAGCAGCCAGCCCAGCCCCCGGGTACTAACCGTCGCCGGAGCCCAGCAGGACAAGGAGAAGGTGGGAGCAGAGCGCGAGCCGAGACATCTTCACCGCGTGAGTCGCGGCCGGCAAGACGGGCGGGCAGGTGGGGGGGACGATAATTAAAATAAAATAAAATCTTACCTTGGCTTCCTCCGGATCACGCGCCGCCGCCTCAGCTCCTGCTGCTCCTGGCCGCGTTTCACCTAGGCAGCCTCCCTCCCCTCTCCTAAACCAATCACCACGCTGCAATGGCAGCGTTGTGATTGGTGGGGTGCAGCGGACGGCGCCCCAGCCGGGCGCCTAAGGGGAGGCCATTTTCTCTATGTAGGCTGCATGCAGCCTACATAGAGAAAATGTACAGTGCGCATGACTGCTTTGGTCGGTCCTGGGGCCAACCAAACAGTCAGGGCCCATAACATTGGGCAAGCCACTCCCCCCTGCCCTCGAGCAGGACCGCCCGCCCGCCCCCAACCAGGCACTTCTGCTTTCTCGCAATGCGAGAAAGCAGTGGGGCAACACCCCCATGCCCCAATGGAGGAGCCGCCACTGGAGACAGAGGTCACAGAGAGCTGTAGAGACTGAGGTCACAGAGTGCTGTAGAAACTAAGGTAATTGAGAAAGCTGTAGAGACTGAGGTCACAGAGAGCTGTAGAGACTGAGATCATTTAGAGAGCTGTTGAGACTGAGGTCACTGAGAGCGGTAGAGACTAAGGTAATTGAGAAAGCTGTAGAGACTGTGGTCACAGAGAGCTGTAGAGACTGAGATCATTTAGAGAGCTGTAGAGACTGAGGTCACTGAGAGAGCTGCAGAGACTAAGATCATTTAGAGAGCTGTAGAGACTGAGGTCACTGAGAGAGCTGCAGAGACTGAGATCACAGAGAGCTGAGGAGGCTGAGGTCACTGAGAGAGCTATAGAGACTGAGATTATTTAGAGAGCTGTAGAGACTGAGGTCACTGAGAGAGCTGTAGAGACTGAGGCCTTCTCCTCTACTTCTCCTCTCTCCCTACAGACTTTCCTTCTCCTCTATCCTTCTCCAACCGTAAGCTGTTCCTCCTTCTTCCCCGCCTAGTCCTTCCTTCTCCTCTCTGCCTAAACACCTTCCCTCTCCTCTCTACTCCCCATCCACAGACCTTCCTTCCACTCTCTTCCCTGCCTATAGACCTCTCTTCCTCCCTCTCTCCCTCCCTCCTGCCCCGTCCACTGACCTTCCTTCTCTCTCCTCTCTGCCTACAGACCTTCCTTCTCTCCTCCCTGCCTACAGACCTTCCTTCTCTCCTCCCTGCCTACAGACCTTCCTTTGCCTCCCTGCCTATAGACCTTCCTTCTCCTCTCTGCCTACAGACCTCCTTCTCTCTCCTCTCTGCCTACAGACCTTCCTTCGCCTCTCGCCTCCCTGCCTACAGACCTTCCTTCTACTCTCTCCTCCCTGCCTACAGACCTTCCTTCTACTCTCTCCTCCCTGCCTACAGACCTTCCTTCTCCCCTCTTCTCCCTGCCTACAGACCTTCCTTCTCCTCTCTCCTCCCTGCCTACAGACCTTCCTTCTCCTCTCTCCTCCCTGCCTACAGACCTTCCTTCTCCTCTCTCCTCCCTGCCTACAGACCTTCCTTCTCCTCTCCTCCCTGCCTACAGACCTTCCTTCTCCTCTCTCCTCCCTGCCTACAGACCTTCCTTCTCCTCTCTTCTACCTGCCTACAGACGTTGTTAGAGGTATGAAGACTCCACAAGGTAAGTCACGTTCTTTATTCTCTGGAACTCTAGCACCAACTCCAAGCTGAGTGCCCCACATTCTAAGATGAGCTTCACAGCGAACGTTATAAAGCGGGCGATACCAAGGGAAGAGCAGGGGGGGGGGGAAAGGGTAGGAAAGCAATGGAACAAGAAGAACACAATAGTAAATTTGCAGTGCAAGAAATTACATTTCATAGTCATTTTGCCAACAAGGAGGACGACGACTCCTGACATCTTTGGGTGGTCTGATAGTAGGTAAAGTGTCCCCAGATTCTTCGGGACCGGTGCTATCAGGAATGAATACTTTGGGACAGTCCGCTACATTGTCCATGCTCCAAGTACTTCCATCTTCCAGTAGCACAGAGTTTTTGTTAATTTCTTTTATTCTCAAAGGTTTGGAGAAAGATGAGGTCTTAGAATGAGTCACATAAGGTCTTTTGATTACCACCCATTGGCCAGTGCGCCACTCTCTGTTCTTTGTTCCCCATTTTTGATCATATTTAGATTTGTACTCAGATTTATGGTCAGCAACTTTGTCCGAAACAGTTGATCTGTCAACCCAAACTGGACACCCCCCATTAAGCCAGTTAGGAGTTAACTTGGAACCAGGATTCCTTCCTTTGAGAGAAGTAAAAGGTGAGATTCTAGAAACGCTATTGGGGGTGGTATGGTAAGACCATAACATCATCTTTATGGCTTCCCCTACTGGCTCTTTGGAGAAATAAGCCAATTGGATGGTGTCTTATCATTCTATTGGTCCTTTCAACTAATCCATTGGCCTTGGGACAGTAGAGGGGAGATTTTATATGAGTGATGGACAACGTATTCATAAAATGTTTCATATCTTCAGAAGTAAATTGAACACCATTGTCAGTGACAATGGCGTTAGGAATCCCTTCAATGAAAAACGTGTCCTTAAGGAATTCAATAAGAGTGGCAGTGGTGATAGAAGTGATAAATTTCGTACAAATCCAGTGTGAATGATAGTCAATAAGTACAAACATGAATCTCTGCTGTGGATTTAGAGTATTGAGGGGACCTCTAATATCAAGTCCTAACTTGTCCCATGGTTTTGAAGGAACAGGAATGGGGAGGAGAGGAGCTTTGTGTATGATTTTGGTTTTATCATTCGACCCACAAGCAAAGCAATCCTTTACCACTTTTTCTGCTAAAGAGTCCATGTTGGGAAACCAGTAGTCTTTTCTAATCTTGCTTTTGGTTAAACTTCTGCCGGGATGGCCTTCGTGAGCAATTTGAATAATACGTGAATACATGCCCTTAGGTGGTAGGATTCTATTACGTCTATGTATGTTTTCACCAATTATGGAAAGTTCGTCTCTTACAATCCAAAAAGGCTTTAGGTTCTCTGGAACATCTTTGATGTCTTTAAGCCACCCTTTACAGATGAATTCTTTGAGGGGGGCAAAAGTGTCATCATCTCAGCTACAATTTGTCCATTCATCCTTACTGATTGCAGGAATGTCAATGGCAAGAATGGCACAGTCTGAGAGTTCAGTATGGACATCCTCAACTTCTATGGGAAGTCTGGATAGACAGTCTGCAACCAGATTCTTTTCACCTGGTACAAAGATCATATTGTAGTTGAACCCTTGTAAACCCAACACCCATTTGGAGATGCGGGGTGTGGCCTTCTCCATAGACTTTGTGGAGAACAGGGGTATCAAGGGTTTATGATCAGTCTTTATAGAGAATGGAATGCCCCACAGAAAAAATTTAAAATTATTAATTGCCCAAAAACAGGCAAGAGCCTCCTTCTCTATGGTAGAGTAGTTGCGTTCAGGGACGCTGAGAGTTCTTGAGGCAAAGGCTATGACTTTATCTTCACCATCCACACTTTGAGTGAGTGATGCTCCTAATCCTTTCATGCTGGCATCAGTGCTTAAAAAGGTTTTAGCATTGGAATTGAACATGCTTAACAAAGGAGCATCATAGATAGCTTGTTTGATATGAGTGAATTCTTTTTGGCAATCAACATTCCATTCAAATGTGGTACCTTTCTTTAACAAAGATCTTAGAGAATGTACACACTCAGCGAAATTCTTCACAAATTTAGACATATATTCAATTAAACCTAAGAACGACTTAAGTTCCTCTTTGTTGGATGGTGCAGGGGCCAATCTAACTGCATCAACGAGACTAGGCTTGGGACTTATCCCTTCACTGGTAATATTATGGCCAAGGTAAACCACAGATTGTACACCAATTTTACATTTATTGATTTGTGTGGTGAATCCTGCTCTGCTCAATTTCATAAGGACTTTTTCAAGGACATTGTTGTGTTCTTCCTTTGATTCGCCATACATAAGGATATCGTCCTGAAAGCACAGAACTTTATTAATGCCCTTTAAAATGTGCTGCATGACGCGCTGAAATACAGCTGCAGCGGATGCTAATCCAAAGGGCATCCTGCAATACTGATACGCTCCGAAAGGAGTAATGAAACATGTGAGAGCCTTCGAGTCAGGGTGAAGAGCTACCTGATGGTATGCCGACGAAAGATCCAAAACACTAAAGTACTTGGCACCTTGAATTACACTAAGCATCTCATTGATGTTTGGAAGGGGATGTCTATCAACCCATATGTTAGCGTTAAGGTCTCTTAAGTCGACACACAACCTGATGCTCTTCCCCCCTTCTTTGGATGCTATGACAATGGGGGCAACCCACTCTGAACTCTCAATTCTTTCAATAATTCCATTCGCTTCCAATTTATCCAACTCTTCTTTCAGAGGGGCCCATAGAAGTAATGGGACAGATCTAGCCTTATGAACAACCGGTTTGATATGATCCTTGAGTTTGATCTTATGGAGGTAGCCTTTAAGTAGCCCCAGCTTGTTGGAGAAAACTTCAGGAAATCTTTCACAAATGTCATATTCTGTTATGGACTCATCTACAAGATTGACTGGTTCAGGGGCATTGGGGTCCAATTTGATCCCAAGATCCTTTTGGTGTTTCCACCCTAGCAAATTTGAACCACTTTTTGTTATGTACACATTCCCAACTGTAGACCTATTTTTGAATCCTATTTGCATAACTAGCATACCAACTAATGGTATAGGATCATTGTTATAGCCCCCAGGGTTCACGTCAGGAGGTAACAAATTGTAATTCTTGTCTTTATACTTTTCCAGAAAATACTTTTCATTAATCAAAGTAAATGGAGAGCAAGAATCAGCAAAAACTGTAAAAGAAACATCATCCAACAATATATCACAAGTGGGATAGTTGTTGTTGTAAACACCCAAATTATCTGCAATATGAAAAATTATATCTTCACTGGGATTTTCTTCACAGTTGATTAAATGTGTCACTTTGCTCTTTATGTCATTACAAACCTTAGAAAAATGCCCTCTTCTATTACATTTCCTACAGATCACACCTCTGGTAGGGCATCGAATGTTATTAGCTAAATGGTTAGCATTGCCACACCTATAACATTTCAATTTAGTAGATTCCATTTTTTGATTATAACTTTCTACAATGACCGATTTGCTTTTGTCATCCTTACCAGAAACTCTATACACATTCTTTTCCACTACTTGTTTTATATCGAGATTTTCTCTCATTTCGCTCATGCCGAAAGCAGTATGTTCAATACTCTTTGCAATGTCTATGGCCTGTTTGAAATCGGGTGCATCAGCCAATAATTTCTCCTGTATCTTTTTATCACGGGTACAACGCACCAACTGATCTCTAATTAGGGATTCTGTTCAGGTGCCAAAATCACATGTGGCAGCTAAACCTCTTAAAACTGCTATGTAATTAACAACTTTCTCATTTTTCCCTTGTGTTCTGATAAAGAATTTGTGACGTTCAAGAACTACATTAAGTTTTTCTCCAAATTGCATTTCCAATTTTTTAAGGGTGTTGTGATAAACATCTTGTTGAGAATCCCCCATAGCATCTTCATTAGAACTTTGATTTTCCTCATCAAGTTCAGGTAAATCATCAAAAATTTCTCTCGCATGTTTGCCAAAATTATGCAAAAGAATATGTTGTTTACGTACATTAGAAAATCTGTCACCGCCAATAGCTATTAAATATGACTCAAAAAGATTTACCCATTTCTACCATGGAATAAGTGGCTCACCTTCCTCATTAAGGAAAGAAGGAGGTTGAGACATTGCAAAAGAAGCCATGATGAGAAAAGACAGAGGAAGAAGAATAGAAGAAAGACAGAGAAAAGATGTTAGGTAAGTATGAAAATGAACTGCGGAGAAAATAGGGTGTAAGGAGTACAAAAGAGAAGAACTCTCCTAGAATTATGATAACTATGCCTATTACAATGAAGTACAAGGAACAGACTAAATGTTACAAATGTGTAGAAAGCTGTGCCCTTCAGCAAAAAAAAGTACTTAGTGATGAATTACACAAAATCATCGTACAATTAGTAAGCTGTGCCTGTCAGCGTCAACGAGGCGAATAAAGCTGGCAGGCTGTATTGGTTAGAATTCTCAATTTGAGGAAACCATGCATGAAGGACAATATGGAGTGCTTGTTGTACCATAGAAAGCTGTGCCTGTCAGCGTTAACGAAAGTTGACAGGCAGTGAAAAAAAAACCAGCTCCTTTATTGAGGGAAATAACAGCTGTAAGGTCTGAAAAGATAAAGCGCGCTCGGTGGGCCGCGTGCTTCAGTTCAACTGAGTAGAATCACAATTGGCGCCACTATGAGCTCTTCCACAGTGCCCAACATTGGACGTTCAGACGATGAGAACTGGCACTCAGTGCCGCCCCCTCCGCCCCCCCCTTGCTACGCCAGTGGTGACGGCTGAGGTAATCAGGGCAAGGCCGCCGGTGCTTCCAATCTCTTACAGAGTTTTGAGGGAAAGCAACGAAGCCACGTTACACAGCAACAGCGGAGAATGCGGAAGCAACGTGGTTGAACTCAGCTGACAAGGAGACTGAATTGCGTGGATTTGACACCCGACACCGCTCTCTCAGAAAAACAACAATACCCGACACCGCTCTCTCAGAAAAACAACAATACCCGACACCGCTCTCTCAGAAAAACAACAATACGAAAGGCAGGGAAGGAAACGGCGGGGAGAACACTGCCACCTGCCGGAGAGAGAAGGCAGGGAAGGAAACGGCGGGGAGAACACTGCCACCTGCCGGAGAGAGAAGGCAGGGAAGGAAACGGCGGGGAGAACACTGCCACCTGCCGGAGAGAGAACGGAGACGCACTGCAACTCTCCTCAGCTGACGAACTTGTCAGATTCACGCCGGTAATAATGTGGATGGAGGCGTGAGAGCACACAACCCAAGCTCGCACACAACCCAAGCTCGCACACAACCCAAGCTCTTGCACACCCTTGAACACGTTAGTCAGAATTATTAGGAGCGTGCGAGCGGTCTAGGAATTCCACAGCAAAACGCCTCAAAACATCGAGGGATTCCCCAGCGGTCATCACACGCGCTGACAGGCAGATTCCAGTCAGACGCTCGAGACGCGCCTCACGCGCTGACAGGCAGACGCTCGAGACGCGCCTCACGCGCTGACAGGCAGATTCCAGTCAGACGCTCGAGACGCGCCTCACGCGCTGTGGACCATACAGCGAAAACAATGTCCAAAGTGAATACTCCACATAAGCAGGAATCGCATAAATGCGCAAGGAGTTCAAAAGCTCCACTTCAGAAACACTTCAGAACAAGACGGAGTACCAGAAAATCATAAATCATCAGCGCAGAACTCACCGCAATGTCGGAAGAAAAAAAACAAGGACTTGCGCGTGTTTACAATCATGAAAGCCGGACTCCGCAAAAGCAGTTGGTGAAGCAGGCAGCAACAGGGGAGAGAACCAGGAACTGCCCCCAGCGCAGTACAGAAGTGGAAGAATCGTCACCAAAATGTTAGAGGTATGAAGACTCCACAAGGTAAGTCACGTTCTTTATTCTCTGGAACTCTAGCGCCAACTCCAAGCTGAGCGCCCAACATTCTAAGATGAGCTTCACAGCGAACGTTCTAAAGCGGGCGATACCAAGGGAAGAGCAGGGGGGGAAAGGGTAGGAGAGAAAGGCAAGGTAGGGATAACCTAATTAGAACTATATTACAACACTTCTCCTCTCTTCTCCCTGCCTACAGACCTTCCTTCTCCTCTCGCCTCCCTGCCTACAGACCTTCCTTCTCCTCTCTTCTCCCTGCCTACAGACCTTCCTTCTCCTCTCTTCTCCCTGCCTACAGACCTTCCTTCTCCTCTCTTCTCCCTGCCTACAGACCTTCCTTCCTTCTCCTCTCTCCTCCCTGCCTACAGACCTTCCTTCTCCTCTCTCCTCCCTGCCTACAGACCTTCCTTCTCCTCTCTCCTCCCTGCCTACAGACCTTCCTTCCTTCTCCTGTCTCCTCCCTGCCTACAGACCTTCCTTCTCCTGTCTCCTCCCTGCCTACAGACCTTCCTTCTCCTCTCTCCTCCCTGCCTACAGACCTTCCTTCTCCTCTCTCCTCCCTGCCTACAGACCTTCCTTCTCCTCTCTCCTCCCTGCCTACAGACCTTCCTTCTCCTCTCTTCTCCCTGCCTACAGACCTTCCTTCCTTCTCCTCTCTCCTCCCTGCCTACAGACCTTCCTTCTCCTCTCTCCTCCCTGCCTACAGACCTTCCTTCTCCTCTCTCCTCCCTGCCTACAGACCTTCCTTCCTTCTCCTGTCTCCTCCCTGCCTACAGACCTTCCTTCTCCTGTCTCCTCCCTGCCTACAGACCTTCCTTCTCCTCTCTCCTCCCTGCCTACAGACCTTCCTTCTCCTCTCTCCTCCCTGCCTACAGACCTTCCTTCTCCTCTCTTCTACCTGCCTACAGACCTTCCTTCTCCTCTCTCCTCCCTGCCTACAGACCTTCCTTCTCCTCTCTCCTCCCTGCCTACAGACCTTCCTTCCTTCTCCTCTCTCCTCCCTGCCTACAGACCTTCCTTCTCCTCTCTCCTCCCTGCCTACAGACCTTCCTTCTCCTCTCTTCTCGCTGCCTACAGACCTTCCTTCTCTCTGCCTACAGGCCTTCCTTCTCTCTCCTTACAGACATCCTTCCTCTCTCCTCCCTGCCTACAGACCATCCTTCTCCTCTCTCCCTACAGACCTTCCTTCTCTCTCCTCCTCGCCTACAGAAGTTCCTTCTCCTCTCTCCTCCCTGCCTACAGACCTTCCTTCTCCTCTCTTCTCGCTGCCTACAGACCTTCCTTCTCTCTGCCTACAGGCCTTCCTTCTCTCTCCTTACAGACATCCTTCCTCTCTCCTCCCTGCCTACAGACCATCCTTCTCCTCTCTCCCTACAGACCTTCCTTCTCTCTCCTCCTCGCCTACAGAAGTTCCTTCTCCTCTCTCCTCCCTGCCTACAGACCTTCCTTCTCCTCTCTCCTCCCTGCCTACAGACCTTCCTTCTCCTCTCTCCTCCCTGCCTACAGACCTTCCTTCCTTCTCCTGTCTCCTCCCTGCCTACAGACCTTCCTTCTCCTGTCTCCTCCCTGCCTACAGACCTTCCTTCTCCTCTCTCCTCCCTGCCTACAGACCTTCCTTCTCCTCTCTCCTCCCTGCCTACAGACCTTCCTTCTCCTCTCTCCTCCCTGCCTACAGACCTTCCTTCTCCTCTCTTCTCCCTGCCTACAGACCTTCCTTCCTTCTCCTCTCTCCTCCCTGCCTACAGACCTTCCTTCTCCTCTCTCCTCCCTGCCTACAGACCTTCCTTCTCCTCTCTCCTCCCTGCCTACAGACCTTCCTTCCTTCTCCTGTCTCCTCCCTGCCTACAGACCTTCCTTCTCCTGTCTCCTCCCTGCCTACAGACCTTCCTTCTCCTCTCTCCTCCCTGCCTACAGACCTTCCTTCTCCTCTCTCCTCCCTGCCTACAGACCTTCCTTCTCCTCTCTTCTACCTGCCTACAGACCTTCCTTCTCCTCTCTCCTCCCTGCCTACAGACCTTCCTTCTCCTCTCTCCTCCCTGCCTACAGACCTTCCTTCCTTCTCCTCTCTCCTCCCTGCCTACAGACCTTCCTTCTCCTCTCTCCTCCCTGCCTACAGACCTTCCTTCTCCTCTCTTCTCGCTGCCTACAGACCTTCCTTCTCTCTGCCTACAGGCCTTCCTTCTCTCTCCTTACAGACATCCTTCCTCTCTCCTCCCTGCCTACAGACCATCCTTCTCCTCTCTCCCTACAGACCTTCCTTCTCTCTCCTCCTCGCCTACAGAAGTTCCTTCTCCTCTCTCCTCTATGCCTACAGACCTTTCTTCTCCTCTCTTCCTACCGACCTTCCTTCTCCCTGCCTACCTACCTTCTTTCTCCTCTCTCCTCCCAATCCACAGACATTCCTTCCACTCTTCTCCCTGCCTATAGACCTTTCTTACTCCCTCCCTCCCGACCTACAGACCTTCTTTCTCTCTCCTCCCAATCCACAGACCTTCCTTCCGCTCTCCTCCGTCTATAGACCTTCCTCTCTGCCTACAGACCTTCCTACCTCCTCCCCACCTACAGACATCCTTCCTCTCTCCTCTCTGCCTACAGACCTTCCTTCTCTCTCCCCCTGCCTACAGAAGTTCCTTCTCCTCTCTCCTCTCCACCTGCAGGTCCTCCTCTTACCGATGCTGGCCCTCCAGGTCATGAACTGGTTCTCCTGGTCCTGGTCCCCATCCTCTTGGTTCTGGTCCTCGTGATCCTACTGGCCTGACCCTGGCTCTCCTCATCCTCCTGGTGCTTCTCCTTCATCCGGTCAGGTCCTCCTCTTCGCGATCCTGGCTCCCCAGGTCCTGAACTGGTTCTCCTGGTCCTGCCCCTCAAGGGACCCGTCCTTCTGGTCTTGATGCTCCTCCAGGCCTGGTCTTATTCTCAGTCCTCCTGGCCCCATCTTCTTCTTGTTAGCCCTGGTCTTAGCTGGCCCTGGTCCTTCTGGCCCTAGTCTCTTTGATCTTCCTCCATCTGGTTCTCCTGGCCCTGTCCCTCCTGATCCTCCTGGTCCTGCTAGTGTTCCTGGTTCTCGTCCTCCTGATGGTCCAGCTTATGATCGTGCTCCGGTCCCCTCTTCTCCTCCTCCAGGGCCCCCCTTGTCCCTCCCCGGCCCCACCCGGTCAGCCAGGTGCTGTACCCGCTCAGGTGTTTGTTTTTCATTTTTAGTGGCTTTTGATGCTGAGGGCAGGCTCTAGGGAGGAGAAGAGAGTCCAGTAAGGACTGTGTCAATAGCCACTGAACACTCTGGGGTTAAGGCACCTGCTGCGGAGATCTGTGGGCTCCAGGAAGTTTCAGAGAATAACAGTGGCCAGTTAACTCTGGTGGTCTCCCCTGCTGCTTCCCTTGGCCACTCACCTTGCATCTTCCCTCCCTTTCCCCCTATACCTTCTGCCACCCTCTGAAGTTGTCATTCTGCCTAGCTTGTGTCTTCCTGCAGTTTCGGTCTCCCTGTCACTGCTCTCTGCCCGTCTCTCTGCCTCTCACTACAGCCCACTCTGCCCCCCCCCCCCATACTGCCTGGATGAGGCTCAAAGCTCTGCGCAGACACCAAGTCCCATATTTACTAAGCCTTTTGCAGGGCAACAGAAATGCTTATTTGGGATTTACATGTCCTTGCCTGGCTTGGTAAAGAAATGTAACGCAGTGCTGTGGCCTGGCTCTGTAAAGAAATGTAACGCAATGCTGTGGCTGGCTCTGTAAAGAAATGTAACGCAATGCTGTGGCCTGGCTTTGTATAGAAATGTAACGCAGTGCTGTGTCCTGGCTTTGTAAAGAAATGTAACACAATGCTGTGGCCTGGCTCTGTAAAGAAATGTAACGCAATTCTGTGGCCTGGTTCTGTAAAGAAATGTAAGGGGACGCTGTGGCATGACTCTGTAAAGAAATGTAACGCAAGGCTGTGGCATGACTCTGTAAAGAAATGTAACGCAAGGCTGTGGCTGGCTTTGTAAAGAAATGTAACACAATGCTGTGGCCTGGCTTTGTAAAGAAATGTAATGCAATGCTGTGGCCTGGCTCTGTAAAGAAATGTAACGCAATTCTGTGGCCTGGTTCTGTAAAGAAATGTAAGGGGACGCTGTGGCCTGACTCTGTAAAGAAATGTAACGCAATGCTGTGGCCTGGTTTTGTAAAGAAATGTAACGCAGTACTGTGGCCTGGCTCTGTAAAGAAATGTAAGGGGACGCTGTGGCCTGACTCTGTAAAGAAATGTAACGCAAGGCTGTGGCATGACTCTGTAAAGAAATGTAACGCAAGGCTGTGGCATGACTCTGTAAAGAAATGTAACGCAAGGCTGTGGCTGGCTTTGTAAAGAAATGTAACGCAATGATGTGGCCTGGTTTTGCAAAGAAATGTAACGCAGTGCTGTGGCCTGGCTCTGTAAAGAAATGTAACGCGATGCTGTGGCCTGGCTCTGTAATGAAATGTAAGGGGATGCTGTGGCCTGACTCTGTAAAGAAATGTAGCAATGCTGTGGCCTGGCTTTGTAAAGAAATGTAACGCAGTGCTGTGGCCTGGCTTTGTAAAGAAATGTAAGGCAGTGCTGTGGCCTGGCTTTGTAAAGAAATGTAACGCAGTGCTGTGGCCTGGCTTTGTAAAGAAATGTAAGGCAGTGCTGTGGCCTGGCTTTGTAAAGAAATGTAACGCAGTGCTGTGGCCTGGCTTTGTAAAGAAATGTAACGCAGTGCTGTGGCCTGGCTTTGTATAGAAATGTAACGCAGTGCTGTGGCCTGGCTTTGTAAAGAAGTGTAACACAATGCTGTGGCCTGGCTTTGTAAAGAAGTGTAACACAATGCTGTGGCCTGTCTCTGTAATGAAATGTAACGCAATGCTGTGACTTATTTTGTTACATTTCTAGGTGATAGGTGTTCCAGGGGTGGAGCATAGGCGTTCCTGTGCACTTACTCATGGATTTCACTCATTTCCAGATTTTCTAAGGTTTGTCAAGTTGGAAGGAGGAATCTGAGTCCTTGACGGTTTTGAGGTTGGGGACAAAGTGGATGTGAGCCTGCGCCGGGAATCGGTAAACTGCTCTGAGCATCGCCTGCACTTAGCTAAGCTTCAGCAAAACCTTCTGACCCCCTAAATGCACCATAGCATCCCATTTGCATCACCTTCCACTTTCTTCAGCTCACATTTTTGACCATTGCTGCATATTTCACACCCTTTCAACAAATGTTCGCTGGCCGCTCGGAGCTGTAGCTCCGTAGTGAACTCTCTTTACATCCTCCTGAGCAGCGCTCCGCCGCCTTATTCTGCCACCTAAACCATCGATTCCGCAACTGGAACACAGGCGGATCCCCTGGAGCTAACTTCTGTCCTTCTCCGATCTATCATGGCGGAGATATTAGTGCTGACGGCGTATCGACTTCGCCGGGGCTCGTATTGTCCCGAGCTAACGGAGCAACTGGAGCGCAGCACCATCGCTCTCTATTGAACAGCGGCCCACCAAAGAGATACACGGCGGAGGCACAGTGAGAAGCCTGCCGGTAGGTTGGGGACGCTCACAACGCGGAGTGGTGACCACACAGATCCCCTGAGGGTCCCGCCCGCCATTTCTAACACTCACCGCGAGTTGGAAGACGGTGAGCGGGGACATTATTAACATCACCGGGAGCACTGGGAGTCCAGATGGTGAGCCCAGGAGGCTGGGGCTCTTGAATTTGTCCTCCTTAAGACCTTTTGGGCAAAGTATATTTAATCGAATGCCGCTTTCGTATCGCGCCTGACGCCAAAATGGCGCCTGCAGTCGATCGTCGGCAGGGGTCATAGCAACACCCAAGGGAGACCCCCCCTTTCCTTCTATAGCGTAAAGGCCGCAAAATTGAACTGAAACTGCAACTACTGCTCTGACCTTTGGGGATGACCCTGATTTGCGCTATGAATAAGCGAGAAAGACAACAGAGGCACCCCGCCTGACCTGCTAATGGCGGCTGTCTCTTCCACGGGCGGATATTCTCGACATCAGTGCCCCCTCTGAAGACATGCGGACCCTGGCTCTGTCCCCTTGCTGATCCACTGCTTAGCTTACACCCACTTTCCTTCTGGGTTATAGAGAATAATGGGGACCGACTGAATTCGAACTTCAAGGACTCATCCCCCTTGCCTGACCTCAAGATGGCCGCCTCAGTGGGACCCTCCTCGATGCTCTATCTCTCCTGGTCTAAAATCATTGGTCATCGTCCTAATCTTGATCAGCCCTCACCCGACCCTGTTCCTGCTCACCCACCAGGACTTTTACTCTGAGAACTTTCCTTCGACAGCTGAGACCTAGCCATTTTGACTGATGCCCGGTGGAGCTACCTCGCGAGCTAAAGGGGAGATGGGCTATGGATTCCCTCCTTGACCATCACCTACCCAGCCGGTCTTTGGGCAAACTCTCCTGCGTCTCTCCTGACCTTATCTCCCTCCTCCCCCTTCACCCTACCCCCTACCCCTACCCCTCTCCGCTCTACTCTTCTCCTCTTTCCAGCTATTGACCTTTGCCCCCACCCGTCCTTGCTCATAGTTCCCACCCTGTTTATCCACTGGACTTTCTTCTGTGAACTTTCCCTCGTCAGTTGAGACCTAGCTATTTGACTGATGCCCGATGGAGCTACCTTGTTTAGCTATAGGGGAGACGGGCTGTGGATTCCCTCCTCAGACGTCACCTACCCAGTCGGTCTTTGGGCAGACTTCCTTTCGTCTCTCCTGCCTTCTTTTCCCTCATCCTCCCCCTTCACACTTCTCCCTTCCCCCCCTCCGCTCTATTTGTCTCACCTTTCTTTCCTCTCTCAATGTGTTGCTTATTTTTGATGTAATGTGTAATTGTTATCATTTTCTGTAACATTGTGTAACCTAATGTAAAGCGCTCTGATACCTACGGGTCTAGCCAGCGCTATATAAAACTCATTAGATACAAAATACAAAATGTTTATTTCTCCTCATTACTTTCTCTTTCTATGGGTGATGTGTTATGCATCACACAAAGAAAGAAGAATTTGACTCTTTAGATTTTTTTGTGCAAGAAGGTGTCCCTTTCTGCCCTAAAACAGTCCTGCCCGTAACGCAGGCACCCTTGTACCACGGCACAAAAGGTGCGTGTGTGGGCACTTAGCAGCACACAGTGCGGCAGCGCTGGGAGAGAGCTGAAGAGTGCCATATCTTTGTAAATATGGAGCATTTTTGCTCGTTCCCTTTCATGCAGCGCTGCGCCACGCTGCATTGTGTGAAATAATAGTAAATGTGCCTTTAAGTACACTACGCCGCCCGCCCCTGGATGAGTGCCGCTCCACTGCCTAGTGGTAGCTGTGGGTCTTGGGTGGCGGGGGGAGGTCAGTTATAACTCCTACCTGCTGGGATGATTCCAATGCGGATCGCAGAGGGCCGGAGCTCCGTGTCTTCCTCGTCCTCAGACACGCCTGCTTCACGCTGAGTGCGGCCGATGAGTCCGTGCATCAACTCACTGAACATCCCGTCACCTCCGACACAGACCAACCTGAGGAGGAGTAAAGTACAGAGCTGAGGACTGGGGTGTGAGGTGCTGGGAAGAGATGGCGCAGGGCTCGGGACCAGTGGACATGCCACACCAGACCCCTGGCCTGCACTACCCCCTAGAAAGACACTGTGACTAGTGGACATGCCTGCTCCAGACCCCCGACCTGCACTGCACCCTAGGAGGACACTGTGACCAGTGGACATGCCTGCTCCAGACCACCGGCCTGCACTGCACCCTAGAAGGACACTGTGACTAGTGGAAATGCCTGCTCCAGACCCCCGGCCTGCTCTTTACCCAACAGAAGGACACTGTGACTAGTGGACATGCCTGCTCCAGACCCCGGCCTCCACACTACCCCCTAGAAGGACACTGTGACTAGTGGACATGCCTGCTCCAGACCCCAGGCCTGCACACTACCCCCTAGAAGGACACTGACTACTGGACATGCCTGCTCCAGACACCCGGCCTGCACTGCACCCTAGGAAGACACTGTGACTAGTGGACGTGCCTGCTCCAGACCCCCGGCCTGCACCCTACCTCCTAGAAGGACACTGTGACTAGTGGACATGCCTGCTCCAGACCACCGGCCTGCACTACACCCTTGAAGGACACTGACTAGTGGACATGCCTGCTCCAGACCCCCGGCCTGCACCCTACCTCCTAGAAGGACACTGTGACTAGTGGACATGCCTGCTCCACACCACCGGCCTGCACTGCACCCTAGAAGGACACTGTGACTAGTGGACATGCCTGTTCCAGACCCCCGGCCTGCACTGCACCCTAGAAGGACACTGTGACTAGTGGACATGCCTGCTCTAGGCCTGGAGAACTGGCCTGTAAACACGGAGGCCCCTGGGGCACGCCAGAGTTGAAGCTTTGAGTATTACCGGATTTTGAGTGGGATGGGGTTGTCTCTGAAGGCCAGTGTCTAGGCCTTCGAGAGGTTGCTTGAGCCAGGGTTCCAGAGACACTGAAGGGCTCTGGGTAACAACACTCCCTTTCATGCACACACTCACCCGTCCACACCTTGCAGGTCCTCGTGGAGGATGTGGTCTCTGGCATGGTTGGCCCGGGTGGTTTCTGAAACAGAGAGTGCATTAGTATCTTAAAGAGCAAGGTCAACCAAACAGGACCGATTATGGTCACCCAGAATCAGGTGTGCCCACCCTGATCACCCAGACCACCATGAAGACACACCACAGTCCAGATCACAGGGGCTCATCCAGGGCTTCTAGAAGCATCCTGGCCACCCACAACAATCATGTCCACTCAACACAATCTAGAACACAAGGGCTCATCCGTGGCTCGTACAGGAATCCTGACCACTCAGACCACCATCACCACACAATCCAGATCACAGGGGCTCATCTATGGCTTCTAGAGGCATCCTGACCACCCAGACCACCATGACCACTTAATACAGTCCAGATCACAAGGGTTCACCCAGGGCTTCTAGAAGCACCCTGATTACCCAGACCCCCATGACCACTCAACACAATCCAGATCACAGGGGCTCGTCTATGGCTTCTAGAGGCATCTTGACCACCTACAACCACTCCCAGGTGCTAGGATGAATACTAACACCATTCCACCCTGATCGTCTGGGACCACCCAGAGCCACAGCAGCCACCCATAACCACCCTACCATCCAGTTTTACCCTCACCACATGGAACCACTCTGGATCATCTGGGGCCACCCTGTACCTCCCAGGATTGGGGACTCTCTGAAACAGAAAGAATGTGCATTAGTATCCTGTAGATAGAGGCTGACCACACAGGAACAGTCATGCTCATCATGACCACTTGGGGTCACATTGACCACTCGGCACAATCCTGACCACAGCGGTTCATACAAGACTTCTGGTGGTACCCTGACCACCCAATGCCACCCACGAGGTGCTGAACTCACTATAAAGAACATCCATACCCATGCTGGCATCAGCCTACAATTCTGACCGCCCAAAATCTCCCTGCCATCCAGTTTCACCCTCACCACATGGAACCACTATGGATTCTCTGGGACCACCCAGGAGCACCCTAAATATGCAAGATGATGCTGGTCACCCAGCAATCTCCCATGGCCCACCTTATTCACATGAGTTTGCCAACGACATTCTCTACCACCTCACCACTCACTAACGCCAGAGTACTCGAAACAATACAGATCGCTCAGTACCACTCCAGACTGTCAGGTCCAAACCAACCATTCGTGCCAAACCAGAACAATCCCAAGCAAGAGAGGGAACAAGGAACAACAAGTAAGTACAACAAGGAGGGGAGAGGAGTGTACTAGAGTGAGGAAGAGAGCAGGGAGCGGAGACGAGGAAGGGAGCAGTAGAGGGGAGGGATGGAAGAAAGTGAGGATGGGAGCATGAGAAGGAGAGGAACGAAGGAGTGGAGAGAGAAGAGGAAGAGAGCGCAGTTAGCAGGAGTGAGATGTGTACCAATCACTTGAGTCTGGATTCCTGCCAGCTGGAAGAGCGGGGACACCTTGGAGTAGATCCGGTTGGCCTGACCACGACCACCAAAGGGATTGATGAAGACCAAGAGATCCTTGGGCCGCCTCTCACCTTAGGGGATAAAAGGAGGGATTAGACACATTGTGGACCAGGAAGATGCAGCCATGGCTCAGCCAAGGCCTTCAGGCACCACTGAGAGAGACTGACAATGAAGACAGGCCTAGAACCTTGAATGACCTAGAACCATTCTGTTAATGCCTTCAGGCACCACTGAGAGACTACATCCACCCCAAGTCAGAGATACATGGTCAGACTGGCCCTGCGACCCAAACCTAGCCCAAAGACAAACGCGCACCCTGGGAAAACCCTGGTCGATCCCACAGATAGGTAGTCACACCACAAACAGGCCCCAGAAGATCAGCCCCAATGAAACACATTTGGCCAAAGGCGGGCATTCCCAAAATACCACAAAGTTAGATGCCACAAGTAGTTAGGAACACTCAGCCAATCAGGACACGACATTAACACCATATAGGGTGATCACGTGCTCACCACACCCGACATCTGGACACGCACACACTGGCCCACACTAGCTTTCCCAGAGGTTGAGAGCCATCTGTGTCTTCCTTATCTGATGGTTTTTCTTGTGATTTATGACTATGATGCTTTTCAAACTATGTCAAAGTGTTTTATTGTACCCACAAAATGTATATATGTGCGGCCAAATCTTCTGTACTCTGAGACTATCTTCAGACGCACCTCTGTCGATACTCTCCCGGCCGCTGCGTTTAATTAAACCAACTTGTTCCTGCTTTGCCAAATGCCTCTTGTATTTTCATTTATTTAAGGTAAATTCATTTTTGAGCAACAAGTCAATGCCTACAGATGCTAGTGAGACAGGCTCCGAACATAGGGAAACCTAGCACTATGAACAACTGATAACCGAGAGTGACTAAAAACAAAGAGTGACCTAGCACTAAAAGTGACTGAGAACCAGTATTGAGTGAGAACCTGTCAATAAAGACCTCCAAACACCTCTGGTTGAGAACCAACAGTCATCTATAACCAAAGGTTACATAGCACCAAGAGTGACCAAGAAGTAAGAATGTCCTACCCTCCATGGAGAGTGAGAGCCATCCAGTCAAGGACTTCAGGCAAAAGTGGGGTCCGCCATTAGCAACTTAGTAACTGAGCGGGAAGAGTCACTGAGAACCAACCAAGAAATTCATGCACCAAATGGAGCTCTTGAGAGAGAATAAATAACAGTGAACCAAGAGTGACTGTGAACCAAGAGTGACTGTGAACCAAGAGTGACTGTGAACCAAGAGTGACTGAGAACCAAGAGTGACTGAGAACCAAGAGTGACTGAGAACCAAGAGTGACCGAGAACCAAGAGTGACCGAGAACCAAGAGTGACCAAGAGTGACCGAGAACCAAGAGTGACCGAGAACCAAGAGTGACCGAGAACCAAGAGATTCATGCAACAAATGGAGCTCTTGAGAGAGAATAAATAACAGTGAACAAGAGTGACTGTGAACCAAGAGTGACCGTGAACCAAGAGTGACCGTGAACCAAGAGTGACCGAGAACCAAGAGTGACCGAGAACCAAGAGTGACCGAGAACCAAGAGTGACCGTGAACCAAGAGTGACCGAGAACCAAGAGTGACCGAGAACCAAGAGTGACCGAGAACCAAGAGTGACCGAGAACCAAGAGTGACCGAGAACCAAGAGTGACCGAGAACCAAGAGATTCATGCACCAAATGGAGCTCTTGAGAGAGAATAAATAACAGTGAACCAAGAGTGACTGTGAACCAAGAGTGACCGTGAACCAAGAGTGACTAAGAACCAAGAGTGACCGAGAACCAAGAGTGACCGAGAACCAAGAGATTCATGCACCAAATGGAGCTCTTGAGAGAGAATAAATAACAGTGAACCAAGAGTGACTGTGAACCAAGAGTGACTGTGAACCAGGAGTGACTGTGAACCAGGAGTGACTGTGAACCAGGAGTGACTGTGAACCAGGAGTGACCGTGAACCAGGAGTGACCGAGAACCAGGAGTGACCGAGAACCAGGAGTGACCCAGAACCAGGAGTGACCGAGAACCAGGAGTGACCCAGAACCAGGAGTGACCCAGAACCAGGAGTGACCCAGAACCAGGAGTGACCAAGAACCAGGAGTGACCAAGAACCAGGAGTGACCAAGATCCAGGAGTGACCAACCTGGTTGTTAACACTATTCATTTGATAGAGACACATCCCTTTTTTGTACCACAAGACAGTGATTTACTGTATCCCAGATGTAAATGCAGTGTGGTTATTCTGGTATTTGGTTCTTGACCCATCGTTGATTACTGGGCTGGTTGTGGTTCTATATAAACAGTGGCACTGTGAATCGTAACCCGACTATAGTGCTGGAATACTGGGACACTGATGTTATTGGTCAGGCAGTCATGTTTTACATTATAATCTGACTGTAGTGCTTCGGATACTGAAGACGCACTGGAATGACTGGGATGCGTTACATACACATGCAATGTATTTAATTGCCATATCGAGGTGCTTCAAATATTGGACCATTATTGGCCTGGCTCTGGTGCTTTATCTACTGGGAAAGTACAGGCCAGGCTGCGGCGACGTAGATCGAGCAGGTTATGGAAACGGTCCTAGGTGTGCTGCTTCTCCTTCTGGCTCAATGCTGGCCTGACTGCGGTGCTTTACATGCGTGGACTCACTGGCCGGGCTATAGTGCTGTACTTTCTGTTCCATTACAGAAAATGACTGGATTACGGTGATGCTTCACTCGGTCACTGTGATAGGCCTTGTTATGGTGCTTGAACCACTTTGGAATAGGGAAACCTGCCTTGCTTATGGTGCTGTATACATGGGTGAAGTGGGGAAATTGGCATGACAAAGGGCAATGCAGACACTGGCATCATGGCACTAACCCCAACCTGTAGGGTGATTCTTCTGTGTGGTGCCAAATTCATGAAAAACAGCAATCTGCGGCTACTGAATGACCGAAGCTACACTCAGCAACAGCCATTAGCAACATTAACAGCCACTGGGGCCGGCACAAAAGTCCTCCCCAGCTCAATGAGCAGCAATGGCCGGAGTAGTAATGATGTTGCCTGATTGGTTACGTATTGGACAGAAAAAATAATACTTATCTAGCACCCTTATAAATGTGGTGACATCCTTGAAAATTTGAGAACCACTGGTGTCATCTCTCTTGGCATAGACTCTTTGAGAGTGTTTTTTTCCCCAAAGAGGACCGCCCTGAGGCACTCATTTTTACCGGATTGTGCATTCAGTGTGTTTTTTATAAAGTACACATCTTCTTTATAGACACATCATTTTCAGCAGGGGTGATGTCTGCTTGCTTTGTTTTGTGGCAGCTCTTGAAATAATGAAATATTTCATTACATGCCCCTCCGAACTGCCTGAAAGTTCGTTTTTTAACTAAGATTTTACGCTCTGTTTCCGTCACAAAAGTGACGCAAATTGAGGCAAAATCTTTTTAACCTATTTACTTTCCAGTGCTAAACTTGTTAAGTGCTGGAAAGTCACTTGAAAGTAACGCAAAGCAGCACATATCGCTTAGCACCAAGGGGGCGTACCATGGGTGGTGCGTGGGCTTTTCCATGCAACCACCAAAGCTTTCTGACGCTAAGCCCTCTTTACTTCAAAAAGGAGACAGAATTTAGCGTCAGAAAATAATGCCCAATTCAAGTAGGCGCCATGAAGGAGAAATGCTTTCATTTCTCCTTCCTTTTTAGGTCGAGCATCGAGTAGCGCGCAAGCGCTGCTTAGAGGCGAAGACTTAATGTAAGTGAGTTTTCAAAGCAGTCCAAGAAATGCTCGTGCGCCGTGGCTGGCCTTTTGAGATGGGTACGCGCGGCAAACATGTGTTTCCAATTATCGTGCCCAGACGCGGGCGCGATAAGTGGAAACACATGTCTGCCGCGCGTACTCATCCAAAGGCCAGCCACGACGCACGAGCGTTTCTTGTTTACAGTGTACTCAATCTGCTGTTAGTGTAAGCAAACAAAACAGCCTGCATCAGTTCGTGCGCTCAGCATAGCCAACGGCGCACATGCAGCCTGCTCCTCCCTACCTTAGGTTTCCGGTGTTGGTATCTGAGCAATGGTTTAGGTGGGGGGCAATGTCGTGCGTTTGATTTCTGGCTGCTGAGAACCTGCAAAAAGAGTCTCTAAAACACCCAAATAACTCACGTTGCCCTTCGAATGCTTCCTAAACACACAGAAACATTTTTTTTTTTTTAACTACGTTAGTGTCTGCCTTAACGTCCGTTTTGTTGTAGCCACAGCCAAGGAATTCACAGGCCTCCTTTGATTGTGTGCTTCTCTTCTACAATACAAACACATCATTGCACCCTTGCTGCTTGGCTTGGTGTTAAAGCCGCACCCAAGTACTTCGCAGGTCTTCTTCACATTGTGTGCTTTACGGGCACAGCTTGGCGTCCGTCTTCTTGGATCCCAAGGTAACTACTTCACAGGTTTATAAAATACCATGTATATGTTAACAAGGCTGTATTGTTGCTGTTAACTACAAGGCTTGCTTTTTCGCTGTGTTTCTCCATTGCCAATTATGTGCCTCCAAGGCACAAATTTATGTCGAATGCGCGATCATCCGTTACTTTAAATTTTAGTTTATTTGGCAGTTTGGCCACTAGTTCTGCCCCTCTCCTCCTCCCCTTTTACTGTGCTATAAGCCGTCCAGTCTCTTCGTAAGCAAACAGAACATTTCGCATCACTTGGTGCGCTTAGCACAGAAGCCAAAGAGTTAATAAGCAAAGTGTCAGAACCCCTTTATAGTCCGGATTATTTCATATGTTTAGCAAGGAGGCAAAAAGTTTACTGTTTTAACATTTAACACATAATGTTCATTAAGTGTCAAACGTTGTAGCCACTGAGGATTGTGTGCCTTTAAGTACAATCTTCGTTACTAAAAATGTTGGTAAATTGGACTCTTTGGACACTAGTACTGTGCTCCCTCCCCCTTTAAATGCTATACTTTGCCCGGTTTTAGCGTAAGCTAAGGTAACAGTCCGCATCTTTTGGTGCGCTCAGCACAAAGGCCAAAATGTTAATGAGAAAATATTTTGAACACCTTTACACTCCACATCACTCTGTGCGCTCAGTAAAAAGGCCATAGAGTTAGTGAGCAGGTATTTTAAGCAGCTATATAGGCATCCGACTGCGCCCCCTTTTACAGTGTTTTACTCAATCAGATGTCAGCGTAAGCAAACAAAACAGCCCGCATCACTTGGTGCGCTCAGCAAAGAGGCCAAAGAGTAAATGAGCAGGTACTTTAAACACCTATATCAACATCTCATAGGCACTGCTTCACCCATGCAGCACAACAATGTACACACTGTATGCTGCAACATCCGTTAATGTAAATGTTCGTAAATTGGGCAGTTTGGATACTAATACTGCCCCCCCTTCCTCCCTTTACTATGCTATACTTAGCCCGATCTTAGCATAAACTAAGATAACAGTTCGCATCAGTTGGTGTGCTCAGCACAAAGGCCAAGAAGTTAACGAACAAATATTGTGAACACCTTTCCATTCCGCATCACTTGGTGCGCTGAGCAAAGAGGCCAAAGAGTAAATAAGCAAATAGTAAGAACCCCTTTACAGTCCGGATCATTGCGTTCATTCACCTAAGATGCCAAGGAGTAAATAAGCAGGTATTTTTAACTCTGATAACAACAACCTATAGGCACCGCTTCACCATTGCACCATAACAATGTGCACACTTTATGCTGCTACATTGTTTATAAAGTGTGAAATGTTTCACCATTGCCGTTTGTGTGCGTCCAAGGCACAAATTTATGCCGAATGCACAATCATCTGTTATTTTAAATTTAAATTAATTGGACAGTTTGGTTATTAGTACCGCCTCCCCCCCAACCCTCTCCCCCTATACAGTGCTATAAGCAGTCCGGTCTCTGCGTAAGCAAACAGAGCATTTTGCATGACTTGGTGCGCTCAGCAGAGAGGCCAAAGAGTGAATGAGCAGGTATTGTAACCAGCTATATGAACATCCGACTGCGCCCCTTTTACAGTGTTATACTCAATCTGGTGTCAGCGCAAAAAAAAAAAAAAAGGCCGCATTACTTGGTGCGCTCAGCAGAGAGGCCAAAAAGTTAACAAGCAAATAATCTGAACATTTTTACAGTCCGGATTACTTGGTATGCTCAGCAAAAAGGCCAAACAATTAATGAGCACGTATTGTACACATGTATATCAACATCCAATAGGCACTACTTCACCTGTGCAGCATAACAATGTACATACTTTATGCTGCTAAATTGTTTATAAAGTGGCAAACGTTTAAGCTTTAGTTAATTGTATGGCTACAAGGCATACATTTATGACAAATGAACGTGTTCCTTGCCAAATTTATACAGATATTAAAGTAGAGGCAGGCAATTCCCCTAAACTGCAGTTTCTAAACATTTTAATTTACACCACGCTAAAACACGTTGTTTTTCTTTTTTGCTAAGTTAGTGCCTGCCTTAGCGTCCTTTTTTTATATTATTGCTGATTACATTTTTTTTTTCGATCAACATTTTTAGTTAAACGTTTGATGTTTATAAAATGTACAAGGTTACAGCCCCCTGCTTATCGTATGCCTTCTAAACAAAAACACACGTTTTTATTAGCAGTTGCTTACAGTCTTTCCGCTTTTTCCAGATTACATTTTATTGTACTGTGGTGTTGTTTTATAGCCTAGCGTGTTATGTTGATAAAGTACAAAGGTTTTAGCCTTTGATAATTTTCTTCCTTCCAGGCACACACACCGATATTTGTTTAGCTGGCATGTTTATACAGTTCAAAAGGTTACAACCCCTACTGATCCTGTGCGTTTTAAACACAAACATACAGTTGTTTAATAGCAGCTGATTAGTATTTGTCTGTGTTTTTTAAGGTTACATTTTAGTGTACTGTGTTGTTGTTTTTTAAGCCAAACGGCTCATGTTAATAAAGTACAAAAGGTTTCAGCCTTTGATCATTGTGTGCTTTCCAGGTACATACATACACAGTTTTGAACTAAATTCCAAATTATTTTTCTACTGTGTAACTTTTCGACCAAGCACAAAATGTTAGAAAAAGTACAAAACCTTTCGGCTACTGCCCATTGTGTGCTTCCCGGCACACAAAAACATGTTTTTTACTAATCTGTTGCTGCATAGCCTGCCAATCATATGCCTCTAAGGTACAAACATAAATATTTTGTATGTGCTGCTTCATTTAGGTCCGTGTTGCATAAATACATATAGTTTTGTAGCATGTATTACATATATAAAAAAGTCTTAGTATTATTAGTATCCTTCTAAGTATAACTTTCTGCTATTTTCAATTTTGCCCCATCCAACAGTTTAAAAGCACTGCACCTCCACACCCCCCCCCCATTACAGTATTATACTCAGCCCAGTCTTGGTGGAAGCAGCCATAATCAGTCGGCAACCATAAACAAGCATTGGCATAGCCAATAGGTCTCGCTTCGGGACCTTATAAGTATTTAGTTATGCAGCACAATATCCTTAGTGCAACAACATTAACTGTTGCATGGTTAAACACTTATAAGGTCCCAAAGGCGAGACCTATTGGCTATGCCAATGCTTGTTTGAAGTGGGAAACGGTTTAAAGTTAGTCTGAGCGTTGTATTTTGTACTGGAAAGCTATCCTTCCAGTACAAAAAATATGCTAGATTCACGCAGACACCATTGCACTATGGTGCAAAGGTGTGTATGTGGCGCACTGCAGCTAATTTCAGCACCGGCACTCGGGAGAGTGAAGCAGAGTGCCATAGTTCTGTAAATATGGCGCTCTCCTGCTCTCTTCTTCTCGTGCAAATCAGTGCAGCATTTTTGCCTGCTGAGCTGCGTTGCGTGAAATTTTAGTAAATCTGCCCCTTAGTTTCCAAACATGAACTTAAGAACACAGTCCTCCATGCAATTATGATGTTCTCATTTGTCAACAAGGAGACAAGTCAGTCCGTCATTCACACCATATATATATATATATATATACAAAAACATTGCTTTTATATATGGAGCAATGTAATTTTTTTATTAAACCATACATGTGCAGTTTTTGTACAGCATACATCATGATCTGAAAATTACTTAAAGGTGTCCTCAGGTTTGGGGATGATGAAAAATGAGGATCTGGGAAGCAAAGCGATTAGCGATTCGCCTAAGATCACAGGTCAAGCAGGGAAACTGGGATTTGGCCTCATGTTTTCTTTTCAGACATTGTGCTATTCTGCTTTTTCTGGAATATCTTTTTTTCTCTTCATTTTGGCATGAATAAAAAAGCTTGGGTTTAGTTTTTTTTGTTTAGAAAATAAAGTAGTATGTGGTTAGAACCTCACCTGTTAAATTAACTTGACATAAGAAGTCCTTCTAAAGAACACAGTTAATTCCAAAGGAAATTAGACTATGTTTTGTACTGAAATCACCCGGATTTAAACAGACATGTAAAGCGATCCCAATGAGCCTGTTTTCTTGTAAAAAGCATTGTGAGCAATGTTTGTTTGAGGGTCAGAGATAGACGCACATATTATTAATTAAAATGACAGAAATAAGATAAACCGTGAGAGCGCGTCTACTGTGGGCTGAAAGCACATCTGGAAAAGTGAGTATTTTCCAAGAAGCAAGAGCTTTCTGTAGACGCGCCGGATTCCTTGATGCTTTGTTTGATTTGTGCGCTCGTGCTCCACTTAGCACAGCAGATGTACCCTCTGTTACGAGCGCTCCAGATAGGCCTTCTGCGCAGGGAGAAAATGTAACCTGCGCGCCCGCCTAGGCGCGCAGCTTACAGGGAACTGTGACTTCCAGCAATGATTACCGCCTGCTGGGGGGCGTGGCTTTGCCGTGCAGCAAGATGGCCGCTCGTTAAGGGGGCTCTGCCGGCCGGGCCCACAATCCTAAATATATCTGCTGGTTACGGGGCGATCGGAAGAAAAGTGACAGCTGAAAACAATCCGAGTAACATTGGGGTTGTGGCACTGCAAATTTCGGACAGCAACAGCATGCCGGTACGCAGTGATCGTGCTAGCTGTGCCTGCGTATCGTGTTGAGTAGGCCGCAACGCTACTGAGGCCTGCTCCGACAACGACGAAAGCGGAGGTGGACTGTCGGTGTGATCGGGTGCCTGGCGGGAGCAACTGCATGTGAGCCCGTTTGATGCGGATCGTGTGCCTTTAATGAGTGTCCATCGTACAACTGAAGTCCACACCGGGCTGATACCTGAAGTCTCACTGAGGACCAAAGCGTGCATGGACCCAGCTGAGAAGCGTGGCAAGACGTGCCGAGAGGTAGTCTGAACCGACCGGCAGAGTGCAAGAGGCCCCACTGAGATTGGCGCCCGGGAGGCTCTGGGTGCCATAGTGAGCCAACAGGGCTCCTGGCTGACTCTGGTGCGTGGCTGAAGAAAGAGAGCAGAAGACCCTGCGTGAGGACCGTGCGAGTACGCTAGAGGGCCCGGGGTCTGTTGGCCTCGGGCGGGAGGTCGGGTCTCTCTCCCCGATTGGGGTATCACTGCGGTAGGCCAGGCAAGGTGAGGAGCCGGAGGCACCGAAGCATGGAGCGCTATAGGTGGCGGGTCTGGGCTGGCGCTGGTGGGGTCACGGCATGGGGTGTCTGGTACCCTGGCGTGCCGGCAGTAGCTGGATCCGCCGGGGGCTGGAGAGTGGTTGCACACTGGCGCTGGGTGCAGATCCATTGCCTCTCAGAAGGAGGGAACTTCCAGAGGCTGGTAGCTGCAGGGGCTTAAATCAATGCCCAAAACTGTACAAATTACTTGCCAGGGAAGGATAGGCGACATCGACTGCCAAGGGATCTGCACATAGGGGAAGACATACCTCCAGACCACAGCAAGCGGGAACCTATAGCCTTGCAGGCCCTGGGGGCTGGCTGTTCTCTCCTCGCAGCGGGTTGGCCTGGTCCTGGTGGGGAGGCGAGCAAGCCCCAACTTGTCAATAAGTTCCACTAGTTCCTACCAAACATGGGGAAAAACGACCCTAAGCAGTCCAAGTTGCCATTTGAGAATAAGCGCCTCACCCGCAACATGGATGCGAGCTCCGAATCTGAAACGGAACTGGCTGCTAGGGATGGCGGGGATAAACAGGAAGATGACCTGTGGGCCATTATGCTGGATGTCCGCTCTAGCCTAAAAACTATTGACATTAAAATAGACGCTCTCACCTCCAGGCTGGACAAGGTAAAGCAGCAGGTAGATTCCCATGAGTCTCACCTACAAATACTGGAGACAAGTGCGCTTGACTATCAAGTCGAATCAAAGGAGCACCTCTTCCAAATGTAAAAGATACTCACGGTAATTAAAGCTAAAAATGAAGAATTGGAGGCGCGCTCCAGGCACAACAACCTGCAAATTACTGGCATACCCGAGACCACGGCCATACCAAAAATGGAACCCTACATTGAAACGCTGCTTCGCGAGCTGTTTGATTTGGTCCTCTCCCCCTGTGTTTACTGTAGAGCGTGCGCACCACTCACTGGGGCCTAGACCACCAGTGGGAGCTACACCGAGGCCTATTATTGTGCGCTTGCTAAATTACCGGGACCGTGACTCGGTGCTGCGAGCGGCTAGAGACCGGGGCCCTAAAAACCATCAAGGCAACAACATTTAGTTTTTCCCAGACTTTACTCCGCTGGTTCAAGCCGCCCGCAAAAAATTTCTGCCTACTAAACGTATTCCACAGCGGGCCGAAATTCCATACACCACGCTGTACCCCGCAAAATTGAAATTTTTGCACGCCGGGCAATCTTATTTCTTCACCGATGTGAAATCAGCACTAAAATTCGCCAAACACATAAGCAGGAAGAGACATTCCCCCCGCTCCTCTCAGCAGGTTGGATCCGAACAGGGACTAAGTGATAACGATTGATGGCGCTACGGTCACTGGGCGCAACCTGATATGCTAACTACTGAGACATGCCCTAGTTAGCCAACATTGACTACAAACACAGGAGATATGTCCCCTCATGGCATTGTTTGTATGTACGACTTGATTGTGCGTTTTCCTACACTCCGAGAAGCCCCAACCTATATACAAGGCCCCGCCACCCTGCCATATAGGTAGGGCAGTACACCAGCATCCCAAGCCCCCAATGAGAGAACTCCCATGTTTTGCTATGTTTGCTTATTAAGGGTTAACAAGGTGAGGGGTGGGAACCCCAACCTAGTTGGGGGGTTGGTGTGGGTGGAGGGTGGATCAGGGAAGTTAACAAAGTTGGCGGGGGAGGGAGGTTAGGGTTTTGTGGATACTTGATGTAGACCATACTTGCGAGCACAAAGGCAGGACACGCAATTCAGTGCATGAACTACACTATCTCTGCAACACACATCACTGCTTAGACGGCCTAAACGCAGAGCATTTCACGCCTATCTTCGCATCATTGTAATGCAACGTCCAGATAGATGACGGCTGTAACGTTCCTAACATGGAACATTCGAGGACTAAACAACCATAGGAAGGCTAGACTCGTACATTCATATCTAACATTTGCTTCTTACAAGAAACGCATCTTAGAAGTGCTGCAGACCCCAAACTCCATAATAGACACTGGGGAGAGATACACTCAGTGGCATACTCTAATCATGCTAGAGGTGTAGCAATAATGATTAGACGCGAGGCTGGCTGGAAAACCTCTCGAACAATAATAGACCCCGAAGGTCGCTACATCATCCTAAGTGGTACACTGGTGACTGCCCCAGTAACACTGGTCGCAATCTACGGTCCTAACGTGGATGACCCTGACTTCTTTGATACCATTTGGTCAAAAATCACACTGATTGGCTGCGATTTAGTAGTATGGGGGGTGAGTTTAACGTCATCATGCACAACTCCCTAGACCGTGTGGGCTCCTCCCGCCAACTGCACCCTACAGCCAACCAAAAAATTCTCTCCTTGACTCAAGATAACGGACTGATAGATATATGGTGTAGTTGGCATCCTGAAACTAAAGAGGGCACTTGTATCTCCTCGCACAACAACGCCTGGTCCAGGCTGGATTTTTGGCTTCTCACTGGAGACGTTGCGACCTGGACCACAGACACTCGACATATGCCACACACACTATCTGACCATGCCCCATCCCTACTTAGCTGGATCATACCACAGACCATGCCTCGGCCCTTCTGCTGGCGCCTTCCCCCAAACGCCCTACTAGATACAGTTTTTAGGGAGGAGATACGAGTGGAACTCACACAATTCTTCTCCATCAATGAAGGGTCTGTAGCCTCCCCCCTCAACGCTATGGGAATCTTTCAAGGCGGTGATCAGGGGGGCATGCATAGCTTAGCAGTCGGGGTGCTAAAATCAATTAGACAGACGCTGGTGGGACTGGAACGGGACATCCGGGATACCGAACTCCTGTACTATCAAAATGGATCGGCCGCGCACCTTGCCACCCTTAGAGGGAAAATATCTGAATACGGTGAAGAGGCACGTAGGGAAACACACTTCCTGGGTAAACATGCTCGGGCCGTACGGTGAGGGAGATCGCCCAGGCAGAGCTCCAGCAAACACACTCAGACATTCACATACTTCGTGCTATATTACTGAACTTCTAGACAACGACTCTAATCCAGTAAGAGGGCAGACTGCCACACTAAAATGGCTGGCTGACTTTTACACCTCCTTTTACACTGCCAAACATGACGGCCCTAACCCGGAGCTGCAAACCTATCTGGACTCAATTGAGTTGGTGTGGCTAAGTGACACACACCGAGCTTACCTGGACGAGCCCTTCACTACTGATGACATCGTTCAGGCCATAAAAGGTATGCCTGGAGACAGGGCCCCAGGACTTGATGGCCTGACGGCTTCATTCTACAAGGCATATGCTGTCGAGCTTGCCCCCCCACCTCCTGGCGGTCTACCAAGAATCTCTTGAACGGGGCTCTTTACCACCGACAATGCGTGAAGCTGTGATAATATCACTCCTGAAGCCAGAAAAGCCGGCCAGCAAGTGCGACTCCTACTGTCCACTCTCACTCATTAACATTGACGCCAAAGTCCTTGCTAAGCTGCTTGCTACTAGGCTACAACCACTCCTTTCACTTATCGCCAGGCCGGACCAGTTGGGGTTTATCCCAGGCAGATCCACAGCACACAATTTGCGCACATTCTTCTCCACACTGCACCAAATAGACCCCCAATTATCAGCCCTCACAGCCTTTCTAGACGCAACTAAAGCGTTTGATTCATTAGAATGGCCATACCTCTTTAACATCTTACCCAGACTGGGATTTAGCTCCAACTTCACCCAGCTTATCTGATTGCTCTACACCCAACCTACAGCGCGTCTGAAAGCGAACGGTTTGCTATCCAACCCGTTCCCGATAACGTGCGGAACTAGGCAGGGATGCTCTCTTTCGCCTCTTCTATTTGCGGTGGCCATGGAGCCACTGGCTGCTAGAATGCGCCAGTATCACACAGCAAGAGGGTTGGGATTCACAGACAGGGGTTTAATAATATCAATGTACGCAGAAGATATCACCCTATATTTACGAGCACCTGAAGAGAACCTGAACCCTGCATTGAGGGAAGTTGTCCAATTTGGAGGCATGTCTGGAATAGGTATCAATTGGGCCAAATCGACACTCCCGCCCTTGACTGCTGCCCCACTTAGGATTGAGCTAGACGTCCCATTAACTTGGGCTGAGGGCCCGATTAAGTATTTAGGGATTTGGCTTAGAAGAGACATACAGTAGATCTGGCGCATGAACTATGGCTGATTGATGGAGTGGCTGGGGGGTGGGATAGCCACCTGGTCGAGACTACCGCTATCCCTGGCTGGCAGAATTGCCATAGCTAAAATGGTAATACTGCCCACATTATTATATTTATTTGCAAACATACCGTTACCGCTCACACAAGCATTCTTCAAGAAACTCCGATCCCTGATGGTGTCCCATACCTGGGCAGGTAAACCACCACGCGTAACCTGGGAACTCTTGACACTGCCACTCTCGCAGGGAGGCATGGGGGCGCCTGATTTTGAACTATAAGCGCTATGTGCGCAAGCCCAATACCTACACTACTGGGTGCACCCGACTCCGTTTCAGCCTCATGTAGCCGTGGAATGAGACGTCGCTGCGCCTATACCGCTATAAGTTGCCATATATCAAACTTGTAGGAGAACAAGCGAAGAGATAAACACGGTGGAATCTCTGCGGTGGGCATGGGAGGGATTAAGGAGACGTGCAAACATTCCGACACTTTATGCGCCTTCAATATCACTTGCATACCACCCGCTCATTCCCCCTTTACATGACAAAGGGGCCATACAACATGCTCATAAAATGGGCCTATCTACCTTTGATGATCTCTACCCAGATAGTTAATTCCTAGCCCGTCCAACCGGCTCTGATGGATCCCAGGCACCCATTTTGGAACTACTCTTATATTATCAACTCAGAGCCACATGTAGACAACTGTACACTTCCTTCCCGACTGCACCACCTGTTCTGGCAACACTAGAAAATGTATTAACCAACCCATCACCTTGAAACTAATCAGGTGTCTTTACAACATTACACAATCTACCTCGCCGGTCACGACGGCTAGAGCATTAGCGAAATGGTGTACAGAACTTGACCCGCCAACCACAGATGTACAATGGGCTTACTGCTGCTCTCAGCTTTAGCAACTCTCCCTAATTACAGATTGAGACTCATACATTTTGAATTTCTCCATCGACTGTATTGCACACCCTACAAATGCATAAAATGGGACTGAGATCAGATGCAGACTGCTGGAGATGCAAACATGCACAAACGTCATTCCTACACTTAGTGTGGCTCTGCCCACCCATATCTCGTTACTGGGACAGAGTCTACGAGACAATACACAAAGTCACGGGTTTCCGCTTGGATTGCACAACACTCGTAGCCCTATTGGGACATGTCAAAGAAGCCCCCCAAATATAAGCCGTCTATCCTCTATGATGCGATCGCTGGCCAAGCGTAGAATTGTAATGCACTGGGGATCAACTACGGTCTCTCAAATAGACACCGGGATACATGACATCACCGACTGCCAAGAACAACTCACGGCCTACTGGGACCCAATGCCTCTGGCGTCTAGGCCCAAAGATATTTGGGGCCCAATCATATCGTGGGCCAACACGAGAAATGCAGCTGAGATAAACACAACCTAAGATGCGATGTGTAAACAGTATTTCATTTCTAGACAGCCTGGGTCTGAAGAGTAAACATAGAATGGGGTTACCCGTGAGCTGAGAAGCAAAGGTATATTGCAAACCAATCAGGGCAGTGCACTGCTCAAGTATCTATTCAGTGCATTAGCTATCAACAACGCGTCTACCAGCTTAACGTTGTACTGACTGCTGTATAAAAAGCATGTACATTGTAACTTGATATATCATGTCATGTGCTTTGTCTCATGAATACGATCCTTTAGGTTATGGTCTACTCTAATTATAAAATATGCCTTGTAGTACTGAATGCTGTTGTTACCGTGTTAATGCTACGGCATGTAGTGCCTTTATGTATGGTAAAACTAATAAATATATATATTTTTTTTTTTAAAGTAAAAACAAATGCTTACCGCCTGCTAACAGTCCCAGAAACTGTTTTGTAGCTCTAGCATTTACCAGTGGTTCTAATGCTGCTACCGCGGTTTATTACTCCTCTTTACTCCATCTGCTGAATACTGCGGTAACGCCGCTTGGCAGTGTTTTTACCACTGCGGGATGATACCGCTGAGGTTATAACAAAGGCTCTTGAATTGTCACCAGTTCTGCAGGTTTTGAGCTTACTCCATCCAATGCCATGTTTGTCAAAATGTTCTACACCCTATGACTGTCCCTCAGTTCCACAATAAATAATCGACAGGAACATTCTGTTTGTTTTCTCTTATGAAAATTCAGCAAAACTCTGTGAAAAACCAAGTCCTAATAACCAACAGTTCTTCTGCTCGATGAATTGATAACTCTTCTATTTCACTTGAACAAACAAGTCTGCAACGATGGTCTCTGCACTCCAGGGTGTCTAGACCCTCTTCCTGAAGACTTCTGGGAGCACTGCTGTCACTCTTGCAATGGGAGGGGGCACAGGGTGACTACTTCTTACATAGACTAGGACCCAACGTCAGCATTCAGGCCTCTCATGTGTTCCAGTGAGCCTGGCTATGGGGAATTGCCATAATGTACATTTCTACATTGTATAAAAAGCACACATTGCCATGCAGTTTATATCTTGAACCACTATACGTCCATGCCCTCTGACCTCTTCTCCCATACTTCCATGCCCTCTGCTTCCCTCTCCATGCCCTCTACCCTTCTCTTCCATGCCCTCTGTCCTCCTCCCCCATTTCCTCTAACCTCCTCTCCCATGTCCTCTGCCTTCTTCTCCCATGCTTCTGTGCCCTCTGACCTCCACTCCCATGCTTCCATGCCCTCTACCCTCACTCCCATGCTTCCATGCCCTCTGCCCTCCTTTCCCATGCCCTCTGCCCTCCTCTTCAATGCTTCCATGCCCTCTACCCTCCTCTCTCATGCTTCCATGGCCTCTACCCTCCACTTCCATGCTCCCATATCCACTGCCCTCCTCTCCCATTCCCCCTACCCTCATCTCCAATGCTCCCATGCCCTCTGTTCTCCCCTTACATGCTCCCATGTCCTCTGCCCCCCTCCCCATTTTTCCATGCTCCCATGCCCTCTACCCTCCTTTGTCATGCTTCCATGCCCTCCTCTCCCATGCTTCTATGCCCTCTGCCCTCCTCTCCCATGCTTCTATGCCCTCTACCTTCCTCTGCTCTATCCTCTGCTCCCATGCTTCCATGCTCCCTGCTCTCCTCTCCCATGGTTCCATGCCCTCTGCCCTCCTCTCACTTGCTCTCTTCTCCCATACTTCCATGCCCTCTGCCCTCCTCTCCCATGCTTTCATGCCCTCTGCCCTCCTCTCCCATGCTTCCATGCCCTCTGCCCTCCTCTCCCATGCTTCCATGGCCTCTTCCCTCCACTCCCAGGCTCCCATGTCCTCTGCCATCCTCTCCCATGTTTACATGCCCTCTACCCTCCTCTCCAATGCTCCCATGTCCTTTGCTCTCCCCTTACATGCTCCCATGTCCTCTGCCCTCCACCCCCATTCTTCAATGTTCCCATGCCCTTCTCTCCCATGCTCCCATGCCCTCCTCTCCCATGCTCTCCTCTACCATGCCCTCTACCCACTTCTGCCATGCTTCCATGCCCTCCTCTCATGCTTCCATGCCCTCCTCTTCTATGCTCCAATGCCCTCCGCTCCCATGATTCCATGCCCTCTACCCTCCTACCCCATGCCCTCTACCCTCCTCTACCATGCTTCCATGTCTTCCTCTCCCATGCTTCCATGCCCTCTGCCTTCCTCTCGCATGCTCCCATGTCCTCCCTCCCATGCCCTCTACCCTCCTCTTCAATGCTTCTATGCCTTCTACCCTCCTCTGCTCTACCCTCCGCTCCCCATGCTTCCATGCTCCCTGCCCTCATCTTCCATGCTGCCAAGCTCTCTACCCTCCTCTCCAATGCTCCCATGCCCTCTGCCTTCCTCTCCCATGCTCCCATGCCCTCTACCCTCCTCTGCTCTACCCTCCGCTCCCATGCTTCCATGCCCCCTGCCCTCCTCTCCCATGCTCCCATGTCCTCTGCCCTCCTTCCCCATGCCTCCATGCCCTCTGCCCTCCTCTCCAATGCTTCCATGCCTTCTACCCTCTTCTCCCATGCTTCAATGCCCTCTGCCTTCGGCCCCCATGCTTCCATGTCCTCTGCCCTCCTCTCCCATGCTTCCATGCCCTCTGCCCTCCTCTCCCATGCTTCCATGCCCTCTACCCTCGTCTCCCTTGCTTCCATGCCCTCTGCCCTCCACTCCCATGCTTCTGTGCCCTCTGCTCTCCTCACCCATGCTCTCCTCTCCCATCCTTCCATGCCCTCTGCCCTCCTCTCCCATGCTTCCATGTCCTCTGTCCTCTACCCTTCTGTTCCATGCTTCTATGCCCTCTGCCCTCCTCTCCCATGCTTCCATGACCTCTGCCCTCCTCTCCCATGCCCTCTGCCCTCCTCTTCCATGCTTCCATGCCCTCTGCCCTCTTCTCCCATGCCCTCCTCTCCCATGCTTCATGCCCTCTGACCCTCACTCCCATGCTTCCATGCCCACTGTCCTCCTCTCCCATGCTTCCATGCCGTCTGCCCTCCTCTACCCACTTCTGCCATGCTTCCATGCCCTCCTCTCATGCTTCCATGCCCTCCTCTTCTATGCTCCAATGCCCTCCGCTCCCATGATTCCATGCCCTCTACCCTCCTACCCCATGCCCTCGGCCCTCCTCTACCATGCTTCCATGTCTTCCTCTCCCATGCTTCCATGCCCTCTGCCTTCCTCTCCCATGCTCCTGTGTCCTCCTCTCCCATGCCCTCTGCCCTCCTCTTCCATGCTTCTATTCCCTCTACCCTCCTCTGCTCTACCCTCCACTCCCATGCTTCCATGCTCCCTGCCCTCCTCTCCCATGCTCTCATGTCCTCTGCCCTCCTTCCCCATGCCTCCATGCCCTCTGTCCTCGTCTCACTTGCTCTCCTCTCCCATGCTTCCATGCCCTCTGCCCTCCTCTCCCATGCTTCCATGCCTTCTACCCTCCTCTCCCATGCTTCAATGCCCTCTGCCTTCGGCTCCCATGCTTCCATGCCCTCTACCCTCCTCTTCCATGCCCTCTACCCTCGTCTCCCTTGCTTCCGTGCCCTCTGCCCTCCACTACCATGTGTCTGTGCCCTTTGCTCTCCTCACCCATGCTTCCATGCCCTCTGCCTTCCTCTCACATGCTCTCCTCTCCCATCCTTCCATGCCCTCTGCCCTCCTCTCCCATGCTTCCATGTCCTCTATCCTCTACGCTCCTGTTCCATGCTTCCATGCCATCTGCCCTCCTCTCCCATGCTTCAGTGCCCTCTGTCCTCTTCTCCTATGCTTCCATGCCCTCTGCACTCCTCTCCCATGCTGCCATGCCCTCTGCCCTCCTCTCCCATACTTCCATGCCCTCTGCCCTCTTCTCCCATGCTCCCATGCCCTCCTCTCCCATGCTTCCATGCCCTCTGTCCCCCACTCCCATGCTTCCATGCTTCCATGCCACCTGCCCTCCTCTACCCACTTCTGCCATGCTTCCATGCCCTCCTCTCATGTTTCCATTCCCTCCTCTTCTATGCTCCAATGCCCTCCTCTCCCATGCTTCCATGCCCTCTACCCTCCTACCCCATGCCCTCTGCCCTCCTCTCTCATGATCCCATGCCCTCTACCCTCCTCTACCATGCTTCCATGTCTTCCCCTCCCATGCTCCTGTGTCCTCCTCTCCCATGCCCTATGCCCTCCTCTTCCATGCTTCTATGCCCTCTACCTTCCTCTGCTCTACCCTCCGCTCCCATGCTTCCATGCTCCCTGCCCTCCTCTCCCATCCTTCCATGCCCTCTGCCCTCCTCTGCCATGCCCTCCTCTCCCATGCTGCCATGCCCTCTACCCTCCTCTCCAATGCTCCCATGCCCTCTGCCCTCCTCTCCCATGCTTCCATGCCCTCTACCCTCCCCTGTTCTACCCTACGCTACATACTTCCATGCCCTCTGCCCTCCTCTCTCATGCCTCGATGCCCTCTGCCCTCCTCCCCATGCTTCTGTGTCCTCTGACCCTCACTCCCATGCTTCCATGCCCTCTGAACTCCTCTCCCATGCTTCCATGCCCTCTGCCCTCCTCTCCCATGCTTCCAAGCCCTCTGCCCTCTTCTCCCACGCTCCCATGCCCTCCTCTCCCATGCTTCCATTCCCTCTGACCCCCACTCCCATGCTTCCATGCCCACTGTCGTCCTCTCCCATGCTTCCATGCCATCTGCCCTCCTTCCCCATGCTTCCATGCCCTCTGCACTCTTCTCACATGCCCTCCTCTCCCATGCTTCCATGCCCTCTGACACCCACTCCCATGCTTCCATGCCCTCTGCCCTCCTCTCCTATGCTTCCATCCCCTCTGTGCTCTTCTCACATGCTCTCCTCTTCCATGCTTCCGTGTCCTCTGACCCCCACTCCCAAGCTTCCATGACCACTGTCCTCCTCTCCCATGCTTCTGTGACCTCTGCCCTCCTTCCCCATGCCTCCATTTCCTCTGCCCTCCTTCCCCATGCTTCCATGCCCTCTGCGCTCTTCTCACATGCTCTCATCTCCCATGCTTCCATGCCCTCTGTCCTCCTCTCCCATTTTTCCATGCCCTCTGCCCTCCTCTCCCATGCTTCCGTGTCCTCTGACCCACACTCCCATGCTTCCATGCCCTCTGCCCTCGGCTCCCATGTTTCCATGCCCTCTGCCCTCCTCTCCCATGCTTCCGTGTCCTCTGACCCCCACTCCCATGCTTCCATGCCCACTGTCCTCCTCTCCCATGCCCTCTGCCCTCCTCTTCCATGCTTTTGTGCCCTCCCCCCTTCTCTCCCATGCTTCCATATCCTCTGCCCTCCTCTCCCATGCTTCCGTGTCCTCTGCCCTCCTCTCCCATGCTTCCATGCCCTCTTCTCCCATGCTTCCATGCTCTCTGCCCTCCTCTCCCAAGCTTCCGTGTCCTCTGCCCCCCTCTTCCATGCCCTCTGCCCCCTCTCCCATGCTTCCAAGCCCTCTGCCCTCCTCTCCCATGCTTCCGTGTCCTCTGACCCCCACTCCTATGCTTCTATGCCGCCTGTTCTCCTCTCCCATGCCCTCTGCCCTCCTCTCCCATGTTTCCATGCCCTCTGCCCTCCTCTCCCATGCTTCCATGCCCTACTCTCCCATGCTTCCATGTCCTCTGCCCTCCTCTCCCATGCCCTCTGCCTTCCTCTCCCATGCTTCCGTGTCCTCAGACCCTCACTCCCATGCTTCCATGCCCTCTGCCCTCCTCTCCCATGCCCTCTGCCCTCCTCTCCCATGCTTCAATGCCCTCTGCCCTCCTCCCCCATGCTTCCATGTCCTCTGCCCTCCTCTCCCATGCTCTCTGCCCTCCTCTCCCATGCCCTATGCCCTCCTCTCCCATGCTTCCATGCCCTCTGCCCTCCTCTCCCATGCCCCTCTGCCCTCCTCTCTCCATGCTTCCATGCCCTCTGCCCTCCTCTCCCATGCCCTCTGCCCTCCTCTCTCATGCCCTCTGCCCTCCTCTCCCATGCTTCCATGCCCTCTGCCCTCCTCTCCCATGCTTCCATGTCCTCTGCCCTCCTCTCCATGCTTCTGTGTCCTCTGACCCTCACTCCCATGCTTCCATGCCCTCTGCCCTCCTCTCCCATGCACTCTGCCCTCCTCTCCCATGCTTCCATGCCCTCTGCCCTCCTCTCCCATGATCTCTGCCCTCCTCTCCCATGTCCTCTGCCCTCCTCTCCCATGCTTCCATGCCCTCTGCCCTCCTCTCCCATGCCCTCTGCCCTCCTCTCCCATACGTCCATGCCCTCTGCCCTCCTCTCCCATGCCCTCTGCCCTCCTCTCCCATGCTTCCATGCCCTCTGCCCTCCTCTCCCATGCCCTCTGCCCTCCTCTCCCATGCTTCCATGCCCTCTGCCCTCCTCTCCCATGCTTCCATGTCCTCTGCCCTCCTCTCCATGCTTCTGTGTCCTCTGACCCTCACTCCCATGCTTCCATGCCCTCTGCCCTCCTCTCCCATGCTTCCATATCCTCTGCCCTCCTCTCCCATGCTTCCGTGCCCTCCTCTACCATGCTTCCATGCCCTCTGCCCTCCTCTCCCATGCTTCCATGCCGTCTGCCCTCCTCTCCCATGCTTCCATGCCCTCTGCCCTCCTCTCCCATGCATCTCTGCCCTCCTCTCCCCATGCCCTCTGCCCTCCTCTCCCATGCTTCCATGTCCTCTGCCCTCCTCTCCCATGCCCTCTGCCCTCCTCTCTCCATGCCCTCTGCCCTCCCCCCATGCTTCAATGTCTTCTGCCCTCCTCTCCCATGCCCTCTGCCATCCTCTCCCATGCCCTCTGCCCTCCTCTCCCATGCTTCCATGCCCTCCTCTCCCATGCCCTCCTCTTCCATGCTTCCATGCCCTCCGCCCTCCTCCCCATGCTTCCATGCCCTCTGCCCTCCTCTCCCATGTCCTCTGCCCTCCTCTCCCATGCCTTCTGTGTCCTCTGACCCCCACTCCCATGCTTCCATGCCCTCTGCCCTCCTCTCCCATGCCCTCTGCCCTCCTCTCTACCATGCTCCCATGTCCTCTGCCCTCCTTTCCCATGCTTCCATGCCCTCTGCCCTCCTCTCCCATGCTTCCGTGTCCCTCTGACTTCCCACTCCCATGCTTCCATGCCCTCTACCCTCCTCTCCCATGCTTCCATGTCCTCTGCCCTCCTCTCCCATGCCCTCTCTGCCTTCCTCTCCCATGCTTCCGTGCCCTCTGCCCTCACTCCAATGCTTCCATGCCCTCTGCCCTCCTCTCCCATGCCCTCTGCCCTCCTCTCCCATGCTTCCATGCCCTCTGCCCTCCTCTCCCATGCTTCCATGCCCTCTGCCCTCCTCTCCCATGCCCTCTGCCCTCCTCTCCACATGCCCTCTGCCCTCCTCTCCCATGCTTCCATGCCCTCCTCCTCCCATGCTTCCATGCCCTCTGCCCTCCTCTCCCATGCCCTCTGCCCTCCTCTCCATGCCTTCCATGCCCTCCTCTCCCATGCTTCCATGCCCTCTGCCCTCCTCTCCCATGCCCTCTGCCCTCCTCTCCCATGCCCTCTGCCCTCCTCTCCCATGCCCTCTGCCCTCCTCTCCCATGCTTCCATGCCCCTCTGCCCTCCTCTCCCATGCCCTCTGCCCTCCTCTCCCATGCTTCTGTGTCCTCCTGACCCCCACTCCCATGCTTCCATGCCCTCTGCCCTCCTCTCCCATGCCCTCTGCCCTCCTTTCCCATGCCTCCATGCCCTCTGCCCTCCTCCCCCATGCTTCTGTGTCCTCTGACCCTCACTCCCATGCTTCCATGCCCTCTACCCTCCTCTCCCATGCTTCCATGTCCCTCTGCCCTCCTCTCCCATGCCCTCTGCCTTCCTCTCCCATGCTTCCGTGCCCTCAGACCCTCCTCTCCCATGCTCTCCATGCCCTCCTCTCCCATGCCCTCTGCCCTCCTTCTCCCATGCTTCCATGCCCTCTTCTCCCATGCTTCCATGTCCTCTGCCTCTCCTCTCCATGCTTCTGTGTCCTCTGACCCTCACTCCCATGCTTCCATGCCCTCTGCCCTCCTCTCCCATGCCCTCTGCACTCCTCTCCCATGCTTCCAGTGCCCTCTGCCCTCCTCTACCATGCTTCCATGCCCTCTGCCCTCCTCTCCCATGCTTCCATGCCCTCCTCTCCCATGCCCTCCTCTCCCATGCTTCCATGCCCTCTGCCCTCCTCTCATGCTCTGCCCTCCTCTCCCATGCCCTCTGCCTCCCCTCCCATGCTTCCTTATCCTCTGCTCTCCTCTCCCATGCCCTCTGCCCTCTTCTCCCATGCTTCCATGCCCTCTGCCCTCCCCCCATGCTTCCATGTCCTCTGCCCTCCTCTCCCATGCCCTCTGCCCTCCTCTCCCATGCTTCCATGCCCTCTGCCCTCCTCCCCATGCCCTCTGCCCTCCTCTCCCATGCCCTCTGCCCTCCTCTCCCATGCCCTCTGCTCTCCTCTCCCATGCTTCCATGCTCTCTGCCCTCCTCTCCCATGCTTCCGTGTCCTTTGACCCCCACTCCCATGCTTCCATGCCCTCTGCCCTCCTCTCCCATGCCCTCTGCCCTCCTCTCCCATGCCCTCTGCTCTCCTCTCCCATGCCCTCTGCTCTCCTCTCCCATGCTTCCATGCCCTCTGCTCTCCTCTCCCATGCTTCCATGCCCTCTGCCCTCCTCCCATGCTTCCATGTCCTCTGCCCTCCTCTCCCATGCCACTCTGCTCCTCCTCTCCCATGCCCTCTGCCCTCCTCTCCCATGCTTCCATGCCTCTCCTGCTCTCCATAGCTTCCATGCCCTCTGCCCTCCTCCCCATGCCTCTCTGCCCTCTCTCTGCTTCATGCCTCTCTGCTGCCTCCTCTCCCATGCTTCCATGCCGCTCCTCTTTCATGCTTCCATGCCCTCTGCCTCCTCCCCATGCTCTCTGTCTCTCCTCTCTCCATGTCCTCTGTCCCTCCTCTCCATGCCCTCTGCCCTCCTCTACCATGCTTCCATGCCCTCTGCCCTCCTCGCCCATAGCTTCCATGTCATCTGCCCTCCTCTCCCATGCTTCCCATGCCCTCTGCCCTCCTCTCCCATGCCCTCTGCCCTCCTCTCCATGCTTCCATGCCCTCTGCCCTCCTCCCATGCTTCCATGTCCTCTGCCCTCCTCTCCCATGCTCTCTGCCCTCCTCTCCCATGCACTATGCCCTCCTCTCCCATGCTTCCATGCCCTCTGCCCTCCTCTCCCATGCCCTCTGCCCTCCTCTCCCATGCATCCATGCCCTCTGCCCTCCTCTCCCATGCCCCTCTGCCCTCCTCTCATGCCCTCTGCCCTCCTCTACCATGCTTCCATGCCCTCTGCCCTCCTCTCCCATGCTTCCATGTCCTCTGCCCTCCTCTCCATGCTTCTGTGTCCTCTGACCCTCACTCCCATGCTTCCATGCCCTCTTCCCTCCTCTCCCATGCCCTCTGCCCTCCTCTCCCATGCTTCCATGCCCTCTGCCCTCCTCTCCCATGCCCTCTGCCCTCCTCTCCATGCATGCCCTCTGCCCTCCTCTCCCATGCCCTCTGCCCTCCTCTCCCATGCTTCCATGCCCTCTGCCCTCCTCTCCCATGCCCTCTGCCTCCTCTCCCATGCTTCCATGCCCTCTGCCCTCCTCTCCTATGCTTCCATGTCCTCTGCCCTCCTCTCCCATGCTTCTGTGTCCTCATGACCCTCACTCCCATGCTTCCATGCCCTCTGCCCTCCTCTCCCATGATCTCTGCCCTCCTCTCCCATGCCCTCTGCCCTCCTCTCCCATGCTTCCATGCCCTCTGCCCCTCCTCTCCCATGCTTCCATATCCTCTGCCCTCCTCTTCCATGCCCTCTGCCCTCCTCTTCCATGCTTCCATGCCCTCTGCCCTCTCTCCCATGCTTCAATGTCCTCTGCCCTCCTCCTCTCCCTATGCCCTCTGCCCTCCTCTCCCATGCCCTCTGCAATCCTCTCCCATGCTTCCATGCCCTCTGCCCTCCTCTCCCATGCTTCCATGCCCTCTGCCCCTCCTCCCCATGCCCTCTGCCCTCCTCTCCCACTGTCCCTCTGCCCCTCCTCTCCCATGCTTCTGTGTCCTCTGACCCTCACTCCCATGCTTCCATGCCCTCTGCCCTCCTCTCCCATGCCCTCTGCCCTCCTCTACCATGCTCCCATGTCCTCTGCCCTCCTTTCCCATGCTTCCATGCCCTCTGCCCTCCTCTCCCATGCTTCTGCTGTCCTCTGCACTCTCCACTCCCATGCTTCCATGCTCCTCTACCCTCACTCCCATGCTTCCATGCCCTCTGCCCTCCTCTCCCATGCCCTCTGCCCTCCTCTCCCATGCTTCCATGCCCTCTGCCCTCCTTCCTCCCATGCCTCTCCATGCCCTCTGCCCTCCTCCCCCATGCTTCTGTGTCCTCTGACTCTCACTCCCATGCTTCCATGCCCTCTACCCTCACTCCAATGCTTCCATGCCCTCTGCCCTCCTCTCCCATGCCCTCTGCCCTCCTCTCCCATGCCCTCTGCCCTCCTCTCCCATGCCCTCTGCCCTCCTCCTCTCCCATGCTTCCATGCCCTCTGCCCTCCTCTCCCATGATCTCTGCCCTCCTCTCCCATGCCCTCTGCCCTCTCTCTCCCATGCTTCCATGCCCTCTGCCCTCCCTCTCCCATGCTTCCTATCCTCTGCCCTCCTCTCCCATGCCCTCTGCCCTCCTCTTCCATGCTTCCATGCCCTCTGCCCTCCTCCATGCTTCCATGTCCTCTGCCCTCCTCTCCCATGCCCTCTGCCCTCCTCTCCCATGCCCTCTGTCCTCCTCTCCCATGCTTCCATGCCCTATGCCCTCCTCTCCCATGCTTCCATGCCCTCCTCTTCCATGCTTCCATGCCCTCTGCCCTCCTCCCCATGCCCTCTGCCCTCCTCTCCCATGCCCTCTGCCCTCCTCTCCCATGCTTCTGTGTCCTCTGACCCCCCACTCCCATGCTTCCATGCCCTCTGCCCTCCTCTCCCATGCCCTCTGCCCTCCTTTCCCATGCCTCCATGCCCTCTGCCCTCCTCCCCCATGCTTCTGTGTCCTCTGACCCTCACTCCCATGCTTCCATGCCCTCTACCCTCCTCTCCCATGCTTCCATGTCCTCTGCCCTCCTCTCCCATGCCCTCTGCCTTCCTCTCCCATGCTTCCGTGTCCTCAGACCCTCACTCCAATGCTTCCATGCCCTCTACCCTCCTCTCCCATGCTTCCATGTCCTCTGCCCTCCTCTCCCATGCCCTCTGCCCTCCTCTCCCATGCTTCCATGCCCTCTTCTCCCATGCTTCCATGTCCTCTGCCCTCCTCTCCATGCTTCTGTGTCCTCTGACCCTCACTCCCATGCTTCCATGCCCTCTGCCCTCCTCTCCCATGCCCTCTGCACTCCTCTCCCATGCTTCCGTGCCCTCTGCCCTCCTCTACCATGCTTCCATGCCCTCCTCTCCCATGCCATCTGCCCTCCTCTCCCATGCTTCCATGCCCTCTGCCCTCCTCTCCCATGCCCTCTGCCCTCCTCTCCCATGCTTCCATGCCCTCTGCCCTCCTCTCCCATGCCCTCTGCCCTCCTCTCCCATGCCCTCTGCCCTCCTCTCCCATATCCTCTGCCCTCCTCTCCCATGCCCTCTGCCCTCCTCTCCCATGCTTCCATGCCCTCCTCTCCCATGCTTCCATGCCCTCTGCCCTCCTCTCCCATGCCCTCTGCCCTCCTCTCCCATGCCTCTCTGCCCTCCTCTCCCATGCTTCCATGCCCTCTGCCCTCCTCCCCATGCCCTCTGCCCTCCTCTCCCATGCCCTCTGCCCTCCTCTCCCATGCTTCCGTGTCCTCCTGACCCCCACTCCCATGCTTCCATGCCCTCTGCCCTCCTCTCCCATGCCCTCTGCCCTCCTCTCCCATGCCCTCTGCCCTCCTCTCCCATGCTTCCATGCCCTCTGCCCTCCTCTCCCATGCTTCCGTGTCCTCTGACCCCCACTCCCCATGCTTCCTCTGCCCTCCTCTCCCATGCCCTCTGCTCTCCTCTCCCATGCTTCCATGCCCTCTGCCCTCCCTCTCCCATGCCCTCTGCCTCTCTCTCCCATGCTTCCATGTCCTCTGCCCTCCTCTCCCATGCCCTCTGCCCTCCTCTCCCATGCCCTCTGCCCTCCTCCCCCATGCTTCCATGCCCTCCTCTTCCATGCTCTCCATGCCCTCTACCCTCCTCTCCCATGCTTCCATGCCCTCTGCCCTCCTCCCCATGCCCTCTGCCCTCCTCTCCCATGCTTCCGTGTCCTCTGACCCCCACTCCCATGCTTCCATGCCCTCTGCCCTCCTCTCCCATGCCCTCTGCCCTCCTCTCCCATGCCCTCTGCTCTCCTCTCCCATGCTTCCATGCCCTCTGCCCTCCTCTCCCATGCCCCTCTGACCTCCTCTCCCATGCTGCCATGCCCTCTGCCCTCCTCTCCCATGCTTCCATGTCCTCTGCCCTCCCCATGCTTCCATGCCCTCTGCCCTCCTCTCCCATGCCCTCTGCCCTCCTCTCCCATGCAACTATGCCCTCCTCTTCCATGCTTCCATGCCCTCTGCCCTCCTCTCCCATGCCCTCTGCCCTCCTCTCCCATGCTTCCATGCCCTCCTCTCCCATGCTTCCATGCCCTCTGCCCTCCTCCCCATGCTCTCTGCCCTCCTCCCCATGCCCTCTGCCCTCCTCTCCCATGCTTCCATGCCCTCTGCCCTCCTCTCCCATGCCCCTCTGCCCTCCTCTCCCATGCCCCTCTGCCCTCCTCTACCATGCTTCCATGCCCTCTGCCCTCCTCTCCCATGCTTCCATGTCCTCTGCCCTCCTCTCCATGCTTCTGTGTCCTCTGACCCTCACTCCCATGCTTCCATGCCCTCTGCCCTCCTCTCCCATGCCCTCTGCCCTCCTCTCCCATGCTTCCATGCCCTCTGCCCTCCTCTCCCATGATCTCTGCCCTCCTCTCCCATGCCCTCTGCCCTCCTCTCCCATGCTTCCATGCCCTCTGCCCTCCTCTCCCATGCCCTCTGCCCTCCTCTCCCATACGTCCATGCCCTCTGCCCTCCTCTCCCATGCCCTCTGCCCTCCTCTCCCATGCTTCCATGCCCTCTGCCCTCCTCTCCCATGCCCTCTGCCCTCCTCTCCCATGCCCTCTGCCCTCCTCTCCCATGCTTCCATGCCCTCTGCCCTCCTCTCCCATGCTTCCATGTCCTCTGCCCTCCTCTCCATGCTTCTGTGTCCTCTGACCCTCACTCCCATGCTTCCATGCCCTCTGCCCTCCTCTCCCATGATCTCTGCCCTCCTCTCCCATGCCCTCTGCCCTCCTCTCCCATGCTTCCAGGCCCTCTGCCCTCCTCTCCCATGCTTCCATATCCTCTGCCCTCCTCTCCCATGCCCTCTGCCCTCCTCTTCCATGCTTCCATGCCCTCTGCCCTCCCCCATGCTTCAATGTCCTCTGCCCTCCTCTCCCATGCCCTCTGCCCTCCTCTCCCATGCCCTCTGCAATCCTCTCCCATGCTTCCATGCCCTATGCCCTCCTCTCCCATGCTTCCATGCCCTCTGCCCTCCTCCATGCCCTCTGCTCTCTCCCATGTCCTCTGCCCTCCTCTCCCATGCTTCTGTGTCCTCTGACCCTCACTCCCATGCTTCCATGCCCTCTGCCCTCCTCTCCCATGCCCTCTGCCCTCCTCTACCATGCTCCCATGTCCTCTGCCCTCCTTTCCCATGCTCTCCATGCCCCTCTGCCCTCCTCCCCCATGCTTCTGTGTCCTCTGACTCTCACTCCCATGCTTCCATGCCCTCTACCCTCACTCCAATGCTTCCATGCCCTCTGCCCCCCTCTCCCATGCCCTCTGCCCTCCTCTCCCATGCTTCCATGCCCTCTGCCCTCCTTTCCCATGCCTCCATGCCCTCTGCCCTCCTCCCCCATGCTTCTGTGTCCTCTGACTCTCACCCCCACGCTTCCATGCCCTCCTCTTCCATGCTTCCATGCCCTCTGCCCTCCTCCCCATGCCCTCTGCCCTCCTCTCCCATGCCCTCTGCCCTCCTCTCCCATGCTTCCATGCCCTCTGCCCTCCTCCCCATGCCCTCTGCCCTCCTCTCCCATGCTTCCGTGTCCTCTGCCCTCCTCCCATGCTTCCATGCCCTCTGCCTCCTCTCCCATGCCCTCTGCCTCCCTCTCCCATGCCCTCTGCTCTCCTCTCCCATGCTTCCATGCCCTCTGCCCTCCTCTCCCATGCCCTCTGATCTCCTCTCCCATGCTTCCATGCCCTCTGCCCTCCTCTCCCATGCTTCCATGCCCTCTGCCCTCCCCCCATGCTTCCATGTCCTCTGCCCTCCTCTCCCATGCCCTCTGCCCTCCTCTCCCATGCCCTCTGCCCTCCTCTCCCATGCTTCCATGCCCTCCTCTTCCATGCTTCCATGCCCTCTGCCCTCCTCTCCCATGCCCTCTGCCCTCCTCTCCCATGCTTACATGCCCTCCTCTCCCATGCTTCCATGCCCTCTGCCCTCCTCCCCATGCTCTCTGCTCTCCTCCCCATGCCCTCCTGCCTCTCCTCTCCCATGCTTCCATGCCCTCTGCCCTCCTCTCCCATGTCCCCTCTGCCCTCCTCTCCATGCTCCTCTGCCCTCCTCTACCATGCTTCCATGCCCTCTGCCCTCCTCTCCCATGCTTCCATGTCCTCTGCCCTCCTCTCCATGCTTCTGTGTCCTCTGACCCTCACTCCCATGCTTCCATGCCCTCTGCCCTCCTCTCCCATGCCCTCTGCCCTCCTCTCCCATGCTTCCATGCCCTCTGCCCTCCTCTCCCATGATCTCTGCCCTCCTCTCCCATGATCTCTGCCCTCTCTCCATGCTTCCATGCCCTCTGCCCTCCTCTCCCATGCCCTCTGCCCTCCTCTCCCATACGTCCATGCCCTCTGCCCTCCTCTCCCATGCCCTCTGCCCTCCTCTCCCATGCTTCCATGCCCTCTGCCCTCCTCTCCCATGCCCTCTGCCCTCCTCTCCCATGCCCTCTGCCCTCCTCTCCCATGCTTCCATGTCCTCTGCCCTCCTCTCCATGCTTCTGTGTCCTCTGACCCTCACTCCCATGCCCTCTGCCCTCCTCTCCCATGATCTCTGCCCTCCTCTCCCATGCCCTCTGCCCTCCTCTCCCATGCTTCCAGGCCCTCTGCCCTCCTCTCCCATGCTTCCATATCCTCTGCCCTCCTCTTCCATGCCCTCTGCCCTCCTCTTCCATGCTTCCATGCCCTCTGCCCTCCTCTCCCATGCTTCCATGTCCTCTGCCCTCCTCTCCATGCTTCTGTGTCCTCTGACCCTCACTCCCATGCCCTCTGCCCTCCTCTCCCATGCTTCCAGGCCCTCTGCCCTCCTCTCCCATGCTTCCATATCCTCTGCCCTCCTCTTCCATGCCCTCTGCCCTCCTCTTCCATGCTTCCATGCCCTCTGCCCTCCTCTCCCATGCTTCCATGTCCTCTGCCCTCCTCTCCATGCTTCTGTGTCCTCTGACCCTCACTCCCATGCCCTCTGCCCTCCTCTCCCATGCCCTCTGCCCTCCTCTCCCATGCCCTCTGCAATCCTCTCCCATGCTTCCATGCCCTCTGTCCTCCTCTCCCATGCTTCCATGCCCTCTGCCCTCCTCCCCATGCTCTCTGCCCTCCTCTCCCATGTCCTCTGCCCTCCTCTCCTATGCTTCTGTGTCCTCCGACCCCCCACTCCCATGCTTCCATGCCCTCTGCCCTCCTCTCCCATGCCCTCTGCCCTCTCTCCATGCTCCCATGTCCTCTGCCCTCCTTTCCCATGCTCCAAGCCCTCTGCCCTCCTCCCCCATGCTTCTGTGTCCTCTGACTCTCACTCCCATGCTTCCATGCTCTCTACCCTCCTCCCATGCTTCCATGCCCTCTGCCTCCTCTCCCATGCCCTCTGCCCTCCTCTCCCATGCTTCCATGCCCTCTGCCCTCCTCTTCCCATGCCTCCATGCCCTCTGCCCTCCTCTCCCATGCTTCTGTGTCCTCTGACCCTCACTCCCATGCTTCCATGCCCTCTACCCTCACTCCAATGCTTCCATGCCCTCTGCCCTCCTCTCCCATGCCCTCTGCCCTCCTCTCCCATGCCCTCTGCCCTCCTCTCCCATGCCCTCTGCCCTCCTCTCCCATGCTTCCATGCCCTCTGCCCTCCTCTCCCATGCTTCCATGCCCTCTGCCCTCCTCTCCCATGATCTCTGCCCTCCTCTCCCATGCCCTCTGCCCTCCTCTCCCATGCTTCCATGCCCTCTGCCCTCCTCTCCCATGCCCTCTGCCCTCCTCTCCCATGCTTCCATGCCCTCTGCCCTCCTCTCCCATGCTTCCATGCCCTCCTCCCTCCTCTCCATGCTTCTGTGTCCTCTGACCCTCACTCCCATGCTTCCATGCCCTCTGCCCTCCTCTCCCATGCCCTCTGAACTCCTCTCCCATGCTTCCGTGCCCTACTCTACCATGCTTCCATGCCCTCTGCCCTCCTCTCCCATGCTTCCATGCCGTCTGCCCTCCTCTCCCATGCTTCCATGCCCTCTGCCCTCCTCTCCCATGATCTCTGCCCTCCTCTCCCATGCCCTCTGCCCTCCTCTCCCATGCTTCCATGCCCTCTGCCCTCCTCTCCCATGCTTCCATATCCTCTGCCCTCCTCTCCCATGCCCTCTGCCCTCCTCTTCCATGCTTCCATGCCCTCTGCCCTCCTCCATGCTTCCATGTCCTCTGCCCTCCTCTCCCATGCCCTCTGCCCTCCTCTCCCATGCCCTCTGTCCTCCTCTCCCATGCTTCAATGCCCTATGCCCTCCTCTCCCATGCTTCCATGCCCTCCTCTTCCATGCTTCCATGCCCTCTGCCTCTCCATGCCCTCTGCCCTCCTCTCCCATGCCCTCTGCCCTCCTCTCCCATGCTTCTGTGTCCTCTGACCCCCCACTCCCATGCTTCCATGCCCTCTGCCCTCCTCTCCCATGCCCTCTGCCCTCCTTTCCCATGCCTCCATGCCATCTGCCTCCTCCCCCATGCTTCGTGTCCTCTGACCCTCACTCCCATGCTTCCATGCCCTCTACCCTCCTCTCCCATGCTTCCATGTCCTCTGCCCTCCTCTCCCATGCCCTCTGCCTTCCTCTCCCATGCTTCCGTGTCCTCAGACCCTCACTCCAATGCTTCCATGCCCTCTGCCCTCCTCTCCCATGCCCTCTGCCCTCCTCTCCCATGCTTCCATGCCCTCTTCTCCCATGCTTCCATGTCCTCTGCCCTCCTCTCCATGCTTCTGTGTCCTCTGACCCTCACTCCCATGCTTCCATGCCCTCTGCCCTCCTCTCCCATGCTCTCTGCACTCCTCTCCCATGCTTCCGTGCCCCTCTGCCCTCCTCTACCATGCTTCCATGCCCTCTGCCCTCCTCTCCCATGCTTCCATGCCCTCCTCTCCCATGCCCTCTGCCCTCCTCTCCCATGCTTCCATGCCCTCTGCCCTCCTCTCCCATGCTCTCTGCCCTCCTCTCCCATGCCCTCTGCCCTCCTCTCCCATGCCCTCTGTCCTCCTCTCCCATGCCCTCTGCCTCCTCTCCCATGCTTCCATGCCCTCCCCATGCTTCCATGTCCTCTACCCTCCTCTCCCATGCCTCTCTGCCCTCCTCTCCCATGCCTCTCTGCCCTCCTCTCCCATGCTTCCATGCCCTCTGCCCTCCTCTCCCATGCCCTCTCTGCCCTCCTCTCCCATGCCCTCTGCCCTCCTCTCCCATGCTTCCGTGTCCTCTGACCTCACTCCCATGCTTCCATGCCCTCTGCCCTCCTCTCCCATGCCCTCTGCCCTCCTCTCCCATGCTTCCATGCCCTCTGCCTCTCCTCTCCCATGCTTCCGTGTCCTCTGACCCCCACTCCCATCCTCTCTGCCCTCCTCTCCCATGCCCTCTGCTCTCCTCTCCCATGCTTCCATGCCCTCTGCCCTCCTCTCCCATGCTTCCATGCCCTCTGCCCTCCCCCCATGCTTCCATGTCCTCTGCCCTCCTCTCCCATGCCCTCTGCCCTCCTCCCCATGCTCTCCATGCCCTCCTCTTCCATGCTTCCATGCCCTCTGCCCTCCTCCCCATGCCCTCTGCCCTCCTCTCCCATGCCCTCTGCCCTCCTCTCCCATGCTTCCATGCCCTCTGCCCTCCTCCCCATGCCCCTCTGCCCTCCTCTCCCATGCTTCCGTGTCCTCTGACCCCCACTCCCATGCTTCCATGCCCTCTGCCCTCCTCTCCCATGCCCTCTGCCCTCCTCTCCCATGCCCTCTGCTCTCCTCTCCCATGCTTCCATGCCCTCTGCCCTCCTCTCCCATGCCCTCTGATCTCCTCTCCCATGCTGCCATGCCCTCTGCCCTCCTCTCCCATGCTTCCATGCCCTCTGCCCTCCTCCCATGCTTCCATGCCCTCTGCCCTCCTCTCTCCATGCCCTCTGCCCTCCTCTCCCATGCCCTCTGCCCTCCTCTCCATGCTTCTATGCCCTCCTCTTCCATGCTTCCATGCCCTCTGCCCTCCTCTCCCATGCCCTCTGCCCTCCTCTCCCATGCTTCCATGCCCTCCTCTCCCATGCTTCCATGCCCTCCTCTCCCATGCTTCCATGCCCTCTGCCCTCCTCCCCATGCTCTCTGCCCTCCTCCCCATGCCCTCTGCCCTCCTCTCCCATGCCCTCTGCCCTCCTCTCCCATGCTTCCATGCCCTCTGCCCTCCTCTCCCATGCCCTCTGCCCTCCTCTCCCATGCTTCAATGCCCTCTGCCCTCCTCCCCCATGCTTCCATGTCCTCTGCCCTCCTCTCCCATGCTCTCTGCCCTCCTCTCCCATGCCCTATGCCCTCCTCTCCCATGCTTCCATGCCCTCTGCCCTCCTCTCCCATGCCCTCTGCCCTCCTCTCCCATGCTTCCATGCCCTCTGCCCTCCTCTCCCATGCTTCCATACCCTCTGTCCCTCCTCTCCCATGCCCTCTGCCTCTCCTCTCCCATGCTTCCATGCCCTCTGCCTCCTCTCTCATGCCCTCTGCCCTCCTCTCCCATGCTTGCATGCCCTCTGCCCTCCTCTCCCATGCTTCCATGCCCTCTGCCCTCCTCTCCCATGCTTCCATGTCCTCTGCTCTCCTCTCCCATGATCTCTGCCCTCCTCTCACCATGCTTCCATGCCCTCTGCCCTCCTCTCCCATGCTTCCATGCCCTCTGCCCTCCTCTCCCATGACCTCTGCCCTCCTCTCCCATGCTTCCATGCCCTCTGCCCTCCTCTCCCATGCTCTCTGCCCTCCTCTCCCATGCTTCATGCCCCTCTGCCCTCCTCTCCCATGCCTCTGCCCTCCTCTCCCATGCTTCCATGCCCTCTGCCCTCCTCTCCCATGCTTCCCATGTCCTCTGCCCTCCTCTCCATGCTTCTGTGTCCTCTGACCCTCACTCCCATGCTTCCATGCCTTCTGCCCTCCTCTCCCATGCTTCCATGCCCTCTGCCCTCCTCTCCCATGCTTCCATGTCCTCTGCCCTCCTCTCCATGCTTCTGTGTCCTCTGACCCTCACTCTCATGCTTCCATGCCCTCTGCCCTCCTCTCCCATGCCCTCTGCCCTCCTCTCCCATGCTTCCATGCCCTCTGCCCTCCTCTCCCATGATCTCTGCCCTCCTCTCCATGCTTCCATGCCCTCTGCCCTCCTCTCCCATGCCCTCTGCCCTCCTCTCCCATACTTCCATGCCCTCTGCCCTCCTCTCCCATGCCCTCCTCCCATGCTTCCATGCCTTCTGCCCTCCTCTCCCATGCTTCCATGTCCTCTGCCCTCCTCTCCACGCTTCTGTGTCCTCTGACCCTCACTCCCATGCTTCCATGCCCTCTGCCCTCCTCTCCCATGCTTCCACGCCCTCTGCCCTCCTCTCCCATGCTTCCATGTCCTCTGCCCTCCTCTCCCATGCTTCTGTGTCCTCTGACCCATGCTCCATGCCCTCTGCCCTCCTCTCCCATGCCCTCTGCCCTCCTCTCCCATGCTTCCATGCCCTCTGCCCTCCTCTCCCATGATCTCTGCCCTCCTCTCCCATGCTTCCATGCCCTCTGCCCTCCTCTCCCATGCCCTCTGCCCTCCTCTCCCATGCTTCCATGCCCTCTGCCCTCCTCTCCATGCCCTCTGAACTCCTCTCCCATGCTTCCATGCCCTTTGCCCTCCTCTCCCCAAGCCCTCTGCCCTCCTCTCCCATGCTTCCATGCCCTCTGCCCTCCTCTCCCATGATCTCTGCCCTCCTCTCCCATGCCCTCTGCCCTCCTCTCCCATGCTTCCATGCCCTCTGCCCTCCTCTCCCATGCCCTCTGCCCTCCTCTCCCATGCTTCCATGCCCTCTGCCCTCCTCTCCCATGCCCTCTGCCCTCCTCTCCCATGCTTCCATGCCCTCTGCCCTCCTCTCCCATGCTTCCATGCCCTCTGCCCTCCTCTCCATGCTTCTGTGTCCTCTGACCCTCACTCCCATGCTTCCATGCCCTCTGCCCTCCTCTCCCATGCCCTCTGAACTCCTCTCCCATGCTTCCGTGCCCTCCTCCTCCCATGCCCTCTGCCCTCCTCTACCATGCTTCCCATGTCCTCTGCCCTCCTCTCCCATGCTTCCATGCCCTCCTCCCTCCTCTCCATGCTTCTGTGTCCTCTGACCCTCACTCCCATGCTTCCATGCCCTCTGCCCTCCTCTCCCATGCCCTCTGAACTCCTCTCCCATGCTTCCGTGCCCTCACTCTACCATGCTTCCATGCCCTCTGCCCTCCTCTCCCATGCTTCCATGCCGCTCTGCCCTCCTCTCCCATGCTTCCATGCCCTCTGCCCTCCTCTCCCATGATCTCTGCCCTCCTCTCCCATGCCCTCTGCCCTCCTCTCCCATGCTTCCATGCCCTCTGCCCTCCTCTCCCATGCTTCCATATCCTCTGCCCTCCTCTCCCATGCCCTCTGCCCTCCTCTCTTCCATGCTTCCATGCCCTCTGCCCTCCTCCATGCTTCCAATGTCCTCTGCCCTCCCTCTCCCATGCCCTCTGCCCTCCTCTCCCATGCCCTCTGTCCTCCTCTCCCATGCTTCAATGCCCTATGCCCTCCTCTCCCATGCTTCCATGCCCTCCTCTTCCATGCTTCCATGCCCTCTGCCCTCCTCCCTCTGCCCTCCTCTCCCATGTCCTCTGCCCTCCTCTCCCATGCTTCTGTGTCCTCTGACCCCCCACTCCCATGCTTCCATGCCCTCTGCCCTCCTCTCCCATGCCCTCTGCCCTCCTTTCCCATGCCTCCATGCCATCTGCCCTCCTCCCCCATGCTTCTGTGTCCTCTGACCCTCACTCCCATGCTTCCATGCCCTCTACCCTCCTCTCCCATGCTTCCATGTCCTCTGCCCTCCTCTCCCATGCCCTCTGCCTTCCTCTCCCATGCTTCCGTGTCCTCAGACCCTCACTCCAATGCTTCCATGCCCTCTGCCCTCCTCTCCCATGCCCTCTGCCCTCCTCTCCCATGCTTCCATGCCCTCTTCTCCCATGCTTCCATGTCCTCTGCCCTCCTCTCCATGCTTCTGTGTCCTCTGACCCTCACTCCCATGCTTCCATGCCCTCTGCCCTCCTCTCCCATGCTCTCTGCACTCCTCTCCCATGCTTCCGTGCCCTCTGCCCTCCTCTACCATGCTTCCATGCCCTCTGCCCTCCTCTCCCATGCTTCCATGCCCTCCTCTCCCATGCCCTCTGCCCTCCTCTCCCATGCTTCCATGCCCTCTGCCCTCCTCTCCCATGCTCTCTGCCCTCCTCTCCCATGCCTCTGCCCTCTCCCTCTCCCATATCCTCTGCCCTCCTCTCCCATGCCCTCTGCCCTCCCCTCTCCCATGCCCTCCCCCATGCTTCCATGTCCTCTGCCCTCCTCTCCCATGCCCTCTGCCCTCCTCTCCCATGCCCTCTGCCCACCTCTCCCATGCTTCCATGCCCTCTGCCCTCCTCCCCATGCCCTCTGCCCTCCTCTCCCATGCCCTCTGCCCTCCTCTCCCATGCTTCCGTGTCCTCTGACCCCCACTCCCATGCTTCCATGCCCTCTGCCCTCCTCTCCCATGCCCTCTGCCCTCCTCTCCCATGCCCTCTGCCCTCCTCTCCCATGCTTCCATGCCCTCTGCCCTCCTCTCCCATGCTTCCGTGTCCTCTGACCCCCACTCCCATCCTCTCTGCCCTCCTCTCCCATGCCCTCTGCTCTCCTCTCCCATGCTTCCATGCCCTCTGCCCTCCTCTCCCATGCTTCCATGCCCTCTGCCCTCCCCCCATGCTTCCATGTCCTCTGCCCTCCTCTCCCATGCCCTCTGCCCTCCTCCCCCATGCTTCCATGCCCTCCTCTTCCATGCTTCCATGCCCTCTGCCCTCCCTCCCCATGCCCTCTGCCCTCCTCTCCCATGCCCTCTGCCCTCCTCTCCCATGCTTCCATGCCCTCTGCCCTCCTCCCCATGCCCTCTGCCCTCCTCTCCCATGCTTCCGTGTCCTCTGACCCCCACTCCCATGCTTCCATGCCCTCTGCCCTCCTCTCCCATGCCCTCTGCCCTCCTCTCCCATGCCCTCTGCTCTCCTCTCCCATGCTTCCATGCCCTCTGCCCTCCTCTCCCATGCCCTCTGATCTCTCTCTCCATGCTGCCATGCCCTCTGCCCTCCTCTCCCATGCTTCCATGCCCTCTGCCTCCCCCATGCTTCCATGTCCTCTGCCCTCCTCTCCCATGCCCTCTGCCCTCCTCTCCCATGCCCTCTGCCCTCCTCTCCCATGCTTCTATGCCCTCCTCTTCCATGCTTCCATGCCCTCTGCCCTCCTCTCCCATGCCCTCTGCCCTCCTCTCCCATGCTTCCATGCCCTCCTCTTCCATGCTTCCATGCCCTCTGCCCTCCTCCCCATGCTCTCTGCCCTCCTCCCCATGCCCTCTGCCCTCCTCCCCATGCCCTCTGCCCTCCTCTCCCATGCTTCCATGCCCTCTGCCCTCCTCTCCCATGCCCTCTGCCCTCCTCTCCCATGCTTCAATGCCCTCTGCCCTCCTCCCCCATGCTTCCATGTCCTCTGCCCTCCTCTCCCATGCTCTCTGCCCTCCTCTCCCATGCCCTATGCCTTCCTCTCCCATGCTTCTATGCCCTCTGCCCTCCTCTCCCATGCCCTCTGCCCTCCTCTCCCATGCTTCCATGCCCTCTGCCCTCCTCTCCCATGCTTCCATACCCTCTGCCCTCCTCTCCCATGCCCTCTGCCCTCCTCTCCCATGCTTCCATGCCCTCTGCCCTCCTCTCTCATGCCCTCTGCCCTCCTCTCCCATGCTTGCATGCCCTCTGCCCTCCTCTCCCATGCTTCCATGCCCTCTGCCCTCCTCTCCCATGCTTCCATGTCCTCTGCCCTCCTCTCCCATGATCTCTGCCCTCCTCTCCCATGCTTCCATGCCCTCTGCCCTCCTCTCCCATGCCCTCTGCCCTCCTCTCCCATGCTTCCATGCCCTCTGCCCTCCTCTCCCATGATCTCTGCCCTCCTCTCCCATGCTTCCATGCCCTCTGCCCTCCTCTCCCATGCTCTCTGCCCTCCTCTCCCATACTTCCATGCCCTCTGCCCTCCTCTCCCATGCTCCTCTGCCCTCCTCTCCCATGCTTCCATGCCCTCTGCCCTCCTCTCCCATGCTTCCATGTCCTCTGCCCTCCTCTCCATGCTTCTGTGTCCTCTGACCCTCACTCCCATGCTTCCATGCTTCTTCCCTCCCTCTCCCATGCTTCCATGCCCTCTGCCCTCCTCTCCCATGCTTCCATGTCCTCTGCCCTCCTCTCCATGCTTCTGTGTCCTCTGACCCTCACTCTCATGCTTCCATGCCCTCTGCCCTCCTCTCCCATGCCCTCTGCCCTCCTCTCCCATGCTTCCATGCCCTCTGCCCTCCTCTCCCATGATCTCTGCCCTCCTCTCCCATGCTTCCATGCCCTCTGCCCTCCTCTCCATGCCCTCTGTCCCTCCTCTCCCATACTTCCATGCCCTCTGCCCTCCTCTCCCATGCCCTCTGCCCTCCTCTCCCATGCTTCCATGCCCTCTGCCCTCCTCTCCCATGCTTCCATGTCCTCTGCCCTCCTCTCCATGCTTCTGTGTCCTCTGACCCTCACTCCCATGCTTCCATGCCCTCTTCCCTCCTCTCCCATGCTTCCATGCCCTCTGCCCTCCTCTCCCATGCTTCCATGTCCTCTGCCCTCCTCTCCATGCTTCTGTGTCCTCTGACCCTCACTCCCATGCTTCCATGCCCTCTGCCCTCCTCTCCCATGCCCTCTGCCCTCCTCTCCCATGCTTCCATGCCCTCTGCCCTCCTCTCCCATGATCTCTGCCCTCCTCTCCCATGCTTCCATGCCCTCTGCCCTCCTCTCCCATGCCCTCTGCCCTCCTCTCCCATGCTTCCATGCCCTCTGCCCTCCCTCTCCATGCCCTCTGAACTCCTCTCCCATGCTTCCATGCCCTTTGGCTCTCCTCTCCCAAGCCCTCTGCCCTCCTCTCCCATGCTTCCATGCCCTCTGCCCTCCTCTCCCATGATCCTCTGCCCTCCTCTCCCATGCCCTCTGCCCTCCTCTCCCATGCTTCCATGCCCTCTGCCCTCCTCTCCCATGCCCTCTGCCCTCCTCTCCCATGCTTCCATGCCCTCTGCCCTCCTCTCCCATGCCCTCTGCCCTCCTCTCCCATGCTTCCATGCCCTCTGCCCTCCTCTCCCATGCTTCCATGCCCTCTGCCCTCCTCTCCCATGCTTCTGTGTCCTCTGACCCTCACTCCCATGCTTCCATTCCCTCTGCCCTCCTCTCCCATGCCCTCTGAACTCCTCTCCCATGCTTCCGTGCCCTCCTCTACCATGCTTCCATGCCCTCTGCCCTCCTCTCCCATGCTTCCATGCCATCTGCCCTCCTCTCCCATGCCCTCTGCCCTCCTCTCCCATGCTTCCATGCCCTCTGCCCTCCTCTCCCATGATCTCTGCCCTCCTCTCCCATGCCCTCTGCCCTCCTCTCCCATGCTTCCATGCCCTCTGCCCTCCTCTCCCATGCTTCCATATCCTCTGCCCTCCTCTCCCATGCCCTCTGCCCTCCTCTTCCATGCTTCCATGCCCTCTGCCCTCCTCCATGCTTCCATGTCCTCTGCCCTCCTCTCCCATGCCCTCTGCCCTCCTCTCCCATGCCCTCTGTCCTCCTCTCCCATGCTTCCATGCCCTATGCCCTCCTCTCCCATGCCCTCCTCTTCCATGCTTCCATGCCCTCTGCCCTCCTCCCCATGCCCTCTGCCCTCCTCTCCCATGCCCTCTGCCCTCCTCTCCCATGCCCTCTGTCCTCCTCTCCCATGCTTCAATGCCCTATGCCCTCCTCTCCCATGCTTCCATGCCCTCCTCTTCCATGCTTCCATGCCCTCTGCCCTCCTCCCTCTGCCCTCCTCTCCCATGTCCTCTGCCCTCCTCTCCCATGCTTCTGTGTCCTCTGACCCCCCACTCCCATGCTTCCATGCCCTCTGCCCTCCTCTCCCATGCCCTCTGCCCTCCTTTCCCATGCCTCCATGCCATCTGCCTCCTCCCCCATGCTTGTGTCCTCTGACCCTCACTCCCATGCTTCCATGCCCTCTACCCTCCTCTCCCATGCTTCCATGTCCTCTGCCCTCCTCTCCCATGCCCTCTGCCTTCCTCTCCCATGCTTCCGTGTCCTCAGACCCTCACTCCAATGCTTCCATGCCCTCTGCCCTCCTCTCCCATGCCCTCTGCCCTCCTCTCCCATGCTTCCATGCCCTCTTCTCCCATGCTTCCATGTCCTCTGCCCTCCTCTCCATGCTTCTGTGTCCTCTGACCCTCACTCCCATGCTTCCATGCCCTCTGCCCTCCTCTCCCATGCTCTCTGCACTCCTCTCCCATGCTTCCGTGCCCTCTGCCCTCCTCTACCATGCTTCCATGCCCTCTGCCCTCCTCTCCCATGCTTCCATGCCCTCCTCTCCCATGCCCTCTGCCCTCCTCTCCCATGCTTCCATGCCCTCTGCCCTCCTCTCCCATGCTCTCTGCCCTCCTCTCCCATGCCCTCTGCCCTCCTCTCCCATGCCCTCTGCCCTCCTCTCCCATGCCCTCTGCCCTCCTCTCCCATGCTTCCATGCCCTCCCCCCATGCTTCCATGTCCTCTGCCCTCCTCTCCCATGCCCTCTGCCCTCCTCTCCCATGCCCTCTGCCCTCCTCTCCCATGCTTCCATGCCCTCTGCCCTCCTCTCCCATGCCCTCTGCCCTCCTCTCCCATGCCCTCTGCCCTCCTCTCCCATGCTTCCGTGTCCTCTGACCCCCACTCCCATGCTTCCATGCCCTCTGCCCTCCTCTCCCATGCCCTCTGCCCTCCTCTCCCATGCTTCCATGCCCTCTGCCCTCCTCTCCCATGCTTCCGTGTCCTCTGACCCCCACTCCCATCCTCTCTGCCCTCCTCTCCCATGCCCTCTGCTCTCCTCTCCCATGCTTCCATGCCCTCTGCCCTCCTCTCCCATGCTTCCATGCCCTCTGCCTCTCCCCCATGCTTCCATGTCCTCTGCCTCTCCTCTCCCATGCCCTCTGCCCTCCTCCCCCATGCTTCCATGCCCTCCTCTTCCATGCTTCCATGCCCTCTGCCCTCCTCCCCATGCCCTCTGCCCTCCTCTCCCATGCCCTCTGCCCTCCTCTCCCATGCTTCCATGCCCTCTGCCCTCCTCCCCATGCCCTCTGCCCTCCTCTCCCATGCTTCCGTGTCCTCTGACCCCCACTCCCATGCTTCCATGCCCTCTGCCCTCCTCTCCCATGCCCTCTGCCCTCCTCTCCCATGCCCTCTGCTCTCCTCTCCCATGCTTCCATGCCCTCTGCCCTCCTCTCCCATGCCCTCTGATCTCCTCTCCCATGCTGCCATGCCCTCTGCCCTCCTCTCCCATGCTTCCATGCCCTCTGCCCTCCCCCCATGCTTCCATGTCCTCTGCCCTCCTCTCCCATGCCCTCTGCCCTCCTCTCCCATGCCCTCTGCCCTCCTCTCCCATGCTTCTATGCCCTCCTCTTCCATGCTTCCATGCCCTCTGCCCTCCTCTCCCATGCCCTCTGCCCTCCTCTCCCATGCTTCCATGCCCTCCTCTCCCATGCTTCCATGCCCTCCTCTCCCATGCTTCCATGCCCTCTGCCCTCCTCCCCATGCTCTCTGCCCTCCTCCCCATGCCCTCTGCCTCCTCTCCCATGCCCTCTGCCCTCCTCTCCCATGCTTCCATGCCCTCTGCCCTCCTCTCCCATGCCCTCTGCCCTCCTCTCCCATAGCTTCAATGCCCTCTGCCCTCCTCCCCCATGCTTCCATGTCCTCTGCCCTCCTCTCCCATGCTCTCTGCCCTCCTCTCCCATGCCCTATGCCTTCCTCTCCCATGCTTCTATGCCCTCTGCCCTCCTCTCCCATGCCCTCTGCCCTCCTCACCCAAGCTTCCATGCCCTCTGCCCTCCTCTCCCATGCTTCCATACCCTCTGCCCTCCTCTCCCATGCCCTCTGCCCTCCTCTCCCATGCTTCCATGCCCTCTGCCCTCCTCTCTCATGCCCTCTGCCCTCCTCTCCCATGCTTGCATGCCCTCTGCCCTCCTCTCCCATGCTTCCATGCCCTCTGCCCTCCTCTCCCATGCTTCCATGTCCTCTGCTCTCCTCTCCCATGATCTCTGCCCTCCTCTCCCATGCTTCCATGCCCTCTGCCCTCCTCTCCCATGCTTCCATGCCCTCTGCCCTCCTCTCCCATGATCTCTGCCCTCCTCTCCCATGCTTCCATGCCCTCTGCCCTCCTCTCCCATGCTCTCTGCCCTCCTCTCCCATACTTCCATGCCCTCTGCCCTCCTCTCCCATGCCCTCTGCCCTCCTCTCCCATGCTTCCATGCCCTCTGCCCTCCTCTCCCATGCTTCCATGTCCTCTGCCCTCCTCTCCATGCTTCTGTGTCCTCTGACCCTCACTCCCATGCTTCCATGCCTTCTTCCCTCCTCTCCCATGCTTCCATGCCCTCTGCCCTCCTCTCCCATGCTTCCATGTCCTCTGCCCTCCTCTCCATGCTTCTGTGTCCTCTGACCCTCACTCTCATGCTTCCATGCCCTCTGCTCCTCCTCTCCCATGCCCTCTGCCCTCCTCTCCCATGCTTCCATGCCCTCTGCCCTCCTCTCCCATGATCTCTGCCCTCCTCTCCCATGCTTCCATGCCCTCTGCCCTCCTCTCCCATGCCCTCTGCCCTCCTCTCCCATACTTCCATGCCCTCTGCCCTCCTCTCCCATGCCCTCTGCCCTCCTCTCCCATGCTTCCATGCCCTCTGCCCTCCTCTCCCATGCTTCCATGTCCTCTGCCCTCCTCTCCATGCTTCTGTGTCCTCTGACCCTCACTCCCATGCTTCCATGCCCTCTTCCCTCCTCTCCCATGCTTCCATGCCCTCTGCCCTCCTCTCCCATGCTTCCATGTCCTCTGCCCTCCTCTCCATGCTTCTGTGTCCTCTGACCCATGCTTCCATGCCCTCTGCCCTCCTCTCCCATGCCCTCTGCCCTCCTCTCCCATGCTTCCATGCCCTCTGCCCTCCTCTCCCATGATCTCTGCCCTCCTCTCCCATGCTTCCATGCCCTCTGCCCTCCTCTCCCATGCCCTCTGCCCTCCTCTCCCATGCTTCCATGCCCTCTGCCCTCCTCTCCATGCCCTCTGAACTCCTCTCCCATGCTTCCATGCCCTTTGCCCTCCTCTCCCAAGCCCTCTGCCTCTCCTCTCCCATGCTTCCATGCCCTCTGCCCTCCTCTCCCATGATCTCTGCCCTCCTCTCCCATGCCCTCTGCCCTCCTCTCCCATGCTTCCATGCCCTCTGCCCTCCTCTCCCATGCCCTCTGCCCTCCTCTCCCATGCTTCCATGCCCTCTGCCCTCCTCTCCCATGCCCTCTGCCCTCCTCTCCCATGCTTCCATGCCCTCTGCCCTCCTCTCCCATGCTTCCATGCCCTCTGCCCTCCTCTCCGTGCTTCTGTGTCCTCTGACCCTCACTCCCATGCTTCCATGCCCTCTGCCCTCCTCTCCCATGCCCTCTGAACTCCTCTCCCATGCTTCCGTGCCCTCCTCTACCATGCTTGCATGCCCTCTGCCCTCCTCTCCCATGCTTCCATGCCGTCTGCCCTCCTCTCCCATGCCCTCTGCCCTCCTCTCCCGTGCTTCCATGCCCTCTGCCCTCCTCTCCCATGATCTCTGCCCTCCTCTCCCATGCCCTCTGCCCTCCTCTCCCATGCTTCCATGCCCTCTGCCCTCCTCTCCCATGCTTCCATATCCTCTGCCCTCCTCTCCCATGCCCTCTGCCCTCCTCTCCCATGCCCTCTGCCCTCCTCTTCCATGCTTCCATGCCCTCTGCCCTCCTCCATGCTTCCATGTCCTCTGCCCTCCTCTCCCATGCCCTCTGCCCTCCTCTCCCATGCCCTCTGTCCTCCTCTCCCATGCTTCCATGCCCTATGCCCTCCTCTCCCATGCTTCCATGCCCTCCTCTTCCATGCTTCCATGCCCTCTGCCCTCCTCCCCATGCCCTCTGCCCTCCTATCCCATGTCCTCTGCCCTCCTCTCCTATGCTTCTGTGTCCTCTGACCCCCCACTCCCATGCTTCCATGCCCTCTGCCCTCCTCTCCCATGCCCTCTGCCCTCCTTTCCCATGCCTCCATGCCCTCTGCCCTCCTCCCCCATGCTTCTGTGTCCTCTGACCCTCACTCCCATACTTCCATGCCCTCTACCCTCCTCTCCCATGCTTCCATGTCCTCTGCCCTCCTCTCCCATGCCCTCTGCCTTCCTCTCCCATGCTTCCGTGTCCTCAGACCCTCACTCCAATGCTCCATGCCCCCTGCCCTCCTCTCCCATGCCCTCTGCCCTCCTTTCCCATGCTTCCATGCCCTCTTCTCCCATGCTTTCATGTCCTCTGCCCTCCTCTCCATGCTTTTGTGTCCTCTGACCCTCACTCCCATGCTTCCATGCCCTCTGCCCTCCTCTCCCATGCCCTCTGCACTCCTCTCCCATGCTTCTGTGCCCTCTGCCCTCCTCTACCATGCTTCCATGCCCTCTGCCCTCCTCTCCCATGCTTCCATGCCCTCCTCTCCCATGCCCCTCCTCTCCCATGCTTCCATGCCCTCTGCCCTCCTCTCCCATGCTCTGCCTCTCCTCTCCCATGCCCTCTGCCCTCCTCTCCCATGCTTCCATGCCCTCTGCCCTCCTCTCCATGCTTCTGTGTCCTCTGACCCTCACTCCCATGCTTCCATGCCCTCTGCCCTCCTCTCCCATGCCCTCTGAACTCCTCTCCCATGCTTCCGTGCCCTCTCCTCTACCATGCTTCCATGCCCTCTGCCCTCCTCTCCCATGCTTCCATGCCGTCTGCCCTCCTCTCCCATGCCCTCTGCCCTCCTCTCCCATGCTTCCATGCCCTCTGCCCTCCTCTCCCATGATCTCTGCCCTCCTCTCCCATGCTTCCATGCCCTCTGCCCTCCTCTCCCATGCCCTCTGCCCTCCTCTTCAATGCTTCCATGCCCTCTGCCCTCCTCCATGCTTCCATGTCCTCTGCCCCTCCTCTCCCATGCCCTCTGCCCTCCTCTCCCATGCCCTCTGTCCTCCTCTCCCATGCTTCCATGCCCTCCTCTTCCATGCTTCCATGCCCTCTGCCCTCCTCCCCATGCCCTCTGCCCTCCTCTCCCATGTCCTCTGCCCTCCTCTCCCATGTCCTCTGCCCTCCTCTCCTATGCTTCTGTGTCCTCTGATCCCCCACTCCCATGCTTCCATGCCCTCTGCCCTCCTCTCCCATGCCCTCTGCCCTCCTTTCCCATGCCTCCATGCCCTCTGCCCTCCTCCCCCATGCTTCTGTGTCCTCTGACCCTCACTCCCATACTTCCATGCCCTCTACCCTCCTCTCCCATGCTTCCATGTCCTCTGCCCTCCTCTCCCATGCCCTCTGCCTTCCTCTCCCATGCTTCCGTGTCCTCAGACCCTCACTCCAATGCTTCCATGCCCTCTGCCCTCCTCTCCCATGCCCTCTGCCCTCCTTTCCAATGCTTCCATGCCCTCTTCTCCCATGCTTTCATGTCCTCTGCCCTCCTCTCCATGCTTTTGTGTCCTCTGACCCTCGCTCCCATGCTTCCATGCCCTCTGCCCTCCTCTCCCATGCCCTCTGCACTCCTCTCCCATGCTTCCGTGCCCTCTGCCCTCCTCTACCATGCTTCCATGCCCTCCTCTCCCATGCTTCCATGCCCTCCTCTCCCATGCTTCCATGCCCTCTGCCCTCCTCTCCCATGCTCTGCCCTCCTCTCCCATGCCCTCTGCCCTCCTCTCCCATGCTTCCCTATCCTCTGCCCTCCTCTCCCATGCCCTCTGCCCTCCTCTCCCATGCTTCCATGCCCTCTGCCCTCCTCCCCATGCCCTCTGCCCTCCTCTCCCATGCCCTCTGCCCTCCTCTCCCATGCTTCCATGCCCTCTGCCCTCCTCCCCATGCCCTCTGCCCTCCTCTCCCATGCCCTCTGCCCTCCTCTCCCATGCTTCCGTGTCCTCTGACCCCCACTTCCATGCTTCCATGCCCTCTGCCCTCCTCTCCCATGCCCTCTGCTCTCCTCTCCCATGCTTCCATGCCCTCTGCCTTCCTCTCCCATGCCCTCTGCTCTCCTCTCCCATGCTTCCATGCCCTCTGCCCTCCTCTCCATGCCCTCTGAACTCCTCTCCCATGCTTCCATGCCCTTTGCCCTCCTCTCCCAAGCCCTCTGCCCTCCTCTCCCATGCTTCCATGCCCTCTGCCCTCCTCTCCCATGATCTCTGCCCTCCTCTCCCATGCCCTCTGCCCTCCTCTCCCATGCTTCCATGCCCTCTGCCCTCCTCTCCCATGCCCTCTGCCCTCCTCTCCCATGCTTCCATGCCCTCTGCCCTCCTCTCCCATGCCCTCTGCCCTCCTCTCCCATGCTTCCATGCCCTCTGCCCTCCTCTCCCATGCTTCCATGTCCTCTGCCCTCCTCTCCATGCTTCTGTGTCCTCTGACCCTCACTCCCATGCTTCCATGCCCTCTGCCCTCCTCTCCCATGCCCTCTGAACTCCTCTCCCATGCTTCCGTGCCCTCCTCTACCATGCTTCCATGCCCTCTGCCCTCCTCTCCCATGCTTCCATGCCGCTCTGTCCCTCCTCTCCCATGCCCTCTGCCCTCCTCTCCCGTGCTTCCATGCCCTCTGCCCTCCTCTCCCATGATCTCTGCCCTCCTCTCCCATGCCCTCTGCCCTCCTCTCCCATGCTTCCATGCCCTCTGCCCTCCTCTCCCATGCTTCCATATCCTCTGCCCTCCTCTCCCATGCCCTCTGCCCTCCTCTTCCATGCTTCCATGCCCTCTGCCCTCCTCCATGCTTCCATGTCCTCTGCCCTCCTCTCCCATGCCCTCTGTCCTCCTCTCCCATGCTTCCATGCCCTATGCCCTCCTCTCCCATGCTTCCATGCCCTCCTCTTCCATGCTTCCATGCCCTCTGCCCTCCTCCCCATGCCCTCTGCCCTCCTATCCCATGTCCTCTGCCCTCCTCTCCTATGCTTCTGTGTCCTCTGACCCCCCACTCCCATGCTTCCATGCCCTCTGCCCTCCTCTCCCATGCCCTCTGCCCTCCTTTCCCATGCCTCCATGCCCTCTGCCCTCCTCCCCCATGCTTCTGTGTCCTCTGACCCTCACTCCCATACTTCCATGCCCTCTACCCTCCTCTCCCATGGTTCCATGTCCTCTGCCCTCCTCTCCCATGCCCTCTGCCTTCCTCTCCCATGCTTCCGTGTCCTCAGACCCTCACTCCAATGCTCCATGCCCTCTGCCCTCCTCTCCCATGCCCTCTGCCCTCCTTTCCCATGCTTCCATGCCCTCTTCTCCCATGCTTTCATGTCCTCTGCCCTCCTCTCCATGCTTTTGTGTCCTCTGACCCTCTCTGCCATGCTTCCATGCCCTCTGCCCTCCTCTCCCATGCCCTCTGCACTCCTCTCCCATGCTTCCGTGCCCTCTGCCCTCCTCTACCATGCTTCCATGCCCTCTGCCCTCCTCTCCCATGCTTCCATGCCCTCCTCTCCCATGCCCTCCTCTCCCATGCTTCCATGCCCTCTGCCCTCCTCTCCCATGCTCTGCCCTCCTCTCCCATGCCCTCTGCCCTCCTCTCCCATGCTTCCATGCCCTCTGCCCTCCTCTCCATGCTTCTGTGTCCTCTGACCCTCACTCCCATGCTTCCATGCCCTCTGCCCTCCTCTCCCATGCCCTCTGAACTCCTCTCCCATGCTTCCGTGCCCTCCTCTACCATGCTTCCATGCCCTCTGCCCTCCTCTCCCATGCTTCCATGCCGTCTGCCCTCCTCTCCCATGCCCTCTGCCCTCCTCTCCCATGCTTCCATGCCCTCTGCCCTCCTCTCCCATGATCTCTGCCCTCCTCTCCCATGCTTCCATGCCCTCTGCCCTCCTCTCCCATGCTTCCATATCCTCTGCCCTCCTCTCCCATGCCCTCTGCCCTCCTCTTCAATGCTTCCATGCCCTCTGCCCTCCTCCATGCTTCCATGTCCTCTGCCCTCCTCTCCCATGCCCTCTGCCCTCCTCTCCCATGCCCTCTGCCCTCCTCTCCCATGCTTCCATGCCCTCCTCTTCCATGCTTCCATGCCCTCTGCCCTCCTCCCCATGCCCTCTGCCCTCCTCTCCCATGTCCTCTGCCCTCCTCTCCCATGTCCTCTGCCCTCCTCTCCTATGCTTCTGTGTCCTCTGATCCCCCACTCCCATGCTTCCATGCCCTCTGCCCTCCTCTCCCATGCCCTCTGCCCTCCTTTCCCATGCCTCCATGCCCTCTGCCCTCCTCCCCCATGCTTCTGTGTCCTCTGACCCTCACTCCCATACTTCCATGCCCTCTACCCTCCTCTCCCATGCTTCCATGTCCTCTGCCCTCCTCTCCCATGCCCTCTGCCTTCCTCTCCCATGCTTCCGTGTCCTCAGACCCTCACTCCAATGCTTCCATGCCCTCTGCCCTCCTCTCCCATGCCCTCTGCCCTCCTTTCCCATGCTTCCATGCCCTCTTCTCCCATGCTTTCATGTCCTCTGCCCTCCTCTCCATGCTTTTGTGTCCTCTGACCCTCGCTCCCATGCTTCCATGCCCTCTGCCCTCCTCTCCCATGCCCTCTGCACTCCTCTCCCATGCTTCCGTGCCCTCTGCCCTCCTCTACCATGCTTCCATGCCCTCTGCCCTCCTCTCCCATGCTTCCATGCCCTCCTCTCCCATGCTTCCATGCCCTCTGCCCTCCTCTCCCATGCTCTGCCCTCCTCTCCCATGCCCTCTGCCCTCCTCTCCCATGCTTCCATGCCCTCTGCCCTCCTCCCCATGCCCTCTGCCCTCCTCTCCCATGCCCTCTGCCCTCCTCTCCCATGCCCTCTGCCCTCCTCTCCCATGCCCTCTGCCCTCCTCTCCCATGCCCTCTGCTCTCCTCTCCCATGCTTCCATGCCCTCTGCCCTCCTCTACCATGCTTCCATGCCCTCTGCCCTCCCCCCATGCTTCCATGCCCTCTGCCCTCCTCCCCGTGCTCTCTGCCCTCCTCTCCCATGCCCTCTGCCCTCCTCTACCATGCTTCCATGCCCTCTGCCCTCCTCGCCCATGCTTCCATGTCATCTGCCCTCCTCTCCCATGCTTCCATGCCCTCTGCCCTCCTCTCCCATGCCCTCTGCCCTCCTCTCCCATGCTTCAATGCCCTCTGCCCTCCTCCCTCATGCTTCCATGTCCTCTGCCCTCCTCTCCCATGCCCTATGCCCTCCTCTCCCATGCTTCCATGCCCTCTGCCCTCCTCTCCCATGCCCTCTGCCCTCCTCTCCCATGCTTCCATGCCCTCTGCCCTCCTCTCCCATGCCCTCTGCCCTCCTCTCTCATGCCCTCTGCCCTCCTCTCCCATGCTTCCATGCCCTCTGCCCTCCTCTCCCATGCTTCCATGTCCTCTGCCCTCCTCTCCATGCTTCTGTGTCCTCTGACCCTCACTCCCATGCTTCCATGCCCTCTGCCCTCCTCTCCCATGCCCTCTGCCCTCCTCTCCCATGCTTCCATGCCCTCTGCCCTCCTCTCCCATGATCTCTGCCCTCCTCTCCCATGCCCTCTGCCCTCCTCTCCCATGCTTCCATGCCCTCTGCCCTCCTCTCCCATGCCCTCTGCCCTCCTCTCCCATACTTCCATGCCCTCTGCCCTCCTCTCCCATGCCCTCTGCCCTCCTCTCCCATGCTTCCATGCCCTCTGCCCTCCTCTCCCATGCCCTCTGCCCTCCTCTCCCATGCCCTCTGCCCTCCTCTCCCATGCTTCCATGCCCTCTGCCCTCCTCTCCCATGCTTCCATATCCTCTGCCCTCCTCTCCATGCTTCTGTGTCCTCTGACCCTCACTCCCATGCTTCCATGCCCTCTGCCCTCCTCTCCCATGCTTCCATATCCTCTGCCCTCCTCTCCCATGCTTCCGTGCCCTCCTCTACCATGCTTCCATGCCCTCTGGCCTCCTCTCCCATGCTTCCATGCCGTCTGCCCTCCTCTCCCATGCCCTCTGCCCTCCTCTCCCATGCTTCCATGCCCTCTGCCCTCCTCTCCCATGATCTCTGCCCTCCTCTCCCATGCCCTCTGCCCTCCTCTCCCATGCTTCCAGGCCCTCTGCCCTCCTCTCCCATGCTTCCATATCCTCTGTCCTCCTCTCCCATGCCCTCTGCCCTCCTCTTCCATGCCCTCTGCCCTCCCCCATGCTTCAATGTCCTCTGCCCTCCTCTCCCATGCCCTCTGCCCTCCTCTCCCATGCCCTCTGCACTCCTCTCCCATGCTTCCATGCCCTATGCCCTCCTCTCCCATGCTTCCATGCCCTCCTCTTCCATGCTTCCATGCCCTATGCCCTCCTCCCCATGCCCTCTGCCCTCCTCTCCCATGTCCTCTGCCCTCCTCTCCCATGCTTCTGTGTCCTCTGACCCCCACTCCCATGCTTCCATGCCCTCTGCCCTCCTCTCCCATGCCCTCTGCCCTCCTCTACCATGCTCCCATGTCCTCTGCCCTCCTTTCCCATGCCTCCATGCCCTCTGCCCTCCTCCCCCATGCTTCTGTGTCCTCTGACTCTCACTCCCATGCTTCCATGCCCTCTACCCTCACTCCCATGCTTCCATGTCTTCTGCCCTCCTCTCCCATGCCCTCTGCTTTCCTCTCCCATGCTTCTGTGTCCTCAGACCCTCACTCCAATGCTTCCATGCCCTCTGCCCTCCTCTCCCATGCCCTCTGCCCTCCTCTCCCATGCTTCCATGCCCTCTGCCCTCCTCTCCCATGCTTCCATGTCCTCTGCCCTCCTCTCCATGCTTCTGTGTCCTCTGACCCTCACTCCCATGCTGCCAGGCCCTCTTCCCTCCTCTCCCATGCCCTCTGCCCTCCTCTCCCATGCTTCCATGCCCTCTGCCCTCCTCTCCCATGCTTCCATGCCCTCTGCCGTCCTCTCCCATGCCCTCTGCCCTCCTCTCCCATGCCCTCTGCCCTCCTCTCCCATGCTTCCATGCCCTCTGCCCTCCTCTCCCATGCCCTCTGCCCTCCTCTCCCATGATCTCTGCCCTCCTCTCCCATGCCCTCTGCCCTCCTCTCTCATGCTTCCATGCCCTCTGCCCTCCTCTCCCATGCCCTCTGCTCTCCTCTCCCATGCTTCCATGCCCTCTGCCCTCCTCTCCCATGCTTCCACGCCCTCTGCCCTCCTCTCCATGCTTCTGTGTCCTCTGACCCTCACTCCCATGCTTCCATGCCCTCTGCCCTCCTCTCCCATGCCCTCTGAACTCCTCTACCATGCTTCCATGCCCTCTGCCCTCCTCTCCCATGCTTCCATGCCGTCTGCCCTCCTCTCCCATGCCCTCTGCCCTCTCTCCCATGCTTCCATGCCCTCTGCCCTCCTCCTCTCCCATGATCTCTGCCCTACTCTCCCATGCCCTCTGCCCTCCTCTCCCATGCTTCCATGCCCTCTGCCCTCCTCTCCCATGCTTCCATATCCTCTGCCCTCCTCTCCCATGCCCTCTGCCCTCCTCTTCCATGCTTCCATGCCCTCAGCCCTCCTCCATGCTTCCATGTCCTCTGCCCTCCTCTCCCATGCCCTCTGCCCTCCTCTCCAATGCCCTCTGTCCTCCTCTCCCATGCTTCCATGCCCTATGCCCTCCTCTCCCATGCCCTCCTCTTCCATGCTTCCATGCCCTCTGCCCTCCTCCCCATGCCCTCTGCACTCCTCTCCCATGTCCTCTGCCCTCCTCTCCCATGCTTCTGTGTCCTCTGACCCCCCATTCCCATGCTTCCATGCCCTCTGCCCTCCTCTACAATGCCCTCTGCCCTCCTTTCCCATGCCTCCATGCCATCTACCCTCCTCCCCCATGCTTCTGTGTCCTCTGACCCTCACTCCCATGCTTCCATGCCCTCTACCCTCCTCTCCCATGCTTCCATGTCCTCTGCCCTCCTCTCCCATGCCCTCTGCCTTCCTCTCCCATGCTTCCGTGTCCTCAGACCCTCACTCCAATGCTTCCATGCCCTCTGCCCTCCTCTCCCATGCCCTCTGCCCTCCTCTCCCATGCTTCCATGCCCTCTTCTCCCATGCTTCCATGTCCTCTGCCCTCCTCTCCATGCTTCTGTGTCCTCTGACCCTCACTCCCATGCTTCCATGCCCTCTGCCGTCCTCTCCCATGCCCTCTGCACTCCTCTCCCATGCTTCCGTGCCCTCTGCCCTCCTCTACCATGCTTCCATGCCCTCTGCCCTCCTCTCCCATGCTTCCATGCCCTCCTCTCCCATGCCCTCTGCCCTCCTCTCCCATGCTTCCATGCCCTCTGCCCTCCTCTCCCATGCTCTGCCCTCCTCTCCCATGCCCTCTGCCCTCCTCTCCCATGCTTCCATATCCTCTGCCCTCCTCTCCCATGCCCTCTGCCCTCCTCTCCCATGCTTCCATGCCCTCCCCCCATGCTTCCATGTCCTCTGCCCTCCTCTCCCATGCCCTCTGCCCTCCTCTCCCATGCCCTCTGCCCTCCTCTCCCATGCTTCCATGCCCTCTGCCCTCCTCCCCATGCCCTCTGCCCTCCTCTCCCATGCCCTCTGCCCTCCTCTCCCATGCTTCCGTGTCCTCTGACCCCACTCCCATGCTTCCATGCCCTCTGCCCTCCTCTCCCATGCCCTCTGCCCTCCTCTCCCATGCCCTCTGCTCTCCTCTCCCATGCTTCCGTGTCCTCTGACCCCCCACTCCCATGCTCTCTGCCCTCCTCTCCCATGCCCTCTGCTCTCCTCTCCCATGCTTCCATGCCCTCTGCCCTCCTCTCCCATGCTTCCATGCCCTCTGCCCTCCTCTCCCATGCCCTCTGCCCTCCTCTCCCATGCCCTCTGCCCTCCTCTCCCATGCCCTCTGCCCTCCTCCCCCATGCTTCCATGCCCTCCTCTTCCATGCTTCCATGCCCTCTGCCCTCCTCCCCATGCTCTCTGCCCTCCTCTCCCATGCCCTCTGCCCTCCTCTCCCATGCTTCCATGCCCTCCTCTTCCATGCTTCCATGCCCTCTGCCCTCCTCCACATGCCCTCTGCCCTCCTCTCCCATGCCCTCTGCCCTCCTCTACCATGCTTCCATGCCCTCTGCCCTCCTCGCCCATGCTTCCATGTCATCTGCCCTCCTCTACCATGCTTCGATGCCCTCTGCCCTCCTCGCCCATGCTTCCATGCATTCTGCCCTCCTCCCCATGCCCTCTGCCCTCCTCCCCATGCCCTCTGCCCTCCTCTCCCATGCCCTCTGCCCTCCTCTACCATGCTTCCATGCCCTCTGCCCTCCTCGCCCATGCTTCCATGTCATCTGCCCTCCTCTCCCATGCTTCCATGCCCTCTGCCCTCCTCTGCCCTCCTCAAACATGCTTCCATGTCATCTGCCCTCCTCTACCATGCTTCGATGCCCTCTGCCCTCCTCGCCCATGCTTCCATGCCCTCTGCCCTCCTCTCCCATGTTTCCATACCCTCTGCCCTCCTCTCCCATGCCCTCTGCCCTCCTCTCCCATGCCCTCTACGCTCCCTGCTCCCGGTACTCACCATGCTGCTGAGTTCTCTGCTGCAGTAGCTGCACCCACTGATGACTGAGGTCTCGGTCCTGGGCTGTGAACAGGAGCGTCTCCAGGGACCACTGCCGCTTCTTGCCCCTCTTCACGTAGAACACTGAGGGGACAAGGGAGTCAGTGACCAATGGGCACAGTGAGAACAAGATGAGTCAGTGACCAATGAGCACAGTGAGAACAAGAAGAGCCAGTGGCCAATGAGAACACCGAGAGCAGGAAGATGAGTCAGTGAGCACTGGAGAAACACTGAGGGTCAGAAGGGGGTCCAGGCAGGTGAGGCATTCTTAGGGAACCTTCAGGCCTCAGCAGGGAATTCAGAGGAAAGCCTCAGAACCCTTAAGGCAGACGTCCCAGTGGAGGGTCAGGTCCTGAGGATAGAAACCTCAAAGGAGTCTGAGAACCTGAGGGCAGAAGCCTCAGGGCATGGACTCAGCATCCCCTGGGCCCGGTGCTGGGGAAGGGAGAGGCCATCCTCAGGGGAAGCCTCTGGGCCCGAGGACAGAAACCTCAAGGGAGTTTCGGGACCTCAGGGCAGAAGCCTCAGGGGAAGCCTCAGGGCCTGAGGATGGAAACCTCAAGGGAGTCTCGGGACCTTAGGGGGGAAGCATAAGGGCCTGGACACAGCATCCCCTGGTCCCGGTGGTGGGGAGGGGAGAGGCCATCCTCAGGGGAAGACTCAGGGCCTGAGGATAGAAACCTCAAGGGAGTCTCTGGACCTGAGGGCTGAAGCCTCAGGGGAAGGCTCAGGGCCTGGACACACTGGGCTGGAGGAGGGGAAGGGGGGGGGGGGCCGAGCACAGCAGCCTCAGGAGAAGCTTCGCGGGATGAAGAGTGCACCCCCCAGGGGCCCTTGATGGGGAGGGGCCAGAGCCCGAGCACCCTCGTGGCGCAGCCTCCTCCCCTGCTCCCTGAGCTGGTGCTTTCATCTCACGCCTTTGTGTCCCTCATTGGCTGCTCCATCGGTCCCTCTAATGAACACATTTTGATGGTTTTCAGTCACTCAGTGTTGAGTGACTGCTCTGCTCGGAGCCCTCCACTTCGGCGACTCCACCCCAGATTTCACTTTATTTATTCTCTATCTTGATGAAGGAACTAGAACATTCTGTAGCGCCTCGAGTTACTGACGAGCTTTAAATGGGCCAGTACTCACAGGCACTGAGGGGCTTATTTATGGGCCCTCGCGTCTAGGTATATGCGTCACTTTGTAAACCCCTGCGCCACATTATACCTGCGTCGGCTATAATGTATGCGGGGGGGCGTTCCGACGCAAGAAAGGGTCGTAGAAGTGACGCAGTGAAATCTATGAGATTTCACTGCGCCACTTCTAGGACGCAAATGCGTCAATATTTACGCCTGCCTCACAGCAGACGTAAGACTGACGCAGGCACATTTAACATGGGACTTGCCCATGTGTAATGATCCATTGCTGGACTTGCGTCACTTTTGTGACACTCCAGCAATGCGTCATTTTTGCGCCTACAGATGCGTCAGAAATACTGACGTATCTGTAACTCCTTGCGACATGATGCGTCATACTGTAAATATCACGCATCATTGGTGTCGCAAGGAGGGCGCAATGAAAAGTGACGCATCGCTGTTTTCTCGCAGCAATGCGTCAATTTTCATAAATGAGGGCCTGAGTACTCACACTTCGTTACGCTGAGAGGGACAGTACCAGCCCTTCTCGACAGGGGGCAAACTGTAGTAGTGCAGAGGTCCTCTGGGTAGGGAGTATCGGTACTTCTACACCCCCCGGCTGAAAAGCTCCGCTGTCCTGCAGACACCCCAGTATCTTTAAAGAATAAGCATTGGTAAAGTCAATAGGCTTTGGGACCTATTGGTTTTGCCATGGTTTTTAGTGATGTTGTCATAGCATCCCTGATGTGCAGAGTGGCTAAACAGAAAAAAGGGGCTATGATGGGGGATCTGTGGCCGCGTGATACTGTAGGTGAGAACATGCATCACCACACATGCACGGACCTACAAAATGTCAGGACCGTTTAAAAAAAAAATATATATATATATATATATTATCTACTGGCGGTCGCCAGTAGATAGTTATAGTTAGGACCTATTTTCCATAGGAAATCCGCAACATTCTATTTGAAATAACTCTTGCGCCGGTTGACGAATCTTCGCGAAAGCTTCCAACTTGTTGGGGCGCTCCGCTCCGCTCCTAGCCTGAAAGTCTCGGGTTGATTCGTCAAGCGGGGGCCGAGAAAAGGGGGTCCCAAAACACGTTTTGCCCATTCATTTTTCCATAGGATCCTTTCATCGCGGCTACAGCCCGAACTGCTGAACGGAATTACACCAAATTTGGCAAAGAGGTAGCCCTTGGTTCAGTGTCGTGCCTTTTGCTTAAATGGTGTAAATCCGTTCAGTAGTTTCTGAGAAAATCACAAATAAAATCACATATATATCTATGGCCGAGTAGGGTCCGCGTACCCTCCCGATCACGAGCTGCATGCTAATTGGCTGTCAACACTCCAAATCAGGAAGTGTTGGCAGACATTTTGTCCTCGGTAGAACCGAGGACAGAAACAGAGTGCGCAAAGCGCAAAAGAGGGCAGGGTAGAAACACCTAGGTCTGCTCAGGGGGTCCTACAAGGACCCCCTGGGCAGAAAAAGCATTAAAAAAATCGGCGGGATGTGCTTAGGTGCGCAAATCCCGGCGTACAAAAGAATCGAGCGCGGTCTCCGCGCTTCGATGCTACTCTGCCCCGGGTGGGCCAAGTCCCGGGGGCATGCGGGGGGTGGGTTTATAGTTAATGGGGGCCCCCCAAGCCCCGGGGACCGCCACCCCCCGGGGCTTTCTAATAAAAATGGTGCGGGAGGGCTCTGAGCCCTCCCGCAGCCCCGGGGACCGCCACCTCCCCGGGGCACTAAAAATTTTTAAATGGGGGTCCGTTTCGGACCCTCGAAGCCACGGGACCACCACCTCCCGGGGCTTTGCAGAAGTGGGGAGGGGGCCGCGCGGCCCCCTCCTGGAGCCAGTGATGGCCCTGGGGACCGCCACCCCCAGGGCCGGCTCCTGCAGTGTCCCGGGTGCCTACCCCGGGACACTGCTGTTTGCAATGGCAGGGACGGGAGCCTCGCGGCTCCCGTCCTGCCATTGCAAACTGCTTTGCTTCATTGAAGCGAGAGCAGGCTTCAATGAAGCAAAGCAGATTGCTTTCCATAAGGGAGCTGCATGTCAGCAGCTCCCTATGCGAAAGCAATGCCGGCTCCCGCAGGACGCGGGGAGCCGGCGGGACCGTGCGGGATTGGGGACCCCCACGGTCCCCAACGTGTGGCCAGGCCCGGGGATGGGGTCCCCAGGGCCATTAGTGGCCCGGGAGGGGGCCACGCAGCCCCCTCCCAAAATAAGTAATTAAAAAAAAAAGGATGCAAAGGCCGGCCCGGGGATGGGGTCCCCGGGGCCTTTAATGGCCTGAGGAGGGGGCCACGCAGCCTCCCTCCAAATATTTATTTTTATTAAAAAGAGGGCATGCCCCGGGGATGGGGTCCCCGGGCAAATACAGGCCCAGGAAGGGGGCCAGCGGACCCCTTCCCGTTTAAAAAAAATAAAGAACAGCCTCAGGCCCCGGGGATGGGATCCCGGGGACAAAAGTGGACGAGGAAGGGGCCACGCAGCCCCTCCCATAAAAAAAGAAGCAAAAAAACAGCATCGTGCCGGAGGCCCGCCCCCTCCCTGCAGCACTCTGCAAACGCGCCCCCTGGCACGTTGTAAGAAGGAAGTAATTCCCCTTGAATACTGGGGGTCCCTGAGGGCCAACTAGCCCACTGGGAATCTCCAGTATGCGCCAGGGGCTGCGTTGCAGAGAGGTGTACAGAGGCCACGCCCCTTTACACCTCTGTGCAACGCAGCTCTGTGGCGCTTTTGGAGCTACATGGTGTGCTAGTTGGACTCCAGGGACCCTCAGGATTCAAGGGGACTTAATCCCCCAACTTAAAACGCGCCACGGGGTGCGTTTGCACAGTGGTGAAGGAGGGCGGGGCTTCAGGTGACATGTGTGCAAACAGGCCCCTTGGCGCGTTTTAAGATGGGGAATCAAATCCCTTCAATCCTGAGGGTCCTGGGGCCAACTAGCCCAACAGGTACGTCCAGAAAGCGCCACAGAGCTGCATTGCAGAGAGGTGCAAAAGGGGCGTGGCCTCTGAACACCTCTCTGCAACGCAGCTCCTGGCGCATACTGGAGGTACAGGGTGGGCTAGTTGGACCCCAGGGACCCTCATGATTCAAGGGACTTAATCCCCAACTTAAAACGCGCCACGGGCGCGTTTGCACAGATGTCACCTCAGGCCCCGCCCCTCCCTTCACCATTGTGCAAATATTCCTCTAAAATCAGCAGAACTACGAATTCCTATTTACTCACCTGTTATCAGGAGAGACCTCAGTGCTGCATCTTTGAGCCCAGTACTGATCCTGAAAAGTAATTTTAACCGTACTTACCAGTAACTTGAATTTCCTTCCATAGGCTAACATTGACTGGTTTCACTTGGAAATTCTTCTAAGTGTGGAGTTTTGGAACTTTATAATATTCCTCTAAAATCAGCTGAACTACGAATTCCAATTTACTCACCTGTTATCAGGAGAGACCTCAGTGCTGCATCTTTGAGCCCAGTACTGATCCTGAAAAGTAATTCTAACCGTACTTACCAGTAACTTGTATTTCCTTCCATAGGAATCCATTGTCTGGTTTTCAACAGAAAAGTTTCAAAGTGTCGATTTTCACAAACTACAAATATTCCTTAAAAATCGCCTGTATTACTTAAACGCATTCTTTCAACTGTTTACAGGAGATGCACCAGTTCTGGATCCAGGATCCACCACTGAGTAAGAAAAAGTAACGATAACACTACTTACCTGATAAGTGAATTTCCTCCCATAGGATAACATTGGTGATTCTATGTGAAAAAGTTTCTGTCAACTTTTAAAATACAATAATATTCCTTAAAAATCACTACTGTAACCAAAACGCTTTTACTCAACTGTTTACAGGAGATGTCCCAGGACTGAATCTAGGATCCAGTCCTGTGGTTAGAAAAGTAATCCATAAAGTAACTAATTGCATTTAACTTGAAATTCACATTGAGCTCAATGTTGCATTGTGTTTGAAATTGTGTTGCCCATTGCAACAACTGTAACTACTGTACTTAAACGTTTTTGCCTATTTGCAAAGTATTTAAACTAAAGTAATTCATTCTGAGAAAGTATATTTTGTAATGTAATGTATAATGTAATTACAATGTATTTTAAAAAATAAAATATCTAAAAATAAATAGTTTAAAAAAATGTAGTAAATCAGTATAAAAAAATAAATATAACAATTAATACATTTAAAAATTGTCATTTACAAAACCTTTGAAATTCTCTGAAAAAACCATAGGTTTCAGACATGTTATAGTTAGGAATTAGCATTTAAAAACCTTTGAAATTCACTGAAAAAACCATAGGTTTTAGGGACAGTTATAGTTAGTTGGACATTGCACTCGTACAAAACCCGTGAAATTCCCCCGTTATAGTTAGTTCAGGTAACTATAACTCGCGCCCCGCAATGCACTGCTGATGACGTCACATATTACATCACTCATGACATGGTCAGTGACATCACTGATGACATCACTGATGACATCTCAAATGACATCACTGATGACATCACTGATGACATCATCCACGTGATAATCTGATGCACCTCCTCACACCCTAATATAACCTTTGATACATCCACTCTAAATTACAGACTGCCATTCGCAAAACCATAGACACTCCAACACCAATAACTACATACCCACTCACACACACATCCACTCACTCACCCGTACAGTCACTCATACTTACGGTCACTCAGTACAGGACTATCATATGCACTCATACTCCTATATAGACACTCAAACACCGCCACTCATCCATAGAGGTACTCACACACCTAGTCAGTCATGCAAAAATTAAACACACTGCCATTTACTCGCCTATACAGTTATACACACACCAGCTCACTTACTCATACAAATACTAGCACATTCTTACGCTCTCATACAATCACTGATACAAGCACACACTCATCCATACAGTCACTCTCACAATCACACACTCTCACTTATAGCTATTTATATACTCCAACACACATATATACTGCCTTTCACATATGTAGTTACTCACACATGTACCACTGGGACATACATTCACTCACTAACACACTCTTACACACACTTACCCACCCATACAGTCTATCACAGATGCACTCTTGAAACCATCCACCCAGTGAATCACCCACTCACACATCTATGCACAGAGTCGCACACACCCCACCCACACAAACACTCAGGCACCCATACAGATACTCAGACAACCAATCAATAACTCATATAGGCACTCATGTAGCTATTCACAAACCCATGCAGCCACTTACACAGCAACAGACAGACGGATACAGACATTCACCCAGTTTAGTCACTAACCCATGCATTCAGTAAGATACGTTTAATCACTCACTTATAGAGTTAGTCACGCACCTACTAAATCATCCATACAGACACTTACACACCCACTCATTCTTCAATACGCCTTTCCCTATATATATTAAAAATATTTAAACTTTACAGAAACACACAGTCACTGCATGATGTCATCAGTGATGTCATTTGAGATGTCATCAGTGATGTCATCAGTGATGTCACTGACCATGTCATGAGTGATGTAATATGTGACGTCATCAGCAGTGCATTGCGGGCGCGAGTTATAGTTACCTGAACTAACTATAACGGGGGAATTTCACGGGTTTTGTACGAGTGCAATGTCCAACTAACTATAACTGTCCCTAAAACCTATGGTTTTTCAGTGAATATATATAGTATTTTTTTTTTACTGGTCCAAAAGGGATTGGTAAACAAAAAAAGTAGTGCAAAGCGTTTTTTTTCTCAAAAGCAGATGGAGGCAGTAACACGGAGAGTGTGGGTGGGATAAGTGCACGCATAAGAGAGCAACGTGAAGCGGGGAAGAAGCACATGGGTGAGGGAGCAACATGAGGGTAGAGAGAAGTACATAGGCAAGAGAGAGCAACACGAGTGCAAGTGGGGGAGAGAAGCACATGACAGAGACAGCTGGAATAGACATGCACTCTTGTTGAGTGCTTTAGGAAAAAGAAAAATAGTTCCCTAAAAGTGAGCAGTAGAAGAACACAAGTAAAGGGGCTCTGCTCCAGGGCAAAGACAGACATAAGATAGAGAAGGCAAGTCATCAAATAAGAAACAAGCAAATAAGAGTACCAATAATACCAACCAATGGTAGCAATGGGTGGGCTTTAAGCCCATTGTAAGATCTTGTAAGCGGACAATGAGTCTTTTGCACCAGACAGCTGCGCTGTCACGTAGGCTTTACCTAAAAAGAACCTTAGCCCTCCCGAGATACCCATTAGCCGTCAACCCTCCTGGTTTTCATCATCCTAGCAGACCCTTTACATTTGTTCTTCATATGTTGATGATGTCACCTTGCGTCGGTGGCCTTGTAGGGTCAGCATCCTTAAGTGTAGCTCATATCTGCTTCACCAGGAGCCGTGCTCAATTCCCTGCCAGGTTTGTGTTGGCAGCGGAATCATTTCTTTTTTTGGTGTTTGACCCCATTCTGGCTCCAGGCGACAGTAACCACCACCTATGGTGGATCTGAACGAAGGGCGCAGTTCTGCAGCTCTGCCTCAGTTGCCATCGCTGGGGCCATCTTGGATTGGGCTGCCAGCGCACTGGATCTTGTCTTCCCATGGTTGGTTACGCGACATGATCAGGTAGTCATGGATCTGCTCGGCTTGGAGCAAGGAGCCGAGAGATTTTTTAAGCAGACTCAGGATGCGTCGAAGTGCTGCTTGTAACTGACTATTTTTACTAGTGGTAATTTTGAATAAAAACAGAAAGGGGCGGGTTCCCCGCTGTTTGCCTATGGAGGGAAAGCGCTCTCCTGCGAGTGTGGAGGTGACCTCACCTGTCTGGTGCTCAACTGATGAGTCAGGTGGGCATTTGTGGCTTTTTTTAGGCCCAGTTAAAGGATTTAATAACGTTTGAACGTTATTAGCACAGATAAAACCCGTAAGCAGGATTTGTTGAGGTCCCTCGTCTCTTGGTCTTCATCTGGGTTTTCCCCTGGCCCCGAGAAGGCTCTTGACCCATCAGCATTACCAGATCCCAGAGGGAGGTTTGTGGATAAAGAGGGGTTGGATCCGGGCCTTTCCTAACCGAGGGGGAATGTCGCCTTCCTACGGAACATGGGAAGGATTCCTTTGGTAGCTCTGCTCTTGGTTCCCCCTTCCGCTGGCTTTCTGCTAGATCCCTGCCTATGATCATGCTTGTTAAGGAGGCCATGCAACCGGAGAGGGAGTAGATGGACAAGGCCGCTTCCACACTTTCTAACCAGGATGTACCCCGTGGAGGTTGCAGTTTCTCTTCTAACTGTGGTGATAGATCGAGGGCTTCCAAACCTGGAAAAAATGTCATTTGTGCTTACAGAGGAGTCGTTCCCTTCGGAGGTTGTAGATAGGACGTTGGACGGGGCCTGCGAAACGCCTACTCGGGAGTGAACTTGTGCAAGAGGGCTTCATCATATTCCTCTTATGCTTCTCAGAGTTTGGTCAGACTGCCTTTCTCTTTCATCGGCTGTCTTGGCGGGCGAAGATTGCGAGGAACCCCTGACCATGATGGAGTCACTTGCCCAATTTTTGGCTCATGGATTTTTCAAAACCGTAACAGCCATTGCTTTTCCTTCTGAAGCATCGACTGTTTGGACCCATGATTGGACGGCGAAGGGTCTCCAAAAATCAGTTGTGCTTCATCTAACTTTCTCGGGTTGCTCCTTGTTCCTTCGCAAGCCTTTCAAAAACAGAAAGCATTCTTTACCTTTCAGTTCAGCAGTGAATGGTTCTGAGTCGTTCGAGCCCTCCTTCAAGTCTAGGGCTGAGTAATGTCACTGTCAGCGACAGGCATCGAACGAACCTAGAGGCGCTGCAAGTGAGTTCAGAGGCAGCAATGAAGATTCTTCATCTAAATCACCTTCAGATTTTTTCCTCTAACCAAATCGCTCCTAACACTCACAGTGTCTATGCCTCAGGCCTTGCTTCGCACCGGTTGAAGGAAACCGAGATCCTTTCTAAGGAGCTGGAGTCAGATCACTTCAGACATCTGGGGTTTTGTCATCGTCAAAGGGGGAACAGGATCAAATCCTCTACAGATTTGGGTTCTCTTGTAACTCCTTGGCCCCACTCGCTGAAGAAACAAGAGGCTTTGATCTCAGAGATGCAATCTGTTTTGGATCAGAGAGCCTTCACTCCAGTTCCCAAAGAAGAACAGGCCATGGGTGTGCATTCTCTTGTCTTACTAGTACCAACGTTTTCAGGGGGGTTTCATTGAGTCGTCAACTTGAAGTGTGCCAATCAGTTTGTCCGAACAACCCATTTCAAGATAGACACTTCTGAGACTATAAGCGGCCAATCTTGCGATGAGAATTTTAGGTGGCTTGGATTTGGAAAATGCTTGTATATAAGCGTTCCCCATTTGACTTCCTCATCAAAAGTCCCTACGTTTGCACTTCTGTCCAATCTCTCTCAGTTCAAGGTCCGCAACTTCATCATGAAACCCACCTTGAAGGTCTTCTCCAGGCGCATAGCATCCCTTCACAGCAATGGAACTGTTATGTTATGCAGATTTGTATAGCGCTTATCACCCGAGGGGTATCCAGGCACTCAAGTGGTGCAGTCCTTGGCAGATGTACAGACTGTTTGCAAGCTCCTGTCCTCACTGTGGCTCCTGATCAACCTGAAGAAATCAGGACTGTGACCAACTCAGGGCCTTCAATTCACTGAGGCAGATGTGGGAATGGTATCCTGATCTCAGGAGCAGCCGTTCTCACTTGACGGCCTTGCTGTGTCTCCAGCCAGCTCCGGCTCACAGCGGGATGCATGTCCAAGAGGAGAGGGTGAGCTGCTCTCCCTTTGTCAGGGGGTGGATGTGCTTCTGTCTTCAGGATTGCTGGGTCTTTACTTCCTCGTGTTTTATGCTTTCTTCTAGTTTTCCACAGTTTTGTTGTTCTGTTTCTCACTTTGGGCTCTGTGTTGAGATATATTCTCTGGTAGTGGGGCCCAACCGCTCGTCTTTACCAGCTAAAGATTCTTGTGACGGAGGAGATTGCTCAGGAACCACGACCCGATGGTTCCAGCACATCTGGAGAAGGGGTTCTCCTTGCGTGGCTGAAATTGTCCTTCTGGTTTCCCACACTAACCCTCTTAATTTGGAACAGGTTGACTTGTACATCCTGGATGTTTGCAGGGCTGGGGCTGTGTCTATCCATTTAGAAAGGCTGTCTTTCCATAGGTGTAACAATCTCTTTGTGAACTTTGGTGGGGCACAGAAAGGTTTTTTTTTCTCTTTCTACCTTGAGCCTCTGGATGAGGGCAACCATTTGTTTTGGCTGTGACCTCTCAGGTAAGGAGTTACCTGCACATATTCAAGGATGTTCCACTACAGGTGTGACTGCCTCGTGAGATGAGGTGTGAGGGGTCTCATTAGCACACTGATGTTAAATCTTAATTTCCTCTGACATTTGGCAATTGGGTTTTATCTGCTCTCTCAAAACTGGTGATTGAGATATTTTTCATAACAGTACACTCATGGTGTCACGTGTTTTCCGTTTATGACTTCTGTATTGTTTCTTTTGCGCAAAGCTGCTGTCTGGCTTGTGTATGCCCTCACTTCCGACAACGGGGAAGGGAAATGAGTTGGTAAAGTTCAGATTACTTCGGTAATCCCGTTTTCCTTCCTTGTCCCAGGCCTTACTCCCCCCGCCTCCCTCTTGATCACAGCTTCAGCCTTGGCGTGGGTTGGTGTTCCAGTACGATTGATGGGCAAGAAGACCTTCTATGGGGTATCACAGGAGGGGTAAGAGTCTTTCTTTAAGACACCGCTTTAAAGTGTGTCTGCAGGAGGTGTCTTTGTCACACATAAAGACAGGAACAAGGAGGAAAAAAATCAGAGTTAGAGGACCACCCGAAGGATCTGAGCATTTCAAGCAATGGGAATTGATACTTGAGAAAATACAAAAATTGTAACAAGAAAAAAAGCCTGAAATAATGTATTCAAATAAATCAATTTAGTTACAAAATGAACAAACAGTATTTCTGTAGAAGTGCACTCCTCCCTGGTGACAGAAGTGCCCCCCTCCAACCACCCTCTTGTGCACCCTGAAGCTGGGGGCACGTGGCGCTGTGCAGCCCCTTCCCCTGTCACTCTCTGCTCACCCGTGAACTGGTTCTCTGGTATGGAGGGTCGTGGGTCTAGGTCCGAGACATCCCTCTTGCCCAGACAGACCTGGACGACCTCGGTGACCGGCATGCGGAAGCTCTGACCTGCAACGGAGAGGAAGAGAAGTGAGTATCCTGCCAGAAGGACAGAGCACGCCTACATCAGGATCGAAGCTAGTGACAGGAGTCTGACTCTGGCCCTGACACACTCTGCTCTCTGTCCTGTACATGAGGCAGGCTCCCCCAGCAGGGGTGGGTGTATGATGGGCACTGCTGGAGCAGAGTCAGAACTGTCCAGAAGCGGGTTCCTGCAGCTACTCTTGAGCTGACCCACCCGCCTACCACTGAGACCCCTCCTTCCTTAGACCACCCAAGTCCTACTGGGAGCTCTCCCAGCTTTCAAAGTCACACCAGGCTTACTCCGCCCACTCCTGCCCCCACACTCGCCTATTATGACGGCTTCACCTCCAATCTGACACAGTGACATCATAGACTTCTAATCTGTAATAGTGACATCATAGACTTCTAATCTGATATAGTGACATCATAGACTTCTAATCTGATATGACGCCATAGACCTCTACTGTGATATAGTGATGTCACAGACCTCCAGTCTAATACAGTGACATCATAGACTTCTAATCTGATACAGTGACATCATAGACTTCTAATCTGATATAATGACGCCATAGACCTCTACTGTGATATAGTGATGTCACAGACCTCAAGTCTGATACAGTGACATCATAGACTTCTAATCTGATACAGTGACATCATAGACTTCTAATCTGATATAATTACACCATTGACCTTTACTGTGATATAGTGACATCACAGACCTTGTCTGATATAGTGACATTATAGACCCCAATCTGATATAGTGGCATCACAGAACCCAATCTGATATGAACGCCATAGACTTCTAATGTGATATAGTGACATCACTGACCTCCAGTCTGATATAGTGACGTCCCAGACCTGTAATCTGATATGACGTCACAGACCTCCAGTCTGACAAAGTGACATCATAGACCCCCAATCTGATATAATGATGTCATAGACCTCTAATGTGACATAGTGATGTCACAGACCTCCAGTCTGATATAGTGACATCATAGACCCCAATCTGATATACTGATGTCATAGACCTCTAATGTGACATAGTGATGTTACAGACCTCCAGTCTGATATAGTGACATCATAGACCCCAATCTGATATAGTGAAGTCACAGACCTCCAGTCTGATCTAGTGACACCATAAACTTCTAATCTGATATAGTGACATCACAGACCTCGTCTGATATAGTGGTGTCACAACCTGTAATCTGTTCAATGAGCCATAGACCTCCAGTGTGATACAGTGACATCATAGATCACCAATCTGATATAATGACGCCATAGACTTCTAATCTGTAATAGTGACATCATAGACCCTTAATGTGATATAGTGACGTCACAGAACCCAATTTGATACAGTGACATCATAGACTTCAAATCTGAAATAATGACGTCACAGACCTATAATCTGATACAATGATGTCATAGACCTCCAGTCTGATACAGTTCTTCTGTTTCTATGCATGCCCAGGGGCGAGGCACGTCACTGCGACCGATGCAGACTTTGCTGTGTCCGGCTCTGCTCACTGCCCCTCTGCACAGGACAGTGTGGCTCGAGCTGTTGTGACCCTTGCCTAGATCAACAAACTCTTCAGTGGAGACAAGAGGGGCTCTCTGGATCACCCCCACCAGTGGTACAAGGTCCGGCAGACCTGCCTTTACCCCACACTCACCCCACCAATCCTGGTGAGGTGGAACATTACAGCAACCCCGACTCTCACGTGGAGAAGGGAGGTGGAACCCCTGTCCAGGGGTGGCGAGAGAGCTGAAGCCAGCAGCAGATCCTGATTGGCTGAAAGCCTGACTGTGTGCTGGCATTATGGGATGGCTGCCAAGTCTTTAAATACAATGAAAAAAGTGGGAGGTCCTCTAAAAGGGATGGACCAAGAAGCGAAACTAGCAATCCTTTCCAGGGGCGTGGCCTAGGAATGAAGGGTGTGGCCTAAAACATAAGATCTACAATGTTATGCTTCCCACAGCATCCCAGCTAGCTGACTAGCACATCTGTGCCTCTGGGTCAGCTTTCTGGTATTGCATCCGACATATCACAGGCTAACAGACATGCCCCTGAAAGGAGAGAAACGTGTGTGCTTGTAGACAATAAATGAGTAACAATTATTTTGTTGTGAAGGATTAGAATCCAAAGGGGAATATTTAGGAGGAAGTGGATGAGCGCGGTGTTAGCCTTCCTGGCTTAACGCCGCGCTCCCCTACGTCTGAAACACAGGGCTGCACCGTATTTACAAGGATACGGTTTAGCCCTGCGTTTACCCCTGCGCTGGCGCTATATTTAGCAGCCTAGCGCCAACGCAGTCACCCTTGCACCATAGTGCAAGGGTGTCTGCGTTGAGGGGAAGATTGTTTATGTGCAGAAAGGTGTCCCTTCCTGCACATAAACAATCTTTAAATGGCTTTTGTCACACATAGAAGTTACTAAATGTAATTTTTTTAAAAGATTGTTTATGTGCAGGAAGGGTCACCTTCCTGCACCTAAACAATCAATGGCCTTTGATGTTTCTATGTGTGCTGCACAAAGCAGCGCCCATGGAAACAGCAAAAACAAGGAGAAATAAAGCATGTTTCGCCTGTTTAAGACCAGGTTTCCCCTGGTCTTAATTTCAGAGCTGCCTCCTATTTACGCTGCCCTTGTAATGGCACTTGAGTTGTTACAACCGCTTTGTAATGGTAATGCGTTGTAATTTTAATGCGTTGTAACTGCCGCGTTGTAATGGCTGTTTCCCTTTTTACAGTCATTCTTCAGAAATCGGACATTGTTTCATTAGGGATATCCTTCAATGCCAGTTTTTCATTATTGCCAGGTCCCCCCCCCACTTAAAGCCCCAGTGGCTGGTCTGACTGTCACTATAGGAACAGAGAGGCTGGCGTCATGGAGCCCTGGTCATCAGGGGACAGGATTGTCCACCTGAAAAGATACAACTGGCTTTGGTTGGTTCTCTTCAAATATCCAAGTGCTGCACCATTCAAGATGCACCAACTGCAACATAAGCAACACCAGTTGTAAATATAAACTGGCCCTGTCCACCCTTCCCCCCGGTGCCACTGTGCGTCAGCACCGAGCAGAACAGACAAGGGCACGAACCGGCTCCAGTATTTACGGTAAGAGCCGGCTGATTCTTGTACCTGAGAAGGGGGTGGGGGAGAAGGGGCCTGTGAGCCGAGCAGCTGCAGCGAGCACACCTCAGCAGAGGAGCTGCAGTGAGCACACCTGAGCCAACGAGCTGCAGTGAACACACCTGAGCCGGGCAGCTGCAGTGAGAACACCTGAGCCGAAGAGCTCCAGCAAGCACACCTGAGCCAATTTGCTGCAGAGAGCACACCTGAGCCAATGAGCTGCAGTGAGCACACTTGAGCAGGGCAGCTGCAGTGAGAACACCTGAGCCGAGCTGCAGAGATCACACCTGAGCCAAGCAGCTACAGTGAGCACACCAGAGCAAATGAGCTGCAGTGAACACACCCGAGCCGGGCAGCTGCAGCGAGAACACCTGTTCAGAGGAGCTGCAGCAAGCACACCTGAGCCAACGAGCTGCAGAGAGCACACCAGAGCCGGGCAGCTGCAGTGAGCACACCTGAGCCGACGAGCTGCAGAGAGCACACCTGAGCCGGGCAGCTGCAGTGAGCACACCTGAGCCGACGAGCTGCAGTGCGCACACCTGAGCTGAGGAGCTGCAGTGAACACACCTAAGCCGAGGAGCAGCAGTGCGCACACCTGAGTAGAGGAGCTGCAATGAGAACACCCGAGCAGAGGAGCTGCAGTGAGAACACCCGAGCAGAGGAGCTGCAGTGAGACCACCTTAGCCGGGCAGCTGCAGTCAGAACACCTGAGCCGGGCAGCTGCAGTGAGAACACCTGAGCCGGGCAGCAGCAGTGAGAACACCTGAGCCGGGCAGCAGCAGTGAGAACACCTGAGCCGTGCAGCTGCAGTGAGAACACCTGAGCCGTGCAGCTGCAGTGAGAACACACCTGAGCTGGGTAGCTGCAGTGAGAACACCTGAGCAGAGGGGCTGCAGTGAGAAAACCTAAGCCGAGGAGCTGCAGTGAGACCACCTGAGCAGAGGAGCTGCTGTGAGCACACCCAAGCCGGGCAGCTGCAGTGAGCACACCTGAGCAGAGGAGCTGCAGTGAGAGAACATAAGCCGAGGAGTTGCAGTGAGACCACCTGAGCAGAGGAGCTGCAGCGAGAACACCTGAGCCAGGCAGCTGCAGTGAATACACCTGAGCCAGGCAGCTGCAGTGAGAACACCTGAGCAGAGGAGCTGCAGTGAGAAAACCTGAGCCGGGCAGCTGCAGTAAACACACCTGAGCCAACGAGCTGCAGTGAGCACACCTGAGCCAAGGAGCTGCCATGAGCACACCTGAGCCAACGAGCTGTAGTGATACCACCTGAGCCAACGAGCTGCAGTGAGCACACCTGAGCCAAGGAGCTGCAGTGAGCACACCTGAGCCGAGCAGCTGCAGTGAGCACACCTTAGCTGAGCAACAGCAGTGAGCACACCTGAGGCGAGGAGCTGCAGTGAGCACACACGAGGTGGGGAGCTGCAGGGAGTATAACTGAGCAGCTGCAGTGAACCACCTGAGCAGGGCAGCTGCAGTGAGCAAACCCGAGCCAAGCAGCTGCAGTGAGCACACCCGAGCCAAGCAGCTGCAGTGAGCACACCCGAGCCAAGCAGCTGCAGTGAGCACACCCGAGCCAAGCAGCTACAGTGAGCACACATGAGCAGAGGAGCTAAAGTGATACCACCTGCGCCAACAAGCTGCAGTGAGCACACCTGAGCCGACAGGTAGCAGTGAGCACACTTGAGCCGAGAAGCTGCAGTGAGCACTCCTGAGCCAAGAAGCTGCAGTGAGCACACATGAGCCGGGCAGCTGTTGTAGCACTCCTGAGCCGAGAAGCTGCAGCGAGCACTCCTGAGCCGAGAAGCTGCAGTGAGCACACATGAGCCGAGCAGCTGCAGTGAGCACACATGAGCCGAGCAGCTGCAGTGAGCAGACCCAAGCCAAGCAGCTGCAGTGAACACACATAAGGCAAGGAGCTGCAGTGAGACCACCTGAGCCAACGAGATGCAGTGAGCACACCTACATCGAAGAGCTACAGTGAGCACACCTGAGCTGAGTAGGCTGTAGTGAGCACATCCGAACACTAGCAGTGAGCACACCTGAGTGAGGCAACTGCAGTGAGCACACCTGACTTGAGCAGACCTGAGTGGAGCACCTGTAGTGAGCACACATGAGCCAAGCAGCTGCAGTGAGCGCACATGAGCCGAGGAGCTGCAGTGAGACCCCTGGAGCCCACAAGCTGCAATAGCACTCCTGAGCCGATGAGCTCCATTGACCACACCTGAGCCCAGCAGCTGCAGTAAGCACACCCAAGCAGTGGCAGTGAGCACACCCAAGCAGTGGCAGTGAGCACACCCAAGCAGCGGCAGTGAGCACACCCAAGCAGCGGCAGTGAGCACACCCAAGCAGCGGCAGTGAGCACACCCAAGCAGCGGCAGTGAGCACACCCAAGCTGCGGCAGTGAGCACACCCAAGCAGCGGCAGTGAGCACACCCAAGCAGCGGCAGTAAGCACACCCAAGCAGCGGCAGTGATCACACCCAAGCAGCGGCAGTGAGCACACCCAAGCAGCGGCAGTGAGCACACCCAAGCAGCGGCAGTGAACACACCTGAGCCGAACAACTGCAGTGGGTGCACCCAATGCGAGCTGGTGCAGGGAGCAGACCTCAGCTGAATAGCTGCAGTGAGTGAATCTAAGGCAAGCAGCTACAGTGAGCACACACGAGCTCGGCAGCTGCAGTGAACACACCTGAACCGAGCAAATGCAGTGAGCGAGCCACCTAAGCCAGGCAGCTGCAGTGAGTACATGTAAGCCGAGCGGCTGAAGTGAGTGCACTTGAGTCAAGCAGGTGCAGTGAGCACACTTGAGCCGAGCAGCTGCAGTGAGCACAACTGAGCCAAGCAGCTACTGTGAGCAGACCCAAGCAGCTGCAGTGGGTGCACCTGAGCCAGGCATCTGCACTGAGCATACCTGACCGGGATAGCTGCAGTGGGCACTCCTGAGGTGAGCTGCTGCAATGCGGCTGCCCGCGGCCCCCGCAGGGGGCCACCCTAAACGGGCGGCCCCTCTAGTGCCATTTGGGCACTTCCCCACCCCCAATGATGTGCGGGACTCAGGAGGAGTCCCCTACCAGACGCGTCACTTCCGGCAAGCAGAGGAGGTGGGGAGGTATTTATGCCTCCCCCGGCCATCTTGGCGTCCTCTTTGCGCCGGACACGCCGTCGAGTGGCTGTGCTATTGTCTCCGTCGTGTCTAGCTCGTTTAGGCCACGGGCCAGCGTAAGGGGAGCCCGCCCCAGAATTTCCCTCTGTGGATGAGCTTGCCCAGTTCGGTGGGGTGCTCGGTACAGGCATCATGCTGGGGCTGGTTGGCCTGGTCATCGTCGTGGGGCCGATTATTTGGCGGGCTGAGGTGAGTGCTAATTCAATCTTATTGCCTCCGGGCCGGCTGCTTCAAGCCCGCTTCACTCTCTAGGGTAGCGGGTGCTACCACTGTGTCTCTATGGTTCCGGTTGGGCGTTGGGGGCCGAGTTGGTCAGAGGTTGACCCGACTGAGCGTTTGCGCGTCTCGCCTCGTTCACCCACTAGCTTTGCCGCAGACCACATGTAAGCGGAAGGGTGGGGGTCAATATGCACCCGCGGGGCAGTGTGGGGTCACAAGCTCCTGGTGCTCGCTCCGCCTTGGGGGCGGGGGGTGTCTGCGCTCCGCTCCTTCAGTTCGGCCCCCCCCCCCCCCGACTTTGGTAAATGTTTCTTGCGGGGCCCCCTTTGGCTGGGCAGCCAGATTTTCTAGTGTTTGGGGCCGCAGGCTTACACCTCTGCATGCCACCTATTCGAGAGCGGGTGGCATACATGTGCGGATCAGAGAGCGAGGTCTGGCTTTGTTGTTGGGGTGTCTCCCCATGCGGGGTGCATGGGGTGTTCGCTGTGGTCATGCCCGCACATCGCCAGAAGATAGGTTAGTGATACGCCACTGTTGGACGTGGCCTGTGGGTTAGCGCGCAACGCTCCTGAGCCCCTCTCTTCTCCCCCTATAGCATGCGGGGACCGAGAGGGTGCTCTGGCCTGCCTGGGTATATTTCGGGCGTAACCAACACGCAGCTGCGTTGGGTTGAGCGGGCAACGACACGGTGGTCGGAGCAAGGCAACCAACTCAAGGGTCGGCTGGTCGGGCTCGGGTGTCGCTTGGGGGCACAGCGGGATAATTAGGCATATTGCCTAAGCTGATGGTCGGCTCGTGGCGCTGTTTACCGGAGCGAGCCGGGCGGGAGTCTCAAACATCCTGTGACTCTGGGCAATTGCTCGAGCTCCACCCCACGGCCCTCTGTTCATCCAATCTCCCCGTGCCCAGAAACGAAGTGGTCTGGGCAGTATTAACTTCACAGCCACCCCTATTCACCACCCACTTCCTTAATTTCCGAGGGAGGGACAGTGTGTTGGTTGCAAAGGGGGACAACCGGACACGCAGTTCCGAGGTCGGGCGATCGTTTGCGCATGAGGTGAGTTGAGTGCGGCATGGTGAAGCAGTCCCTCCTCTTCCCTCCCGTCCCCCAGGCTAGGCTATGCCCGTGTGGGACCCGTAAAATTGCATTTTCTCTGTCCGACCCCGCAGGACGTCCGCCGGTGTCAGTCCATGCGCGCTGGGTCACGGCAGGGGATGGGAGGCGGCAGGGTAAAGGGGTTCTAACTTCCCGGGACGTTCTGGTTGCACTGCCATGGGTCCACGGCCGCCGCCGCATTGTGGGTCTGTCGTTTGACACTGCGGTGGCGCTGGGTGCTGGAAGCTGTGTGGGGAGATCGCAGGAAGCACAACTTGAAGGTATTGGAATGATGACTGTATTTTGTGTTCTTTTAGTTTAAACGGGCGTTTGGTTCTTTTCCTGAGGCACAGGTAGCAGCAGCAGGGGAGAGGGGCCTGGGGTTGCATTCACATCACAGGCGGCCCGATCTTTGCTTTAGCAGTCAAAGGGAGATTGTTGGCGGCGCAAGGGAAAGAGCCTCTTTTCTTCACACGTGTCGGATTCTGTTTGTTTACAGACATTCAAAAGGCCGAGAAGTTTGCAGGTGTATTGCGTTTGTGCAGATGCAGCTGCTTGAAGGGAGGTTGAGGTGTTGGCTCACGAGGAATTTGGAGGCCATGAAGGCGAGGATTGTTCATGCGGTTCAGCGCACGCTTTCCAATTTTCTGCTGACGGTTTTGGTGTTGATTGGTCTCCAAAGTAGTTGGCATTGTGGTGTTTTTGGTCATTCATACACTGGATTGCTTGTCGACCAACCGGAGTGGACTATCCAATTTGTCCTTGCATGTGCTTTGCGGCGCATTTCCAAGGTGGTCTGAATTTTAGCCCAAGCACCCCTTTTGGTGGCACTGCTCTCGGACGTCCACAATGTGGCGCCCGCCGGCACTAGCTCAGCCCTAACAAAGGTTGACATTTAAGCTGTGAACGATTTATAAATAGCAAATTGCTGCGGCGTTTGGCAGACTTGAGATTTTCTGCCTGAAAACCGTGCAGGGGAATTTCATGGGTGGCCCTAGCGAGTCACTGGCCTCCCGTGGCTGGGAGAGCGACGTTTGCACTGTGGAGATGTCAATGCTGTCTTTGGTGTCGCAGCGGGGGACTGGAGCCGGTTTCAGGTGTAGGGGTTGTCTGTTTGGGCGCCACATGCTTCGTGAGGGCGCAGGGTTTTGGGCGTGCACGGGGCCCCAGAGTAAGGGAAAAATAATTCCATATGGGCATTTTATGGCTTGAAACAAATACTGCAACTATCCTGGATCAGTGAGCAGGGTTGCTGCCGCCCGGCCGGCTGCTTATCGCCCACTTCCTGCTCGACCGCAGCGGGCACTACCGTCGTTCCTGGTTCCGGTGGGGAGTCGACTTGTGTTAGAGGTTGGTCCGGTCGGTTATTCCGGACAAATCACCTATCTCCCGGTACCTATAACGGAATGTGTTCACTTGCGGGGCGAGGAGGACACATTATTGATCGATGACGGTGAGCCCGGGCCAGAAGTGTGAAGGTGAGCGAGCACACAGCGTGGCTCTCCGGCTGGAGGAACCGGGAGGCAGAGTGTGGGTTGGGTCTGTCGGGGGTGAACGACTGGGCCCTGAGCGGAAGGACTTGTGTCAGGTCTCTGGAGGCAGCACAGTGGGTCTTGCATGCTGCTGGTAGAGCTGCAATCGAGGGTCGATTATTTCGGCAAGCTAGTTGTGCGTTATCTTGGATTGGTCCAGTGACCGCGTCTTTGTCCCAGATCCAGGTCACATTTCTCATGGTATGATTGGGCATCATGTCATCAGTGGAACGAAAGTTGAGCGACACCATTCCTGGGGACGTCATCCTTGTATTGACGGGTCAATCACCAAGGAGCTATAGCTCAATGGTAAGTCTTGTGCCTCTGGTGGCAAAGGCACTCACAGGACAGGGGTTCGATTCCTGCATAGGCTGTCAAAGTATCATAAGGTTGTAACTTTTTGAGTGCCCAGCCTATTTCAGTCCCGGGCTCGGGGATCCGTAGGCCCCACGCTTGATTCAATACTCAGGGCACCAGTGTTTCTTAACTGGTCCGGTGATCCAGGGTGCAGTCTGTGCTGATGGGGTTTACGGGGCGAGGCTCCGAAGTCTGGCGGTGGCAGCACGTGCATCTTTCTGCAATGGTGGCCTGGCTGCTGGCCAGGCGATGCTAGGCTTTGATAGAGCCTAATGTTTCTGTCCATTTAATATTTTGGACCCCTGGGTGCAGCACGTTGTCTGCTTGGTACTGTATCTCTGGGGAAGGGGTTTGATTCATTAAGCGAATGATGCCACTCTCGCAGAGCAGTGTGGGGCCTGGACAATATTTTGTGTCAATTCCATCTACCCTTGCTGGCATGAGCTGACTGCTGCAATCTCGGTCTGAAGTGTCAATTGTTGATTATATTATGGTTCAATTGCATGCTCGTTGATGCATGCGTCGGTTTGTGCAGCACAGTTCTTGTGTCAGGGCATTCGGCGCAGCAGATTGTCGGCGTCACCATGCTTGGTTTAAAAGTGAACTTGCGTTTTCTGGCATTCTCATTCATTCGCCTCGGCTGCACGAATGATCATGCCGACAGTGACAAGGAAATCATTTATGACTCCAAATTGGCTATTGTCAAAGGGTTTGCTGCTATGTCCAGTGACGACGTCGTGTGAGCAGTCTGTTGAATGTGTTAGCACACATCTTAACGCGGCATGAGGGCACACAGACGAGTGCCATAGCCTGTATCAAGAATGGACATCTAGAACACTCATCTGCTGTAACACAAGTTGGCATTGTTAGGTTCTCTGGTTTAGGGAGGCATTGCATGGGTTTTGCCACTCTCCGTGGGGATTATACAGCCAAGGGCCACCGGTCACGTGCCTGGTCAGGCTGTAAGCAATTTTGCCTTATGTTTTCGAGGAGGCAGTCTTGCAGTGCGGCCTCTGCTGTTCAGCTCGTGGCGTTCTAGCGCCGCTAGACATTGGAGGGTCTTATCGGAGATGTCCAGATTGACAGGCAACTGGGGCTTGCCTGCCGAAGCGGGCTATGGGGGCACATTACCTTGGCTCTCGTCACCCGGGCAGAGTTCGGCCGGTCTCCGCGGTGTGACTGGTTTGGAGCATCTCAGCAGCGCGGGGCGCCTTGAGGTGGCTTCTATGCCTGGACGTGAGGCCTGTCCTGCGCTGCAGGCCGCCATTCATGGGGGAGAGGATGTGGTTAATGCCCAGAACGGCCAACCAAGGGCCTAGACTATTGGAAGCTGTCCAATAAAATCAACGTTTGCGGGTTCTTGGACCATTTCCACTGGCGCATTGTCTAGCTACTGTATTAGTGACGGCCCCAGTGTCAGTGACGATAGTTTGTTTCGGATGTAGTCCTCAGTTACCGCCGGCGTCTCTACTGGCCTATCGCTGAGCGGACTGTGTGTCCGTGTTTTCCCAGCAGCGAGGGTAGTGTGGTGGTGTCCTCACAGCACTGTCGACGGCGTCTTTCATCCAGTGTTTGCACCCATGCCGCACCTGGTAGTTGTACGTCACTCCGTGTCTTGCGGACTACATGCAGCGCCCCTATGGGAGACTGGAGACTACTCTCGCCGGGCGTCAAGCTGATCCATGGGTTCCAGCTGAGCGACATTGAGTTTCGGTTAAGTGCCTCGGGCAACACTGGTGTTTTGCGGGGCGAGCCCGGGGACCGTCAAGCTGGTTTGATTTGCCCTCTGGGCTGCCTGCCAGGCTCCTTTCAGGTATGGGGCGGCGGTGGCAGGGGTTGAGGGTCCGCAGCCAGTGTGTGTTCGGGCCCTGTCTGGCGTGCCGTCTCCTGACAATGGCGTCGTGAAGAGCTTCAGCTCGTGGGCATTGGCAAACATTGCCATGATGGGGGCTCCGAGATATGTTGCCTTGGGCTTTGGACACAGGCCCCAGTCTTTTGGCGGGGGCCAGCGGATTGACCCCGCACTGATATGAAGCCTAGTTTACTTCGCGGGGCTCTGCTCACACTAGAGGTGGGCCTAGTTCACACTAAGCATAGGATGAGAGGGCGGTGTCAGTCATTTTGGCGATTCATGCGAATATGCCAGACGTAGCGAATATGACATCAGACTTGGCCAGTGATAAGACCACGGTTCATCTTTTGTCACAAGACAGACAATGGTTATGGACAGGCTCTGTTTTGCTAACAATAGTTGCTTTGTCTCACTCAAGTGCCGCACATGTGTCTGTCGCGGTATAACAAGGTCAAGTTTGTCTCCAACGCGGGTATTGTGCTCGGCCATTCCGATGGCAAAGGGCTGCGGGTTTCTCCACCTGGCATGCGTGCAGGTGACCTGTCTGGATAAACTGCTGCTAGTGGTTTTTGTTGGCTACGGCTGGGTTTTACACACGTTGACAGGTTTATGGGCTGGTGCAGCACTTGGTCATCAGTCAGTATCCTCGTACTGGGGATTTGCCACGGCTGGTTTGTTGACAAGGGTGTACATGTATATTGGCTGGCGCAGCACTTGGCCATTCAGTCCGTACCCTCGTACTGGGGGCATCCAAGGAAAAGGGCACATTAGGGCCTAGTCACCCCAGAATGATATGTACAAAATGGCACGTGGTGCGTTAGGGTTTGTACCACACAGAGCTGGGGGCGTCTCAGTGGGCACACGCACTGTCCGTGCATTGTGCTTTGGCCGGTTTGTTTATTCTTTGCATAAGGAAGAGATATGTGGGGTATCTAATTGCTCACAGCATGGCACATCAAGGTGGGCGCAAACCGGTTTGTTACTATTTAAATGTTTTATAATAAATGCATTGGGGCAACTGCAGCAGTGAAGGATGCTTCCTGAGTGCCTAGGACTTGAGGTTTAGTAGCACTCCCCAGGCCCACAAGGCTTACAGCAGAATGGCCACAGGCTCTAGCAGGTCAAAGGGGATTCCTGCGCAGTGCTTGTAGAAGGTCACATCCATTAAGGGCATGTCACTACTAGAGTGGAAGCTAGGTGGGCAGGGCATCCCGTCCCCTGCTTGCACGGGCCTTACAGCTGTGTGGAGCCAGCCTCATTTGAGGTGCGCCCAGGTGGAATTTGTGTACTTCGTAATGTTCATGACCAATGCGGTTTGTGGTACCTCCTAGCGGATCCGCTGAAGGTGTACTGCAGCTAAACAGTAAACTGGGGATCTGGGAGTCCATCACCTTTGAAGGTTTGAAGCATCCAGGGTCAGGGATGGGCAGTAGGTTCTGTGCATTTGTGATCCGTTGGCAGTTAAGCAAGCGGGGTGCGCTGTGTAAGTTATCACTGCACAAAAGGCTGAGGTGCCTCCAATAGTGGGCACTAGACATATATTGTTTTAACCAGATTGACATCATTATGGTGTTCGCCAGGGGTTTTAAAAGCAAAGTGGGTCTGTGCAAGCATCTGGTCAACGGGGCTAGGTAAGTGCACCCCAGAACCAATGGTAGGTGACATGTTCCTGCAGTTAAGCTCATATGCCCCGCCCTGTTAGCTACATTAACCCCGCTGCGTGGGACGCTGTCAGCCAGCATAGTGTGCTACCGTCCCAGGAAATGGGTAACCAAGGTGCCAAGCACAAAAGGCTACTATGTAATGAGCATTTGGCCCCTCCAGTGTCCACCACAAAAAATGAACGGAGGAGGCAATTTTCCGCCGCTGGGGCTCCTCAGGGTGGGCAGTGTTCCAAGTCTAAGGACTCCTCTTCCCCACGGACTGCCCGAGGAGGTGAGGGCAGTGGGATTTGCAATGTTACTGGTATTTTCTCGCCCATACAGGGGCAGAAGGGTACATTGCAGGAATCTGCATAAATAGAGTGGAGGCAAGAACTATAGACTAGGTGCACCAGTAGCTGCAAGAGGTTGGCGTTAGGAGCAAAATCTCGCAGCGGCAAGGTAGCCAGGTGGCATGCGCCAGCTGGTTAGGCCAGAAGGTGTGCTGTGGCTCCAATAGCGGCTTGAAATGTGTTTGGAGCTCCATCACTGACAATTCCAGAGCACACAACGTACCTCGGCCCAGTAGGTGAAGGCCATAGGCTCATGTGCGGCTTGATCTTGTGGAGGGCTATATTCCCGGGAATAACAAGGTACTAGGTCTTTAGCTGGTTTGAACATCAAGGGTCACAGCTGGGTAGCAGGTATGTGTGTATCTGTCATCGAGCTTTAGTTAAGCAAGCCTGGCAGGTGGCGTAAGTTGTCACTCCCAACGGTTGCTGTGACTGCAATAGTGTGCGCAAGGCGGACAGCCCTGTTCGCCATGGTTTATTAACACAGAGGTCGGTGCACATGTCTTGTCTACCTCAACAAAGTAGGTGCACTCGGCTCCCAGGGCAGGTTACGGGTTGCTTCAGTTAAGCATGAAATGCCCCGCCCGCACAGCCAGAGTATATAGCCTGGTAGTGGAAGCGGCTTTAAGCATGTGCGCTGCTGTTCCATGTATTGGGGAAACAGGTGTTAGGGAGCTCGAACTGCTAGAAGGCCTGCAACTTCAGGTTGCAGGAGATGGGAGCCACATCAGCTTGAAGGGTAATACAGCGATGTTTAAAGTGGAGCTCCCTCCTGGGAGGCTTCACATTCTTGCAGCACATGCGAGGCACTGGTACATTCCCAGAGAAGGATAACCCGCTCCATGCGTAAGTTTGCAGAACAAGGGGCTTTGGCTTCATCAGGCATGAGCTATGCCGGGCGAACACCAAAGGTTAATTTGACAATGTTGGGGTGCACTTGGCACAGGTGGGCTTGGATCTGTTCCTACTGGACATGAATGAGGCCCGGGGAATTGCAGGTTGCAGTGAGAAAGGAGCTGTTTTGGTGGGGGGCTCTTTAGGCGACGGGGGCCGCCTCCAGAGCTGTGGAGGAGTTACAGGGCGATCTGGAAGCAAATGGGTACAGAAGAGTACCTCTGCAAGAGCACAATAGGGGTGCCAGAGCCAAATCCCAGGAGCCTCATGGGAGGGTCCTGGAACAATTACGTCGGCGCCCCGTTAGTCCTTCGGGCGGTTGTGGGCCTGAACAACCGGGGGCTTGCCTTGCTACGCTCCGCCCTGAAAGGGCGTGAGTAATAAGGGACCAATGTGTCACGTGATCCAGTAAGGGATCACCCCCATAAGGGTAGCGCTGATTGGTTACTCCACAGTGCTTGGCTCATCAGGCGGGCAGGGCAGCATAGGTTGGTACAGCTGCCTGCCCTTGGATCGCCCGTAAGATAACCCACCATATTGCATACTTTTGTATGGAATAAACCTGCAGCACTAATTTTCCCAAACAAAAGTTGTGTTGTGTATTTATTTATGCATGCATACTCTGTTGTGGTGTGGGTGGGGTGTGTTGCCAATAATGGGACTATGCGGCTGCCCGCGGCCCGCAGGGGCCACCCTAAACGGGCGGCCCCTCTAGTGCCATTTGGGCACTTCCCCACCCCCAATGATGTGCGGGACTCAAGGAGGAGTCCCCCTACCAGACGCGTCACTTCCGGCACGCAGAGGAGGTGGGGAGGTATTTATGCCTCCCCCGGCCATCTTGGCGTCCTCTTTGCGCCGGACACGCCGTCACCCACCCTACCGCTTACCCGGCGTGGGGTTGGCAGGCGAAATACATAGAACGTTGTAATGTTTTCTTTCTCGTTGCAGGAGGAGTTACAGGGCGATCTGGAAGCAAATGGGTACAGAAGAGTACCTCTGCAAGAGCACAATAGGGGTGCCAGAGCCAAATCCCAGGAGCCTCATGGGAGGGTCCTGGAACAATTACGTCGGCGCCCCGTTAGACCTTCGGGCGGTTGTGGGGCTGAACAACCGGGGGCTTGCCTTGCTACGCTCCGCCCTGAAAGGGGCGTGAGTAATAAGGGACCAATGTGTCACGTGATCCAGTAAGGGGATCACCCCCATAAGGGTAGCGCTGATTGGTTACTCCACAGTGCTTGGCTCATCAGGCGGGCAGGGCAGCATAGGTTGGTACAGCTGCCTGCCCTTGGATTGCCCGTAAGATAACCCACCATATTGCATACTTTTGTATGGAATAAACCTGCAGCACTAATTTTCCCAAACAAAAGTTGTGTTGTGTATTTATTTATGCATGCATACTCTGTTGTGGTGTGGGTGGGGTGTGTTGCCAATAATGGGACTATGAGCACTCCCTAGCCAAGAAGCTGCAGTGAGCAGACCCAAGCTGGGCATCTGCACAGAGCACACCTTAGCCGGACAGCTGCAGTGAGCACTCACGAGCTGAGCAGCTGCAATGAGCACACTTGAGCCTTGCGGCTGTGGTGAGCAGAACCAAGCCGGGCATCTACAATGAGCAGACCAGTGAGCGCACCCAAGCTGGGTATCTGCAGTGAGCACACCCGAGCCCCTGCAGTGATCAGACCCGAGCCAAGCAGTGGTATGAGCAGACGTGAGCAGCTGCAGTGAGCAGCTGAGGAGCACACATGTGCAGAAGAGCTGCAGTGAGACCATCTGAGCCGACAAGCTGTACTGAGCACACCTGAGGCGAGGAGCTGTACTGAGCAGTGGCAGTGAGCACACCTGAGCCGGGCAACTACATTGGGTGCACCTAAGGCGAGCCAGTGCAGGGAGCAGACCTCAGCCGAGTAGCTTCAGTGAGTTCACCTAAGGCAAGCAGCTGCAGTGCACACACCTGAGCCGATGAGCTCCATTGACCACACCTGAACTGAGGAGCTGCAGCGAGCACACCTGAGCCCAGCAGCTGCAGTGAGCACACCCAGGCAGCAGCAGTGAGCACACCCAAGCAGCGGCAGTAAGCACACCCAAGCAGCGGCAGTAAGCACACCCAAGCAGCGGCAGTGAGCACACCCAAGCAGCGGCAGTGAGCACATCCAAGCAGCGGCAGTGAACACACCTGAGCCGGGCAGCTGCAAAAAACACACCTGAGCTGAGGAGCTGCAGTGAGCACACATGAGCCGGGCAGCTGAAGTGAGAACACCTGAGATGGGCAGCTGCAGTGAACACACCTGAGCCGGGCAGCTGAAGTGAGAACACCTGAGATGGGTGTAGTGTCGCGCTCTAGTGGTCACGCGTCCGCGAGATTAGAGCGGTATGGACGCGTTTCCCGGCGCTCTCCTGCAAAGAAGTAATTAGCTAAATAAATACACCTTACACAAGTCTGAGTGTGCAGCGCCTTTATTGAGAGGAAGAGAACTTTACAGTGGCGACGAGACTGGGACTGAAATAAATAAACAACTAGAGGAGCAACAAAAGGACCCACCGAAGTACTCAGCAAGGCAGGCCACGAGGACCACTGGCTAAAAGGACGTGTCACAGCAGGAGAGCGTGGCAGAGGACAGCACTACCGCAAGCCAGCACCCACAGAGCAGGTAGTCGCAATCAAGGGAGTGTACACAGCCTACAACATAGGAGGGTAGAACACACGGGAAAGCAGAACGTCACCCCTCCAGATCCTCCTATAGGACATCCAGGGCCCTGGCGGAAGCGGTGCAGCACAGCGACGGGGGAGCCTCAGGGCCCCATCAAGACCACACACACCCCAGAAGCACAAGTGCACCGGGCAGTCCAAGGGGAGACGAAGCTATACCAGAAAGAAGCGCCGCAATGTGTGCGCAGGCGTCTTCACTCACGACACCAATACCATTCCGACCAAAACCAGGCGAACCATTGATGAAATGGGAAGATTGGAGAGAATACTTCATGAACTACCTAGAGGCAATAGAAGATGAAAGTGGAGAAGCATTCCCCTGCAAGAGGAAGAAAAGAATATTACTCCACAACTTAGGCCCGGAAGGAATCAGAGTCTTCCAGAACCTGGTCCCCACACAACGGCCGGACGCAGACGACGACGTATTCCAACACGCGATTGAAGACCTAAACGACCATTATAGACCGGCAGTCCATTGACAGATATAACTTCCAACAGAGGAAACAAGCAGGGGATGAGTCCATAGACGACTACGTTGCGGCGTTAAAGAAGTTAGCGATCACATGCAAATTTGGTGCCTTGCACGACGAATTTATCAAAAACCAAATTGTCATGCACACGAAGAACACAGCGATCCAAGACAAACTGTGGGTGAATGGGGACGCTACCCTGAAGGAAGTCATAGCCATGGTGAAAAAGGTGGAACTATCGAAGAGATGTGCTGAGGCAGCGAAGAAAGAAAATACAGAGCGGCCCATGGTCAACGGAGTCACGGAAACAGAACCGCCAGAGAGAGGAAAAAAGATGGCGGCAGAAGGGAGAGCACAGAACAGATGGACTCCACGATCCACACAGGCACAGAGACCGAACAAGGAGGGCACAACCACGTGCTACAGGTGCGGCAGTCCATCCCACGCGGCATATGATAAACGATGTCCGGCCTTCCGAGCCAAATGTATGTACTGCGGAATCGTAGGACACTATGAAAAGGTGTGTCGCCGCAAGGTGAAGAGGCCAACGGTCAAGTACGTAGCACAAGACGGGGGAGGTGAAGAAGAAGGAGAAGAAGAAGAAGACAATGTGCTGTGCATTGAAGGACAGGTGCTAGGCATAGAAGGTAGTCGCTCCAAGAAACCACAATGCGACATGGTAGTGGGAGGAGTTCGGATCAAAATGGTGGCAGACTCCGGATCTCCGTATACCATCATTCAACGGACGGTGTGGAGCGAGAACTTCAAACCCAGTCTGGGATCACACCTCGAACCCCCAGACATACGTCCGGTCACATTCACAGGGGAGCCCATCCCAATGGTGGGATATCGAGTCCTGAAATTCGAGTTCAAGAATCGCAGCGCAGAGTGCAAATTATACGTGGCTGAAAAGGGGCCCTCTGTTCTTGGATGGATGGACCAAGGCGAGTTAGGCATACAATTGAACCCAGGAGGGGACACGCAAGTCCTGATGACCAGCGCAGACAACCAATCAAACTTCGAAAAGATGAAAGGCGAATTCCCCACAGTGTTCGGAGGCAGAGTGGGAAAACTAACGAAATTTACACACAGAATTGATCTTAAGGAAAACGCCAAACCAGTATCCCACAAGGTGAGGAACATACCGCTAGCAATCAGGGAAGCAGAACAACAAGAGCTACAAAGATTGGAAGACGAAGGGATCATCGAACCAATAAACAGTTCGGAATGGCTGGCCCCGTTGGTGGTAGCGACGAAACCCAACGGCAAAGTTCGTTTGTGCGTGGACCTGCGCGAATTGAACAAGTGCATAATAGTGGAAAAATTCCCATTACCCAGAATAGACGAAATGCTGGCAAGGACAAAGGGTATAAAATGGTTTTCTACCGTGGATCTCGCCTCAGCATATCATCAAATAGCCCTGCATCACACGAGCCGTAAACTTACATCCTTCATAACACCATTTGGATGTTACCAATTCTGCCGGATGCCTTTTGGCCTGGCATCAGCAGCGGCGGTATTCCAGAAGTTGATGCACAAACTGTTCAAGGATATAGAGGGAGTACAATACTTCCAAGACGACATCTTGGTAATGGGCAAAGACCAAGCCGACCACAACAAAAAGCTAGCAACGGTGTTACAAGTCTTGAAAAGGAACGGCCTGACGGCAGAATGGGAAAAATGCAGATTTGGAATGGCGTCGGTCACATACTTGGGTCATGAGATCAGTGACCAAGGCATCACACCCAAACACGCCAATGTCAAAGAGATATGTGAAGCACCGGCACCAACGAGCAAGGAAGAAGTGAGATCATTCTTAGGGATGGCCGAATATTACAGCAAATTCGTGCAACACTTCGCCACCAAGACACACCACCTGCGACTACTCATACGAGACAAAACGGCCTTCAGGTGGACAGAGGAGGCGCAAGGGGAGTTTCAGAAAATCAAGGCGGATATCAGCAAAGCAGTTCCCCTACAAGGATATGATCCGCAAGGCGAATCCATTTTGACCACAGACGAGAGCGACAAAGGCCTAGGGGCAGTTCTTATGCAGGAAAGGATGAACGGAGAGCTGGCGACCATCAGCTTTGCATCAAGAGCATTATCGCCAACAGAACAGAAGTTCAGCGTGATAGAAAAAGAGATGCTGGCCGTGGTATGGGCCATGGCGAAATTCCGCCAATTTATATGGGGCACAAGATTCCAACTCAAAACGGACCTCAAACCCCTAGTAAAAGTACTAACGTCCTGCGGGCACGCGAGCGCCACGCCCGCATCGCCAAAATGACCCTGAAATTGTTAGACTACAGGTATGATGTGGAATACATCCCGGGAGCCAAGAATAAGGTGGCAGATTACCTCAGCCGAGCTTCAGCCATGGAGGAAGCTCCTGCAGGTACGGACGAGGACGAAGTCAGGGTGGCATTCACGGAAGATCATGAGATAGTGATAAGCGGTCAGGAATGGAAACAAGCCTATGAAATTGACAAGGACGTCAAGGACATCAAGGAATTCATACTACAAGGGTGGCCAGAAAAAAGGCACCTGAAGGCGGAACAAAGGAAATTCTTTGAAGTGCGGGAGGAGTTATCCATAGGAGATCAGGGAACATTCCTGTTTAGAGGAGAGAGAGTAGTTCCCCCGCGTCGTTGATACCACACCTACTAGCAGTGTTGCACGAAGGGCACTTGGGCATCGTGAAAGCGAAGTTGAGAACCAAGCAGATGTACTGGTGGCCCGCAATGGACAGTCATATTGAGAGGCATGTTCGGGAATGTGACCAGTGCCAAAGAGCGGATAAATCACAAACGTTACTACGCCCGTCACTAGGGAAGTTCGACAACCCTGCCAACCCTTGGGAGGAACTGTCAATAGACATTCTTGGTCCAGTGTTGGATGCAGAGGGAACCCCGAAGTATGTAGTAGTTCTCATAGATCGGTATTCAAAGTGGCCCGAATTGGATATACAGGAGGTGATGGACACAGAGACAGTTCTTAGGTTTCTCACAGCTACCTTCCTCAGAGATGGCATCCCCCGTTCCATTTTGAGTGACAATGGACCTCAATTCACATCGGATAAGTGGAACAATTACATGGAACGAAATGGCGTCCAAATCAAACACACATCTGTCTACCATCCGGCGGGAAATGGCCTTGCCGAAAGGTTTAACAGAGTAATAATGGGTTCCATTCAAGCAGCCATAGGAGTGGGGAAGGACTGGGAGAAGGAAGTGAGGAGTAGGCTGTGGGCCTACCGAATCACACCGACTGGCACAGGATACAGCCCGTTCCAAATCCTAAGGGGACGTGATCCGTTCACTAAAGACAATCTAGCATGGAAGGAAAAGACTGTCACAAGTAAATGGTCCCCGGCAGTAGTTCACCACAACTTGGAGAGAGCCCAGAGAACATACACTGAGCAGTACAATAAGAGACGCAATGTGAAGGGGACGTCCCTGGAAAGAGGGGAGTGGGTCAGAGTCAAACTTGCCCAATTAAGGAGGAAAGGAGACAGCAAATACAGCTTGCCAATGCAAGTTGAACAAGTGCATAACAGAGCAGCCTTGCTAAGTGATGGGAACGTCTGGTCGCAAGATCGCATGTCCAAGTGCAATAAGATACTGCAGTGGGACAGAGAGGAAAGATCAAGGACACAAGAAAACCCAAGTTCACCTGCAGGTAACGCAGCCCCAGGAGAAGGAGAGAGGGACCTTGGGATAGAAGGAAATAGAGCGGAGCAGGAAGAGGACGAAAATCTCATCGCAGATGAATGGCAGGAGGACAAAGGCAAGACTCCAGAGAGAGAGAGCCCTAAAGGATTTGGAGAGACACAGGCAAGCCGAGCAGAGGGAAGGGCGGAAAGTTCCACCTCCACTCCGGTAAGACGTACACGGGCAGGGAGAACAGTGGTAAGGCCTGCCAAATACAGAGACTATGATCTGGGAGAAGTGAAGTAACTTCAGGCCGAGAGACTCTTAGACTCTTATCCATATGTTATTGTTGTTGTTGTTGTTGTGTCCCGTAAAGAAGGGAGATATGTAGTGTCGCGCTCTAGTGGTCACGCGTCCGCGCGATGACGTGGAGCGCGGCCGCCATTTTGGGCGCCGATTCGGCGCCGAGATTAGAGCGGTACGGACGCGTTTCCCGGCGCTCTCCTGCAAAGAAGTAATTAGCTAAATAAATACACCTTACACAAGTCTGAGTGTGCAGCGCCTTTATTGAGAGGAAGAGAACTTTACAATGGGCAGCTGCAGTGAACACACCTGAGCTGGGCAGCTGCAGTGAACACACCTGAGCAGAGGAGCTGCAGTGATACTACCTGAGCCGAGGAGCTGCAATGAACACACCTGAGCCAACAAGCTGCAGTGAACACACCTGAGCCAACGAGCTGCAGTGAACACACCTGAGCCGAGGAGCTGCAGTGAGCACACCTGAGGCGAGGAGCTGCAGTGAGCACAACTGAGGCGAGGAGCTGCAATGAGACCACCTGAGCCAACGAACTGCAGTGAATATACCTGAGCAGAAGAGCTGCAGTTAGCACACCTGAGCCAAGCAGCTGCAGTGAAAACACCTGAGCCGGGCAGATGCAATAAACACATGGTGGATTATTGGTGGATTAGTAGGGGGGGGGATATGAATGGTTATTGGGAGGGCCACACATTCAAGTGAGCCGCCCATCCCTTCAGCCAGATACCAGCGCCTCTTAGTTTATAACTAGATGAACGGGATTACATGTCCCAGAATGCAAAGGAAAGAACCTGGACTGGATGAGCTCCTCGCTCATGGAGCTGGGAAAGCCAAGCAGCCTGAAGCTGAGATCTCTCCAGAGGGAGAGGCGTACATGTCCCGAGGGCTGGACACAGGGTCTGCACGTCCCCAGGACAGGACCCTGAGCACAGTGCACGTGCACCCGAGGGGGGGTGGGGGGGGGGTGAGCCTGCAGGTTTCCAGGGCCAGACACAGAGCAGGAAGCCAAGTCCCAGAAACCAGTCCTGCGGGTTAGCCTTGCCCCCCCCCCCACGCACCCCCCCCTACGCAGCAGGACTCCAGCCTCAGGTCACTGCAGACTGCGTCACAGGCAGAGCAGATCCGTCACTGCTCACTTCGCCTAAAGGAAAGAGTAAACCGGTTTAACAAGGGGGTGAGGTCTGTGAGGGTGTGACCATCACAAGAAGGGCTCACTGAGAGCTGCAACCTCAAGGCAACCATAAACCTGCACCCAGAGAACTACACCCTGAGACCCTCAGAACACCCTGCAACCCCAGAGCGTTTATTAAACCTGCACCCACAAAGCTGCACCCTGAAGGATGCACCATGACAGCTGCACCCTCAAAGAGGCACCATGACAGCTGCACCCTCAAAGAGGCACCATGACAGCTGCACCCTCAAAGAAGCACCCTGAGAGCTGCACCCTCAAACAGGAACCCTGACAGCGGCACCCTCAAAGAAGCACCCTGGGAGCTGACCCTCAAGGAAGCACCATGACAGCTGCACCCTCAAAGAGGCACCATGACAGCTGCACCCTCAAAGAGACACCCTGAGAGCTGCACCCTCAAAGAAGCACCATGACAGCTGCACCCTCAAAGAGGCACCCTGGGAGCTGACCCTCAAGGAAGCACCATGACAGCTGCACCCTCAAAGAGGCACCCGGAGAGCTGCACCCTCAAAGAAGCACCGTGACAGCTACACCCTCAAAGAGGCATCCTGAGAGCTGCATCCTCAAAGAGGCACCATGACAGCTGCTCTCTCAAAAGGCACCCCGAGAGCTGCATCCTCAAAGAGGCATCCTGAGAGCTGAACCCTCAAAGAGGCATCCTGAGAGCTGAACCCTCAAAGAGGCATCCTGAGAGCTGAACCCTCATGACAGCTGCATCCTCAAAGAGGTGCCATTAAAGCTGCACCCTCAAAAAGGCACCATGACAGCTGCGTTCTCTAAGAGGCGCCATTACAGCTGCACCCTCAAAGAGGCACCATGACAGCTGCACCCTCAAAAAGGCACCATGACAGCTGCATTCTCTAAGAGGCGCCATTACAGCTGCACCCTCAAAGAGGCACCATGACAGCTGCACCCTCAAAGAGGCACCCTGGGAGCTGACCCTCAAGGAAGCACCATGACAGCTGCACCCTCAAAGAGGCACCATGACAGCTGCACCCTCAAAGAGACACCCTGAGAGCTGCACCCTCAAAGAAGCACCATGACAGCTGCACCCTCAAAGAGGCACCCTGGGAGCTGACCCTCAAGGAAGCACCATGACAGTTGCACCCTCAAAGAGGCACCCGGAGAGCTGCACCCTCAAAGAAGCACCATGACAGCTATACCCTCAAAGAGCCACCATGACAGCTGCACCCTCAAAGAGGCACCCTGAGTTCTGCACCCTCAAAGAGGCACCCTGGGAGCTGACCCTCAAAGAAGCACCATGACAGCTACACCCTCAAAGAGCCACCATGACAGCTGCACCCTCAAACAGGAACCCTGACAGCGGCACACTCAAAGAGGCACCCTGAGAGCTGCACCCTCAAAGAGGCACCCTGGGAGCTGACCCTCAAGGAAGCACCATGACAGCTGCACCCTCAAAGAGGCACCATGACAGCTGTACCCCCAAAAAGGCCCCTTCAGAGCTGCCTCCTCAAAGAGGCGCCATGACAGAGGCACCCTCAAAGAGGCGCCATGACAGCTACACCCCCAAAGAGGTGCCATGACAGCTGCACTCTCAATGAGGCCCCCCTGTGGGCTGCACCCTCAAAGGGGCACCCTGTCAACTGCACCCTCAAAGAAGCACCATGACAGCAGCACCCTCCATGAGGTGCTATGAGAGCTGCACCCTCAAAGGGGCGCCCTGAGAGCTGCACCCTCAAAGAGGCACCCTGTCAACTGCACCCTCAAAGAAGCACCATGACAGCAGCACCCTCCATGAGGTGCTATGAGAGCTGCACCCTCAAAGGGGCGCCCTGAGAGCTGCAGTCTCAGAGAGGCACCCTGAGAGCTGCACCCTCAAAGAGGCACCATGATAGCTGCACCCCCAAAGAGGCACCCTGAGAGCTGCACCCTCAAAGAGGAACCCCGACAGCTGCACCCTAAAAGAGACACCCTGAGAGCTGAATTCTCTAAGAGGCACAATGAGAGCTGCACCCCAAAGAGGCATCCTGAGAGCTGCACCCTCAAAGAGGCACCCTGAGAGCTTCACCCTCAAAGAGGCACTCCGAGAGCTGCACCCTCAAAGAGGCACTCCGAGAGCTGCACCCTCAAAGAGGCACAATGAGAGCTTCACCCTCAAAGAGGCATCCTGAGAGCTGCACCCTCAAAGAGGCACCCTGAGAGCTGTATCTTCCAAGAGGCACCATTACAGCTGCATCCTCATAGAGGCACCATGACAATTGCACCCTCAAAGAGGCACCATTACAGCTGCATCCTCATAGAGGCACCATGACAATTGCACCCTCAAAGAGGCACCATGAGAGCTGCACCCTCATAGAGGCACCATGACAATTGCACCCTCAAAGAGGCACCATGAGAGCTGAACCCTCAAAGAGGGATCCTGAGAGCTGCACTCTCAAAGAGGCAGCATGACATCTGCACCCTCATGACAGCTGCATCCTCGAAGAGGTGCCATTAAAGCTGCACCCTCAAAGAGGCACCATGACAGCTGCACCCTCAAAGGGGCACCATGACAGCTTCACCCTCAAAGAGGCACCCTGAGAGCTGCACCATCAAAGAGGCACCCTGGGAGATGACCCTCAAAGAAGCACCATGACAGCTGTACCCTCAATGAGGCCCCCCTGCGGGCTGCACCCTCAAAGGGGCAGCCTGTCAACTGCACCCTCAAAGAAGCACCATGACAGCTGCACCCTCAAAGAAGCACCATGACAGCTGCACCCTCAAAGGGGCACCCTGAGAGCTGCACCTTAAAACAGGCACCCTGAGAGCTGCACCCTCAAAGAGGCACCCTGAGAGCTGAATTCTCTAAGAGGCACCCTGGGAGCTGCACCCCAAAGAGGCACCCTGAGAGCTTCACCCTCAAAGAGGCACCCCAAGAGCTGCTCCCTCAAAGAGGCACCCTAAGAGCTGCACCCTCAAAGAGGCACAATGAGAGCTTCACCCTCAAAGAGGCATCCTGAGAGCTGTACCCTCAAAGAGGCACCCTGAGAGTTGCACCCTCAAAGATGCACCCTGAGAGCTGTATCTTCAAAGAAGCGCCCTGAGGAGGGGGGTCACCCTTGCCCCTCAGGGGTCTGCCAGTCACCCCCCTCTGACCCTGGGAGGAGGGTACACCCATGCTCCTCAGGGGTCTGCCAGTCTCTCCCCTCTCTGACCCGGAGGGTGGGGGTGGGGGGTACACCCACACTCACGCCCCTCTCTGACCCTCGGGTGAAGGAGGTGCACCCATGGCCTTCAGATCTCTCCCAGGCTGTCCTTGCTGGGATCCTGTTCACATCCTGTTGGCAGCAGCAGCTCGGACTCTGGGAGCGGCACAGCTCTCGCACAGTGGGGCATATTTTACCAGGAAGGGGCGGAGCGTGGCGTTAGCCACCTTGGCTTAATGCCACGCTCCATCACTTAAGAAATGCAGGGCTGCACCATATTTACAAGAATATGGTGCAGCCCTGTGTTTCCCCGTTCGTTGGCGCTAAATTTAGCTGCCTAGCGCCAACGCAGGCACCCTTGCATCATAGTGCAAGGGTGTCTGCGTTGCAGGAGAAGAATGTTTATGTGCAGGAAGGTGCCCCTTCCTGCACATAAACAATTTTAAAAAATGACGTTTTGCAACTTCTATGTGTGCTACATATAATTTATAAAACGCTATTTAAAGATTGTGGGGCTTATTTACAAGTCCCTTGTGCAACCGTTGCATCACTATTTGTGACACACCGCTGGCGCAACCTCCTGACCCATATTCACAAGGACACGTAAAGCCACCCTGCGTGGCTTTTCCTGTCCTTGTAAATATGGCCCCTTCTCATGCAACACTTTTTGTGAAAGGGGCGTGACATGGGTGTTGTTGTGGGTGTTCCCAAGCAACACCCATGTATTCTGCCGCATTTCCAGATTTACGAGAATGCGTAAACCTGGAAATGCGTCCGAATGCTACGCCACCCTAGGGATGGCCACCCTAGGGATGGCGTAGCCAGGCACAACGAGGAGAAATGTTTACATTTCTCCTCGCTTTTAGGACGCGCCTGGGCAGCGCATGCGCTGCTCTGCGAGGTATGCTGTATTAGAGTATGGACTTGAAGCCCCACCCACTCTCAATCAAACAATCAATCAGGGGAATTGCAAGCGCGCTACTCACCCGTGAGGGTGTCAAGGCGCGGGGGGGGTAAGCAGCTCCGTTCAGTCGAAGAGCCAGGTCTTGAGCGTCTTCCTGAAGATGTTCAGGGAGGGGGCGCATCTGATGTTGAGCGGGAGCTCGTTCCAGGTCTTGGCTGAGATGTAGGAGAAGGTTCTTCCACCTGTTCTGGCTCTGCGGATGCGCGGGATTTCGGCGAGGGCAAGGTCGGCGGATCGGAGGTTTCTCTTGGGTACGTGGAAGGAGATTCTCTCGTTGAGGTATTGGGGTCTGGTGTTGTGGATGTATTTGTAGGTGTGGGTGGGTATCTTGAAAGTGACTCTTCTCAACGGGGAGCCCGTGGAGGTTCCGTAGGTGTTGGGTGGTGTGCTCGTGTCGAGGACGAGTCTGGGTGCGGTGTTCTGTATGGTCTGGAGCTTGCAGGAGCAGAGACTTGTAGATTCCAGCGTAGAGGGCGTTTCCGTAGTCCAGTCTGCTGGTTATGAGTGCGTGGGTGACGGCCTTCCTTGATTCGGGGGGGTCCACTTTAGGGTCTTTCGGAGGATTCGGAGGGTGTTGAAGCAGCTGTAGGCGACGGCGTTGACCTGTCGGGTCATGGAGAGGGAGGAGCTAAGTACGATGCTGAGGTTTCGGGCATGGTTTGTGGGTGTGGGGGGGCGGCTGAGGGCGGTAGGCCACCAGGTGTTGTCCCATGCCGAGGGGGAGGGTCCGAGGACGAGGACTTCTGTCTTCTCCGAGTTGAGCTTCAGCATCCAGGATGCGACGTCCTTCATTCCTTCCTGTAAGTTGAGTCTGGTGGTGATAGGGTCCTTGGTGAGGGAGAGGATGAGCTGGGTGTCGTCGGCATAGGATACTATGCTGAGTCCGTGCTGTCTGACGATGGCGGCGAGGGGGGCCATGTAGATGTTGAAGAGCGTGGGGCTGAGCGATGATCCTTGGGGCACTCCGCAGTTGATTTCTGTGGGTTCGGAGAGGAAAGGTGGTAGTCTGATTCTTTGGGTTCTGCCAGTGAGGAACGAGCGGATCCAGTCGAGGGCAGTTCCTTGTATGCCGGCGTCGTGGAGTCTGGCGGTGGGAGACTGTGTCGAACGCTGCAGAGCGGTCGAGTAGGATCAGGGCCACGGTGTGTCGTTTGGTCGAGGAGGGTGCGGATGTTGTCTGTGGCGGCGAATAGGGCGGTTTCGGTGCTGTGGTTGCTGCGGAATCCGGATTGGGAGGGGTCGAGGATGGAGTTTTCTTCGATGAATTTGGTTAGTTGTGCATTGACGGTCTTCTCTGTGACTTTGGCCGCGAAGGGGAGGAGGGAGATGGGTCGGTAGTTCTTGAGGTTGGTGGGGTCTGCTGAGGGCTTCTTGAGCAGGGGTCTGACTTCTGCGCATTTCCAGTCGTCGGGAAAGATGCCGGTCTTGAAGGTGGTGTTGATGGTGTGTCGTAGTTCGGGAGCGATGGCGGTGGCGGCTCTGTGGAAAATGTGCGGTGAGCAGGGGTCCGTGGGGGGCCCCTGAGTGGATGCCTTTTAGGTCGAAGTGGTGTCTTCGGTGGTGACTGGGGTCCAGGAGGAGATGGTGGGCTGGATGGCGTTGCTGGAGCAGGAAGTGATTTCGGAGTTGGGTGTCTGGTCGTTGAAGTTGTCGTAGAGTGCCTTGATTTTTAGACGGAACTAGGATCCGAGCTTGTCGCAGAGGTCCTGGGAAGGGGTGATGTCTGTGGTTTCGCTGGGGGTTTGGTGAATTCCTGGATGACGCTGAAGAGTTGCTTGGAGTTGCCGGCGTTGGCGAGGATCTTGTTTTGGATGAAGGTCCTTTTGGTGGAACTGATGCGTTGGTGGTCTTCCATCATGGCGTTTTTGTAGGTGGTGTGATCTTCTGGTGTAAGCGCGCCTGTAAGCACGCGGGGGGGGCAGGACCCAGACTTATCTTCCAGGACTTGATTCATCCCTATAATCTCCTTCCTCCCCTCTCTCCCTACCTTGCTGAGAACCACTCCGGCAGGTAGCTGGGTAGTCTGCCACAAAAGACTTTAAGCAATGCATACTGTGATGAAGGCCCAGAAGAGTTATATATAATCCGTAGGCACTTCATTTCCGGGATCTGGGAAAACGTTTATGACCATTTTCTATAAAGAGGAACCATATTTCAATACCAAAGAGGAAACTGACCTCAGTGAAGGTGCACAATGGACTCCTGAAACCCCTGCCCGCTTCAACATATGCCTCTGAAGAGATAAGCTGAAGGAGGTTAACATTAACACATACACTCAATATAGCTTGATGATTCAGAAACAAATACTTATTGGATATAGAAACAGACGCTATCAGTTTTAAAGTGCAGGTATGAAGACAGGGGTTCCGTGCACTATATGACGACAACTCCTTACTGCCCGAGGGTGGGTGGAGGTACTAAGGGGAGGGGCCAGGGGTCATACGTGACCTCAGTAAGTGGCCTTCCACGGAGCTCTATATCCTCCAATGGGAACCTTTTAAGGAGATTTTTCAGCTGGCTGGATTACATGGCTTCTGGGTACAGACCTCCCGAAACCCCTCCCTCTATCTCAAGAGAAGCCAGAAACCATGGGGTAACAATGGATTCAGACCTATCCTTGATACCACATGTCACCAGCGTCACAAAGAGGGCCTTCGACATAATGAAAACACTGCTTCACATCTTCCCGTACCCCGGATACCAACAGAACATGAAAGCCATCCTCACACTCGTAACCTCCATGCTTGGCTATGCCAACAGTCTATACCTTGGTGGCCAAGATGCAACGAAGGCAAAATACAACTAGATGACTTCTCTGCCTTCGCCCAAGAGAATGCACGACTCAGTCCTGCAGTCACCCCATTGGCTGCCTGTGGCTAGAAGGGTTATGTTCAAGGCACTATGCATTGTCCACAGACCCTCCCAAGGAAAGAAAGACCAGCACAGGTACAAGTTAAAAGCAGGACCCTGCGCTCGAGCTTTCCCTACAAATCATCACCGAAAGAAATCCGCAGGAGGCACTGCCTTCTCCGCACAAGACACTCAGCTCAGGAACACACTAGCAGCCAAGAAAGGAAACATTTACACTTCAGACGACAGTTGAAAACAATGTTATTTCAAAGATACTACATCATCCTATAACCCTGGAATTTAACCCAGAAAGATAATAGCTCCTTGAAGTTCAATCTACAATTTACAACCCACAGATATGGAACAACCCAAGTAGCGCACGTCTTACTGTATCCAGGTAAGCGAAGACCTGCGTCTAGCCTGGGTATCACACAGTGGTCAGTTCATAACCCCTCCTGGTCGACACCCATCCTAACAGAGCATTCAGCAGTCGGCAGCAGACCTCAGCTTCATCATCTCACAGAAGACATATCTGCTACGGGTCTTGTCCATCACCCAACCAGCCCGCACCAACTGAGCAGGCGTGGAATACCTGAAGAGACCCGTCACATACTGCTGGACACCAGAGCACTCTCACCTGCCCACCACTGAGGTCCAGCGAGCTACACAGAAGGGCCGCTTCTCGCAACGCCCGTCAGACATGGGCTGATGGGACCAACGCCCGTCAGACATGGGCTGATAGGACCAACGCCCGTCAGACACGGGCTGATAGGACCAACGCCCGTCAGACACGGGCTGATAGGACCAACGCCCGTCAGACACGGGCTGATAGGACCAACGCCCGTCAGACACGGGCTGATGGGACCAACGCCCGTCAGACATGGGCTGATGGGACCAACGCCCGTCAGACATGGGCTGATGGGACCAACGCCCGTCAGACACGGGCTGATAGGACCAACGCCCGTCAGACACGGGCTGATAGGACCAACGCCCGTCAGACATGGGCTGATGGGAACAACGCCCGTCAGACATGGGCTGATGGGACCAACGCCCGTCAGACATGGGCTGATAGGACCAACGCCCGCCCCAGCAGATCTCCGCACCCTATGCCTCCTCAGGACCATAAACATTAAAGAAAACATCAGGATGGATAACCCAGTGCGGTGACCAGCTACGTGGAGTGGGACCTGCGGGGCGGCTCAAGCGGCCACCGTGCTGACCACCATGACTGCGGCCTGCCCCTCACACCGCTTCATCCACCACACTGCTAAGCGCTGCGTCCCATAACACGATAACCACACCTCGGTGCTCATCACGCACACAAGGAAGAACTTCCCACATAGGATCAAAACAAAAACAACACCCCCAACCACGCACCCTACAAGGCATAGCTTGCTGCCCATGTATGCAAGCGCTTCAGTGTTCAATATAGGGGTAGTAAGCGCTATAGAACAAAGCTCCTGGAGCCGCAGAGGAGGACCTGAGGGCACAGAGGATGACGTCAGAGTACAGACCTCCTCAGAATACAGAGAAGGACCTGAGGATGCAAAGCTCATGGGGTACAGAGGAGGACATGAGGGTAGAGACCTCCCGAGTGCACAGATGATGACGTCAGAGTACAGACCTCCTAAGAATACAGAGGAGGACCTGAGGGTACAGACCGCCCGAGTGCACAGGGGATGACGTCAGAGTACAGACCTCCTAAAAATACAGAGGACCTGGGGGTACAAAGCCCCTGGTGGTACAGAGCAGAGGACCTGAGGGTACAGACCTCCTGGGTGCACAGAGGATGACGTCAGAGTACAGACCTCCTAAGAATAGAGAGAAGGACCCGAGGATGCAAAGCTCATGGGGTACCGACCTCTTGGGTGCACAGAGGATGACGTCAGAGTACAGACCTCCTAAGAATAGAGAGAAGGACACGAGGATGCAAAGCTCATGGGGTACAGACCTCCCGAGTGCACAGGGAATGACGTCAGAGTACAGACCTCCTAAAAATACAGAGGACCTGAGGTGCACAACGCACCTGGTGGTACAGAGCGGAGGAGCACAAAGTACAGACCTCCTGAGTGCACAGAGGAGGTCCACAGAGTACAGACCCCTAAGCATACAGACAAGGAGCTGAGATGTAAAGCTCATTGGATACAGAGGAGGGCATGCGGGTACAGACCTCTTGAATGACGTCAGTAGGGGGTCCTGAGAAAACAGAGAAAGGCCTGAAGGTCCCCTGCTCGTGAGGGTACAGAGGAGGACCTGAGGGTACAGACTTCCTGAGAGTACAGAGAAGGACCTGAGGATGCAAAGCTCATGGGGTACAGAGGAGGACATGAGGGTAGAGACCTCCCGAGTGCACAGAGGATGACGTCAGAGTACAGACCTCCTAAGAATACAGAGGAGGACTTGAGGGTACAGACCGCCCGAGTGCACAGGGGATGACGTCAGAGTACAGACCTCCTAAAAATACAGAGGACCTGAGGGTACAAAGCCCCTGGTGGTACAGAGCAGAGGACCGGAGGGTACAGACCTCCTGGGTGCACAGAGGATGACGTCAGAGTACAGACCTTCTAAGAATACAGAGAAGGGCCTGAGAGTACAACGCACCTGGTGGTACAGAGCGGAGGAGCACAAAGTACAGACCTCATGAGTGCACAGAGGAGGTCCACAGAGTACAGACCCCTAAGCATACAGACAAGGAGCTGAGATGCAAAGCTCATTGGATACAGAGGAGGACATGAGGGTAGAGACCTCCCGAGTGCACAGAGGATGACGTCAGAGTACAGACCTCCTAAGAATACAGAGGAGGATCTGAGGGTACAGACCTCCTGGGTGCACCGATGAGGACAACAGTGTACAGACCTCCTAAGAATACAGACAAGGAGCTGAGGATGCAAGGCTCATGGGGTACAGACCTCCTGGGTGCACAGAGGATAACGTCAGAGTACAGACCTCCTAAAAATACAGAGGACCTGAGGGTACAAAGCCCCTGGTGGTACAGAGCAGAGGACCTGAGGGTACAGACCTCCTGGGTGCACAGAGGATGACGTCAGAGTACAGACCTCCTAAGAATAGAGAGAAGGACCCGAGGATGCAAAGCTCATGGGGTACAGACCTCCTGGGTGCACAGAGGATGACGTCAGAGTACAGACCTCCTAAGAATAGAGAGAAGGACCGAGGATGCAAAGCTCATGGGGTACAGACCTCTTGGGTGCACAGAGGATGACGTCAGAGTACAGACCTCCTAAGAATAGAGAGAAGGACACGAGGATGCAAAGCTCATGGGGTACAGACCTCCCGAGTGCACATGGGATGACGTCAGAGTACAGACCTCCTAGAAATACAGAGGACCTGAGGGTACAAAGCCCCTGGTGGTACAGAGCAGAGGACCTGAGGGTACAGACCTCCTGGGTGCACAGAGGATGACGTCAGAGTACAGACCTCCTAAGAATACAGAGAAGGGCCTGAGAGTACAACGCACCTGGTGGTACAGAGCGGAGGAGCACAAAGTACAGACCTCCTGAGTGCACAGAGGAGGTCCACAGAGTACAGACCCCTAAGCATACAGACAAGGAGCTGAGATGCAAAGCTCATTGGATACAGAGGAGGGCATGCGGGTACAGACCTCTTGAATGACGTCAGAGTAGGGGGTCCTGAGAAAACAGAGAAAGGCCTGAAGGTCCCCTGCTCGTGAGGGTACAGAGGAGGACCTGAGGGTACAGACTTCCTGAGAGTACAGACATCCTCAGTGCACAAAGGAGGAGCTCGGGGTCCAGAGCTCCTGAGGGCACGGGAGCATCAGAGGGCACGGGAGCATCAGAGGGCACGGGAGCATCAGAGGGCTGAGGGCACGGGAGCATCAGAAAGCTGAGGGAACAGGAGCATCAGATGGCTGAGGGCACGGGAGCATCAAAGGGCTGAGGGCACGGGAGCATCAGAAAGCTGAGGGAACAGGAGCATCAGAAAGCTGAGGGCACGGGAGCATCAGAGGGCTGAGGGCACGGGAGCATCAGAGGGCTGAAGGCACGGGAGCATCAGAGGACTGAGGGCACGGGAGCATCAGAGGACTGAGGGCACGGGAGCGACTGAGGGCACGGGAGCATCAGAGGACTGAGGGCACGGGAGCATCAGAGGACTGAGGGCACGGGAGCATCAGAGGGCTGGGGGCACGGCACGGGAGCTTCAGAGGGCTGAGGGCACGGGAGCATCAGAGGGCTGAGGGCACGGGAGCATCAGAGGGCTGAGGGCACGGGAGCCTCTTAGGGCCCGGGAGCATCAGAGGGCTGAGGGCACGGGAGCATCAGAGGGCTGAGGGCACGGGAGCATCAGAGGGCTGAGGGCACGGGAGCATCAGAGGGCTGAGGGAACGGGAGCATCAGAGGACTGAGGGCACGGGAGCATCAGAGGACTGAGGGCACGGGAGCATTGAGGACTGAGGGCACGGGAGCATCAGAGGGCACGGGAGCATCAGAGGGCATGGGAGCATCAGAGGGCTGAGAGCAGGAAAGCATTAGAGGGCAGGAGAGCATTAGAGGGCAGGAGAGCATTAGAGGGCACGGGAGCATCAGAGGGCACGGGAGCATCAGAGGTCAGGGTGGGAGCATCAGAGGGCACGGAAGCATCAGATCACTGAGGGCACACGAGATAAGGACCCCATGGATCCAGAGTGGACCTGAGGGCACAGGGCTCTTGACCCCTCACCCCCACCCCTCCCTGCACTTACCTGCCGCCCCCTGGCTGTTCCCCAGCTCCTCCATCCAGCTCAGGTGTTTTCTGTGCAGGGTCACACGGTAGCTCCTGTTCTTCAGGCGGAGCAGGGAGTGGAAGGTGTCCAGCTCCATCCCTGGGTCTAGAGCCCCCTCCGGGGCGGACGCCATTGGGTTCGGTGCCGCTGTGGCCCTGGGTCAGGGCTCGGTTCTAGATTAATCCTTGGTTCTGGACCCCCAGTGTCGCCCCCTTCCTGCTGGAGCAGGTGGGTGCGGACCAGGATCAAGGGGGATCCTTCTCTGGGTTGATCCCCGGTTCTTGATCTATCAGTGGAGCCCGGAATCCGGATCCCTTCAGCAGCCTGGCTCTGGGTCACAGGGGCAGCCCTGGCTCTAGATCGACCCCTGGACGAGGGTCTGGCTCTGGATCGACCCCTGGGCGAGGGTCCGGCTCTAGATCGGTTCTGCGGTGGATCTCTGGTTCCGGATCCCCGGGCCCAGCTCTCTCTCCGCGGACCCCGGCTCCGGAGCCTCCCTCCGGCCTAGAGCGGTGCCCGCTGCACCTGTGCCCGGAAGTGCCAGGTGAGTCCACCGGCGCCTCCCAGCCCCTCCAGCCTGGAGCCCCTCCCTGGGGCGGGGGCTGAACCTGTGCGGCCGGGTCTAGTCCTTCCTACCTCGGCCCAGGGAGTGATCCAGCGACGACCAGGTGACTGGGAGGTGCGACGTGGCTGACTCTGCCCCGGCCCTTCAGGTCTGTCAGAGGAGGGTCTGACATGTGGCTAACTCTGCCCCAGCCCTTCTGGTCTGTCAGAGGAGGGTCTGACATGACATGTGGCTAACTCGGCCCCAGCCCTTTTGGTCTGTCAGAGGAGGGTCTAACATGTGGCTGACTCTGCCCCAGGCCTGCTGGCCTCTCGGTGGAGGGTCTAACATGTGACCGACTCTGCCCCGGCCCTCTGGTCTCTCGGTGGAGGGTCTAACATGTGACCGACTCTGCCCCGGCCCTTCTGGTCTGTCAGAGGAGGGTCTAACATGTGACTGACTCTGCCCCAGCCCTTCAGGTCTGTCAGAGGAGGGTCTGACATGTTACTGACACTCCCTCAGGCCTGCTGGCCTCTCGGTGGAGGGTCTGACATTGACTGACTCTGCCCCAGCCCTTTTCGTCTCTCAGAGGAGAGGAGGAACCTTTAAGTCCCACAAGGATCACGACGCTCAGGGCGTCTAGAGGAACACAGGAGCTGCCTGCAGTCGTCTCCCTCCGACCTGGGTCCAAAGAAAAGCGTTTTAAACACTGTTTATCCTGGCCACTGCCTGACCCTGCGGCCCCGGCCCTACCAGCCTCTCCCCAACGCTAGATGTGAGGTGAGAAGGTCCCAGAGGGGAGCCTGTCAGCCTGTCCGATGGTTTTGTGTTACCCTGTAGGATGGTGTCTTGTCATCCAGGTTTGATGGCTTGGTGCCATGGTTTAGGGTGGTTTGATGTTGCGCAGTAGGGAGGTTTATGTTGCCCTGCTAGGTGGTTTTGTGCCTTGTTCGATGGTTTAGTTTCACCCTGTAGCTTAGTCATGCTCACCCCGTTCTGTGGTTTGTCGTTGTCCTATAGAGTGGTTTGCTCTCACTCTGTAGGATTGTTTTGCTGGTCATCGGGTCGTTTGGGGTTGGCCCATAAGGTGGGTTGGTGTCATCCTGTAGGGTTTAGTGACACCCTGTAAGGTGAATTTGTTTCCCGTTGTGGAGGCTTGGAGTGACCCTGTAGGGCTTGGAGTCCCCCTGTAGGGCTTGGAGTCCCCCTGTAGGGCCTGGAGTGACCCTGTAAGATTGTTGTTTGCCCTGAGGGAAGGTTAGGTCTCCCCCTGTAAGGTGATTTTGTTGTCCTTTGAGGTGACTTTGAGTCCCACTGTAGGGCTTGGAGTCACCCTGTAAGGTTTGGAGTGACCCTGTAGGGTTTGCTGTTACCCTGTAAGGTGATTTTGTTGTCCTTTGTGGTGGCTTGGAGTCACCCTGTAGGGCTTGGAGTCACCCTTTAGGGCTTGGAGTGACACTGTAGGACTTGGAGTCACCCTGTAGGGTTTTTTGTCACCCTGGGGGTTTGAAGTGACCCTGTAGGGTTTGGAGTCACCCTGTAGGGTTTCTTGTCACCCTGTAAGTTTTGGAGTGACCCTGGAGGACTGTTGTTTGCCCTGAGGGGAGGTTCGGTCTCCCCTGTAAGGTGGTGCGGGTGACCTGCAGAGTGGACTAACATCCTCTAACATGAGGTCTGTAAGGGTTCCTCTGTCCGGGCGGAACCATTATGAGTTGGAATGCAGGGGTGCTTCTTCAGGGGGGGACATCACTGGAGCGTGGACGTTTCTGCCTCTGAGTAAGTATTCAAATTATACTGCAGCTGCCTTGGGCCAGGGGCGCAGCTAACAGAGGTGCAGCAGGAGCAGTGGCACTAGGGCCCGTGGTGGTGAGAGGAACCCAGAGTGGTGAGAGGGGCCCACAGTGGTGGGAGGGGCCTGTGGTGGTGAGAGGGGCCCGCAATGGTGGGAGGGGCCCGTGGTGGTGAGAGGGCCCGCAGTGGTGGAGGAGCCTGTGATGTTGAGAGGAACCCAGAGTGGTGAGAGGGGCCCGCAGTGGTGGGAGGGGCCTGTGGTGGTGAGAGGGGCCCCGCAGTGGTGGGAGGGGCCTGTGGTGGTGAGAGGGGCCCACAGTGGTGAGAGGGGCCCTTAGTGGTGAGAGGGGCCCACAGTGGTGAGAGGGGCCCTTAGTGGTGTGAAGAGCCTGTGAGAGGGACCGGTGGTGGTGAGAGGGGCCCGCAGTGGTGGGAGGGGCCCAGAGTGGTGAGAGGGGCCCGCAGTGGTGGGATGGGCCCAGAGTGGTGAGGGGGGCCGCAGTGGTGGGAGGGGCCCAGAATGGTGAGGGGGGCCCGCAGTGGTGAGGGGGGCCCGCAGTGGTGGGAGGGGCCCAGAGTGGTGAGGGGGGCCCGCAGTGGTGAGAGGGGCCCGCAGTGGTGGGAGGGGCCCAGAGTGGTGAGAGGGGCCCAGAGTGGTGAGAGGGGCCCAGAGTGGTGAGGGGGGCCCGCAGTGGTGAGAGGGGCCCAGAATGGTGAGGGGGGCCCGCAGTGGTGAGGGGGGCCCAGAGTGGTGAGAGGGGCCCAGAATGGTGAGGGGGGCCCGCAGTGGTGAGGGGGGCCCAGAGTGGTGGGAGGGGCCCGCCCTGCACTGCACCAGCAGCTGTTATTTGAAAATTCCAAACTTCTTTTTCTCTTTATTTGTTTTCTGCCTGGAGATGCTGTGTTTACTGTTGAGGGGAAGAAGGAGTTGGGGAGGATGGAGGAGCAAGCAAGAGGGGGGAGTAAAGGGGAGGTGGGGAGTGGAGGGGGAGGGGGAGGATGGAGGAGCAAGCAAGAGGGGGGAGTAAAGGGGAGGTGGGGAGTGGAGGGGGAGGATGGAGGAGCAAGCAAGATGGGGGAGTAAAGGGGAGGTGGGGAGTGGAGGGGAGGATGGAGGAGCAAGCAAGAGGGGGAGTAAAGGGGAGGTGGGGAGTGGAGGGGGAGGATGGAGGGGCAAGCAAGAGGGGGAGTAAAGGGAGGTGGGGAGTGGAGTGGGAGGATGGAGGAGCAAGCAAGAGGGGGAGTAAAGGGGAGGTGGGGAGTGGAGTGGGAGGTTGGAGGAGCAAGCAAGAGGGGGAGTAAAGGGGAGGTGGGGAGTGGAGGGGGAGGATGGAGGAGCAAGCAAGAGGGGGAGTAAAGGGGAGGTGGGGAGTGGAGGGGGAGGATGGAGGGGGAGGTGGGGAGTGGAGGGGGATTTGGGGACTGACGTGGGAGGTGGGGGTTGGGTGTTGGAGGGGGAGGTGGGCAGTGGAGGGAAGTGGGGATTGGAAGGAGAGGTGGGGAGTGGAGGGGGGAGGGGGAGGTGTGGAGTTAAGGGGGAGGTGGGGAGTGAAGGGGGAGGATGGAGGGGAAGTGGGAGTCAAGGGGGAGTTGGGGAGTGAAGGGGTGGTGGGGAGTGGAGAGGAAGGATGAGGGGAGGGGGAGTGCAGGGGTAGGTGGGAAGTGGAGGAGTAGGATGGACGGGGAGGTGGAGGTAGGGAGGTGGAGGTGGGGAGTAAGGGGGATGTGGGGAGTGGAGGGGAGGTGGGGAGTAGAGGTGGAGGTGGGGAGTAAAGGGGGTGGTGGGGAGTGGAGGGAGAGGTGGGAGTGGAGGGGAGGTGGGGAGTGGAGGTGGGGAGGTGGAGATGGTGAGTAAAGGGGGAAGTGGGTAGTGGAGGGGGAGGTTGAGGTGGGGAGTGGAGTGGAGGGAGAGGTGGGGAGTGAAGGTGAAGGTGGAGGAGGGGAGTGGAGGTGGATGTTAGGAGTGAAGGGGAGGTGGGGAGGTGGGGAGTGAGGGTGAGTTGGGGAGTGGAGGGAGAGGTGGGGAGTGGAGGGGGAAGTGGGGAGTGAAGGGGGAGGATGGGAGTGGAGGGGAGGTGGGGAGTAGAGGGGAGGATGAAGAGTGAAGGGGGAGGTGGGGAGTGGAGGGGGAGAAGGGGAGTGGAAGGAGAGGTGGGGAGTGGAGGGGAGGATGAAGAGTGAAGGGGGAGGTGGGGAGTGAAGGGGGAGGTGGGGAGTGGAGGGGGAGAAGGGGAGTGGAAGGAGAGGTGGGGAGTGGAGGGGGAGGTGGAGGTGGAGAGTGAAGGGGGAAGTGGGGAGTGAAGGGGGAGGAGGGGAGTGGAGGGGGAGGTGGGGAGTGGAGGGGGAGGTGGAGAGAAAAGGTGGAGGTCTTCGTCAAGGTGTGGTCCACTGAGAGTGAGAGGACGAGCTGGATATTGGTGGCGTAGGAGATGATGTTGATGTCAAGCCGTCTGGCGATGTCTGCGAAAGATGTCATGTAGATGTTGAAGTGGGTTGGACTGAGCGATGATCCTGGGGGTTTCCACAGATGGTGTGCTTGGGTTTCGAGGTGCAGGGTGGGAGGCGGGTGCGGGTGCGCTCTGCAGCAAAGGATGCCATCCATCTGAGCGCCAAATGCAACAGAAACAATTGATGGACGGAATGTTGGACAATGCAAACATTCACCCCAATCACAAGGATCTGGGTTTAATCCATCATTCTTTTGCCCACCACACCACCCCAGTTCGGACCCAGCCATATGCAAATCAGTCCTGTCCCCTGTTCCTTATGGGAACAGTCCAGCCCGAACTGCCAATCCAGATCCTCCCTGGACTGGAAACTAACATCCTGGGACCGGTTTCAGGGCATCACCCCTCATCAGCTAGGCTAGCTTGAATCCAGTGGTGTAGTGAGCACGGGACCCACGTCTGGGCATACCCTTCCCACTTAGGGCGACAAATGCAAAAGAAACAATTGATGGATGGAAGGCTGGACAATGCAAACATTCACCCCCAGTCACAAGGATCTGGGTTTAATCCATCATTCTTTTGCTCACCACCCCAGTTTGGACCCAGCCATATGCAAATCAGTCTTGACCCTGTTCCCTATGGGAACAGTCGATCCCGAACTGCCAAGCCAGATCCTCCCTGGACCGGAAACTAGCATCCTGGGACCGGTTTCAGGGCATCACCCCTCATCAGCCAGGCTAGCTTGAATCCAGTGGTGCAGTGAGCACGGAACCCACGTCTGGGCATACCCTAAAAATGCAAAAGAAACAATTGAGGGACGGAATGTTGGACAATGCAAACATTCACCCCCAGTCACAAGGATCTGGGTTTAATCCATCATTCTTTTGCTCACCACACCACCCCAGTTTGGACCCAGCCATATGCAAATCAGTCTTGACCCTGTTCCTTAGAGGAACAGTCCAGTCCTGCCCGAACTGCCAAGCCAGATCCTCCCTGGACCGGTAACTAGCATTGTGGGACCGTTTTCAGGGCATCACCCCATATCAGCCAGGCTAGCTTGAATCCAGTTGTGCAGTGAGCATGGGACCCACGTCTGGGCATACCCTTCCCACTTAGGGAAACAAATGCAAAAGAAACTATTTATGGACGGAATGCTGGACAATACAAACATTCACCCCCAGTCACAAGGATCTGGGTTTAATCCATCATTCTTTTGCTCACCACACCACCCCAGTTTGGACCCAGCCATATGCAAATCAGTCTGACCCTGTTCCTTATGTGAACAGTCCAGTCCAGCCACTGGCGTAACGAAAGCTGAGGGGCCCCCTGCAGGGGTACATGGAGGGGCCCGCGCTGGATTGAATCCGGAGCTCTCAGGCCCGACTACTGTGCTGAGGGGGCCCCTCAAGCTCGGGCCCCCAGCACTGCGGGGATGCAGGGGCCTGTGTTACGCCACTGTGTCCAGCCCGAACTGCCAAGCCAGATCCTCCCTGGATGGGAAACAAGCATCCTGGGACCGGTTTCAGGGCATCACCCCATATCAGCCAGGCTAGCTTGAATCCAGTTGTGCAGTGAGCACGGGACCCACGTCTGGGCATACCCTTCCCACTTAGGGAAACAAATGCAAAAGAAACTATTTATGGACGGAATGCTGGACAATACAAACATTCACCCCCAGTCACAAGGATCTGGGTTTAATCCATCATTCTTTTGCTCACCACACCACCCCAGTTTGGACCCAGCCATATGCAAATCAGTCTGACCCTGTTCCTTATGTGAACAGTCCAGTCCAGCCACTGGCGTAACGAAAGCTGAGGGGGCCCCCCTGCAGGGGTACATGGAGGGGCCCCGCGCTGGATTGAATCCGGAGCTCTCAGGCCCGACTACTGTGCTGAGGGGGCCCCTCAAGCTCGGGCCCCCAGCACTGCGGGGATGCAGGGGCCTGTGTTACGCCACTGTGTCCAGCCCGAACTGCCAAGCCAGATCCTCCCTGGATGGGAAACAAGCATCCTGGGACCGGTTTCAGGGCATCACCCCTCATCAGCCAGGCTAGCTTGAATCCAGTGGTGCAGTGAGCACGGGACCCACGTCTGGGCATACCCTGCCAACTTAGGGCAACAAATGCAAAAGAAACAATTGATGGACGGAATGCTGGACAATGCAAACATTCACCCCCAGTCACAAGGATCTGGGTTTAATCCATCATTCTTTTGCTCACCACACCACCCCAGTTTGGACCCAGCCATATGCAAATCAGTCTTGACCCTGTTCCTTATGGGAACAGTGCAGCCCAAACTGCCAAGCCAGATCCTCCCTGCACCGAAAACTAGCATCCTGGGACCAGTTTCAGGGCATCACCCCTCATCAGTCAGGCTAGCTTAAATCCAGTGGTGCAGTGAGCACGTCATTTGTGATTCCAATGTGGCGTAGTCGATTGATGAGTGTGTGGTGGGAAACGGTGTCAAAGGCTGCGGAGAGGTCCAGCAGGATCAGGGCGGCTGATTCTCCGCTGTCGAGTAGGGTGCGGATATCATCTGTTGCAGCGATCAGGGCTGTCTCGGTGCTATGGTTGGTGCAGAAAGCAGATTGGGAGGGGTCCAGTAGGTTGTTTCTCTCCAGGTGTTTGCTGAGTTGGATGTTCATGGCCTTCTCCAGGACTTTGTTCGGGAACAGGAGCCGAGAGATGGGACGGTAATGCTGGAGCTCGCTAGGGTCTGACGAAGGTTTCTTGAGGAGGGGTCTCACCTTCACGTGTTTCCAGGAATTGGGAAAGGGGTCTGTGGTTATGGAGGCATTGAGGATGGTGGTATGGTGGTGGCAGATCTCGTCTCTTCCGAGGTAAAAAAGTTGGTGGGGGCATGGGTCGGTGGGAGTTCTCGAGTGGAAGGATTTCATAAGAGCGGCTGTGTTTGTGTGTACAGAGTTGTTCCCATGCGTTGAGCGAGCGGTCGGGGGTGTTGGTCGATTGGATGCTTAGGAGGTCACAGGATTGGAAATCGAAGTTTCTACAGATGGTTGCTGTCTTGTTCTGGAAGTGGTCGGCGAAGGCATCGCAGAGTGCCTGTGAGGAGGGGATTGAGTTTTTGGTGGCTGGCGGGCAGGTGAACTCTCCGACAATGGTGAAGAGTTACTTGGTTTGGTTGGCAGTGGTCTCGATCCAGTAGGTCAGGGTCTCCTTTTTTCCAGCTTTGAGCTGGCGGTTTTAGTCGTTGAGGGCTGATTTGAAGGTGGTTCGGTCGGTGTGGTTACTGCTGGTGCGTCCTCTTCTTTCCAGTTGTTTGCATTTGTGCTTCGATGTGCTGACTTCCAGAGTTTATTAGCTGGCTCGTTTGGCAGTTTTGTGTGTTTTAGCTGGTTTGGTGGGAGCGACTCGGTTGGCGGTGCAGGTGATCGAGGCGTTGAAGTTCTCAACTGCCTGGTACAGGTTGGTGGTGACGTTGAGCCGTGTGATGCTGAGGGTGTTGGTCCATTGCTACTGGGTGATCTTGGTCCAGCTGCAGGAGGGGGGTGCTGTGGCCGTTGGGGTGGTGTGGGGAGGTCCGGCGAGGGTGACGTGGAGTGGTCCAATCAAGTGATTTCCGAGGTGTGGCTGTATTTGATTCTGTCGCTGGTCATAAAAATGGGGTCCAGCGTGTGTCCTGCGTTGTGCATGCTTGAGGCCGATGTTGTCCTATCTTTCTAGGAGGTCGGTGGAGTTGGTGTCAGCGGAGTCGTCCAGGTGGAAGTAGAGGTCTCCCAAGAAGACGTAGTGTTTGGATTCAATGGCAAGCGGGGTGATGAATTCAGCGATGGCGCCGCTGATGCCAGTTTGTGGCTCTGCGGGCTGTATGCGAGGGTGCCTTTAATGGTGGTTTTGTGGTCGGTGCTGTCTCACTCTGCTGGAAACACTCTAGATGTCATATTTGCACCTCTAGGACAAACCACAATTACAGACAATTCCCCCATAAGCTGGAGCGACCACATCATCACCTTCAAGATCCACACCTATCAATAGCAACACATCAAAGACAACAACAACCACCAACAACAAATGCTTGTACAGACGGTGGGAAAAGTAGACATCCAGAAACCCTACACCCACCTTGAAAAAATACCAATAAACATGCGGCCTAAAAACATACACACTTTCTACAACTGGATCTTTGCTGCATTGGACAAACAGATACCAACAAAAACCACATCCAGAGTTGACCACAAATCAATCAGGGAATTGTGAAGCGCGCTACTCACCCGTGAGGATCTCAAGGCGCTGGGGGGAGGAGGGTGCAGCTCCGAGTCAGCCGAAGAGCCAGGTCTTGAGGCTCTTCCTGAAGGTGTGCAGAGAGGGGAGCATCTGATGTTGATCGGGAGCTCGTTCCAGGCCTTTGCCACGATGTAGGAGAAGGCCCTTCCACCTGCTCTGGTTCTGCGGATGCGCGGGATCTCTGCGAGGGCGAGGTCGGCGGAGCGGAGGTTTCTCTTAGGTGCATGGAAGGAGACTCTTTCGTTCAGGTATTTGGGTTCAGTGTTGTGGAGGAATTTGTAGGCATGGGTGAGTAGCTTAAAGGTTACTCTCTTTTCGATGGGGAGCCAGTGGAGGTCTCGCAGGTGTTGGGTGATATGTTCATGCCGTGGGATGTCAAGGACGAGTCTGGCTGCGGTGTTCTGGATGGTCTGGAGTTTGCGTAGCAGGGATTTGTTGATTCCAGCGTAGAGGGCGTTTCCGTAGTCCAGTCTGCTTGTTATGAGTGTGTGGGTGACGGTCTTTCTGGATTCAGAGGGGATCCATTTGAAGGTCTTGTGAAGGATGCGGAGGGTGTTAAAACAAAAAGAACAGAACATGGGTTAATGACATCAAACAAATGAAAACACAATACACCGCAAATGGAGAAAATCAGATGAAAGAGACAAAAGCATGCTAAACATACTACAACACAAGTGGAGAAAATCAGGAGATGAAAAGACAAAAGTATGCTACGGCACTATAACCGAGCCTACAGAAGAACCATCAGAACAACAAAAAGATACAACTACTCAAATTGCATAGCTGAAGCAGACTGCCCTTCTAAGGAACTCATACAATTCTAGCAGAATTCCACAATGTATAGTGTCTAAGCACAGAAAAACCACGATCACAAGCCTTCTGTGACAAATTCTACAATGAATTCATCTCAAACGTTACAAAGATTGAAAATTACCTGTAGGAAAACACAGACAACAACACATGACCTAACCACCACAGAAACAGAGATCAATAACCATCCATCAATGCACACCTTCAGTACCCTGTCACAAAAAGACTCCTCAATATTATCATCGCAGCCAAACCAAAGGATCACCATCAGACCCAGCACCGCCAAGAATCTTTAAAGACATCCTTCACTCAACCTGTGTGGGGGCGGCAGCCAGATGCCTACTCAATGAGGCCCTGTAAAAAGAAAAAGTCACAAACATGTAGTTTAATAAAACTTGATCAATTCTTTTTTAAGTCATCAATAATAACAACTGCATTGTGTACATGATTGAAATATAAATTTGATTTAAATTACTGGTGATTTTTGTAGAAAGAAGATAGATCTGCTTCATATCTAGGGTGTTGAGTGTGGATGGGGGGGCAGGGTCGGCTGCCTGCGGGGGGGGGGGGCGCGTAAGCCACAGCGCCTGGTCACAAGCAAGACCCTGTGGCCAACCACCGTCATGCAAGGCCAAAGGTCATGCGCAGCGTGGGGTTGGCTTTACGTATGGTAATAAACTATTACTTTGCGTTAAAAAACAAACAGAAATTCACTGAAAAACAACGGTTAAAGTAACGTTATAGTTAGGTGAAATTCAGTAACAATGTAACATTTTAAACTCTAAAAATTATAGAAATTCACCAGTTATAGTTATCTCAAGTAACTATAACTCATGTCCTGAGGTAACTAAAACTCGCGCCCTCGCCGTGCACTGCTAATTACCCCACGTGTTACATCACTCATGACATCTTCTATGACATCATTGATATAATGACTGCAACATTTGCAATGAAATTATTGATGAGAAAACTGTGTATGGCGGGGGCGTGAGTTATAGTTACCTTAAGGTATGAGTTATTGCTTTAACACGCTTTCTCCATTCATTTTTCCACAGGAACTTAAAACATAGCTACAGCCCAAACCACTGAACAGATTTATACCAAAGTTTCCAGAAAGATAGATCTCGGTCACAAACGAGTGTGTTTTGTGATTTGGTGTAAATGCGTTCAGTAGTTATTGAGCAATTAAGGTTCGAAATAGTTGTATATTTCACGTCGCAGAGGATCCACGGGGCCAACAAATCTCATGGTGAGATCTGATTGGCTGACACCACATCAACAGAGATGTGGCAGACAACAGGATCCCCGAGACTTGGCACATATATTTCACAGATTTACATCGATTTCCAGACTCAAAGTTAACTGGGAAAAATCATGCCTCTGTTCCTTCAGCGCTAATGTTCCAGACCCTGCTTTCCACCTTGGGGGTGCCTGCCACCCTCACCTGGCAATCTGCCACATTTAGGTACTTGGGTATTCATATTTATCAAGACCGGACCGATTTATTTGATGGTGAACTCATCTGCGCGGTGTCCTCGATATGCGCGCAGTCAATATTCTGGAAAACTCTTCCATTTTCTGTCGCCGGGAGGGTAGCCCTCGTCAAGATGGTCATGCTCTCCCTTTTATTAGGTCGAGCCTAATCAGCGCGCAAGCACTGCTTAGGAGTGACCTCTTGGAATCGGTCTGTACTTTTTGGAAAACTCGTGCATGTACTGCACTGTTTCCAAGAGCGCTCGTGCATGTAAGGCATACACCTTGCGGGAGCGAGCAGCGGTGCCATCTGTTTCCAATTATCGCGCCCGCGCGTTAATTGTAAACAGATGGCGGTCGCGTTCACTTTTGCGGCTGCTTGTTTACATTTGCCTTGTCGTCCTAAATGCTTCCAAGATTTTACAGGCTCCCGTGAGCAGCAGCACTATGAGGAGATTGTTCCCTTCCTCAGAATCTTAAATCTGCAACCTACCAGATGCTAATGCAACAACGGAGATGTTTTGGCTGTCAGGTGATAAAGCTGTCACTGGCCCTTCTTCTCTATTTGTGCGATCAGCTACATAACCTTCCGATAAACCCTTCTCCTCTTTTCGTGAATACTGATCTGCTTGTTGCCAGAACCCAGATTACTCTTCGTCATGTTTCATTACGGATATACTTGCTTCAAATCTCCTTTTGGGAGTGATGTGTATAGAATACTCCTGTGTTTGTAAAGGATCTTGTACTTTTGGGATATATAAAATGCATACAGGCTCCCGTGAGCAGCAGCGCGCAGGGGTCATCTGTTGGTAATTAGCGTGCATCAGACCAGCCCCGGGAGAGAGGCAGCCTTCGGCGAGCGAGAACAATTGCCCCTCTTAAACACTGGAGCATACACTTACCCGCAGGTTTCCCTGAGCCGGGTCCTCCGATGAATGAGATTTTTCCACAGAGGCTGCTAATAGCGAGTTCCCTTCACTTTTGTGAGGAGCCGCGGATACAAATCAGAAGTTCCGTCTAAAAATGAATCCCTGGACATTAGCCACCTATCTCCTCGTCAGTCTCCTTGTTTTTTGTGCAGAGGGTTACAGTTTGGCATTTTCTCCATCCGAATCTTATTGTTTTTTTTATTCTCAAAGAGCGATAAAGTCAGTGACTCTACCCCAGCCCTACCCTCTACTGGCTTCTGTCACGTATTGTTCACGCCAGGGAGCGCTGAAGTCAGTGACTCTGCCCCAGCCCTACCCTCTACTGGCTTCTGTCACGTATTGTTCACGCCAGGGAGCGCTTAAGTCAGCGACTCTGCCCCAGCCCTACCCTCTACTGGCTTCTGTCGCGTATTGTTCACGCCAGGGAGCGCTGAAGTCAGCGACTCTGCCCCAGCCCTACCCTCTACTTGCTTTTTCCACGCACCTTTGTATTAGAGTTCTGCTGGGCACATGGGATGTTTCTGTTCACGTCGGGGAGCGCTGAAGTTAGTGACTCTGCCCCAGCCCTACCCTTTACTGGCTTGTCTCATGCACCACGCACCGTGCTGTTACAGTTGTGCTGGTCCAAAATACAGGCACAATCGCCAACATAAAACACATGTTTGTTTTAAGCCATAGGTTTTAAGGATGGTGCTCTTTACTAGCGTGTAAGCGTGCACCCAGCCTATGCCCATACACACCTGAAATCGCTTGCCCTTAAGCAGAATATACCAACCCGAAAAGGTGAAAGGTTAAGCTGCATAGCTAGCATCAGTGGGCAAACACAAGCAGGTGATGTTACTTTGTGAGCGTAAAACCAATCCCCTCCGTCCCCCTCACCCTCCACAAACGCGTAATACTATTTGCCTTTTCCCGCAGTGTGTAGCTACCCTCAACAAAAAAAAAAAGGCTGTGCAGTCTTAGCTCTATTTGTTTTGCCACCTCCTCTTGTTACCGCAAATAGGTACTGTGCCCTAGTGGTGGAGCGTGCCATAGACACTTGCCCACAGAAAGAGAACAAACCCCTGGCATGCCTATGCAGGCAAGTCAGTGTAGGAAAAGTGGCTGTCTCAATTTTTTCTTTGTCACTCTGTTTTTAGATATTTGGGGCCACTAAAATTATATGATTCAGTGGACACACGTTCAGTTTTATTATGGATTTACTGCATTTATCACATAATTCACCATATGCTGCACTGTTTTAGATGTGCACCAAAAAATTTATCTAGCGTAAACAGGTCAACAGTTACTAAAAAGTTACCATGACTTGTGCTGTAGAGTGGTACTGTAGAGTGGTGCTGTAGAGTGGTGCTGTAGAGTGGTGCTGTAGAGTGGTGCTGTAGAGTGGTGCTGTATAATGGTGCTATAGAGTGGTGCTATAAAGTGGTGCTGTAGAGTGGTGCTGTAGAGTAGTGCTGTAGAGTGGTGTTGTAGAGTGGAACTGTAGAGTGGTGCTGTATAATGGTGCTATAGAGTGGTGCTATAGAGTGGTGCTGTAGAGTGGTGCTGTAGAGTGGTGCTGTAGAATGGTGCTGTAGAATGGTGCTGTAGAGTGCTGCTATAGAGTGCTGCTATAGAGTGGTGCTGTAGAGTTGTTCTATAGAGTGGTGCTATAGAGTGGTGCTGTAGAGTGGTGCTGTAGAGTGGTGCTGTAGAGTGGTGCTATAGAGTGGTGCTGTAGAGTGGTGCTGTAGAGTGGTGCTGTAGAGTGATACTGCAGAGTGGTGCTGCACAGTGGTGCTGTAGAGTGGTGCTGTAGAGTGGTGCTGTAGAGTGGAACTGTAGAGTGGTGCTGTAGAGTGGTGCTGTAGAGTGGTGCTGTAGAGTGGTGCTGTAGAGTGGTGCTGTAGAGTGGTGCTGTATAATGGTGCTATAGAGTGGTGCTATAGAGTGGTGCTATAGATTGGTGCTGTAGAGTGGTGCTATAGAGTGGTGCTGTAGAGTGGTGCTGTAGAGTGCTGCTATAGAGTGCTGCTATAGAGTGGTGCTGTAGAGTGGTGCTATAGAGTGCTGCTATAGAGTGGTACTGTAGAGTGGTGCTGCAGAGTGGTGCTGCAGAGTGGTGCTGCAGAGTGGTGCTATAGAGTGGTGCTGTAGAGTGGTGCTGTAGAGTGGTGCTGTAGAATGGTGCTGCAGAGTGGTGCTATAGAGTGGTGCTTTAGAGTGGTGCTGCAAAGGGGTACTGTAGAGTAGTGCTGTAGAGTGGTGCTATAGAGTGGTGCTGTAGAGTGGTGCTGTAGAGTGGTGCTGCAGAGTGGTGCTGCAGAGTGGTGCTGCAGAGTGGTGCTGTAAAGGGGTACTGTAGAGTAGTGCTGTAGAGTGGTGCTGTAGAGTGGTGCTGCAGAGCTCTTCAACATAGCTTAAAAACATTGCCAAAGCCAATTGCTCTGGCCAAAAACTTACAAGATCCCAAAGGCGAGACCTATTGGCTATGCCAATGCTTGTTGTTTACTATGCTAACCTCCCCCTATACGTCCCTGCTACCTTTTTTTGCACGCTTGACAGACTCCCAAGAGACCTTCTTTGGCATGACACGAGATGTAGAGTAATGAAACAAGTGGTCCGTGACTGCTTTAGAGAAGAATAAATTATAATTTATCATGTGTGTGTAGCTTAAATAAGTCAAACACTGGTAAAAAATACCCAAAATAAATGCAACAACATACCCTGCTGTCTAAGATAGCATTGTTCCAAACGTACAGTCAATGTAAAACACAAAAGCGCCAAAGAATTGTTTAAGTTCAGTATATTTAATTTCATATACTTGAAACAGATCAAAATTAATTTGACAAAAGGAAGGTACAAAGGTTGCTCAAAGGAAGAGAGAAGAATGGGTGTGCTCGTGATGGGTAGGGAAAGGTGAATAGTCACAAATATTCAGAGTTTATACATTTTTACGGCTTTGGCAATGGACTGGTAAAGAGACCAGTACAGAAAGGCCTGTCCCAAACAAATCATTTATAACATTTTTTATATACTTTTTGTAAATGCATAAATGCAACATCAAGCGAAGGGGATGGGATGTGATACAGGCCGTTAGTGGGTGGGGTGCGTCGACGTTTCGACTCGGCTTGTGCATAGAGGGTGACTTAAACCTCCGCTGCGAGTCTTCTTCAGGACGAAGGGGGCGGGGGGCAACCTAGAGGTGAAAGATCAACTGTGTGTTAATTGGCGCCTACTAACTGACTCGAGAAGGAATTAAGTGACGATATAGTACTGACCTAATCCTGGTGCCACACAGGCATCTCAGGTACAACACTGGAGGTTGAGTACTTAATGGCTCTGTCAGGGTTTTCTGTGGAAAACCAAATCTAAAATTAGTATGCATATATATCAGTAATGTGGCACAAGGTATGTGGTTACACTAATTATGCACTCACCCAATAGTAGTGAGCTGAAATCCACTCGTGAGGGCCCACCTTGTGAAGTCCTCACCGGTATTTAAAACCGTAAATTAATTATGACATGGTCATCAGACAACTGAATTAATCTGTCAAGACCTGCAAGTTAAGGGGATAGAACGAAAATTAATAAAGGTTAAAAGCTGCCAAAGTAACGCTTGTCATTTTGGCACTGAATTCAGAATTTTACCTTGAAGAAAAACCGGTCGTCGCACGCCTCGTAGAATCCCTTCTGCCAAGTTCAAGTGCAAGGGCCAACTGGCAGAAGGCTTCCGTTTATATGCAGAAAGCAGGGGAAACGTGCACGTTGCACGTTCAAGCCTCGTGCGTCAATCAAGGAGCTCAGAGCTCGAAGGAGCCCAGAGGTCAAGTTCAAAGGCCCGGGGTGGATGCCAGAGAATACAATTCTTTAGTATCATTAAAGCAATACCGGCAAATGTAAGGAGGTGCACATATATACAGTGATAGCTGTAAATTGAGATGGTACCGGCAAGAGACTGTTACAATCTCAATTGGAGATATATACATGTGCATGCAAGGAGGTCTAATTGCAGATACGTGTAGTATTTTACGTATGTGTGCTTGCTCCCTACAGAAAAGGGTGTATATCCATGGTGCCATGGATGCATACATATATTACTAATCATATTTACAAGCGGTGTATATACATAGAGTGCATACATATATTATTAATCATATTTACAAGCGGTGTATATGCATAGAGTGCATACATATATTACTAATCATATTTACAAGCGGTGTAGATACATAGAGTGCATACATATATTACTAATCATATTTACAAGCGGTGTATATGCATAGAGTGCATACATATATTATTAATCATATTTACAAGCGGTGTATATGCATAGAGTGACAAGGAATCTAATGCATTCTGCCTATTTACAAACTATAAGGTAGGTGCTGGGTGGCAATGTAGCCTGCCTATATACATCCTAATAGCTATATGTGCAGTGTCTGAGTGCGCAGGTCTGAGGACCGAGGTCCTGGTAGGGGTGTTTAGCCAATACTCAAACTAGCCGCCTGTCTGGCTATCTCCTCGTATTCGTTCAACCCCTAAGTGCAGTATCAAATGTATGAATCCATTTACACTCACGATAGTTCAGGGTATTGGAGAAATTCCCACCCCTTGGGTTCCTGTGGACTTTTTCGATCACCCACCATTTTAGGCTCTCGGCCGAGTGCCCAAAGGTGGAAAAAAGTGTTCTACCAGTGGGGCACCTTGTACCCCACACCGTATTCTGCTACAGTGTTGTAAGACACGGGTTTTGACCTTCTGCGTTGTTTGCCCAATGTATAAAAAGTTACAGGGGCATGAGATGGCATATATAACCCCTGAGGAGTTACAATTGGTGTGATCCCTCATTGTGTACGTGTAGTCATTATGTTTGAAATTCTTGATCTCCTTGGTCATTGGGCAGGCTTTGCAGCTCCCACACTTAAAATGACCCTTGATGGGGGTGATGTTCCACAGTGGTAACTGGACATTGTTGGGTTTGGGTGGAAGTAAAGATTTCACCAAGAAGTCCCTGAGGCTTTTCCTTTTCTAAAGGCATGCATGGGGGGTTTGGTATACCCAGATCGTCAGCAACCAGGTGCCAGTGTTTGTTCACAGTTTTCCGAATGTCATTGCTCTTGGTGCAATAGGTCGTGACACAAGTTAATCGATCCCGTGTCTGGGAGTTTTTGTTTTTAGGTTCCAGAAGATACTCCCTGTGGCTGAACCAGGCCCTCTTACGTGCCTTCTTGAGGAGCCTGACAGGATAGCCACGTTCCGTCAACCGACCCAAAAGGTCAGCAGACTCCATGAAGTAATCTTCTTTCTTAGTACAGTTACGCCTAACCCTTAAAAATTGCCCAAAGGGCAAATTGTCCCTGAGGCTGCGTGGGTGATGACTCGAGTATCTCAAAAGAGTGTTACGTTCACTTGTCTTCCTATACAGGGTGGTGTGAAGCCTACCCTCTCGTCCTTATCACTTTAGGATATGTCTGAGAGAGAAACATTAGCCTACAGCGAGGACTATATCGACAAGCTACTACAGGGCCAGGTGGGCTCAAGTTTCCTTGATGCTTCTACCCATGGCATTGATCTAACACTAAATGATAAAATAAGTAAACTTGAACGACTAGAAAAAAAGCTTATCCGCACCAGGCTACACGGGCATGTTTTGACCAAATATCTTCAAGCTAATGTCATTCCTGTTGGTCTCCAAGTTAGGAACGAGCCTGCAATCTTTATTGACAACCCTAAATTCAAGGAGAAATTCAGTTTTGTCTCTAACAATTGCTCAAGGCACTGGATGGTGCTAGGCATAGAAACTGCCCTCGAAGAAGTTAAACGTCTGATGAAAGAGATTGCTGATTTAAAGAAAGAGATTATAGATGACAAGGCACTCACTAATGCCAAAGAGGCATTAGAACGTCTTGAAAGAACCCTTAGGGATTTCGATACTTTCACACAAACAACCAAACTTGACAAATTAGCTCGTGATATTCAGCTTTACGACAAAAAAGCAACATATCCTTACACACAGGAAGGTTATCACAAACAGGACTCACAAGGCAGATTCTCTAGTAGAGGGCGGGGAGGGTACCGTAGATACGCCACCTTCTCAGACTCCTCGATAAGCAACGATTCTGATTGTGATAACGAAAGACCTGGTACAAGTGCAGGCACATTCGCACAAGGATACGCGTACAACGACCGCCAACCCAATTTTTTAGTGGAGGAACAATGGTCAGAACACAGGGGGAGAGGACATCCCTGGGGGCGACCCAGGGGATTGAGAGAACCAACTTGGAACAGAGGCAGGGGCAGGGCAAAGAAGCAGGTACATTTCCCCCCCGAAACACATGGCGACATTCAGACTCGCCGCCAACATTACCGTTGGTAAAGAACCTTCCCAGTGATAAAGAAAACCCGGTGGTCAATTTGTCAGGGCATACTCTGAGCTCTGATGAAGAAACAGTACTCCAGAAGGGGTTGTCTTTTGTCCCTACCAACCTATCTGACAATTTCAACCTGAAATTGGAATTACATCAATTCTTTAGGAAGGTGAGGCTAAAGTACTACTTCAACAAAATCCCCTTCAACCCCGCTTTCACGAACACAGGCCTACGACCTCCCTCTACCTTTAATCCACCGTCCCAGATGATGTCACACAAAATCCTGGCCTTTGAGCAGGTAGTCATGAGGGACGTCATGCACTCTCTAAATCATAAAGAATATGTCAAATTTAACATCTCCAAGACGGAACGTTTAGCCCTAGAATCACTCAAAAACAATCCTGACATTATCATTAAGCCAGCGGACAAAGGTGGGGCTATAGTCATCCAAAACACCTCAGACTACAAACAAAAGATCCTTAACCAACTAGGGATACGGGATAACTATACCAAACTGAATTCCGACCCCACCAATATCATTGCAACACTCATCAAAAACATAACTAAGGAGGGTTTCGAAGAAGGGTACCTGAGCAAACATGAACACGACTATCTGAATAACTCACAACCTCGCATGCCTACAATATATACATTACCAAAAATTCATAAACGCATGCCCGATCCACCAGGAAGGCCGATTATCTCAGGCTGTGGCTCTATGTTGGAGCCCTTGTGCAAGTATATTGACATCTTCTTGAAGCCCATTGCCACCAACACTACAGCATATCTCAGGGATACTATGGAAACCATTAAACTAGTGGACGATCTCCCTTTCAACTGCGGGGAAGAAATACTTGTCACCATGGACATAACCTCGTTATATACGAGTATCCCCCAGGGGGCAGCTCTAGATGTCATCAGAGCAGCCCTAGACAAAAGGCCCAGACCTACTCAAGTTCCCACTGAATTCATTCTTAGATTACTGGAAATAGCAATGACAAAGAACTTTTTCGTCTTCCAAAATGACTACTACTTCCAAACGAAGGGTGTGGCTATGGGAGCAAGTTTTGCTCCCAATTTAGCCATCATCTTCATGGATGCCTATGAACACTCATTTATATTCAATGAAACCAACCCATTTAGTGAACACATCAAAATGTGGCGAAGATATATAGATGATGTGGTGATGATCTGGCGAGGGACAGAGACCCATCTTAGGTCTTTCCACACTTGGCTAAATACCAGATCCAATGACAGACAGTTTTCCTTAGAACACAACAAGGAAGAAATACACTTCTAAGACATCACCATCAAGGCAGAAGAGGGGAGGCTGCACACCACCCTGTATAGGAAGACAAGTGAACGTAACACTCTTTTGAGATACTCGAGTCATCACCCACGCAGCCTCAGGGACAATTTGCCCTTTGGGCAATTTTTAAGGGTTAGGCGTAACTGTACTAAGAAAGAAGATTACTTCATGGAGTCTGCTGACCTTTTGGGTCGGTTGACGGAACGTGGCTATCCTGTCAGGCTCCTCAAGAAGGCACGTAAGAGGGCCTGGTTCAGCCACAGGGAGTATCTTCTGGAACCTAAAAACAAAAACTCCCAGACACGGGATCGATTAACTTGTGTCACGACCTATTGCACCAAGAGCAATGACATTCGGAAAACTGTGAACAAACACTGGCACCTGGTTGCTGACGATCTGGGTATACCAAACCCCCCCATGCATGCCTTTAGAAAAGGGAAAAGCCTCAGGGACTTCTTGGTGAAATCTTTACTTCCACCCAAACCCAACAATGTCCAGTTACCACTATGGAACATCACCCCCATCAAGGGTCATTTTAAGTGTGGGAGCTGCAAAGCCTGCCCAATGACCAAGGAGATCAAGAATTTCAAACATAATGACTACACGTACACAATGAGGGATCACACCAATTGTAACTCCTCAGGGGTTATATATGCCATCTCATGCCCCTGTAACTTTTTATACATTGGGCAAACAACGCAGAAGGTCAAAACCCGTGTCTTACAACACTGTAGTAGAATACGGTGTGGGGTACAAGGTGCCCCACTGGTAGAACACTTTTTTCCACCTTTGGGCACTCGGCCGAGATCCTAAAATGGTGGGTGATCGAAAAAGTCCACAGGAACCCAATGGGTGGGAATTTCTCCAATACCCTGAACTATCGTGAGTGTAAATGGACTCATACATTTGATACTGCACTTAGGGGGTTGAACGAATACGAGGAGATAGCCAGACAGGCGGCTAGTTTGAGTATTGGCTAAACACCCCCTACCAGGACCTCGGTCCTCAGACCTGCGCACTCAGACACTGCACATATAGCTATTAGGATGTATATAGGCAGGCTACATTGCCACCCAGCACCTACCTTATAGTTTGTAAATAGGCAGAATGCATTAGATTCCTTGTCACTCTATGCATATACACCGCTTGTAAATATGATTAATAATATATGTATGCACTCTATGCATATACACCGCTTGTAAATATGATTAATAATATATGTATGCACTCTATGCATATACACCGCTTGTAAATATGATTAGTAATATATGTATGCACTCTATGTATCTACACCGCTTGTAAATATGATTAATAATATATGTATGCACTCTATGCATATACACCGCTTGTAAATATGATTAGTAATATATGTATGCACTCTATGTATCTACACCGCTTGTAAATATGATTAATAATATATGTATGCACTCTATGCATATACACCGCTTGTAAATATGATTAATAATATATGTATGCACTCTATGCATATACACCGCTTGTAAATATGATTAATAATATATGTATGCACTCTATGCATATACACCGCTTGTAAATATGATTAATAATATATGTATGCACTCTATGCATATACACCGCTTGTAAATATGATTAATAATATATGTATGTACTCTCTGTATATACACCGCTTGTAAATATGATTAGTAATATATGTATGCATCCATGGCACCATGGATATACACCCTTTTCTGTAGGGAGCAAGCACACATACGTAAAATACTACACGTATCTGCAATTAGACCTCCTTGCATGCACATGTATATATCTCCAATTGAGATTGTAACAGTCTCTTGCCGGTACCATCTCAATTTACAGCTATCACTGTATATATGTGCACCTCCTTACATTTGCCGGTATTGCTTTAATGATACTAAAGAATTGTATTCTCTGGCATCCACCCCGGGCCTTTGAACTTGACCTCTGGGCTCCTTCGAGCTCTGAGCTCCTTGATTGACGCACGAGGCTTGAACGTGCAACGTGCACGTTTCCCCTGCTTTCTGCATATAAACGGAAGCCTTCTGCCAGTTGGCCCTTGCACTTGAACTTGGCAGAAGGGATTCTACGAGGCGTGGACGACCGGTTTTTCTTTCAAGGTAAGATTCTGAATTCAGTGCCAAAATGACAAGCGTTACTTTGGCAGCTTTTAACCTTTATTAATTTTCGTTCTATCCCCTTAACTTGCAGGTCTTGACAGATTAATTCAGTTGTCTGATGACCATGTCATAATTAATTTACGGTTTTAAATACCGGTGAGGACTTAACAAGGTGGGCCCTCACGAGTGGATTTCAGCTCACTACTATTGGGTGAGTGCATAATTAGTGTAACCACATACCTTGTGCCACATTACTGATATATATGCATACTAATTTTAGATTTGGTTTTCCACAGAAAAACCCTGACAGAGCCATTAAGTACTCAACCTCCAGTGTTGTACCTGAGATGCCTGTGTGGCACCAGGATTAGGTCAGTACTATATCGTCACTTAATTCCTTCTCGAGTCAGTTAGTAGGCGCCAATTAACACACAGTTGATCTTTCACCTCTAGGTTGCCCCCCGCCCCCCTTCGTCCTGAAGAAGACTCGCAGCGGAGGTTTAAGTCACCCTCTATGCACAAGCCGAGTCGAAACGTCGACGCACCCCACCCACTAACGGCCTGTATCACATCCCATCCCCTTACGCTTGATGTTGCATTTATGCATTTACAAAAAGTATATAAAAAATGTTATAAATGATTTGTTTGGGACAGGCCTTTCTGTACTGGTCTCTTTACCAGTCCATTGCCAAAGCCGTAAAAATGTATAAACTCTGAATATTTGTGACTATTCACCTTTCCCTACCCATCACGAGCACACCCATTCTTCTCTCTTCCTTTGAGCAACCTTTGTACCTTCCTTTTGTCAAATTAATTTTGATCTGTTTCAAGTATATGAAATTAAATATACTGAACTTAAACAATTCTTTGGCGCTTTTGTGTTTTACATTGACTGTACGTTTGGAACAATGCTATCTTAGACAGCAGGGTATGTTGTTGCATTTATTTTGGGTATTTTTTACCAGTGTTTGACTTATTTAAGCTACACACACATGATAAATTATAATTTATTCTTCTCTAAAGCAGTCACGGACCACTTGTTTCATTACTGCATTGTACCCAGGTCTTGTGACGTTTATTGGGTTACCCCATTAATTTGTAACGAGATGTAGAGTGGCACTACATAAACTCCAATTGCCAACCACATGAAGGGAGACGGGCAGTCCCCAACTTTGACCATTACTACTTGGACTCTCAGCAGCAATGGGTGCCAGGTGGATGTCAGCACTCCAGCTACCTGATACTGCTAGGGCCGCCCCAGCCTGGAGCCGCCCTTACATTTTACACCTGTTTCACCCCTGCTCCAGACAGCCGACTCCACCCCGGTACTATTACGAGTAGCACACCGCTGCTTCAAGCGTAGTCTCTTTCTTACCAAAGCAGTACACCCCTCCCTTTGTTGGGCACCCCGAGAGAAGATCGGATCATCTCTGCGAGAGAACTTACTACCTGGCACAAACTAGGCGTACACACATTAGGGGACCGCTGCCATGATGGCCCCCTCACACCGTTCGAAACCCTGCCAACAGACGAGCGCCTCCTACCTGGCCATTTTCTCCTATACAACTCGATAATCGTTTGGGTGGCATGTAACATGAATGCTCAGTGCACCCCACCATCCAATATCTCCATGTCATTGGCACAGGCTGACATCTGACACAGTGGTTTGCTGAGTCTCTGCGTACGCACGCTGTGATACCACTGACCCCGCTGCACAGTCATTGGGAAGCAGGCTTGGGCCGCCCCTACACGAGCAAAGAGTGGACAACCACAGTAGAATATCCTGCTCTTAGTCCGCGCAGCGCTCGTTTTCACCTCATTCAACACTACATATTTCACAGGGCTACATTACCTCTGCAAAGATGAATCGCTGTTATCACCACACTGATGCTGCCTGCCCCGCTGCTCTCTACTTGATGCTGGTCTGACACACATGCCCCTCCCTTCATCAGTTGTGGCCAGGTGAGACCTCCCGATTAGTGCACTGCACAGATAGGCCGGTCCCCCTTACCTGGGTGGCCTCCTTATTGGGTCTAAGCCGTAGGGACAGGCAGCACAGAGCCACCACACGGTTTGTAGATTTGGGTCTGATCCTTGCCAGGCGCCTAGTTACCCGGGGGTGGAAACTGTCGACACTAGCGGTGGTCTCCGCTCGGGAGATGTCCATGGGGGCCTGGGCCCGGGGGAGCGTGCTGCTCTGCGCAGGGAGGACACACACAGCCTTCGCAAATATCCACTAGCAAACAGTTGGGATACTATCCTGGAGGCCTTCCAGACGGCATTAACGCCTGCTGACACCCCCTCTGAAGCACCTACATCACCGGAAGACGCAGAGGCCCCAACCAACATGGTCGGATTGGTAAGGCGGGCACTCGGGAAATGGCTGAAGGGCGGTAGCCGAGTTCTAGCTGTGGGCTGCTTTTTTGGGCAGCCTGGGGGCTGTCTGTGTGGTTAGGATGCCGCCAGCGGCCCAGTGGGTGCCTGAGTGGCCTTTCTAGAGACAGATGGGCGGAGGTATCACTCCCTTTCTCTCGCTGGCCGGCCCATTAATGTATGCTGATTGAGGGGCGGGGGCCTGAGCAGAAGTGGTCTCACTTGCATTCATGTGTGGCTCAGCAGTGTGAACTAATCTGTGCATTTTTTATCTAAGTGAAATTAATAAAACATGCCCACCCCCCTCCCAACCCCCTTTCTTTTCATACAACTTCGCTGACGCAGTGGTTTTGCGGAAAGGCAATACGCAAATGTGGGCCACTTTATTTTGGTGTGCCCGGGCCGATTTGTGATCCCAATCCAACCCTCCCAACCAACCCTACAACTGTAGTCTAATATGCCTGTTGCTCCTCCCCCCATGAACCCTCTCTCCTCCTTCCCCATTTAAAGTCCTACCTACTGGTTTATCCTTCAAACTGACTAATTTCTCTAGCCTTGCCATGCACTGGTCCTTTCCTCCTGCCCCATAACACCGCTGGCCCCTCCCTTGTCTCCTTATTGGAACTGACACCCCCAGGTTCTCATATTGGTTCTTGTTTTCTATTGTTTATACGAAATATTGAATCTTTGACTTAACACATTTGAGTTAACTGACCATATAAGTAAATAAACAGTGCTACACATTTGTCATCAATGTTTGTTCTATGTATTCACCATATGCAACAAAATGCAATAAAAAGATTCAACAAAGATGTGGCTGCAGCCATCTTAGGGCTTGGGACTCAGTCTGAGTCCTAAAAAACAAAAAGATAGATGGGGGCCAGGTAGGGACACCCTTACCGCCTTGGCAAAGAGGCGGAGCGGGGCATGTGGCCCCCTCATTGAGTCTCTGGAAGGCCTTAGGGACCTTATCCCTAGGCACCATCATGGAAAAAGAAGGGAGGGGAGCACGGTCCCCCTCCCTGAGCCTTTTTTTTTTAGTTTGAAAAATGTAAAGTTTATTGAAAAATGAAAGGAAGGGGAAAAGGAAGGGGAGGGGAGGGGAGAGTGGATATTGGTACAAATAAGTTACATTTCCAGGAATCTTAAACTAACAGCTAAAAATGAAATAGCAATATACAAAAGGAAGGCAAGTAAATAACAACATAGGTCTGGTGATATGTCATAAAGTTGAGTGAAATACAACGGATATAACATTATGAACAATATGAAGTATAAGAACAAATAGGAATATCAGGGGGTTTCGACACCTCTTGGTCAGAGACTTTGCGTGAAAAAGAAAGCTTGGCATTACAATCAATAAAGTCTATAACTGGTGACCATAAGAATGAGCGTTTGGGGGCAAGGGAGACTGGAAAGACATAAGCAGTGTCCAACCTATGATTATAGCATACAGCGTACCACCAAGCCTGAAAGGATAAGTCAGACAGAGTCTTCCAATGCTTGGTAATTTGTTGAAAAGCTGTGCCTAACAGTAAATCCAAAATATGTAAGGGTAGGGGGCAACCTCGCCAATCCTCAGAGAGGGATCCCCAAAAAATATTCGCAAAAGAAAAGGGAGTTGGGTGATGAAAAATGTGAGTGATTTGTTTCCAAACCTTCTTCCAAAAAAGTTGGACAAAAGGGCAGGAAAAAAGTAAATGTTTTAGATCTGCACTTGGAGAAGAACAGGACCAACAAGTATCAGGGGATTCAGCATTAATTTTGTGTAAAAAAGAAGGAGAGAGGAGCAATCTATTGTAAATGAAAAAAAGTGTCTGCATGGCATTAGCGGCTCTAGATGTCTTCTTGATTTTGAGCCAGATATTATTCCAGATTGGAATGGGCCAGGAGGTCTGAAGGTCTCGCTCCCAATCCAGTTCAATCTTGGTTTTATTTCTGATGTGAGTCAATGTACGTAAATGCCTGTAAATTGCTGAGGCTTTGGGGCCAGAACGTAAAAACGTGGGGGAACTATTGGAAGGAGTCAACGGGGGAGTTATCTCAGGAACCGCGTCTCGAACAGCTGAGGTCAAAGCTAATTGCAACAGGAGATATCTATTGGAAAAAGAGGAGGGGAGGCTAAACTTAAGTTGAGCTTGGGGAAAAGACATAACAGCATTATTTTGATAAAGTTGGTGAACCCACAGAAGACCTATTTGCCTCCATAACTTCCAATAAATGGGTTTACCATTAATCAAAATACGACGGTTGTGCCAAATGGAAGACTGAAGGAGTGAGTTGAGAGTGGAGGAGGTATCTAGTGAAAATGGATCAAGCAGTTTGTATGTGTGTTTAATAATAGGCGTAGACAGTTTCTGAGGTTTGTGGGAGAAAGAAAGATATTCTGAAAAGGAGAAAGGAGCCAGAAAGGATTGTTCAAGTGAAACCCAAAGAGGTGAGTCTGAGGAAGGAGTAGCAAGCCAATGTGAGGACTGGCGAAGGTTAAAAGCTTTATGATAAACAGAAAAATCGGGAAAATTAGCTCCCCCTTCCGATCTAGGACGACAAATTTTTGTTACTGACATTCGTGCTTTTTTTTTATTCCAAAGAAAAGAAGAGAGCAAAGAGTTGATTTTTTAAAAATATTTAAGAGGTATATTGACAGGATTAGAGATGGTAAATAGAACAATTGGGGATAGCATCATCTTAATAGTATCTAACCTCCCCCACCAGGAGAGATATAAGGGGTGCCATCTATAAATGAGTGAGGAAATCTTTGAACAACATTTATCTAAATTGATAGAAATAGAGGACTTAAGGGAGGAAGAAAAGTAGATGCCTAAATATTTGATATAGGTGGTAGTCCAAGAAAAGTTAGTAAGTTTGAAGTCTTCCTTGAAAGTAAATTTTGTTAGGGGTAGGATTTCACATTTATCATTATTCAACTTGTAACCAGAAACAGAGGAGTAGGTTTGAGTTTCAGATAAAAAGGCGGGAAGAGAAGAGGAAGGATTGGACATAAACAATAAAATGTCATCAGCGTATGCTGCCAATTTGTTCTGTGAATCACCATGATTGAACCCATGAAAATCAGAATTTTGACGGAGTTTACAGAGGAACGGTTCTAAAGCCAGGTTAAACAAAAAGGGGGATAAAGGACAACCTTGACGGACGCCCCTACCTAAGTTAAAATAAGAGGAAGTAAGACCATTAACAAAAACGGCAGCTTTAGGATTCGAGTATAGAAGAGAGATCAAAGAAACAATCTTGGGGCCGAAGCCAAACCACTTAAGAGAGGAAAAAATAAAAGGCCAATAAACTCTGTCAAATGCCTTTTCCGCATCTAATGCTATAGCTGCCAAGGAATCTGAAGAGTGGGAGGATTTCAACAAAATGTCAAAAAACAGACGAGTGTTATCAGTAAGGAGCGACCCTTCACAAAGCCCGATTGTTCTTTGCCTAAAAGATCAGGAAGGAGGGATTCTAAACGCAATGCCAAAGATTTGGAAAAAAATTTATAGTCAATGTTTACCAAAGATATTGGCCTATAATTTTTACAAAAACGGGGATCCTTATTATCTTTAGGAATGAAGCAAATGAGAGCCTCCAAAAAAGAACCTGAGGCTGAACCAATTTTTAGGAAGCAAGTCAGAAGTTTATACAACTTGGGGATAAGAAAATGAGAAAAGTGCGAAAAAAATTCAATCGTGAATCCATCAGGACCCGGAGCCTTATCTTTCTTAAGTAAACATAAAGCAGCAAGTAACTCCTTCGCTGAGACGTCTAGTTCCAGGGACTGAAAATCTAAACCGGGCGTAGGGGATTTAATAATGGAGGAGAGATAATCGTTAATGGAATCTTCTGAAGGTGTAGTTTCGGGAGTATATAGTGCGTGATAGAATGAATGAAACTCCTGAAGAATTTCGGAATCTTTAAATTTAGGTGACTGTTGAGCATCTAGGATGGAGTCTATGTTAAATTTGTTTTTTTTTACTTTAAGGTAATTTGCTAAGAGCTTACCCGATTTATTATTACCTCCATAAAACTTAGCACTGGATTTGAGTAGGTAGAGGGAAGCGCTATCGGTAGAATCTTTATTAAATTTAAGTTTGGCAGCTATAAGAGTGTTAAGACAAGCTTGTGACTTGGAAGTATAGTATTCATGTTCCAAGGATTTTATTTTGGTAAAAGATCGGTAGCAGATTTCCGAGAGGCATGACGTTTTTTGGAAACATAATTAATGATGAAATCACGGGCAGCCGCTTTGTAAGTATCCCAAATAACCGAAAAATGGATATCCTCCGAATCATTAAGAGAAAGAATTTGTGTGAGAAAGAAAGGAAAGAGGGAGGTAAAAACAGGGTCCAGTAACAATGAATTATTAAAGCGCCAGCGTCTAGGAGTGGAGGATTTGTGGAGAATGTCTAAGGAAAGAGAGACTGGAGCATGATCAGAAATTAGGATAGAACCAATATCTGAAGAAAGTAAAGATTGAGAAAGTGAATGAGTTATGAAAAGATGGTCTATGCGAGATTGTGTGTGATGTACTGGAGAAAAGAAAGTGTATTCCCTTAAGGTAGGGTTACAAAGCCTCCATGCATCAACTAAATGTCGTTGCTGAAGGGTATGCAGGAATGATTTGTGGGACTTGGAAGAGGTAAACGTGGAGGTGGAATTACGATCTATGAAAGGATCAACAACCTGGTTACAGTCACCTGCTACAATCAAATTTTCATGGGGGAAGTTGCATTAGTTTTTCTGCAAGGCGAGACCAAAATAAACAGTCACCAATAGTTGGGGCATAGACGTTAAATAGGGTAAGAGGAGTCTTCCCAACCAATATATCAGTAAGTAGCCAACGACCCATGTCGTCCGTTTCCTGAGAGACAAGTTTAACATGTAAGGACTTATGAAATAGGGTAATAACTCCATTGCGCTTGCCATCACCAGGAGAGAAGAAAACATCCCCAACCCAATCTCTTTTTAACTTGAGGGACTACGATTGATTGAGGTGGGTTTCTTGAATCATGGCGATGTCAACATTCAGTTTGGACAGATGCGATAAAACACGCTGTCTTTTAATCGGGGAATGTAAACCCCGGACATTCCAGGTAATAATGTTGAGTGTCATCTAAAGACTAATGTAAATTACAAATACAGACCTATCAGGTAAAAAATCAACTTTTTGAAGAAGTAACCATAAAATTTTGTAAATTTTGTGAAGTCAATACGGACTCAAATCTCCCATAAATCAACAGTATATGATGCCATGAAGAGACAAAACTGCATTTGAAGAGAATTAGTGCCAAAAATGAGAAAAAAGAAGTTAAAAAAAAGAGGTATACGTAGTGCAGTAAATCATGGCATACCATACGCAGGGAAAACATCGTTACGACCAATCTATGAAGAGGAGTGGTAGTTTATAAGCAGGGGGGAGAGTGTAATGCCTCACAAGTTAGTTACGGTGCGACCGAAGTCATTAGTAAACAAGCATTGGCATAGCCAATAGGTCTCGCCTTTGGGACCTTATAAGTGTTTAGTTATCCAGCACAATATCCTTGGTGCAACAACATCAAGTGTTGCATGGCTAAACACTTATATGGTCCCAAAGGCGAGACCTATTGACCTAGAGATGTGCGAGAAGAGAGGCAGCTGTGCTAGAGATGTGTGAGAAGAGAGGCAGCTGTGCTAGAGATGTGGGAGGAGAGGCAGCTGCACTAGAGATATGCGGGAGAAGAGACAGCTGTGCTAGAGATGTGCGGGAGGAGAGGCAGCTGTGTTAGAGATGTGCGGGAGGAGAGGCAGCTGTGCGAGAGATGTGCGGGAGGAGAGGCAGCTGTGCTAGAGATGGGTGAGAAGAGAGGCAGCTGTGCTAGAGATGTGCGAGAGGAGAGGCAGCTGTGCTACAGATGTGCGAGAGGGGGGCAGCTGTGCTAGAGATGTACGGGAGGAGAGGCAGTTGTGCTAGAGATGAGTGAGAGGAGAGGCAGCTGTGCTAGAGATGTGCGAGAGGAGAGGCAGCTGTGCTACAGTTGTGCGAGAGGGGGCAGCTGTGCTAGAGATGTACGGGAGGAGAGGCAGTTGTGCTACAGATGTGCGAGAGGAGAGGCAGCTGTGCGAGAGATGTGCGAGAGGAGAGGCAGCTGTGCTAGAGATGTGCGAGAGGAGAGGCAGCTGTGCTACAGATGTGCGAGAGGGGGACAGCTGTGCTAGAGATGTATGGGAGGAGAGGCAGTTGTGCTACAGATGTGCGAGAGGAGAGGCAGCTGTGCGAGAGATGTGCGAGAGGAGAGGCAGCTGTGCGAGAGATGTGCAGGAGGAGAGGCAGCTGTGCTAGAGATGGATGAGAGGAGAGGCAGCTGTGCTAGAGATGTGCGAGAGGAGAGGCTGTGCTACAGATGTGCGAGAGGGGGGCAGCTGTGCTAGAGATGTACGGGAGGAGAGGCAGTTGTGCTACAGATGTGCGAGAGGTGAGGCAGCTGTGCGAGAGATTTGCGAGAGGAGAGGCAGCTGTGCGAGAGATGTGCAGGAGGAGAGGCAGCTGTGCTAGAGATGGGTGAGAGGAGAGGCAGCTGTGCTAGAGATGTGTGAGAGGAGAGGCAGCTGTGCTACAGATGTGCAAGAGGGGGGCAGCTGTGCTCAGTGCTTTAAATGGAAAACAATAAGTGCAGGTAATCACCAAATTGAGACGTGGACAAGGGGGCGGGGCTTTGGGGGCGGGGCTTTGGGGGCAGGGCTATGGGCAGTGCAAAGGGATCCGGCCAGGGGCACACATTTAATGTGATTGAGATTTAATTGGTGTGCAGATGTGCATAATGATACGAAAGCATTTCTGGTATATTTTGATTATTCCATTTCCCTTATACGTACAAAAGGGTACATTTATCATTAAAGTGGGCTTCTCATGGTGCAACACGTAGATCACATGTGACTTGCACAAGATATTTTTCTTAACATTTTTTGGAAAGGTTTAACTATGGTTAACCCTCTTATCTCATTGCCACTTAGCAGACATCACCCAGCCCCTCCTATGCGGCAGAGCTTTGCTTTAAAGCTCCTTACCTGCTGTAAAGTTTGATTCCCTCTTTCTGGAGTCGGGCAAGCTGCTGAAAGCTTGAGCTAGGATGCCTGGGTCTAGCTCTGTTCCAGGCTCTCTTGCACTCTCAAGCCAAAAATAAACTGAACTGTGAGAGTGCATGTGCCTGCTAACCAAACTCTAATCTCATGTGCAAAGAATAAAGACAAAATAGTGACCTCAATTGCAATACAGGAGAGAAAGAAAGATGAAGCCATCTAGAGGCTGAATTGCACAGTGTGAAAGCAGAAATTCTGGGATCAATCCCAGCTTCCCCACCTGACCAAATTGTGTGATAGCAGACAAATATTTTATCTCACCAAGCCTCCATTTTCTTTGTTAGCACATATGATAGTATATTCAAATGCACAAGTTCCAGATGTGTGCTGAAACAATCACATCTTGTGTTCGATTTAATACACTATAATGTTGCTTAATTCATGAAAAGAAAATAGGCCATATACGATATACACCTGAATAGTGACCTGTTTCCTAGATCACTAATGGCGTTGTCCTCATGGTGGGAGCACAAACTCCTCTCAATGCTGTGATATAAGTTTATGCACCAAGGTGAAATGCTTCCACATGAAACAAATACACTTTTATTTCAATGGTAATGTTTTCAGGGCTCGACTTCTGTATGAGCTTTTAAGGCCAAGCCAGACTTCCTAGTTCGGCTCTGACTGGGCTCGCCTTGTTAATTTGTTGGTTCACCCACCTCTACCCTTCCCAGAGCCCCTCCATTAACCCAAAACGGCCTGTAAAAAACAAAATACAATTGTGTTGAAACACTGCTGAGAAAGTAGATCTGCACTGAAGAGAGAGTGGCCTTGCACTAGCTACAAGCGCACCCCTTTCACATGAGCTTCATGGGCAGGGTGTGGTAATACAGGGCTTGTCGGGTTTCAAACTATATATCTGCAGTGCTGGACCCTGCAGACAACACTCACTCATGCAAGAACACACACAGGGACATTTGTGCACGCACCCAGGGCATTTAGTACCTGTGTTTTAGAAACGCTTACATTATTTATTTATTTTTTTGGCAGTTTTATATAGCGCAAACTCAACCCGAAGGTATCGGAGCGCTTTACATGAGCACCACTTGCATTACAGACAGACAAATTCAGTTTTAGGCACAGGGAGATAAAGTGATTTTTTCAGAATCACAGGATGCTTGAGTCTCCCGCCAAGACTCGAACCTGGTTCCTCTGCTTCAAGGTTGGCCGCTCTAGCCGTTAAGCCACACCCTCTCTCTGTTGCTTTGTCGGTTCCACTGTCCTTCTCTATGTTGCTTCCATTCTCCCCCACTCCTGCTTGCTTTAAAAGAAAAAAACACTTTTGCATTTTTATTTTATTTTTAGTTACCAATCCAACCCGGATCAGTAACTAAAAAGACAAGCATTGGCATAGCCAATAGGTCTCGCCTTTGGGACCTTATAAGCATTTAGTTATGCAGCACAATATCTTTACTGCAACAACATTAACTGTTGCATGGCTAAACACTTATAAGGTCCCAAAGGCGAGACCTATTGGCTATGCCAATGCTGTTTGGGTAGCAGCTGTAGAGGAATGTCGCTTTGTCAGAGCAATGACGGTTGCCTGAGCAACTGAGAGCAGGGCAGAGACATATCTCCAAGAAATAAGAGACCAGTCGAGGAGGTTTCTCTGATGCTTGAACAAGACAAAAGGTTGCTTACATCCAGGACAGAGTCTGGCACAAAGAGCAAATCTAATGAGAATTTGGATTTTGTAGCGTCGGAGATGGCGGTTTCCCGTATTCACATGACCTTACCTTGGAGACAGAGAGAAAGGAAGGTCAAAGGACCCGAAGGAAACTCAGTCATCATCATTCTGCCGATTCCGAGCTCACTGATGGGAGAAGTTGATAAGCTCCTCTTACCTTGGGAGGCCGGGATAATGAATCTGGGAAGGAGACAGGCACAGGCTCGCACCTTTTGAAATGTCCTCTACTTCAAGGTCAGATGGCACGCTAAAAATAAAGATTTATCTACTTTTAATGAACCTTCTTCGACGGCCCTGCAATTTCAGCCTTATCTCCCACCCCTCAAGTGTCCTGGGAGTTAATATAGCGACGTTCCGATGCAAACCACTTCCCTGTTTCACCAGGACTGGAAATGGATTCAGAGCTAATGGTCACTTCTGCATTAATTTCTGGATACTCGTTGCTATAGACGAGCAAAATAAATGCCAATTGTTCGTCAAATACCGGAGCAGTGCCCAAGCGTGTGGTTGTACTCAGGTAACACGCGCTCATTCATCAGACATGTTTAACAGGAAGTGGGCAGCAGTTCTGACTTTAGCTTCCGCTGCTCATAGGTACCTGGTGAAAGCATGAACAGAGGGCCATATGGCTTCTCATCAGTCATTATTACAGAAATACTACATGGGGCCTGATTGCCAGGTGGGAGGAAATTAACGCATGCATCACGCTGCTAAGAAAATGTACCCTTCCCTCCCTTGCTCCCCCATGCCTCCTCTTCACCCCTCATCCACCCCCTGCATTCATTTACCATCTGCTCAGAGCAGGTGGCAAGTGTATGTGGTAAAAGAGCACGGGATACGAGATTCTGTGTGGTTTTATGGTGACAACATTTAGCCCCATATGTTAATTCCTTAATCCGTTGGGTTCTAATCATAACTGTACAGTACTGGAGCAATTTTACTTCATGGAAACAGTAAAGTCACGTGCAACTTGTAGTTACCCCTCAGGCTTTGGGGAATAATCCGTGCGGCATACTACCCTATTTAAATTAACCAATGACTAATACAAGAAACGAAGCATCTGCAGGCTGCCTGCGTTGAAATCTCTCTCGGTGCCTTTACCACCAATGGCAGAACACAAAAGGCTGTGTGGTCTTATGAGGCTTGGCCCTGCCGAAGTAAAAATGCCAATCACTTCTGCTATCATGCTTCAGGGCTTTCTCTACAGCTAGATGGAATGATGTAAAAAAACGCAAAAGCAATGACTGTGACTAATTGCTACAAAGAACAAGCACGGAATCGAAACGGAGGAGCGGGGGCGAGCGAGCGCGGCAGCCTGCTCAGCTGACCAGACGCTCGTGCGTCATGGCCTTTTGCCGGCATGTGTTTACAATTATCGCGCCCGCGTCTGGGCACGATAATTGGAAACACATGTCTGCCGCAGCGTACCCATCCCAAAAAGGCCAGCCACGACGCACGAGCGTTTGGACTGCTTCTGAAAGTCACTTACTAAAAGTCTTCGCCTCTAGCAGCGCTTGCGCGCTACTCGAGGCTCGACCTAAAAAAAGAACGACTGCATAATTTTGTAGGCGAGCACATGCTGTGGCGGGCACTTCTACAAAATCATACAAGGTGCCCCATTAAAGTTTTTTTTTTAAACTTTAGCCACTTTGCGCCACATCTGGGATGCTGCACTATGTGGCAAAAAAACTTTGACAAAGCCAATAGGTCACTACAGTGGGACCTATTTCGTTTGCCAATGCTAGTTGCTACTTTTTTCCTAACATTCGCAAAGCACATAAGACAAACTGTAATGTCATAAGCAGCATGTAAGTGTGCAATGCATGTAAGTGTGCAATGCATGTAAGTGTGCAATGCATGTAAATAGCATTTGTGACTGTCTGTGTTTATAAGCCTTGGTGCATTGATGCCAGATCTGCAGATGTGGCCAAAGCTGGTTTATATACAGTGTTCCCATATCTGTTAAGTGAGCCCCTGTCCTGGGGACGACTTTTAGACAGCCCTGATTCTGCAGCCAACAGCACAAAAACAATGTCACCCCATTCCAGCTCATTCCCCATTGCCACGCGCTTCACCTTCCAATGGGAGGAGCTGTTAAAAGGTCAATGTAGACACAAATGAAAGTCTATTGGGTAGCGACCCCCAGGAGAATAATACAGAAGGCAATCCCGTGCAAAACACTCATAGGAAAGAGCATCCACGTCTTCCCATAACTTGGAGGGCTAAGCTGCAGTGTATGATAGGATGACTAACACTACACCTGCAACATAGCTGTATACGAACAACACATACACGTATGGAGTGAATGGAAGACCACAATGATGCAACAAGAACACCCATTTGTGGTCCGCCATATGCAATAAACTCATGCACAAGTTGAAAGAACCTGGGAAATACATCTGGAAGCCTGCAAACCACTGTGACAAGGCCCAGCAATTACTGAAACTCACAAATAGTTAACTACAAACGCTAAGTAAAGATGTGTTCAAGCACAGTGCTTGTACATATGCCTAGCCCATTTTTAAGCTTCACTTAAGAGTTGGGGCACAGTTAGCTAAAGCAAGTTGCCCAGAATCACACAATGAGCTCAAATGGTGAAGATCAAGTTCTTCTGTTCGCACAGCCAGCAACGCGGCGACCAGCCTTCATCTCTACTCAATATCAAACAGCTTTCACAGTAAGACAAGGGCATGATCTTACTCTGTGTAGGCTTAACACCAAAATACACATTGTGCACGAATAGCCAGCATTCATTAGCATCCTCTAGGGCATACACACTACACGTGAAATAGTACTGTATGCATTCTGAAACCAGAACATTCCACTCACACAAAATTAGACAATCAGCGTATATTTGTTTTAGACAAAAAGATAATTACTTTTGAATGAGACATTTCCTGTCTATTAACACAAGAAGAATCTCGGCATAATTAGCTGCTGCCCACATTACTAAACCTTAATTCCCAGTGCTGTGCTACGGCGTCACTGTCACCACCTTCCTCCTAGCTCTGGCTCCAAACAAGTGCTGCTGTACTCTGCTATGACAGCAGGAAGCCTTCTCTTCGATCTCCCGAGAGTCAGGGATATGCCCCTTAGCAGGCCCTGCCCACACACCTACTGTGCTATTGTCTCCACAGAGCCTGAGTGGACACTGTGTCTGTAATCACAGTGTGACTCGGGCCCCTCCCAAACTTCCTGCCAGCTCAGAATGAATGCCACGGGCCGCCGCTCAATTAGCACATTATTAGGAGAGATCAGAGCTTCACGAAAACGGACCCACTCGTTGTCAGCTGGGAGGCGCTTATTTTTGTTAATGCCAATTTCACTGAGCTTGGTTTACGGCCCCATGAGTACCTGACAAAGAGAAGTTCCGGTACTCAAGCGCCAGAAATTTAGAAGTGCCGGTACTCAGTACCGGTGAGTACCGGCCCATTTAAAGCACTGGCTGTGCTAGAGATGTACGGGAGGAGAGGCAGTTGTGCTACAGATGTGCGAGAGGAGAGGCAGCTGTGCGAGAGATGTGCGAGAGGAGAAACAGCTGTGCTAGAGATGTGCGGGAGGAGAGGCAGCTGTGCTAGAGATGTGCGAGAGGAGAGGCAGCTGTGCTACAGATGTGCGAGAGGCAGCTGTGCTAGAGATGTGCGAGAGGGGGCAGGTGTGCTACAGATGTGCGAGAGGCAGCTGTGCTAGAGATGTGCGAGAGGAGAGGCAGCTGTGCTACAGATGTGCGAGAGGCAGCTGTGCTAGAGATGTGCGAGAGGGGGCAGCTGTGCTACAGATGTGGGAGGAGAGGCAGCTGTGCGAGAGATATGCAGGAGGAGGGGCAGCTGTGCGAGAGGAGAGACAGCGGTGCAAAGCAGAAAACAGCTGTGCTGTAGGTGTACAGGACGAGGAAGCTGTGATGCTGATGTGCAGTGAACTAAAAAAACAGAATAAAATGCTGGAATAAATCTCAGCCTCCGGCAATTACTTGGGCCACACTGCAACCCACTTGACAGGGAAGGAAAGGAATATGGAGGGGCACATATAAAGGAAGAGGTAGGAGAAAGATCGACCAAGAGAACAGTGGGAGAGGAAGAGAAAAATCAAGGAAGGGGAGAAATAAAAGGAAAGAACGCAAGAAAGGGTCGAGAGACAGATGGCATGAAGAGGAGAGGGTACAGGTAAGGTGGGACGGAGCAGGAGAGGGAGAAAGAGCGTGGGGAGAGAGCCTGCGAGAGAATTGGAAGAGAGAAAACAGGAGGTAAGAGAGAAAACGGGAGGTAAGAGGAAAGATAAAGAAAGGAATTATAACGTAAACAGACTCAGAAGGTAGAGGGAGAACGAGAAAAATGGAAGAGAAAGAAAACATGAAAAGGAGAAGAAAACAAAGAAAAGGAGAGAGAGACAGAGAAAGGGAGAGACAGAGAGAGAGAGAGAGAGGGAGAGGGAGAGAGAGAAAAAGAGACGGGTGCAGGAAAGAGACGAAGGAGAGGTTGGTTTCTGTGACTTCACAGTGTGCGCAGCTGGACGCTGTGGCGTGGTCAGTGTGTCGTGGGTCCTAGTGCAAGGCAGGCAAAGGGCCCCCTGGACGCTGTGGCGTGGTCAGTGTGTCGTGGGTCCTAGTGCAAGGCAGGCAAAGGGCCCCCTGGACGCTGTGGCGTGGTCAGTGCGTGGTGGGTCCTAGTGCAAGGCAGGCAAAGGGCCCCCTGGACTCTGTGGCGTGGTCAGTGTGTCGTGGGTCCTAGTGCAAGGCAGGCAAAGGGCCCCCTGGACGCTGTGGCGTGGTCAGTGTGTCGTGGGTCCTAGTGCAAGGCAGGCAAAGGGCCCCCTGGACGCTGTGGCGTGGTCAGTGCGTGGTGGGTCCTAGTGCAAGGCCGGCAAAGGGCCCCCTGGACGCTGTGGCGTGGTCAGTGCGTGGTGGGTCCTAGTGCAAGGCAGGAAATGGGCCCGTTGGCTGCTGTTTGAACTGTTAAATACAGGAATCTTCAAGGGTCAGTGGCTCCTCAGGTGTCTGGGGCCCGGTATCACTGCACCTCCTGCACTCATGGAAGCTACGCCCCTGGCTGGGTGTCCACTCTGTCTGCCGTGTCCTGTGCAGTCATGTGAAGGCGTTGGCTGAGGGTGGGGGGGATGCTGTGTGTGTTCTATACACGACTGCTTCTGCCTCGTTTGCAAGTGCCAAGAAGCACAGGTGAGCTGTAATCAATCTTTAAATGCAGTGCGCGCATCGGAGTGCGCGAGTCCTCATAAGGACTGTACACGCCTCTGAGAGGCCAAAGAAAACAGTCAACAGTACGTTTCTTCATGCAGCGCTTTCTAACCACGTCTGAGGCTTCCTAGCGCTACGAGCAGGGCTTTAAGTGGGGAAAAAAAACTGGGGGTGCTCTAAAAGGGGCGGGGCAAACCTCTTAAAGGGGTGTGGCCTATTCAAGTAGGGGCGTGGTCTAAATAAAGATATGTATGGATAACGCCATACACCCTCCCCAGAGGTGCAAGTAGAGCCAAATTTCGCGGGGGGGGGGCTAAGAAAACATTTCGGGGGGGCTAATTCTTCAAGCAATAGGCAGAGTGGAGCTGCAGGGGCTCTACAAAGGGGTGAAAAGCATCAAAGCCTCATTAACAAGCAAATGGTCTTTTAAAGACCTGTGAAGTACTCAGGTGCGGCTGTGTGTGTTTGGAGGCTGGTTGCAGGATCGCAATCTTACGCTTACCAAAAATAAGGCGCTAAATCTATGAAATTACAAGTTTTTTTATTATCCTTAGTTCTACGTAACTTACCCAACAAACAAAGCTTTACTCAGAATGACTCGGAGATAGGTGCCTGAAAAGTCATTAATTAAAGAGAGGACTTTCTGTCCTAAACTGTGATACTTCCCCACAGTCCCGCATCATATGATAAAACTCTGCATGAAAGGATCTACAGCCAGGGTCGGATTGGGATCACAATTTGGCCCGAGCACTCCCAAAAAAAGTGGCCCACTTTCCCGGATCGTCCCTTTCATGGATCACCATCTCGTTATAGTCTCATTAGACTAATTTTTTTGAGAAATGTTTGTAAAAATAAATATTTTAAAGCTTCTAGAGCCAGTGACATTACTAGAAGTTTATAGATTGGCCTAGCCTTACTGATTACGGGCCAGAACCCTCTATGGTTGATCATTACGAGAAGCACTGCATGCTGGCGAGGAGAAATAAAATAGCCTACGGCCACAACACTTGATCTGGCTACGGTTGCCACCTGGACAGTACCAAATGGAAGAAAATCACCCAAAGCCGGTATTTTTTCATCTGACAGGTATGTACTTTAAGTAGTCAACATAAGGCGAAAGCACTTTAAAATGTGTTCTAAAGCTGCCTTAATTCTCTGTGACTGATAGTAAAACTAAAAAAAACCTGAAAAAATATGTTTAAATGGATTAGGGACTTTATTTAATATAAAGAGTTCTCTTTAATATTATTGCCCAGCTTTTGTAGAATCTGTCTGGTTATTTCTTGTTAATAGAGAGAGTTTTTTTTTTTAAGTTTCAGTTGCGGCTCTGGGCTTGAAAATGTACGAAAACTCATTAATAGTGTTAATCTCAAACAGTGGAAAACAGTCCACTCACAACTTTCTCTCATGTTTCCCAAGAGGTATAAGCGCTATAAGTGAGTTCTGCTGGGGCACTCATATTTCTGGTTTAGCAACATCCCTCGACCACTCAAGGCTGTGGAGAACAGAATCTGAAAATGTGCTGGGTGAAGCCCCCCTCTGTGCATCGATGTCTTCTTTATAAATACAAAGGGCTGATGTGTTATGTATTTGTTTTGTACAGTGCCACCCCTTGCCCTTCTCAGCGCCTCGATGTAGCCACAAATGTTGCGTTATGACAAAAAAAAAAGAGAAATCTGGATACACAATAAAGACTCCCAGTTACCATTCTCTAAAGTTATCTATGCCTGCACGTTCTTGAGACCCGCAATCCTAAAAAAAATAACAATAAAATTTAAAAAAAAACTGTACACCACTTTTCAAGAAGTGCAAATTGCACAGACCTTTCGCAGGCAACTCTCACAAAGTAAGGAACACCCCTCCTGTGTGTGCATCACATCCTTTCTGTCGGACAGCATAGGAGCCTCTGATAATTAGATCCACGCAGCTTGTCTTACAGGAGCTCACGATTTTGCAGGGGCGCTCAGTTCATGATATAATAGTTTCATTCTGCTTTAGTCAGTTACTCCTAGAATCAGGGGCCCATCTGCTTTTACCACATGTGCACTTGCTTTATGTCTCGCTGACGTCTTGTTGTAAATGCTAGTTTACAGCACTGACACTGTTCCACTCAGTGCTTTGTGTACTTTTCTAGGCACACATTTTGTGCAGCGATTCAGGGTTAATCTTACTGTCATATCCAGTCATTTAAGCCCTGCACCCAGCAACAAGGCCTAAAAGACACTGGGGCTGAGGTGACAACACCTGGCCTCTTGGGAGGCCGCTTCTCTTACCCCCTGCCAGCCCACCATAGAATGAGGTGAGAATGGACAATGGCCATAAAATCACCTCTCCTTTCAGCCTCCCCCCATGTAGGCCCCTGCCTATTCACACCCTCCCCATTGCCCCCATAACCTGAAGGTGATGGCCCGGCAGGGGATGACACTTCATTTGGACAGGCAGGCCCCGCGAGGCAGGGGGCCGAGGCCGAATGCCCCAAAGGCCAGAGCAACACCGAGCTCCCAGCCTCAAATTACAGAGGGTCAGGAGAGATCCCGTGATGCTGGCGCCTCATTATAGTGGCCTGGCGAAGACAGTAGGTCTATTGTGCCAGTTTACAGAGGCTAAAAAACGGCCCACTGGTGCCCCTGAAGCACCGGCCCATCGCCCCATGCCCGAAAGCCCGCCTTCCCAATCAGACCCTGTCTACAGCGTGCACAAAGGTCAGCGGCCTCAGGATCTAGCCTGGCAATTCCAGCTAAAGCAAAATACGCTTGGTGCAAGAAAAAAAAAAAGAAAACGGACTACCTCTGCGAGGCCCGAAAATAGAGCCCGATAGAGACCCGTTTCGAGGCCCCCTGAAAATAACTGCCGGTGCTCAGACCCAGACAGACCCGGCCCACTTAAAGCCCTGGCTACGAGTGACCGACAATGGCGCAGAGACGTAAGATGTATTTGTAAAGCACACGATCACACATGGGGTTTCCTGGCGCCGTATGACAGATGTTTGTTACCCAAGTGAGTGGAAGATAAAAGACCGGACACGAGTCGAGCCTGTGACCACAGGTCAAACCCATGCACCTTCAGTGGAAACTTCAGTTCGCAGAGCCATCACACCCGGCTGCCTCCTGCTGTCGGCCTCAGAAGGATAAAGGGCGTATGCCCTGCCGGGATGGGCAGCTGCGCCCTGCAGAGTGCACACAGACGTCTGGAGCAGGTGCATTGCCCCACCGAGCCGTCTTATCTATTTTTTAATATGTTTTTGTCTGAAATCCAATATAAACTTCAGTTACAAGATTATTACAACTGCATTTTCTTTAAAGGTCACTAGACTTTGTTTGTGCATCCGCCCCGACGGGGTCTGAAGATGTTTGCAGTGCACCCCTCATGCACGAGGTCCCGGATGCTACTTATGTCTCGCACAGGAAGGACAAACTCAGGCTCTGGCACTGTGTCCCCCACTTTGAGTAAGGACTGACAGGCCAGGCTGGAAATGTGCAGGGGGCACAACACAAACAAGAAAGAAAGAGGCAAGCAAAAGCGGAAGAAAGTTGTAGGCATATAAGAGAGATAAGTAGAAGAGGAAGGGAGAAATAGGAGAAAAAGAGAGATTCTCGAAGAACAGAAGAAAAAGCAGACATGGGAAACAGAAAAGGAAACAAGCCCGCGAGTGGTGCGGGTGCGCTCGCCACAGCGAGCGATCTGTTTTCAATTATCGCGCCCGTGTCTGGGCACGATAATTCAAAACAGATGTCGCCCGTGCGGGTAACCGCAAGCAATAGGCCGTGGGCGGAGCGAAGGCGGGACATGCACCCGCCTTTGCCAAATTGCGTGCTGTCTTTCTTAGAAAGACGCACGCAAAGCCCAATAGCCTGTGAGAAAAACAAAAACACACGCACGAGCGTGTGGTGAGCTTGGTGAGCTTTCTGAAGTCCCTTACTAAAAGTCTCGCAAGCAGCGCATGCGCGCTGCTCTAGGCTCGACCTAAAAACTGCGGTCGAATTAAGCTGGGTGTAGAGAGAGTGCAGAAAAAATGCAGAAAAAAAAAGCCTCCAGAAACAAGCCTCAGCTATAGGAGGAATAGTTGTAAAAAACAACAGTATGACAAGAGAGGGAGGCAGTGAGCATAAAAACTGAAGAGAAAAAGCTCACCGCTGCATAGTTGGTTGGAGCGGGAGCAAGCGGGATGCGGGACGAATAATTAACAAAATGGCAGGCGCATCTGAGGCGGCCGCGTCGGTCCCGAGAAATCACTGAAAATACACGCTGGGGCAGAATTGCCTTACCCCATGCGCGAACGAGTGCAGTAGGATGAGCGGGACATCATTTTCTCCAGTGAATGCGGCTCAGGAAAGGCACACGACGAGCAGGAGAGGTGCCGGCCGCCGGAGCACACAGTGCGTCCGCCATCTTCCGTGGGCGTCAAGCCCACCCCCTCCCTGAGCCTTAATAGGCCCCGGGGACCCCATCCTCGGGTCCAAAGTGAACTTCAAATGTAGGGGGGGGGCGCGTGGCCCCTCTTCCTGAGCCTGTAAAGGCCCTGGAGGCCCCAGCCCCCCAGGCCAGCTCAATTATTGTTAGAAGCTGCACTAAAGACAATGGTGGGGCAGAGGGCCAATAATGGCGGGGCAGAGGGACAATAATGGCGTGGCAGTCCTTTTTCTCCAACATTGTCATTTTGTTGCTCCCATTTTACCCTCGGTGGGTAACATTATCTTTCCCTCAACGGGCCTTACGCCTCAGGTTATACCCAGTTAACAGTCCCCCTGCCCTTTTTATAGTGTTTACCGTTAATATATACACTTTTTAAACAAGCATTGGCAAAGCCAATAGGTCTCGCTTTTGAAATAGTTAGAGCTATTGACGTTGTAAATGACAATGTCTTTTACCCATGTGCTATGGAGTGGAGTGGATGTATGTGGTGTGGAGTTGAATTATGTGGGTTGAATTGGAATTGTCAGTTGTGGAAATGTGTGACGTGGAATTGTGTGGTGTGGAGTGGATTTGTGAAGTGGAATAATATGGCATGGTGTGCAGTGGAATTATGTGGATAGTAATTATGTGGTATTGAGTGTACTGGAATTATGTGGAGTGGGTATGTGCGTCATGGAGTGTAATTATGTGGAATGGTATTTTGTGTTGTGGAGTGGTATGTAGTGGAGTTTAATGATGTGGTGTGCTGTTGAATTTTGTGATATGATGCGGAATTCTGTGGTGTGGATTGGATGTATGTGGTGTGGTGTGTAATTGTGTTGTTGAGTTCAATTATGTGATTTGTTGTCGAATTATTTGGTGTGGAATGGAAATGTGTGTGGGGTTGAATTGTATGGCGTGGAACTGTGTGGCATTGAGTGAAATTATGATTGGAATTATGTGGCATGGTGTGGAGTGTTTTTATGTGGATTGTTGCTATGTGACAGAGTGGTTTTATGTGGGGTGTATTTATGTGGTATTGAGTACAGTGTAATTATGTGGAGTTGAATACTGTTGCATTGAGTGGTATTATGTGGGGTAAATTATGTTGGGTGGTGTTGAATTCTGTGGCTGTGAATTGTGTGGTGTGGATTGTGTGGTGTTGTGCGTCACACTAAACATCCAGGTATGCCACAAGGTGCCCAGGCGAGTGGAGAGATTCTCTTTATTCAGCATCTTCTACAAGGAGTATTATTACGAGTAAAAAGAAAAAGCACAGGGAAAAAATCCACGGTATGTGTGCATTTAAGAACATACATTTTAACATTCACTTCCTCTGCAGCAATGCTTCAGTGATCACCTCTTGCTCCTGAAGAACTATTTCCAAAGCTCCCTCTGCCTGAGTGTCTTGCACCTACAGAACTATATCGGAAGCTCCCTCTGCCAGTCTTCTTTACTCCTACGCAACTATATCCAAAACCCCTCTGCCTGTGTTCCTTACTCCTACAGAACTATACCCAAAGCTCCCTCTGCCCGTGTTCCTTATTCCTACAGAACTATACCCAAAGCTCCCTCTGCCCGTGTTCCTTACTCCTACAGAACTATACCCGAAGCTCCCTCTCTGTGTCCTTACTCCTACAGAACTATACCCAAAGCTCCCTCTCCGTGTTCCTTACTCCTTCAGAACTATACCCAAAGCTCCCTCTCCGTGTTCCTTACTCCTAAAGTACTATACCCAAAGCTCCCTCTCCATGTTCCTTACTCCTACAGAACTATACCCAAAGCTCCCTCTCCGTGTTCCTTACTCCTACAGAACTATACCCAAAGCTCCCTCTGCCCGTGTTCCTTACTCCTACAGAACTATACCCAAAGCTCCCTCTGCCCGTGTTCCTTACTCCTACAGAACTATACCCAAAGCTCCCTCTGCCCGTGTTCCTTATTCCTACAGAACTATACCCAAAGCTCCCTCTCCGTGTTCCTTACTCCTTCAGAACTATACCCAAAGCTCCCTCTCCGTGTTCCTTACTCCTAAAGTACTATACCCAAAGCTCCCTCTCCATGTTCCTTACTCCTACAGAACTATACCCAAAGCTCCCTCTCCGTGTTCCTTACTCCTACAGAACTATACCCAAAGCTCCCTCTGCCCGTGTTCCTTACTCCTACAGAACTATACCCAAAGCTCCCTCTGCCCGTGTTCCTTACTCCTACAGAACTATACCCAAAGCTCCCTCTGCCCGTGTTCCTTATTCCTACAGAACTATACCCAAAGCTCCCTCTCTGTGTTCCTTACTCCTACAGAACTATACCCGAAGCTCCCTCTCTGTGTCCTTACTCCTACAGAACTATACCCAAAGCTCCCTCTCTGTGTCCCTTACTCCTAAAGTACTATACGCAAAGCTCCCTCTCCGTGTTCCTTACTCCTACAGAACTATACCCAAACCTCCCTCTCCGTGTTCCTTACTCCTACAGAACTATACTCAAAGCTCCCTCTGCCCGTGTTCCTTACTCCTACAGAACTATACCCAAAGCTCCCTCTGCCCGTGTTCCTTACTCCTACAGAACTATACCCAAAGCTCCTTCTGCCCGTGTTCCTTACTCCTACAGAACTATACCCAAAGCTCCCTCTCCGTGTTCCTTACTCCTACAGAACTATACCCAAAGCTCCCTCTCCGTGTTCCTTACTCCTAAAGTACTATACCCAAAGCTCTCTCTCTGTGTTCCTTACTCCTACAGATCTATACCCAAAGCTCCCTCTCCGTGTTCCTTACTCCTACAGAACTATACCCAAAGCTCCCTCTGCATGTTTCTTACTCCGACAGAAGTATACCCAAAGCTTCCTCTCCATGTTTCTTACTCCTACAAAACTATACCCAAAGCTCCCTCTCCATGTTTCTTACTCCTACAGAACTCTACCCAAAGCTCCCTCTGCCCGTGTTCCTTACTCCTACAGAACTATACCCAAAGCTCCCTCTGCCCGTGTTCCTTACTCCTACAGAACTATACCCAAAGCTCCTTCTGCCCGTGTTCCTTACTCCTACAGAACTATACCCAAAGCTCCCTCTCCATGTTCCTTACTCCCACAGAACTATACCCAAATCTCCCTCTCCGTGTTCCTTACTCCTACAGAACTATACCCAAAGCTCCCTCTCCGTGTTCCTTACTCCTACAGAACTATACCCAAAGCTCCCTCTGCCCGTGTTCCTTACTCCTACAGAACTATACCCAAAGCTCCCTCTGCCCGTGTTCCTTACTCCTACAGAACTATACCCAAAGCTCCTTCTTCCCGTGTTCCTTACTCCTACAGAACTATACCCAAAGCTCCCTCTCCGTGTTCCTTACTCCTACAGAACTATACCCAAAGCTCCCTCTGCCCGTGTTCCTTACTCCTACAGAACTATACCCAAAGCTCCCTCTCTGTGTTCCTTACTCCTACAGAACTATACCCAAAGCTCCCTCTCTGTGTCCTTACTCCTACAGAACTATACCCAAAGCTCCCTCTCCGTGTCATTTACTCCTAAAGTACTATACCCAAAGCTCCCTCTCCGTGTTCCTTACTCCTACAGAACTATACCCAAAGCTCCCTCTCCATGTTCCTTACTCCTACAGAACTATACCCAAAGCTCCCTCTGCCCGTGTTCCTTACTCCTACAGAACTATACCCAAAGCTCCCTCTGCCCGTGTTCCTTACTCCTACAGAACTATACCCAAAGCTCCTTCTTCCCGTGTTCCTTACTCCTACAGAACTATACCCAAAGCTCCCTCTCCGTGTTCCTTACTCCTACAGAACTATACCCAAAGCTCCCTCTGCCCGTGTTCCTTACTCCTACAGAACTATACCCAAAGCTCCCTCTCTGTGTTCCTTACTCCTACAGAACTATACCCAAAGCTCCTTCTCCATGTTCCTTACTCCTACAGAACTATACCCAAAGCTCCCTCTGCCCGTGTTCGTTACTCCTACAGAACTATACCCAAAGCTCCTTCTGCCCGTGTTCCTTACTCCTACAGAACTATACCCAAAGCTCCCTCTCCGTGTTCCTTACTCCTACAGAACTATACCCAAAGCTCCCTCTCCTTGTTCCTTACTCCTACAGAACTATACCCAAAGCTCCCTCTCCGTGTTCCTTACTCCTACAGAACTATACCAAAAGCTCCCTCTCCGTGTTCCTTACTCCTACAGAACTATACCAAAAGCTCCTTCTGCCCATGTTCCTTACTCCTACAGAACAATACCCAAAGCTCCCTCTCGGTGTTCCTTACTCCTACAGAACTATACCCAAAGCTCCCTCTGCCCGTGTTCCTTACTTTCGTCCTGTTGTTCCCTCAGCTGTGTTCCCTTCTCCCCAGTCTGCCCCTCTTCCTCGCGTGTTACTTCCTCTCCGTTGTCCTTCGCCTCCTCACTGCTGCCTGCTGCAGGGCTGGACTGGAACCAAAAGAAGCCCTGGAAACAGCCCGCATTAGAAGCGGGGCATTGCAGCGAGGGAATTTGGGGGGGTTTATGGACGCCTCTTCTCAACAAAAAAAAGAGACGGGGGAGGCCAAATGATTTTAAAGCGCAAATTTTAACCTATGTACAACCAAAACCATAGGTTGTACAACCCGTTCTAAAAAGGAAGGATTGGCAAACATCAGCAGCTGGGAGTGTAACCAGGAACAATAACCTATTCTACGCCGTAATTTATGTTAATGTAAACAAAAGCGGGCGGCCGATACAAAACACTCGTTGCACACCAGACTGACAGACACGTTTTTTGTTGCAGGTGAAACGGTCCTATCCGGTCTAGAGTGAGAAAAAGCCAAAAAAACATGCCCAAAAGAAATAACACCCCTTCTAAATACTGTCGCACCATCGCCTTCCACAATTTGTCTTCCAGAAAATAAGATGCCACCAGAAGTGACGCGATGATACATTTGCAGCTGGGAACACATCGCCTCAACCCGACGAAAGCTGCAACTCCCGCGGAGCACCGGCAACTCTGGATCATAAAATATTAATTTTGTGTGCGGGTTGAAAAATAAAGGACACGCTCGGCCCCGCTGGGTTTCTCGATGAGGTTTCTGTTTTTCCGCCGCCAGCCTCTCACCCCGGCTTTGCCAATGCGGCCTCTCCCCGCTGGATCGACCCCGCTGGTCATTTCGACATGAAGTAATGGCGACACGTTGGATGGCCCCAGCGGCGCCCGAGGGAGATGGCGAGGACGAGGTAAGAGAGCCCGCCCGAGGCGCATTTTAAACAAGCTGTCGCCATTGTGAAAAAAATATAGTGCTTCCCGACTAATGAAGGAGACTGTGTAACGCCGCAAGTAAAAGATCCAGTCCTGATGGGTGGTCACAAAAGGAGACAGGGCGGTAACAAGGCGGGACTAAGAAGCCTCATTATCAATCGGAAGCCAGCATTTACCATGGACGATGACGCCAGCCAATGAAAAATATGGGCGGAGCTTCCACACCACTTCTAAAAAATACCCTAATACAGCATGCTTCGCAAAGCGTGCAGCGCATGTGCAGCGCATGCGCTGCAATGCTAGGCGAGACCTAAAAATGATGTTGAAGCAGTGACATTTGACCTAGCCACCCCTCTGCCTGGTAACACCGTCTTGAGTTCACTTACTATTACAGAAAAATGCGAAGAAGCAGCCGCCTAATGAAAAAAAAAGGTGCTTACAGACTAATGAAGGAGACAGTGTAACGCCGCACGTAAAAGATCCTGTCCTGATGGGCGGTCACAAAAGGAGACAGGGCGGTAACAAGGAGGGACTAAGAAGCCTCATTATCAATCGGAAGCCAGCATTTACCAAAGACAATGACACCAGCCAATGAAAAAGATGGGCGGGGCTTCCACTCCACTTCTAAAACATACCCTACTACAATATGCAACGCTAGCCTCGACCTAAAAAGGGCAGATGGGACATTTGCAAATTGTTGGCAGATGCCCTGCATCCTCCAAGCTCTAAGTAACCTCATTAGCTGGGTCCACAACAGTATATTTGCCTCATCTATTGCCTAGTGGTGCATTTATACTGAATTAGCTGATGTCTGTCAGAGAGTGACACTAAATGGTAGTATGCTTCCAATTCCTCTATAGTCCGTGACCTGCCAACATCCCTTTTCTGTTCACGCCATAGGATGAGGGTTGAGCTTTCAGCTCAACGTGTATAGTACGGTACACTATAAAGACCTCTTTAGAGCCACCCAATAAGCCTACAACTACCAAGAAGAAGGAACATGTGTGGAAGGACAGTTAAAGTGAGCCAGTACAGTTTCAAATCACACGTAAGATGTTCATTTTGGAGGAACTGCAAGATCATTGAAACAAGCACATGTGCCACAGTTTCAAGCGCTTAGAGCGTCATACTGAAGTAAACAAAAAAGTGATGGGTAGGATGCTTGGATTGATTTCCGCCACTGGTAATTACTCATGCCGCATCCCAGTCCATCTTTTTTTTAGTGACCATGCCATCTCAGATTGTACCCAGCCATATGCAAATAAGCCTTGACCCTGCTCCAATAGAAAAAGTCCAGCCCGAACTGCCAAGCCAGGTCCTTTTCAAACGGGAACACAAGCAACCCAAGACCAGTTTTGCCCTGTCAAGTCTGTTCAGTCAAGTGCATCTTGGTGTCAGTGGCACAATCTCCTGGAACGCATGGGCAACATCGGCCTCACCCAGCTGGTCACTGACCCCACACACAGAGTAGGACACATACTGAACCTGATCTTCATGGCCAGTGACAGAGTCAAATACAGCCATGCCACAGAACTCACTTGGACTGACCACTCCATCGTCCACTTCACCATCGCAGGATCACCATGCAGTGCCACCAGCCCCCCAATGCCTCCTTCCGCAGCTGGAACACAGTGACACAGACCCAATGGAAGGATCACCTCAACAGCACCCAGCCCTACCCCGCAACCAACCTGGAACAAGCAGTCCAGAACTTCACCACCTGGATCACCAAAGCCACCAACCTAGACGCCCCATCATACCAGCCAAGAACAGCAGATCCACCAAACAAGCCAGCTGGTACACACCAGTACTCACGGCAATGAAACGTTGCCACAAACAACTGGAGAGAAGGTGACGCACCAGCAGAGACACCACAGACCGAGCCACCTTCAAGTCAGCCCTCAACAAACACCACCAATGACTCAAAGACCCCAAAAAATATACCCTAACAAACTGCATCAAAGCAAGCGCCAACCACACCAAGGAACTTGTCAGCATTGTCAGAGAGTTCTCCTGCACAACAGCCACAGAGAACACAATCCCTCCTATGCAGGAGCTCTGCGATGTGCTAGCAAACCATTTCCACAACAAGATATCCACCATCTACAAGAACTTGGAGCCCCTGACCTCCACAGCCTCCTCACTCCAATGGAAGTCTCCCCCAACCAGCCGCTCACTGCATGGAAACAGCTCACCTCACAGAGCAGCCCAGCAACCATGAACTCCATCCACTCTGGAGCATCCACTGACTCCTGCCCCCACCGAACCTAGGAAGCACGGATATCAGCTCCCAACTCATCACTATCCTCAATGCATCCATCATCGCAGCCGCCTTTCCTGAAGCATGGAAACCTGCAGAAGTCAGACCTCTCCTCAAGAAACTCTCCACAGACTCCAGAACCATTGCCTCATCACGCTGCTCCCTTTCCGCCAAAGTCCTCGAGAAGGCCATCGACAAGCAACTCACTGAACACCTGGAGAGAAACAACCTGCTTGACGCCTCCCAATCCGGTTTCCACACCAACCACAGAACCGAGACCGCCCTGATCGCTGCCACTGACAATACCGACACCCTCCTCGACAGGGGAGAATTGGCAGCCCTGATACTCCTCGACCTCTCCGCAGAGTTCAACACCGTATCCCACCATACACTCATCATGAGATTGCACCACATTGGGATCCAGGGAGACGCCTTAAGATGGATTCTCACTGGACAAACTCAGAGAATCCGCCTACCTCCCTTCGGCTCGGAACCCAAAAGCACCAACTGCGGAGTCCCTCATGGTTTATCCCTCAGCCCCACCCTCTTCAACACCTACATGACAGCTCTAGCCGATATCATCAGAACCCACAATCTCAACATCATATCCTACACCGACGACACCCCGCTCCTCCACTCACTTTTAGTGACCGGCACCTATTTTTCATGATTAAACATTTAATGAGAGCAAGAGAGGGGAAAACAAAGAAAAAAGAAAAAGGGAGTCAGATATAGACAGAAAACCCTTCATGAAGGGAGGAAGAAAGCAGGAATGTGCAAGAGTGAGAAAATGAGCAGGGAGTGTCTGGTATGGACTAAAGAGGCCTGAGGTGGGTTCAAGTCTATGCAGCCTTGGTACAGGGCACACTGACATTTAATCGCAACGACTGAGGATTTCTGAACAGAGCTTTGGGCTCCAGCGCTTATTAATTAATTAAATGAGTTTACAGAGCACAGAATACCAACTGAATTACTTTGTGCATACAAAGGTACTCATTATCTCAAACTCAGAGGAATAAACATTTAAGTTAGCACTGGCAGGATTTAAATAGGGGTGGGTGTAACTCACGTAATTTAGTGTTGCAAAATGATGTGGAATTACCTAAAATCCCACAAGATTATGCATAATTATGCAAGGAGACTAATTCTATGTTTACTGCAATTCCTTAACGCAAAAATTCCCCTGGCATCCAAAATGGGCATGAGAATGCATTTTGCGTAAAGGAATTGCGTTAAATGCAACAGAACACAAATAGCAAGCGCGAGCAGCCGCTCACTAAATGTGCTATTGGGGTACGATTTTCACCCAATTTACCACCGGTTAGTGCTATTTTCTTATTGCAAATGCCCCCTTGCATCCAAAATGGGTGTGACAAGGATTATTGTGCTAAGAAATAGCGCTAAATGTGCTGCTGGGGAAGAATTCTCCCAACTTACTCCCGGCACCTAGTGCTATTTTCTTAGTGCAAAATGCACCCTCACCCTCCCGTCCAAAATGAAAGCAAGGATGTATTTTGCATTAAGAATTAGCGCTAAAATCAGCAGCACAAAAATAGCAAGCCAGAGAAGCCAGTCAGTCACTCAATGCGCTCTCTCTGTAAGATTGTTTCCCCAAATTACCCTTAATTACGTTAAGAGGAGTAATCGCGTTATTAGTAATTTCACATCAAAGAGTAACAAAGAATTACCGAAATTACTCCAATTAAGCCAGCTTAATTAAAATTACACCCAGGCCTAGATTTAAAATGACTCTTTTCTTACATGCATATATAAGAGCTATTTACCAAGATAGGTACTTTTGAGCAGTAGTTTGCACGATGAACTATGCAAAAAACACAGGGAACCGTTGAGCTATCATATTAGGACACAGGCCTGTAACCTGCAGGTTACAAGCAGCGATCTGCAGCAGGCACAGTACCTTGAAAAGATATGCTATGACTACTCAAACTCATGACCAGTAGATTACGCATAGATTTCTGTAGGAAGTACTTTAACCACCTGTGCTATACTGACTCCCACTGCCACCAAGGAGACCAGTGGCGGCTCCTTCGCTAAGGCGGAGGAATGTCGCCCCACTGCTTTTAAGCAGTATAAATAAAGGAAAAATAAAATGACAACTATAAGTTATTATCATTTTATTTGTTCCTTGTTGTAGCAGCTTAGCGGACGGGGCAGGGCTGCTCTGCTAACAGAGCAGGGGAGGAGTGGCTTGCACTCCCTAAGTGTGCATGAATGTTTGGCCAACCGTCTAATGCCAGCCAGTCGCCGGCCAGTTATGCTCACTTTGCATGTTCTCCAGCCTGGGTGCAGAACATGCCCAGGCTCCCATTCCCCAACTGAGGGCTGAAACACAGCGTTCAGACCAATCACAATGCTGCCATGAAGCATTGTGATTCGCTGAGTTGACTTCCAAGAAGCAGCCGAGAAAGGTGATCTGGACGGAGTCTTGCCAGAGGGCGTTTGATACCCTGAAGGCCGCCATGTGCACGGCCCCCGTGCTCAAGGCCCCCGACTTCTCCAAGGAATTTGTCGTGCAGACCGACGCGTCAGAGCGTGGAGTGGGAGCGGTGCTCGCACAACTGAACGAAGAGGACCTAGACCAACCGGTAGTCTTCCTTAGCAGGAGACTACTCCCCAGGGAGCAGAGGTGGAGTGCCATAGAAAGGGAAGCTTTCGCTGTGGTCTGGGCACTGAAGAAGCTGAGACCATACCTGTTTGGGACTCACTTCCGAGTTCAGACCGACCACAGGTCCCTCAGATGGTTAATGTAGATGAGGGGGGAGAATCCAAAACTGCTGAGGTGGTCCATCTCCCTAAAGGGAATGGACTTTACGGTGGAACACCACCCTGGCACAGAGCACGCCAATGCAGATGGCCTGTCCAGGTTCTTCCGCCTTAGTGAAGAGAACCCCCAGGTAAATGGGTAGTTCTCACTACTTTCAGCTGGAGGGGACATGTGTTAGACTTGGCATCTTTTGGCGTGTTTCCCCTGAGTTTTTGCTTTCTGACCTCCCGGTTTTGACTCTGTTTTGCTGGTGTAACGGTTCTGCGCGCTTTTCGCACTGCTGATCAGTGGTAAAGCGCAGGTGCTCCTATGGTAAATTGTGTAATGGATTGGTGTTTCCATGATTGGATATTTGATTTACCTGTTAGCCCCTAGTAAATGCACTGCGTGTGCCAGGGCCGGTGAATCAAATGCTACCCGGGGGCCTGCAGCACTGGTTGTGCCACCCCCGTGAGTAGCCCTGAAAACGGTAACTCAGACCTGCCATTGCAGAGTCTGCGCGCAGTTTGTAACTGCCATAGTCGACTTGGCCAGTGCACACACTGGCCGGTCCCTAACCTTCCCTTTTCTTACATGTCAGGCACCCCTCAGGTAGGCCCAAGGTACCCCTGTGGGCAGGGTGCAATGTATGTGAAAGGTAGGACATGCCCCGGTGTGTGTGGCATGTCCTAATAGTGAATTACAGCCAATTTCTGTTTTTCACTATTGCAAGGCTACCAGTTCCCCATAGGACAGAATGGGAGGTTTGTTCATAACATCTTATGAACATAACTGGCCCAGGGAATTCGGTAAGAAAATGAAGTTTCGTATGCCTGAACTCAGAATCTAAAGATGCCTCTTTTAGTGAAGGTGATTTTTACATTCTGTGTTTGAAAATACCACTTTTGGAAAGTGGGTATTTTCTTGCTCAGTCATCCCGTGTGCCTCTGCTGGAATGTGGATTGCCTGTCTGGGTTTTGGATGACAGAAGGCTGGGGGAGCAGGAGGGGCGCCAGATGGTCTAGGTAGGTCAGGAAAGGGCTGAAGAGACCTGGGTTACGATGGGGGAAGGGGGAGGAGATTTCCTTGCACCTCAAAGGGCCTGCTCTGCCTCTGACAAATGCAGTCTCCACCTCCTGCCAGGAATTCACACCAGAGAAGGCAGAAGGTCCTGACCGGGCACAGGCCCTCTCTGCCTAAGAGATCAAAGGATTTTTGGACATAAATGCTGGGTCCCAGACCCCTGAACTTTAGAACTCATCTGGACAAGAAGACTGCCAAGAAGAAGAGCCGGAGAAGCTGCGAAAAGGAACGACTGCTTTGCTGGGTGCTTTGCTGGGCTGACCTGCAGTGGCTGCTTTTGTCTTGGGTAGTGAAAGGCCTGGACTGGACTTTCTGCAACCTAAATTTGTGAGTCTCTCTAAGGGCTTGAGGTAGAGCTTGCCCCCTGTTCACGAAGTCTCAGGAACAGCAAAGACTTCAAGTTCTTCGACCCGCAGCACTGGGGACTGTGTGTTTTGTGCTGCAACCCGAAGAACACCAACTCGACGACTCCTACGACGCCACTGCAACGCAGAGGGCACCGCTGCAAGGCAACCCTGGTCTCACCGACAACGCCTGTGGACGCCGCCACCGAGCCGCTGCTTGCACCGCGACCTGTGGGCACCGCACTGCCACGATTCACGCCGAAGCTTTGGCACCACAGGGAGCACTGCCGCAACGCGACCCTGGTCTCACCGACGACACCTGTTGACGCCGCCACCGAGCCGCTGCTCGCACTGCGACCTGTGGGCACCGCACTCCGCACCGCCTTGCTTTACGAGGACGCCTTGGCCTGCCTGACGCCGCCACTTCCTGCCGAAATCGACGCCGCTGCTTGCACCGTGGTTCGAGGGCACCGCTCGTAAGTCACACGACGCACCGCCCTCATTCCGCACCGCAGCCTTGGCCTACCGACGCCGGCGCCATCGACTCCAGTTCGTCAGCCGACGACAGCGCTTCAGCAACCACGACGCCGCTGCTTGCACCGTGACCTGCTAGCACCGTGACGAGCACCACCCTCATCTCGCACCGTAACCCTGGTCTCACCGACGACGTCATCTGACGCCGCCACCGAGCCGCTGCTCGCACCGCGACCTGGGGGGCAACGCACGCCGCACCGCTGCACTTCGCACCGCAGCACGTGGCGCCTGCCGACGCCAGCGCTCCTGATCCCAACCGAGAGGAGATCGACCTGTAACGCGAGTGACTTTAAGGGCCCCATCGCCCTGCATCTCTGAAAGGTACTGTTTGCGGGTCTTCCCGACACCGTAGCGGGCCTGCGACGCCACGGCCAGCCAGAACTGTTTTGGATTTGTGTGTTCACGACGCCGTGGTAGCCCGGACGGGGCTATCCACACAAGGAACCCCTTTTAATCAGCGTATTTTTGAACTGTGAACTAGTATTGTGGATTTTTTATCGTTTTGGTCTTGTTTTAATTATATAAAAATATTGGATATTTTTCTAAACTGGTGTGGTGTCCTTTTGTAGTGCGTACACTGTATTACTGTTGGGTATGTGCAAAGGCTTTACACACTGCCTCTAAGATAGGCCTGGCTGCTCGTGCCAAGCTACCAAGGGGGTGAGCAGGGGTTATTTTAGAAGTGTAACTCCCTTATCCTGACTAGAGTGGTGGTTTTTGCCTGGCTTTGGCCCGCGCCCTAGCCTACCAAGAATCCCATTTCTAACAATGCTGCAGCATTTAAGACTCTCACTAGGAGTGGAGCCCATACCTCCAAATTATAACAAAAGAGGTCGGGAGGAATCCCATCGGGTCCTGGGGCCTTATTTCAAGGTAATCCTTTGATTTCTGTTCTGACCTCAGCCAAGGTAAAGCTAAAAGGATCCGACCTGTGGAGGGGAATTGGGTTCTGTGGGTTTGACTCACTAGGGCCATGATTGTATACTGCCTCAAAGTGATCCTTCCATATATCTGAGGGAATGTTGTGACTTAACCCTGGTTTATCCGGGTCTAAAAAACAGGGATTATTAATGACCCTCCAGAAGCTGGTGCTATCCCTTTTATTACATGCCTCTGCTAGATCTTCTCACGCTAATTTTTGCAATTGGCGCTTACGCCTCTTAACCACCTGCTTGTAGATGCTGCGGCTGACTTCCACCCGGGCTCTATCTCGCGGAATCTGCTTCAAGACCATCTTCAGGTCTCTAAGAACCCGAGAGCACTTGCTGTCAAACCATCTTGGGGCTGCCACACGGGGGGAGGCTACAGGGACAGTTAGCAGTGCGTCAATTGAGTTTGCAAGGGCAATAAATACCTGAATAGTTTCTTCACCCAAGGCTTGCGGGTCTAAACAAGTCAAAATCTCCTGCTGGCTGTTACTGAACAAGGATCTATAAAAATCAGTAACATCCACTTGTGACCACCTTAAACGCCTTCCTCTGTCCGTGGCAGAAATCGGGCCCCCATTTGTACTGCCCTGTGCAAACTGACGTCCTGGGGCTTCGAGCGCCAACGTCAGCAGGTTGTGGTCACTGAATGGGCTGTGAAGGATATTACATAGGGATATAACCCTCCTCAGGGGTGACGACACGAAGATAAAATCAATGATTGTTGAGCAACCCCTGCCTTTGTAGGTTGGCGGAAGAGAACCCAAAGGGGAAACAATCAGGTCCAGTGTGGTTGTTAAGGAGGGCATTCAATTCCCGCCCTACCGATGTGTGTTCCATATGCAATCCCTCACTGATGGTGCAGGTAGACCGATCTTGGGAATTCATGTCTATATTGGGGTACAAATGACAATTGAAATCTCCCACTAGGATTAAATGAACCTGCGACAAACCTTCCCCCTGTTGTTGCTCAAGATACCCTCTTAACTCTGCAATGCTTGACGACCCATGATGTTGCCGTTTTGCATTATAAAAGTTAATTAGAGCAAAAATACAATTTGCTCGTTAATGTAAACCCTTGGACGACTAAGGAATCCCATGCCAAGGGCTTCATAATGCCATGAATCTTCAGGTCTACAAATATGATTAAGCCTCCCCTTGCACACCCAGTTCTGGAACCCACTGCCGGACAAAAGAAGGTTTTATATCCCTCGAGAAAGAAGATATTTTCACACTCCCACGTTTCCTGTAAACAAATTATGTGAAAATGCCTAATAAAGTCGAGCCAGTGACTGTCTGTGAATTTTGAAGCAAGACCTGCCATGTTCCAGGAAATATTATTTAAGTTAGCCCCACTGACCCGTGTCTGTGTATATGGTGCAGCCAAAGGCCCCCCCACCCAAGGTGCCAAACTCCCTACTATTATGACGCTTAGGGCTGCAATGGGGATCTATGTTTCCGCCCGTTTTCCTCTCACCATTCTCAACGGGCATATCGCAATCTACACCCCTACCCACACCCTCTCGCTGTCAATCTATCTCATTGATGTCCCTCAGGGGAGCAAAACGATTGAGTGACATTGATACCCCCCTGGGGAAGAAACACCCCCTTCCGGGCTTATACAGTAACTAGGGGGTTTGTGACTAGTGGGGGGTCTATAAAAAAAAAACAATGGCAATAGCTTTATACCTGAATCCAAGAAAAATGATTGAGAGGTATGGTGTAAGATCTTACGGGCCAATTCGGGAATTCTAAGCGTGATTACCACGCAGTCACCGTCAAATATTTTCCTAGAGCGCCCAATCCAAGAGACCCGCCTAGCCATCAGGGTGTGCCCATAATCTGCCATGTTAAACCTAGCGTGTTTGCAAAACCAATGACGCCTTATTAATTAGCTGAATGGTAGACTCGTCCCTTGGGGTACTGAGGCCTGGTACCCCTGCCAGGACCACTGTGTAAGGGCAACAGGCTGGAGGGAGGTCTAAAACTGGCAAGTCGTTACTGTTTAGAGCAGGTAAACTATCTACATGTGCTGCTTGGTGCTGTGAGGGAGGGCATCAATGATTCCGAACCTGGCTACTATAAGGAGCAGGTGCTACTCGAGTTGGGGGAGCAGAGCCCTGTTCCAAGGACCCTGAGGCGCTAGACGGCACTGCAGGGGTCTGAGCGGCAGGAAGGACCCCTGGAAGGGAGTGTATGGGTGGTGCTGCTTGTGGTTACGGGGCATCTGTCTGGGAGGCCTGCTTGAGGCAGTTGTTTTCTAATGGTGGCACGTATACTGCATTTCAGAGCACAATAGTTTAAATAAACATTTCAAACTTCCTTCATGTCTCTTTCATATCTTATTGTGGACGAGTACGAGTGTGTGGGCGAAAGGGAGTGTCCTGTCACAGCGATTCCTGAGAGGGTCAGGAGTGTTGTGTTCTTGGGTGTCAATTCCCTTGTTCTTCTGGTTATGGGTAAGAGGGCAGGCAAGTGAGACACTATGGCTAGTTGGACTCTGGCTCATGGTACTGAGGTGATATGGAGACTCAGTCCCTAACTACTGATGTACTATGGTCCCAAGCATAGTTCTGTTCCTGAGCAGAATCCCTGCAACAACAGTTGTTTCAAAAACCTACAGAGTCCTCTTTAACTTACTGGTCAATGCATTCCCAGCACTGGTCAATCGCACGGACGGGGTCTTACCTTAAATCTTGGCATAAACCAAGAGCATCGCTTGACAATACATTAAGCAAAACTTCATGGTTAGAGCTCTCAAGAAATGAAAGTGCTCCTGCCCCGATTTACCTAGAATCTGCGATATCCACTCTTGGGGATCAATCACTACGGGATAACATCACTCCTACAATTCTTAAAAAATGTATAAATCGTTTAATGAGGAAGCAATCAGCGGTGATGGGTAAAGAGCTATTAGCAAAAAGATTGCCACGGCTGGATGATTTTAAATTACTATAAAACCCTCAAACCACAGTCCTATTTAACTGCTGGTTGGAATCAGTAATTGAAGAGGAAATTTATGAGCTTTCGCTTTGGTCATCTTCCTGCACAGTCGCACACCCTACCCTGGCTTCGGCCAGAGACTACAAGCCGCTGTCATTTAGGTGGGATAGGTGCCAGAGACTTGATCCACATTTTATGTATCTGTCCCAATCTTTTAATTGAAAGGAGGGTTGTCCTGAGACCATCTTTTAATGTCTAGGGTATACAATCATGTAGACAAGCAGTTTGAGCCTGCTTTGTTTACCTGGACACTCTGTTAAACTGTCAACTCACCAACTTTTTTAAATAAAAGCCAGACAGAAATTGAAGGCGAAGGAGGAATCCGCCATCTCATGACTTCATGACTAAAGGATCGGTATCCAGACTGTGGATTGTTTTCCTGAATAATTATTAATGACTAATGAACTTGTACTTTGTCTTGTGGACTGACTAGCCGTTTCATTTTTCTATATATTTAAAGATATTTGCTTGATTTATCAATATAGTTTGTCTTATAGATATTAGTGTAGTGATGCACAAATGTTTCTTCTATTAACTAACTCAATTGTGCAACATGTCCGTGCGGACTATGCTTTGGGGATTGCTCTTACAATTATGGGTATTTGGTGTATATACTATGGGCTTATCATGTTTTTGGGAATATCTGGGCGGGGTATGAGCAATAAAGGAATTGTGCAATATCAACATAATTTCTTGGTGTTCTCCTTTCTCTGGTTCTAATGAGAACTTTGTGGTATAAGGCCAATGATTGAACAGATCTACTTATGATCTTCTTACATTTTAGAGCACTAAGGACTCTGAGGTCATCTGGTGGTCAGCAATGGAGTTCCAACTGTCATAATAATGCCCTCTTGGAATCAAGTGGGTGGGTTTGAAGGAATTTGGTTCATCACGTCATAATTTTAATTAATCAAACATTAATAAATTATCTAAGTTCTGAACTTTCACTAGTTGCAAAGTGTGTTGTGAAAAAGTCTGGGCTGCACAATTGGTGCCAGGGTTGAAATCCACCAAAATGTATGCGCCCTGGTTGGAATGAATGTATGCGCCCTGGTTGGAATGAATGCGCCCTGGTTGGAATGAATGCGCCCTGGTTGGAATGAATGCGCCCTGGTTGGAATGAATGAATGCGCCCTGGTTGGAATGAATGAATGCGCCCTGGTTGGAATGAATGCGCCCTGGTTGGAATGAATGCGCCCTGGTTGGAATGTATGCGCCCTGGTTGGAATGAATGAATGCGCCCTGGTTGGAATGAATGAATGCGCCCTGGTTGGAATGAATGCGCCCTGGTTGGAATGTATGCGCCCTGGTTGGAATGAATGCGCCCTGGTTGGAATGAATGCCTAAATAGCGCAAAGGTAACTCATATTTACATTACTATTATGCTGTAAGACTATGGAAACAAGTGACATTTAAAGACTCAAATGAAACTCTGGATAGGGACCTACCATTTGAAAAAATGTGCTGCTAAGCTTGTCACTTTGCCTCAAGCACAGGTATAAGCACCCCCATCAAGCTCTCTATGCCAGCCTGTACAGGTGCTTTGTCTGGCGAGTCCCCCCACCTTGTTGTCCTCTGCTGTGGGATACTTATTCAGAAGCTCTGTGTATATGAATATATGATTTTGTTGTTGTTGCACCGGTTTCCAATTGGGCTAATGTCGATCTTAACATAGATGTCACCTTGATGTTGATTATATGAATTAAGTCATCTGTTTTTAACTGAACCTCTATTGTGCGGCACAATCTAGAAGTGTATAATTCTCCCATTTTTGGGTGCTTTTAACTGTCCTTTGCACCAATGACTCTTCATGCTCCCTGTCTCCTTGACAAACTGTGTGATCTTTGTTAACTCTCCCCATGCTGTGTACTTCTTTTCCCTCATGCTCTTTCCCTGACACCAGGCTGCCTCACACTATCAAGTGCATATATATGAATATGTGACTTTTGTTGCTTTGTTTTCAAGACTGATGTGCTTATGCTGAATTTAGCATAGCTGGGTCTTGTGATTTTTTTAATGACACATAGCAATCATCCACTGTATCAGACCTGCCAACCTTAGAACAATTTTCACTGTGTTATCGTACAGAGAGAAGGAGCCAGGCCTTGGAGATTGGGGTATTTGAGCCCTTGCATTGCGTGAAGCAGTCACACCTGTGCTCCCTCACAGCAAGAATTAAATTACCAGGAACCACCTCTCATGTCCTGGGGAGATTTTAATTGGAGGTCAGCTGTGCAGAACTTTAATGCCCAAGCTGGAAACCTATCCCGTTAGGGAATCCAGTTAAACATGTGATAGCAGCTCTTCTACTGCTCACTGTCTGATGAGTGAAAAAACTTCACGTCACATGCCAGCACCGTGTGAGTTGCAGACCTGCAAACTTGTGAAAAATGTTCATTGTGTGAAAAGTGGTGGGGTGAAGTCTTGGTGGTGTGAGGCTTAGTACAGAGCACAGCCCTAGGTACTTTAAATTAATCGTCCCTTCCCACCTTGAACTCCCCCCCCCCCAAAAAAATAAGGTTCTGAGGTTGCCACTGATGTCCTGGAGGAGTTTCACAACCTATAATGGAAATGGGGGAGCGATGTGGTGTTATAACTGCAGCCTTTGGGACTGGGGAACCAGGTTCGAGTTCCGAAGTCAGCTCAACATCCTGTGATTCTGGGCAAATCACTTAATCTTCCTGTGCCTAAAAAATGAATGTGCCCTTGTGTAAAGTAACGGGTGCTTATGTAAAGCGTTCCAATACCCTCGGGTCGAGTCTGCGCTATGTTAAGCTACAAAAAAAAAAAAAAAGTCCTGCACTCAGCCTCCCTTGAAAAATGGAAACCGGCTTTTGCCAGAGATCCAGCACACCGTGTGAAGGGAGCTGATACCTTGTGACACAAGGCGGCACCGTCTGAGCTGGAGGCCTGCCGAGTGATGCACCCCCTCACCTCTGGAAAGGCTGTGGTGCCTACATCCCAAGTACACCTCTTACACCGACAAGCAGGGCCGGCTTTAGCGCTAGTAGCGTCCAGTGTGACAATCCTTTTTGGTGCCTCCCTCATATGAACTCCTCGGATTCCCTCACTACCACTCGGGCAAAAGTGCCCCTTATCTCTCTATAGCCCCTCTCTTACATGCAATTCATTTGTTTTAAAGCGCTGTTAAAGGCTGGCTATACTATTCCACGCAGACATCCACATAAAATACTGATCTGTTCTTTGCAGCAAGCATATTAACACGCGCGATAATTAAATGATGGCGAGTCAAAACTGCTAGTGGACAAAGCTCCCATCGCTCTCTCCAGTAGAAGCATTAATCACTAGAGTTATCTTGACATTTTTATTGCTGGACGCACCAGGAACTCTGCAGCGGGGGCTTCTACATCGTACGTTATTGCTATATACAGCGCCCCCAACCCCGGAGGTCAGTGTCCACCGAGGTCAGTGCGCCCCCTCCAGGTCAGTATCCCCCGAGGTCAGTGCACCCCCTCCAGGTCAGTGTCCCCCGAGGTCAGTTCGCCCCCTCCAGGTCAGAGCCCCCTCCAGGTCAGTTCCCCCCATCCCCCAGGTCAGTGCCCCCCCACCCCCCAGGTCAGTGTCCCCCGAGGTCAGTGTGCCCCCTCCGAGGTCAGTGTCCCCCGAGGTCAGTGCGCCCCTCCAGGTCAGTGCCCCCCGAGGCCAGTGTGCCCCCTCCAGGTCAGTGTGCTCCCTCCAGGTCAGTGCCCCCCCTCTCCTGGTCAGTGTCCCCAGAGGTCAGTGCGCCCCGTCCAGGTCAGTGCGCCCCCTGAGGTCAGTGTGCCCCACTCTCCAGGTCAGTGTCCCCCGAGGTCAGTGCCCCCGAGGCCAGTGTGCCCCTCCAGGTCAGTGTCCCCTGAGGTCAGTGCACCCCTCCCCCGGTCAGTGCGCCCTGAGGTCAGTGTGCCCCCCCAGGTCTGTGCCCCCCCTCTCCAGGTCAGTGTCCCCCGAGGTCAGTGCCCCCCCTCCCCCGGTCAGTGTCACCCGAGGTCAGAGCCCCCTCCAGGTCAGTTCCCCCCACCCCCCAGGTCAGTGCGCCCCCCCGAGGTCAGTGTGCCCCCTCCGAGGTCAGTGTCCCCCGAGGTCGGTGCGCCCCTCCAGGTCAGTGCCCCGTCCAGGTCAGTGTGCCCAGAGGTCAGTGTGCCCCCTCCAGGTCAGGGCGCCCCGAGGTCAGTGTGCCCCCTCCAGGTCAGTGCCCCCCACCCCCGAGGTCAGTGTCCCCCGAGGTCAGTGCCCCCCTCCCCCGGTCAGTGCGCCCCCTCCAGGTCAGTGTCTCCCGAGGTCAGTGCGCCCCCTCCAGGTCAGTGCCCCCCCTCCCCCGGTCAGTGTGCCCCCTCCAGGTCACTGTGCCCCTCCAGGTCAGTGTGCACCCCTCGGTCAGTGTGCCCCCTCCAGGTCAGTGTAGCCCCTCCAGGTCAGTGTCGCCCCCTCCAGGTCAGTGTGCCCCTCCAGGTCAGTGCCCCCCCTCTCCAGGTCAGTGCGCCCCCTCCCCCGGTCAGTGTGCCCCGAGGTCAGAGCCCCCTCCAGTTCAGCTCCCCCCACCCCCAGGGCAGTGCGCCCCCCTCCCCGGTCAGTGTGCCCACTCCGAGGTCAGTGTCCCCCAAGGTCGGTGCGCCCCTCCAGGTCAGTGGCCCCCGAGGTCGGTGCGCCCCTCCAGGTCAGTGCGCCCCCTCAGAGGTCAGTGTCCCCCGAGGTCGGTGCCCCCTCCAGATCAGTGTCCCCCCTCTCTAGGTCAGTGCGCCCCCTCCAAGTCAGTGCCCCCCCTCTCCAGGTCAGTGTCCTGTTTCAAAAGGGACCTGAAACTCCATCTCCTTAACAAATACTTTCCTGACCAACGTCAACTAACCTAGACTTCAATATCTGAGTTGACTCCTCTCTCTCTTGACATTCAAGGATAGTTGGTGACCGGACTGCGTTAACCACCTTCGTTTGTTTTCTCTCCCTCCACTGCACACCTATTTTTCATGTTGTATTTTTTATCTCTGTTTTGCTTCCTTACTGCCTTCCTACTATGTAATGCAATTTCCTTTGGTTTTTTACAGTGTGTATGTAAAGCGCTCTGATACCTACGGGTCTAGCTAGCGCTATATAAAACATTTAAAATGAAAAAAATAAAATAAAAAAGTGTCCTCCGAGGTCAGTGTCCCCCGAGGTCGGTGCCCCCTCCAGGTCAGTTCCCCACCTCTCCAGGTAAGTGTCCCCCGAAGTCAGTGCCCCCTCCAGGTCAATGCGCCCCCTCCAGGTCAGTGCCCCTCCCGCCGAGGTCAGTGCGCCCCCTCCAGGTCAGTGCCCCTCCCCCTGAGGTCAATGCGCCCCTCCAGGTCAGTGCCCCCCCCCGAGGTCAGTGCGCCCCCTCCAGGTCAGTGGCCAGTAGCACCGCCCAAAAGCCGGCCCTGCCTTCAAGAGCCATTGCAGGGTTGACTTGTTCTCTTTCGCACCCGCGGGTGCAGTGGCCTTCGACATGGAGGATTAATTATTAACCCATTCTTCCCTCAGGGTCCCCACCGGAAGCCTCTCCCCCCGCCTCGACCATCCGCTGAACTTCGAAGCCTCTCTCTGTCGCCACTTCCGGGTAATAAACAGTCCAACTATTACTTCCGGGAGCAGAGGCCGCGCTTGCTCTTCCGGGGCGCATTCTGTTGACTTATCCCTGAGAATTGATAGCCCCGCCTCTCGTTCTGTCAATCATGTAGGCTTAGTCCCGTCTCTCATTGCCAGGCAGCCTTAGTCCCGCCCCTCGTCCTGTTACTCATCATCAAGCAGCCTTAGCCCCGCCTCTCGTGCTGTCACTGATCACCAGCCTAGCCCCACCTCTCGTGCTGTCACTCATCATCAAGCAGCCTTAGTCCCGCCTCTTATCCTGTCACTCATCATCAAGCAGCCTTAGTCCCGCCTCTCATCCTGTCACTCATCACCAGGCAGCCTTAGTCCCGCCTCTCATCCTGTCACTCACCACCAGGCACCCCGGCCCCGCCCCTCCGCTCGCGGGCCTCTCAGCTGTCGTTAACTCAAGGTTACCGCTGCCCGGACAGGAGCTGAGGGTCGAAGGTTCGAGACCCTCCGTACCTAGCGGGAGGACTCCCTGCCTCATCCATAAGGATGGTATGTATTGTCTCCATGGCAACCGGAAGGGGTGGAGGGCGCACTGAAGACCCGCTTCCGTGTAGTGTCACCATGGCAACGGGGGTGACGGAAGTGCAGGGTGCACGAGAGAGGACCCCAAGCACAGTATCACCATGGAGACTGTGATGGGGGAGAGGGTCAGAGATGGGCTAGGTCTGTACGTCAGAGGGGGTTAGAGGTGTGTTGGTGGAGGGCAGAGGGGAGGTTAAGAGGTGTGTTGGTGGAGGGCAGAGGGGGTTAGAGGTGTGTTGGTGGAGGGCAGAGGTGGGTTAGAGGTGTGTTGGTGGAGGGCAGAGGGGGTTAGAGGTGTGTTGGTGGAGGACAGAGGGGGGTTAGAGGTGTGTTGGTGGAGGGCAGAGGGGGTTAGAGGTGTGTTGGTGGAGGGCAGAGGTGGGTTAGAGGTGTGTTGGTGGAGGGCAGAGGGGGTTAGAGGTGTGTTGGTGGAGGGCAGAGGTGGGTTAGAGGTGTGTTGGTGGAGGACAGAGGGGGGTTAGAGGTGTGTTGGTTGAGGGCAGAGGCGGGTTAGAGGTGTGTTGGTTGAGGGCAGTGGCGGGTTAGAGGTGTGTTGGTGGAGGGCAGAAGGGGGTTAGAGGTGTGTTGGAGGGCAGAGGGGGTTAGAGGTGTGTTGGTTGAGGGCAGAGGGGGTTAGAGGTGTGTTGGTGGAGGGCAGAGGTGGGTTAGAGGTGTGTTGGTGGAGGGCAGAGGTGGGTTAGAGGTGTGTTGGTGAAGGGCAGTGGCGGGTTAGAGGTGTGTTGGTGGAGGGCAGAAGGCGGTTAGAGGTGTGTTGGAGGGCAGAGGGGGTTAGAGGTGTGTTGGTTGAGGGCAGAGGGGGTTAGAGGTGTGTTGGTGAAGGGCAGTGGCGGGTTAGAGGTGTGTTGGTGGAGGGCAGAAGGGGGTTAGAGGTGTGTTGGAGGGCAGAGGGGGTTAGAGGTGTGTTGGTTGAGGGCAGAGGTGGGTTAGAGGTGTGTTGGTGGTGGGCTAGGGGTGTGTTGCTGGAGGCCAGAGGGGGGCTAGAGGTGTGTTGGTGGAGGGCAGAGGGGGGTTAGAGGTGTGTTGGTGGAGGGCAGAGGTGGGTTAGAGGTGTGTTGGTGGAGGGCAGAGGGGGTTAGAGGTGTGTTGGTGGAGGGCAGAGGTGGGTTAGAGGTGTGTTGGTGGAGGGCAGAGGTGGGTTAGAGGTGTGTTGGTGGAGGGCAGAGGTGGGTTAGAGGTGTGTTGGTGGAGGGCAGAGGGGGTTAGAGGTGTGTTGGTGGAGGGCAGAGGTGGGTTAGAGGTGCGGTGGAGGGCAGAGGTGGGTTAGAGGTGTGTTGGAGGGCAGAGGGGGTTAGAGGTGTGTTGGTGGAGGGCAGAGGCGGGTCAGAGGTGTGTTGGAGGGCAGAGGTGGGTCAGAGGTGTGTTGGTGGAGGGCAGATGCGGGTTAGAGGTGTGTTGGAGGGCAGAGGTGGGTTAGAGGTGTGTTGGTGGAGCAGAGAGGCGGGTTGGAGGGTAGAGGTGGGTTAGAGGTGTGTTGGTGGAGGGCAGAGGCAGGTTAGTGGTGTGTTGGTGGAGGGCAGAGGTGTGTTGGTGCAGCACAGAGGTGGGTTAGAGGTGTGTTGGTGGAGCACAGAGGTGGGTTAGAGGTGTGTTGTTGGAGCACAGATGCGGGTTGGTGGAGGGTAGAGGTGGGGTAGAGGTGGGGTTGAGGTGTGTTGGTGGAGGGCAGAGGCGGGTTAGAGGTGTGTTGGTTGAGGGCAGAGGCGGGTTAGAGGTGTGTTGGTTGAGGGCAGAGGCGGGTCAGAGGTGTGTTGGTGGAGGGCAGAGGTGGGTTGGTGAAGGGCAGAGGTGGGTTAGAGGTGTGTTGGTGGAGGGCAGAAGGGGGTAAGGGGTGTGTTGGTGGAGGGCAGAGGGGAGTTAAAGGTGTGTTGGTGGTGGGCAGAGGTGGGCTAGGGGTGTGTTGCTGGAGGGCAGAGGGGGGCTAGAGATGTGTTGGTGGAGGGCAGAGGGGGGCTAGAGATGTGTTGGTGTAGGGCAGAGGTGGGTTGGTGAAGGGCAGAGGTGGGTTAGAGGTGTGTTGGTGGAGGGCAGAAGGGGGTTAGGGGTGTGTTGGTGGAGGGCAGAGGGGAGTTAAAGGTGTGTTGGTGGTGGGCAGAGGTGGGATAGGGGTGTGTTGCTGGAGGCCAGAGGGGGGCTAGAGATGTGTTGGTGGAGGGCAGAGGGGGGCTAGAGATGTGTTGGTGGAGGGCAGAGGGGGGCTAGAGGTGTGTTGGTGGAGGGCAGAGGGGGGCTAGAGGTGTGTTGGTGGAGGGCAGAGGGGGGCTAGAGGTGTGTTGGTGGAGGGCAGAGGTGGGTTAGTAGTGTGTTGGTGGAGGTGGGTTAGAGGTGGGTTGGTGAAGGGCAGAGGCGGGTTAGAGGTGGGTTGGTGAAGGGCAGAGGTGGGTTAGAGGTGTGTTGGTGGAGGGCAGAGTGGGGTTAGAGGTGTGTTGGTGGAGGGCAGAGTGGGGTTAGAGGTGTGTTGGTGGAGGGCAGAGGGGGGTTAGAGGTGTGTTGGTGGAGGGCAGAGGGGGGGTTAGAGGTGTGTTGGTGGAGGGCAGAGGTGGGTTAGAGGTGTGTTGGTGGAGGGCAGGGTGGGTTAGAGGTGTGTTGGTGGAGGGCAGAGGTGGGTTAGAGGTGTGTTGGTGGAGGGCAGAGGTGCGTTAGAGGTGTGTTGGTGGAGGGCAGAGGTGCGTTAGAGGTGTGTTGGTGGAGTGCAGAGGTGCGTTAGGGGTGTGTTGGTGGAGGGCAGAGGTGCGTTAGAGGTGTGTTGGTGGAGGGCAGAGGTGCGTTAGAGGTGTGTTGGTGGAGGGCAGAGGTGGGTCAGAGGTGTGTTGGTGGAGGGCAGAGGTGGGTCAGAGGTGTGTTGGTGGAGGGCAGAGGTGTGTTGGTGGAGGGCAGAGCCGGGTCAGAGGTGTGTTGGTGGAGGGCAGAGCCGGGTCAGAGGTGTGTTGGTGGAGGGCGGAGGTGGGTTGGTGGAGGGCGGAGGTGGGTTGGTGGAGGGCGCAGGTGGGTTGGTGGAGGGCAGAGTCGGGTTGGTGGAGGGCAGAGTCTGGTTGGTGGAGGGCAGAGTCTGGTTGGTGGAGGGCAGAGTCGGGTTGGTGGAGGGCAGAGGCGGGTTAGAGGTGGGCAGAGGTGGGTTAGAGGTGTGTTGGTGGAGGGCGGAGGCGGGTTGGTGGAGGGCGGAGGCGGGTTGGTGGAGGGCGGAGGCGGGTTGGTGGAGGGCAGAGGCGGGTTGGTGGAGGGCAGAGGCGGGTTGGTGGAGGGCAGAGGCGGGTTGGTGGAGGGCAGAGGCGGGTTAGAGGTGGGCAGAGGCGGGTTAGAGGTGGGCAGAGGTGGGTTAGAGGCGGGTTGGTGGAGGGCGGAGGCGGGTTGGTGGAGGGCGGAGGCGGGTTGGTGGAGGGCAGAGGCGGGTTGGTGGAGGGCAGAGGCGGGTTGGTGGAGGGCAGAGGCGGGTTAGAGGTGGGTTGGTGGAGGGCGGAGGTGGGTTGGTGGAGGGCGGAGGTGGGTTGGTGGAGGGCAGAGGTGTGTTCGAGGTGTGTTGGTGGAGGGCAGAGGTGGGTTAGAGGCGTGTTGGTGGAGGGCGGAGGCGTGTTGGTGGAGGGCGGAGGCGTGTTGGTGGAGGGCGGAGGCGGGTTGGTGGAGGGCAGAGGTGGGTTAGAGGTGTGTTGGGGGAGGGCGGAGGTGGGTTGGTGGAGGGCAGAGGTGGGTTAGAGGTGTGTTGGTGGAGGGCAGAGGCGGGTTGGTGGAGGGCAGAGGTGGGTTAGAGGTGTGTTGGGGGAGGGCGGAGGTGGGTTGGTGGAGGGCAGAGGTGGGTCAGAGGTGTGTTGGTGGAGGGCAGAGGCGGGTCAGAGGTGTGTTGGTGGAGGGCAGAGGCGGGTCAGAGATGTGTTGGTGGAGGGCAGTGGTGGGTCAGAGGTGTGTTGGTGGAGGGCAGAGGCGGGTTAGAGGCGGGTTGGTGGAGGGCAGAGGCGGGTTGGTGGAGGGCAGAGGCGGGTTGGTGGAGGGCAGAGGCGGGTTGGTGGAGGGCAGAGGCGGGTTGGTGGAGGGCGGAGGTGGGTCAGAGGTGTGTTGGTGGAGGGCAGAGGCGGGTCAGAGGTGTGTTGGTGGAGGGCAGAGGCGGGTCAGAGGTGTGTTGGTGGAGGGCAGAGGTGGGTTGGTGGAGGGCAGAGGTGGGTTAGAGGTGTGTTGGTGGAGGGCAGAGGCGGGTCAGAGGTGTGTTGGTGGAGGGCAGAGGCGGGTCAGAGGTGTGTTGGAGGGCAGAGGCGGGTCAGAGGCGGGTTGGTGGAGGAGGTCAGAGGCGGGTTGGTGGAGGTGAGCGGCGGGTTGGTGGAGGTGAGCGGCGGGTTGGTGGAGGTCGGAGGCTGGTTGGTGGAGGTCGGAGGCTGGTTGGTGGAGGGCGGAGGCTGGTTGGTGGAGGGCGGAGGCTGGTTGGTGGAGGGCGGAGGCGGGTTAGAGGTGGGTTGGTGAAGGGCAGAGGTGGGTTAGAGGTGGGTTGATGGAGGGCAGAGGTGTGTTAGAGGTGGGTTGGTGGAGGGCAGAGGTGTGTTAGAGGTGGGTTGGTGGAGGGCAGAGGCGGGTCAGAGGTGTGTTGGTGGAGGGCAGAGGCGGGTTAGAGGCGGGTTGGTGGAGGGCAGAGGCTGGTTGGTGGAGGGCAGAGGTGGGTTAGAGGTGTGTTGGTGGAGGGCGGAGGTGTGTTGGTAGAGGCAAGAGGTGTGTTGGTGGAGGGCTGAGGTGGGTTGGTGGAGGGCTGAGGTGGGTTGGAGGGCAGAGGTGGGTTAGAGGTGGGTTTGTGGAGGTGGGTTGGTGGAGGGCAGAGGTGGGTTAGAGGTGGGTTTGTGGAGGTGGGTTGGTGGAGGGCAGAGGTGGGTTAAAGGTGTGTTGGTGGGGGGCGGAGGTGTGCTGGTGGAGGGCGGAGGTGGGTTAGAGGTGTGTTGGTGGAGGGCAGAGGTGGGTTAGAGGTGTGTTGGTGGAGGGCAGAGGTGGATTAGAGGTGTGTTGGTGGAGGGCAGGATGGGTTAAAGGTGTGTTGGTGGAGGGCAGAGGCGGGTTAGAGGTGTGTTGGTGGAGGGCAGAGGCGGGTTAGAGGTGTGTTGGTGGAGGGCAGAGGCGGGTTAGAGGTGTGTTGGTGGAGGGCAGAGGCGGTTTAGAGGTGTGTTGGTGGAGGGCAGAGGCGGGTTAGAGGTGTGTTGGTGGAGGGCAGAGGCGGGTCAGAGGTGTGTTGGTGGAGGGCAGAGGCGGGTCAGAGGTGTGTTGGTGGAGGGCAGAGGCGGGTCAGAGGTGTGTTGGTGGAGGGCAGAGGCGGGTCAGAGGTGTGTTGGTGGAGGGCAGAGGCGGGTCAGAGGTGTGTTGGTGGAGGGCAGAGGCGGGTCAGAGGTGTGTTGGTGGAGGGCAGAGGCGGGTCAGAGGTGTGTTGGTGGAGGGCAGAGGCGGGTCAGAGGTGTGTTGGTGGAGGGCAGAGGCGGGTCAGAGGTGTGTTGGTGGAGGGCAGAGGCGGGTCAGAGGTGTGTTGGTGGAGGGCAGAGGCGGGTCAGAGGTGTGTTGGTGGAGGGCAGAGGCGGGTCAGAGGTGTGTTGGTGGAGGGCAGAGGCGGGTCAGAGGTGTGTTGGTGGAGGGCAGAGGCGGGTCAGAGGTGTGTTGGTGGAGGGCAGAGGCGGGTCAGAGGTGTGTTGGTGGAGGGCAGAGGTGGGTCAGAGGTGTGTTGGTGGAGGGCAGATGCGGGTTAGAGGTGTGTTGGAGGGCAGAGGTGGGTTAGAGGTGTGTTGGTGGAGGGCAGAGGCGGGTTAGAGGTGTGTTGGTGGAGGGCAGAGGCGGGTTAGAGGTGTGTTGGTGGAGGGCAGAGGCGGGTTAGAGGTGTGTTGGGGGAGGGCAGAGGCGGGTTAGAGGTGTGTTGGTGGAGCACAGATGTGGGTTAGAGGTGTGTTGGTCGAGCAGAGAGGCGGGTTGGAGGGTAGAGGTGGGTTAGAGGTGTGTTGGTGGAGGGCAGAGGCAGGTTAGTGGTGTGTTGGTGGAGGGCAGAGGTGTGTTGGTGCAGCACAGAGGTGGGTTAGAGGTGTGTTGGTGGAGCACAGAGGTGGGTTAGAGGTGTGTTGGTGGAGCACAGAGGTGGGTTAGAGGTGTGTTGTTGGAGCACAGATGCGGGTTGGTGGAGGGTAGAGGTGGGGTTGAGGTGTGTTGGTGGATGGCAGAGGTGGGTTAGAGGTGTGTTGGTGGAGGGCAGAGGCGGGTTAGAGGTGTGTTGGTTGAGGGCAGAGGCGGGTTAGAGGTGTGTTGGTTGAGGGCAGAGGCGGGTTAGAGGTGTGTTGGTTGAGGGCAGAGGCGGGTTAGAGGTTTGTTGGTGTAGGGCAGAGGTGGGTTAGAGGTGTGTTGGTGTAGGGCAGAGGTGGGTTGGTGAAGGGCAGAGGTGGGTTAGAGGTGTGTTGGTGGGCAGAAGGGGGTTAGGGGTGTGTTGGTGGAGGGCAGAGGGGAGTTAAAGGTGTGTTGGTGGTGGGCAGAGGTGGGCTAGGGGTGTGTTGCTGGAGGCCAGAGGGGGCTAGAGGTGTGTTGGTGGAGGGCAGAGGGGGCTAGAGGTGTGTTGGTGGAGGGCAGAGGGGGCTAGAGGTGTGTTGGTGGAGGGCAGAGGGGGCTAGAGGTGTGTTGGTGGAGGGCAGAGGGGGGCTAGAGGTGTGTTGGTGGAGGGCAGAGGGGGGCTAGAGGTGTGTTGGTGGAGGGCAGAGGTGGGTTAGAGGTGTGTTGGTGGAGGTGGGTTAGAGGTGGGTTGGTGAAGGGCAGAGGTGGGTTAGAGGTGTGTTGGTGGAGGGCAGAGGGGGGTTAGAGGTGTGTTGGTAGAGGGCAGAGTGGGGTTAGAGGTGTGTTGGAGGGCAGAGGTGGGTTAGAGGTGTGTTGGTGGAGGGCAGGGTGGGTTAGAGGTGTGTTGGTGGAGGGCAGGGTGGGTTAGAGGTGTGTTGGTGGAGGGCAGTGGTGCATTAGAGGTGTATTGGTGGAGGGCAGAGGTGAGTTAGAGGTGTGTTGGTGGAGGGCAGAGGTGCGTTAGAGGTGTGTTGGTGGAGGGCAGAGGTGCGTTAGAGGTGTGTTGGTGGAGGGCAGAGGTGCGTTAGGGGTGTGTTGGTGGAGGGCAGAGGTGCGTTAGAGGTGTGTTGGTGGAGGGCAGAGGTGCGTTAGAGGTGTGTTGGTGGAAGGCAGAGGTGGTTTAGATGTGTGTTAGTGGAGGGCAGAGGTGGGTTAGAGGTGTTTTGGTGGAGGGCAGAGGTGTGTTCGAGTGTGTTGGTGGAGGGCACAGATAGATTGGAGGTGTGTATTGGTGAAGGGCAGAGGTGGGTTAGAGGTGTGCTGGTGGAGGGCAGAGGTGGGTTTGAGGTGTGTGTTGGAGGGAAGAGGTGGATTAGAGATGTTTTGGAGGGCAGAGATGGGCTGGAGGTGTTTGTTGGTGGAGGGCAGAGGTGTGTTAGAATGTGTTGGCAGAAGTGGTTTAGAGTAGTGTTGGTGGAGGGCATAGGTTGGTGAGAGGTGCGTTAGTGGAGGATAGACTTGGATAAGAAGTGTGTTGGTTTAGGGTAGAGTTGGGTAAGAGGCGTGTTGGTTTAGGGTAGAGTTGGGTAAGAGGCGTGTTGGTTTAGGGTAGAGTTGGGTAGGAGGTGTGTTGGTGGAGGGTAGAGTTGGGTAAGAGGTATGTTGGTGGAGGGCAGAGTTGGGTTAGAGGCGTGCGTGTTGGTGGAGGGCAGAGTTGGGTTAGGGGTGTGTTGGATGGTGGAGATGGGTTAGAAGTGTGTGGTAGAGGGTAGAGTTTGGTTAGAGGCGTGTTGTAGGGTGGAGATGGGTTAGTGGTGTGTGGTAGAGGGAAGAGTTGGAATAGAGGTGTGTGGTGGAAGATAGAGTTGGGTTAGAGGCGTGTTGGTGGAGGGTCGAGATGGGTTAGAGGTGTGTGGTGGAAGGTAGAGTTGGGTTAGAAGCATGTTGGTGGAGGGTAGAGATGGGTGGAGGGTAGAGATGGGTTAGAGGTGTGTGGTGGAGGGTAGAGTTTGGTTAGAGGCGTGTTGGAGGGTGGAGATGGGTTAGAAGTGTGTGGTAGAGGTGTGTAGTGGAATGTAGAGTTTGGTTAGAGCCGTGTTGGTGAAGGGCAGAGATAGGTTACTGCTGTGGTGCTAGAGGACAGAGCTGGGGCAGTTCTGTGTTTGAGGAGGGCAGAGATGGGTTTGAAGGATGTTAGTGGAGATCAGATGGGTTGTGGTGTGCTGGTGAAGGGCAGACCTTGATTATGTTAAAGGAAATAGCAGGGTTCCAGATTCAATGTCAATAACATTGCATACATATGATTATAGACACAAGAAAACAACACGCTTGCTTTCTTCCACAATAAGGCTGTAGGAAGCACATATGTCTGTGGTTACACAGGTTTTTGGAGGGTTGTCCGCCTGCGCTCAATATTCTATACAGCAATTGCCTGGTAATGCTCTGTTTTCAGTGGTGTTGAAACAATTTTCAGATTGTGCTGCCATCAAATGTTGTGTCACTAAGGTCAAAGGGATTGTGGAAAAATAAAGCGTCACACTAAGGACAAATGTAGAAAAGGAGCCATGCGTATTCAGCAGTAGAAGTGGTGAGGCTGCGGTATATAGCTGGTGATGCTCTTTGGAGCACACCGCACCTTTATTACAAAAGAATGGTGGTGTAGCCACAGTCATTTACAGACAGCACATATTCCATTGAAATGCACACTACATTTGTACAGACATGCAGTTTTAATGACTACATTTTATACCACACAAAAATGCGTGGATATCAGGTTTCACAAATATTTATCATTTGCGCATCACCAGGTAAACTCCTTAATTATTTTGATCCTATAAAACTCAATGTTTCCATCACACTTCAAAGTTACAAAAAAGTGCTTCATTTGTGCTTTCCTTACTGCTGAAATATTTTGAAGAATGTGTTCTGTACATTTACATTTTGTTGTTAGAAAATGTTGACATCCCAAAAGTCTTTACTTTTGCACTTCTTGCACCCCAGCAAGTTTGTCGCATAGTTCACTTAACAAAAAGCTCTCACTTATCAGTCTGAGTAAGAAAAGTAAACACCAGTCTCCATGTTAAAAGAATAAGCAGCAATTTGGAAGAAGACATAGGCTGAAATTTGACATCTCTATGTATTGTAATACATAAAAGAAGCGAGAAGAAGAAAAGAACATTGAAAGGCACCTTTATTGCTCATTCGCTTTCTGAACTCCAGCATAGTTGTTTTGGTGGTGCTACAGCAGCCCCGCACCACTACGTCTAGTGCCTATGTCTTTTTTCAAACATTGTCGCACTCTACTGAACGGAACCTAAATGAGGTTGGCAATGTGATTATGAATACAAGCTCATGATTGTATCAGGTGACCGTGACAAAACACATGGACGTGGGAGAAACATTGGCCTGTGAATGGTCATCACACACTCACTGTTGTGCACGTTTGGCACACTTGACTTTCTGATCACTATGCAATACATACGGGTAGATGACCAGGGACCAGCCGTATGATTTGTGAATTGGATTAACAGAAGCAACCAATTCCTCAGGTTCACACACTCAATTTATAGGAATGAATTGGCCTCCTTAAATTTTCAGATTTCACCTTAGGATGACCTCTACACAATGAACCATAAACCAACTCATAGAAACAGTCTGTTATTTTGTGATCGCTTTCGTCCATGGGCTCTTCGAAAAAATCTGCCCATTGGGCAGTTACCTTGGGTGCAAATTATTGTAATTTAATAAAATATCAGTGCAACTATATAATTATAATTCTCTGTCCTCTCAGCTTGAGTCAATAAACCATCTTTACGTTAGTGTGTTTGACTTTCCCAACCTCTGATTCTTGTGGCTCAGATGAATGGCAAGCGATTTTGAGGTGATACACAATGCTTACCTGCGATTTATTACAACGGGTAAAACATTGTGCTTTCTGACCCGTACAATTACCCCCTTAGTCTGCGGAAGCTTACGTCCCATATGACTAAATACACAGCGTACGCAAAGAGGTATATTTTTTTGTAATTGTGCAAATGTTTACTTACTGTTGGTATTACCAGTTGATTGTATCATGTTGGCTAACATGGGAGTATGGTCTTTGTTCCCCTAGGAACTATGCATTTCGGTACAACTTTGATTGCGAGTATATTCCATTTTTAATTCCTTGGAAGTTTACACTCTTCCTTAAACCTATATTAAACGCACATAATTTACGGTAGGGAAAGCTGGAGGAAGCTCTACTCCTGATGAGTACCATTGAGCTGGTTTGGTGTAATAGATGCCTGCAACATGTTGACCTTTAAAGATGAAAGAGCACAAGTAATTCCAGAGATCTTGTGTGTTTGAATCTTATCTTTGGTACTCTGAAATAAATTAGTGTGGTACCCACTAGATAATTTTAGATAATTATATTTAGGACCCCACGTTGAGATAGCTCCTACAAGGTGAGCCCAGTCAGGCAAATGGTGTGTCCTAAATAAGGAGAGGACACCATTTTGATTCAAACCCCTTTGGGTGAGAGCCTCAGGCTTTCAATAGTTCTCTGATGTGAGAGAAATGTTGGCCTGTGAGTGTTTGCTACTCACCCACTTCTTTGTACTTTCTGAGCACTATCCAATGATTTTTTATCCTTTGCATACACTACGATTGCACTGATCATTGTAGTGGCAATGGTTGGTTAAGGAATTATTTTTGGAATCAGTTGAAATGAGATGACCATTATTGGCTTTGACCTTTATTATATCTGTGTCGAGTGAGAAAAAGAGATGGAACTCAGATGTGTGGTTGGAGTTTATAAATGGGGCAGAGTTATGCTGCCGGAGGAGAGATATGGGGCAGAGCTCTGTTCATGGATTACAGATGTGTTGGTGGAGGGTATACAAGTAGCACAGCTATGAGTGAGAGCTGGGTTTGTGGAGAGCAAGAATAGGGTAGATGTGTGTCGACGAAGGTTGAATATGGGCCATGTGTGTCGATGGAGGTCAGACAAGTGCCACATCTGTATCAATGGAGGCCAGGCATGGGGCACAGCTGCTTCGGTGGAGAGCAAAAATGAGGCAAAGCTGTGTCGGTGAAGGGCACACATGGGGCAGAGCTGTGTCGGTGAAGGGCACACATGGGGCAGAGCTGTGTCGGTGAAGGGCACACATGGGGCAGAGCTGTGTCGGTGGTGGGAAGACATGGGGAAGAGCTGTATCAGTGGAGACAGAGCTTTGTCTTGGAAACTAGACATGGGTCATAGCTGTGTCATGGAGGGTACAGATTAGGTTCAGCAGAATTTCACTGTCTTCTGTGCCAGCTGTTTTTCCTTAATCCTTTCCTGACGTGTTCTAGATTTGTAGTCTCCTGCGCAGGTAAGCTGCTTGCTCACTTTGTTTTTTCTCTCCCCCTTTGCAGAGAGACGTCTGTCCTTGATGTGGCTACGTGTCATTGGGCCAGGCACGTACTGACCCATCTTGCATTATGCGGCTGGCAGGTAATGGTCACTCACTCTACTAAAGCTGAATTTTCTGATAAGAGTCTGTGGGTGTTGTCTGTCTACTGAGCTGCTGAGTCCATGCCTCCTCTGTAACACTTCTGCACCATGTACCTAGACTACCAGAACATCTCTCAAGGCACAATGGACAGCATATTCCTATTGCATCATTGCTTCAGGCCTTTTCCTAAGGTCCCGGGCTGACTGAGAGTTCCAGGCCCTACCAGTGAGTGGTGCTGTTGTTTCTCCTCCTTTCCCAGGGACCATCAATTCCCAGACTTCCCAGCAGTAGACGTTGTTGAACCCTAAGTACTTACTTTGGGAGGTGCTTGGACGCCGGGCTCAGTCATAGCACACTAAATCTCAAGAGCAGTAAAGGCAAATGCCCAGCAGGAGGCATTACTTTGAAAATCCAACGTGCCAAGTACTTGTGGGTGAACACTTGTGTCCCTAACCTTGGTCCCATGTTCCCTATGGTTCCAAATTACAAGTCCATGTAAGTCTGCAGGACTGAGCTTCGAGGAGTCTGGAGTCAGGTTTACTGCTGCAAGTACATTTTCAAATCCGGGCCTGCGGAAGTGTATCACAGTATCCTGGGTATCTCGTGACACCCTGGAGTTTCACCAAGGAAGGTATCACAGACCCCAAGTGTCTCATGACACCCAGACTATCACAGACCCCAAGTGTCTCATGACACCCAGACTGCCCAATATTGGGGTATTAATTCTGGACTAAAAGCCTGCAGAGTCCACAGGATGGGACTGGAGGAAGGAAAGGGGTCGGACATGGGAGGAATTGGGGAAAGGGTTCTTTACATTGCTTAAAAGGAGAGCACACCCTTAATGCAAGGTCACTACTCGAGGATCTTTTCTTGGGAGGCTCTTTCTCTGAGTCCAGTCACAGTCATTGGCTGTAGGAAGCTGGCTCTGTATATACTGTACCAAAGTGAGGTATAGTGTGCACAGAGTCCAGTGGATCCCCAAAGGTAGGCAGAGGCTAAAGTAGATAATACCTTACTCTCTATTTGTGGTAGTGTGGGCGAGCAGTAAGGCTTTATCAGCATTTATTGTACCAACTCGGGCAAGAAATGATGTAGCACACCCAAAGACTGAACTCAGACCATTTTTTCAAGAAAAGAACACGTAGTGGTGTTCCCTAAAAAGGGAAATAACCGCACATCCAAAATTGTGACTGTATTCAAAGTATCAGTAATATGCGTGACAAATGTGTATGTTGCTACATTGGCAACCGGGTGCTAGATCAGCTCCAAACACCTACTACCTGGAGGTGCTACTTGCACATTAAAACTATAACATGCATATAACAAGACACAAAAAACGAAGCTATTGCAGCACAACCATTAAACCTGAATTGTTTAAATAACCAAAAACAGTGTTGGTCATAGGTCAGAGTAATCCCATAATGTAGTTTTGAATCCCTGCACAACGAGGACGATGAAGAAACACAAATCAGTTCAAAATAATCCAATCAGATCATCAAAAGAGTTTTCTTGTATCCTTTATTGAAGTCCAAAAATAAAAATTCCCAGCACACGATTAGCCGACACGTGTTTTGTCTGATCCACAGACTTTTTCAAGGCAAAAATTGGGAATATTGGCGAACTGTAATATGTGGACAATCCGTCACTGCAGCGCATCAAATGAGAGTAGAACCAGGATCCAAATAAGGATACCGAAATATGCGTGATCAAAACATAGATATAAATACCAATACCAGCGCTGGCATTCAGCCACTCAGTAAAATCCCACAACCGCAGAGCTGTACTGGGCCCCGGAATGGCCCAACACTAATGTCCCAATCCTTCCAATGTAGGAAGCGACACGAGTAAAGTATTGATGGTCACTGTAGCAATAATAAGCATAGAACTTTGTCGCCGTTACTCACACGACTGTGTTTGCGGAGTAGACTTCTGTGCTTGGAGGGGTCAACTTATCAGGGTTGTACCTCGTAGTGTCCAGGTGATATTCATCCACACAGGACCGGTAATATCGTTGACTTCTATGCTTATTATTGCTACAGTGACCATCAATACTTTACTCGTGTCGCTTCCTACATTGGAAGGATTGGGACATTAGTGTTGGGCCATTCCGGGGCCCAGTACAGCTCTGTCAAACTTCCCAGTTTTCAGTAGAACCATTATGGTGCTGTGGAGTTCGTAATGACGAACTCCCAGACCATATACTCTTTATGGCTTTACTGCACTTACAATGTCTAAGAATTGGCTTAGACAATGTAGGGGGGGTACAGGGCTCATGCACCTGTACCCTCACCACTGGTATAGTGCACCCAGCTAAGGGAGTGGCTTACCTATGCCAGGGCAGTGGTTTGTAAGCATGGCACACAGGGATGTGTGACATAGAGAGAGAGAGAAAAAAAACACCACACCACACGAGAGAACACGGAAAGTCCATCTGCATTGGCATGGAAAGTCCCAGATCTGTGTTCCGCTATAAAGTCCATTCCCTGTAGGGAGATGGACCACCTCAAAAGTTTAGGATTTTCACCTTTCATTAGAATTAGCCATTTGAGAGGTCTGTGGTCAGTTTGAACTGTGAATTGAGCACCAAACAAGTATGGCCTCAACTTTTTCAGGGACCAAACCACAGAAAAGGCCTTCCTCTCAATGGCACTTAAACGCTGCTCCCTGGGGAGTAACCTGCTTATGAAAGCAACAGCCTGGGCTTTACCATCATCATTGGTCTGGGACAGGACCGCTCCTATCCCTATCTCGGAGGCATCAGTCTGCACAATGAACTGCTTGGTGTTGTCTGGAGCTTTGAGAATTGGTGCGGAGCACATAGCCTCTTTCAGGGTGTCAAAAGCCTTTTGACAGCTAACTGTCCAGTTTACCTTTTTGTGCATCTTCTTAGAGGTGAGTTCTGTGAGGGGAGTCACAATGGACCCATACCCTTTCACAAACCACCTGTAGTACCCAGTCAAGCCAAGGAATGCCTTGACTTGAGTCTGAGTTGTTGGAGCCTCCCAGTCCAGGATTGCCTGGATCTTGGGTTGTAAAGGTTGCACTTGGCCTACACCCACACGGTGGCCCAAGTATACAACTGTTCCCTGCCCTATCTGGCATTTGGATGCCTTGATAGTTAGGCCTGCAGTTTGCAGTGCTTTTAAAACCTTCCCCAAGTGGATCAGGTGATCCTGCCAGGTGGAGCTAAAGACAACAATATCATCAATATATGCTGCACTAAGGACCTCCAATCCAGCAAGGACTTGGTTCACCAACCTTTGGAAGGTGGCAGGGGCATTCTTTAAACCAAAGGGCATAACATTAAACTGATAATGCCCATCAGGTGTGGAGAATGCTGTTTTCTCTTTGGCTCCTGGGGCCATGCCAATCTGCCAGTACCCTGCAGTTAAGTCAAAGGTACTAAGAAAATTGGCTGCACCCAATTTGTTTATCAACTCATCAGCTCTTGGTATGGGGTGAGCATCTTTCTTAGTGACAGAGTTGAGACCTATATAGTCCACACAGAACCTAATTTCTCTCTTTCCACCCTGTGGATGAGGCTTGGTGACTAAGACCACTGGGCTGGCCCAGGGGCGCTCTAAGGGCTCAATCACCTCGAGCTCCAGCATCTTGCTAACCTCAGCTTTGATGCTCTCCTTAACTTGATCAGACTGTCAATAGATTTTGTTTTTGACAGGTACACTGTCCCCAGCGTCCCCATCATGGGTACACCAGTTTGTCTGACCAGGGGTCAAGGAGAAGAGCTTAGCATACTGCTGTAAGACTTGCTTACAGTCAGCCTGCTGTTGGGCAGTGAGGGTCTCTGAATAGACAACCCCACCTACTGACCCATCTTTGGGGCTGTAAGAGAGGAGGTCAGTGAGAGGTTCACTCTCTGTCTCCTGATCCTCATCAGTAACCATCAGCATGGTTATGTCAGCCCTGTCATGGAAAAGCTTTAGGCGGTTTACATGGATCACCCTTTTGGGGGTCCTGCTTGTGCCTAGGTCCACCAAGTAGGTGACATCACTTTTCTTTTCCAAGATGGGGTAAGGGCCACTCCATTTGTCCTGGAGTGCCCTTGGTGCCACAGGCTCCAAAACCCACACCTTTTGCCCTGGTTGGAATTCCACCAGTGCCGCTTTTTGGTCATACCAGTGCTTCCGGAGCTCCTGGCTGGCCTCAAGATGTTTGGAAGATTTTTCCATGTACTCTGCCATTCTGGACCTTAGGCCTAGCACATAGTCCTCAATATCCTGTTTGGTTTTTTGGAGAGGTGTCTCCCAACCCTCTTTAAGAAGACAGAGTGGTCCCCTAACAGGGTGGCCAAACAGAAGTTCAAAGGGGGAAACCCCTACTCCCTTCTGAGGCACCTCCCTGTAAGAGAAAAGTGAGCATAGCAAGAGGACATCCTATCTCCTTTTGAGTTTTTCAGGGAGCCCCATGATCATGCCCTTCAAGGTCTTGTTGAACCTTTCAACAAGACCATTGGTTTGTGGATGATAGGTTGTAGTAAACTTGTACTGCAGTCCAAACTCATTCCACATGTGTTTGAGGTATGCAGACATGAAGTTTGACCCTCTGTCTGACACCACCTCCTTAGGAAACCCTACCCTGGTGAAGACACCAATGAGGGCCTTGGCTACTGCGGGAGTTGCAGTAGTCCTAAGTGGAATTGCATCAGGGTACCTGGTGGCATGATCCACTACCACCAGTATAAATGTGTTCCCTGAGGCTGTGGGAGGTTCAAGTGGACCCACTATGCCCACACCTACCCTTTCAAAGGGAACCCCAACGACTGGTAGTGGAATTAAGGGGGCATTTGGGTGTCCACCTGTCTTGCCACTGGCTTGACAGGTGACACAGGAGCTGACAAACTCCTTAACTTTCTGGGACATCTGGGGGCAGAAAAGTGGCTAACTAGCCTGTCCCAAGTCTTGGTCTTGCCAAGATGCCCAGCTAGTGAGTCAAAGTGAGTAGAAACTCTGTACATCTGAGGCACTACCACTCTCCTAGTGGCACCAGGGTTGGGGTCTCTGGCCTCAGTATACAGGAGTCCCTCCTCCCAATAGGGTCTGTGGGTATCACTAACATCTCCCTTTTCCTGTGCAGAAGCTTGCTGCCTCAGGCTTTCAACAGTTGGACAGGTCTTATGTCCAAGGCACAGCTGTTCCCTAGTGGGTCCCCCTGGGCCTAAGAGCTCAACCTGGTACGGGTCAAGTTCCATGGGCTCAGTTCCCTCTGGGGTTGACAAGTCCTCTCCCTGAGGAAAGGGGTCCTGAATTTTTTGCTGTTCAGAAGCTGGTTTCTCAGTCTTCTTACCTCTTCTCTTGGAAGGTTGGGCCACTCTTTCAGGCTCCAACACTTCTTTTTCACCCTGTTTTTGGCTCTGTGCTCTAGTCTTGCCACACACAATCTCAGGGATGTCCAGCATTGCTGCATGGGTTTTTAATTGTACCTCAGCCCATGCTGAGTTCTCCAGGTCGTTTCCAAGCAGACAGGCAGCTCGAAGTTTTGGAGAGACCACTACCTGTTTAAGGCCAGTAAACCCCCCCCCAGTCTAATGTTAACATAGCCATGGCATGGTTAGTAATAACACTGTCAACGTTGGTGACGGGATAAGATTTTCCAATCCGGTATTGCTCTGGGGACACCAGTGTGTCTCTCACCATGGCGACACTGGCACCTGTATCTCTCAGGGCTTCTATCCTAGTCCCATTTATCCTGGGGTATTGTAAATACTTCTTTAAGTTAGGAGGCCACACAGCTAAAGTGGCAAACTCAACTTCACCCTATGTGACTAGAACTGCTTCAGTATGAACCCTAATTTGCTCTGGGCACACTGTTGATCCCATCTGGAGACTAACTACACCAGTAGTAGCTGTAGGAGGACTAGGGGGCTTCTTGTTGGGACAAGTAGCATCTCCAGTTAAGTGTCCCAACTTCTTACAGTTGAAACACCAGGCCTTCTGGGGATCAAAGTTATTCCCTTTGTACCTACCATTGGACTGGGAAGAGTTTTGAGACCCACCCCCTGAGCAGGTTTTTGGGGCCCTTTAGAAGACTCTGCCTTTTTGTCTTTGGGGTTCTCACCCCCTTTCCCCTGGGAAGGTTTGGTAATCCCTTTCTTTTGGTCACCCCCAGTAGATGTGGCTGTTTTTGTTACCCTAGTCTTGACCCAGTGGTCTGCCTTCTTTCCCAATTCATTTTTTTTAAATAAATCTTTTTATTGAGAATTGGCTGCAAACCAAGTACCATAATCGACACTTAAACTGGCACATGTTCACACTTTACATTTCTTACATATATCAAGACAGGCGTCTATTATCATATTGTACGTTTTGCCCCCCATCGCTTTTTGCTTATTGCTACATTTATCAAATGCATATCTTATATTCATATGTCCTTATTGCCCCCGGTTGGGGAAACTCCATCAACAGGCAGGCAGATCGTCCCTCTGCTTTTGTTCCATCTCCCCCAGATCTTTGACAACTTATGTGGGCAACCTCTTCATTCGTAGACCAGGCTTTCAGCTTGCATACACCAGTTCATTTCTGCCTCCCAGTCACGATATATAGGTCCCGTCTCCACCCAACAATTCCTTGCAATGTTACGTTTTGCTACCATAAAGCCTAGTGAGACCCAGATTTTTTCCCCTGCCGTTAGGTCAGTTTTCTCCCAGATGTTTAAAAGGCACCATTGGGGCGAGGCCACTACTACCCTCCCACACAGTGTCAACATTCGTGTAATAATTTTGTTCCAATATTTCCGTATCATTGGGCAGTCCCAACACAGATGCAAAAACGTACCCACTTGACCACTCTTCCTTGGGCATTGTGGCGAGTCAGGTATGCCCATTTTGACTAGTGTTGTGCTTGTATAGTATGTCCTATGCATGATCTTTAATTGTACTAATCTAAATCGGGAGTGTATGGCCACCTCTCGGGGGGCATGCAAGTGCTTCTTGCCATTCCTCATCACTTATGTCTCCTAGGTCGGCCACCCATTTAGAAAGTATGTTGATGCAACTTCTTAGTAGTACACTTACTCAAAATATGTTCTTTCATAAAAAGATTGTAAAGTCCATTGAAATCATGCACATTATTTCCAGTTAACCATCCATCTAGTGTCTTAACTGAGTAGTTTACGAAGTCAATCCAGGATTGGTTTTGGGTTTTGTTAGCCCCCCGGAATCTAATCCTTTTAAGGCAGTAAAAAAATGATGATAAACACAAACAAGCATTTGCAATGCAATAGGTCTCGCATTTGCGAGACTTTGAGCTACTGGCATTGTAAATGACAAACCTTTTATCTATGTGTTGGTTTTGAAAACATAAATAAAGCGCATTGTCATTTACAATGCCAATAGCTTAAATTTTCGCAAATGCGAGACCTATTGCATTGCAAATGCTTTTTTTTTGTTGCTTAAGGACTCCATGGATGCATGTGTTTTCCAGTAGTTCCCCCATCTCCCCCCATGTCTCCCTGGTCCATTCTCCCCCGAATGCTGTCTTGTCATTTTTTTATTTTTACATTTTTTTGTTAGTTTATTTTGGTGTGTCTGCACAACATCCTGACACTGTACAGCACTGCCAAAAGCAGTTTGTGAAGCTAATAAATCCCAAAGGCAACATCTTTTGGCTATGCCAATACTTTTATTGAGAAGCAGTTACTACAGAAATCGGAGCCTAATGCTGCAGGAACACAAAGAACAAAGTTTGCCTCACGTAATATTACTAACTCTTCTTCCCACACACTGCCGGCATCCAGCACTGTATCAGTTAAACCACTGATGTAGTTTACCCCCTTAACACACCCCTGCCCCTCTCCCCATCCCCTGCCTTCCTTACCTCAATGTTTCATCAGATGAGCCCACCCCGCGTTTCGCCTCCGCAGCCCGAGCTGTTCTGGAAGCCTTCTCCGGGCCGCTCTCAGCGCGACCCGGAAGTCAGGCAACCTTGCCTGGGACATGGGCGGGGCATGGAGCGCGCGTCCGGAAGTGTCCGGGGCTCCCGTGAGCTGAGGGAGCCCCGCGAGTCGGAGAAGCGAGGCGGGAGCCCACCCCGCACTGGCAAGCAGTAGAGGAAGTCCGGCGGGAGCCCACCCCGCCTTCGTGAATGCCGCATGATGCGGCCGGAGCAGGATTCAAGAGCCGGTGAGTGGTGCATGCAAGCGCGCCGCGCCTGGACAGGAGATGTGCACGCGTATGGTGCGAGCAGGAGTTGTGATAACGCCGCGAGCCGTACGCGTGCACATCTCCTGTCTGTTAAGCTTCGGCACAGACAGTTGATGTGCACGCGTACGGTTTGCGGCGTTATTACAACTCCTGCTCGCACCATACGCGTGCACATCTCTTGTCCAGGCCGTGCCGTACACGTGCACATGTCCTGTCCCCCTTCCGACCCAAGTCGACAATAATAGATCTCGCATAGCGAGCAGCGCTTTGCGCTGCGTCGCTAGGCGAGACCTAAAAATGATGATTATAGCTCATTCCGAGGCCTAGATGTTACCCCAAGTACTTCTAGGGTCTACAGTAAGCTAGGAGTCAGCCATATTGCCCATCGTAGTCTGTGGGAGACACTTTCGGTGTTGTCAGTAGACATTTAAGATCTCTCTGGTTGCTATAGTCTTAGTTGCTTTGGTCAATTAGTGGGGCAGTGGTGCCAGATAACATTCCACATTATATCAAGTTAGCTGTGGTTGGTCTTACTTCTCTCCTGTTTCTCAGTGGCTTTGGTGCACAGCTGAACAACACGTAGCTTTGAGCCCTAGTGGATGTGATTCAAAGAATACTCCCCAAAATCAAGTAACACAAACTCACGAACCAGAGAGGGGGTTCCAACCAGTACCAAGGCCATATAGTTAGGGTGCCAATGGATAGTTCACACCTATAGTGGATGCAAGGATCAACGTCTCTGCCACTCACAGCCACTGTTTCTGCAAAACCACAGACCTTCCTTTAGCCAGGGAAGTGTACCGGCTGCTCCAGTGATGGGCAGGTGGCCTTCAGGTGCCACCAAGGCTCGCACGGAGAAGCCAGGGTGGGAGGGTTAGTCAAATGCACGCAGATTCATAAGTCCACCCCCCTCCCCACCCCCCACCCCAAGAAAAGCTACGAATTGTGAAAAATAAAGCCACACACAGATGCTCATGCACTTCCCTACTTGTATCCACAGACACACAGATTGCACTACACACATGCAGAGTGTGCATGCAACACTACATGATGTGAAAAACTGCTGGTAAGAATATTCTTAAAACAATTTCCCAGTATGTATCTACAACCTCTTTGAATGTCTGATTACATATTCTTTAGTCTGTGGCCTTTACTATTTATAGAACTTAAACAGGTGCTTATCACAGTGCGCTTCAAAAACCTTGTTAAGATGACAGGGCAATGTGCCATTTACCTAAATACCCAGCCCGTAAAGCCTCTTAGTGAGTGTATACTCACATTCTAATTTACTTAAGATCTTGCTGCATCCTCTTGTGAACGGTGCCGTATTTACTCTTTTAATCACAGCACATAGTCCCTTCAATAGAAGCAGACCCACCTCCCCTGCCTGATCTCACTGTCTTGCCTGTTGTTTCTGCAATCTGTGCTGCCAGTAGCCCCCAAAGGCAGCTATGCATGAGGTATAGCAGGACCCTGCCTGCTCTTATAACCAGGAGCTTTGTCCCAGTTCTGCTTTGTTTCTTTAACTGTAAGACCATACCAAACAAATTGCTTATTTGCAATAGGCGAGATAATTATATAGCAGGCTAAAACCTTTTTGGTGGTCTCTCGGAGTCTTTGTAATTATATCTGTCTACCTCCCTAGTTCAGCAATCCAGCCACCTGGATTGAAGCCTCACACACTCCTTGCATGCCTCGAATCCTAACTCCTTCACGGAGAGTATCTGCTAAAAGTGTTTCTGTCACCTAGTCTTGTTCATTCAGTTTGAGGATCCTTCGCTGGCTGCAGCCTATGCACTGAACAGAATCTGTGCTAGCAGCAACCATTGTGCTGATCTTCGCATGTGCTGGCAGCCACCAGTGTACTGACTGGATCCTATGATAGCAGCCATCGGTGTGCTGGTGGGATCCTGTGCTGGCAGCCATCGGTGTGCTGATGGGATCCTGTGCTGGCAGCCATCAGTATGATGGTGGGATCCTGTGCTGGCAGCCATCGGTGTGCTGGTGGGATCCTGTGCTGGCAGCCACCAGTGTTCGGACTGGATCCTATGATAGCAGCCATCAGTGTACTCACTGGGCCTATGATAGCAGCCATCGGTGTGCTGGTGGGATCCTGTGCTGGCAGCCATCTGTGTACTGACTGGGTCCTATGATAGCAGCCATCAGTGTGCTGATAGGATCCCGTGCTGGCAGCCACCAGTGTACGGACTGGATCCTATGATAGCAGCCATCAGTGTACTCACTGGGCCTATGATAGCAGCCATCGGTGTACTCACTGGGTCCTATGATAGCAGCCATCGGTGTGCTGATGGGATCCTGTGCTGGCAGTCACCAGTGTACTGACTGGATCCTATGATAGCAAGCATCTATGTGCTGGTGGCATCCTGTGCTGGCAGCCATCGGTGTGCTGATGGGATACTGTGCTGGCAGCCACGTGTGTGATGGCTAGATCTTTTGCTGTCAGCAGTTTATGTGCTCACCGGATCCTTCACTGGCAGCCACATGTGTTCTTACTAGATCTTATGCTTCTGTCTGCCTATGTACTGACTGGATCTGGTGCTCACATCTTCTTGTGTGCTGGCTAGATCCTGTGGTGCCATCTGCTTCCTGGATCCTGTGCTGCCATCTGCTTCCTGGATCCTGTGCTGGAAGGCACATGTGTGCTCTCTGGATCCTATGATAGCAGCCATCTGTGTGCTGGCTAGATCCTGTGCTGCCATTTGCTTCCTGGATGCTGTGCTGGAAGGCACATGTGTGCTCTCTGGATCCTATGTTGACTGCGTGCCCCCCTCCTAAGTAGGCCCTGGGGACCCCATCCCACAGGACCACTACTTAAAATAAAGGGGATGGGGGCTGCGCGGGATCCCTTCCCGGGCCTTTTTGGGCCCTAGGGACCCCATCCCCCAGGGACACTCCTTTAAATAAAGGGGTGGAGGACTATGCGGCCCCCTCCCAGAGCTGTTATCGACCCCGGGAAGCCCCTTTCCAGAGGCCCTCATACTTAAAGGTGGGTGCCCACCCAGGGCACCCGCCATAAACTTGTTGGGGGCCGCGGGGGGAGCCAAAGGCCGTGCGCAGTGTGGGGTTGGCTGTATGCAGGGGGTTGGGTGTAGGGCCTGGCAACAGGCCAGGCCATGCCCGGCAGGGGGTTGGGCTTGGATTTATGTATCGTAATAAATTATTACTTCATGTTAAAAAAAAAAAAAAAAAAAACCCTAGTAATTCATTGAGAAAAAACGAATGTTAAAGAAACGTTATAGTTAAGTTAAATGTTCAGTAACAATGTAACTTTTTAAACTCTTAAACAGAAATTCACTAGCTATAGTTAGTTATCTCAAGTAACTATAACTTGTGCCCTCGCCATGCACTGCTAATTACTCCACATATTACATTACTCATGACCTCTTCTATGACATCAGTGATAATATCAATCTAACATTGGCAAAGAAATGATTGATGAAAAAACTGTGCATGGCGGGGGCGCTTGTTATAATTACAGTGTGTTCCCAAAGACCTGGGAGGAAAGTCTGACATTATTGTTGGTGAAGAATCAGTTTGCTTTAGGACGTGAATAAAATGTCGTCCAAGTTCAGTATTTGGGGATCATCTGCCCTTGCTCGACTCGACCTAAAACTGTGGGTTAACCTGGGAGTCCTCTGTATTCTCCTTTTAATCACCTGAATGACTCCCTGATTATTCCCTGCTTTGGATAGCAGTCGTACAGAGCCCCCGTTGAAATGCTTCATATGCTTTATCAGAGGACAAACCCTATCCAGTGTACAAACATCATGTGGAATTAGATTAGAAAATTCCAAACCCAAATCTCTCAAGGGAAAAAGCAATTTCCAGCGTGTAGACTTTTAATTTTTTTGAAAACTCGTTCGTCTTGACCTTTTGGAAAGGTTTGGACACAAGTAACCTGTACTAACTTGGTTCACGTTTTCTGTTTGATATACTGCAATGTCCCAGCTTAACTCACCAGCATCTATAACAGGGGTGCCCTAATGCGGTCCAGGAGGGTTGGATCCATGACATTGTTTGGATAGCCACAAAGGAGGCATGTAAAGGCAGTGGTCTAAAAAACGAATCTACTTACTCTGTGTTTGCCCTAAAAATCTGACAACAATCTGCATTTGAAATAGTCGCCCCTTGTGTGTCAGCAGTTAGTCTAGTGTAAAGTTGCTATATAAGTATATTCTCTTATGCACATATTAGCTCAAAGTTGCTCATGACACTGTTCCCCTGATCTTTGTATGATGTAGTTGTGCCTTAGCATGATTTCCTAAAGTATACAGTATAAAGTATGGCTGAGAATAATGCAAGCATTCCATCCATCATGAGTATGATTCACAGCTTACTTTCCTGCTTCATACAGGTTCTCTCCGTATTGTGGTGATCGCCCTCTGTGTGGGTCTGACCTGGATTTTGGCTAGTGTGATGCTGGGGAACCAGGGTGCTTTCCCCCGAATACAAAAGCTGCTGACCAGTAAGTACCATTAAGAAATAAAGCATGTGTGGTTATACAGTGCCCGGACTTTGGCGCGATTGGGGTGTTCAAGGGATGTTGTGATTTGTGTTTTAATGTACTTGTCATAATGCATTTAAAAATACTTAAGAAAAATAAATAAAGCATGGAACAGCAGATTTTGGTGGGTTTACATTCCTGATTAGGGGTATTTTGTGCACTAGAGGGCACATCAGTCTGAGCCAAAGGGAAGTCTTTAACGCCTGTTAAGGAAGATGTGCCTCTGGAAGGAGCCTGTAACATCTGATCTCTGCAGAGGAGGAGGAAGTGACCTTCTGGAGAAGTTGCCCCTTCTAAGATGGACAGTGGCCTTCGTGGAGGGGCTCAGCTTTCAATAGAGGTGTCTGCAACAGTAGATGAAGGCATAGTTACGTCAGGCACGGAGAGGCGACCAAGAGGGTTGCACAGCTTGAAGAGTGAAAACAATTTGCAGTTCCAGTGTCCAGTCAAAACCAGTTTGCAGCAGACATTTGGTGGCAATGCATCATAACGGAACAGGACAAAGGAGTTGGAGGAATGAAGATTGAGAAGAGTTATGTAGACTGTAATCTGGGCAGTGAGATAATATGTCCGTGTCACAGTTTCTACCAGGACATTGGCTTTCAATGACATCAAGTGCAGAATATCGACTACCGCTATATCATGAAGGCAAGTATGTACAGGTTGGTATAAGTTTACTATTTTTAACTTCACATCTATGTATCTTGACAATACATATATCTTCACGGTTCCGAGACGTGGAGTTAAGAATAGTAGATCTACACTCGCCTGCCCACACTTACCTGTGTAATACAGTGGTAGACAATATTCTACACTCCATATTAATGCAGGTCTGTATTTTGGCACTCGATAGTGTGACATACAACCGTCCTTGTTTCCCTGCTTCTGTGTGGGCGTCCACATCTCCCTGCCCTAGTGTGGGCGTCCACATCTCCCTGCCCTAATGTGGGTGTCCACATCTCCCTGTCCTAGTGTGGGTATCCATTTCACACTGTCCTGCCCCAGACTGGCTGTTTGTGTTCTATCATGTGGCTGTGTGTGTGTGTTTCCTTTCGCTTGTGTGGCTGTCTGTCTCCCCGACTGTGTGGCAGTGGTTGTATCTTCCTACCCATGGCTGTGCGTTTGTCCCGCCCCACTTGTGGCTGTGTGTCTATCTGTTCATGTGTGGTTGTCTGTGTTTCCCTTTCCCAGAGTGACTGTGTGTCCTGACCCAGTGTGGAATGTCTATGGTTGTCTACTCCTCTGTTATTGTCTGTGCCTAACAAGGCAGCATTGTTGTCCTCTGTGTTGCCCTGGCCCAGTCTGTGTGTCCAAGTCTTCCTGACCCAGTCTGTGTGCCAGGGTCTCCCTGGCCCAGTCTGTATGCCAAGGTCTACCTGACCCAGTCTGTGTGTCCAAGTCTTCCTGGCCCAGTCTGTGTGCCAAGGTCTCCCTAACCCAGTCTGTGTCCAAGTCTTCCTGGCCCAGTCTGTGTGCCAGGGTCTCCCTGGCCCAGTCTGTGTGCCAGGGTCTCCCTGGCCCAGTCTGTGTGCCAGGGTCTCCCTGGCCCAGTCTGTGTGTCCAAGTCTTCCTGGCCCAGTCTGTGTGTCCAAGGTCTCCCTGGCCCAGTCTGTGTGTCAAGGTCTCCCTAGCCCAGTCTGTGTGCCCAAGTCTTCCTGACCCAGTCTGTGTGCCAGGGTTTCCCTGGCCCAGTCTGTATGCCAAGGTCTACCTGACCCAGTCTGTGTGTCCAAGTCTTCCTGGCCCAGTCTGTGTGCCAGGGTCTCCCTGGCCCAGTCTGTGTGTCCAAGGTCTCCCTGGCCCAGTATGTGTGTCCAAGACTTCCTGGCCCAGTCTGTGTGTCCAAGACTTCCTGGCCCAGTCTGTGTGTCCAAGGTCTCCCTGGCCCAGTCTGTGTGTCCAAGGTCTCCCTAGCCCAGCCTGTGTTCCAAGGTCTCCCTAGCCCAGCCTGTGTGCCAAGGTCTCCCTAGCCCAGTCTGTGTGTCCAAGTCTTCCTGGCCCAGTCTGTGTGCCCAAGTCTTCCTGACCCAGTCTGTGTGCCAAGGTCTCCCTAACCCAGTCTGTGTGCCAGGGTCTCCCTGGCCCAGTCTGTATGCCAAGGTCTACCTGACCCAGTCTGTGTGTCCAAGTCTTCCTGGCCCAGTCTGTGTGTCCAAGGTCTCCCTGGCCCAGTCTGTGTGTCAAGGTCTCCCTAGCCCAGTCTGTGTGCCCAAGTCTTCCTGACCCAGTCTGTGTGCCAGGGTCCCCCTGGCCCAGTCTGTATGCCAAGGTCTACCTGACCCAGTCTGTGTGTCCAAGTCTTCCTGGCCCAGTCTGTGTGCCAAGGTCTCCCTAACCCAGTCTGTGTCCAAGTCTTCCTGGCCCAGTCTGTGTGTCCAAGGTCTCCCTGGCCCAGTCTGTGTGTCCAAGGTCTCCCTGGCCCAGTCTGTGTGTCCAAGGTCTCCCTGGCCCAGTCTGTGTGTCCAAGGTCTCCCTTGCCCAGTCTGTGTGTCCAAGGTCTCCCTTGCCCAGTCTGTGTGTCCAAGGTCTCCCTTGCCCAGTCTGTGTGTCCAAGGTCTCCCTTGCCCAGTCTGTGTGTCCAAGGTCTCCCTAGCCCAGTCTGTGTGTCCAAGGTCTCCCTAGCCCAGTCTGTGTGTCCAAGGTCTCCCTAGCCCAGTCTGTGTGTCCAAGGTCTCCCTAGCCCAGTCTGTGTGTCCAAGGTCTCCCTAGCCCAGTCTGTGTGCCCAAGTCTTCCTGACCCAGTCTGTGTGCCCAAGTCTTCCTGGCCCAGTCTGTGTACCAAGGTCTTCCTGGCCCAGTCTGTGTGTCCAAGTCTTCCTGGCCCAGTCTGTGTGTCCAAGTCTTCCTGGTCCTACCTGTGTGCCAAGGTCTCCCTGGCATAGCCTGTATGTCATCGTCTACCTTACCCATGCTATGTGCATAGATATCCCTGGCCCAGGTTGTTTATCTGCGTCTCTATGTTCCTACGCCCATAAATGTGTTGTGTTATCATGTGTCCCTTAACCAGCATTGGTCTACTACATCTCCCAGCGGTGATATTGCTCTGCTTAGGTCAGTTTGATTTGAGGAATGTTAGGCTGCATAATATGCATTTTGTGATCTGTGGTGGCTTTAGGGTGCGTGAGATGGATCTGATTTTCATAGTGGATAATATTTGAAATTCCCAACAATACTTAGTTTGCAAAGATTGCTACAAATGGATCAGATTGGCTCTCCACCAACATGGTATATTCCGCATAGTGTCCGTGACCTCCACCTATAAATATTATGACACACTTGCACCTGCTTCCACAGATATGTGCAGTTGTTACTGGCGCCTTTAAATACAATGAAATGTGTGAAGCCAGCTACTAAAGATGTGTGAGGCTTATATTTAACTGGGACCTGTAGATGAAGTGAGACACAGATGAGGCTATCTACAACAGCTGGGCAAGTGCAGGGTTTGTGCTGTTCCCTGTACATACTACAAAACCTGTAGTATGAACTACCACAGATATTTGTAGTGTTGGTTGTGAGTGGCACCTATAAATACTATGACACCTGTGAGACAAGCCACCACGGATTGAGAAGCATAGGTGTTTGACTGGTTCCTGTAAATGTTATGTAACTTGTGCAGTGGACTACTACAGATGTGCAAAGTTTTGATCGCTACTGGCTCTGATAAATGCCATAAAACCTGTGAGGTGAACTACCACACATGTGCCTCATGTTGGTTGTGATGTGCGCCTGCCTACAAATACTATGTGGCCAACTAGCTCAGATAGGCAAGCATAGCCTTTGTGACCAGTACATCTAAAAGCTGTAGAACCTGTGACATGAACTACCATGAACATGTGCATGTTACCTGTAAATCCTATGAAAACTGTGAATCAGACTACAGGAGGGCGCAGTGTCTGTGACTGGTACCTTCCAATACTGTGAAACACGTCTGCCGAACTACCACAGACAGATTAGCGTACCATGTGTTACAGTTTCTTGTAAGTACTATGAATCCTGCAAAGCAAACTACCACTTACATGCATAGTACTGGTTGTGACTGGTGCCTATAAATACTTTGAAACCTGTGAGGCAAACTACCACATATAGGCAATCATAGGTGTATGACTGCTACCTGTAAATGCTATAAAGTGCTACGCAAACAAATGATGGACGGAATGCTAAATAAATCATACATTCACCCCCAGTCAAGAGATCTGGGTTAAATCCATCGTTCTTTTGCTCACCATGCCACCCCAGTTTAGACCCAGCCATATGCAAATCAGTCTTGACCCTGTGCCTCATGGGAACAGTCCAGACCGAACTGCCACACCCGGTCCTCCCTGGACCGGAAACAAGCATCCTGGGACCGGTTTCTGGGTATTACCCTTCATCAACCAGGCTAGCTTGAATCCAGTGACACAGTGAGCAAGGGACCCACTTCTGGGCATACCCATCCCACTTAGGGTGAAAAGTGCTACTGTGCCACTGGATTCAAGCTAGCCTCGCTGATGAAGGGTAATACCCAGAAACCGGTCCCAGGGTGCTTGTTTCTGGTCCAGGGAGGACCTGGCTTGGCAGTTCGGTCTGGACTGTTCCCATGAGGCACAGGGTCAAGACTGATTTGCATATGGCTGGGTCTAAAGTGGGGTGGTATGGTGAGCAAAAGAACAATGGATTTAACCCAGATTTCTTGACTGGGGTTGAATGTATGATTTATTCAGCATTCCGTCCATCATTTGTTTGCGTAGCACTTTTCACCCTAAGTGGGATGGGTATGCCCAGACGTGGGTCCCTTGCTCACTGTGCCACTGGATTCAAGCTAGCCATCATTTGTTTGCGTAGCAAATGTAAATGCTCTAAAGCCTGTGACTCGAACCACCACAGACCTGCTTCTTTTAGGCTGTGAATTGCACCTTTCAGCACTATGAAACCAGTGAAGTGAACTAACACTCACAAGCGACTATAGAGTGTGTGACCCGTCGCTGTAAATACTATGGATCCTGCGAGGTGAACTATTAAAGTCATGCGTAGTGTTCATTGTGACTGACACCTAGAAATATGAAATCTATGAAGCAAACTACCACTCAGATGTGATGTGATGTGACTTGCACCTATAAGTACTATGAAACCTGTGAGGTGACCTACCTTAGACAGGCGAGTGTAGCGTGGAACCAACGCCTATAAATACTATGAAACCTGTGTGGTGAACTATAAGAATGGGCGAGTATACGTGTGTGACTGGTTCCTGTAAATACTATGAAACCTGTGAGGTGAACTACCACAGATGGGCAGTGTAGCGTGTGTGACTGGTACCTGTAAATACTATGAAACCTGTGAGGCAAACTACTACAGACGGGCGAGTGTAGTGTGTGTGACTGCTATCTGTAAATACTCTGAAGCTCATGAGGTGAACTAATACAGAGGAGCAGTGTAGCGTGTGTGACTGGTTCCTGTAAATACTATGAAACCTGTGAGGTGAACTACCACAGACGGGCGAGTGTAAGTAAGTCAAAAAAAAAATGTAAGTCCGTTTTTATATAGCGCAGCTACTCACCCTTACGGGTCTCAAGGCGCTGGGGGCCGTCGTGGAAATTAAGTGAGCTATTGCCCAGAGTCACATGGTGCTGAGCTAAGCCGGAGCCGGGGATCGAACCGTGAACCCTGTGCTCCGAAGTCAGCTGCCCTGGCCGCTGCACCACACCTCTCCAGTGTAGCATGTGTGATTGGTACCTGTAAATACTAGGAATCACATGAGGCCAACTACCACGGATGTGCATAGTTTTGGTTGTAAGTGACACACAACTATAAAGGCAGTGAGTGACTGCCACCTACAAAAATGCATTTTGAGATATGAGAGTCAATAATTGAAGAAGAAAAGAAACAAGATAAAATAAGGAATGCTTATTGTTATGTTATATTGCAGATGACCGGTGTGTCTGCATGACAGAGGGTGGAAAGTTATGTCATAATGTCCTGGTTATGTCAGGTGGTGCATGATGTGTGTCTAGTTATGTCCTGGTGTGTCTGTGACCCTGAGTGTGGCCAGAGAGGAGGGCATGTGGCTCTGGTTGTGTCCAGGATCATCGGCGATGCAGCTCTGGTCATGCCCTGATGTGTTATGTTGCTCTTCTTATGCTCTGTGGTGTGTAATATGACCATTGTTATGTCCAAGCAGGGGCCATATGGCTCCCATTAGGTGAGCGATACACCGCTTGGTTGTGTCCTGATGTGTGCAGTGGTTCTTGTTATGTTCCAGGGAGGAATGATGTGATGTAGGTAGGTCAGTGATGTGTTTTATGTTGTGGCTCAGGGTGTATGACACTACTCATGTCACAGATAGTGGGTGATGCACCTTTCCATATGTCAGATGCTGAGTAAGATGACTGGTTCTATCAATTGATAGGCTGTATAGCTCCAACTGTGTTGTAGAGAGTGTGTGTGTTTTGCACTGGCTCTGCCCTCCTTTCCGATATTGCTTTGCTCATGTTTGGAACAGCTCTATATGTATCTCTCTGTAGATGAGAAGGGCGTGGCTCTGTGTCTAGTGTATCTTTTATTAATTCATGGGGTATGTCTGGTCACATTGAGTGGCAGGGGATATAGGTCTGGTTCTGTCCCAGGGAGTAGGCGATATGTCTCTGACTCGATCCCAGAGTGTAGGTGATACAGCTCTGGTTCTGTCCTAAAGGGTGGGTGATATGTCTCATGTTCTGTCCCAGAGAGTGTGTGAAACTGCTCTGTCTGTCCCAGACAGTGGGTGATGTAGTGCCGATTCTGTCCCAGACAGTGGGTGATGCAACTCCGATTCTGTCTGAGACTTGGTAATACTGCTCTGATTTTTCCCGTAGAGACTGGGTGATAAGGCTGTGCATCTGTCCCAGAGAGTGGGTAATACGGCCCCGATTCTGCCCCAGAGACGGGGTGATAAGATGGTGGTTCTGTCCTAGAGACTGCATGATACGGTCCTGTTCTGTCCCAGAGAGTAGGTGATATAGCCTCTGTTCCCTCCCATGGAGTTGTTGACACTGCTGTAGTTCTTTCCCAGAGATTGTGTGCTTGTGTCCCAGAGAGTAGGTCATAAAGCTCTGGTTCTGTCCAGACAATGGGTGATACAGCCCTAGTTCTGTCCCAGAGAGTAGTTATTAGGGTCCTAGTTCTGTCCCAGAGAGTAGTTATCAGGGTCCTAGTTTTGGCCCAGAGAGTGGGTTTTACGACCCTAGTTCTGTCCCAGAGAGTGGGTGATACGGCTCTGGTTCTGTCCCAAAGAGTTGACAAAGCGCTGGTTCGATTCCAGAAAGCAGATGACACGGCCTTTGTCCTATCCCAGAAAGCAAGTGAAACAGTTCTGGTTCTGTCCTAGTGAGTGGATGATACAGTTCTGTGTCTGTTCCGGATAGGGGGTGATATGGCTCCAGTTCTGTCCCAGACAGTGGGTAATATGACGTGTTCTGCTTGAGCGATGGATAATCCGGCCCTGGTTCTGTCCTAGAGAGTGAGTGATACGGCCCTGGTTCTGCCAGGAAAGTGATGTGGGTCTATGTATCTAAAGCAGATTGTGATCTGGTTCTGGTTATCTGAGACTGCATGTGACCTGCCTCTTGTTATAAACCATTGTTCTGAACTCTTCCTCTTTTCTTCTTTCACAGGGCCTGAGAATTCCCCAGTTCCAGGTGAGCATGCAGTGCACCAGAGATATTTTCCCTCTGTCTTGTATTTCAGTGTTTTCTGACCATCTTGTCTCCCTCAGATGCCAAGCCAAAGAGACACAAGTGTGGCCTCCCCCAGTCCTGCCCAGATCAGCACTTCTCCTTCCGGGTCGTGAGTGGGGCAGCTAATGTCATTGGGCCTAAAATCTGCTTTGAGGATAGAATGTAAGTTTCTTTATTTACACAGGCACCTCTCCCAGACCCCTACCTTTAACTGCACCTTATTCCTGCTCTCCCACCCAGCCTGTCTGCACCTCACCCCTGGTATCTGCAAAACTCAACTTGACCTCTGGTATCTGCCCACTGGCCCTCACTTCACCTCACCTGGTACCTGCCCTTGGCTCTCACTTCACCTCACCTGATAGCTGCCTCTGGCTTTCATTTCACCTCACCCCACTGTATCCGGCTCTCTCGTTACCTCACTCCTGGCATCAGCCCCACACTCTTAGTTCACCTCACCCTTGGCATCAGTCCCTCACTCTCGCTTCACCTCACACCTGGAACTAGCCTCTGACCCTCTCTGCACCTCAGCACAAACATCTGCCTCTGACTCACACTTCACCTCACCTAGTAGCTACCTCTGCCTCTCACTCCCAGGATCAACCCGGACTGTCACTGCCTCCCCTCCCAATGTCTGCCTCTGGATCTCACTTCACCTCGCCCCTGACATCTGCCCTAACTCAATGCCCTCATCCCCGGTGCCTGCCCCTTGCTCTCACTTCACCTTACCCCCGGCACCTGCCCCGACTCTGACTGCTTCTCAGCCCATGTATCTACCCAAAGTTCTCACTTCACTTCAGCCCTGGTGTCTGCTCAAGAATGGCCCCTCCCCTCACATGCTGTCTGCTCCTTTTTCTCACTGCACCTCTGCAAGCAGCTTTCACTGGGCCTCGCCCATGTTGTCTGGTCCAAACTTTCACTTCCCATCACATGGTTTCTGGCTGGCTTTCACTGCCCCTCAACAGAAGTATTTACCCCAGACTCCCGCTACACTGTTGTCATAAGGTTTCTGCACATACACAGAGCTATGCACAGGAAAATGGGACCCCGGAATACAGTGGTTCGCCACCATATACCGTAGCACCCAAAAACCCCAACCCAACTAGCTTAGCATCCCATTAGCACCCAAGTACTAATGTTTGGACAACCCAGAACACGGTATCTTTATCTCAGGACTCACAGAAGCAAGAACACTCTTTCGCCACTCACTCGTACTTGTCCACAAGGTGCGTAGTAAGAGACACTGGATAGGTTAAAATGTTTATTCCAACTTACGTGCTCTAATGTACAGTACACGTGTCAGTACTAATAGCATAATGCATATGACTAATATAAGCAGCATGGTTACAATTCCATAGAATACAAACGGGGAAAGCATCTCAGAGCTCAGTGGATAAACGTATAAATAACATTACCACCCTCCCCTTGCAGTAAGATAGTTTATTATAAAATAGAAGACCTCTGGGCTTTGACTAGCGAACCCCCATACCTCAGTCTCTAGATGCAGAATTACATCAGCAGGACATCATAGCTCTTCTCACTGAAAGGGATTTCTCCAAGTGATGTTAAGCGCTAGTAAACCACAGTATTAAAAGCATACCCAATTCTTCATGGCAATTGCACATAATGTTATGTCTGGGTGCGCGAGACTGGCCATATCAGGAAGAACCAAAATACATTGTTATGCGACCTTGTACATGTTTGTGCAGACTGAGCCCAAAAAGGTGAACAACAGAAAATGCAGACAGTGCAAAAGAACTTGGCACGAGCAAAGGGCGAGGAAGGCCCGGCTCAGTGTAACGTGCGCAAAGAAAAGCAGCATGGCAGCCAGGCCTAGGCCAACATAACAAGGCAGGTAACAATCCACAAGACACCCTCCCCTGGACAGTCCGGCGGCCAGGACAGAGGCCCATCAGAGGAGAAAAATAGACGTCGGAGCACAGGGAGCGCCCAAACGGCGAAGGGCAGGTCAATCCATGAAAGTGAAAGTACAGAAAAAAGCCATACCCTCCAAGAGTTCATCATTGGAATCGTCAAAAAACATAGATGCCATCCAATCCATGAGTTCAAAAGAGCAGGAATGCTCCTCAGCAAAGGGAGCATCCAGAAGCAATGCGGGACAGCTTGCGTGATAATTAAAACAGCTTCGTTGTAGGAGATCCTGGGCAGCCGCCCAGATATCCCATTGCGCCAAAATCCCCAGTGCAGCCGCACGCGCCATACAGCCAGCGACGGAACAGTCCTGCTCATGGGCCTCTAAGGGACCCATCAACTGAACAAAATCCGGAACAGACAATGACGAATTGGAGAGGCAATAATCCAGAGTCCAGGTGAAAGGACAGCGGACACAAGTCATCACAGGTTGCACGCAAGTGAAATACGCAAAGCGAAATGAAAGAGTATATGACACACTCAGTGTCGCCAATGGCAAGACGCCAAAACCGGCCAAAAGGCGCTCACGGAGCAGCTGGAGGCGTTCTGGATCGAGCAGGTCCCATCGGGGAGCAGCCATTGCGCAGAAAGCAAATTAAGAGCAAGACACCAGCCGCCAAAGCGAGGATCAATGGGAAACCGCCAAAGACACTGGAAAATATAGAATGTATGAAAGCCGGGATGACACCAAAAATAGTTTGGAAGGAGGACACCAAGCCCGACCCAACGACCTTAAAAAAGTGTACTAGGCCTTCAGTGTTAGATGCGTTAAAAATACGATGTATTAACTCCCCAAAATGTTGGGGGAGATTAGTGTTTAAAAGGGCCTGTATTTCACTGTGGGTACTCGCCACCTGGAGAATGAATGTCTCCCGGGCGGACGTGAGCATAACTTCCTCGTTTAATAATAGTGCCTTTATTCTGCTCAGTCTATTGAAATCTGCTTCCATGGTAGGGATGGAAGGCCAAATAGAGATATCAACCTTGCCATGAGGGGGAGGAAAAAGCACATTTTTGCAGCAGACAACCCTGTGCGAAACTGTTACAATGTAAGGAATGCCAGCCTGCAGGCCACAACAGTTTTCGTTATTTAAAAGTAAATAACTACCATTGGAAAGGAGAGTGAAAGTAGGAGAAATAACAGGAGCAGGAATACCTTTCAGCACACAAGCAAGATTAGGAGAGGAAACGCTACATGAGCCATGCAATTTAATGTGTTTACAAATAAGCGAATGACCTATAGTCGAGTCGCAGTACTCCCCCGTGAGAAAGACTTCCTTGCCGTCCCGAAGGCATTTATACATGAAAGGCAAGGACCAGAGTTCATGCAGGAAAGCACTGCCCAATGGCCGGTAACGGCCCACAGGATAATGTTTCATGCACGAGTCAAATTCAAACAAGGAAAAAGGTAAAACGATAACCCCATGAACTAGCCATACAGCAGAATCGAGTTCTGCAACAGAGAACGGCAAAGGTTCCACCTTTTCGATATGTAATAGAGTGTACGTTGCATCTTTCATGGACATAAATTGCTGTTTATCAGTTAAGTTAAAAGGTAGAAATAAGGCAGAGGTGTTCAAGAAATGCCACGGCACTTTACCTAACTTAAGTGTTTGTAAAGTCCATGCGAACTGCATAACTGAGCGCAATTGATTCTGACCATGATATAGCACAGAAACATCATCTTGTACAATATCAACAACAGAGGACACAATATTCTCTAAAGTGTAAATGCGAGAAGACAGGGTATTAATACTATTGTCAACAACAGCAAGCACCTTTTCCATATTTGCTTGATCTATTTCCCGAAGACGGGAAGCAGCTTCCATTTGTGATAGCTTCCAGAGTTCATTATACGTTTCATAAATGAATCTCTTAGGTCGGGGACCACGAGGTCCCAAAACAAAGTCGGACAGATCAATATTGCCTGTAAGGAGGGACAAATGTTGTTTAACAGAATCAAGGGACGAATGTTGCAGCCATTGTTTGCATAATTTACCAACAGAGTATGTAGTGACAGTACGGGCATCAGTAAACCTCGGATCAGGCCTATTCTGTGTGTAGCTAGCACCAGTATCATGAAAACGCATTTGACATGCATTAGATGATATAGGCCATACCAACCAGGGTGACTGAACCAGCTCAGAAACATTAAACGAATTATTTTGTAACATTGCCTGCAGGGACACAAGGGACATATTGAATCGTGAGCTTTCATTTGGAAAACTCGACAGGGATGGTATTGATGGCGTATTCAATTGTTTAGTGGTTGCTAAGCCCCAACATGTAGTCTGATAGATGGAAGCATTTAGGAACATAATTTGGGTAGGGATGAGGCAAGCACGATGCAACGCCTCGGTTCCCTGTACCTGCCATGGCTTGGAGCCCCAAATAGATTTTAAATCCACTGTATTATCCCAGTACTCATAACCACCCACAGCTAGGGCACTCAGAAAGGAACCTGAATAAAGCAATTTGGTGTGTGTCAACATAATTTTCTGAGTTGATGTGTTATTAAGTCTAAAATAATAGGATGCAGGGTTCGACCGATTAAAATCAGTAAAATAATTAAACTTATTCCGAAGAGTTTGAGAGCTACCTGGCAAGGGGTTTGGACAATGTTCCCATTGGGTGAAGTTAACAGAACTTCGCAGGGCACTGGGCTTATGAAGAAAATGATTACCCCAATGTTGGTAACAATACAAATCGGCATAATTAGCAGAATTCATATATAGATCTTCAGCATTAAAAGATGCATAATATTTTAAATCGGCAAACAATGCTTCAACGGCATGCACATCCCAATCATCAGAATGAATATTATTTTGTACTACATCACCCATTGAAACACGAAGGACATTAGGTACATTAATAATTTCCGTCGGACCATGGATTTGATAGTTCACTGCATCCCATACGATGCCATCAGCAACTGGGAAGGCTGAAATGTTCACAAATGTGTGGTCACGCTTCATGATGTGAGACGAGGAATGAGGAGCCAAAGTTCCAGAAACAGAGTCTACAGCAGAGCGTTCAGGTAAATAGTGACCATTAATTAGTAGAAAAAACACTGTGACAAAGCCAATGGACATGAACAAAAATATCAAGAAAAGTACCAACCAGAGGTATGTCCAGGGTGGAATCAAAAAATTGTCTCTAAACCAGGATACAAAAATACTGAACTTGGATGGGACTTTTGAAGAGGTGGAATCCGAATCAAAAGAATAACGAGTCGGGCCAAGTGGCGTTGTTGGTTGATGTGCCACTGATTCAGATGCAGGATAAGTATACTCGTCCTCGTCGATGTTGGTGGAGAGTTGGGGATCAATTATAGTTTCAGGCAAAATAGAGGATTCAGGCAAATCGACCATCTCAATTACAGCATCAGCGACCGTTCGTGTAGATGGGCCACGAACATATGTCCGATAAATGGCAGGACAAGAGACCGCTGGTGTGACACTATTCAGGATCGGCCAGGCGCTGTAGCTTGACATTTTCCACTGAGATGTATCTGTTCTCCTTGCGACCAGGAAGCGGTGGTAAAATGACTGTACGTGTTCCCTTCAAGCCTAGAACTGGAACCGGTGCACGAAAAGAGGGGCCAAATTCCTTTTTGTTTTCAACCTTCTCTCGAACCAGTTCTCCAATTTTCGGAAGCCAGCCGGCTACCGGAATCTGCAACGCAGGATCTGTGGCTGAAGGCAAATGTGTAGTTGCAAGTTTGTCTCGGGCTTCTTGTAAGTCCTGTAACATAGCAGAATGGTTATCTACATCAAACTTGGCGGATTGCGCCGCGATGTCTGGACCCTCAAGGTCAGGCACAAACATTCTTATGCCAAAGAGCATTTCGTATGGGGTCCGCCCACCCAGAGGTCTTCTAGGGAGATTATTAAGTGCACGCTGAACGGTATACAAATGGGCCAGCCAGTTCCTGCCAGTACCTAAAACCCTAGCTGTTAAGGATTGCTTTAAGTCACGGTTCATTCGTTCAACGATAGAGTTGCCCTCAGGCCTATACGGAGACGAAAATTTCACCCGCACCCCAAGCGAAGCCATTGCATCCTTGTAAGCCCTAGAGGCAAACGCTGGACCTTGGTCCGAATGGAAGGTGCCGCATGCGAAAATTCCCACAAAGACACGCAAATCCCTGATTACATTTCGGGCGTCAGCACTCCGTTGTGGCCAGACCCAGAGAAACCGTGTGCACGAGTCCACTGCCACTAAGATGTATTTATAAGCAGTGTCTGATGAGAATGGACCGCAGTGATCCAAGTAAACACACCCAAAGGGTCTGTTAGCAATGCAGAGCGGTGTTTGTGGTGGACGTGTTACCGTGGAAGGCTTAATCTGTTGACAAACGTCGCAAGAAAGCACAAAAGCACGGGTGTCTTTATATAACCCACGCCACCAATAACGCTGCTGCAAGATGGAAACCGTAGCTGACACACCTGCATGAGCAGAAGCCATGCCTTCGTGTGCAGCTGATATCAAGGCACTCCTGCGGTCCGCGTTGGGGATCAGCCGATCTCCAACGTCAGGTATAGTTACATAAGGAACCTGATCGGGACTTAATGTGTAAGAATACTTGGAAGGGAAACCTGTAGGGTAATTATTACCTTCCTTGGTTGCAGCAATAGCTGCTAATATAACAGGGTCTATTTTAGACATGGACCTGGTAACCGCTGCTACTGAACACGTGACTACTGCTGAACGGGCAGCTTCATCTGCCAGATCGTTACCAATAGCGTGTGCGCCCACCCGCTGATGGCCTAAGGTGTGAACCACCTGTGTGAGGGGCAGACGTTGTTGCAATTCTGCCACTCGAACCCAAAGCATTTTATGCTTAATCGTGCTCCCTTTTGCGTCCTTGTAGTCGTTTTCGACCAGAAAAACAGATTGTCATTGTAAGATTGTACACAGTAAAAGGAATCACATACAATAAGAGTGGTCTCATCCTGTGAAGCGAACTCAAGTGCAAGTAGCAATGCATGCAGCTCGGCCAATTGTGCGGTACTATCTCCAAGTGTGCGAGTATGCACTACAGAGGATTTGAACGTTCCATTCACAAAGGAACCCGCAACAATAGCACATGCAGCTGAATAAGCGTGCTTGGACCCAGTGGCCGGTTGCGCCGAACCATCGGTGTAGATCACACATTTGTAATCCTCAAGCGGTAGTAAAAACAAAGGAGGAGGATGAACGAATTCATACTGCAAAAACTCCTGAGTCTGAAGAGAAGAATCAAAAACAAAAGTGACGTCCGAAGACGTCAAAGATGTAGCCCATTGTATCCAACGGGGATGCATTGCTTTTGAGTTCGGTACACTTGCCTTTGTTACTGCCTCCAGGGCAGGACAGGGTGTTACCACCAGAATCCGCTTACCCTGTGCCAGTGCGCGCTCTTTTAGAATCGCCATTTGCACTGCAGTCAGTACTTTTTCAACAGATGTAAAGCGCAATTCAGCGGAAGTGTACAGATGTGACTTGTATGCGATAGGTACTGTATCACCTTCATTAAAGGTTAAATAGGTGAATCCCACCGCCCCCGGAATTATTCTAATCACCAGGTTTGTGTGGTTATCACGAGTCAAAAGATATTTAGACTCTAAAAGGTCTATCTGCAAAGACTGCAGAATTGAGGTATGCTCAGGCAGCCAGCAAGACCTTGAATAAGTAGGTTGTATCAAAGCATACAAAGGCTTGATACGCTGGGCATATTCGGGAATGTAAGTACGCCCGAAGTTCAGGAAACCCAGCAAAGACTGAAGCTTCTTCAGAGTATTTGGGGGCACAAATGTGCACATTTTTCCAAGAAATGTGGGGCTAAGCCCTTACCTTCGTTATTGAGCTCATAGCCCAAGAACAGAACGGTAAATTCAGCAATGTGTGACTTAGCAAAGTTAAATTTGTAACCCTGCTCCGCAAATTCAAGAATAATGCGGTCCACACGGGACAGATGCTGATATAACTCGTCGTCTGTCAGATAGATGTCATCAACGTACGAACATGCGTCTTGATCAATGTCATTTAACAAAGAAACAACACGGGCGGCGAATATACCCGGACTATTTTTATAGCCCATGGGTAATCGCCGGAACTGGAATAATTTACCACCGGATGTGAATGCGGTCCATTGACCACTCTCCGGGGCTAGGTTGTGCGTGTAGAAACCGTTTGAAAGGTCAAGTGTCGTTTTGTATTTTTTACGAACAAGACTGTCTACAAGCGCAGAACTGTGTGTATTTTGCACCGCAAAGTTCCGACAATGAGTATTTAAATGCCGGTAATCCAAAACTAAGCGGTACGATCCATCGGGTTTAGAAACCACGAAAAGGGGATTGTTCATAGGTGATACGCATGGTTCAATTACTCCCTGATATTCCAACTGTGTCAGAATTTCGGAGACGGGGCCTTTTGCCTGCCGTTTGATGGGATATTGGGGTTGTGGCTGCGGTAGTGACCGCAAAGGTATTGCATGGGGAGGTGATTCTTCATCCCATCCCACATGGTTGCGGTATAACGCTGGTGCCAGGTACACAGCCCACTCAGCTGCAAGTGCTTCAGCTTTGTCTTTTGGGACGTGCCTTGAAAAGCTTGGAAGGATTACCTCCTCTCCTTTATGTGCAGCTAAAACGAATGGGGGTGGCCAATCCACCTCTGCTAACAAAATGTCATATGAAGAGGTTAGATTTTCCCAAAAAATCCCTTTTATTTCACGCGGTATGTCACCTTCAATTTGTATGACTATATTATATAGTCTGTCAGGGGGTGCCACTCTCGTGTCAGCTGTCTCTACAGTAACGAATGTTTCAGTTGCTGTCGCCTCCATATGAGGACGTAGCGCCTCCCGCACTATGGTAACTTCCGCGGCGCTGTCTAGGAGGGTCACTGCCCACGTCCAATTCTGGAGTCTCGTTCTCACGGTCTGAGGCATATTTCGCTGTGACAGCGGCAACCTTTTTCTTCTGAAATTGCGGTCGAGGAAGATGAAAATCTTCTGCTTTCCCTCTGACTTGTTGTCGAGGTTGGTCTCGCTCCTGGGGAGCCTCTCGGCCCCTTCCTCTATCTTGCCGTCCTCCTCCACCAGCCTGTGACTACGTCTGGGCCTGTGAAGAACGAGGAGAACGCGTATCAGAGCTCTGAAACCTTTCTGGTGATTTAATCCTTGACCTATCACGTAAATCATAAGTACGTTCAGAAGAAACCGAAACTGGGGAAGCGCCTCTCGACCCCGGCTTCTTTTGTTGCTTACCCTGTTTTTTCTGTCTCCAACTCTTTTTAGTGAAGACTGGTTTATCATCTTTCTCAGATGCACTTTTTGTTTGTATAACTTGTGATTGCGATTGAGTTTGCATTTTTACAAAAGGCTTATTGCCTAGGCTATTTCGTCCAATTGTTTTATAAGCCCGGGCTATTATTTTCGGTAATTCGCGAGGCCTGTCCAACTCTGGGACCAAAGCCAAAGCATTCGCTACTTGAAAGTTCATAGCATCGCCCTTGACATTTCCAAGGATCAGCTCAGCTACTACATCAAACACTCCCACTAGTCTCATCCCTAATTCCACAGCCGCTTCAGGGCCATGTTCATCCTGTACTTTTTTAATTACAGAGGGTAGAACCGTCATGGAAGGAGTTCCAAAACATTTTGAATAAACTGCTGCGAATACCTTACCCCAGTTTTCACATGATGTCAAATCGGGGATTATGTCTTTTGGCAAACTTATCGTGAGGATGCGGTGTTTATCTACTGGGGATGTATGTGGAAACACTGCTTCTATCTGATCGAACTTTTCTGCAAGCCAGTAAGGATAGTCGTCCTTGTTTTGTGGACGTTTGCCCATCACAGAATTTACCATGACAGGACTTATAGTCACTCCAGCTGCAATAGCTGGTTGGCCTGCGACTACAGGAGCAGCTCCATGGAGGCTACCTGTAACGTATGTCACTAAGGCTCGATGCACTCGCACCAATTCGGTATGCATAGTGCGCAGTTCCGCAAGCGGTAATGCCAGATAATTTGGATGCGGGGTATACCCGGCCAATACAGGCCAAGTGGCCCCCTGAATTGACAAGGGGCCTAAACGAACTGCGGTAGTTGGTTGTGGTAGGGCGCCATTAAACCAAACACGGTGCTGCCAAGCCGTGAGAGGTACTTCAAGAGTGGTATAGGGTCGATAGGCAGCAGGAATAGCGGTGGGTTTATATTCATGAAACAGCTTATCACCTGCATCCACCGCTTCAAAAGTGATCCAAGTGTAAAACACTTCAAAGTGATAAGCCGGGTCGGCTTGAACCACAAAGACCAACTCGACCCCTGTATCGGGCACTCCATACACAGCTAAGTGGTCTCGGAGTGCTCCTCGACTATGTGCAGCTATCGCCACACCAGCCATGACTAAACAAATATATTCGACAACCTAACAGGGAGCACAAAAATGGGTCTGTTAACCAACCTTTTTTAATAATATCAAGCTTGAAAGAACCTATAAAACATTCAATATAGGAGGTATCACCGTCACATACGCCTCCGGAAGCGTACGCGAGGGGTTTGTGGACAAGCACAAGCACTACTCAAGCGTCTCGCAGATAAGCTGCCCCACGGTGGTCGCGCCATGTCATAAGGTTTCTGCACATACACAGAGCTATGCACAGGAAAATGGGACCCCGGAATACAGTGGTTCGCCACCATATACCGTAGCACCCAAAAACCCCAACCCAACTAGCTTAGCATCCCATTAGCACCCAAGTACTAATGTTTGGACAACCCAGAACACGGTATCTTTATCTCAGGACTCACAGAAGCAAGAACACTCTTTCGCCACTCACTCGTACTTGTCCACAAGGTGCGTAGTAAGAGACACTGGATAGGTTAAAATGTTTATTCCAACTTACGTGCTCTAATGTACAGTACACGTGTCAGTACTAATAGCATAATGCATATGACTAATATAAGCAGCATGGTTACAATTCCATAGAATACAAACGGGGAAAGCATCTCAGAGCTCAGTGGATAAACGTATAAATAACATTACCACCCTCCCCTTGCAGTAAGATAGTTTATTATAAAATAGAAGACCTCTGGGCTTTGACTAGCGAACCCCCATACCTCAGTCTCTAGATGCAGAATTACATCAGCAGGACATCATAGCTCTTCTCACTGAAAGGGATTTCTCCAAGTGATGTTAAGCGCTAGTAAACCACAGTATTAAAAGCATACCCAATTCTTCATGGCAATTGCACATAATGTTATGTCTGGGTGCGCGAGACTGGCCATATCAGGAAGAACCAAAATACATTGTTATGCGACCTTGTACATGTTTGTGCAGACTGAGCCCAAAAAGGTGAACAACAGAAAATGCAGACAGTGCAAAAGAACTTGGCACGAGCAAAGGGCGAGGAAGGCCCGGCTCAGTGTAACGTGCGCAAAGAAAAGCAGCATGGCAGCCAGGCCTAGGCCAACATAACAAGGCAGGTAACAATCCACAAGACACTGTACCTGGAATCTGCCCATGGTTCTTGCTGTACCTCACCTCTGGAATCCGGTCCACTCTCTCAGTGCACTTTGCCATCTGCCCTGACTCTCACTGCACCTCTCTTGTTGCTGTCCCTGGCTGTGACTTCCTCACTCCTGATCTTCTTACGGTTCTCGTCACCTGCTTTCAGCCTCTAACTTGCATCACTGTGCCTGGTATCTGACCCATCTCACATTGCACCTCACTCCTGGTATCTTTATACGCCTCTCGGCACCTCACTCCTGCTATCTGACCCTTTGCACCTGGTATCTGTATAGGCCTCTCGGCGCCTCACTCCTGGTATCTGACTCATCTCACATTGCACCTGGTATCTGTGTACGCCTCTCTGCACCTCACTCCTGGTATCTGTATACGCCTCTCTGCACCTCACTCCTGGTATCTGACCCATCTCGCATTCCACCTCGCTCCTGGTATCTGTATACGCCTCTCGGCACCTCACTCCTGCAGTCAGTTTCTCATCAGACCTCACCCATGGAATATATCCATGGCACTCACTATAATCACTACATTGTACCTCCCCTAAGCTCCTACTGCATATTACCTACAGTGCCAGTCTCTTGGATTCTCTGTTCCTACCTTTCACTGGCCCTCACTCCTGGTACATGCCCATGATGTTCACTGTACCTCATATCTGAGATCTTCCCCAGGCTCTGGTGACACCCCCTGGAATCTGTGCCACCTGCTCACTGCTCCTCATCCTTCCTCACAACTAAGGTCTCATCCTACCTAGTAAGTTCCAGTGAGCACAACAAAGGGACAGTTGTAGTTGTCCCTCGTTTGTGTTTAGTGCATGCCAAAACCAGCTAACAGCACCTCTCTTCCCGACACAGGGTGATGAGCAGTGTGCAGAATAACGTGGGACGAGGACTCAACGTGGTGCTGCTGAATGGTAGGTTAATCCCAGAACCCTTGAAAGGCTTTGTGTACCTTCTGGTAGGAGCCGGGAAACTACTCAAGGCTGCCTGGCTTACCTGAGGCTCAGTGGGAAGGGAGGGGGCGTTAAGGATAAAAGTCCTTACCTGAAAATTGTAGCACCCTGCAACTCTTGAACAAAAGTCTAGAAATATGCTCTCTGTCCTGGCTGGAACAATGTTCAAATTTTAACAAACGTTTACCTTTTGTTCAGCCTTGGCCTCGGAGCTTTGCCCCCAGTGGATGATAAACAGGAGTCCTGTCGAGCCGGAGCCTGTACCTCATCTGGAGTTTGAAAGTAGATTATGTGCAGCAGAGAGATATTTACCAGTGGCAGACGCTACTTGACTCCTCTAGCCGCCCCCCCCCACCCCAACACTTTCACAGCCACGACCCGGGTTAGTCCCTGTAGAAAGTCTCACTGTTGCAGCATGTCTCAGAAGAAGAGGAGGCTGCGCTGTCTGCTGTGGGTAGGAAAAGACCCCTGTACCAGACAACAAACCAAGGCCCTTGGGCAAGAGGTCAAACTGAGACCCCTGGAAAATGGGACACTTCAATGCCCCCTATACAAAGAGGATAAGCAAAGCCGGGGACAGTGGGACAAAGAAAGGCACCCTGACTAAAGCCTACAGTCAGTAGAGACAGAGTTGCCCATCATTCAGACGGCCTTGTAGCCCTGCTGGCCAGAATCAACCCAAGAGGTTTTTGGACCATCATTTAGTCGAAAGGAAACAGAGACCCTTCCAGGCCTGTGAATGTGGTGAGCGTGGATCACGCACAGACTGTCACTACTGTCCTTCACTGTGCATGGGTACATGTCTGCCCACCTTCCAGTCTGAGAGAGACCTGAAGAGTTTCCTCTTCTCCCTGCTGTGCTTAGTTCCAAATTGATTAAGAGGATTGCATCTCGGCCTCAGAAGACTTTGTGACCTTATGTCTTTTGTGTTGTTGATACCTTTAACTGCCATGTTCTCTGTAAATGAAAGACATAGGTTTGAGGTTTGGCTATGATGTGGAAGGAGGGCAGTAAAACGTTACTGGTCCATGCTTGTAGCTATGTTTGCCTTGTGCCATCTCTGCAAGTCCTTGCTCCGGGGACGGGGGGTGGGGACGGGAGGAGGGGGTTGTGACAGCTTTGCATGCTCTGGCCATATCGCTACCTGTCCATGCTCACAAGCCAGGTCTGTTTGTCCATGGTTGGGGGTTAGAAAACTCTGCCATTCTGTTCCTCCTGGCTGTGTCTGGTTGCCCATGCTCGGGGGCTCTGCCTGCTGATATCCGGGGATTGTGTCTGCTGACCAGCGTCACAGGGGTTTGTGTCTGCCTGCTGACACTCAGGAGTTGTGTCTGTCTACCCATGATCAGAGACTGTATCTGCCTACTAATGAAAAGAGGGTGCATATTCCTAACTAAAATTCGGGATCTGCGTCTGTCTGCCCGTGTATGTGCGGTGTCTGTCTACCAATGATTAGGGGGTTATGTCTACCAGCCCATACCCTGGGGTTATCTGCCTTTCCATGCTCACGTGCCTGTGTATGTCTGTCTGTCTATTCTTTTTTTTTTTTAATTTTTTTTTATTTATTAACTCAATCCATGTCACAAATACATATCATAGCAATATTAATCAATACCTACAAAATAATTGATACAGTATAAATTATCACAACGTAATTCAGCATACACAATCTCAAAAAACAAGTTAAGATCCGATTGTCATTAAACAGAAATCAACAAATTATTTCATATATTGTATCATAGACTCCCATATCTGAATCCCAAGTTTCTGCCGTTTAGATGATTTTAGGGCATATAAATTATATTCCATATTATAAACATGAAGAAATTTAGCCCTCCACATCTCAAATGTGGGAGCCTCACTTTGTAACCAGCATAGAGCAATACATAAACGCGCCACTGCTGCGGCAATAAATGCTAAATATCTAAATTTATCGACTGATTGCAGATGTGAGATATTTGGCCATATCCCTAATAGCACCATTGCCTTAGTCATTGGAATAAAAATACCTGTTACTTCTTGCAAGAACAATTCTATTTGTTGTATAAATTGCGATAAAACAATACATTAAAAAAAAACATGCACATTATCAGCTCCATCAATATGACACCTAAAACATTTACCATCATTATTTCCACCCCACTTCATCATTCGTTCGGGTGTGTAATAAAGGTCAAAAATAGACTTATAATGTTGCGTTTGTAAATTTGCCGATAACCATATTTTTCCTGCAGTATCTATAGAAGTCTGCATCACCGCTCCATTGACCCCTAAACGTACAGCCCATTTAAGATCATGGGCCACTAGGTCGTCTTTTTGTGATTCAATTAACATAGCATATAATATCCCTATCTTTGCCTTCTTTCTAATTGCCTCTACTATTGAAAATTTCATGATTCCCTCGCTCAGGTGGTGTCTGACAAGATAATCACGCAATTGTAAATACTTAAAAAATTAGTGATATTGAAATTGATAACATTCGGCTAATTCAACAAATGAACATAACACCCCTTCCTTATATAGATCGCCCAAATATCTAATCCCCTGCATCTTCCAACATAACATTTTATAATCCCAAAATATTTCTGGGAACCTAACAGCTGAATCGAGAGGAGTATAGTAATTCACTTGTGGAATATTCAACCACTTACATACCCTTTTCCACACCTTATAAATTGAAATCATAACCTTGAACCTTGTTTTTTTATAATAACTCGGCTCAGAAAATGTCATTAACACATTTCTGGCTTCTTCACCTAACAATATTTGATATATTGATGGAGCTTCTGCCACTATCGGATCTTCCCCTGTCAACAAAATACGTATATTTTGCAATACACAAACATAATAATAAAAACAAAAATTTGGAACAGACCAACCGCCTCTATCTAATGGTAGCATCATGTATTTAAAAGCTCTCCTCGCTTTGCGTTGTCCCCACATGAACCTATCGCATATAGATTGGATCCCTTGTAGCTGTTTATTTGTAAGCTCTAGTGGTACTGCCCTAAAATAATATAGTACTTTAGGTAGAACAATCATTTTTAAAACATTTCGTCTCCCAACTAAAGTGAGATGCAAACACTCCAAATGTTCTAACTGCTTCTTGACCGCTAGGATAATACTACCCCAATTAACCTCGATTAATTCTGGTATTGACATTCTGATTTTGATTCCAAGATATCGAGCCTCATCCGTCACCTGACTCTCCCCCGGACAGGCCTGATCCGTACATACTATCTGAGTCTTGGCCACATTAAGTTTATATCCCGACATCGCCCCATACTGCTCGGCCAGCTTTTCTATCTCCCTAATAGCCTGTGCAGGATCTGCAGAGGCTACAACAATATCATCAGCATATGCTAGAACACGTACCCGATAAGGCCCACATTCCATCGACCTTATCATACTGCTTTGTTCTAGCATCTGGACAAATGGGGCGATATATAAAGCAAAAAGTAATGGGGAGCAGGGACATCCCTGCCTTGTTCCCCTATTAATAAAGACTTGCTGGGATTCCCTGCCCATAACACAAATTCTAGCTCTTGGTGTCTTGTACATACTTCGAATTGATCTAATAAAACCTGGCCCAAACCCCATCTCGCGCATAATACCCCACATGAAAACCCAAGATACACGATCAAATGCCTTCTCGGCGTCAAGAAATATCAAACCCAGCTTTTTATGATGGACATTGGCAAAATCTATAAGAGTAATAACTCTATGAATATGATTTATGGTACTTCTACCTGGAATAAATCCATGTTGTGAAATTGAAACCAGGGGCGTAATAACTCGCTTTAACCTATTAGCTAAAATCTTAGCGTAGATTTTCCCATCCGCGTTTAACAAAGATATCGGTCTATATGAACCTGGTATGTTAGGGGCTTATCCTTTTTTTAAACACAACAATATTAGCCTCGTCCCAAGATGTAAATCCATATTTGTAAAGCGCGAACTACTCACCCTTACGGGTCTCAAGGCGCTGGGGGCCGTTGTGGAAATTAAGTGAGCTATTGCCCAGAGTCACATGGTGCTGAGCTGAGCTGCCGCCGGAGCCAGGGATCGAACCGTGAGCCCTGTGCTCCGAAGTCAGCTGCCCTGGCCGCTGCACCACACCTCTCCACCTCCAAGATGGAGGTACATTCCCCAACTGTGCTTCCCGAAAAACACCTAACAACATATCAATTTTCACCGCGGGAAAAAGTAACTGATAAATTTCTAATGGTAATTTATCTGGACCGGCAGCTTTCCCACGAGCTAACTGTCCTACTGCTGCTTCCATTTCCTCAATTGTAATTAATTCATCAAGTGATGCTTGCTCCTCAGCAGTGACCCGATTCAGTACTAATTTTTGACAAAACTGTTCAATATCTAATTCCTCCGTATCCTGTTGCTTATATAGTTCTTGATAGAACTCATAAAAAAACCCCAAGATACCCTCCTCTGTTTCGACCGTGTTACCCGACGCATCAATCATAGCAAAAATTCTTTGAGAAGATTGTCTAACTCTAAGTCGCTGTGCAAGACACCGCCCCTGTCTGTCCATTCTTGGGAGCTCTGCTTTTCTGTTTCTCCTGGCTGTCTTTGTCCAAGCCCATGGGCTTCTCTTGCATGTTTGCTTGTCCATGCTCAGTGTTGTGCCAAAGTTGTGAGGTTGTGTGCTCCACAGCATGCTCCTTGAATGTATCTGCCTTCGTATATGCTCTGTGGGCTTTGTCAGTCTGTCTGTGCTCAGTGTGTACGACCGTGCTATAAGCTGTGTGTATTTGTTCTTCTAACTCTTGCCTTTCTGTTTCCAGGAGTCAATGGAGAACTGATTGATGCTCAAAATTTTGACTTGTGGGCTGGCGGTAAGTGAGGGTAACACTGCCCCGATGTCTAGGAGGTTAGACCTCTGGTCAGACCCCTCACCACCAGTAACAAAATGCTGTGATCCCAGCATGACCAGAGACAGCAGTTTATAGATGGTCCTCACCTCAGCAAAGACCTGTACAGGCTGCCTCTCTGGGGGCTGATGTACTGCCTGTCTTTATAATCGATAAAGCACTTTCTGGCTCTAGCAAGGGGTTTGATGCTTGCTGGCTCTAGAAAGGGGATTGCGGCTTGCTGGCTCTAGAAAGGGGTTCGATGCTTGCTGGCTCTAGAAAAGGGATTGCGGCTTGCTGGCTCTAGAAAGGGGTTTACTGCTTGCTGCCTCTAGAAAGGGGTTTGCTGCCTCTGGAAAGGGGTTTGCGGCTTGCTGCCTCTAGAAAGGGGTTTGCGGCTTGCTGCCTCTAGAAAGGGGTTTGCGGCTTGCTGCCTCTAGAAAGGGGTTTGCGGCTTGCTGCCTCTAGAAAGGGGTTTGCTGCTTGCTGGCTCTAGAAAGGGGTTTGTTGCTTGCTGGCTGTAGAAAGGGGGGTCATTGCTTGCTGGCTCCTGAAGGGGGTTCGCTGCCTGCTGGCTCCAAAAGGGCTTCAGTACTTGCAGGCTCCAGAAGGGCTTCACTGCTTGCTGGCTTCATAAGAGAAGGAATATCTATTGCCACTAATGGGTGAAGATGTAGAACTAGCAAGTATTCCAACTGCTATATAAGGAACCCTGATGGGGGCCTCCATAGTAATGGAGGTATATTACGGATGCAATACTTGCTGTTTCTATAAGGAATGGGATACATGCTGCCTTTATTTGGATGAAGATACATCAGCGAGTGGATACTTGCTGGCTTTACTCAGAGTTCAGTCCTAGCTACATCTATAGTGGGCAGAATATTTGATGCTTCTACCAGTGACTGAATATCTGATGCCTCTACCGGTGACTGAAGACTTGCTGCCTTTATCGGTGACTGAATACCTGATGCGTCTACTGACAACCGAATAGTAGCTCCTTCTACCAACGATAGAGCAAATGATGCTTCTGTGGGTGGCCTCTACTGGTTCTAGTATACAAGGGCAGGGCAAGGAGTCCTTATTGGCTCTATAATATACTTAATACTGCCCCGGTCTCTTATACGGTACTTGGGATATGTGCTGCCTTTATAGGTTATGGAACTGTATGGGGGATGCAATACACATTGGCCCTACAAGGAGTTGAGTACTAGCTTCCTTAACCGGGGATGTTGATCTATAGTCAACCTACTTGTTGGCTTTTTTGGGAGTTGCCTTGCAGTTGCCTCTGTAGAGCATGAGATGCTCGCTAGACGTACAGGGAATGAAATATAGATGTTCTATATTGTGTAACAGTTACAGGCTTCATCCGTCAGCGTGGATTACTGGTACCTCCTTAACGGTTGGACATTTCCTCACTGTGCATGCATTATGTCCATTTATGGTATTTCTGTAGTTTTGAAATAAATTAATCAATCATGGTAGGTATAAGATATTGTTAGTGTTAGTCTTTCGATCCTTTAGATTGCCATCTTAAAAACCTCTTTAGGCCTGTCCTAATATCTTCTATAGATGTGTACGGTGTGCCTTGAAGACTTTAATGTAGCGTTTTTAGAATATGTCACTAGAGGCAGTTATTCTTCACCCTCCGCTTCTGCATTAAGTATTTCAGATTTTCAAACTTTTGCCTTAAATCTCAAAACTGATTTGATCAGCTTCAATGTTCAAAAGAGAAAAGCAAGTTAGAGTTGTGTTCACTGTCACATCTTCGATGCGAGTTGTTTTGTGTCTCGTAGCGCCATATCTTACTCCCTTGGATCATGGAGCTCCTGATTTTTTTTTAAAACTAAGGACTCAAGGAGTGAAGGAAACAAAGTGAGTGACATCGAGCACCCTCGGCATGGGTCTCTGTCCAACTTGACCCTCTACGATAATGTATGTGTGTCTGTATGTGGTATTTGGATAGCGTGAACATAGCCAAAAATGCAGCAGAAGACTGTGTAGTGTTAAAGGTAAGCACACAGTCAACCAGTGATTGAAGAGGTAGCTGGTTATTGGACTGTGACTGCGTTGTGTTGTAGTGCACTTTAAAGAAGTGAGTCTCCAACTCTTTCCTAATTGGAGCAACATTGGGGCTTTCATTATGGATATAGGGATGTTGTTCCATGATTCTAGGTACACAGATGGAAAAGGCCTGTTGCCATGTTTGTTTCACTTCTTAGTCTGCAGTTTGATAGTGGCCTGGCTGCGGGTGTGCCTAGAGCCACCAGAGGTGGTGAGCTTGTCTGCAAGATAAACAGAGGTGCTGGTCATGATGGCTTTGTAAATGATGCAGCTGGTTTTGAAGATGGTTCGGGTCGGCAAGAGGAGCCAATGACATTGTATAGCAAAGGGAGTGATGTATCCTAGTTCTTCTGGCCTTGGCTGACTCGTGTTTCAGCATGTAGGGTGCTTTTAAGTGGTGACACCATGGAGTCAGGGAGGCGGGTGTTGCCATCATCCAAATGCGAGAGTACGAGGGCTTGACCAGCAGTTCTGGAGGGGAAATCGCTTTTACCACACAGTCTTTACCACATAGCACCTTTACCACTCATCCATAGGTTGAGCTTCAGGTAGGCACTGGACATCCACGTCTGGGTAAGGTATAGACATCACTTGACGCTTTGGACACCCAGGTCTGGATGAGGTGCAAGAAGAGTTTGAGGCCTTGCATGTCTGGAACAGAAGAGACTTTCAGTTAAGGTTGTATATCATGTCCATATTGGTGAATTTTGGCACTGTTGTCTGTGAATAGAGCCCCAAGGATTTCCATGGAGAGATTGAACATGATAGCAGACAACAGGGAACACTGTGGGACTCCGCAGATTATAGGGATCTTTTGGGACCTGGAGGTGCCGACGTGAACAAACTGGTGTCGATTGGAAAGGTAGGAGGAGAACCAGTGAAAGACATTGCCAGTGAATCCCATTCGAGACTCCAGGGTATGGATGAGGGTTGAATGGTCGACTGTGTCAAAGGCAGCGGAGAGGTCTAGCAATATCGGGAGGCAGGGGCCATCTTCATCTGCGGTCAGGAGGGCATCTTCTCCGATGTGTAAGGCAGCTGCCTCCATAATGCAGTGTAATCTGAAACCAGATTGGTAGTCATGAGGGAGATGGTAAGCATTAATGTGGTTTTGCAGCTGAGAGGAGACTACTGTTTCAACGATCTTGCAGAGGAAAGGTAGGTGAGGGATGGCCTGGTAGATGGCACTTGCCTTTTAGCTGAGGGACTGCAAAGCTCATAATGATCAATCAAATATGTTTGAGGTTGAAGCAGGATTTAATGAATACCCTTTCTAAAGTCATCAATCTTCCAGGGTGAACATCTTTTGTATGTGGACGGTGGCCAGAAGGGCAGAGGGTTCATCTTGTTTTACAAACATTTCAGTGGGTAGTTTGCCCATTGTCCACAGTTTGCCTACGAGCCACAGATCTGCATTGACCTTTCCTGACATTCAGCTGAGTTCAGTTTATCTCTATACAGAGTTTGTTTACATAATAATAATTGATTCTACATTAATTGTGTGAGCCAGTATATAGTCCATGTCTTTCCTGATTTTAGCAAAAGACACACAAACAATGGACGGAAGGCGGAACAAATCAAACATTCATCCCCTATCAAGAGATCTGGGTTAAATCCATCGTTCTTTTGCTCACTATGCCACCCCCGTTTGGACCCAACCATATGCAAATCAGTCTTGACCTTGCTCCTCATGGGAACAGTCCAGCCCGAACTGCTAAGCCAGGTCCTCCCTGGACCGGAAACAAGCATCCTGCAACCGGTTTCCGGGTATCACCCCTCCTCAGCCAGGCTAGATTGAACCCAGTGGCACAGTGAGCCCGAGGCCCACATCTGGGCATACCCGGCACACTTAGGGCAAGAAAGCAAAAGACACACAAATGATGGACGGAATGTGGAACAAATCAAACATTCACCCCAGTCAAGAGAAACTGAAAAACCCTTCTTGCAGCATTAACCTATGCTTCATGGGTTGTGCAATACTGGCAACCTCAACAGAGGGCAGCATAAAAGATGTTTTTATTAGTGATAGATACTCAGGACTCTATAGAAGTGTGATGCTTCCCGGCCTGAAGGGGGTGGGGTACTTTCAGCATCTCTAGAAGTGGGATATGTCTTGTAACTGTATCACATGAGGTATTGCCTTCCTCTTGTGCTGGGATACTTTGACTGTAGTGGGTGGAGTACTTCGTACCCTACTGAGTGGAGTACTTCCTTCTCCAGGGGGATAGACCTCTTCCTTTGTCTCGGGTGGAATACTTCCTGTGACTATAGAGGAGGAATGCATCCTGGCTCCAGGGGGTGAAATACTTACTGACTTTCTACCGGGGTGTAGTATTTTCTGCCTCTGTACAGGGCAGTAGAGTGGAAGCCTTTTATCAGTTGTGCTGTGTGTGTAGAACTTGAATTATTCTAGGTGCTATCATTGGCTATTCTTATTGTCTCTATAAGGGAAAGGACACTGGCTGGCTCTGTGTAGTTTGGAGCACTCGCTGAATTTATATAGGATGAGACACATGCTGGCTCGATGGGAGATACAACAGTAGTTGTTTCTGTGAGGAATAGAATATTGGCTGCTTCTGAGGAGTAGAACACTAACTCCCTCTCTAGAAGAAGGAAATACTCTCTCACATTATGGAGAATGGAGTAATTACCAAATCTTTAGTGAATTCATATTAACTTGCTCTTCCGGGGATGGAAGAATTGCTGGTCCTAAATAGAATGGTGCGATTGCTGCAGTGTAGGGGTTACTGTACTTGCTGGTCCTGTTTATGGTGGACAGATTGCTGTCTTAAGGGTTTGAGTCCCTGCTGGACCAATGGGTGGTGGACTTGTTCCTCTCTCTGGTGCTGTCTCTGGGGTTTCATATGAACAGACGCTGTGTTTCTCTTTTCCAGATGTCAATGATTTACTGAAGTTCATCCGTCCCTTATATGATGGAACCTTGATCATGGTGGCTTCCTATGATGACCCGGCAACAAAGTGAGTTACATGACTAATCTCACCTGTATCTGGGGTAATGGGAAAACAGAGACTGGAAGACTAATGAGCAGAGATATGATGGGAACCCGGGGCAGGGCAGGACTAAATCTTCTTTAGAATGAGTCAGTGGAAGAAAAGACCTCTGAGAGACAAGGGGCTCCCTCCGACAGATGAGCATTCTAAGAGATAAGGGTACTTTGGGGCAGGAGGTGAAGGAGAATTGGAGACTGGGGCATAATATACTTGGGGCAGATGGGAGCCCAGGGTTGGGGAGATGCTGAACGAGGCAGGCAAGCCTAGGAGGCGCACTGGAAGAAGAGAGTGGGGAGAATAAAATGATGGCTCAGGATGCATTGCTGAGGGCAGTGGCTAACCTGTTGAAAGAGGATGGACTCCGAGGTATATGTGTGGTCAGAGGCAGAATGACCACACAGGGAGGTAAATTGTAAGAAGTAGAGCTCTAGCTGGGAGGGGGAGGAGCAGACATTGTGCATGACTGACACTGGTGCTGGCAAACCTCATTGTGCTCTCAAGAATTGTCAAAGCTTAGATAAGTAGTTACCAGGAAAAATTTTATTGCACTGGTTCATGCTGGCAGAACAACCTGCTTCTGTTCCAGCTGAAATGACTTTGTGATATTACCCAGGGGGATACTTCTCTAAAGAACATTGCAATGGGTCTCCTATGTTTTCTGATGCTCACAAAAGCCATAAGGGAGTGGCAGGCAAAGTTATTTTTGACCAAGGCCCGTAGGAACACAATAAGGCATGCCAAAGCCACTACAGGTAAGTCTCCTGATATGGAACAATCTCCCAAGTGGTCTCCCACTAGAAACACAGTAAGCACCATCTGCAGGAGAAATCCTCATCTTTGATGAAACCTCAATGTTCCTGGGATGGTTCGGAGTCGCAAGACCATTTCCAACTCTGGGTTGGAATTACCTGCTCCATCTGCCGACACCACACAGGTTGAGGTCTTTCACCTGGTAGAAGGTGCGCCAAAAGCAACCTCATCCATGCCTGAACTGCGCCCAGCTTCACGACCCCTGCTCCTCCCGCCCCCACAGATACACCATTGCTGAGCTCTACACCCCGACGCCGCAACAAACACTGCCACCGCGACGACCCACGCTCCACAGTAAGACCTTTCACCTGCAACCACTGCCACTTCACCTGCCACAGCACACACACCAGCCCATCGACCAGCCCCACTCCGAACACACCACAGACACCACCTGACTAAAAACACCAACTCGCATGCATCCTTCTCAACACATGTTGACGCAGGGCTCTTGGGCAACACGTTTTTTTCTGCTGACCGGGAGTTCGGACCGGCAGCTACTTCCTGGGTCTCACCACTCGACAACTAGAGACGCCATTTTAGTTCAGTGCGTGCTCTAGTTGTCGGAGTAGCTGCCCCCATAAATATGCGCGCTGCGCGGACGCGCGCAGCGGGCGCGCCGCTGGCGCGCCTAAGGCAAGCCCGTCTGCGCCTGTCAGCGTCCAGCGCCAGCCACGCTACCCGCCTTGTGTCCCGCTATGCAGATAGGGGACTGTATAGTAGCAAGGAGCTTCACTCACTCCGCCCGCTTCCATGTCCCCACATTAGCGGATGGGATGTACTGGAGTGTAAAGACACGGTTTGCTCTTCCTGTGGCTTTAGATTTAGTGCTGGCTCAACTAGACTTGCTCCAGCCAGGGCTGCTGCAAAAAGGGGTAAGCACGAACCAGCCCTGCATGCTGCCCTTATTAATGCACGTTCACTTAAGAGGCACTACCAGGATATCTTTGATCTTCTGGAGGACAAGAAAATTGATTTCCTGTTTATTACAGAGACCTGGCTGGATGAGTTTTCTAATCCTACCGTTGCGCTGGCCATTCCAGCCGGCTAGAGAATATCTAGGTTAGATAGATTAAAAGGGAGAGGGGGCGGGGTGGCTATCATATATTGAGATAAGTGGTCCCTCCAACAGGATGTTTCTACACTGGGAGGGGATTGCGAAGCTTTGGACTTTAGTATTAATGTTTCGCCTCATTTTACACTAGGTGGATCTTTGATCTATAGACCTCCTGGTCCGGCCAGTGCGTTTCTGAAAGCACTGGGGGACGCTATTGTTCCCCGAGCTCTCCGCTTTGCCCACTATTATCCTTGGCGACTTAAATATTCATCTCGACCAGGCAGCTTCGAAGGACACTCTTGATTTATTAGATGTATTGTCCCTCGCTCAGCTCTCTCAATGGGTTGGCCTTCCGATGCACTCAGGAGGCCACACCCTAGACCCCATCGGTTCGAATTTTCCTATCGTAGTCGAAACTCCCACTCCGGTGCCCTGGTCAGATCATTTTCTGACATACTTCTCCTGGGATTCACCAGATGGCAACCTTCTGCCCCGGTGTGAGCGTGAGCCGGTTTTTGCAAAAATTGACCCGCTGTTATTTAGCCAAGCCTTGGGGGCCACCAGACCCCTTCCTGCCAGCAATCTTGCAGACGGGCTTGCTGGGTTCAGAAGCTGGATCTCTAACACTGTTGATCTCATAGCCCCAGCCACTCGGCATAGGCACTCCAGAGACTCCCCCTCTAATCCCTGGTTCACTCCTGATCTGAGGATACTGAAGCAGGAGTGCAAGAAACTGGAGAGATTCGGGCGTAAGGGGTATCGTCCTGGGGAAAAACTTATGCTGAGAAATAAGCAAAAAACGTATTATACGGCTATAGCACAGGCTAAAAGTCTTTACTATGGGACTAGAATTGATGCAGCTAAGAATAATTCAAAGGAAATCTTTTCTATAGTTCAGAGTTTCCTGGCTCCCAAAGCGCAATCAAGTATGATTCCATCCTCTGCCTCTTGGTGCGAAGATCTCTCCATTTTTTTCATGGAGAAAATTCACACCATACAGGCGTCCTTTACCTCTCACAAAAAGGACTCGGGGGGGCCTCCTTACTGGAGGGGCCCCATTGGCCCCCCCCCCTCCCATTCGTTGACTGCATTTGCCCCCATAGATCTACCCAGCTCTTAAAATTTTAAAGGATCTGAAATCAGGATCCCCTTCAGACCCTTGTGCCGCCAGACTTCTGGCTGACGTGGCGGATACTGTTAATCCAGAAGTCAATAGACTCATTACTATGTCCCTCTCTGAAGCTCTTGTCCCAGCCACTTGGAAACAGGCCATGATCCTTCCTCTTCTAAAAAAAAAAAAACATCCCTTGACCCTCTGTGCCCGGCAAACTACCGGCCAATATCTCTTTTGCCTAGTGTGGCTAAGGTATGTGAGAAAGTGGTCACCAGATAGTTGACCGACTTCGTAGAAAGTTCAGGCCTCCTCCATCCTGCTCAGTCGGGTTTTAGGGCCTCCTTTAGTACTGAATCAGCTCTGGTGGAAATCTCTGAAGCCATCAGAGACTGTTTGGATGCCGGCGGGAGGGCTGCCCTGGTTTTGCTGGACCTCTCGGCGGCATTCGACACGGTTCCCCATACATTGTTGCTCACCGACTGGCAGAGATTGGTGTATCGGGAAGTGCTTGGGGCTGGCTCAAATCCTTCTTGGAGGATCGGACGCAGCAGGTGTGGCTCCCACCATTTTCCTCCTCACCGAAGAAAGTGACCACAGGGGTCCCACAGGGCTCTTCCCGGAGTCCCCTTCTTTTTAATATTTACGTTACTCCTTTGGTTCAGTTGGCTGAGGACTTAGGTGCGAAGATAATCGCATACGCCGACGATACCCAGCTCCTGTTCACATGGGAAAAAAACGAATGTTCTACTTCTGCCGCCAAATATTGGTTGACCACAGTTTTTCGATGGTTGGCTGCAGCAGAATTGAAATGCAACGAGGAGAAATCAGAAATCCTCTTATTTGGAAAGTTTCCCTCTCAATTTAGGGAAACACTCTGGCCTTCCGAATCAGTGCTTCCGGCCTCACCAGGGAATCCTGTCAAGAACTTAGGGGTCTGGTTTGAGGAGAATCTTTTATTCTCGACTCAGATCAAGAAGCTGTCGGGACCTGCTTTGGATTCCTAAAAATTCTCAGGAAGTTCCTTCCCCTTCTTCCTCAGGCGGCCAAGGAGACAGTTACCCGAGCCCTTATTCTTTCTCAGCTAGATTACGCCAACGCTTTATACGTTTGCGTCCCGAGTTACTTTCTAAATAAACTACAAGTGGTGCAGAACGCGGCTGCCTGGCTTCTCTTGAACATCCCTGCCAGATGTAGCGTGAGACAACATCTTCGCGCTCTACACTGGCTGCCTGTGGCAGAGAGGGTTAGATTCAAGTCCTTCGTTATCGCCCACCGCGCTCTGTATGCCACAGGGCCAGATTATCTTCAGAAACGGTTCTCCTTTTATACCCCCGCAAGACACCTGCGTTCCTCCTCCCAACTCCTGGCTCAAGTCCCGCGTTTTTGCTTGCAAAGGACGGGCGGCAGCTCTCTGGCTGTGAAGGCCGCTTTGGCTTGGAATGCTCTGCCCTTTGCACTCCGTTGCACTCAGGACCCTAGTCTTTTCAAAAAGATGCTGAAAACCTACCTATTTCCCAAAAATTTGGCTCCTCTTTATTCTCAAGGTTTGCGCCGGGACACTCTTGTAGTATCTGTGCGCGCTAGAAATGGAAATAACATAACATGTTCACTATGCAAACACACCACTGATATTTGAGACTTCATCTCCACCCAACATCCTCTTCCTCACGGAGACCTGACTCAACCCCACTTCCGCGCCTGACATCGCCATCGCAATACCCGAAGGATACAAAATTACCCATTGCAACCGCATTAACAAGCCTGGCTGAGGGATCACCATCATACACAAGAAATCCATCCAAAGCACCCCCACAAATGACATCACCCCAGCCATGGAAAACCTTAACTTCTGACTCCAAACAGACAGCAAAACCACCATCGGGGGCACCCTCCCCTACTGCCCTTCAGGAAAACGTCCAGCCTTCTGCAACTTCATCTCCCAATTCATCGCCCCACTCGCCATAGACTCCAACAACTACATTTTCCACGGTGACCTCAACTTCCATCTTGACGACCACAATGACATCAACACTACCAACCTTCTCGACAGCTAGAACAACATCGGACTCACTCGACTCGTCCACGACCCCATGCACACTGTATGCCACACACTGGCCCCATCTTCACCTCCAGCAAAAGCATCAGGTACAGCCACACCACGGAACTCACCTGGACAGACCACTACATTGTTCACTTCAACATCACCATCTCATGGACTTCCACCCCAGTCTGCCCAACGACCCCCACCACAGCTGGAGCAAAGTCTCAAAGGACATGTGGAACAATGCCCTCACCACCACCCATCCCATCTCCTCCAATAACCAAGACCAGAGTGTCAGAAACTTCAACAGTTGGATCATCAACTGCGTCGACAGCATCACTCCCATCAGCAACAATACCCACAGAAGATCCACCAAACAGACTATCTGGTACACTGAAGAACTCGGAACTGCTTAATGACACTATAAATAACTGGAAAGGAGATGGCGCACCAGCAAGGACATGACCGACAATACCGCCCTCAATCTCTACCACAGACAGTTGAGAGAATCAAAGAAAAAGGCCTTAGCCTCACGCATCGAATCAAGTTCCAATAACAGCAAAGAACTCTTTAACATCGTCAAAGAATTCTCCGAACCCTCAGCTGCAACAAGCAACATTACCCCCTCACAGGAACTCTGCGACATCCCTGCAAACTTCAACAAGATCGCCAACATCTATAGAAACTTCAAGCCCAAGTCCACCGACTTCTTCAAGCAACACAACATCCCCACTACCACCACAGACATCCAACTAACTGCATGGAGCCAGCTCGCCCCACAGGACACTGCCTCCATCATGAACTCGGTCTACTCAGGGGCCCCAACTGACCCAGGCCCTCACAACCTCTTCAACTTGGGTGAAGACAGAATCAGCCACGTACTCACCACCTTGTTCAACACCTCAATTGCCACCAACACCTTCCCCAAGGACTGGAAACACTCAGAAGTAAACGCCCTACTAAAGAAACAATCGGCAGACCCCAGCAAACTCAACAACTACCGACCGATCTCCCTGCTCCCGTTCCTGGCCAAAGTATTAGAAAAAGCCATCATCCAACAACTCTCTTCACATCTGAAATGGAACCTCCTACTCGACTCCTCCCTTTCCGGATTCTGCAGTAACCACAGCACCGAGACAATCCGTACATTTGCAGAGCCCTTCTTGTCACTCGTGAGGGTATTCAGACGCTGCAGCCCTCATCTCTGCTGCCGATGACATCTGAGCCCTACTCGACCAAGGAGAGACTGCAGCTCTGATCCTCTTAGACCTCTCGGCAGCCTTCGATACGGTCTCCCACCACACACTCATCATAAGGCTGCACAACATAGGCAGCCAAGAAGCCACTCTCCGGTGGATTGCTTCTTTCCTCACCGGAAGAACGCAAAAAGTCTGCTCCCCCCCCTGACTTCTGAACCCAAGGAAATCATCTATGGAGTACCCTAAGAATCCTCTCTCAGCCCCACCCTCTTCAACACATATTACACCTCTGGCCAGCATCACCAAAACCCACGGACTCACCATCATATCCTACGCAGATGACACACAACTCATGTTCTTCCTCTCCAAAGTCACCACCAACTTTCACAACTGCATGTCAGACGTTGCCTCCTAGATGAAGGACAACTGTCTGAAGCTCAACAAGGCAAACACGAGGGCTGACATTTTTCAGACACTTACCCCCAGTCACTATTAGATCTGGGTTGAATCCATCATCGTTCTTTAGCCCACTTCACCACCTCAGTTCAGACCCAGCCATATGCAAATCAGTCTTGACCCTATTCCTCATGGGAACTGCCCAGCCCAAACTGCAAAGTGTCTAAAAAGTTTCAGCGCTCCGTCCATCATCTTATTGTGTTTGCTTTGTTCGCCCTAAGTTGGCAGGGTATGCCCAGACGTGGGTCCCTTGCTCACTTTGCCTCTTGATTTAAGCTAGCCTGGCTGATGAGGGGTGTTACCCCGAAACCGGTCCTGGTATGCTTATTTCCGGTCCAGGGAAGAACTGGCTTGGCAGTTCAAGCTGAACTGTTCCAATGAGGAACAGGGTCAAGACTGATTTGTATAATGCTGGGTCTGAACTGGGGTGGCAAAGTGAGCAAAAGAACGATGATGGATTCAACCCAGATCTAATAGTGACTGGGTGAGTGTCTGAAAAGTTTCAGCGCTCCGTCCATTATCTTATTGTATTTGCTTTGAAGCTCAACACGGACAAGACAGAGGTACTGATTTTTTTAAACAGAGGCTCCCCATGGGTCCATGCTATGCATCCTGGTAGGCCTCAGAACTTGGACATACTCCTACCACCACTGACTACCCTAGGAATCTAGGCATCATTCTGGACAACAAGCTAACCATGACGACTCGGGTCAACTCCTTCTCCTCCTCATGCTACTTCATCCTCTGCATGCTTCATAAGATATTCAAATGGTTACCCCAAAGCTCAAGACACACCATCACCCAGGCCCTCCTCTCCAGCCGACTGGACTACTGCAACGCTCTCTATGCAGGGATCGCATCTCACCTCCGACGACTATAGACCATACAGAACACGGCAGTCAGACTCGCCCTAGATCTCCCTAGACAAACCCAGATCCCCCCCCCCCCCACCTCAGGGAACTCCACTGGCTATACTAAAAAGATGCCATTTCAAGCTCCTGACCCATGCATACAAGGCCCTACACAACTGCGGACCCGCCTACTTGAACCACCACCGGAACTTCCATCAGCCCACCAGATACCTCTGCGTTCCTTTCTCTAACCCTCACCCGCGCATCCGACTTAGCAGATGCGGAGGTCACTCCTTCTCCTACCTAGAAGCGAAGACATGGAACCATCTACCCTTTCATCTACAGACCTCCACATCTCTTCCAGAGTTCCGAAAGTCCCTGAAGACCTGGCTATTCGGCAAATCAATTGGACGCTGCCAGCACCTGGATACCCTCACGAGTGACAAGAAGCGCTCTACAAATCTACTGAATGAGTGACTGATTGATATTGAATATCTTTAGGAGGGCTTTGGTATGCTCAGGACCACTCGCCAGAAGCAGACCTATTCCTTTTGGCCTTGTGACTCAGGTGGCTCTGACCCTGACATTTCTCGACTCTGCACCTTCACAGGCTCTAGCCTCAGGACAGAGAAATGGTCCACAGCCCATGATATCATCCCGTCTGTCCCGCCCCGACCTCAATGCCACCCCAAAGCTGCCCTTTGCACCAATATTAGCTCTGAATATGATGCCGTCATCGAAGTTGGCTGAAATAATTCAGATGGAAAAAGAGGTCAGAACTGGCCCTAAAGAACAGCCTCTTTCTAGGGCCAAGAAATGTGCCTGGGTGGAGGATTTATTTGGCTCTGAATCGGATGTTATAACCATCATGCCTGATAAGGGTCACATATGGTGGTATAAAAGATGATGATTTTGAGGTTGATAATCTGCTTCCTCTTTCTTACGTGAATGTTGAGCTTTATATTGACCTACAAAATGACAGTGGTCTAGATACCTCTACAGAAGGGGACATCACGTACCCTTCTGGGGCCCAGAGAGCGAAAGCATCCTCCTTTACAACGGTGATGTTTAAAGCTGCAGAAACTCTGAAACTGACCTTGCCCTCCAAGAAACCAAACTAGCATTTTGTTAGAAATCTTTCAGAGTACTTTTACAGTTGCAGTTCCAGTCCTTGCTTCCATTTAACGAGGCTCTAGTGGAACCGTTGCCTGCCTGCCTGGTAGAAGCCCTTCTCGGGCCCAGCAGTCCACAGATATGTGGCCAGCCATAGGCCAGCTCCGGGTGCTCCAAAATTCTTATGTTCACATCTGTTGCCATAGTCTGGTGGTTCAGGCTCCATCTTTCACAGTGAACACCAATGCCATCTCTACGGCCCTGTGGGAAGGGAGTCTGAGAGACTGGATGCTATGGCCTGGAAGGTTTTTGTGTCAGGCAGTCTCATTCTTAGTATGGTGAATGCCACATGCCTACAATGCTGCTATGTGGGAATTGGCCAGGCTGGTGTTTATAAGTGTACCAGACCACATGGAAAAAAAACATTTTGCCGCTTGTTCAGTGGTGGCTTGGAAGCTTCAAAGCAGATTCTAGAGAAGGGTTTAGATTGCGTGGATACCGTGGCCAGATCTATGACAACCATGGTCACACTGCCATCACGCCTGGATCGCACACTGGCTTCTCCGGAGATGTCCAGGACAAGTTCAAGATGCTGTGTGTGAGCCAGGTCTTACTGGCCCTGAATACAGGCAATTGGTGGATGCCCCTGGATCTTGAAGAGACCTACTTTCATCTCTTTTGTGTTCCCCTTTTTTTTTCTTCCAGCTGATCGGCATCCACTGGGGTTCACCATATGGTCCTCTCGCTATTTGTTCATGATGTTGCCATTCAGGATGGCGAGGACACCTCATGTTTTCACAGTAGTGATGACAATTGGGGTAGATTCAGTGAGACTGTTGGGAGTCCATGGATTCCAATACTTGGACAACTGGCTGATGAAGGCAGATCCCTTATAGCTGGTAGTGCAAAACCTTCACTGCACTATGGCTCTTATCGACACCTTGGGTTGTAAAGCCAATGCCCAGAAGTTTCTCCTCATTCCAACACAGAGGTTGACCTTCATGGGTGCTGCTCTGAACACTACCCCTATGAAGGCCTTTCCTCTTCAGAGGATTCTGGATATTCAAGAGATTTGAGATGGCACACTGAAACACATTCCTCTTTTCTACAGGTCTTACGTCTGCTTGACCTCATGCCTCGTGCATCCTGTCGGCTCAGCACGCCAGGTGGTGGATGAGGGCCTTCCAGTGGTGCCTGTGACATTGGTGGCTCCAACATCAAGGGAGCATCTCGGCTAAGGTACAGATATCCCTTTGGTCATCTTGGATCCAGGGCCGACTGGCCGTAGCGGGCACCAGGCATTTCCCCGGTGGGCCGCCAGGGTGGGGGCCGTTTTTGGGCCCCTGGGGGGCCGTTTTTGTTACAGGGCCGTTTTTGCAGCATAGCTGCAATATCTGCCCCTGTAACAAAATCGTCCGAAACCAGCCCTGGCAAACAGTTCGGCCGCACCCCCAACCACCCCCGGGGGGCTGGCCGAGCACTTTGCCAGGGCCGGTTTTGGTTCCCAGTCCCGCCCTGCTTGGATCTGCAGTTGAAAATGGACCTTTTCACTCTCAATGTGGGTCGTCAATTCCTTCCTCCACAAGTACTGTCTGCTGTTGTCATGGATGCCTCCTCATTTGGCTAGGATGCCCATCTGGGCAAAACAATGGCACACAGGGCTTTTTATCCATATTGATGTGCTAGTGCTGCAGGTAGTTTGCCTTGCCACAAACGTTTCATCCCTCCGTCTAACAGAGTGCAATTCATAGCCTGTGGGACAACAGCACCTCTGCTCATTATGTCAACAGATAGGGTGTTGTGGGAGGCCCTTTGCCTGTGGAAGTGGGCGCATCAATGGTGGATGTCAGATTTCCCGAGTAGAAGAGCCTCTTACTGGAGGACCGCAAGTGGGCACAAAGGTGATCTTCTCCAGGTTGAGGTCTCCATCTGTAGCTCTCTTCACCACGGTCCACAACAGGAAGTGCCCTCAGTTTTGTGTCATACCATACTCTATGAACGCTTCCTAGGTTAATACTTTCAGATTCCGTTTGTCCCAGGACCTGCTGTAAAGGTTTCCATTGATTCCACTTCTGTTGAAAGTCCTGCAGATTCAAAAGGATCAGGCACAGTTGATCCTGATCACCTTGGATTGAACAAGGAGTATCTGGTGCGCCAATCTGCTGGCACTCCGCATTAAGCCGTCTCTTCCTTTCCTGTGCGGGATGGTCCTTCTATCACAGTAGGGTGATCAGGACCTACTTCGCAATCCTCAAACTCTGTGGCTGCACGCATGAAGATTGAGCTGTGCCAGTTAAATTTCTTTTTTGCATTCCTGATGACATTGCAGACTTCTTCTTGACTGCCAGAAAACATGCTATAAAATCAATTTATGGTGGTTTCTGGAACAAATGTTTGCAATGGTATGAGTCAGAAGTCTTGGAGCTCCTAAATCAAGCTTTCTAATATCTTGCATTTCACACTGTCTCTTGCACAACTGGGACTGGCAGTGGCTACAGCCAAGGATTCCCTAGCTGCACTGTCTGCTTTCATGTGTTTCCTCACCAGCCATTGTTGCTTAAATCATCTCCAGTGGTGCATTTTCTCAAAGTTTTGCTTTACTGGTTTCCTCCAAGTCTGTTGCATGTTCCTCAGTGGGATCTAAATCTTGTGTTGACTATCTTAATGGATTCCCATTTTGAGCCAATGCAGTTGTCCTGCTCTACTTACTTGAAGAGCTTTGTTGGCAGCAATAAATTCAGCTCGTCAGAGAACTTCATACCGTTTCATTTCACAGCTCTACCATGGAAATGTGGTCCTCTGTTCCTGCTGAGCCTTCTTGTCTTAGGTGGTTTCAGCCTTTCATGTGGCCCAGTCTTTTACCGTCCATCCTTTTTAACTCCTCCTCAACCCACCAAGGAAGAGGAGCTGTTGCATAGACTGAATCCCAGGCTTGCTGTCATCTACCACATAGACCGTACTCGACAGGACAGAGTGGATGACCAGCTTATTGTGGGATTTGGCCGAGCCATGAAATTCAAAGCGATTACCAAAGGCACCATTTTACAAGAGATTATACTATGTATAAAGATCTGTTATGCCTCTGCCAAGAAAGACCCTCTGGCGGACATCCATACCCATCCTGAAATGACCACGGCTGCTTCCATGGCTCCCATCAGAGGTTTTATTTATTTATTTGAGTTTTATATAGAGCTAGCCAGGCCCGAAGGTATCAGAGCGCTTTACAACATATATCGTGAAGCAATCAGTTATACAATATTACAATAAACAGCATTGTCTTGTGTCGATTCTTGTTCAGGCGGTCTTGAGAGCGAGTCAAAAAACAGGCGATGGAGAACTTTCTTGTTGAAGTGTCTATGTTCTGCGCTGGGCAGGATTCCTTTGGTGGTAGAGCTCTGTCACATTGTGAGGCATCTCTCCATTCAGATGAGATTGGTTGAGGAAGAGGTCTTTGAGTTGGCTTTTGAAGTTTACGAAGGAGGGATTAGTCCTGATGTGGACTGGTATGGAGTACCAGATTTTGGGCGCATTTCCCGAGAAGGAGCGAGACAGGGTTTTTTTGTTTGCGAGTTTTCGGTGGAATGAGAAGAAGAGTGTTGGTGCTCCTGAGGTTCCTCGTTTGTCCTGCCTTCTTGAGTTTGGAAGCCAGGTAGGCCGGTTTACCGGTGTGAAGAGCTTTTGTGTGAGACAAGCAGTTCTGAAGTTGGCACGCATTTCGATTGGGAGCCATTTAGTTCTCTTAGAGAGGGAGAAATGTGGTCGTATTTCTTTACTCCAGTGATCATCCTGGCAGCTGCATTTAGAGTTGCTCAGAGGGGAGCTAAGTGAGATTTTGCCGTGCCCGTGAGTGTTGCATTCCCGTAGTCCAATCTGGACAGAACCAAGGATTGTGTGGCCAGTTTAAGGTCGTTGGAGGGGGGGGGGGGAGGGGGGGGGGAAATGAAGGGTTTTATTTTAGGTTCAATAATGCGCAATTCGCTGAGTTCTTGATATGTTTGTCCATGTTTAGGCTTGGGTCCAGAGTGATTCCTAGGGATTTTACAGAGGTGCTCTGGTGGTGGACATCCATACCCATCCTGAAAGGACCACGGCTGCTTCCATGGCTCCCACCAGTGGTGCTCTGGTGGCGGACATCCATATCCATCCTGAAAGGACCATGGCTGCTTCCATGGCTCCCACCAGAGGTGCTCTGGTGGCGGACCTCCATACCCATCCTGAAAGGACCATGGCTGCTTCCATGGCTCCCACCAGAGGTGCTCTGGTGGCGGGCATCCATGCCCATTCTGAAAGGACCATGGCTGCTTCCATGGCTCCCACCAGAGGTGCTCTGGTGGCGGACATCCATACCCATTCTGAAAGGACCACGGCTGCTTCCATGGCTCCCACCAGAGGTTCTATGGTGGCGGACATCTGCTGAGTAGTCGCATGGTCATCTCTGCCTATTTTTGCTAAACATTTCTGCCTCACAACCCAAACATGCTGTGGTGGATACTTGGCTGTGCTGTCTGTCTGGCTTCCTTGGATAATCGGCACTCCTCAGTCCCACCTCCCAGAGAGATACTGCTTTGGGATTCATTCTTAAGGTGAGGAGCATGCAGCAAGATGTATCGCTCAGAAGTAATTCCTTACCTTTGGCAACAATATTTCTAGTTGATGCATAATCTTTCTGCAGAGTCCTCACTGCACAGCCTCCTTCCCAAGATTTGCAGCTTTGTTATTTGCTGTTATTGTAGCTGTCATTGATGCTTTCTTGGGTCCTGCCTGCACAGCTCGCTGGAGCACTGAAAAGGTATCCACTTGCGGGTTGGTACCTATATATGCCAGTGTTGTCAGATCCGGCAGCCACAGCAGTCTGACCCCTGGGAGCATATTCTTGAGTTGAGAAATCTGCAGGCAGGTAATGTATCCAACAGTAATATTGTTACCAAAGAAATTAAGTTTTACTACAAGGGGTTGTACTTTGGGGTAAACTCCATCTTTGAGTTCTCGCTCTCTCTCCTTCAATTCTTGACCAGGGATCATGACGCTGTGCTGTTTCACACATCTGGTCTTTTGGGGGTCGCACAATTAAATATGGTCCACCTTCGCCCTTTCATGGTCCGTTCTTGACCAGTAATTAGGGGCACATCTTGCTGTCTCACAGACTGGAGTCCTTTGGGGGAGCAAGAAGGATGAGGTGGTGTGTGTATCTGTGTGGCCCTCTCTCCTTCCGTAGCACTTTCTACAGCTTGTCCTTGGAGCTCGATTCAGTGTGAAGCAATCTAACTTTACGGAGAGCCTTTTGTATGTGTGTGTGAGTGTTTGCTGTTGTTTCACAGGCGGATGGCCATGAGTGACCTAGTAAAGGGGGCAGTGATCATGAGGGTTGTTAGGGAGGGGTGGCAGACCTTCTTGCTAACGAGGAGGCAGGTTAATGCCTTGATGAGGTGGTGGACCTGGGCAGTGTGACTTTGGTGCTAAGGTAAGGTGGCATCCCAGTGAGTGAGGGGGATGTGAGTATGGTGGAGGTTGCTCAGTGGGGAGTGTAGATCTGGAGTTTATGGATCGGCATGAATTGCTGATGCAGACTGGTTCTTCGGAGGCGGTTGGACTGGTCGACTGCAAGCCAGCCCTGATTGGGGGTTGCGGTAGGATAGTTCAGGGAGGCACGAAGCGGCCTTGGCAGGGAACATTTTTTTCAGACCGTGTGGTGAAGGGCATTATTTCCATTTTAGAGCAAAGAAAGGCTGTGCAGGTTCTCATGAGAGTTGTGGGGTTGTGAGGGGTCTAGTGGGGAGTGGTGCAGCAGTGCAGGATGAAACATGTGTGTAATGTAGACCAGGAAGCTGCATTCACCTCCTCTACCTACCTCCCCCTGCAGGATGAATGAAGAGGCACGCAAGATATTCATGGATCTGGGCAGCACTGCAGCCAAGGAGCTGGCCTTCCGGGACAGCTGGGTCTTTGTGGGAGCGAAGGGTATTGAGGATAAAAGTCCCTTCGAGCTGGTGAGTACTTCTAACATTTAGCTGTACCTCCCTGAGTTCAGATTGTTTATTTATTCCAGGAGTAAACCACCTCTCCCACAAAAAGATTGGTCATGTCAGATACTGACCAGCCTCCCTTGAACAGGGCTGTAATGTTGAATAACCACCAGAGCCTAGAGGCTAAGATTGCTGCCTGTGTTCAGGAAAATGTTACAGTAAGAGCGCTTTATCACACACTCCTCTGTCGTGCGCCTTCCATGGTTCCCCATAACCGTACAACATATGAACCCTGAAGATGCTTCTCTGTCTCTGACGCGCATCTCTTATGGACCTTGACCTGTCGTCCATTACCAAAAGTCCACCTGAGCCCTCCACTAAATCCATCTGCCCAGTAGGATGACTTCTTTTGTAAGAGTGCAATCTCAAACACTGTGCAAATTGCACAATCACTTCTAGCACATCACCCTGTCACCAGCCCTCCCCAACTGTGTGTACCCTCACCTGAATACTTCCGCCTTAATTCCCATGCCCCCACTCACCCATCCTCTGCCCTCTCATCACAAACCCCAGCCTCACTCCCCTAGTCCTGTGCTGTCGTCTCCCATCCCTTACTTCCTAATCCCGAAGTCCTGCTTTTTACCAGTTCCCATCACCAACTCTGCTTCCCAACCTTTGTTTCCTCACCCTTTCATCACCTGTCCTTCACTCACCAATCCCCCAAACATTACTCCTGTATATAAGATAAATTAAAAATATTAACATACAGTGAAGACAAGTGAAGCCACAGTCCAAAGTCTTTAGAATAGTTTCCACATGTGAGTTGTTGTTTTTAAATCCTCCTATTTCAAAAGATGCTTTAGGAGTAGACATACAAAAACAGGAAAAAATATGCAGCAGTTCATAACATTTCGAAATTAGCTGCAAAGCAAATACTATATTCCTATGTTGCTGGTCCTGCCAATCTTGAGTATGTGGTGTCCTGTGGAGAGACTTTGCATCGAGAGTGTCGCAGTTCTTTAAGAGAGCTTAGCAGTAACCCGTGGAGCCGGAGAGTGGGAGGCCCATCGTGCTCCCAGGCCCCAACCTGTCACTGCCCTGTGCTCTTTCACTTCAGTCCTTTCTTCCTTCACTGTAGTAAAAGTACAGTGCTGATGTCAGTGGAGACTAGGAGAGGATTAGATCCTCTGTAAACTGCTGACCAATCTCGCTACTACCTGCTGCACAAAATGTATGGATAAACCCATAGTAAATTAACTTTAAACCTTTAGTGAGGTACAGATTTGCTTTGCTACATGTTTTCCATAGACCAGGGGGTACCCAGTTCTGCTTTGTGATTGCAAAGCCTTTTGGTTACTTTCATTCTTGACTCCTCGCACCTTGTGGTTCTCATGACTGTTATGTTTTGTTTTAAGATCTGCATTTTTTTTAATTTCCATTTCTCACCACACTCCTCATTTTTTAAAAGTATTTGAAGAAGAGGTGCACAGCGGTCACCTCTGCCCATTTTTAGGTCGAGCCTAGCGTTGCAGCGCATGCGCTGCTCGCTTTGCGAGGCATGCAGTATTCAGTATAGCGTGGAAGCTTCGTGGAAGCTCCGCCCATCTTTTTCATTGGCTTAGGTCCTAAATGCTGCCTTCCGATTGGTTTTAGGCTTGTTAGTCCCTCCTCATGACGAGCATGTCGTCATTTTTATCCTTCCATGGCTATTTGCCCCTTTACTTCGAGTGTTGCACAGTATGTTTTTTTTATATTGTGAGCACTATTTTCTTCCCATGCTCCCCCTCCCACAGTCCGTGCCTTCTCGGACCCCCCCCCTCCCGTTGTTTGTGCCTTCTCACCCGCCCATTGGCATGCAATAGGACTCGCGTAAATGCGAGTCCTATTGCATTGCAAATGCTTGTTTAATTTAATTACTTTGGTGCCCGGTTCACGTATATAGTGCGTGTTTACGCATGGCTTGTTAATTATTTATTCTTGCTCTCTTATGACAGTGCCTCTGCTTCCACTGTCGGCGCGATGGGTCCACAGACACTGCACGCTTTCCCTTTAAAGAGCCTGCACTGCTCCTCAGCTTGGAAACGTAGCTTTTCCTTCCTGTTCTCCCTTCCCCCCGTTGATGGGAAGGAGCCCCGCAGCCAGCAGCATTCACACGTCCCTCCCGTACCCTCCTCCCAGCTCAGCCTTCAGCGAGAGCCAGCCTGACCGAGCCCCCTTCGCATGCCTGCCCCTCCAGCACGGAGCCAGGCAGAGCGGGCACTCCTTCTCCCCATGCTCGGGCAACCACCGTAGGGACAGAGAGGGGGAGCTGGAAAGAACAGCTGCAGCCCTTCTCTGCCTCTGGAGACCGCTTCTCTGCTCTCTTGCCACAAATCCCCCTTTCCTGGTTTCTACCTGGCCAGGCTGGACTTGTGCAGCTTCACCCAGCCCCCACTCGCTGCTCCAACAGCTATTCTCATGTAAGTTCCAACCAGCCCCGCTTTCAATCATGTCTTCTGCAGCCCGCTCCCCCGCTGTGGAATTCTGTAATTTCTTTTATTTCTTTGTGCGGTTTTCTAACTAGATCCAAGGGCATCAATGCAGTAATATAATTGCCTAGTTATTTTAATGAGGCAAAAGGCGTGCAATCGGGCAAGGGAATTTCCTACTACACGAGAACGCACATACGCCTTCCTGCGGAGGGAAGAAGGGACTTTTAAACTTACACTTTCAAGCAACAGTAGCAGGGATTACATGGGAGTAAAGGAAAGATCCAGTAATTGTAGGTATGCTTGTAACTAAAAGCTCTCATTATCCTGGGTTTTCAAAGCAACTCAAACATAAAAAACAGCCTGCACACCGACTTCGAGAAGGAAACGTAGTTCTGTTGCCTGTAAATATTTGAGTGGGAATGCAGCTGTGCCCTATGGACAGAGATCATCTCAAGTAAATGTCTCTTGGCTTTTTTAAAAATTAAAATTGTATTCTCCAGGGATGTTTTCGTATTCTGCTGCTTCTGAAAGAAGTGCGCTGGTGATTAATGACCTCTTGCTGTAGAGTTGTATGATAATTACTTATTGCATGCAATAGTGGACCGGTTAAATGTCTCGACGTCAAAATTACACCAGTGCCAACAAAGTCCTAGCACCAATTGTACTGTTCAGGGATAAACCGCTGGTTTTGATATTTTTTTAAGCCAGCTCAGAGCTTATGCCATTTTCGCTGGTAAATACTGTAGATTTGAACAACCTCATTCGATAAAATGGGCAATAGCCGAGTAGAAGTGTATTGCCGACAGTATCCTGTTGAAATGGTTTCCTCTGGTGTGCGGTGTTAATTTGCTTGTTTAATCGGTAACCTCTTCCGGCATACACTTCTTTTTCTCCAGTTTGCCACCATTTTGGAATTAGGTCCACAAAACTTGAAATGAGCGACAAAAGGAAGTGAAGAATCTTTCCGTCTAGCAGTGCCAGCATTGCTGTAAAATGTCATGTAAAATGTCGAGCCTGCTTCTGCATCCTGGTAACGTGTATTTGGAATCTAGAACTCATGTTATCCAATCTGGCATATCGGAAATTTCATAGGACCCATGTTAACAAAGTCATCATGTTTAGATATCAGGGAGTAAACCGGAACATATGTTACAAATGGTCTCTAATTCTAAAATCTCATTCAAGTGGCAATAATATTATTATTCAAAGAGGCACATAATGAAAATAATAGTGTTGATAATATCAATAAAACTAACAAATACACTAGACACCACACAATTCCACAACTAACAGTTCCTCCAATTCAACCCACATAATTGTACTCAAACCGCATACATCCACTCCACTGCAAACCAAAACACATGGTGTTGCAGAGTGGTGTTTTACCCCAGCTTAATTTGAGCAGGGGTGCTGCTATCTAAAGATAATAAGACACTTGTGTGAAATGTAGGCACTGAGTTGTAGTGGCACTTATATTTTGAGAACAAGTTCAAACAAGGAAAATGTCAAAATCACAGTTTCAATCAAATAACTTCATACAATCTTTAGTAGATAATCAAGTGTCTAAGAGACACATCTCAAATAATAAGCTAAACCATGCAATAATATAAGCTTTAAGATTACATCAAATGCAAGGAAAAGAGGGAGGGGATGAGAGACCGAGAGAGAGAGAGACAAAGATTTTCAATCTATCATGAACACTACAACCTCAAATAGGCTAGCCCCAAGATAGCGTTGTCGACCGGGAACACCAACCCGTGCTAGGCACTGCAGAAGGTGGTCAATGCATGAGCTGCGAAGCACATCTTTTATACTTGTTTAATGCGGAACTATTAACCACAGTGTCAGAACACTGACAGGTGCTCTTGACCGCAAGCCTTCAGTTACTTCGTCAAAATATTAAAAATGCAGGAGTGACACCATGGTGCAAAAGGTGTTATCGGAGGGTCACTGATGCTTGACCGTAGATCATGATGAAATTTAGACATTTATCAAAACCGATATGCATCACTTCTCGGAAACTGAAGAAAGCAGAACTTTAACAAAGGTTACAGGTCATGTTCTCATGGCAAGGTGCTGTCGTAGTCTCAAAAGCTAGCAGAAGACATCAAATATTAGATATGAAGCAATGAAATATACCAGCTGGCCTCCACCCAAGTCTTGCCCCATGTTGTTCCTCTAACTCGGGGATGTTTCGTGTCTGTGCTGGCTCACTGTGATGTGTACGACAAAAATTCACATTTGAGACCAGTGGGGCTTGGTAACTTTGTTTATCAAGATGACAGTGAGCTGAGGCCTATAACTTCTTTGCAGGAGGGACGTGTATGTTCCTAGGTGGCGTGGGGCCTATCGTATCTAGTAAATGTTGTAGACAGAATGGTCAAGTTAACACACTCCTATATTGTGGCTGGTGGGGCCTATGTGAGGGTCTCATGCTACAGATGTGGGGCAGGAATGGCTGCAGGCATCTATATGGTAAAACGAGACCCTGCTTCAATGGGTAAAAGACATTATTATTTACAACGCCAATAGCTCTAACTCTCGCGAATGCGAGACCGATTGCATTGCAAATGCTTGTTAGATCTTGCCTGCCAACTGCCTGGTGCCCGACCATTGTTTATCATTCATTGGCATCATTGTCAATCTTATTTGCTGCCTCCTAATTGGCCAGCAAGTGCCCATCATCACTTCATTTTCTTTCTGTGGAGCATGGACCAAGCACAGGTTAATTTATCTTTATTAGGGCCTGTCCGCAGCTCACGCGGAGTTTGAGGGACTATTTCTTCTTCCTCCCCCATTCACTCACCCCTTGTCCATGGTGCTTCCCCACCCCTCCCCCCCCACCTCCCCTACGTCTGAGAGAGTTGTCCTAGAGCTTCCAGATTTTCAATTCTGGAATATCTTTGGTTTGAACCCCCGACAGTCAGATCTGTTCGCCTGTTCTCACAACAAGGTGATTGTTACTGACTATTATTCTCTATCATGATTGAGTACTGAGCATGTTTGCTGCTCCTGTTTGGAAAAGGCTTTTAACATTTGTAGCTCCACAGCACTGCCGCAAACTGGCTCCATCTCCTTCCCCGCCCGGTACAATATATGTTGCTCCTTTGCCAACTAGCCCCTCCCGGTCTAAAACACATTTATTTATAAACAAACCACTTCTTGCAGAAATGTTCCACTCCACATAATTCCACTCGATGCCGCACTCCCATGCCACACAAATCCACTCCACCCCACACAAATCCACTCAATTCCACTCCATGCAAATCAATTCTACTCCACACATTTCAACTCCATGCTACTCAGTTCCACGCTATGCCACTCGGTTTCCATTCCATGCCAAACAATTCCATTCCACACCGTACAATTCCACTCCACATAATTCCATGCCACACGATTCCACTCCATGCCACACAATTCCACTGCATGCCGCACAATTCAACTCCACACCACACAATAACACTCCACACAATTCCACTTCATGCCACACAATTCTACTCCACCGCACACCACAAAACTTTTCTCTCCACCACCCAGTGCCACTCCACGCCACACAATGACACTCCACTCCAACAAAACCAATAAATAGATCTCACATAGGCAAGACCTGTTGTCTTTGCCAATGCTTGTTGGATTCTGGCTTACCGGCATCGCTGTTTGCAGGACTACCCACATTGCCCTAGATCTGCCGGACAGCCCCAGTACAACGTCCTCATTTTTTCATGGCTGGATGTCGAGGTTCTAAATCCATTTGAGAATGAGTTCTCTGACCAGGCTAATCCCAGGAGTTCCTCTAAGGTCCTGTAAAACAGTGTAGATAGTCTGGGAGGCATCTGAAAAGGGGCCCAGCTGCCTTCCATCTGACACGTCCATTTTGGTTTCCTTTACAGGTGATTCTTTGACGTGTCCTTGGTAATAGCAGTTATTCCCTTTGACATGCAACAGTCAGCCGTAGGAGTTTAAATAAACGCATGTGCTGAAGCGCATGCTGTACTCAAGGGGCGACACTTTGCTCCCTACTGGCTGACTCTACAAGAGAAACATCCTTTTCTCAATTTTTTGATCACTATGGTGGTGCACAGCTACTCTCATCTAGGACTCACCCGGGCAGGAGACGGCTCCCCTCACCCGGGAAGGAGACGGCTCCCCTCACCCGGGAAGGAGACGGCTCCCCTCGCCCGGTGAAGGAGACGGCTCCCCTCGCCCGGTGAAGGAGACGGCTCCCCTCGCCCGGTGAAGGAGACGGCTCCCCTCGCCCGGTGAAGGAGACGGCTCCCCTCGCCCGGTGAAGGAGACGGCTCCCCTCGCCCGGTGAAGGAGACGGCTCCCTCGCCCGGTGAAGGAGACGGCTCCCCTCGCCCGGTGAAGGAGACGGCTCCCCTCGCCCGGTGAAGGAGACGGCTCCCTCGCCCGGTGAAGGAGACGGCTCCCTCGCCCGGTGAAGGAGACGGCTCCCCTCGCCCGGTGAAGGAGACGGCTCCCCTCGCCCGGTGAAGGAGACGGCTCCCTCGCCCGGTGAAGGAGACGGCTCCCTCGCCCGGTGAAGGAGACGGCTCCCTCGCCCGGTGAAGGAGACGGCTCCCCTCGCCCGGTGAAGGAGACGGCTCCCCTCGCCCGGTGAAGGAGACGGCTCCCCTCGCCCGGTGAAGGAGACGGCTCCCTCGCCCGGTGAAGGAGGCGGCTCCCCTCGCCCGGTGAAGGAGACGGCTCCCCTCGCCCGGTGAAGGAGACGGCTCCCCTCGCCCGGTGAAGGAGACGGCTCCCCTCGCCCGGTGAAGGAGGCGGCTCCCTCGCCCGGTGAAGGAGGCGGCTCCCTCGCCCGGTGAAGGAGGCGGCTCCCCTCGCCCGGTGAAGGAGGCGGCTCCCTCGCCCGGTGAAGGAGGCGGCTCCCCTCGCCCGGTGAAGGAGCGGCTCCCCTCGCCCGGTGAAGGAGGCGGCTCCCTCGCCCGGTGAAGGAGGCGCTCCCCTCGCCCGGTGAAGGAGGCGGCTCCCCTCGCCCGGTGAAGGAGCGGCTCCCCTCGCCCGGTGAAGGAGGCGGCTCCCCTCGCCCGGTGAAGGAGGCGGCTCCCCTCGCCCGGTGAAGGAGGCGGCTCACCTCGCCCGGTGAAGGAGGCGGCTCACCTCGCCCGGTGAGGGAGGCGGCTCACCTCGCCCGGTGAGGGAGGCGGCTCCCCCCGCCCGGTGAGGGAGGCGGCTCCCCCCGCCCGGTGAGGGAGGCGGCTCCCCCCGCCCGGTGAGGGAGGCGGCTCCCCTTGCCCGGTGAGGGAGGCGGCTCCCCTTGCCCGGTGAAGGAGGCGGCTCCCCTCGCCTGGGAAGGTCACAGGTCCTCTCAGTACTGCCAGTTTCCTCTTGCCTCAAGGGTACATGAGTGTTATCTCTGCGTCAGACACATCTAGGTGTTCAATGCTGCGCACCGGGGAAAGCCCTCTAAGATCCGGCTCTTGATTCCCAATAGTTGATTTGTTTCCCTGAATGTCCTCAATCTGCTTCCTCATACCTGACCGGATGATGTTGCCTACAGTTCTGACTCATGGCTTCCTGTGTTAGCTGTGCCAGTGCATGAACGGCTGGGGTCTCATTAATTCAGAATCTTTTCGGTACCCTACCAGGTCAGCATTTCCAAATAGTGTGTGTAAACTCTGAGGATAATCTTTTTTTCTGACACCTGGGTTTACACCCGGTCTAAGTGTAGATCGCTCGGGACAGAACATCCATGAAGGCGAAGACACCACGGCCTAAACCTGGTAACTCTGTTCTAGATACCCTCCAGGAATCCAACAAGTCCAGCAAAGTTTTACCTGCCCCTCGTGTGTCTCACAGCCCACGTCCAGCAGCACTGCTTAACCCTCCCCTCAAGCCCTTATCCTAGGCTGGCTAGTGCTCCATGCCCAAAGCCAGTGCCTCGGCCAGTATCAGCCCCCTAGCTCCTCCTCCGCTTCTCCAGTGTTGTCTGCGCCCCGTGGAAATCCTATTCCTTACCAATATGAGGGGGCCCCTAGAATCTCCAGCTCCATCTGATGGCCAACCACCCCGGTAGCCACGGTTTACAGCCACCGGTTTCAGCCAGTCCTGACCCACACAGAAGTGACATTGACCCCAACACTGGCTCTGAAGTCGCGTTTTCCACTAGCTCAGCTGTGACCTTCGATGCATGTTACCGGAAGCGTCTGGTCCCCAGTCACAGGAGGGTGTCATGCGGTTTCACAAGATCAACAGATATTAGATTCGGCCAGCTGACTAATGAAATTTGGATAGAACATCTAGTTCAAGACTGACTTAAAAAAAAAAAATTAGACAATAAATTCAAGTATTTATTTATTCATTTATTTGAATAGCGCATCTGTCACCCGAAGGTGTTCTTGCGTTAGGAAAAAAAGGAGCGGGTAGCCGAAGGATGTTCAACAGAATAGATATGGCTTTAGTTTTTTACAGAACTGGAGGTGAGAGTCTGGGAGTATCTAATTTTCACATCCACCGGCAAGTTCGTGTGTGGGCCTGCCTACTAGGTAAGGGTAGGACTCTACGTTGCTATCTGCTAGTGACCCTACAGACAAATATGGATTTTTCTGGACACTGGAATGAAAGCGTTTATCTAGACCTTTCCATGGCTTTGAAATCTTCTTGTTCTCAAGCCTTAATGGCATGATGAGCTGTAAACATGTGGTAGGAGCTTAAGTTTATCAAAGACTAGAGTTTCTGCGCTCTTCTAGACACTGCACCTTGTGCAATGTTTTAGTCGGTGCTGCCACTGAGCGGTTACATGGTTTCCAACCAGATCACCCCTGCTCCTGTTGTTCTGTCAAATGTGGCAGTCGCTGCCTTCTTGTCTGGGGCTTCTGGTAAAAGGTCTTTTTGTCTAGATTTGACTTTTATCCAACTAGATACATAACACAACATTCTAAATCTGCCCTTCTTTGGATTAACCTGCTTCAGAGCTCACACCAAATGAGAAGCCTATTAAAATGTAGTCTTCCATCTCCTCTCCTCTCTTCACCATGGCACATCACATCTCTTCACTAATGGAATTCACAGCATCCTGTATATTCACTTTACCCAACAGATGCTATACCTAAGGAGTCTTCAGCAGTGCCTGGAAGACCAGAGGCCTCAAACTAAGGGAAGTAGGAAGCCAAACTGCAGCAGGCTCTTGTTATACCCAGGGTAGTCTTGGCAAAAGAGCCAGGTTGCAGGGGTTCCATTTCATCAAACAATACCGCTGGAACAGGACTTCGGAGTGGTACATGTCCTAAAACCATTCCTTTGTTCCCAGATAAATCAGTTCTGGTGCAAACCAAAGAACCACATGTGAACAAGCAGGAAGGTCCGCGAGCGAGGAGTCTATCCCTCAGAACTCAGACTCTTTAACATAGGCCACTCGCAGGAGCCTGGTGATTTCAGCCGTTCATCGGCCATGAGGGCCAAACGCCAAAGTAGGTGTTAAGCAGGCTGTTTCTGGAAAATAGCAAATGAGTTATTAATGCTGGGTTGCCAGATATAGGTTAGTGTCTTTCAGAAATAGAATTATTTGCAATTACAAACAAGAAAAATGCTCTGATTACACATCCAGGGCGATACAAAAGGGGATGATGGACGGAACGTTTGAGCCAATCAAACACTCACCCCCAGTCAACTGATCTGGGTTTAATCCATCATCATTCTTTAGCTCACTCCACCACCCCAGTTCAGACATGGCCATATGCAAATCAGTCTGACCCTGTGCCTCATGGGAACAGTCCAGCCCGAACTGCCAAGCCATGTCTTCCCTGGACCGGAAACAAGCATCCTAGGACCGGTTTCTGGCATTCCAGCCGTCATCAGCCAGGCTTGCTTGAATCCAGTGGCAAAGTGAGCAAGGGACCCACGTCTGGGCATACCCCCGCCAACTTAGGGCGAACAAGCGATACAAAGGGGATGATGGACGGAGCGTTTGAGCCAATCAAACACTCACCCCCAGTCAACTGATCTGGGTTTAATCCATCATCATTCTTTAGCTCACTCCACCACCCCAGTTCAGACATGGCCATATGCAAATCAGTCTGACCCTGTGCCTCATGGGAACAGTCCAGCCCGAACTGCCAAGCCATGTCTTCCCTGGACCGGAAACAAGCATCCTAGGACCGGTTTCTGGCATTCCAGCCGTCATCAGCCAGGCTTGCTTGAATCCAGTGGCAAAGTGAGCAAGGGACCCACGTCTGGGCATACCCCGCCAACTTAGGGCGAACAAAGCGATACAAAAGGGGATGATGGACGGAACGTTTGAGCCAATCAAACACTCACCCCCAGTCAACTGATCTGGGTTTAATCCATCATCATTCTTTAGCTCACTCCACCACCCCAGTTCAGACATGGCCATATGCAAATCAGTCTGACCCTGTGCCTCATGGGAACAGTCCAGCCCGAACTGCCAAGCCATGTCTTCCCTGGACCGGAAACAAGCATCCTAGGACCGGTTTCTGGCATTCCAGCCGTCATCAGCCAGGCTTGCTTGAATCCAGTGGCAAAGTGAGCAAGGGACCCACGTCTGGGCATACCCCCGCCAACTTAGGGGGTATGCCAGAAACCGGTCCTAGGATGCTTGTTTCCGGTCCAGGGAAGACATGGCTTGGCAGTTCGGGCTGGACTGTTCCCATGAGGCACAGGGTCAGACTGATTTGCATATGGCCATGTCTGAACTGCGGTGGTGGAGTGAGCTAAAGAATGATGATGGATTAAACCCAGATCAGTTGACTGGGGTGAGTGTTTGATTGGCTCAAGCGTTCCGTCCATCATCCCCTTTGTATCGCTTTGTTCAGCCCTAAGTTGGCGGGGTATGCCCAGACGTGGGTCCCTTGCTCACTTTGCCACTGGATTCAAGCAAGCCTGGCTGATGACGGCTGGATTGCCAGAAACCGGTCCTAGGATGCTTGTTTCCGGTCCAGGGAAGACATGGCTTGGCAGTTCGGGCTGGACTGTTCCCATGAGGCACAGGGTCAGACTGATTTGCATATGGCCATGTCTGAACTGCGGTGGTGGAGTGAGCTAAAGAATGATGATGGATTAAACCCAGATCAGTTGACTGGGGTGAGTGTTTGATTGGCTCAAACGTTCCGTCCATCATCCCCTTTTGTATCGCTTTGTTCGCCCTAAGTTGGCGGGGGTATGCCCAGACGTGGGTCCCTTGCTCACTTTGCCACTGGATTCAAGCAAGCCTGGCTGATGACGGCTGGAATGCCAGAAACCGGTCCTAGGATGCTTGTTTCCGGTCCAGGGAAGACATGGCTTGGCAGTTCGGGCTGGACTGTTCCCATGAGGCACAGGGTCAGACTGATTTGCATATGGCCATGTCTGAACTGCGGTGGTGGAGTGAGCTAAAGAATGATGATGGATTAAACCCAGATCAGTTGACTGGGGGTGAGTGTTTGATTGGCTCAAACGTTCCGTCCATCATCCCCTTTTGTATCGCCCTGATTACACATCCAGGCTTCCTGAACCGGAACCCAGGTGGATTTGGTCATGAGGTTCCAGGAGTGTTGTCTAGAAAAGACTCTTGATATTCCTAAAAATAACCGCACCTCAATGAATCAAGAAATCCTTTATAAAGCGCTGCTCTTCAGCCCTGAGGGTGTCCGGACGCTCATTGAGCACCTTCTTGATGATGGCTCTATCACTATGGGCCTAGCTCTAATGGAGTCCATTGCAGGTAAACTGCTCATGTATAATTCTACATCATCAAAAGTAAACAACCCTTACCTTAGAGCCCAAAGACTCACTTCTGAAGGGGAAAGGCCGCCGCCACATCAGTGCCTACGAAGGGTTCAGTTTCGACATATGCAAAGCAGTCTTGCGTCTGGTAACTGGTTCGCATACGTCTGAAACTAGAACTTTCTTAGGTGTTGTGCATCTTTATGCAGTGTATTTGGGTCATATATCTTATTCCCTCTTTTTGATTGGGTTATTCCATTAGTACTCTCATGAATATTGGGATGAGCTTGCTATTCTATTCAGTGTTTACAACTATTAATGCAGATCCTGTGATGAAGATGGAATATTACTTGAATCCTTCTGCATCTGAGACTCTTCCCTGAAGTGCTAAACAACTTGCCTACCTATACTTCAGGGATAGTCTCACATCTTCTTCAGGAGTATCCAGGATCCTGCCGCCCGACAACTGTCGTCTGTGCTACATCTGTAGTTTTACACAGCTGCTGCCATCTGGTTCGATTTACCTGGCTGTCTTTACTCTTTCCTTTTAGAACGGAAATTACCCACTGCCAGCTAGTTTTGCACTTGTGGCTTTTGAAATTAGAATCTGCTCTTTATTTCAATGAAAAACAAAATGGTGTCCGCTCAGTATAGCCTGCAGGCAGGCATCTAAATTTGATTTATATTGAAAAATATCTATTAAGTTTCAGGTTTATTAGACATCAACAAAGAATATGATAACCGTCAGAAACAAGGCGAACGTGTGGGTGCCGGATGGAGATGCGGTCCCATCACATGTTCAGTTTATAGATCTCACCCAAGGGATATCTGCTAAAGGAGAATCTAATTAAAGAGATAGATCTCACCCAAAGGATATCTGCTAAAGGAGAATCTAATTAAAGAGATAGATCTCACCCAAAGGATATCTGCTAAAGGAGAATCTAATTAAAGAGATAGATCTCACCCAAAGGATATCTGCTAAAGGAGAATCTAATTAAAGATGTCCACAGGAGGAAGAAAGGAGTAGCAGTGAGAGAAGACACAATGTAAAAACAAAGCATCCTAAAAATAACGCGTCCTAAGCAGAGCCCAGCCATCCACATAACCCCTTCCCCAGAGAAGGCACTACCCCAACCGCTGTGGAGAGGAATCTCCCCCTGCACCTTGTCCACATGGCATCTCTTGCCCAGCTCATGTAGGAAAGACCTGGCCGGCTCAGCTTGCAAAAAGATATATCTTGTCCCCTACAAATTCACTCTTAATTGCACTGGAAAATTAACAGATAATTCTGTACCTTTAGTATTTTTAAATGGCTCTAGATCCTTCATCCTAGCTATAGTGTCTGGCCACAAATCAGGAAAGAGGGTAAGGCGACTGTTGCCTCACTCCCTCATAGCAGCCCATTGGACTTACCCTCAGATTTCAGCAGAGTCCGTGATGAGTGTCACTGCGCTGCCCACATCAGAGTCGCCACTTTTCATCCTTGGTGAGTCTGCGGGACTTCTGTGTCGACCATTTGACATTCCCAGTGGCGTAGCGTGGGGGTGCGGTCCGCCCCACACCCCTACCCCCCCACCCCCCTCGCAAACCTTTGTTCAGTATGCAGCTAAAACGATTAACAAACAGTTAACCCTTCCATTCTCTCTGCTGCTGCCTCAAAATCATAAGTCTTTTGTACCAGGTCTGACTGGATAGTGATAATGGGCCACAGTACAGTCTGTTCACACTTGGATAACTCCTTGCTGACTGGCAGGAGTCTTCACCTCCTCACTCAGTCCTTTGCCATGTGGTGCATGGCAGGGCCTGGAAAGGTCCTCTTTCTTCCTTCTCTTATCCATCATGATGTGCAGGGAGGGGGAGACCAATGTATGGTCCAGGGAAGTAAGCCGAGGCAAAGCGTTCATATTTTCCTTTGCAGAAATCATGCAAAATGCCAACAAATTACATGCTGTTCCGTGAAATGCCAGACCTAGACCTCACGTGCAAAATGGACACGAGGATTCATTTGGTACTAAAAATAGTGCAAAATGACACGAAGAACTGCAACTCATGTTTGGTTTGTTCGTTTGCCTCATTTACACAACTAGGCATAATAATGAAATCTTGGGCATTATGAATAACAGTTGTAACACAGAATGCTGTTATTTATGCAAGATTACGTAGGCATTAAGGGAAGTTCACCTGTTACTACAAGGAGGCTCCCAGTATCAGGAGCAGAGTTCCGCTTGTGGTCTATCCATGATGATGCCTACTCAGTGACCCCGTCAACCGCTGTCCCCACTCTCATATGTCCTACCCACTGCCTTGGCATTGCTTGCCTTTCACAGTTCCCCAGGGTCTGCCCGGGTACCCAAGGTGGCACTAGTTGCCAGCATTATCTGCCTTGCACTCCATACCCTGAGGGGAGTGGGACGGATGGCCGGATCTGCTACCGCAGGCTCAAACAGGCACACACCCAGGATTTGCAGATTAGACTTCTGGAGTTGGCAGAGATTCCAAGTCACATGGTGCCAGGGAACCCAAACATCGGTCAAAGCAGCTAAGTGACTGCCACATTAGTTCTGGGCTTCCACAGATGCAAAAGCCACTGGATCAGGACAGCTGGGCAAAACATTTGAGTGGCTAGCTAAAGCCCAAAGAGGTTGTGGCCATCTTGGGCTAATGTAAGTCCATTTTTCCCCTCAAAATGTGTTGGTAAGCATATGTATATATATGTATGTATGTATATTATCTACTGGCGGTCGCCAGTAGATAGTTATAGTTACAACCTATTATCCATAGGAAATCCGCGACATTCTATTTGAAATAACTCTCTTGCCGGTTGACGTATCTTCGCAAAATTTTCAAACTTTATGGCCCGCTCCGGTCCGCTCCTACCCTGAAAGTCTCGGGGGATTCGTCAAGCGGGGGCCGAGAAAAAGGGGGTCCCAAAACGCGTTTTCCCCATGCAATTTTCCATAGGAAACTTTAGACACAGCTACAGCCCGAACTGCTGAACGGAATTACACCAAATTTGGCAAAGAGGTAGTTCTTGTTTCAGAAAGAACCCTTTTTGTTAAATGGTGTAAATCCGTTCAGTAGTTGCTGAGAAAATCAAAAGTAAAAAGATAGTGATATCTATGGCCGAGTAGGGTCCGCGTACCCTCCCGATCACGAGCTGCATGTTAATTGGCTGTCAGCTGGCTGTCAACATTCCGATTCAGGAAGTGTTGGCAGCCATTTTGTCCCTCGGTAGAACCGAGGGACAGAAACAAGTGCGCAAAGCGCACAAAGGGGGCAGGGTAGAAACACCCTGACCCCCTAGGTTTGCTCACAAAAAAAAAAAAAAAAAAATTTTTTTTAAAATCGGCAGGATGCGCTCAGGGTGCGCGCATCCTGCCGAAAAAAATCGAAGCGCGGTCTCCGCGCTTCGATTGCATTTGCCCCGGGTGGCCCAAGTCCCGGGGCCATGGTGAGGGGGGTTAAATTTATGTATGGGGGCCTCAAGGGGCCCCCAAGCCCGAGGACCGCCACCCCCGGGGCTTTCTTTTGAAAATGGTGCGAGAGGGCTCTGAGCCCTCCCGCAGCCCCGAGACCACCACCTCCCCGGGGCTTCTTTTTTGCTATTTAAAAACCTGTGTGGGGGGCTCCAGCCCCCACACGCCCGGGACCGCCACCTCCCCGGGGCACTAACAAATTAAAATGGGGGTCCGTTTTGGACCCCGAAGCCCCGGGGACCACCACCTCCCCGGGGCTGTGCTGATGGGTGAGGGGGCCGCGCGGCCCCCCTCCTGGAGCCCTTGATGGCCCTGGGGACCGCCACCCCCAGGGCCGGCTCCTGCAGTGTCCCGGGTGCCTACCCCGGGACACTGCTGTTTGCAATGACAGGACGGGAGCCTCGCGGCTCCCGTCCTGTCATTGCAAACTTGCTTTGGATATTGGAAGAGAGAGCAGGGAAACCTGCTCTCTCTTCCAATATCCAAGCACATTGCTTTCCACATGGGGAGCAGCATGTTAGCTGCTCCCCATGTGTAAAAGCAATGCCGGCTCCCGTAGGACACGGGGAGCCGGCGGGACTGTGGGGGTTTGGAGACCCCCACAGTCCCCAACGAGAGGCCAGGCCCCGGGGGATGGGGTCCCCGGGGCCATAAGTGGCCACGGAGGGGGGCCACGCAGCCCCCCTCCCCAAAAAAAAAAAAAAAAAAAAACGGAAAGGCCGGCCCCGGGGGATGGGGTCCCGGGGCCATAAATGGCCTGAGGAGGGGGGCCACGCAGCCCCCCTCCAAAGAAAAAAAAAAAAAAACGAGGCCATGCCCCGGGGGATGGGGTCCCCGGGGCCAATACAGGCCCAGGGAAGGGGGCCACGCGGCCCCCTTCCCGTTTTTAAAAAAATATTTAATTAAAAAAAAGGGGTAAGGCCCTGGGGGATGGGGTCCCCAGGGCATAAAAACTGGAAAAAGGAAGGGGGGCCACAAAGCCCCCCTTCAGGGGACAAATTTTTTTATTTTATTTTTAAAACGATCGGGCCCGCAGGCCCCTTGCAGATGGGGAAGTAATTCCCGTTCAATACTGGGGGTCCCTGGGGGCCAACTAGCCCACCAGGAACCTCCAGTATGCGCCAGGGGGCTGCCTTGCATAGAGGTGTACAGAGGCCACGCCCCTTTTTACACCTCTCTGCAACGCAGCTCTGTGGCGCTTAATGGAGGTAGCTGGTGGGCTAGTTGCACCCAGGGACCCTCAGGATTTAAGGGGACTTAATCCCCCGACTTAAAATGCGCCACGGGGGGGCGCGTTTGCACAGTGGTGAAGGGAGGGGGCGGGGCTTCAGGTGACATGTGTGCAAACAGGCCCCGTGGCGCGTTTTAAGATGGGGAATTAAATCCCCTTCAATCCCGAGGGACTCTGGGGGCCAACTAGCCCAACAGGTACATCCAGAAAGCGCAACAGAGCTGCGTTGCAGAGAGGTGTAAAAAGGGGTGTGGCCTCTCTACACGTCTCTGCAACGCAGCCCCCTGGCGCATACTGGAGGTTCCTGGTGGGCTAGTTGGCCCGTAGGGACCCACATGATTCAAGGGGACTTAATCCCCCAACTTAAAACGCGCCACGGGGCGCGTTTGCACAGATGTCACCTCAGGCCCCGCCCTCCCTTCACCATTGTGCAAATATTCTTCTAAAATCATCCGAAATACGAATTCCGATTTACTCACCTGTTATAAGGAGAGACCTCAGTGCTGTATCTTTCAGCCCAGTACTAATCCTGAAAAGTAATTTTAACCGTACTTACCAGTAACTTGAATTTCCTTCCATAGGATATCATTGACTGGTTTCACTTGGAAATTCTTCTAAGTGTGGAGTTTTGGAACTTTAAAATATTCCTCTAAAATCAGCCGAAATACGAATTCCGATTTACTCACCTGTTATCAGGAGAGACCTCAGTGCTGCATCTTTCAGCCCAGTACTAATCCTGAAAAGTAATTTTAACCGTACTTACCAGTAACTTGAATTTCCTTCCATAGGATATCATTGCCTGCTTTTTGCTGAAAAAGTTTCTAAGTCTTGATTTTTGAAACATACAAATATTCCTCTAAAATCAGCCGTAATCCGAATTCCGATTTACTCACCTGTTATCAGGAGAGACCTCAGTGCTGCATCTTTTAGCCCAGTACTGGTCCTGAAAAGTAATTTTAACCGTACTTACCAGTAACTTGAATTTCCTTCCATAGGCTAACATTGACTGGTTTCACTTGGAAATTCTTCTAAGTGTGGAGTTTTGGAACTTTAAAATATTCATCTAAAATCAGCCAAAATACGAATTCCGATTTACTCACCTGTTATCAGGAGAGACCTCAGTGCTGCATCTTTCAGCCCAGTACTAATCCTGAAAAGTAATTTTAACCGTACTTACCAGTAACTTGAATTTCCTTCATAGGCTAACATTGACTGGTTTCACTTGGAAATTCTTCTAAGTGTGGAGTTTTGGAACTTTATAATATTCCTCTAAAATCAACCAAAGTACGAATTCCAATTTACTCACCTGTTATCAGGAGAGAACCCAGTGCTGCATCTTTTAGCCCAGCACTGACCCTGAAAAGTAATTTTAACCGTACTTACCAGTAACTTATATTTTCTTCCATAGGAATCCATTGTCTGGTTTTCAGCAGAAAAGTTTCAAAGTGTCGATTTTCACAAACTACAAATATTCCTAAAAAATCGCCTGTATGACTTAAACGCATTCTTTCAACTGTTTACAGGAGATGCACCAGTGCTGGATCCAGGATCCAACACTGAGTAAGAAAAATAACGATAACAGTTTTTACCTTCTAAGTGAATTTCCTTCCATAGGATAACATTGGTGATTCTATGAGAAAAAGTTTCTGTGAACTTTTAAAGTACAATAATATTCCTTAAAAATCACGACTGTAACCAAAACGCTTTTACTCAACTGTTTACAGGAGATGTCCCAGGACTGAATCTAGGATCCAGTCCTGTGGTTAGAAAAGTAATCCATAAAGTAACTAATTGCATTTAACTAGAAATTCACATTGAGCTGAATGTTGCATTGTGTTTGAAAATGTGTTGCCCATTGCAACAACTGTAACTACTGTACTTAAAAGTCTATTGCCTATGTGCAAAGTATTTAAACTAAAGTAATTCATTCTGAGAAAGTATTTTTTGTAATGTAATGTATAATGTAATTACAATGTAATTTAAAAAATAAAATATGTAAAAAAATTGTTTCTAAAAATGTAGTAAATCAGTATGAAAAAAATTTATATAACAATTAATACATTTAAAAATTGACATTTACAAAACCTTTGAAATTCACTGAAAAAACCATAAGGTTTTAGGGACAGTTATAGTTAGTTGGACATTGCACTCGTACAAAACCCGTGAAATTCCCCCGTTATAGTTAGTCCAGCTAACTATAACTCGCGCCCCACAATGCACTGCTGATGACGTCACATATTACATCACTCATGACATGGTCAGTGACATCACTGATGACATCACTGATGACATCTCAAATGACATCACTGATGACATCATCCACGTGATAATCTGATGCACCTCCTCACACCCTAATATAACCTTTGATACACCCACTCTAAATTACAGACTGCCATTCTCAAAACCATAGACACTCCAACACCAATAACTACATACCCACTCACTGATTCTTAGGTCTACGCACACATCCACTCACTCACCCGTACAGTCACTCATACTTACGGTCACTCAGTACAGGACTATCATATGCACTCATACTCCTATATAGACACTCAAACACCGCCACTCATCCATAGAGGTACTCACACACCTAGTCAGTCATGCAAATAATTAAACACACTACCATTTACTCACCTATACAGTTATACACACACCAGCTCACTTACTCATACAAATACTAGCACATTCTTACGCTCTTATACAATCACTGATACAAGCACACACTCATCCATACAGCCACTATCACAATCACTCACTCTAAACATAGCTATTTATATACTCCAACACACATATATACTGCCTTTCACATATGTAGTTACTCACATGTACCACTGGGACATACATTCACTCACTAACACACTCTTACACACACTTACCCACCCATACAGTCTATCACAGATGCACTCTTGAAACCATCCACCCAGTGAATCACCCACTCACACATCTATGCACAGAGTTGCACACACCCCTCCCACACAAACACTCAGGCACCCATACAGATACTCAGACAAGCATTCAATAACTCATATAGACACTCATGTAGCTATTCACAAACACATGCAGCCACTTACACAGCAACAGACAGACGGATACAGACATTCACCCAGTTTAGTCACTAACCCATGCATTCTGTAAGATACGTTAAATCACTCACTTATAGAGTCAGTCACGCACCTACTAAATCATCCATACAGACACTTACACACCCACTCATTCTTCAATACGTCTTTTCCTATATATATTAAAAATATTTAAACTTTACAGAAACACAGTCACTGGATGATGTCATCAGTGATGTCATTTGAGATGTCATCAGTGATGTCATCAGTGATGTCACTGACCATGTCATGAGTGATGTAATATGTGACGTCATCAGCAGTGCATTGCGGGGCGCGAGTTATAGTTAGCTGGACTAACTATAACGGGGGAATTTCACGGGTTTTGTACGAGTGCAATGTCCAACTAACTATAACTGTCCCTAAAACCTTATGGTTTTTTCAGTGAATATAGGTATATATTAAACCACAAATCGTTCCCTCTCATGGAAACAGACCAGAGCACACAGCGGCGCTGCAGAAATTCCTTTTATTTCGAAGTGCATGACGCGTTTCAGCAAGTGTGCCTTTTTCAAATGCTAATGACTTCCAGGTTTGTCTGCACCTTTCTTTTACACGCTGCCTCACTGTCATTGGAGGAAACATCCAGCCAAATTCTCATTGGAAAAGAATTTGTGGCCACTCCAAAAGACTGCATCTCCCAGCATTCCCCAAAATTGTTCTTTGGAATCCTGAAAGTACTTTTACTGGCAGCCCTCCAATTTAAAGTTGTTTTCAATCTCCAGTGAGTACGGGCTGTTCCGTCCGGTCCTTTCGAGTTGAAATCTAATTGTGCTTTTTCGGTTTTGCCTGAAAGTCACTTTCAAAATATAGTGGGTTTCTTCCAACCCCTTCATCCAGCCAAGTGGAACACACCTGGAGGCGCAGCCTGAGTAACCTGCCTATGTATATATATGTATATATAATATTAGGCATTTTTAAAGTGCTCCAGAGTCCTGCACATGGGCAGTGGGAGGAATACATTGAGTGTTTTTTTATTTCAATGAAAAGTGCCCTGCTGAACCGAGCAGCTGATGGGCTTCTGCGGCTTCTGCCTCCATCTTGTCCCATGCTTAGTGGCCGAGAGAACTCCAACCTCTGCTGGAGCCTGTGACCCGCGCTCAGAATTTAGGCTTCATTTTTAATGCCTCTCTTTCTTCCACTCTGCAAATTAATAAAGTGGATATGTTGAGGAAACGTCAGCACCAGGGGAATACTCTTTATTTAAGGTGCACTCCTCCCAGACCCACGGACAGGCCCACGCCTCCCAGACCCACGGAGAGGCCCACGCCTCCCAGACCCACGGAGAGGCCCACGCCTCCCAGACCCACGGAGAGGCCCACGCCTCCCAGACCCACGGAGAGGCCCACGCCTCCCAGACCCAGGGACAGGCCCACCCTTCCCAGACCCAGGGACAGGCCCACGCCTCCCAGACCCACGGAGAGACCCACGCCTCCCAGACCCACGGACAGGCCCACGCCTCCCAGACCCACGGAGAGGCCCACGCCTCCCAGACCCACGGAGAGGCCCACGCCTCCCAGACCCACGGAGAGGCCCACGCCTCCCAGACCCACGGAGAGGCCCACGCCTCCCAGACCCACGGACAGGCCCACGCCTCCCAGACCCAGGGACAGGCCCACGCCTCCCAGACCCAGGGACAGGCCCACGCCTCCCAGACCCACGGAGAGGCCCACGCCTCCCAGACCCAGGGACAGGCCCACGCCTCCCAGACCCACGGAGAGGCCCACGCCTCCCAGACCCACGGAGAGGCCCACGCCTCCCAGACCCAGGGACAGGCCCACGCCTCCCAGACCCGGGGACAGGCCCACGCCTCCCAGACCCACGCCTCCCAGACCCACGGAGAGGCCCACGCCTCCCAGGCCCACGCCTCCCAGACCCAGGGACAGGCCCACGCCTCCCAGACCCACGGAGAGGCCCACGCCTCCCAGACCCACGGAGAGGCCCACGCCTCCCAGACCCAGGGACAGGCCCACGCCTCCCAGACCCGGGGACAGGCCCACCCCTCCCAGACCCAGGGACAGGCCCACCCCTCCCAGACCCACGGAGAGGCCCACGCCTCCCAGACCCACGCCTCCCAGACCCACGGAGAGGCCCACGCCTCCCAGACCCACGGAGAGGCCCACCCCTCCCAGACCCAGGGACAGGCCCACCCCTCCCAGACCCAGGGACAGGCCCACGCCTCCCAGACCCACGGAGAGGCCCACGCCTCCCAGACCCACGGAGAGGCCCACGCCTCCCAGACCCAGGGACAGGCCCACGCCTCCCAGACCCAGGGACAGGCCCACGCCTCCCAGACCCGGGGACAGGCCCACGCCTCCCAGAACCGGGGACAGGCCCACGCCTCCCAGACCCACGCCTCCCAGACCCGGGGACAGGCCCACGCCTCCCAGACCCGGGGACAGGCCCACGCCTCCCAGACCCACGCCTCCCAGACCCACGGAGAGGCCCACGCCTCCCAGACCCACGCCTCCCAGACCCACGGAGAGGCCCACGCCTCCCAGACCCACACCTCCCAGACTCACGGACAGGCCCACGCCTCCCAGACCCAGGGACAGGCCCACCCCTCCCAGACCCAGGGACAGGCCCACCCCTCCCAGACCCAGGGACAGGCCCACGCCTCCCAGACCCACGGAGAGGCCCACGCCTCCCAGACCCACGGAGAGGCCCACGCCTCCCAGACCCAGGGAGAGGCCCACGCCTCCCAGACCCAGGGACAGGCCCACGCCTCCCAGACCCGGGGACAGGCCCACGCCTCCCAGACCCGGGGACAGGCCCACGCCTCCCAGACCCACGCCTCCCAGACCCACGGAGAGGCCCACGCCTCCCAGACCCACGCCTCCCAGACCCAGGGAGAGGCCCACGCCTCCCAGACCCACGCCTCCCAGACTCACGGACAGGCCCACGCCTCCCAGACCCGGGGACAGGCCCACGCCTCCCAGACCCGGGGACAGGCCCACCCCTCTCAGACCCGGGGACAGGCCCACCCCTCTCAGACCCAGGGACAGGCCCACCCCTCCCAGACCCACGGAGAGGCCCACGCCTCCCAGACCCAGGGACAGGCCCACGCCTCCCAGACCCGGGGACAGGCCCACCCCTCCCAGACCCACGGAGAGGCCCACGCCTCCCAGACCCACGGAGAGGCCCACCCCTCCCAGACCCAGGGACAGGCCCACCCCTCCCAGACCCAGGGACAGGCCCACCCCTCCCAGACCCAGGGACAGGCCCACCCCTCCCAGACCCAGGGACAGGCCCACCCCTCCCAGACCCAGGGACAGGCCCACCCCTCCCAGACCCAGGGACAGGCCCACCCCTCCCAGACCCAGGGACAGGCCCACCCCTCCCAGACCCAGGGACAGGCCCACCCCTCCCAGACCCAGGGACAGGCCCACCCCTCCCAGACCCAGGGACAGGCCCACCCCTCCCAGACCCAGGGACAGGCCCACCCCTCCCAGACCCAGGGACAGGCCCACCCCTCCCAGACCCAGGGACAGGCCCACCCCTCCCAGACCCAGGGACAGGCCCTCCCCTCTCAGACCCAGGGACAGGCCCACCCCTCCCAGACCCAGGGACAGGCCCACGCCTCCCAGACCCAGGGACAGGCCCACGCCTCCCAGACCCAGGGACAGGCCCTCCCCTCTCAGACCCAGGGACAGGCCCTCCCCTCTCAGACCCAGGGACAGGCCCTCCCCTCTCAGACCCAGGGACAGGCCCACCCCTCTCAGACCCAGGGACAGGCCCACCCCTCTCAGACCCAGGGACAGGCCCACCCCTCTCAGACCCAGGGACAGGCCCACCCCTCTCAGACCCAGGGACAGGCCCACCCCTCTCAGACCCAGGGACAGGCCCACCCCTCCCAGACCCAGGGACAGGCCCACCCCTCCCAGACCCAGGGACAGGCCCACCCCTCCCAGACCCAGACCCAGGGACAGGCCCACCCCTCCCAGACCCAGGGACAGGCCCACCCCTCCCAGACCCAGGGACAGGCCCACCCCTCCCAGACCCAGGGACAGGCCCACCCCTCCCAGACCCAGGGACAGGCCCACCCCTCCCAGACCCAGGGACAGGCCCACCCCTCCCAGACCCAGGGACAGGCCCTCCCCTCCCAGACCCAGGGACAGGCCCTCCCCTCCCAGACCCAGGGACAGGCCCTCCCCTCTCAGACCCAGGGACAGGCCCTCCCTCTCAGACCCAGGGACAGGCCCTCCCTCTCAGACCCAGGGACAGGCCCTCCCCTCTCAGACCCAGGGACAGGCCCTCCCCTCTCAGACCCAGGGACAGGCCCTCCCCTCTCAGACCCAGGGACAGGCCCACCCCTCTCAGACCCAGGGACAGGCCCACCCCTCTCAGACCCAGGGACAGGCCCACCCCTCTCAGACCCAGGGACAGGCCCACCCCTCCCAGACCCAGGGACAGGCCCACCCCTCCCAGACCCAGGGACAGGCCCACCCCTCCCAGGGACAGGGACAGGCCCACCCCTCCCAGGGACAGGCCGACCCCTCCCAGACCCAGGGACAGGCCGACCCCTCCCAGACCCAGGGACAGGCCCACCCCTCCCAGACCCAGGGACAGGCCCACCCCTCCCAGACCCAGGGACAGGCCCACCCCTCCCAGACCCAGGGACAGGCCCACCCCTCCCAGACCCAGGGACAGGCCCTCCCCTCCCAGACCCAGGGACAGGCCCTCCCCTCCCAGACCCAGGGACAGGCCCTCCCCTCTCAGACCCAGGGACAGGCCCACCCCTCTCAGACCCAGGGACAGGCCCACCCCTCTCAGACCCAGGGACAGGCCCACCCCTCTCAGACCCAGGGACAGGCCCACCCCTCTCAGACCCAGGGACAGGCCCACCCCTCTCAGACCCAGGGACAGGCCCACCCCTCTCAGACCCAGGGACAGGCCCACCCCTCTCAGACCCAGGGACAGGCCCACCCCTCTCAGACCCAGGGACAGGCCCACCCCTCTCAGACCCAGGGACAGGCTCACGCCTCTCAGACCCAGGGACAGGCTCACCCCTCTCAGACCCAGGGACAGGCTCACCCCTCTCAGACCCAGGGACAGGCTCACCCCTCTCAGACCCAGAGACAGGCTCACGCCTCTCAGACCCAGGGACAGGGTGTATTTAGGGTGCAAGTGATCCTAAGGGTAGTTTCCGATCTCTTCCTAGGGAGCCTTATGCATAGGTCTATTTCTTGACACCACCTTGCACTAGATTTGCTTCCAGTGGCCGAATGTTCACTGTTTGAAGTATTATGCATCGCTCACTCCATTAGTCACGTCCACATTTCCTACCACACTGATTGACCCTTTTCCAGCGTGTTCGATCCTTTCACTCAGGTTCCTGCACCTTGGTAAGGATCCCCCACCCCATCTCAAGGCTCTTTGAGGTGGGTGGCTCTTCGCCTACTTGGCAACTAACTACTGAATGTTTTTTCCTTAGATGTTCGATGTGAGGATGGTCTGTCTGTGTTGAGGGAAAAACTAAAGGCTTGGCTTTCTTCAGCTTAACTATTCTATGTTGGCCCATTTACTTGACGTAGTGGTGGATGCCTGTTTACATATAATGCACGCTATACATTTCATCCAATCATTGAGTAAATAACTTGTGGCGGTGAGGCTGAGCTGACTCTGCTCACGCTACACCAGTAAACTCATATACATACAATGCTATATCTGCAATTGATCTATCAAGTTAAGTAGTGAGTTAATCTTAATCCTGTCCTCATGGACTGACTGATTAGGTCCTTGACCCTCCGGGATAAGGGCCAGTCTCGATTGACTAATAGGCCATCCCTGATCAGTGAAGTAGCCATCCCTGATCGGTGTAGTAGCCATCCCTGATCGGTGTAGTAGCCATCCCTGATCGGTGTAGTAGCCATCCCTGATCGGTGTAGTAGCCATCCCTGATCGGTGTAGTAGCCATCCCTGATCGGTGTAGTAGCCATCCCTGATCGGTGTAGTAGCCATCCCTGATCGGTGTAGTAGCCATCCCTGTAGTAGCCATCCCTGATCGCTGTAGTAGCCATCCCTGATCGGTGAAGTAGCCATCTCTGGTCAGGCACATGCCCACCTCTGCTTGGTCAAGTGGCAGTCTCTGACTACTCAGGTGCCTACCTCTGAGTCCTGCAGGTACTCTCTACCCCTGGTCTTTTACACAAGGACGCATTTGTTCCTTTTTAAAGTACCCAATTCATAGTGGCAGGGCAAACATGGACTTGGACAAAGATTCTCCTTCTTGAGCGAGACTTTACTTCTGAAACAACCAATGTCCCACTACCAGATACGAAGCCAAGCCTTTGCCTGGCGACTGGTTTATATAGGCTTCTTATGGTAAGGGCATTGTGTACTCCATAGCTCTGATTTTCACCATTCTTTCCAGGTAAGTGCAAATGCACTTGTCTAACTACAGGGATAATTACAAGGACCCTTACTGTTAGAAACACGCATACTGATAACAAAACAAAACCTCTGATTCTGTTGTGAAGAGCTGGTCTTTCTTCAAGTCGCTCTTTTCTTGTTCCATAGCTGGACATGGCTGTAATGTGCATTTATTTAAATAACAAGTAGTGCTACTTTACGTAGACAAGAGATTCTCAACCCAATGTTTCCCTCAGGACGGGCTCGTACATATCACACATTAAAATTCTGGCTGTAATTTAAAGCAATCGACCCTGCCTGACTTGTATATTACAATCATTACAGGGACTCAGAATGATGACTGATGTAAATGCAGTGTTTTATGTCCACAATTAAGGGGACCAGCATCTTAAAGTGCTAGATAGCAGTTCAAGTGTGGCATTATGTCATCCTCCAAGGGATTGATCTAAGAGATCAACACATCGGGTAGGTGAGTTCAGTCAAGAAGACCAACTGAATAGACCTCAGCCTGCCCCTCACATGTAATCTGCCCAGGAACAGGCAACGATGAATCTCTTAGGCAGAAAAGACCAGACTTCTCCTAGGATCCTCCTTACTACATTTGCCTCCAAAAGGACCTACAGTCGGAGAGGGACAGACTTATTATTCTGACTTCCCCTTAATTCCTAACCTCAAGTGACTGGGTCCGGGGAGTCTGGCTAAGCCGAAACTTTAGACCAATTGAGGCATCAAGAAACCGCTCCATCAGGAAGCAGCACAATAGCAAATCGCTTCACTATGATCGTCAGAAGGTTTTAAAGAGTCTGTCTCTCTTAATCTATTCGGTCTTTTATTACATGCGTAGTGTGTTCTGGAGTAAGGTCATGTGGGAGTATCATGTGAGGTTTCTTTGCATCCCAAAGCAACGTTTCCAAGCACCAAAGAAAAAGCTTTTCCCCTGCAGTTCTTTTATGTTTTGAAGGCCTTTTATAGAGTTTTTTGTTTTATACTGGTGGGAGACTCCCTCTTCTGTGGTACCTCAATATGCTTCTAAATCTATTGGTCCTAAAACTATCTGAAACAAAGTTCTCTACAGACGTCAGAGTGGTTACTGTGAAAATGGCGATATTGGCAGCTTTCACCTCCATGGTCTGGTGTCAATTCCCCCCCTTGTAGGATTAGTGAGGTGCAGACTGAGTCAGCTGAGAAGCCTGAGAGACTGACAAACATATGTTCTTACCAAGTCTTCAGATACAGAGTGCCTCTCCATAATCTTGACATTCAAATATCCTTCCACTTACACGTGTCTTAAGGGTTTTGTAAGTTTCGTACATATTTTATTACCGTCAGTGGCTGTCCAGTGTAAAGAGCCACCAAAGACCCGAGTTTCATGTTGGCCAGTGGCCACTATCTTAGAAAGCCCATGACTTACGGAATGTCTAATGCGGTATGAACTAAGCCAGCTTTCATCACACTTCAGATGAGTAGTCTGATCCAGGTTGTCTTCAGAGTTACTGTATGTTGTACTCCTCACTTCTACTGCGAATACTACCGGTTACATACATGACTCACTCTTTGTTTAGGTCATACTTACCTGACACGTCTGCTTCTGCCTCCCTCTGTACTTAATACTGGGGGATCTTCCCATACACGCCAGAAAGGACAGAGGTTTAAGAACAAGTAAAGGTCGCACATAAAAGTAATCCCAGCATTCATAGTCCAGCAGCCTAATCCATCACTCGACTTTCCCACTTTCCTCTCGGTCCATCAAATTGATCCGATTTTCAGATGGAGGAAAAAGGAGTGAAGTGCCAGGAGGTAAAAAAATGGGAATAGGAATAGGAAAGTGATTGCAGTCATTCAAGCGAAAAATGAGGACCTGGAGTGGAGGTCCAGGAGAAATAACCTAAGGATCACGGGGCTGCCGGAGTCGACCAACGTTGGGAAAATGGATATGTATGTGGAGGGGATGCTCAAAGAGATTTTTGGTGTGGATAACCTGTACCCTATGCTGATAGTGGAGCGGGCCCACCACTCACTGGCAGCACGCCCGATCCCCGGAGCCCCACCGCGACCCATCATCGTGCGGTTGCTACACTATAGAGATCGGGATACGATCCTCCGCCTGGCCCGTGAAAAAGGTCAGATCACATATCTGGGGAATGTGTTGGCGTTCTTCCCGGACTTCACCACTGCGGTCCAGGTGGCTAGAAGGGAGTTTATTCCAGCAAAAAAGTTGTTGCAGGCGGAGGAAATCCTTATGCCATGCTCTACCCAGCGCGTCTGAGGATTGGCCCCGACGGAGCTTCCAAGATCTTTACCAATCCAAGGGCCACCATGGAACATGCAAAACTACTGAAAAAGCGCTGCCGTGAAACTACTACTGATCCAGAGGAAGAAGAACAGTGAGACTCACTTTACCATGGTAAATTGTAAGTGTGTAGCTGGGACTTGAACGTGCTGCCTGCCCGTTCTGTTGGTTGCGTTGGGCCTGGATGTTCTTAGGATTGGAACAATTGTCATCCAATTCATAATGCACTGGGGAGACCTCACCCCGGATCCGGGTCCTGCTGTTATAAGGTATTGTTGTATGAGGCCGGTCAGACCGTAGAAATAGGAACTTTGAACACTGAATGGTCTGCCATGTCGAATCATAGACAAACTCTGCCACCTCCCCACATTAAGTGGGAGACTGATTGCACTCGTGTCCCCTAATGGGTGTGCCCCGACTGTTCTTTTGGGTTATTTGGGCATTGGTATGTTTATTTGTATTAGACTGCGATGTCTTTAGCAAGTTGGGGGTGCTGAAGTGGGCGGGGGATGGGGGGAGGGGGGAATCTGGCAGTTATGGAACGTTGTAAATGCAGTGTACTTTCTAATACTCTGGTCACATCAAGGTAACCCATGTAGTGGAATTTCGCAAGTATATTGGCTAATGCTGGTCCGGGTGGTGCTGTTAAGCTAATAAAATGGAATGTGCGTGGGCTCAACAATCCCTAAAAGATCCGTAATGTGCTAGCTTTCTTAGATGGGCAGAATGTGCAGGTTGCGTTTCTGCAGAAGACACATCTCACTAGACACACAGAGCTCAGTGTGGGGGCCTGATGGGCGGTCGTGCGTATGGCATCATCGTTCTCCTCCTATTCTAAAGGCGTTCTGATTCTGGTCAAGAAGGGCACTCCATTCACACTACTCAAGTCTGAGGCGGATGAGCAAGGGAGGGTGCTTCTGGTTATGGGCCAGCTAGGAGACACGACAGTGCTGTTCGTAATCACGTATGGGCCCAACACCGATGATCCGGCTTTTTTTAACGATGTCTGGAGGCGTATATCATCCTTTCCGCCCTTTGTTGTAATATGGGTTGGTGATTTAAATATTAGTTTGGACCCCCAATTGGACCGCTCCACCGATGTGATGGGGCGGGGTAAACAGGCTGTACAGGTGCTGGCTGAACTGATGGAGGCTGAGGGACTCATGGATATGTGGAGGTCTTGAAACCGGAGTTGGAGAGAAGGCACATTCGTATCTACAGTACATGGCTCTTGGTCCAGGTTAGACTATTGGTTGATCTCCAAGGAGGCGGCTCCCTGGACTGTCTCCATAAAGTATTTAGCTAAAACGCTGTCTGACCATTCCCCTGTGCTCCTAGAGCTGAAGGTGCCGGCCTGTGTTAGGCCCCCGTTTCATGGCGTCTACAGCCATCCTCCCTACTGGATCCTGTGTTCCGGGCCAGAATTGATGCTGCTATCACTAACTATTTCTCAGAGAATGAGGGGTCGGTGGACAGTGCAGGTACACTTTGGGAAGCCTTCAAAGTTACCATATGGGGGGGGAGTGTATTGGAGCCCAGGCGGGTGTATTGAAAGATCTTCGTAACAAGATTCGGGGCCTAGCTGATAAGATTAGTGCGCTAGAGCGCGACTATGTGCTGGACCCCTCGCCCATAACTCTGGCCCACATAAGAGAGTTGGTATCTGAACATAATCAAACGGCTGAACAGGAGGTGCTACATAGATCCAGGAGATGCAAAGCGCGTTATTATGGGGAGGGGGGTAGACCCAGTCGTTCGTTTGCACATAAATTGTCGCTGCCTAAGTGACAGGAGCATATTGTTGAATTGATGGACGAGCACGCTGTTGCCCGATACTCCACTCCAGAGATTAGTAAGGTATTTATAGATTTTTTTTTTCCAAACTATATGGGGCTAGACAGACAGCCACTGAGGATGAAGTCAAGGGATACTTAGATGACATTGCGCTAGGATGGCTATCTAATGGTCAGCGTGAGTATTTGACCCAACCTTTCGATGTGGAGGATGTCAAGGAGGCCATAATGTCCCTGCCTACTTGCAAGTCTTGATGGTTTACCAAGTGAATTTTACAAGGCCTACGTTGAGGTTTTGGCTCCACTATTGCTGAAGGTATTTGCTGAGGCCTACGAGACTGGTATATTGCCAGAGGCTTTACTTGTTACACTCTTAAAACCAGAAAAAGCCGCAAATAAGTGTGTCGTATAGACCACTGTCCCTCATGAATATTGATACTAAAATCCTAGCGAAAATTATTGCCTGTAGACTACAGCCCCTGATTCCCAATCTGATCCTCCCTGACCAGTCGGGTTTTGTTCCCAAGCGTTCTACCGTACATAATCTCAGGACCATATTTGCTGTGATACACTACTTAGACCCCGATATCCCTGCTGTGGCAGTGCTTCTGGACACGGCGAAAGCCTTCGACTCGCTACAGTGGGGATACATGTTTGTGGTCCTGCAAAGAATGGGAATGCCGCCATTTTTTCTGAAGTGGGTATGTTTATTGTATGCAAGCCCAGTTGCCAGGTTGCGAGTCAACGGCTGTCCGACACATTCTCCATAGGTAGGGGCACAAGGCAAGGGTGCCCTCTCTCCCATGCTTTTTTCTTTGGCGCTAGAACCACTGGCATGCGAGGTACGTCAAAAACATGCTGGGGCCGCTCTGGGGTTTAGGCAGCGTCCGCTGGCTATCTCCCTTTACGCGGACGATATGTTGTTATATGTTCGTGAGCCGGCTACACATTTAGCAACACTCCTGCAAGAATATGTCTTGTTTGAGAGGCACTCAGGGTTAGGGATAAATTGGGCAAAATCTACGATTTTTCCATTGACAGACTGCACTCAGGAGACAGCACTGGAGTACCCACTCTCCTGGTCTACTGACCCCGTGAAGTATTTAGGGGTTTGGATACACAGAGACCCTGAGACCGTATTAAGTATGAATTATGGGCTTGCGGTCACCAAAATCACTGAACAAATTTCCCGTTGTCACTGGCAGACAGAGTAGCTGTGGTGAAGATGTCTATCCTCCCCAAGCTCCTTTATCTATTTGTTAATATTCCAATAAAGTTAAATGTAACATTTTTTAAAACCCTGCAGTCATGCCTGCTGTCACTGGTGTGGACTGGCAAGCAGCCTAGATGTAGTTGGAGCACCTTAACACTTCCGTGTGAGCGCTGGGCTTTGAAGCGCCGGATCTGTGTTTGTACTACCTATGCGCCAAGGCGCAATTCGCACACTATTGGTATTTCCGTCAGAAATATCTGCCTCATTTGGCTGTGGAGGTTGACACTGCGTATCCAACACCGTTAACTGCTAAGATTCTATATAATCGCGAGGGCGGCACTAGAAAGGAGATTAACCCTGTCAACTGTACTGTTTGGGCGTGGAGTGCCCTTGCTACGTGTACGGGGAGGGACTATATATATGCTCCAGACATGCCAATTGCTGCACACCCGGGTATTTCAGCGGCGCAGGAACGCGGGGCTCTGAGCGTTCTGCAAAATGCAGGGGTCACTTACCTAGGAGACATGTATAGAAATGGGGTATTTCTATCATTGTCTCATTTTCAGGCCGGTCAAACATACAAAGCAATGCACGGCTTTACATATACTAGGCTACGAGTGGCAGTGCGCACCCTACACCCTGATTTCCCCCAAGAACCTCAGGTGTTGAAAGCGCTACAGGTGGTGCTAAAAGGGGGTGAGAGTAGAGGGCTGATCACTAGAGTGTATAATGCCTCCCAAAGGGAAAATGACTGGTCAGATTCCTCCTCGTTAGATAAATGGAACAAAGTCCTTGTGGTTCCTCTGTCCCAGGAAAACTGGAAGGCCTGCTGTAAACTGTCTGGGCGTCTGACTGCTAATTGTAATCTCCGTATTATCCACTTTAAGTATCTACATCAAATATATTACACCCCAGCACAACTGTTGAAATTTGGCCTGCCGGAGGATGCGAGATGTCCTAGAAGTCGGCAAGATGGAGCTGATTTTATACACCTGGCGTGGGGTTGCCCTGCTATTTTCAGCTTCTGGCAGAGAGTGGTTAAGGTTCTCACTGACATGACACTTGATAAAATTGAATGCACGCCAGGGATGTGTTTGTTGGGGCTTCTGAAAATGGTTAAACCTTGTCATCGACGAATTGTGGCTATATCTACCTTGTTTGCCAAACGCGCTGTTGCAATGCATTGGAGCACTAAGGCGGTACCCACCTTGGTAAAGTGGATTAGAGACCTTGCTTTCTGCAAAGAACAAATGGACGCATATGCTGAGGAGCTCCCAGTGGCTTCTAGGCCTAAGGACTTTTGGGCGCCACTCACTACGTACCTGCTAGTGCACCCGGACATGGCATAGGTTGCTGCGCTGCTTGTAAGATCTAATAGTTCTCATTGCTACAAATTGTGTTGCAAATGGTATATTGTGCCTTATCTGATCTGCCTTTTGTTTGTTGGGTCAATGAGGGTGGGGGTTGGGTGGGGATACAAAGGCTGCACATCATGTGACTTTCTATTACTGCTAGGTAGTGTGGGCTCCGACGCACGCTACTGGATGTACCTTGCAGTTCAGTAAATAAAGTTTAAAAAACAAAAATAGGAATAGGAGTCGGGACATCCCATTCCTCCTGCTCCAGTTCCACCCTCCAACAAGACATTGCATACATATGACTGCAGTGGCGTTAGGAACACCAGATGTGCCGCAGTTAGTAACTTTTACTTCTGCTGATGAGGCTCGTTTTCCAGAAGAGAGGGTGTCTTTGGACTGGAGCGTTCCTCTGAGATAGCCAGGCCTCCTGATCCAAAGCCCATTCTTTTGGTTTCAGATACCAGCGAAAAGGGCCTATGACTAGAGGCGCAGTCTGACCCTATGGAAAAGGTGCCCGCTGCCAAGTTAAAATTGGGCATGCTCAACTTGCTGAGATGGATCCTTGAGAGTCCTCCATGCACAGCCCACTCACCCACTGTTGTAGGGATTCTGTACATACACAGAGCTATGCACAGGATAATAGGACCTCGGAATATAGTGGTGAGCCTACCATACACCTTAGCACCTAACACCCCAATCCGACTAGCTTTAGCGTCTCCTTAGCAACAATGCTGCTAATTATTAGACAACCCAGAACACAGTATCTCTCTCTCAGGACTCGCAGAAGCAAGAACACCCTTTCATTACTCACTCATACCTGTCCACAACGTGCGTAATAAGAGACACTGTATAGTTTAAAATGTTTATTTTAACTAACGTGCTCTAAGGTACAGTACACGTGTCAGTACTATCAGCATAATGCATAAGAATAAAACAATAAGCATAGTTACAATTCCATAGAATATAAACGGGGAAAGCATTTCATAAAGCTGTCAATATATATGAGCTAAATGAGTACACCACCCTCCCCGTGCTAGTATCTAGTTTATTATAAAAACAGAAGACCTCTGGGCTTTGGCTGGCAGACCCCCATACCTCAATAGCCAGATGCAATGGTTTACATCATCAGACAAGAACAGCTCTTCTCTCTGGAAAGGTCTTTCTCCGAAGTGTCTCCAACAGTGAAAATCACAATATTAAAGGCACCCGAATTCCTTCAGTGCAGTGGCATTCAGTGTTATGTCTAATTACGAGGGTCTGACCAGATCAGCAAGAGCAAGGCACATTGTTTTCCGACCTTGTACACAATGTTCAGACGCAACCCAAAAGCAACAAGGAAGAATGTGAAAGGCAGATAGTCCCAAAATAGCAGAGGCTGGGGGGCACAAAGTAACGTGCGCAAAGAGGCATCATGGCAGCCAGGCCTAAGCTAACTTAGTAATGCAAATCACACGAGTCCACAAACCACACGACACCCTCCCCTGGTCAGTCCATCGGTGAAGACATAGGACAATGACACAGTTCCAATAGATGGAGCAGAATTGCAACGTCCGTGACTGAAGTGGTGCAATCGAAAGTCAAGGAGCAGGAGAGAGAGACAAAAATATAGAGACAGAAAGGCCCAGGGAGTGAGGACTCCCTAATCCAAAAAAGTGTTGGTGCAGAAAAACGCCACACCTTCCAATAGGACATCGTTGGAATCATCAGAAAAAAGAGATGCCATCCAGTCCAGTAAATCAAAACTGCATTCATGTTCCTCGTAAGAGGGAGCAGCGAACAGCAATGCGGGACAGCTTGCGTGATACTCAATATAACTACGTTGTAGGAGAGTCTGAGCAGCCGCCCAGACATCCCATTGTGCCAAAATCCCAAGTGCAGCCGCATGCGCCAAATAGCCAGGACCGGAACAGTCTTGCTCATGGGCCTCTAAGGGACCCACCAACTGGACAAAATCCGGGCGAGACAGAGACGTATTGGAGAGGCAGTAATCCAAGGTCCATGAGAAAGGACAGCGGATGCAAGACATCACAGGTTGCACGCAAGTGAAATACGCAAAGCGAAAAGAAAGTCCATATGACACACCAAGAGTCGCCAATGGCAGGACGCCGAAGGCTTCGAGGATGCGCTCACGGAGCGTCAGGAGTCGACCGTGGTCGAGGAGGGCCCCAGGAAGTGCAGCCATTACGTAGCACACAGACCAAAAGCAAAACACCAGCCGCTAAGGCGATGATCAATGGAAAGCCACCAAAGACGCTGGAAAAAATGGAATGAATAAAAGCGGGTATTACACCAAAGATAGTTTGAAAAGAGGTCACAAGGCCAGAGCCCACAACTTTAAAAAAGTGCACAAGGCCTTCGGTGCGTGAAGCATTAAAAACACGGTGAATTAATTCTCCGAAATGTTGTGGGAGGTTTGTGTTAAGAAGTGCCTGAATTTCACTGTGGGTACTCGCCACCTGGAGCATGTACGTCTCCCGGGCGGATGTGAGCATAACCTCCTGATTCAATAATAGCGCCTTTATTCTGCTCAATTTATTGAAATCTGCTTTCAAAGTCGGAATGGAAGGCCAAATGGAACTATCTACGATGCCGTGCGGGGGAGGAAAAAGCACATTTTTGCAGCAGACAACCCTGTGAGAAACTGTTACAATATAGGGTATGCCGGCCAGCATGCCACAGCAGTCCTGATTATTCAGAAGAAGATAGCTACCATTCGCAAGCACAGTGAAAGTAGGAGAAATAGCAGGAGCAGGAATGCCTTTCAAAACACAAGCAAGATTCGGAGCCGAAACGTTACAAGCTCCGTGCAATGTAATGTGTTTACAAACAAGAGAATGACCCACGGTCGAATCACACAACTCCCCCGTGAGAAAAACCTCCCTCCCGTCCTTAAGGCATTTATAAACGAAAGGTAGAGACCAAAGTTCATGCAGGAAAGCACTGCCTAAAGGCTGATAGCGGCCAACAGGATAATGTTTCATGCACGAACTAAATTCAAACAAAGGAAAAGGTAAAGCGATAACCCCGTGTACTAGCCACACAGCAGAATCTAGTTCCGCTACAGAGAACGGTAAAGGCTCTATCTTTTCAATATGTAACAGAGTGTATGCTGCATCTTTCATGGACATGAACTGCTGTTTATCAGTTAAATTAAAAGGTAGAAATAAGGCAGACGTGTTCAAAAAATGCCAAGGAACCTTCCCCATTTTAAGCGTTTGCAAAGTCCATGCAAACTGCATTACTGAACGCAATTGATTTTGCCCATGATACAACACAGAAACATCATCTTGTACAATATCAACAACAGAGGAAATAATATTCTCTAATGTGTAAATGCGGGAAGACAGGGTATTTATACTATTGTCAACAACAGCAAGCACCTTTTCTAAATTAGCTTGATCTATTTCCCGAAGACGGGAAGCAGCTTCAATTTGCGAAAGCTTCCAGAGTTCATTATAAGTTTCATAAATGAATCTCTTAGGTCGAGGGCCACGAGGCCCTAGAACAAAGTCGGACAGATCAATGTTGCCTGATAGGAGCGTTAAATGTTGTTTAACAGAATCTAAAGAAGAGTGCTGCAACCACTGCTTACATAATTTACCAACAGAATATGTTGTAACAGTACGTGAATCTGAAAACCTGGGGTCCGGCCTATCCTGTTTATAGCCAGGATCCTTGTCATGAAAACGCAGTTGGCAAGCATTAGACGTTATGGGCCACGACAACCAGGGGGATTGAACAATCTCAGAAACATTAAAAGAATTATTCTGAAATAATACCTGCAAATCTGTAAGGGACATGTTAAAGTACAAGCTTTCGTTAGGAGTGGAAGATAATACAGGAATGGACGGGGCATTTAACTGTTTGGAGGTAGCCAAACCCCAACATGTTGTCTGAAATATGGAGCGATTTAAAAACAAAATTTGGGCCGGGATGAGGCAAGCACGGTGCAAGGCTTCTATTCCCTGCACCTGCCATGCTTTTGAACCCCAAATAGATTTTAAGTCAATGGTGTCCCGCCAATAGTCATATCCACCCACGGCTAAGGCGTTCAAAAAGGAACCCGAATACAGCAATTTGGTGTGGGTCAACATGATTTTCTGAGTAGATGAGGAGTTCAATTTAAAATAATAGGAACCAGGATTAGATCTATTATAATCTGTAAAATAAGTAAACTTATTTCGAAGAGTTTGGGAGCTACCTGGCAAAGGGGTAGGACAATGTTCCCACTGGGTGTAATTAAAAGGACCCCGAAGGGTACTTGGTTTGTGGAGAAAGTGGTTGCCCCAATGTTGGTAACAATATAACTCGGCATAATTTGCAGAATTCATGTACAAATCTTCGGCATTAAAAGAAGCATAATATCTCAAATCAGTAAATAACGATTCGACTGCATGCAAATCCCAATCATCAGAAACAATATTACTTTTTACAATGTCCCCCATTGAAACACGAAGGACATTGGGTACATTAACGATTTCGGTCGGTCCATGAATTTGGAAGTTCACAGCATCCCATACGATGCCATCAGCAACTGGGAAAGCTGAAATGTTCACAAATGTGTGGTCACGCTTCATGATGTGAGAGGAAGAATGAGGAGCCAAAGTTCCAGCGACATAGTTCACCGCAGAGCGTTCTGGCAAATAATGTCCATTGATGAGCAGAAAAAACACAGTGACAAAGCCAATGGACATGAACAAAAAAATCAAGAAAAGTACCAACCAGATGTATGTCCATGGGGGGATCAAAAAATTGTCTCTGAACCATAATACAAAAATACTGAATTTGGATGGGACAAGTGATGAAGAAGAATCCGAGTCAAAAGAATAACGTGTTGGGCTTAGTGGCGTTGTTGGCAAATGAGCCACGGACTCGGTGTCGGGGTAAGTATACTCGGTCTCCTCATTGCAGGGGGAAACTGAGCAGTCTTGCAGGGGATCAGGCAAATCTACCATCTCAAAAGCAACATCAGTGACCGTTTGGGCAGAAGGGCCAAGAACATTCGTCCGGCAAATGACAGGACAAGAGACCGCTGGTGTAACACTATTCAGGATCGGCCAGATGTTGTAACTTGACATTTTCTATTGAGATGTATCTGTTCTCCTTGCGACCAGGAAGCGGTGGTAAGATGACTGTACGAGTTCCCTTCAAGCCAAGGACTGGAACCGGTGCACGATAAGAGGGGCCGAATTCTTTTTGTTCTCCACCTTCTCTCGAACCAGTTCTCCAATCTTCGGAAGCCAGCCGGCAACCGGAATCTGCAGCGCAGTGTCTGTGGCTGAAGGTGTCTGTGCAATTGCAAGTTTGTCTCGGGCTTCTTGTAAGTCCTGTAACATAGTAGAATGATTATCTACATCAAAGATGGCGGATTGCGCCGCCATGTCTAGACCATCAAGGTCAGGCACAAACATTCTTATGCCAAAGAGCATTTCGTATGGGGTCCGCCCACCCAGAGGTCTTCTAGGGAGATTATTAAGTGCACGTTGTACGGTATACAAGTGGGCCAGCCAGTTCCTGCCAGTACCTAAGACTCTAGCTGTCAAGGATTGCTTTAAATCACGGTTCATTCTCTCCACAATTGAATTACCCTCAGGTCTATATGGAGATGAAAATTTCACCCGCACCCCCAGTGAACCCATTGCGTCCTTGTAAGCCTTAGAGGCGAACGCTGGACCTTGGTCAGAATGGAAGGTGCCACATGCGAAAATTCCCACAAAGACACGCAAATCCCTGATGACATTTCGAGCGTCAGCACTCCGTTGTGGCCAGACCCAGAGGAACCGTGTGCACGAGTCCACTGCTACTAAGATGTACTTATATGCAGTGTCAGAGGAAAAGGGACCGCAGTGATCCAGGTAAACACACCCAAAAGGTCTGTTTGCAATGCAGAGCGGTTTCTGTGGTGGTCGTGTAACCGTAGAAGGCTTAATCTGCTGACAAACGTCACAGGAAAGCACATAAGTACGGGTTTGTTTATATAATCCACGCCACCAGTAACGCTGCTGCAAGATGGAAACCGTCGCAGACACTCCAGCATGAGCTGACGCCATGCCTTCGTGCGCTGCCGTAATCAAGGAAAGTCTGCAGTCCGCGTTGGGAATCAGCCGATCACCAACGTCCGGTATTTTAACATAAGGAGCCTGTTCGGGACCTAATTGATAAAAGTATTTAGAAGGGAAACCCCTAGGGTAATTAGCACCCTCTTTTGTTGCAGCAATAGCTGCTAGAATATCAGTGTCTATTTTAGACATGGATCTGGTAACTGCTGCGACTGAACACGTGGCGACTGCGGATTTGGCAGCTTCATCTGCCAAACCGTTACCAACAGCATGTGCGCCCACACGCTGGTGGCCAAGAGTGTGTACAACCTGTGTGAGAGGCAGACGTTGTTGTAAATCTGCCACTCGAACCCAAAGCGTTTTATGCTTGATTGTGCTGCCTTTTGCATCTCTATAGTCATTTTGTGACCAAAAGAATAGATTGTCATTATAAGACTGAACACAGTAGTAAGAATCACATACAATAAGAGTAGTCACATCTGGATTTGCAAACTCAAGTGCTAGCACCAATGCACGCAGCTCGGCCAATTGTGCAGTACTGTCACCCAGTGCTTGAGTGTGCACCACAGTTGATTTGAACGTTCCGTTCACAAAAGAACCTGCAACAATAGCACACGCCGCTGAATAAGCATGCTTGGAACCCGTGGCCGGCTGTGCCGAACCATCGGTATAGATTATACATTCGTAATCCTCAAGCGGTAGCAAAGACAGAGGAGGAGGATGAACGAATTCATACTGCAAAAACTCCTGTGTCTGTAGCGAAGAATCAAAGATAAAGGTGACATCCGGAGATGTCAAAGATGTTGCCCATTGTATCCAACGGGGGTGCAAAGCTTTAGAGTTAGGAACACTTGCTTTCGTCACTGCCTCAAGGGCAGGATATGGTGTTAAAACCAAAATACGTTTTCCCTGTGCCAGTGCGCGTTCCTTTAGAATCGCCATTTGCACCGCAGTCAAAACTTTCTCCACAGAGGAAAACCGCATTTCTGCAAAGGTGTATAGATGTGACTTGTATGCAATCGGTACTGTGTCACCTTCGTTAAAGGTTAAGTACGTGAAACCCACTGCCCCTGGAATGATTCTAATCACCAGGTTTGTGTGGTTGTCACGAGTCAACAAGAATTTAGATTCAAGTAGATCAGACTGCAAGGACTGCAGTATTGAGTTATGCTCAGGAAGCCAGCAAGACTTCGAAAAGTTAGGTTGTATCAAAGCATAAAGAGGCTTGATACGCTGGGCATATTCGGGAATGTAAGTACGCCCGAAGTTCAGAAAACCCAGCAAAGACTGAAACTTCTTCAGATTGGTTGGAGGGCACAAAAGTGCGCATTTCTCCAAGAAATGGGGGGCTAAGCCCTTACCTTCATTGTTGAGCTCATAGCCCAAAAACAAAACGGTGAATTCAGCAATATGAGATTTGGCAAAGTTAAACTTGTAACCTAAAACCGCAAACTCGAGAATAATGCGGTCTACTCGTGTAAGATGCTGGAATAATTTGTCGTCTGTCAGATAGATATCATCGACGTACGAACATGCATCTGGGTCTATGCCGTCCAACAAAGAGACGACACGGGCAGCGAATACACCGGGACTGTTTTTGTAGCCCATAGGTAAACGCCGGAATTTGAATAATTTGCCACCGGATGTAAAAGCGCTCCATTGGCTACTCTCCGAGGCCAAGTTGTGCGTGTAGAATCCATTGGATAGGTCAAGTGTAGTTTTATATTTCTTACGAACAAGACTGTCTACTAGCGCAGAACTATGTGTATTTTGCACCGCAAAGGTTCGACAATGAGAGTTCAAATGCCGGTAATCTAAAACTAAGCGGTACGATCCATCGGGTTTAGAAACCGCGAAAAGGGGATTATTCATTGGTGAGATGCATGTTTCAATGACTCCCAGATATTCTAACTGAGTCAGCATTTCAGAAACTGGGCCTTTTGCATCCCGTTTAATGGGATATTGGGGTTGTGGCTGTGGCAGTGAACGCAAAGGTATTTCATGGGGTGGTGATTCTTCATCCCAGCCCACATGGTTGCGGTATAACGCTGGAGCCAGGGACACAGCCCATTCGGCTGCTAGAGCCCCCGCTTTATCCTTAGGGACATGTCGAGAAAAGCTCGGAAGGATTACATCCTCCCCTCCACGAGCAGCAAGTACGAATGGGGGCGGCCAATCCGCCTCTGCTAACAAAATGTCATATGAAGAGGTCAGATTTTCCCAAAAAATCCCTTTAATAACACGCTGTATATCACCTTCAATTTGAATGACAATATTAAATAGTCTGTCAGGTGGTGCCACTCGGGTGTCTGCTGTCTCGACAGTAACGAATGTTTCAGTTGCTGTCGCCTCCACATGAGGACGTAGTGCCTCTCGCACTATGGTAGCTTCCGCGGCGCTGTCTAGGAGCGTCACTGCCCACGTCCAATTCAGGAGTCTCGTTCTCACCGTCTGTGGCATATTTTGCTGTTACAGCGGCAACTTTTTTCTTCTGAAATTGTGGGCGAGGACGTTGAAATTCTTCTGATTTCCCTCTGACCTGTTGTCGAGGTTGGTCTCGCCCCTGTGGAGCCTCTCGGCCCCTTCCTCTATCCTGGCGATCTCCTCCACCAGCCTGCGAAGGCATCGGTTCCTGTAAAGAACGAGGAGAACGCGAATCAGGGACGTGAAATCTCTCTGGAGACTTAATTCTCGCCCTATCACGCAAATCATATGTGCGTTCAGAAGAAACAGAAACCGGGGATGCGCCTCGCGACCCCGACTTCGTCTGTTGCTTACCTTGTTTTTTCACCCTCCAGCTCTTTTTACGGTTTGTCATCTTTCTCAGACTGAGTTTTCGGTTGTTGTTGCGACTGAGTGTGCGTTTTAGCAAAAGGCTTAACTCCCAGGCTATTTCGGCCAATTGTTTTGTAAGCCTGGGCAATAGTTTTTGGTAACTCGCGCGGCCTGTCCAATTCTGGGACCAAAGCATTAGCTACTTGAAAGTTAACTGCATCGCCCTGGACATTCGCAAGGATCAACTGAGCTACTACGTCGAACACTCCCACCAGTCTCATCCCTAATTCCACAGCCGCTTCAGGGCCATGTTCATCCTGTACTCGTTTAATAACAGCGGGGAGAACCGTCATGGAACGAGTCCCGAAACACTTCGCATATACTGCAGCGAATACCCTACCCCAGTTGTTGCATGCAGTCAACTCGGGTACTAAGTCTTTTGGCAAACTAATCGTCAAAATCCTGTGTTTATCCACAGGAGTAGTATTTGGAAAAACTGCCTCCAGCTGGTCAAATTTCTCTGCAAGCCAATAAGGTAAATCGTCCTTATTTGGTGGGCGCTTGCCCATCACCGAATTAACCATGACAGGACTTATAGTAACACCGCCTGCTCCAGCTGGATGGGCTGCAACTCCAGGCGGGGCTGCCTGGATGTTGCCTGTAACATATTGTACTAAAGCTCTGTGCACTCGTATTAAAGACGAATGCATATGACGCAGTTCAGCGACTGCCACTGTCATATAACGCGGATGTGGAGTATACCCGGCCAAGACAGGCCAAGTGGCCCCATCAATTGATAAGGGGCCTAAACGAACCGCGGTAACCGGTTGGGGTAGGACGCCATCAAACCAAACACGGTGTTGCCACGCCGTGAGTGGTACTTCAAGATTCCTATACGGTCTATAGTTATTAGGAACAACGGTGGCTTCATATTCATGGAACAAATTATCAGCCCCATCGACCGCAGGAAAAGTGACCCAAGAGTAAAACACCTCAAAGTGGTAAGCTGGATCTGCTTGTACCACAAAGATCAGATCGACACCCGCGTCTGGCACACCATACACTGTTAAGTGAGCTTGGAGCGCAGCGCGGCTATGTGCCGCAATTTGTACAGCCATTATAAGGCTAAAAGTTTTCGACAATCGAATATGTGAGGCAGCACAATAGAGGGTATGTTTTAAGAAACCTTTTACGAACTTCAAGCTTGAAAGCACCTATAAAAACGTCAATATAGGAGGTATCACCGTCACACACGCTTCCGGAAGCGTTTGTGAAGGGAGTTGTGGACAAGCACAAGTACTACTCAAGCGTCTCGCAGATAAGCAGCCCCCTCGTTGGTTGCGCCATGTTGTAGGGATTCTGTACATTAACAGAGCTATGCACAGGATAATAGGACCTCGGAATATAGTGGTGAGCCTACCATACACCTTAGCACCTAACACCCCAATCCGACTAGCTTTAGCGTCTCCTTAGCAACAATGCTGCTAATTATTAGACAACCCAGAACACGGTATCTCTCTCTCAGGACTCGCAGAAGCAAGAACACCCTTTCATTACTCACTCATACCTGTCCACAACGTGCGTAATAAGAGACACTGTATAGTTTAAAATGTTTATTTTAACTAACGTGCTCTAAGGTACAGTACACGTGTCAGTACTATCAGCATAATGCATAAGAATAAAACAATAAGCATAGTTACAATTCCATAGAATATAAACGGGGAAAGCATTTCATAAAGCTGTCAATATATGGCTAAATGAGTACACCACCCTCTCCGTGCTAGTATCTAGTTTATTATAAAAACAGAAGACCTCTGGGCTTTGGCTGGCAGACCCCCATACCTCAATAGCCAGATGCAATGGTTTACATCATCAGACAAGCACAGCTCTTCTCTCTGGAAAGGTCTTTCTCCAAAGTGTCTCCAACAGTGAAAATCACAATATTAAAGGCACCCGAAGTCCTTCAGTGCAGTGGCATTCAGTGTTATGTCTAATTACGAGGGTCTGACCAGATCAGCAAGAACAAGGCACATTGTTTTCCGACCTTGTACACAATGTTCAGACCCAACCCAAAAGCAACAAGGAAGAATGTGAAAGGCAGATAGTCGCAGAGGCTGGGGGGCACAAAGTAACGTGCGCAAAGAGGCATCATGGCAGCCAGGCCTAAGCTAACTTAGCAATGCAAATCACACGAGTCCACAAACCACACGACACCACGTCACTCTTGCATCTTATCTAGGAGCCTACCGGACGCCCCAGTCCGTGCAGAGGAACATGATTTTCTGGCATTCTCCTCCACAGTCAAAGAACAGAAATACTACATGGACCGTACCCATCTCAACCGCAGGTTTTACTCTTGCTTGTTGACATAAGCGGATAAAATGGTTGAATGGCCCTTGGCGGAGGGAAGAAAGCGCAGCGCAGGAAACAAGCAAACTGACAACATGTCAAGCAGACATGTCATCCCTTCCTGGTTAGAGCTTTGGAATGTAAGGCAATGGGGATGGAGTCCACTGTCGCACTCAAGGCCACATGTATTGGGTCCGTCACATTGCACTTGTAAGTCAAAGCAGCGATATTCTACCTAGGGCTCTTTACTCCCATTTTTAGGTCTCGCCTGAGCCAGTGCTTGCGCTGCTCTCGGCGAGAGATTTAGTAAATGAGTTTTGAAAGTGCTAACCCAGTGGCTTTTGCTGGCCTCCAGCTTGCGTTCACGATGGCGTGCACGCGCACAGCTGCCATCCATTCCTCGCATCGCTGAGGCGCCATCTGACTTTCCTCCCCCTCCCTCACCCGCTCCTCCCCCTCCCTCACCAGAGAGCGCGTCTCGCGGCCGCGCATCTTTTTTTTAACTTTTAGCGCGAGGCGCGCGCGCGCTTCTCGGTCTCCCTTGTTGTTTCTTCTTTTGTACCAACCAATTTCTGTTAGTGGCTTTCCTCCCCCTCCCTCACCCGCTCCTCCCCCCTCCCTCACCAGAGAGCGCGTCTTGCGGCCGCGCGTCTTTTTTTTTACTTTTAGCGCGAGGCGCGCGCGCTTCTCGGTCTCCCTTGTTGTTTCTTCTTTTGTACCAACCAATTTCTGTTAGTGCCCATATATAATCCAAATCTAACATTATCAATTAAAAAGCTGCACCTTCAGTCACTGAAAACCAAGTCGGATTGTCAGATCACACCAACTAAAAAGTACATTCGCCCTGGATTACCAAAAGTTAAGAAAGTCACTTCTTTCAATCATGCCACAACTAACCGCTTATTATGGCCGAGCAATTTCCCTACGCGACTAATAAAGGAATTAAGTAACCCTTTATCCCACGAGCAAGGCGGCAACTGAACACTTCCTGTGGGTTGGGGCTTTAATCATACCATATTGCACCTTGATTCTCCCTCCTAGCAGGCCACCGCTCCACCCACAGAACAATGTACTGCTTCCGGGCGCTTTCAAGCGAGCAAGCAGCGCATATGTGCATTTTCTACAGTCAATATATATCAACTGGCTACCGGGTCTAAGTAACAATTGACTGATACTTAATTGGTCAATATAAATTCTGCTGCGGCATCTTATTTGAAGAATGCTTCGTCGGAACCTAGCTACCGCGTTACCACAAATTATTAGACCAGTGCACTAAAACGTATTGAGCATTTAACATCAATAAGAAAAAAAATCATTATTAAGGTGCCCCCTACAGTACTAAATCGAAAATTACTTGTTGTCACTCTTACCCTATAATAGGAGCAAGGTGATGTTTTGGTTTTATTCAATTTTAGACCTTTTGATTGTTTGAAACATACAAAGAATCATTCCATGGGTTTGCTTAATAGGATTTTTTTCAATTCAACGTGACATTTGAAGCGTCACTGGTCATTGCTGAACGTTCTTAAATAACATTTGATCCGGATTAATCATTATTTTCACTGTCCAACAGGTCAATTTGAGATTTTTTTGTACAGTGCAGTACTCTAGAATTTGACACTTTTTTCTCTAGAGCGCAGCGCTCTGCCCACGTGCCCTCTTAAGAGACTAGCTTTTTGGGGGTGGATGGTGGGGCGGGATGATCAACATCTGTCCTGCAATTAAAACGCATGTATTTTGCAGTGGCTCCGTCATCACGCGCGCCAGACCTCCAGGGCACGCTGCTTCCCAGCCTGACGTATGTTGACATTTCGAAAGTGGCCGAGGTCGCGCTGACTCCCAGGGCTTAGTTTATGGCCGCCCCGCCCTGAGGTAATACTTGCTGTGCTCTCGTCTGAGCCATAAAAGCCGCCTAGCACAGTAGGGTTGTGCCAGGGGACACATTTGTTTACTTTGCGAGTGCATTTAATGTGGAGAATGCTCACTTAACTGGAATCGGCATGGGAATAGAGAACGCGCATTAGTAAGGTCAGCGGCTTGTCTTAATGCACTGTGTAAAACACACATTAAAGAACACACGTAATCGCCTGTTCCGGGGAAGGGCGTGATTGTGGGTTTACCATGACGGTTATGAAGAGACAGCTTTCTATATACATGCACAACAATGCTGAATAAAGCAAAGCACCGGCCACATGTACCCCGCCGAGCAACCACGCGACAAGTATGTGCAGAGAAATGAGAATGTGCACAGCTGTACATTTATGCGTCATCATGCGGCACTGAACGCTCACTTTAAATGTTGCCTTTCTCTCTAGCTTGTAAACACATCACATGGCGCCTTCACAATTAGCCAAATAATATTTGCCATACGTTTGTGTAGATTTTTCTATACCATGATGCTATTCCGGATGCTGCCCGAAATTCCTTTTCATAGGAAAACGTAACAAGCATTGGCATAGCCAATAGGTCTCGCCTTTGGGACCTTATAAGTGTTTAGCCATGCAACAGTTGATGTTGTTGCACCAAGGATATTGTGCTGCATAACTAAATACTTATAAGGTCCCAAAAGCGAGACCTATTGGCTATGCCAATGCTTGTTGTATATCCTTTCCATCTGCATTGGCCCTGCAATACTAATTTAACACACGGCTGTCCAAGTACCGAACTGTAATACTAATATAACACGGCTGCTCAAGTACTGTACTACTAACGTGACACACGGCTGCTCAGGTACCGTACTGTAATACTAACGTGACACACGGCTGCTCAAGTACCATACTGCAATACTAACGTAACACACGGCTGCTAAGGTACCGTACTGTAATACTAACGTAACACACGGCTGCTCAAGTACTGTACTGTAATACTAATGTGACACACGGCTGCTCAAGTACCGTACTGTAATACTAATGTGACACACGGCTGCTCAAGTACCGTACTGTAATACTAATGTAACACACAGCTGCTCAAGTACCGTACTGTAATACTAATGTGACACACGGCTGCTCAAGTACCGTACTGTAATACTAATGTGACACACGGCTGCTCAAGTACCGTACTGTAATACTAATGTAACACACAGCTGCTCAAGTACCGTACTGTAATACTAATGTGACACACGGCTGCTCAAGTACCGTACTGTAATACTTATGTGACACACGGCTGCTCAAGTACCGTACTGTAATACTAATGTAACACACGGCTGCTCAAGTACCGTACTGTAATACTAATGTGACACACGGCTGCTCAAGTACCGTACTGTAATACTAATGTGACACACGGCTGCTCAAGTACCGTACTGTAATACTAATGTGACACACGGCTGCTCAAGTACCGTACTGTAATACTAATGTGACACACGGCTGCTCAAGTACCGTACTGTAATACTAATGTGACACACGGCTGCTCAAGTACCGTACTGTAATACTAATGTGACACACGGCTGCTCAAGTACTGTACTGTAATACTAATGTAACACAACGCTGCTCAAGTACCATACTGTAATACTAATGTGACACACGGCTGCTCAAGTACCGTACAGTAATACTAATGTGACACTGACTGCTCAAGTACCGTACTGTAATACTAATGTAACACACGGCTGCTAAAGTACCGTACTGTAATACTAATGTAACACATGGCTGCTAAAGTACCGTACTGTAATACTAATGTAACACACGGCTGCTCAAGTACCATACTGTAATACTAATGTGACACACGGCTGCTAAAGTACCGTACTGTAATACTAATGTAACACACGGCTGCTCAAGTACCATACTGTAATACTAATGTAAAACACACCTATTCAAGTCAAATACTGTTAAACTAATGTAACAGACAGCTGTTTCTTATTTTGTTTTGTAGCATATGAAGAACAGCAAGGCCACAAATAAGTATGAAGGATGGCCCGAGGCACTGGAGCTGGAGGGTTGTGTGCCAGCGAGGACCAACGAGACTCTGTGAACACCTACCCCTGAACTGTGTACTTATGAAAAGCAAAACTACTCATGGACTACGTGCCACCCCAGGATCCCAAGAGCTGTATGCCTGTGATGACCAAAAAGACTCTGTGAACACCTGCTCCGGAGCGGAGGACTTGTGGTGACCAACAACCCTCTGTGAAAACCTTCTCTGGAGCTGTGTGGTTATCTAGACTCTTTGAACACTTACTACGGAGCTGTATGCTTATCTAGACTCTGTGAACACTTACTATGGAGCTGTGTGCTTATCTGGACTGTGTGAGCACTTACTACGGAGCTGTGTGCATATCTAGACTCTGTGAGCACTTACTACGGAGCTGTGTGCTTGTGACGACCAACATCCCTCTGTGCGCACATTCTCTGGAGCTGACAAACAAGACTCTGTCTACACAGACTTTAGAGCTGTCTGCTTGTGATGATCAAGAAGTCTCTGTGAATAACCTCTCCTTAGCTGGGTGCCTGTGATGATCAACAAAACCAAGTGAAAACCTCTCCGAGCGGAGTGCTTGTGATGACCAATAACACTCTGAACACCTGCCCTGCAGCTCTGTGCTTGTGATGACCAACTAGACTCTGTCTACACCGACTCTAGAGTGGTCTGCTTGTGATGATCGACCAAAGTCTGTGAACACCCGCTCTGGAGCTGTGTATTTGCGATGAGCAAGAAGAATCTATGGATACTCTCCTTCCACTATAGCTGTGTACCTGTGACAACCAAAGACACTTGATGAACACCCACTCTGGAGCTGTCTGCAATGGCTGACTTACACGACTCATTGAACGCTCCACCTCCCAAAAAACTGTATACCTGCTCTAGTTTAGACTCTGTGAACAGTGCTCAAGAGCTTTGTTTCTGTGAGGAACTTTATGCTGCTCCAGCCAGACCTGTTAACATATCCTTGCAGAGCTCCAGTGTTCAGTTATCAGACCCTGGCAACCTGGCTCCCCAGGTCTTGGGTGTACCTGCCTCTGGGGTACATGTATCCTTCAACCGGGGATGATGTCTGATGATGAGAGCTCCCCTTTCCTATCCCTGTCTCCATCCCCCACCAGCAGGGTCTCCCAAGAGGCCTGTAAGATCAGGTACCCAAAATCCTCTTTCTCTGGAGCCACTGTGCCCAGGCCCTAGGATTGCCCCCGCCATGGATTCTGTCCTCTAGTGTTTCACTCTAGGCTCCTCTCCCTCTGTGACCCAAGTGTCCCAGTTCTGAGCTCTCTGTCAAGGGTATTCAAGTGCTACACCATGGGTTTATCTCATCTGTGGGTTCCAGTTTCAAGTGCTTGGGTACCTTTGCTTAGGAGCCTGAGATCCCAGGTCCCATTCCTTAAGCTTTTCTTCCTTCACCATATCTACTTGCCCTTTTTCTCCTTCCTGTGGATCTCCAATGAGTCAGACTCCTGACTCTTCTCCCACTGATTCCCAAGTCCCTGCCTCAATGCTCCTTTCTATATCCCTGGGCCTCTGCTTACTTATCCACTGATCCCTGAGCCACGCACCCTCCTTACCTACGCTCTTCCAGCTCTGGGACCTGTTGACCTGTCGCCTGCTACTTGGCACGCTAATCCCAACTGCTCTTCCCTCTGGGTCCTTTTAATCCGGTTCCCTTGCAGATCAACTTTTAACCCACACCCAAGCTCAGGGGGTCTCACCTGATAGAGGCTTTTAACTCCCACCCAAGCTCAGGGGGTCTTACCTGATCGAGGCTTCTAACTCCCACCCAAGCTCAGGGGGTCTCACGTGATAGATGAAGATTTTGACTTCACACCGTTTTTTCCCTCTGGCTGGATGAGGCTTTGCGCAGCCATGCTGATGACCTATGTAAAGTGAAGGTGTCACTGGCAGGATATTCTGGACCTGGGTTCCCAGGCTGTATGATGTGGAACATGGTTGTATGACGCTAACATACCTCCTTACAGGGTCTATAGACTGGAAGTGTCACTAGTAGGACAGGCTGGATCTGGGCTCTCAGGCGGTATGATGCAGAACCTGGCCCTGGCCGTATGAAGCTCACATACCGCCTTACAGGGTCAGTATGGTGGAAGTGGTATTGGTTGGATGGGCTGGACTGGAGCTCTCAGGCTGTATGATGTGGAAGCTCGCATACCATCTTACAGGCTCTGTACGGTGGAAGTGGTAGGACAGTCTGGACCTGAGCTTTCAGACTCTTTGATGTGGAAGCTCGCATACTGCCTTACAGGCTCTGTACGGTGGAAGTGGTAGGACAGTCTGGACCTGAGCTTTCAGACTCTATGATGTGGAAGCTCGCATAGCGCCTTACAGGCTCTGTTCGGTGGAAGTGGTATTGGTTGAATGGGCTGGACCGGAGCTCTCAGGCTGTATGATGTGGAAGCTCGCATACCATCTTACAGGCTCTGTACGGTGGAAGTGGTAGGACAGTCTGGACCTGAGCTTTCAGACTCTATGATGTGGAAGCTCGCATAGCGCCTTACAGGCTCTGTTCGGTGGAAGTGGTATTGGTTGGATGGGCTGGACCGGAGCTCTCAGGCTGTATGATGTGGAAGCTCGCATACCATCTTACAGGCTCTGTACGATGGAAGTGGTAGGACAGTCTGGACCTGAGCTTTCAGACTCTTTGATGTGGAAGCTCGCATACTGCCTTACAGGCTCTGTACGGTGGAAGTGGTAGGACAGTCTGGACCTGAGCTTTCAGACTCTATGATGTGGAAGCTCGCATACTGCCTTACAGGCTCTGTACGGTGGAAGTGGTAGGACAGTCTGGACCTGAGCTTTCAGACTCTATGATGTGGAAGCTCGCATACCGCCTTGGTATTGGTTGGATGGACTGGACCGGAGCTCTCAGGCTGTATGGTGTGGAAGCTGACCGTACGAAGCTCACATACCGCCTTACAGGGTCTGTACGGTCGAAGTGGTAGGACAGTCTGGACCGGAGCTCTCAGGCTGTATGATGTGGAAGTTCGCATACCTCCTTACAGGCTCTGTACGGTGGAAGTGGTATTGGTTGGTTGGATGGACTGGACCGGAGCTCTCAGGCTGTATAGTACGGAACCTGACAGTACGAAGTTCACGTACCGCCTTACAGGCTCTGTACGGTGACCGTGGTATTGGTAGGGCAGGCTGGTACTGGCCCCTCTTGAATGGTGGTTGACGTAGAAGCAGCCTCTGGTATGACAGGTTGGAGCTAGCCCCTCTCACAGGCTGTGTCGGGTAGAAGCCACCGCTGACTGGATGGGGTTGCGCCTGTTTTGTTTAAGGGTTGTATATGGTATTCTTGGCAGGACCAAAGATTGGCCAGGGCTCTCTCATAGGGTTGTATTAGGTTTTTGCGTACTCTTGCAGTACACTCTGGATATGGGCTCGTCCGTGGCCTTTGTAAGGGGGAAGCAGCGATTGTCATTCCGAGGTTGGGACTGAACCTTCTCACGGGCTGTGTGTGGTTTACGGTACTCCCTGCAGGCTGACCTGAACCTGGCTCTAACTAGCGGTGTAAGGTGCAGGTGGTCCATGCAGGACCCGGATGGGCCTGGCCCTTTTTATGGGCGGTCTATGATGGAGCTCCTCTCTCAGGGCTGAGCTTAGCCCCTCTGTGGCCGAAGGTGAAAGTGTTTCTTCCAAGACGGTTGGACCAGACCCTTTTTATAATCTGTGCATGGTGGGATTAACCCGCCAAGGTTGGCCTGAGGCCTGTCACAAGCTGTGGAATGTTTAGGTAGCCCCTCATGGTCTGGGTACAAGGCCGCCTGCCCCCTCTCACTGACTCAGTAATGTGAAGGCGCCCTTTCTGGGTGTGACCAAAGCGCTGTCATAGGGTGTGATGTGAAAGTGGCCCGATCTGTACCGTCTCATGCGTCCTGTGTGGTGAAAGCACCTCTGGCAGGGTCTTTCTCACAGGCTGTAACGCAGAAGTGTCCTGAGGGTTACAGGTGGAAGCTACCTCGGCAGCATGAGACTGGATCGCTTTCTTCTCCTGGGATATGAAAAATAAAGGTTGACACTGACGCCGCCCCCTTCAACATGTGTGCGAAGTGGAAGGGGTCCCTGGCAGGACAAGGCACCATAGAGCACCTGTGGGATAGTCTGCCAGACATTGCATTTAAATATTGTGCTATTGCTAAAATATCGCCTGCAAAAATGTTGTGAAGCTAGGTATATGTTTGGAAGTATAGCTTTATATACTCCACATATACGCCCCTGGATGAGATCCATACATCGTCAAGGGATGTCGATATGGAGTCCTGGAGAATGCAGTCGATATTTTGGCGACATTGTTGTCGCCCAATCTGTTTCTTCACAGTATTCTGACATGAACTCCCCTGGCAGGCTGTTAGGTGGAAGCTGCCCCTACTGGAGGAGGCTGGAGCTGCAGAAAGTGCACACTGCCCTAGACTCTTTACCTTTCTGGTCCCAGCAGCGATAAGTGATGCGGGCCTTCCTGTGCAGGTTTATTAAAGCTGTGTGCACATCTGTTGTGGCTGCTCATTCGCTCTCGAGGCCAGAGGTCCTGGTGGTTGAGTGAATACTCTTACTTCAGCTGAATACTAGGACTGATGTTCGACCACTGGCAGCAAACTTGTTTTTGTAGAGTTTTGGGGGTGGGGGGAGGTGTATGCTTAATTAGAATCCACAGTGTCAGACCTGAAAGCCATAGCTCCCTCCGCATACTGTGTGCAGTTTCTGTTGAGTCCTTTCGCCTACCTGTGCTTGTCTACGTTGAGCTCTGTTGCAAACATCTTGTGTCTGCACGTCGGTCCTTCCACCTCCCCATGCCTCTGTTTAACCCGACTCTTCCCCTGTCTCTCTGTGTTTCCTTGCGCAACTTCCTTCACCTCTCAGTGCCTCTACTGTGCTGCTTATCTTCGTTGGGGCTTCTCCACTTATGTGAGAGATCCCTGAACATTTGAAGTGGAATTCTTTTTTTCTAAAGAGAGCATTCTTTTTAAATTAAATACAAGTAAACTACAGTGTTGACACTATAATATCTTCAGCTGTGAATATTCGATTGTTTTCCTGAAAAAATAAACGAGCACTGTTGATAGGAAATACTTTTAAAACTATTTTTTATATGATCTCTTTAAGACTCCAGTGAGTTACTCTGCCCAGAACGGACATCACTCTTGGTTGAGGTTCTTCATTTTTTTTTTAAACCAGGATCCCTGAACAACTACACTTCGGGCTTATTTTAAATTCTGACAATCGTTTTTGAAGCAGCGTTTTGCTGTCTCTTTGTGTAAGTGTTTTTTCTTAAGTTCCAAACACACTTGGGGTTTTGTTTTTTCACAAATAGCCCAGTCAGCTGTTTTGTCTGAGACCGCAATGGCTCACGGTTCATTCTGTAGTGATACTAGCTGTGATGTGGTGAATAGAAGGTGTGTGTGGTTTGATTTGTATTCTCATATCAGTGATGGCTGTGGCCTCCGTCAGGAAAGGTAATCTTGGAGGTTGAAGGACAGATGAGGCTCGTACACAAGGACTAATGTGGATCTCATGGGTTAAAGGGAAGCATCGATGGTAGTTCCAACCCTACAAAGCACCAATGTAGGAGACAGCTTCATCTTTGATGGAAATTGATGTGAAACCCCCTTGGGTCTCGCGAAAAGCACCATCCGGCAGAAATTGGCACTCCTTTCCTAGGAGCAGCAGTTGGTCTTGCAGGTGCGTGGACCTGTTCTGGCTCTGTCTCTGCAGGGTAGTCCTAGGCGGCTTCTCCTGCAGCTGGCCTTCCCTTTGGGATTGTGGACTCCATGTTGGGCAGATAGTTTGTCCAATCATTTTGCAGAAACACCTGGACCAGTACTGGCTGTCCCTATCCCGTTCACCTCCCCCCCCCACCCCCCCCTGTGCCCCATGCTGTACTTTCTGAGATTCCGTCCTGCATGCTCTACGTTGAAAGTTGAGGGCCATTGAACCTCTGTTGCGCCTTTACCTCAAGTCCCAGTGTTGATCGCGCCTCTACCAGTGAAGCACCTGAGGCCAGAAGATCCGAGGATGGCCCCAGCACCCCTGACACAACAAACACCTCAGACCCAGGTTATGGTGTTTGTCCCAACCTAGGTCCCAGTCACACCTTCTGACCCTTCATGGACCGGCAGCTCTTTCATTGATAAGACTCATTAGCCCCCTGTCCAAAAGTGTGAATGCCCGAAAGACCCAGAGACTGGTACAGGCTATCACAAGAACCTAGATCCAGCCAGATGCTACCGCACTGTCATTGCCACAGACTTTGGAGGAGCTGTCCAGTGTGACTCTTGCATCCCTACTGGAAAATCAGAAAATATACTCTGCCGGACACATCCGCTCCACTGGCAATATCCACCCCAACCACACAACCCCACAGTCTCACCTAGGCTGAGGCCATTTAAAAATCTCTTTCTGAGTCATTTCATGGTCATTGTATAAGTACCAGACCCCTAACTACCGACCAGACTTTGTGTCTGTGAAGCCCCAGCATAGTCTGTAGTGGCGATGACTTCGCCAAAAGGTAGAGTTTTGGCCTCTCAGAGGAGAAGTGTCTGGTGAGAAATGAAATGATGATGTGCCAGTTTCATACTCTATCCCTATGCTAGCTCACCATCGTCATGGTCAGCTATGGTCTCCAGCACTGAAACTAATTTGTCGGCTCTTCCTTCTTACTGTCTTGCTTTGCCCATGAAGAGTAATAGTTCATGCTCAATTTGAGCACAGAGGCAACGGAACAGAAGCTGCTGAAGTCCAGAAGCCGCATTGATGAGGCCTCCAGGACCAAGAACTCCAGTCTGGCTCTGCATCGGTCTATCTCATTCTCAGGATGCAGGCAGGCGAAGAAGAGATGCTTCAGAGAGAAGAGCCCCCTTTCCCAGCCAACACCAAGAAATCCCAGTGGCTTCTCTGTGGAATTTTTGGATGTTGTGGTGGCTATTGAATTCCTGCTTTTGCTTTCTGCTTTCACAACGTATCTGCGGAGACCACGAGTACCGACGTCATCGCGATCTCTGTCCTCACCGCGAAAACGGAAAATAGGTTTCAGCGATGGTTGGTCTAGAAATACACTACAAAAACATGAGTTTGAAGTGTATAGTAATAAGCCTCTAGTGTGTAAAATACTGTAATATGTGTGCATAAATATGCTTTTTACTCTGTGGAAAAGGCGTGGTTAACGGCGTTGTCGTAACTCCCCGAATAACTGCGAAAAAGGAAAATAGATCTCAAAGATGGATTTTAAAGAAACTTATTACAAAAACATGAGTTTAAACATGTTTTTAAAGAAGCATGTATATAGTAATATGTGTAGCGCAATATTTTTGGATGTATTGGTGGCCGTTGAATGTCTGTTTTTGTTTTGCAATTTCGTGATGTCTACACGATGATCGCAATGTCGTCGCGACTTTCAAAAATTCTAAGAAAAAAAATATTTAACAAGAAAATGTACAACATTTTGGGCTCTTGGGAATGAAGTGTATTTTCCAGTATGTGAAATACATTTGCTGATCACAGATTCTCCACAGTAAATGCGACACTGTTGTGCCAACTCCAAAAAATTCTTAAAAATGAAACCAGTTATTAATGTACCTTCTGATAAACACATAGCAAATCAAAAAATGATTGGTATAGGACATAAATATAATATACAATATCCACTTATAGAAAGAAAATATGAAAATCTTAGAGGCTCACTTAAAAAAAAAAAAATTGTTACAATTAAGAAATCGAATTAAAAAAAAACCTTAGTAATTCACTGAAAAAAACCAAAGGTTACAGGGACATTATAGTTAGGCTCAGGTTTCACTCTTACAAAACCAGTGAAATTCAGCAGCTATAGTTAGCTGAGCTAACTATAACTCGTGCCCCCGCAATGCACTGCTTATGACCTCACATATTACATCACTCATGACATGGTCAGTGACATCACTCATGACATAATCCACATAATCTCTGACGCACCCACTCACACCCCAATATAACCTTTCATACACCCACTCCAACACTACCATTCTTAAAACCATTGAGACACACATACCAGTACTTACACACCCACTCACTGATTCATAGGTCTACACACATATCCACTCAGTTACTCATACATCCACTCATACACCTACTCACTCACTAATACAGCCACTGATATATCCACTCATACACACATACAGCCACTCAAACACTGTCAGTCACCCACAGAACTACTCACACACCTACTCACTCGCCCACAGAGTTAGTCACACAGCCACCTACTCACCTATACAGTTATACACACCCCCACTCACTTATTCATACAGATTCTAATACAGACTCACTCATACTATCGCTGACACAAGTACACACTCACCCATACAGCCACTCTCACAATCACTCACTCACACATAGTCACTCATATACCCCAACACTCACCTATACTGTCTTTCACATATGCAGTTACTCACCCATATACCACTGACACATCCATTCACTCACTGACAGTCATACACACACTCAGTCACCCATGCAGCCCCTCACAGACACACTCACTAACCCATACAGCCACTGACTCACCCACTCACTCATCCATGCGGGCAGTCACACACCCCCTCACCCACCCACACAGACACTCATACATCCATACAGGTATTCAGACAACCAATAAGTCACCCATACAGCCACACATGTACCCCCACTCACACACCCATTCAGCAACTTACACACCAACTAACATACTTATACAGACATTCACATAACCAGTCACTCACCTATACATTCACTGAGACACCTAATCACTTACTTATACAGTCAGTCACGCACCCACTGAATCATCCATACAGGCTCTCATACACTCACTAATTCATCAATACACCTTGGTATATATATTTGACATTCATAAACCGTGGAAGCAGCCGAACGACATTGAATGCCCTTTTGAAATGCATTGTAATACAGATGGGAGCTAATTTGCATTCACACTACCAAAGATGGTGCCAAAAGTAGCGTCATAAAACTTCAACAGATAGTATGATGACCCAAACTACAAAAGCTACAAAAGAGGGACCAACACCCCCATATTATGCAAAGTGTGATGGCTTTATGTAGACCCTCGTTGGCTCATAAAAATGGTTGAACTTGATCAAGGACATGTTGACACCAAACCGGAAGTCATGTCACGATGTAGCCAGACCTCTTTGCTCGTTATCATTCAGGCATGTGCTTTGATGAGTTCAACAGAAACTGTTTAATGTAAACAGTGGAGCTGCTACAAGTGCTTACAGACAACAAAAAACTAGAGAAACGGATGTGTAACTTTGCAACGTTCATGGAACTGTATTTAGCAAGCAATCTTTTTTAATAAACATACAATTGAACATTAAAAAGTTGTTTAGGAGAATTTGCACAAACGTGTAATTCTCTTCTTTAAAAAAGAAACAAGTATTAAAGATAGTATACAGTTTTATCGTTTAGGTCGCTATAAGCAGGCCAAGCTGACACCCAAGAGCAGTATCTGTTCGGAGGCTACTCATGCTGAAGTCAATAGTGTCTAACAGGATTGTAGACTCCAAGCGAGTTCATCCTCCTCAGGTTATTGGGAGGTGGGTGGGATGGTTATGAAGATTCCCATGATGGAAGAGCTAAAATTACAAGGAAATGACTTTTTTTTTTTATTTCTACTAGAGGATTGTTATTGACATTGCTATTCAAGGAATAGATTAGCAAGCTCTTCCCAACCATAGGTGAAGGGAATTCAACCATAAAATTTGGGGAGAAAAAAGAGAATTGTCAATTACATAAAGCGGTATTGTCCTGGAGTGAGTTGAGGCAGTAATTCATTGCCATATAGCACTACAAGAAGAGACAAGGGAATAAGCCTTCTCTGACTCCCCTTCCAATACTACAAACTCACTCAAGAGAAGGACTACAAAAAACAAAACCAACGGCACCTAGAGAAGGTAAATCCGCTGTGAGTCCCTACAATGGGATGACTCAAAATGTTAAATGTAAGAGGCAAAGCGAAAAAGGGAAAGACAGCTTTTCTTAATACTGCCCTCACACACGTTGCAGTGTCATGCTTCATCATAGGGCCGCATCAAACGTCCAGGTGCAGACCAACACCTTGGATGGAGCGCAATATTTTTATGAGGAAGAGTCGTGAGGGAAGTTAGTGAGAGAAAAGAAAGAAAAGAAAACTAAGGAAAAAGTATTCCCTTGAGAAGGGATCAGAAGGTGCAGATATATATAATTAAAACTATCTAAGGGGATAACCACAATTTACCTTTATTATTGTGTCCCCTTGATAGGATTAAAAAATCAAAATTGGGATACTTGGGGGAGAAGAATGCCCCTATATCCCCGCTGCAGGAACCAACATGTTTCGGCCAATGCTCCGTGCCCATCCGGGTCACAATGGCCTTCGTCAGGGTATGGATCCCTTATCTTACAGGTCTTCACCCCCCACTCGGGTGTTTACATCAATTGAAAGACTGGAGGTTCTCCAATTACACACTCGCCAGTAATTACCGAGAGGTGTCCATATTCTGTAAGAGAACCCAAAGAAAACGTGATTCTAGTGTCAAAAAATCAATATAGATTCTCCTCCTAGTACCCTATTCTTTATTGCCTCTATGTCGTTACAAATCACTATCATGTAGTGTCTTTGTTATTTCAGCAGCTAATTTGTACATTAAAAACAAAGTGAACACCATGTGGTGCAACGCACCATACATTCACACAACCGTGGGGTTAAAAACTAGGACCCTCTCGTAGTCCCTGTAGTGCTCATACAAGTGTCCATGTGGTGTGCTTATATATCAGAACAGACACCCAACAATGTTCATATGCCCCAATGAGTGCACCTATAATCCTATAGTGCACTGGTCCTACTTACACGACTTCCAAAGTACTTCTCTGACCCCGGGACCTTCGTGGGAACGTGGTCTTGTAGTCACACTCTGTTTAAAAGGATTAGTAGATAAAAACAATTTGTATTTATTTCAATTGGTCAAGAGGTCTACCTGCAAAGTGAAGTATATGCAGAGTAAAAACCACCCCAACACGCGTGCCTTCGGCTGAGCTATATCCGAGGCTCGCTGTGAGCATATGCAAGTAATCACCGGCACAAAACATCTCAGTTTATAACGGGTGATGATCCTCCCGTCATTACGAATATTTGAAAACGACCCAATGCCAATAGCCGGCACCCGTAATAGTAACGTGATATCTACCCCCACTGAATCCCACTTACTACTACAAAGCCCCACCAGTATCCGTTTCCGCACGTCAGTCCACCGAAGATGTCGACATGCCGCGGAGCCCGTATTTCAAGCCCGCTCCAGGTAAATCACGTAAGCATCACGCCCCACGTTCATTGTGTATGCAAATATGCGTACGGAAGCATGGGTCCGGAAGAAAGTGACTAGAAAGCTGACCTCCTCCCTTCTTCAGGCATTAGTAACGGCTGTAGGAAGGTGGAATCTGACTATATTGTTGCCCCCACTTTTTTTCTGGTGTTTTGCTGGTTTATGACTTAGTTGGACTGGGATCCTGCTATTCAGGGCCCCAGTCTATCTGCTTTCTCTGTAAAAGGTTTCCATGTGCCTTAGGCACATCTCTGATTGGAATCTGAGTGCCCTTATAAGTCCCTAGTATATGGTATACTATGTACCCAGGGCATAGGTACCTCAGAGGCCTACCAGGGGCTGCAGCATGTATTGTGCCACCCCTGGAAGGCCATCCAAACTGACACCACAGGTCTGCTACTGCAGCCTGGGTAAGGTGGTGCATGCACCCCTTACTGTGACATAGGCTACCTATATCACTATATACATACACACATATAAACCTATAAGTCACTCCTATGGCAGGCCTTATCAATCCTGAAGGCAGAGTGCGTGGTTCCTATGTGAGAGGGTGCCCCTGCATGAGCAGGGCCCCTCTGCAGCGTTCAGAGACCCTTCTCTGATGCTGTTTGTAGTGCAGCCTGACCATATACTCTTAAGCGCATTATAACCTCTCGTTAAATGCTAACTTTAGAATGGCTGCACCGAAACATGTCGTGTTTGGTGTCAAACATCTTGGAATACTACCCCCCCGCCAATTCTGGCGGCGGGGGTAGCATTCCACCCTTCTAGAGGGAGAGACATGTTAACCCTGGCTTGGCCGGTAACTTCTTTCTAAAGCCCTGGCATCACAAAATGGATGCTGCTGCCACAGACACAAGTCTGGCCTCCTGCTGCTGACCGAAACTCCGGCAGGGGAGGCCTGGACCATAGGTTTCCTGTCCCAGGGAGGTGTGACCACCTCCCCAGACAGGATAATGTGTATTGGGGCTGGGCGGGAGCACTTTTGGGTGCTTTGAAGTCCTGCACTGGGGGCACACTTGGTGTCCCTGTGCATACCCCAGTTCAAACCGGATCAGGGGCTTGCAGCCCCTGCTTTAGCGCGAACTGGACAAAGGGAAAGGGGTGTAGCCACCCCTCTGCCCTGACCCACCCATAGGTGGGACCACAGAGTAGTCCAACCCCTAAACTTAGTATAAGTATAGGAACCCAGTCCTTAGGACTTTAGATTATCCCTGGACGAAACTCTGACACAGAATCCTGGACCTTCGACGCTCTACTCAAGACTAGAGGACAGAAGAATCTCCCTTGGGGTCAAGGAGTGACTCCCCTGCTTGGCAGGCACCAAAGAAGCAATTGTCCGGTCTGCATCGCCTAAGCTCCCGTCGGACGCCGAAGTCTTTGCATCACCAGAGGTGGATTTCCAGACTTCCCCGAGGCTGCCCTGAGTCCCCAGCAAAGCTGAGGCCCGTAGCTGTCGTGGGTAACGTGGAACCGTGACCCCTGGACACCGCACGCATTTGCTAGTGCATCCTCTTCTGGGTCTCCCACGAAGTCGTGCTTTGGGCTCCGAGTAGCCCTAGCCTCCAGCACCAACTGCACCGAAGATCACTGGCCTCCACTCCACGAGTGTCCTGTGAGCCAGCTCCACGTGCGACGTCTCGAGGCTCCTTCGCGGTCGCTAGCCCGTTGGCTAGTAGCCCTTCACGAAGGCCAATCCTTTTCTTCTTGGGCTCCCTGGTTGCTCCAGGCTTGCCCTCACTTACCCTTGCTGGGTGAGTTCCTCAGACCTTGCTGGTCTGCATCATCGTCATTCTTCACTTTCATCGAGACTTGCCGTTGCCAAGGCTTGTTGGGTCCAATCCGCTCACCGACACCTCAGCACTCGACAGACATCGTGTACCAGCCCGAATCCTGCTCCTGGTCGCCGACAACGCCTCCTGGACCTCGTGGCTGAAGAGTCAAGACGACCGTCAACCTACCTGAAGCACTCTACATCGGTGGGCATCCGCTCATCGCCTTCCTGGTCACTGGCTAGTGACCCAGACTCTGTCCCCTCTGCTTTCAGGTTGTTCAGATCTCCGATCCACTCTTGGATCCACCCGGACACTTTCCACTTGGTCGCCAGCAGCACTTTGCAGCAGATCGCCATTCAAATCGACGACGAAACCCGACCCCGAAAGGCACCTATGCACCCGGCTTCCCTGGGTGAGGTAACAAGAGTACTCCGGTGCTCCCGTGGGTAGAGACTCTAGAACGACCTAGTTCTCAAAGGGTTTGCTCCAAGTCCTCCTTTAAGTGTCCCTTTTCTTTAATTTCCTGATCGCGACTTTCTCCATAGAAGTTAACGGCGTATCGCGGCTGTGTATTTACACTGCACGCGTCCCCCGTGGGTCCCCTGTATCACTACCTTGGGTGGTTCCTTGTGGTCCAAGCACTTCTAGAGGCTCTAGGCCTAGTGTCTAGCTCAGTCGTGGTTCTTATACCACTTTATTGGTATATGGTTTGGTACGCCCCTAGGGCCCAAACGTGTATTTGTGCTATTACTGTGTTTAAATAACTTATAACTTGTGTACTTCGAACTCTAGCCTCATAAAGAGACTAGAGGGGTGTGTTTAGCAATAAATACATATATTTTGAATATATACCTGGTGTGGTGCTCTTTCATTTGGTCACTCAAGAGATTATAGACTGGTAAAACAAGCTGCTTTACATTCCTTCAAGACTTAGCCTGAAGGCTGCTCTCCATAGCTACCACTAGGATAGCTTTCAATAAGGTTGTCTTTAACCTATCTCCAATAAGGGGTTGTTTGGACTGGTGCAAGGTGTCCACTATAATTAGTGGACAGCATATGCCAGGCCAACTTCTCACATTGGTGTGCAGCGTGTGGGATTCCAGCTTGCTATTGTTTTACCAGATAATCTCAATTGAATTGATCAACTGAAAACCACTAAAGGTACCTAAGGTACATATAAATTAAGCTTAGTATACAGTAAGTTCTACTGAACTTAGAGTTGTGTGTTAAGGGATAGCACACCCTTTCTACAACTCAAGAGAGTTTAGTAGGCCACACTAGAGTAGGTAGTGCATACACCACACCTCACTAGTGATGTCTTCAAAGCCAGGACCCAGTGAGTCCTTGCCAGAAGCCCCTGGGCTTCTTCCCTCCAAGTATGATACACTCCCATTCTTGGAATTGAGAGCATTATGCAATTTGAGGAAACTGAAGACAGGCCAAAGCCCCACCACCCAACAACTGAGAGAGATGTTAGAGGCGTATGATCTCAGCAGGCCCTTAGGGACTGAAGGGGTAGGAGCAGAGGGTGGGGCAGAAGATGAGGATGGGGCCAGGGGTAGCAACACCCCCAGCCCCCCTCTGGAACTGACCAGGAGGGTGACAATGACCCTGACCTGGAAAACCCAATTCCTCCTGTGGATGAGGAGGAGGCTCAGAATGACCTCCACTTTGTCCCCCCCAGGAAGGATTGTGAGTGTGCCCAGAAGGTCTAGATCTCCTTCTCAGGAGTCTAACCACTCTGGCACCTCAATAGGGACCTCTGTCTCCTCTCATAGGAGGGAATCCTCTCATGAGAGGAGAAAGAGGCTGATTCAGTATGAGGAAGCTCAGCTTGAACTCAGAAAACAGCAATTGGCTATAGACAGGGAGTCCCTAGATCTCTACAAAGAGAGAAAAAGTTGGGACTAGAGTCCCATGGTGGCAGCAATATCCCTAAAGATAGGGAAAGGTCTTATGACCATAGAAACCTAAACAAGATTGTCCCTCCCTACCAGAGTGGGGATGACATCCACAAATGGATAACTGCACTGGAGAGGGCCTGTAAAGTTCAGAGGGTCCCCCAGAAGCAGTGGGCAGCAATCTTGTGGCTCTCCTTTGCAGACAAAGGTAGAGACAAGCTCCTCACTGTAAGAGAAGAGGATGCTGACAATTACACAGTCTTGAAGAGTGCTCTGATAGATGGGTTTGGCCTAACCACTGAACAGTATAGGTTGAAGTTCAGAGACACCCAAAAAGCTCAGACTCAAGACTGGGTTGATTTTGTAGATTGTGCTACTAAGGCTCTGGAAGGTTGGATACATGGCAACAAAGTGCAGGACTTTTTAGGATTGTACAATTTGATTATGAGGGAGCAGATCCTTAATAATTGTCAAAACCAGCTTTTGCACCAGTATCTGGTGGACTCTGATCTGACCTCTCCCCAAGAATTGGGAAAGAAGGCAGACAAATGGGTCAGAACCAGAGTAAAAACTAAAAATCAGGGTGGTGACCAGAAGAAAGATTCTACTAAGTCCCAAGAGAAAGGTGGGGATAAATCTAAGGATAAGTCCCCTACAGGGCCCCAAAATTCCTCTTCTGGGGGTGGGTCCCAAACTCCTTCTTCTCCTGAAAAGAAACCATATTGCCATGTCTGTAAAAAGCCTGGGCACTGGAAAACTGATCCCAGTTGCCCCAGGATTGGCAATAAAGAAAATGTTCCTCCCACAACTACTACCACCCCTCCTGGTACTACCAGTAGTAATCCTCCAGTTGGGAGTAGTGCACCCAAAAGTTAGGTGCTTTTGCAAGAGGAACAGAGGTGGGCCCTAGTTTAGACAGGGACCCCTCAACAGACTCCTCTGACTCTGATGGTGGTATGGGATTTGCCACCTTTACTATGGGTCCCACAGCATTGGGCAGGTACAGATTGGAGCCAATAATTAATGGTCAGAAAGCTGTGGCATTTAGGGACACAGGGCTAGTGTCACCATGGTGGCAGGGAAACTAGTCCCCCCTCACCAGCTTTTACCTGAGTTTAAATACCAGATGACCAACATTGATGGTGTCAGAACAGATCACCCCATGGCCATAGTCAATCTCAGCTGGGAGGGGGTCACAGGCCCAAAAAGAGTGGCAGTGTCCCCAACCTTACCTGTAGATTGCCTGATGGGCAATGATCTGGAAATTTCAGCCTGGGCTGAAGTTGAACACCAAACCCATCTCAGGATGTTGGGTGTCCCTGTAAAGGTTAGTGGGGCTGTGATGGCCACAGCCCCAGCCCAAGATTTTGGAGAGATGGAGCCTGAAAGAATGGCCCCCTCTCCCCCAACAGAGAGCACAAGAGTTGAAGAAAAGTCTTCTTCCCCCCAGACAGTAGGTAAGAGTCAGCCTCCTCAGGGAACTGACCCTACCCCTAGTGAAGGAACTGCCACAGAGGTAGTCAGGCCTGGCCTGGCCACCCCCTGATGGCAGAGGACCCTTCCAAGGTGGTACCCAGTCTGGAGCAGGTAACCTGCCCCTCTCTACCCTGCCTCAGTCAGCCCAGGGCTGCAGAGGTCAGGGAGGTCAGTGGACCCCCCAGGGCCCCCTGTCCAGAGGAACCCCCCATCAGCAGATTAGGGGCACCCAGGCTAGTAGCCCTAGCCAGGTGAAAACTCCTCTACACACTGAGGGATCCCCCATACCTTTATGTAGGGACCTCCCCCAGAAGGACTCTGGTAGGCAAGGGCAAACCTGGGACCAGAAGGTTCCAAACCTGCCATGTCCCTCCAGTGTTCCATCCAAAGGGACCCAACCCCCAGCTGTAGGCAGCCAAAGGTTGACCCTTAGAGCAAAGTGCAACTCAGTCATGGAAAGACAGGCATACATGGTGACCAGTGATCTGAGGAAGCTGAGACCAACATTCCTAGGGCCTCACTTCCCTACTCAGACACCTCACCAGCCTTGTACTTTACCTAAGCACACCACAGGTAGTGATTCCCCATGGTGGAGACCCTCTCATACCCTTAGGGTGAGGGATTGCTTAGTGGACCATAAGACAGGGGGCAACCATGCTAGTGCAGGTGTTTCCTTATATGGCCACTTAGTCAATAAATGCTCAACTGGCCAAGGTTAGCCTTATCTCCTTTCGTTTGGGGGGGGTTATGTAGGAAGGTGGAATCTGACTATTTGGTTGCCCCCCCCCCCCCCTTTTTTTCTGGTGTTTTGCTGGTTTATGATTTAGTTGGACTGGGATCCTGCTATTCAGGGCCCCAGTCTATCTGCTTTCTCTGTAAAAAGGTTTCCATGTGCCTTAGGCACATCTCTGATTGGAATCTGGAGTGCCCTTATAAGTCCCTAGTATATGGTATACTATGTACCCAGGGCATAGGTACCTCAGAGGCCTACCAGGGGCTGCAGCATGTATTGTGCCACCCCTGGAAGGCCATCCAAACTGACACCACAGGTCTGCTACTGCAGCCTGGGTAAGGTGGTGCATGCACCCCTTACTGTGACATAGGCTACCTATATCACTATATACATACACACATATAAACCTATAAGTCACTCCTATGGCAGGCCTTATCAATCCTGAAGGCAGAGTGCGTGGTTCCTATGTGAGAGGGTGCCCCTGCATGAGCAGGGCCCCTCTGCAGCGTTCGGAGACCCTTCTCTGATGCTGTTTGTAGTGCAGCCTGACCATATACTCTTAAGCGCATTATAACCTCGCGTTAAATGCGAACTTTGGAATGGCTGCACCGAAACATGTCGTGTTTGGTGTCAAACATCTTGGAATACTACCCCCCCCGCCAATTCTGGCGGTGGGGGTAGCATTCCACCCTTCTAGAGGGAGAGACATGTTAACCCTGGCTTGGCCGGTAACTTCTTTCTAAAGCCCTGGCATCACAAAATGGATGCTGCTGCCACAGACACAAGTCTGGCCTCCTGCTGCTGACCGAAACTCCGGCAGGGGAGGCCTGGACCATAGGTTTCCTGTCCCAGGGAGGTGTGACCACCTCCCCAGACAGGATAGTGTGTATTGGGGCTGGGCGGGAGCACTTTTGGGTGCTTTGAAGTCCTGCACTGGGGGCACACTTGGTGTCCCTGTGCATACCCCAGTTCAAACCGGATCAGGGGCTTGCAGCCCCTGCTTTGGCGCGAACTGGACAAAGGGAAAGGGGTGTAGCCACCCCTCTGCCCTGACCCACCCATAGGTGGGGCCACAGAGTAGTCCAACCCCTAAACTTAGTATAAGTATAGGAACCCAGTCCTTAGGACTTTAGATTATCCCTGGACGAAACTCTGACACAGAATCCTGGACCTTCGACGCTCTACTCAAGACTAGAGGACAGAAGAATCTCCCTTGGGGTCAAGGAGTGACTCCCCTGCTTGGCAGGCACCAAAGAAGCAATTGTCCGGTCTGCATCGCCTAAGCTCCCGTCGGACGCCGAAGTCTTTGCATCACCAGAGGTGGATTTCCAGACTTCCCCGAGGCTGCCCTAAGTCCCCAGCAAAGCTGAGGCCCGTAGCTGTTGTGCGTAACGTGGAACCGTGACCCCTGGACACCGCACGCATTTGCTAGTGCATCCTCTTCTGTGTCTCCCACGAAGTCGTGCTTTGGGCTCCGAGTAGCCCTAGCCTCCAGCACCAACTGCACCGAAGATCACTGGCCTCCACTCCACGAGTGTCCTGTAAGCCAGCTCCACGTGCGACGTCTCGAGGCTCCTTCGCGGTCGCTTGCCCGTTGGCTAGTAGCCCTTCACGAAGGCCAATCCGTTTCTTCTTGGGCTCCCTGGTTGCTCCAGGCTTGCCCTCACTTACCCTTGCTGGGTGAGTTCCTCAGACCTTGCTGGTCTGCATCATCGTCATTCTTCACTTTCATCGAGACTTGCCGTTGCCAAGGCTTGTTGGGTCCAATCCGGTCGCCGACACCTCAGCACTCGACAAACATCGTGTACCAGCCCGAATCCTGCTCCTGGTCGCCGACAACGCCTCCTGGACCTCGTGGCTGAAGAGTCAAGACGACCGTCAACCTACCTGAAGCACTCGACATCGGTGGGCATCTGTCCATCGCCTTCCTGGTCACTGGCTAGTGACCCAGACTCTGTCCCCTCTGCTTTCAGGTTCTTCAGATCTCCGATCCACTCTTGGATCCACCCGGACACTTTCCACTTGGTCGCCAGCAGCACTTTGCAGCAGATCGCCATTCAAATCGACGACGAAACCCGACCCCGAAAGGCACCTATGCACCCGGCTTCCCTGGGTGAGGTAACAAGAGTACTCCGGTGCTCCCGTGGGTAGAGACTCTAGAACGACCTAGTTCTCAAAGGGTTTGCTCCAAGTCCTCCTTTAAGTGTCCCTTTTCTCTAATTTCCCGATCACGACTTTCTCCATAGAAGTTAACGGCGTATCGCGGCTGTGTATTTACACTGCACGCGTCCCCCGTGGGTCCCCTGTGTCACTACCTTGGGTGGTTCCTTGTGGTCCAAGCACTTCTAGAGGCTCTAGGCCTAGTGTCTAGCTCAGTCGTGGTTCTTATACCACTTTATTGGTATATGGTTTGGTACGCCCTAGGGCCCAAACGTGTATTTGTGCTATTACTGTGTTTAAATAACTTATAACTTGTGTACTTCGAACTCTAGCCTCATAAAGAGACTAGAGGGGTGTGTTTAGCAATAAATACATATATTTTGAATATATACCTGGTGTGGTGCTCTTTCATTTGATCACTCAAGAGATTATAGACTGGTAAAACAAGCTGCTTTACATTCCTTCAAGACTTAGCCTGACGGCTGCTCTCCATAGCTACCACTAGGATAGCTTTCAATAAGGTTGTCTTTAACCTATCTCCAATAAGGGGTTGTTTGGACTGGTGCAAGGTGCCCACTATAATTAGTGGACAGCATATGCCAGGCCAACTTCTCACAACGGCCATGTTCTAATTCTAGCCGCACGCGAGTGTCACGCCTACACTCTTGTAACCTCCTTGTAGTCTGTCCAATTAGATAAATACACATATAATTATCTTGTAATCGCTAGAGCCATCACAGATTCCAATGCCTTTAAGTGTAAATACTTCTTTGTGGCCTGTTGCTACGAACAACACAGATGTCACGGTTATATTGAAACTGAGGACGACACAATAATCAAAAATCATTAATCATTCCCCTTAGTATCCGATCATTACCAGGAATATACGATATTAAAATCTGCGAACTGTAAGTAACAATTAACTCCACAGTATCTGCTGCAAATACCACATCTCATTTCAAGCACAATCGGTGCGACTCATTTTTTATGTGTAGGTATAGTTTGTATCTGAAGTGTGGCCAGAAGAAGAGACCCATCTGTGTTGTTCGTAGCAACAGGCCACAAAGAAGTATTTACACTTAAAGGCATTGGAATCTGTGATGGGTCTAGCGATTACAAGATAATTATATGTGTATTTATCTAATTGGATAGACTACAAGGAGGTTACAAGAGTGTAGGAGTGACACTCATGTGCGGCTAGAATTAGAACATGGCCGTTACTAATGCCTGAAGAAGGGAGGAGGTCAGCTTTCTAGTCACTTTCTTCCGGACCCATGCTTCCGTACGCATATTCGCATACGCAATGAACGTGGGGCGTGATGCTTACGTGATTTACCTGGAGCGGGCTTGAAATACGGGCTCCGCGGCATGTCGACATCTTCGGTGGACTGACGTGCGGAAACGGATACTGGTGGGGCTTTGTAGTAGTAAGTGGGATTCAGTGGGGGTAGATATCACGTTACTATTACGGGTGCCGGCTATTGGCATTGGGTCGTTTTCAAATATTCGTAATGACGGGAGGATCATCACCCGTTATAAACTGAGATGTTTTGTGCCGGTGATTACTTGCATATGCTCACAGCGAGCCTCGGATATAGCTCAGCCGAAGGCACGCGTGTTGGGGTGGTTTTTACTCTGCATATACTTCACTTTGCAGGTAGACCTCTTGACCAATTGAAATAAATACAAATTGTTTTTATCTACTAATCCTTTTTAAACAGAGTGTGACTACAAGACCACGTTCCCACGAAGGTCCCGGGGTCAGAGAAGTACTTTGGAAGTCGTGTAAGTAGGACCAGTGCACTATAGGATTATAGGTGCACTCATTGGGGCATATGAACATTGTTGGGTGTCTGTTCTGATATATAAGCACACCACATGGACACTTGTATGAGCACTACAGGGACTACGAGAGGGTCCTAGTTTTTAACCCCACGGTTGTGTGAATGTATGGTGCGTTGCACCACATGGTGTTCACTTTGTTTTTAATGTACAAATTAGCTGCTGAAATAACAAAGACACTACATGATAGTGATTTGTAACGACATAGAGGCAATAAAGAATAGGGTACTAGGAGGAGAATCTATATTGATTTTTTGACACTAGAATCACGTTTTCTTTGGGTTCTTTTACAGAATATGGACACCTCTCGGTAATTACTGGCGAGTGTGTAATTGGAGAACCTCCAGTCTTTCAATTGATGTAAACACCCGAGTGGGGGTGAAGACCTGTAAGATAAGGGATCCATACCCTGACGAAGGCCATTGTGACCCGGATGGGCACGGAGCATTGGCCGAAACATGTTGGTTCCTGCAGCGGGGATATAGGGGCATTCTTCTCCCCTAAGTATCCCAATTTTGATTTTTTTAATCCTATCAAGGGGACACAAGAATAAAGGTAAATTGTGGTTATCCCCTTAGATATTTTTAATTATATGTATCTGCACCTTCTGATCCCTTCTTGAGGGAATACTTTTTCCTCAGTTTTCTTTTCTTTATTTTCTTTTTCCTCACTAACTTCCCTCACCACTCTTCCTCATAAAAATATTGCGCTCCGTCCAAGGTGTTGGTCTGCACCTGGACGTTTGATGCGGCCCTATGATGAAGCATGACACTGCAAAGTGTGTGAGGGCAGTATTAAGAAAAGCTGTCTTTCCCTTTTTCGCTTTGCCTCTTCCATTTAACATTTTGAGTCATCCCATTGTAGGGACTCACAGCGGATTTACCTTCTCTAGGTGCCGTTGGTTTTGTTTTTTGTAGTCCTTCTTCTCTCTTGAGTGAGTTTGTAGTAATTAATTGCCCCCTGATGGACTATTCTTCATAATAGTTTCTGCTCTTTTCCGGTGGAAGTGATCATGAGGTCGCTGCCTGGTAAATCTTGCCAATGTTTGTATTTCTAAGGTCGGCTGACATAGCCGTTCGGATTGTAGAATGCAGCTTTTTGCTTTCCTAAAAGCGTTTTCATATCATTTTAAAAACCTGTTGTGATACTGGACACGATCCTAGAGGCTGCAGGTTGTTTTGTCCTGTATGGATGGAGGCCTAATTCTCAAAGGACTGTTTGTATCTGTTGTGTATTTGTATAGTGCACAACTCACACAGTACGGTATCCTGGTGTTGAAGCAGGAGCTGTATGAGCCAAGCCAGGGTTGGGGCTAGGGAAAGAGCCAGGTCTTCAGTTCCTAGCGGAGTTCAAGAACTGAGGAGAAGGCTCTGATCTGCAGGGGCAAGTCGTTCCAGGCTTTAGGAGCAAGGTAGTAGAAGGCACGACCACCAGATCTGGTTCTGCATATGTGGGGGTTGTGTTTGAGTAGGAGTCTTACTGAGTGGACGTGTCTGGTAAGTTTGTTAAGTTTGTGGAAGTTAATGCTGTTGTTGGGTACGTGGGGCCAATGTTGTGCAAGGCCTTGCATGTGTGCATAAGGAGTTCGGACAGTGCTCGTTTGTGGATTGGGAGTCAGTGGAGCTCTTTGAGGTGCAGGATAATGCGAGTGCAGGTCGGGAGATTGAGGATGAGCCTGGCTGCTGAGTTGTACGGTCTGGAGTCTTCTGGTCAGTTGAGTTTTGATTCCAGCATCGAGTGCGTTGCCGTAGTCCAGCTTGCTGGTGATGAGGGCTTGGGTGAAAGTTCTGCGAGTGTTGATGGGGAGCCATTTGAAGACCTCCAGTATTCCTGGATTCTTTACGTTGTAGTGGGGGGGGCCTCTGCTGAAGAAGACAGATGTGGAAATAAAGTTTGAAAAGTATATATTCTCATTTACATGGAAATCTCATGTCACATTTAGGAGGAAAGATGGGCACGTTCTTAAAACAAACTTATTCCTATGAAAATTGTATATGGCTGGTCAGAAGGCCTGTATTTTACAGGCCTTGAATGGTAAGGTGAGCGCAGTTAATGAGCCATTAGCCCCAGATAGGCTCTGAAGGTCTCTTTAGTCCGTAGGACACCAGCTTTGAAAGGACAATACTGAGTTTCAAAGGAAAGAGGGCTTTCTGATCAGAAGGGGACCTTTCCTAAGACATTTATCACTTGGACTGTGAAAAAAGACGTTTGATATGGCTCTTCTTATATACTGTAATAGCAGTTAACTGACGTATTGCCAAGACCTGTAAATCACATCTTGCCAAATAGAGACGCTGTTGAACTGCCATCCTTTCTGGCATTCTCAGATCAGTGGATTTCCATGCAACAGAAACAGTCAATTCCACTTAATAGCAGAAATGTCCTGACAGAAAGTCGACTTGCCTCTTAAAGTCCCCACACAATCTGGTTGAATTCAGATAGCCATGCTGTTGCCACAGTGGTTCTGTCAGCTAAACACTCGCTGACTCCATAAGAAGGTTTGAGTCTTGGGAAGATGGACTCAGCCTTCCATCCTTACAAGACGGACTCCGCCTTCCATCCTTACAAGACGGACTCCGCCTTCCATCCTTACAAGACGGACTCCGCCTTCCATCCTTACAAGACGGACTCAGCCTTCCATCCTTACAAGGTCAGTAGAGTGACCACCATTAAATTGGGCAATAGTAACTCCTGCAATTTACAGTACTTATAAGCAGCAGAAAAGAGTGGCACAAAGCACTAAGAAAGCAAGTTATATCTAAAGTTAGTCTGAGCCATGCAGCCAAGTTCACCAATGTACATCAGGGACATGGGACTGGATCTTGAAAATAAGATCTGGTCTGCACAGCAAGCTTTGTGTCATTCTTGTGAAAGGTAGAGCAGATCTGGCCCACAACACTTCTGAGACAATCCTGGAACAAACCAATCAGTCTGGCCTAAGTATGAGCATTCGGTTTAGTATCTTACTAATCTGATGAAAAGCCTACAGAAAGGCATATAACCAGTTCTTCAAAACTCATTTGGTGTTTCTGCAGTTATAAGCAGGTCTGTTTGTGGAGTTTACTGCTGGTGAAAGGTTTCTGAAAAGATACTGCGAGAATATGACTTATTTGGGATTTTCTGAGTTGGAGCCACTGAGGGTGCATCTTCCGGCACATTGTGGAGACTTGGAGGTGGAGCGCTGTGATGGGACAAGAATGTACCTTGTATGGTGTGCAGGTGTGTTCCCCTATCCTGGAGTCTGGCTGGCTGTATCTCGTATTCTGTTTTTCTTTTGGACCTTGTGTCATGCTAACCTACAGTGTGCTCAGACGCCTAGGCCTGTCCCTTGACACTTGTCCTGTGACCTCGAGCTGTGCCCCAATCTTGCCCTAATTGACAGTGAAACCCAATCCTTATTGTGGGTTTACACATTCAGTGATGTTGGCAGTGTCCCCTATTTTATCAATCTATAGTTGTGACTATACTTTTTTTTTTTTATCTTATCTGTCACTGGAGTGGAAACCTACCGGCCCACTTGTGTAAAGTTCTGATACTATGCACTTTCCCCATTCGTAGCACTGACATTTTGCATGTATGTAGTGCACGTATGTGTGTGTGTACACCCTGTGTGGTACATACATGGTGTATGTGTGAGTGAGCCAGAGTAATGGAGGCCTGTGAGATCCATTTTGGAGGTGAAGGTAGGTTGTTTTTCCGGACAGTGGATGTGTATTGCTGACATTCCTGAAGTTGGAGGGAATAGACCTAGACACTGAAGTGAGGGGAGTGGGAACATGGCTGCTTTAGAAATTTGCTTAGATCTTTTGCTTGGCAAGGAGCTGCTGATTAGTCTTCCTGAAAACTGCTCTTTGGTAGATGGTAGAGTAGGAGAGGGAGTAGAATTTCAGGTGAGGGAAATATTTAGGTGAAATCTGCTTTTTTGTCTTTTCCTGATTAACTCCTTCAGTTGGCTGAAGACAACCAGGCACAGAAAACGCACACATCTTTGTGCCTTTGTCCAGGCTCAAGACAGTCATGCTGCGAGAGGCATCACTAAGCAGAAAGGCTGTGTCTGGAGAGCAGCCTGGAGAGGACACATGAAAAGGAGAAAGACCTCGGACAATTCCCGAAGCTGCAGAAAATGGTCTGATCTTGGTGTATAAATGTGGGTCCTTACTCCAGTTCCAAGTCTTCTATGGCAATTAAGGGAGAGCTATGCAGATGACTGCTGTGAATCCAGAGTGGGAGTCCGCCTCACAGCCAGCTTCCCAAAGGTGACAGGACATTACCTGAGTCTTGATCCCCTGCTGGAAGACCGGTGCTACTTGCCACAACAAATTCCTTGAGAGCGAATCTGTCCCCTAGCACACAAGAACATTTTGCCCCAGATCCTAAAAAAAGACTTACAAACAGGCTTGTGTGCATAAAGAGTCCTGTGAATGGTATTAGAAAGTTGACTGCCCTAAAGGTTCAAGGCATAAAATTGGCTACCACCTTGCTGGATACCTAGTGAAAATAAAAAACAATAAACACAAAAATGACCAGATAAATGGTAAGCTAACATGGGCTGACGTAGAGACAGAGCTTACACGCGGAATACCCATCCTGAATTTCCCGGGACAGTCCTCTTTTTTTGGGGGGAGGGGGGGAACAATCTATCCCAGCAAATTTAAGTAAATTTGTCACTTTTCTGGGTTTTAATAGAGAATGAATTGAACACAGAAGGAGGCAAGTTTTAATGCATTCCAAAGCAGAGTTAGTTGGCAGCACTTGAAAGATATCAATTTAGTTAACACAGATTATACTGTAGGTACAAATTGCATGTAACTCCCCTTAGTGTGTCATTGTATGTGGCTTCTTTGTTGGGGGTGTACTATCAGTTATGTCGTTTTGTGTCTCTTGGTTGATGTCAAATTGCAGTCCCACTTCTGTGTGTGTGGGGACTGTACTGGTTTTTGGTTTTGAAAATGTGGTTACCCTACATACATGACATCACTCTTAATTTAGGTCAGAAAATCTCAATTTTTAGGCAAAAATGTTCACGTTCTCCTGCTTAAAACTACCTCCAATCCACTGAAACTAATGCGGAATTACAAAATTTCAAACTTTTGCATCCGAAAATTTTTATTCTATGAAAGACAGGGAGATGGGTAAAACTCACCGCAACCTGGGAGGAAACGTTACTGAGAACAGCATTTACTCAGCAGCAACATTAAATACATCTGTAATCAAACAATATAGTTCGTATAATGAGGTATGGGTTCTACTCAGTACCAGTTCCATAGCAGGTCACTATCTAGTCCGCATAGTATACTGCTCTCAGTATAAGCTGGAGTTCAATAATGTGGAGAAAATTCCATATTCATAGTTCCAGGAGTAGGATTAAAAAAATATCCATAAGCACATAATTCATCTTGGTGGCCTAGAGTAATTTACCCAAAAATCTGCAATCTACTATGGGTGACCTGCGCCTTCCTACGTGCATGCCAACAGACCCAAATCAGACGGGAAAATCTTGATTTTTAGGCCAAAAATGGCTTAATTTTAGCTGTTGTTTTCTTTTAATGGCTGCAAATGCAAGAGTAAATGATCGCATCTATGGACAGCAATAACACTCGCCATTTAATAAGTTATCAATATTAATGTGTTTCAATGGAACAGATCTCTAGAGACAATTGTGTGCCATCCCAGGATGCCCGGTATCCATGCCGAGACCTAACTGTGCCAGTAAGGCAGAATCTATCCGATACTGTTTTCAACCAGGAGCTCCACCTGTTTAGTCTGCATTCGTAGGCCATTCTGCACTGTGACCTGTTAAACCAAGTGGGTGAGGCCGGGATACAAATCCTCACATGGAAACCCCTATTTTATCAGAAAATGTGTGAGATCCAGGAGGCACAATTACAATATTTAATGTATCTTTTGCAGACAGAAAATGTTCATTAAAGCCCAAAACAGCTTGCAGGAACAAACGATAGCATGGTTAGAAGCCTCTCTCTCTGGTTGTTAGGAGACAGCACAGATCTGGTCAGTATCTGCCATGGACTGGATCATATAAGCTCAGACTGCACAGCAGGACAGGCTCTGAGCTTAAACAGTGTCTCTGCCATCTGACAGCAGGCCTTGGTGAAACTTTCTTGGCAGTGTCAGACCATTTAGCTGGTCTCTGGGTTCAGTTTTATGCTAGACATACACAAAGAAAATGGGACTCATACAATCAGATCGCTATAATCTAATAGGTGCCGGGGAAGATACGCAGGTGTCTAAAACTGCCCTCACACACAGCACGCTGTGTCATGCTTCATCATAGGGCTGCTAACACACCTCCGCGCTAGCCAACGCTGGAGATGGAGCAATAGGGAGGGGGAAGACAATACAACACATAAAGTGTACACGAGTCGGGATCATACGTGAAAAAAAAAGGTGCAGAAGCTGTGAGTTAAAAATGGACACAGGATGTCCTCAATTTAACTTTAATTATGGACTCCCTGCCCAAATTAAAAGGAAAGGTCAAATACTAGACCTGTGGATGGTGGTATGGTAGACTATAATGAGCCACCTACCCCTCCACTCTGCAAACAAACGTCGACATGTTTCAGCCGAAAAAGAATTAAATTAATTATTACCCCGACTTTCATCAGGACTTCACATGGAAAAAAGATCCTGTGGGTACTAACCCTACCTCCTTGGTCCAGGAGCAGAGGGTAGAGACCCTTCTCAAAGAATACTCCCGGAGTATGTGAGCTAGGAAATTTCTCATTCTACTTGGGTGTCAGAAAAGGAGCTCATTGTGCCTAGTTTGAATTGTGCATTGACATAGCACTATGCCTACTGAATGTGGCGGCCATGTTGGAATGGTAAAGCCAACGCTCGGCGGTCCCGCGGTGGATCTGAGGGATCGCGGAGCGCCCAGCCCCTCTAAGGCGATTTCGGCAGTGGGCGAGGGGGCAAACTGCACAGACCATCTCGGGCAGGTCAGTCTCTTCCCCACTGTTGGTCCTGCTCACGGAGGAAGTTGTCCTTCAGGCTGGATGCCTGACTTCAAGATGGCGGCGTTACATAGGGAACTACAGAAGTGAATCTCGTGTCTGTGCCTTGGCCAAGGGGGAGATTGCAAACCAGGAGATGACACCCCCCACGGAATGAGTGGTCCTTTGTGTGCAGGATCATCTGGGGGTTGTTGTCCCCACGCTGGCATATGCCTCTCTCTGCCTGACCCAAACATGGCGGCCTGATCCCATCACAGACTGTTATCCTCAAGATCACGAGTCGACGTGCTGCAGCCCCTCTGCCTCCGATGGTTGCGGTGCTGTGCCTGCAGAGGCAAGTTGCGGGACCCTGGCGAGCCTCCGTGTCCCTCGCCTTCTGCCTGACTCCTGAGTGACGGCTCAACGGGAATCATCGCTGGACTACCCCGGGGGTGAGTGCTACTGTACCTCACTGCCCCCCCGGCAGCTCACAACATTGTGGTCATCTGGGGAACCAGGGCGGGGTGTTGCCCTCCGTCACCACCACTCCGGTCCCTCGGCGTGCCTGAAGGGTCGGGCTGGGGGCTGCCATCCGCCTCAATCCTTGAAGTCCAACCGGCGTGCCTGAATAGTCGGACGACGGAATCCCGACAAACTCTGCGGCTGCAGGCGGACAAGAGCATCGGTGCTCCGACGGTGACCGGGCCTCTCCCGCCGCAAGCGTCTACAAGGGGAGTTGAAGCATTCGCCCTCTGCTGGCCCTTGGCGAGCTGCAATTAGGAGCGTCTGGGCTCCGATTGTCTTCTAGCGTGAGTCCGGTCCTTGATTGCGGCTGGACCCCCGAGACCGAGCCTCTCCTGTAATAGGCGCCACACAGAAGCTGCTGATGACGCCTGTGGCGCCGTAAGCAGGCTGATCAGCCAAACAACGGAGAAATCTGCATTACCACAGATACGCGTGCGGAAAATAAGTGTAAGCAGCGTATTCAGCTCTGCATAGGGGTCATTGTGCCCGGGGTCTCAAATCCCTTCTCAGGCCCTGAATCTGTCGGTCTCCTGCCAACATGGATGCAGTTATACAGGAAACTGACGCAGCACTGATCACACAGGTCAGGCACAGTGCACTCAACATAAGCTTTGTAAGGAGAGGAGAAAAGAAGCCTCTCCCTGCTATGCGCGCTGCATGCTTGCTTCTCAATTCTCTTGTCTCTGAGGCGCTCTGAGTGTGTAAGTAAGTAAGCTTCTGCTTTGTGGTTTAATGAGAGAAAGAACTTCTGCCTCATAACTGTGATCCATGTCTCTATCGGAAGATTCTGGTTAACGAGCTGCTCCCCTCCCTCACTTCTGGGAACTTCCAGCTTTTAAAATGGCTGCTCCTTCTTTACAAAAACTTAAAGAAAAAAGGACTACCCAACATTCTCCCAATAGTACCTCCTTTTGGTCCTGATTTGACCACACCTCTCCTGGATCATTTTCACTCGATTTCCGGAATATGCTCACTCCTCTTATTACACTTCTTTGCACTTTCGCCACCCTAGTGGCCCCTTCTTCTACCCCCAAACCCATCCCCCCATCACCTCATCCCCCTACTATGGCTCCCATTCGAATTAAATCTGGAGTTAACTGCTTCAAAGTTATTTACCCCCCAATCTGTCCAAAGTAGCAGCAAAACGATTTAAGCATAACACCATTGAACAATTCCCTGATTCCCTCTTTGTTGACCAATTCCACAATGGGCATCTAGGGAAGCTAAAAAATGACCTCATTTTCTTCACTCACGACATCCCTGCCTGGTCCACCTGCTTCTTCAATTCCTTCAACGTCTCCTCCTCCTCCTCTATCCCACATGGGCAGCGGCTAAAAATTTCCCCCGCCACCTGTTTTAATGGTTCCCTCACCATTACACTTTATAACAATGGCACTGTCATGATCCAAGCTACTGACTCCTGTCTCTCTCTCTTTGACCACCTCTTCCACTCCCTTCGTCCCACCCTTCCAATTAAGATCTCCCTTGATTCTTCTTCTGCTAGCTCCTCTCCTTTCTCTCTTTCTCCCCCCATGACCCTCCTATCGTCCTTCAGGCCGCTCTCCCGGGAGACACAGGGCTATCCCTTGTCCCCCCCTTCCCTTGCTCCCTCCTCTTCCACTCTTCCCCCGTCCCAATCTGATATTCCCCCTATCTCATCTGCTTTACCTCCGGCTTCCCCTCCCCACCCTGCATCTTGCCAATATTCCAATGCCATCTCCCGCCCCCTAATCCCCCTATTCCTACCCATCTCCCCCTACTTAATCCACCTATCTTACAACCTGGTCCACCGGTCAACTTTCCCTACCCTCCCCCTTTCCTCCTCCCTTCTCCTTCTCCTCATCCCTTTCCGCTCCCCCCCTTATCTTTAATTCTTCTCCTTCACCTTCCATCTCTCTTCTACCTCCCCTTACTCCTCCTATGCTTTGCAACCCTGTCTCCCCTATCGGTAATTCCACCCTCTTCCCTCCCTCTGACCCTACAGTCCCATACTCCCCCCCCCCTCCCAACTTCCACTTATCCCAATGCCCCCATTTCTGCCTGGTGCCTCTTCCCCTACATACACCTTTCCTAGCATACGGTACCTATCCAGCACCTTCTCCTCTCCTCTCCCCATTCCTCTGGCCTTCCTTTGACCCTCCTCCCTCCCCTCCCTGTACAGCCCAGTCTCCTCTCTTCTCCTCTTACCCCTGGCCTTCCTTTGCCCCCCTCCTTCCTCTACTTGAACAGCCCCCTCTCCTCTCTTCCTCCCATATCTCCGGCCTTCCTTTGCCCCCCCTTCTTCCCCTACTTGTACAGCCCCCTCTCCTCTCTTCCTCCCATATCTCCGGCCTTCTTTTGAACCCCCTCCCTCCCCACTCCACCCCCCGCCTCCCTCTCTACTCCTCAACTGCCTCCTCCCACTTTTGATCTCTACTCTACCCCTATGCTCAACACCAGTAAAAATATCACTGTAACACCATCCACTCCTCTCTACCACCATCGTCCCTTACCTTCGACCCCTGCACCCCAATACCCCCCATTCCCCCACCTCTCCCTGTCCTCCCTCGCCTACTGCACTCCCTCCCTTAACCACCTCTCCCTGTCCTCCCTCGCCTACTGCACTCCCTCCCTTAACCAACGAGCCTCCCAACACTGCGTGCTCAGCCCTCCTCTCCCTGGAAAATAAACTCGATTCTCTCATCTCTTCCATTTCCCAGCTTGTCTCGTCCATCGCACTTCTAAGTGCTAAGTTATCCCACTTCCCTAACAACCTCCCGAGGAGTTCCCTGCTCCCGCGCCCCAATAAAGCCAACCACAGTCTGTCCTCCGCAGACATCGCCAACTTACTGGCTAGCTACAAGACCACCAACATCAATGCCTCTCCACTTTCACCTCCCAAGAATCCCACACAATTCTCTATTCAGACCATCTCCTCTGTCAGATCCTTCCAGCCCCCCTCGTCTTCCCTGGCACCCTCATACAAGAATCTTATCCCCATCTCCCTTAATAGCCCAACCTCCCCATCTCTAAAACAGTTGCGTCAGAGCTGCATTGTTTGCTCCACAACTGCAGATCTGCAATCAAGCACAAACTGGAAATTTCCGACACTATCACCCATCACAATCTTGACTTGCTCTTCCTCACTGAGACCTGGTTCAATGACTCCTCTCATACTTTGTTTGATCTTCTGATACCTACCGACTACTTCATCCTCAGAAACGACAGAACTGACAAAATTGGTGGAGGTGTCGCTATCATTTTCAGAAACTCCCTTCAAATTAAAGTCCTTCCTTCCATCCCCTTCCGTACACTCGAAAGCCTATCCCTAGAACTTCAAGTGTATCAGGGTTCACCCTTCAGGTTCCATGTCATCTACCATTCACCCGGAAACTGCTCTCCCTTCTTGGAGGAACTCACCGACTTCATCAGTGACCAATTGTCTCAAAGTGACAGACAGATCTTCCTGGGTGACTTCAATCTACACTGGGGCTCTTTGGAAGACTCGGCTGCCAACAAGCTTGCCACATTTCTCTCAGCCAATGATCTTTTCCAACACTGTTCGGAAACTACACACTCTAAGGGCTCAATTCTGGACCTGGTCATATCCAAAGCAGACCTGCTCACTATTGCTCCCCCTGTCCATGTAGACTGGTCAGACCACTTCCTCATTCCCTTCCGTTTTCACTTATCGCACGTTATTACACTCGGCCAACCCAAAAGGGCAACTACCTGGTTCCGCAACACCAAAAACATTGATCTTGACACTCTGTGTGACTCTGCGTTACAATCACTTCCTAGACTAGACCCCAACGTGGATGTGAATGATCTCACCTCCCATTGCCTCTCAGTCCTAGCAGTCGAAATCGATATAGTCGCTCCACTCCAAAGCAAAAAGAAAAGACCCAACCCCTCTGCACCTTGGTTCAATAAAGCTCTCTATGATGAAAGGAAAAACCTTAGAATCTTGGAGAAACAGTGGAGACAATCTTCGTCCACCACCAATCTCTCTCATTTACGTTCGGCAAGATCCAAATACCACAAGCACATATTCCATGAAAAAGCATCACATTTCAGATCCCTCCTCGACTCAGCCAAGAACAGACCCCAAAAACTTTTTGACCTCATCAAAAACCCAAACTGCTCTCCCCAAACCATCAAGCCTGAGGATTCTTCAAAGAAAGCAGCAGAATTCGCTTTATTCTTTGATGAAAAGGTAAAATCACTAGTGGATTAGGTCACCCACCCTACCCCCATTGAGGAACGAAAATCCTTAGTCACTTGGCAGAACTTTGCAGCCATCTCGGAAGATGACCTCCTCAAATGCATCCTTGAAACCAAACCCTCCAACCATTCCTCTGACCCCATCCCCAGTGGCATCGCCATTGATTTCTACACCAATACTCTCTCTTACTGGACCAGACTAGTTAACCTCTTCCTTAGTCAAGGCTCACTCCCTGCTGCCCTCAAAACAGGACAGGTTACCCCTCTTCTAAAAAAACCTTCCGCAGATGCGAATGACCTCAACAACTTCCGCCCCATCACCAACATCCCTTTTCTTTCTAAAATCACAGAAAAATGTGTTGCGAAACAACTTTCCCTACACATTATGGACAATAATCTCCTTGACGTGTTCCAGTCGGGTTTCATCCAAAATTGCAGCACTGAAACAGCCCTGTTGTAAGTGATTGATGATGCGCTGCATATACTCGATTCTGGGGAATCGTGCCTTCTGATTCTTCTTGACCTCTCTGCAGCATTTGACACTGTTAATCACAACACCCTCCTCAACATTCTTCAACAGAGAATGGGCGTGGAAGGCACAGTGCTTAAATGGTTTGCCTCATTCCTCTCGGACAGATCACAAATGATCAAGATAGCGAACAGTCTTTCGTCTCCATTGGCGGTAGGTCAAGGCGTCCCTCAAGGTTCTATCCTTGCACCCACTCTGTTTAATCTCTATCTGGAACCCTTGGGGAACCTCCTTAGTAAATCTGGGATCCACTACCATCTCTATGCGGATGACACCCAAATCTACCTCAAGGTGTCTTCCGCACACGATCTTTCACTACTCAACTCTACTCTCAACTCTATTCACAACTGGATGTTAGTTCACCAACTCATTCTCAATCCCACCAAAACTGAATTCCTCCTCCTATCTACCTCTCTCTCCCCTCCTCCGGTTCAATCCTGGATGGATCAGCTGAATTTACTCAACAATAAACCCGTCATTGTCGACAGCGCTAAATCCCTAGGTGTCATTCTTGACAAAAGACTCAACCTAATCTCCCACATCAACTCCATTGCTAAGAATGCACGTTACCAGCTGCGACTTCTGTGGGGGATCCGTCGGTTCTTCCCGGAGAAAGACCTAAAAACATTGGTCCAATCGCTAGTTCTCTCTAGACTGGATTACTGCAATTCTCTCCTGACTGGCGTACCCAAATCTCACCTCTCCCCCTCAAATCCGTCCTCCATTCAGCAGCTCGCTTTATTTCAGGATCCAAACGTAGTGACCACATTACTCCTATCCTGTCTTCTCTTCGATGGCTTCCCATCGAGGCAAGATCCATTTATAAAACTGCCTGCATCACCCATAAAGCCTTGCACACTTCTTCCCCTCGTTACCTGGCGAATAAACTGAAAATGTCAGGAGGCTCGAGACCTTCTCGGAATGCAGCAAAGTTTCTGCTTGAGCCCCCTCCTTCAAAAAGGAAAGATCGATGGCTCAATCGTTCTCAGGTAATGCGGTGAGAATCTGGAACTCGCTTCCGCCATTGCTCCGTGCCACTACCTCCATCCAGATTTTCAAAGCGGACCTCAAATCTCTTCTCCTTCAAAGACACTTCCAGAACTAATACCCTCATTCTCAGACCCCTCCAGGAAGCTAGTTCATCACTCTAAATTTGTAACATCTTTTTGTTCATTCCCCTCCCTTGATTGCTGTGTCTGATATTGTGTTATTGGCTATATGGTTTTACTCTACCTCTCCTGTTTATTTTTGTAACGTTCTATTTTATACCATTTTTCTCATGTAACGTAACTGGTTCTATTGTACAGCGCTCTGACACCTTCGGGTAAAGTCCGCGCTATATAAAAATGCATTAAATAAAAATTAAATAAATAAAAACGCTCCTCTGCAGCACTCTGCCCACGGAGTGCGGTAGCCATTTTGGAACGGTAAAACTCACGTTCCTCTCAGGCACAGTACGTCCTCAGCATTCCTATATCTAGGCGTTCACGCAACGGCCATGTTGGAATGGGCACATTCTAGAGCAAGGAGACAAACTACGAAACGGCCATGTCAAAAAATAAACTCCTGGAAGCTGCACCCGGGTGGCCCCGTCCTCAGGGGCAGGGGGGGTTTGACTGTCCCGCCATCCGTGGTTCGCATTGGTAATCCACTACCCTGAGACTGGGAACACTCAAGATGGTGGCAGGAAATGGCCGGTAGTGGGGAAGAGTCACTCAGGCTGTGGAGCTCTGTGATTGGCTGAAAGAGAAGGTGCGCCGGAAATGCGCCTGACAGCCGGAAACAGACGATTAAAGAGCAGCTCAGCCTGAGAGGAAGAAGGTGAGTGACAGGGAGACCCCGAGAGCGGGGAAGCGACCTGAACCCCCCCTCCCCCGAAGAACAGAAAACAACAGAGAGAGAGAGAGCCCCCCCACCCCCCCGGACTGAGAGCACCACCGGGGAGCGAGGTAGAGGACCATCCACCACTCCCAAAGAGAGAGACACCCCCATCCAGAGAGAGACCCCCACCCCCCCAGAGAGAGACCCCCACCGAGAGAGTGAACCTCCCCCACTCCACAGGAGAGCGAGAATCCTCACACCACTCCAAAAGAGAGAGAGAGCAGCCCAGAGCGAGAGACTGCCTTCAGAGAAGGACCACCGCCGGGGGAGTGAGAGACCCTCCCTCCCGGGGGAGAGAGAGACCCTCCAACCACCCGAGAAAACACACACACTCACACCTCACACCCCACTCCCCACTCCCCGACAAGAGACACTGCTACAGAGATTATGCGCAAGACCCCCCCCCCCCCATAACCCGAGAGAGCGGTCACCAGCTAGAGGGAGAGACACCCAGCCCCAGGAAGTCACCTTCACCTCCCCCTTTGATAGAGGAAGATCCCGTGGAAGGAGAGAGCGACTCCTCCCCACAAGTATTAGAGATCTGTTCCGAGGCAGATCCTCTTCGATACAGTGTGCAGGGAGACTCCTTCGGCCCTCCAGAAACAAACCCAGTCGGTGCAAGTGAAAGACACCTAAAGTACCAGACCCTAGCAAGAGACAAAGATCATAGTGAGGGGGAGATCTCAGAGAGAGTATATGTAGAGCCGGAAAAAATACCCCAGAGAGAGACTATAGCAAGAGAAAGATCATAGGGGCAGAGATACCCTAAAGAGAGGGTGAGAGCTTATAGCCAGCAACAGATCTTACTTGGAGAGGGAGCTCACAGAGAGACTATAGCAAGTGAGGTAGAGGTACCCCAGAGAGAAAGAGACTGTAGTGAGAGAGAGAGGCAGAGAGAGTATATAGCAAGAAATGGAGAGATACCGTAGAGAGAGAGAGGGAGCCCCTGTAGTGAGCTGGAAGGAAAGAGAAAGATCATACTGAGAGAAGGAGATGACAGAGAGACCATAGCAACAGAGGGAGAGATACTCCAGAGAGAGAGCGAGACTGTAGCAAGAGAAGCCAAGAGAGACTATTGTAAGAGATGGAGAGATACCATAGAGAGAGAGAGAAAGAACACCGATAGAAGCACAGAGAAAGATCATAGGGAGAGAGACATCATACTGAAAGAGGGCGATGACAGAGAGAGACTATATAGTGAAGTAAGGAGTGATACCCCAGAGTGAGAGCGAGACTGTAGTGAGAGAGAGGCCGAGAGAGAACATAGCAAAAGATAGAGAGATACCTTAGAGAGAAAAACGGTAATTAGAAGCCGAGAGAGACTATTGCAAGAGATGGAGGGATACCGTAGAAAGAGAGAGAGCCTATAGTGAGTTTGAAGCACTGAAAAAGATCATAGGGAGAGAGACAAATCATACTGAGAGAGGGAGATGACAGAGAGAGACTATAGCAAAAGAGTTTAGGGATACCTCAGAGAGAGCAAGACTGTAGCGAGAGAGACTGGGCTGTGGTCTTGTGACACTCGGAAGGTTAATCTGGCAACACACCAAGACAACATGTTGTGTACGTGAGGTCCAGCCGTTCTGCATTTTTGCCTATCCCTGACACATTGTTCAGACTCTTCCTACAGTTTTACTTGTGTCTGCTTAGTACATCTGCTCCTTTGCTACTGCCCAAGGGTTTTTGTTTTTAAATAATCAGCAGCTCTCCAACCACTTCTGCTAGATCTTACTCACACAATCATTACTTTATCTGATATATTTTCTTTGTAAGGGGACTTTTGATTACTCACCCTCTACATAGTATCACATATTACTTCCTGTGTCTAACCCTTCCCATCTCTTCAATTAGACCCATCTCTATCCTGTTCTAACTTTGCCCTAGTGTTTAATGTTACTCTCCGCTGTCCTGCCACAACCCCTTTCCAGTTTTTTAGGTCGAGCCTGGGTAGCGCTGCTCTGCGACGCATGCTGTATTGAGGTAGGGACTTGAAGCTTTGCCCACTCTCCACCGCAATTTTTTATTGCCTTGTGTCATTGTCCACTGTAAACTGTCTGTTCATTGGTCAAAAGGCTTAGTAGTCCCTCCTCAGTACCGCCTTGTCTCATTTTGTAACCTCCCATGGCAACACCCCCTGTTACGTGTGTTGTTACTCGGTAGGCTTTAATTACAGCCTCCAAGCACTATTTTCTCAAATAGCTTTGACCTGCCTGCTGTTGCAGGCAGGACACGCTCTCTCCAAATGCTTTTAAAAAAAGTTATAGCACGCGTTTGCATTGCAATAGGTCTTGCATTTGCAGGAGTTTAAGCTATTGGCATTGAAAATGACAATACCTTTTATTTATCTGTTTTAAAAACAACACATAATAAAAGGCATTGTCATTTACAATGCCTATAGCTCAAACTCTCGTAAATGAGAGACCTATTGTATTGCAAATGCTTGTTATGCTAGTCTCCTGCCATAACAGTTGCTGATGCTGGACCTGCTGTAACCCGACCCATCCCCAATTTTAGATCCGACAATCCTGTTTCCCTCCCCGGTGGTGGTTTACACCCATGTGTGTAGCATTCAACTCTCCTATGTCCTGGAGTTTTTGTCTCCAAATCAGAATCTCTTCTGCAGCCACATTATGACAAGAATGAACTTCATTCCAGAGGTATGGCATGTTTGGATAATGAAAAGCGCTTGATCTCTTTAAACTGCTGCATTGTGCCACAGAGAGCTTCTCTCTAGAGTGCATATGTTGTCCCTTCATTGGGCAGACCCTCTGATTGTCATTTTAAGCTTTACTTGATTAATCCTCTTACACCTACGATTCCTGTGACTTTTGTTCTGCTCTTTATTCAGCTCAGATTGTATCTCAGCGTTGGATCTGACCTTCCTGTGATCTTCCTTCTACTCAAGAGCTCTAGTTACATGGTAGGCCTCATCAAGCTGTTATTTGTACCCTAGGGCTTTCCAGTACCCTTTGCATGGGGCTTCCTGTTTCTTAGCACATTTTGTAACTATTTCCTGTATGAGCAGATAAAAAGTGACATCTTCTCTTCAGTGAGCTAGGAGTTGTGTGACTTGCTCACCCTTGTGTGACACCCCATACAGGACTGGACCAGCTGGAAAGGTGTGCGTGAGAATATATTCTGTAATCAGGCACGCATTAAAGGATATAGAAAGCCAGTTCTTATTCAAACACTTTGGGAAACATGTACCATGATTATGCAAAGAGCAATGCATCTGGTTCTAGGTCTACTTAGAGATGGTTAAGACAGCGCAACACTTCCCAGGCCATATCTTAGAAGATGCTTTAGTGGTTTTGAATGTATGTCAATAAAAGTCTTGGCGCCTTCTGAGCAGTGTTGTAACTAGCCTTTGACCAGTGGACTAGCAACTCTGCTTCTAGCAGGACATACATAGGGTGCATTGTTGTTGGGGGAGTGGAGGAGGGAAGTAATCGTTCCGAAATGTGAGCTGAGGAGACGTATGGATTCATGAGAGAATTGTGTTGTGCGAGCTAGTTTAAGAACATATTAAAAAAGTGAGTTTTTAGCCTCTTTCTGAAAGACTGGAGGATGGTGTAGTTTTTCAGCTGCATGGGAAGTGAGTTTGAGAGGTTGATTGCTGCTCCGGTGAAGGACTGCTGTGTGGCTTGATAAGTCCCGCATTTAGTGGTGGCATGTTATAGTGAGTATCTTAGTACAAGCAGACCATAAGAGATGGTAAGTAAGTTGGCAAAATATGGAGGCTGGTTTGGGTGAACAGCTTTATAAACAAGCAGCTGGTTTTAAATTTGAACTTTGATTCTAGGAGTAGCCAGTCAAGGTCTCGTAAGAAAGGCGAGATGTGGCTGATTTATTTTTTTCTTGTTCAAGGTTAGTTTGGCTCTAGAGTGTAAGACCACTTTGACGTGTCAGAGCTGTGGAGAGCTGGTTACTGTCTAGAATGGCATTTCCAAATTTAAGCTGGGAGATGATAGGGGCGTGAATTGCTGTTTTTAATTGGTTCTGGAATAGAAGTTCTTTTATTTTCTTTAGCAAGTGTAAGTAGAAGTTTGATGATTGAACTGTCTTGTCTCTTTGGGGTATTAGTGTGAGTAGTGGTACATTATCCAGGGCGAAGTTCGATGATGTTATCATTGGTGATAGATAGATGTTATTTATCAATGATGTCTTTGGGTGTTGTTGCGTATCATCTGCATATTGGGGAATTTTGACTCCTGTGTCAGACAAGTGAGTGCTAAGCTGCTCTAAATGTACTTTGAATTCCGGAGGAGTATGGATCCTTCAGGGATGCTGCGTGTCATGCCAAATGTTGTTGAGGTGCGTTTGTCAGTCTTCACTATCTGACTCTGGTAGAACGTGAAGAGGGAAGGCCGGTGTATGACTTAACTTTGGTTCCCATTCTGTAGTTCAGCATGTCTAGCAATTTGCCGGCGATCAGCCATATCAAACATATCTGACAGGTCCAGTATGGTGAGTAAGCACTATTCTGTTTGTCCAGGATGTGGTGGACGTCCTGTAGGACTTTTAGGGTTGCCATTTGAGGACTGAGATCCGATCTACGACCTCATTGGTGGTCTTCTGGAAGGAAGTTATCATGTATGTAGGTCACGTATTGGGAGGAAAGACAACTTGACTATAAACTGCCACCTGCTCAACTACCACCACGTACCATACGCTCCTTCGGTGAATACCTAGCAGATCTGATAACACACTGCTCACTCGCGCACGCCCAAAACATCATCCTAGGGGACCTCAACCTTCACTGGAGTGATGAAAGCAAAACTCTTATCCTGTCCTTAAAGGACCTCTTACTCAGTAAGAATCTCTCCCAGCTTTGCAAAGGTCAAACCCACAACAAAGGCTCTACCCTGGATGCGATCATAGCTCAGGAAGAAACACTAACTATTGACAACATCCTCTCCGTTGACTGGTGGGATCACCACATCATTCTGTTCCACATCAACAATACAGTCCACCACCAAACTCACACATAAAAAACCCTTTGGTGGACGAAAAACTTAAGGCAAATTCCCCTAGCGGACTTCGAAGAAAGAATGGAATCACTACTCCCCTCACCCCCTCATCAGATAACCTCTCAACAACTGAACTCATTACCAACTACAACTCAACAATGTCCTCCAAACTGGACCAAGTAGCCCCTCTGAAACTGAAAAGGGTGAGAAACACACCCGAGATCCTGGTTAAGAAAAAACCTCAACACTGAAAGAATAAAGCTTAGAGCGGCAGAAACCCTCTGGAAAACAAATCCATCCACAGCCCACTTGGACCTACTCGGGAGGGAACGCAGGAATTACAAAAAACACATCATGAATGAAAAAGCCAACTTTTTCAGCAGTGCTCTAGACAAAGCCAAATACTGCCCCTAAGAGCTTTTCAATATTATCAAACAATAAACCACTAAGCCTTCCCTAAAAAACCCTCAGATCGCTGAAGAATGGTGTGACAACTTTGCCAATTTCTTCAATGATAAAATCACAAAGATCAAGCTCTCCCCTGAAGATCACAACCAGTCATCCAAGGGAAACCTCCCTCCCGGAAAGGAAAATAACCTGCCTTTCCACTCCACTGCCACCCTACCAACGATCTTGCCACAGGACAATAACTGGGGCAATCTAATCCAAGAGCCCCACACATTTCCTAAAAGCTGGAAGGTTTTCAACCCACTCTCAGAGGCAGATATATCTGCTCTGTTGGCTATGTCCAAACCTTCCTCCCACTTTGCGGACCCCCCTCACAGCAGCCCTAGTAAAAAAACTCAATCATACTCTAGCCCTCCTCTGGTCTAAGATTATAAACAGTTCCCTGATGACTGGAGTGATGCCAGACTGCCTCAAACTCTGTCAAGTCACGCCACTGCTTAAAAATTGGGTGCTGACCCAAACGATCTCGATAACTTCAGACCTGTCTCCAATCTCCCCTTCCTAGCCAAAACTCTAGAGAGCTGTGTTCTCTCGCAACTAAACCAACTCATCGACAACAACAATCTCCTGGATCCTCATCAATCGGGCTTCAGAAAAGGATGCAGCACGGAAACAGCAAATCAGAACATAATAGACGACCTACACAAATCCCTGGATACAGACCGATATTGCCTACTCATACTCTTAGACGGCCTTCGACATGGTGGACCACAAGCTCCTCTTGGAGTCTCTCCAAAAAAGGATTGGCGTGGACGGGGTGGTCTTATGCTGGTTCTCATCTTTTCTACAAAACAGCTCTCTACAAATAAAAGTAAAAAACCTGACCTCCAACACAACAGCAATCACCCGGGGCATCCCCCAAGGATCTGTCCTCTCGCCTACACTACTCAATATCTACATGGAGCCCCTCACTGTCATTCTCAACTAAGCAAACATCCCCTTCCATCTATACGCAGATGACACCCAGCTCTACATGGAAATCTCATCACTAGGCGACGTACACTGGTTAAATGACACCCTCAAAGAAGTCCAACACTGGCTATCTCACAACTCCCTGAAGCTCAACCAAGATAAGACTGAGCAGTCCCCCCAGATGCAATAATGGCTAAACTCCATTGACGCTCTTAACTGCAAGCTTTCCCTAGATGACTCCGCCAAATCCTTAGGAATCACACTGGACTCCAAACTGATCATGAAAGATCATATAAAGAATAGTGCGAAGAGTACCTTCTACAACCTGAAACTTCTGAACAAAAGCAAACCCTACTTACCGCCGAATTATCTCAAATCTGCCACGCAAGCGCTGGTGTTGTCTAGATCAGACCGTAGGAATGCCACCTTCACAGGCACTGCTAATCCCTCCTTGCTCCCCTTAGAGCCACTCTCAGTGCCGCAACCAGAATGATGACAGGAATAAAAAAAATAGGACCACATCTCCCCCTTCCCTGAAAGAACTGAACTGGCTCCCAATTGAAGCTTGTTGTAGCTTCAGAACTGCTTGTCTCGCTCATAGACCCCTTCACACTGGGAAACCAGCTTACCTCGCCTCAAAACTCAAAAAGGCAGGTCATCGAGAAGCCTAAGAAGCTCAAACACCCTGATCCTCATCCCACCTAAAGCACACAAACAAAAAATCCAGGCACGCTCCTTCTCGAGCAACGCACCAAAAATATGGAACTCCATTCCGGTACATATCAAGACAAACCCTTTGTTACTGAGTTTCAAGAGATAGCTAACGGATCTCCTCCTCAACCAACATCTCAACTAGAGACATCAATCGCCCATCAAGACATAACCTCAACCCTTAGCGGTCTTTCTACCCTGGTGATCAGCAGGTAGGAAGTTGTCATTTCGTAGGTCATGCATTGGGTGGAATCACATATGTCGTTGATTTTCGCTGGTGATCAGCAGGTAGGAAGCTGTCATGTACGTAGGTCATGCATTGGGTAGAGTCACATATGTAGTTGATTTTCCCTGGTGATCAGCAGGTAGGAAGCTGTCATGTACGTAGGTCATGCATTGGGTGGAATCCCATGTGTCGTTGATTTACCCTGGTGATCAACAGGTAGGAAGTTGTCATGTATGTAGGTCATGCATTGGGAGGAATCGCATATATCGTTGTTTTCCCAGCCAGGGTACGTTGAAACTGGACAGTGTTTGCACAGAAGGTTTAGATCTGAGTTCGGTTTCTTTAAGACCGGTGTGATCTGACCCCTGTTCAGGACATTTGGGAAGAATCCGTGGTGTATGCATTGTACAAAGTGCCTCTAAATCCAGTTTGAGATGAGAGGACACAGTGCATTTGCCGTCAAAAATGCTGACAACAAATATACAGTATACTCTCTGGGACATGTAGTTTCGAGGCATCCTCTTCATTCAGGGATATCCAGGGTTTCACCCAATACAGGTCTCACTCTGCAGTTATGAGTATCTCTCGACCAGAGATTACCCTACATTCTGGAATACCACTGCATTCTGGAATACCACTGCCTGAAGTCTCCATTTGCACTCCAGATTTTCTGTGGTTTCCATTTGTAAGTTAAATTCTGATCACTTGTCTGTTGTGTGTGAATAGCATCCTACGACACAAGGCTTACCTTGTCTGAACAATCACATTACAACTCTCCCTCACAGCCTCTGAAGACTTTAGTGTCCACAGGAAATCTTTGTGACTTGGGTATGCAGCTCCCTTCTGCACACTAGCCAGGGGAACTAGGAACTGAGCTCCCGCCCCAGATAACACCATAGCCACTGGGACTGGAAGCTGCTTCCTCTCAACAGAACACACTGGGTAACGAGGGAGTCGCAGCCAGCAGCGGTTCCTTAATAGGAGTGTCAGGGCTCCGCCCCCACACGCTCTCCTTGCCCCCTTCCTGCCTCCTATTTCTTTAGTGTTCGTTAATTTAAGTCACTCTGACCCTTGCTCTGTGCATGGGTCAGGCAGAGGCATGGTGCTTCTTTAAGACAAGTGCACTATTGTGCACGTGCCCCTGTCACAGCTTTTTCTTCGCTTGTAATATGCCAGCCCAGAGCCGTAGCATCCTGCAGTGCTTAGAGCAACACCCACTTGTGACACACAGAACCCTTGCTGTGTATCAGTCAGCAAGGGTGTACGTTTACCAACTTCTCACTGGGAGGTGTAGTGTCAGCAGCCATCCCTGAACAAACTTAACCCTGTGATAAGCTGGGGAAGGGATGTGGCCTACACGGAGCCTGGGAGCACTTTGAGAACATATCAGTGCTGCTACTTGAACTCCGACAGTAGCCGCCACTTCTCGACACCAGGTTAGTTTGTTTTTATTTAAAAATTGCTGGTTTAACTTATTTTGTTTGTAGTTCTTTGAAACTGTACATTTTGTTAGCAGGCTCCTAAGCGTTAGCCCACGATCTAGTACAGGTCGTAAATAAATGGTGAAAGTCTTGCCTTTCTGGAAGATCAACAGCCTGTCCGGTTTTGCCTCTCTGCTTTTCTGACCCACGGAGGGGATTCCGTAGAACTGGTATCAGTAGGTGAAGAAATATGCAGCAGGCTTGTAATCACAGAGCTCCCATTCTTGGGCCTGTATCCCATGCCAATTACCAGTGGTGCTAATAGCTCACCAGCCTCTGGTTAACCTTCAGTTAAATGCAGTTTAGACCGGTCCTACTGCTTACAAAAATATATACCAGCTGATGTTCAAACAGAAGGTTAACCGAGGCCTGCAAGCTTCTGTTAGAACAGCAGCTGGTATATATTGTAATGAAAGACAGTCTGCAGTCTGGGACACTTCCTGCCTTCCTAACATCACTAATGTTTAGAATGTGGCAATGGGTGTGGAAAATTCACAATTTTACCACATTTCTTTGAAAAAATGTAAAGGTGGTGGAACATCCAAACCCAGCTTGCAAAAGACACGCTCCATTTCCACGCTTAAATATGCAGGCAAACTCATGGTTGCCCTTACGCCCTACCATTTTCAAAGTTCACCAGCCGCCCCTGGTCGCAGCTCCTCCCCACAACAGCTTACAGTAGCCAAGAGGGCTGGGGCCACTGCTCTCTTCCTTGATTCCACCCTAGCCAAAGGTCTGAGAAGACCGCTTACTTCCAAGATGTTACATTAGCCAAGAGGGCTGGGGCCACTGCTCTCTTCCTTGATTCCACCCTAGCCAAAGGTCTGAGAAGACCGCTTACTTCCAAGATGTTACATTAGCCAAGAGAGGTGGGACCACTGCTTTCTTCCTTGATTCCACCCCAGCCAAAGGTCTGAGAAGACCGCTTCCTTCCAAGATGTTACATTAGCCAAGAGGACTGGGGCCACTGCTCTCTTCCTTGATTCCACACTAGCCAAAGGTCTGAGAAGACGGCTTCCTTCCAAGATGTTACATTAGCCAAGAGGTCTGGGGCCACTGCTCTCTTCCTTGATTCCACCCTAGCCAAAGGTCTGAGAAGACCGCTTCCTTCCAAGATGTTACATTAGCCAAGAGGACTGGGGCCACTGCTCTCTTCCTTGATTCCACCCTAGCCAAAGGTCTGAGAAGACAGCTTCCTTCCAAGATGGTATAGTAGCCAAGAGGACTGGGGCTACTGCTGTCTTCCTTGATTCCACCCTAGCCAAAGGTCTGAGAAGACCGCTTCCTTCCAAGATGTTACATTAGCCAAGAGGACTGGGGCCACTGCTGTCTTCCACGATTCCACCCTAGCCAAAGGTCTGAGAAGACCGCTTCCTTCCAAGAGGTTACATTAGCCAAGAGGACTGGGGCCACTGCTCTCGTCCTTGATTCCACCCTAGCCAAAGGTCTGAGAAGACGGCTTCCTTCCAAGATGTTACATTAGCCAAGAGAAGTGGGGCCACTGCTATCTTCCTTGATTCCACCCTAGCCAAAGGTCTGAGAAGACCGCTTCCTTCCAAGATGTTACATTAGCCAAGAGAAGTGTGGCCACTGCTGTCTTCCTTGATTCCACCCTAGCCAAAGGTCTGAGAAGACCGCTTCCTTACAAGATGTTACATTAGCCAAGAGGACTGGGGCCACTGCTCTGTTCCACGATTCCACCCTAGCCAAAGGTCTGAGAAGACCGCTTCCTTCCAAGATGTTACATTAGCCAAGAGGACTGGGGCCACTGCTCTCTTCCTTGATTCCATCCTAGCCAAAGGTCTGAGAAGACCGCTTCCTTCCAAGATGTTACATTAGCCAAGAGGACTGGGGCCACTGCTCTGTTCCACGATTCCACCCTAGCCAAAGGTCTGAGAAGACCGCTTCCTTCCAAGATGTTACATTAGCCAAGAGGACTGGGGCCACTGCTCTGTTCCACGATTCCACCCTAGCCAAAGGTCTGAGAAGACCGCTTCCTTCCAAGATGTTACATTAGCCAAGAGGACTGGGGCCACTGCTCTCTTCCTTGATTCCACCCTAGCAAAAGGTCTGAGAAGACAGCTTCCTTCCAAGATGTTACATTAGCCAGAGGACTGGGGCCACTGCTGTCCTCCTTGATTCCACTCTAGCCAAAGGTCTGAGAAGACTGCTTCCTTCCAAGATGTTACATTAGCCAAGAGAAGTGGGACCACATCTTGCTTCTGGGATCCCATACTGCTGATGTATTTTCTGAAATCCCTCTTCAGAAGCCCAGCATACATGCCTGTACTTTATAATAGGCATGGCTCTGAGAAAGGCTGGGGCCCTGTACCTGGCCTGCCTTGTTCCTGAAATGTGAGAGCTCTTACTGACATCTTGCACTCTCTCCTCGCAGTGTGGACTGGCTGCATTTTATCTAGGCATGGTCAGTCCCATGCCTCCAGGTGCAGCTTATTGCACAGTTGATTTCCAGCTCTGAGAATGAAGGGGAGATCACAAAAGTTCAATTCCTTTTTCTCATACAAGGCAGCTCCCAGTGATATGTCACAAAAGGACAGCCCTTTTCCTGTGGCCCGTTCCACTATCCGACAGCCTCCATATTTCTTTTATTCAGCAAGGGCTCTCGGGTCCTCTGCTCTGTTAGTCCTTCCACACAAGGGATTATCTCCAGGTCTTGTGGTAGTCCATAGATGCAATTGTGTAGCTTAAATGGATCACAATTTATTACACTGTTGCAAATGCGATGCAACATAGGCCTGGGCACTTTTCAACAGTTAGCTGTCAGCTGTTGATTACTTTATTCAGTCACTAAATAGGTGATACTTTTGTCCAGATAGTATTTAATGTACTGGGGGAAAGGATTTTCAATGCAGAAAGAAGCATAAACCCAATATATTTAAATATAATTCAAACCAGAGCAGAAAGAATGATTCCTTCTTTGTCATGAGCATGTTTTGTTTCATTCATACAACATTGTCTTTCCGCCACAAACTGTTCTCTTAGTCCCAGTTATTTAAATAGGATACTATGGAATTTAAAAGAACCCCAAACTTTCTGTATCTCTAACTAAGGTCTGGTGTCTTGAATATTAAGTTGCTTCCTAGTGAGACGTTTACATAAAACTTTGTAATGATAAAAGACTGTTCTTCGGCGCTCTTTCTTGAAAAAGGTGCTTCCAGAGGCATAGTTGGTGCAAACCCAAAACGTAAAGAATGGTATTAAGCATAATGGAGATGCTCAGAATAAAAGGAGCATCGTTTTAATTACAAGAAGCAGATACTTGTAGGCTAAATATTTGCTGAGTGTAATGCTATACGTTTATGCAAACTAACTCTAAAGGTGGCAAGGAGAGCCTTTGTTAGCTAGACTTGAAGTAGGAAGAGGCTCTCCCCACTTAAGGCAGTCCTCCTCTTCTTCGTTGTAGAGTAAACTAGCTGTAGTTCTGGAACTGATCATGGCCGTGACGGTCCCCACAACACAGGATCTTTCCCGTTGTGCTGGTGCTCACAGTTGTTTTGTGCCAGTTGGGCTTCAGGTGTAGTGCAGGAAGCCAGGAGCATACTCTCCACTGGGCAGTCATGCTCTCCTTCTTTGTAGAGTACAGTAGCTGTAGTTCTGGAACCACTCCTGGCTTTGAGGGTCTCCACAACTCAGGATTTTTCACCGGATCCAAGTTCTCCGTAATGCAAATGCATAGAACACAGATGCCTTCAGGTCTTTAGTAAGTTATAAATGCTTTGGATCGTATTGGAGTCAGATGGGAGCTAAAGTACTGGATCAGCAATGCCAGTACATATCCAGGTTTGTGAACTGTGGATGGACGACCGAGCACCTTCGAAATGTAGGAAGCTATCCAACCATTCAACCAGAATCTTCCTGACTTTCGTACAAGAAAGATGGAGGGAAGAGGAATGTGTAATGGACACCCAACTTCCCAGAAGGTTCTTTCTTTAGGCTAGTATTACTAGGCAGATCCTGCTTCTCTGCACATGCTCTGATGGAGTACTGCCAGCCCTGGTCAGAACTCCAGGTGACCTGATATGGGGCTGGCCATTCACTGTGTGCCTTAAAATCCCAATACCAGATAGAGAAAGGGGAAGGAAAAAAATGTACACGGAAGCAGGTAGGGGACATGCCAGTAAATTGTAAGTAGGAAAGCTAAGAAGGCTTTCACTTGCCTCGGTGCAACCTAATTTTGGCTCGCAGGAGCTGCGGGTTGAAAAAAGCTGTACCGCATGAGGGAGCAACAGATGAGTTTGGGTGGAGGGAAGAAACCGAGAGTGGACAGGGATTTGAGCTGGCAGACGCACACGAGGGAGAGAGCAAGAAAACAAATGCACTCTCATGAAGTGCTGAAAGAAAAAGAATAATGTAGTTCCCTGAATGTCAACCATGGAAGGACTCATGACATCCAACCAAAAGGGTGGTAAAGAAGCTATGCTCCAGAAGAGGTACAAACACAAGAAGAGGAAGGGAAGCCATGGAATAAATTGTAAGCAAATAAGATTGACAATAAATCCAGCCAATAATAAACAGCAGCCTTATCCAAAGTCCACTCTAAGGTTTAAGACTCAAGACCACGGGGCAGGAAAGCTAGCAGGTCAGACAGAACATTGAAATGTAGAGGCAGAGTGGAACAGTCACTAAGTGAAGTGCAAGAAGTATTTGATCTCCCTTGCTCATGATACATGCATGAGCAGCATTTCTCTCGCTGGTTCACTTTCCTGTCAGACAAAGCACATTCTTCTGGACTAGGGCATCACTCCTCCTGGCAGGGGGAGGATTTACATCCAGGGGATAAGGCGCAATTTGAAAGGGACTTTCTTGGCACCACCACAGAATGCCCAGATCATGGATTCTCCCTGCTGCTGCATTTCTGTGGCCTTTCTTCCTACTGTGAAAACCACAGTGGAAAATAACCATCTTCTGGTGTTTCCATGGGGGTGCAATCAATCTTGTGGTCTTGAATAGGACATTCATAGGGAACCTAAGGAGCTCAAATAATGCAAATGCATGAAAACTCATACCCTTATGAAACCTGTAGAGGTACTCAGTCATAATTGTAGAAGAACTCTAAGATAGTACATATGCAGGGAATCTCAGGTTTAGAGTTAATAGATGTTCTAGGAATTTTGAGGTCATGGATGATGCATGTACTAGGTCAGGTCTACTCTGGAGGTACGCAACTGTTTACAAAATCAAATAATATTAACATTAATAAGACTTATACTGAGAAGTAAAATTGAAAATTTGAAAACATTTTCTATATTTGACTGTGAATTCAACAAAATATTTCAATAGTTGAGCATTTGTTTGGTGTATACTTGTTTCTGTATTTTTGTATATAAATATTTGTATTGGTCTTTTCATAAATAGATCAGTCTTGTATGCATAGTAATAAATCCAAAGGCACCGGGAAGCAGCAGTACAAATAATCATGTAGACATCAACATATGTTCACAACCGTCTAAATATATTATGTAGGCATCTTTAAGCCTGATTGGCGACAGGTTGAAATTGACTACTTGCATGCTGTTTTTATTTCCTTGTTTGCACAAGCGTGCTTTTATCAGGTGGTGTCTGGCTCCTGAACCACATTAGGCGGTCATTGCTAAGGGCTGAGGCCTGCTTGAAAGCAGATTTGATTTCTTTTGTGTTTTTAGCTTTTCTCACCTTTTATTTAGTTTGTTTTCATTTACCAGTAATTGCGCCTCCCGAGGGAGCTCAAGAAGCGTAATAGGGGTTGCTGCACCCTGGCTAATTGTTTGTTTTCCCTGCACTGTTTCTCTTGCACAAGCACCATATCGCGCTTGATTGCCACGCCCACCATGCAGGGCTATAAAAAAACACTCTCCAGTGTGTCTGTGCTGCTGGTGCGCAGAAGGCAAGCCAATCTGTGCCCGTCCGCGCTCGGACCGCGGTCAGCCCAAGCCCCCCTGCCGGTTCTACCCCACAATCTGTGATAACAATTCGCTAAGCAAGGAACAAACTTCTCGGGCTGAACTTCCCGAGCAGACGATGTACCGGCCCAGCGCTGAGCTGCACCAACGTTGAGGCTCCACAGAGGTGTCCCGAGTGTAACTTCTCTCTGACTAATGTAACAAGCATTTGCAATGCAATAGGTCTCGCATTTACGCGAGTTTGAGCTATTGACATTGCAAATAACAATGCCTTTTATTTTTGCTTTCGTTTTAAAAACAAATAAAAGGCATTGTCATTTACAATGCCAATAGCTTCAACTCGCGTAAATGCGAGACCTATTGCATTGCAAATGCTTGTTTATTTTGAGAGGGAGAGTACCAGCACTTCTCAAGAGAGACGTAATACTTTTAATTGGAGAGTACCAGCACTTCTCAGAAACAAGCAGGTACTCTGGTACAAAGTACCTGCACTTCGATTTTTCCATTTCAAGTACTGGCTACCATATTCTAATTGTTTTTTGTGTTTGAATATATATATATTCACTGAAAAAACCATAGGTTTCAGACACGTTATAGTTACAAATTAGCATTTAAAAAACCTTTGAAATTCACTGAAAAAACCATAGGTTTTAGGGACAGTTATAGTTACTTGGACATTGCACTCGTACAAAACCCGTGAAATTCCCCGTTATAGTTAATTCAGCAAACTATAACTCGCGCCCCCGCAATGCACTGCTGATGACGTCACATATTACATCACTCATGACATGGTCAGTGACATCACTGATGACATCACTGATGACATCTCAAATGACATCACTGATGACATCATCCAGTGACTGTGTGTTTCTGTAAAGTTTAAATATTTTTAAAATATATAGGAAAAGACGTATTGAAGAATGAGTGGGTGTGTAAGTGTCTGTATGGATGATTTAGTAGGTGCGTGACTGACTCTATAAGTGAGTGATTTAACGTATCTTACTGAATGCATGGGTTAGTGACTAAACTGGGTGTATGTCTGTATCCGTCTGTCTGTTGCTGTGTAAGTGGCTGCATGTGTTTGTGAATAGCTAAATGAGTGTCTATATGAGTTATTGAATGCTTGTCTGAGTATCTGTATGGGTGCCTGAGTGTTTGTGTGGGAGGGGGTGTGTGCAACTCTGTGCATAGATGTGTGAGTGGGTGATTCACTGGGTGGATGGTTTCAAGAGTGCATCTGTGATAGACTGTATGGGTGGGTAAGTGTGTGTAAGAGTGTGTTAGTGAGTGAATGTATGTCCCAGTGGTACATGTGTGAGTAACTACATATGTGAAAGGCAGTATATATGTGTGTTGGAGTATATAAATAGCTATAAGCGAGAGTGTGTGATTGTGATAGTGGCTGTATGGATGAGTGTGTGCTTGTATCAGTGATTGTATAAGAGCGTAAGAATGTGCTAGTATTTGTATGAGTAAGTGAGCTGGTATGTGTATAACTGTATAGGTGAGTAAATGGCAGTGTGATTAATTATTTGCATGACTGACTAGGTGTGTGAGTACCTCTATGGATGAGTGGCGTTGTTTGAGTGTCTATATAGGAGTAAGAGTGCATATGATAGTCCTGTACTGAGTGACCGTAAGTATGAGTGACTGTACGGGTGAGTGAGTGGATGTGTGTGTAGACCTAAGAATCAGTGAGTGGGTATGTAGTTATTGGTGTTGGAGTGTCTATGGTTTTGCGAATGGCAGTCTGTAATTTAGAGTGGGTGTATCAAAGGTTATATTAGGGTGTGAGGAGGTGCATCAGATTATCACGTGGATGATGTCATCAGTGATGTCATTTGAGATGTCATCAGTGATGTCATCAGTGATGTCACTGACCATGTCATGAGTGATGTAATATGTGACGTCATCAGCAGTGCATTGCGGGGCGCGAGTTATAGTTAGCTGAACTAACTATAACGGAGGAATTTCACGGGTTTTGTACGAGTGCAATGTCCAAGTAACTATAACTGTCCCTAAAACCTATGGTTTTTTCAGTGAATTTCAAAGGTTTTTTAAATGCTAATTTGTAACTATAACGTGTCTGAAACCTATGGTTTTTTCAGTGAATTTCAAAGGTTTTTTAAATTCTAATTTGTAACTATAACGTGTCTGTAACCTATGGTTTTTTCAGTGAATTTCAAAGGTTTTTAAATGCTAATTTCTAACTATAACGTGCCTGAAACCTACGTTTTTTTTAGTGAATTTCAAAGGTTTTGTAAATGACAATTTTTAAATGTATTAATTGTTATATTAATTTTTTCATACTGATTTAGTACATTTTTAGAAACAATTTTTTTTTACATATTTTATTTTTTAAATTACATTGTAATTACATTATACATTACATTACAAAAAATACTTTCTCTTAATAAATTACTTTAGTTTAAATACTTTGCAGATAGGCAATAGACTTTTAAGTACAGTAGTTACAGTTGTTGCAATGGGCAACACATTTTCAAACACAATGCAACATTCAGCTCAATGTGAATTTCTAGTTAAATGCAATTAGTTACTTTATGGATTACTTTTCTAACCACAGGACTGGATCCTAGATTCAGTCCTGGGACATCTCCTGTAAACAGTTGAGTAAAAGCGTTTTGGTTACAGTCGTGATTTTTAAGGAATATTATTGTATTTTAAAAGTTGACACTTGGAAACTTTTTCTCATAGAATCACCAATGTTATCCTATGGAAGGAAATTCACTTAGCAGGTAAAAACTGTTATCGTTACTTTTTCTTACTCAGTGTTGGATCCTGGATCCAGCACTGGTGCATCTCCTGTAAACAGTTGAATGAATGCGTTTAAGTCATACAGGCGATTTTTAAGGAATATTTGTAGTTTGTGAAAATCGACACTTTGAAAGTTTTCTGCTGAAAACCAGACAATGGATTCCTATGGAAGAAAATATAAGTTACTGGTAAGTACGGTTAAAATTACTTTTCAGGACCAGTACTGGGCTGAAAGATGCAGCACTGAGGTCTCTCCTGATAACAGGTGAGTAAATCAGAATTCGGATTTCGGCTGATTTTAGAGGAATATTTGTATGTTTCAAAAATCAACACTTAGAAGAATTTCCAAGTGAAACCAGTCAATGTTAGCCTATGAAGGAAATTCAAGTTACCGGTAAGTACGGTTAAAATTACTTTTCAGGATCAGTACTGGGCTGAAAGATGCAGCACTGAGGTCTCTCCTGATAACAGGTGAGTAAATCGGAATTCCTATTTCGGCTGATTTTAGAGGAATATTTGCACAATGGTGAAGGGAGGGGCGGGGCCTGAGGTGACATCTTTGCAAACGCGCCCCGTGGCGCGTTTTAAGTTGGGGGATTAAGTCCCCTTGAATCCTGAGGGTCCCTAGGGGCCAACTAGACCACCAGGAACCTCCAATATGCGCCAGGGGCTGCGTTGCAGAGACGTGTAGAGAGGCCACACCCCTTTTTACACCTCTCTGCAACGCAGCTCTGTGGCGCATTCTGGATGTACCTGTTGGGCTAGTTGGCCCCCAGGGACCCTCAGGATTGAAGGGGATTTAATTCCCCATCTTAAAACGCGCCACGGGGCCTGTTTGCACACATGTCACCTGAAGCCCCGCCCCTCCCTTCACCACTGTGCAAACGCGCCCCGTGGCGCGTTTTAAGTTGGGGGATTAAGTCCCCTTGAATCCTGAGGGTCCCCGGAGTCCAACTAGCCCACCATATACCTCCAAAAAGCGCCACAGAGCTGCGTTGCAGAGAGGTGTAAAAAGGGGCGTGGCCTCTGTACACCTCTCTGCAAGGCAGCCCCTGGCGCATACTGGAGGTACCTGGTGGGCTAGTTGGCCCTCAGGGACCCCCAGTATTCAAGGGGATCGTTCCCCTCTGCAAACGCGCCAGGGGCGCGTTTGCAGAGTGGTGAAAGAAGGGGGCGGGGCCTGCGGGCCCGATCGTTTTTTTGTTTTTTGTTTTTCTCCCCTGAAGGGGGCTGTGTGGCCCCCTTCCTTTTTCTTTTTTTGGGCCCTGGGGACCCCATCCCCCAGGGCCTTACACCTTTTTTTAAATTACCTTTAAAAAAAAACGGGAAGGGGGCCGCGTGGCCCCCTTCCCTGGGCCTGTATTGGCCCCGGGGACCCCATCCCCCGGGGCATGGCCTCTATATTTATTTTTGAGGGGGCAGCGTGGCCCCCCTCCTCTGGGCATTTTAAGGCCCCGGGGACCCCATCTCCCGGGGCCGGCCTTTCCATTTTTTGTTTTTTTTAAATTTTCCTCTTTTTTTGGGGAGGGGGGCCGCGTGGCCCCCTCCCGGGCCACTACTTGCCCCGGGGACCCCATCCCCCGGGGCTGGCCCTCTCCGTTGGGGACTGTGGGGGTCCCCAATCCCCCCACAGTCCCGCCGGCTCCCCACGTCCCTTGGGAGCCGGCATTGCTATTCCACATGGGGAGCAGCTGACATGCTGCTCCCCATGTGGAAAAGCAATCGCTTTGGCTATTGGAAGAGAGAGCAGGTTTCACTGCTCTCTCTTCCAATATCCAAAGCAGTTTGCTATGGCAGGACGGGAGCCGCGAGGCTCCCGTCCTGCCATAGCAAACTACAGTGTCCCGGGGGTAGGCACCCCGGGACACTGCAGGAGCCGGCCCTGGGGGTGGTGGTCCCCAGGGCCATCAAGGGCTCCAGGAGGGGGGCCGCGCGGCCCCCCTCCCATTCAGTACACAGCCCCGGGGAGGTGGTGGTCCCCGGGGCTCTGGGGGTCCGTAACGGACCCCCATATTAAAATGTTTAGTGCCCCGGGGAGGTGGTGGTCCCCGGGGCGTGTGGGGGGGCTGGAGCCCCCCCCACACAGGTTTAATAATGTATGTAAAAAAAGCCCCGGGGAGGTGGTGGTCCCCGGGGCTGCGGGAGGACTCAGAGCCCTCCCGCACCATTTTTAAAAAAAAAGCCCCGGGGGTGGCGGTCCCCGGGGCTTGGGGGGCCCTTTGAGGCCCCCCACACATTAAATTATCCCCCCACCATGCCCCCGGGACTTGGGCCACCCGGGGGCCAATTAACATCGAAGCGCGGGAGACCGCGCTTCGATTTTTCTCGGCAGGATTCGCGCACCCTGAGCGCATCCTGCCGATTTAAAATTTTTTTTTTTTTGTGGGACCCCTGAGCAAACCTAGGGGGTCAGGGTGTTTCTACCCTGCCCCCTTTGTGCGCTTTGCGCACTTGTTTCTGTCCCTCGGTTCTACCGAGGGACAAAATGGCTGCCAACATTTCCTGAATCGGAATGTTGACAGCCAGCTGACAGCCAATTAACATGCAGCTCGTGATCGGGAGGGTACGCGGACCCTACTCGTCCCTAGATATCACTAACTTTTTACTTTTCATTTTCTCAGCAACTACTGAACGGATTTACACCATTTAACAAAAAGGGTTCTTTCTGAACCAAGAACTACCTCTTTGCCAAATTTGGTGTAATTCCGTTCAGCAGTTCGGGCTGTAGCCGTGTCTAAAGTTTCCTATGGGAAAATGCATGGGGAAAACGCGTTTTGGGACCCCCTTTTTTCTCGGCCCCCGCTTGACGTATCACCCCGAGACTTTCAGGGTAGGAGCGGACCGGAGCGCCCCACGAAGTTTGAAAATTTCGCGAAGATACGTCAACCGGCAAGAGAGTTATTTCAAATAGAATGTCGCGGATTTCCCGCGCGGCCCCCTCCCATTCAGTACACAGCCCCGGGAGGTGGTGGTCCCGGGGCTCTGGGGGTCCGTAACGGACCCCCATATTAAAATGTTTAGAGCCCCGGGGAGGTGGTGGTCCCCGGGGCGTGTGGGGGGGCTGGAGCCCCCCCACACAGGTTTAATAATGTATGTAAAAAAAGCCCCGGGGAGGTGGTGGTCCCCGGGGCTGCGGGAGGGCTCAGAGCCCTCCCGCACCATTTTTTAAAAAAAGCCCCGGGGGGTGGCGGTCCCCGGGGCTTGGGGGCCCTTTGTGGCCCCCACACATTAAATTATCCCCCACCATGCCCCCGGGACTTGGGCCACCCGGGGGCCAATGACTATCGAGCGCGGGAGACCGCGCTTCGATTTTTTTCGGCAGGATTCGCGCACCCTGAGCGCATCCTGCCGATTTAAAATTTTTTTTTTTTTGTGGGACCCCTGAGCAAACCTAGGGGGTCAGGGTGTTTCTACCCTGCCCCCTTTGTGCGCTTTGCGCACTTGTTTCTGTCCCTCGGTTCTACCGAGGACAAAATGGCTGCCAACATTTCCTGAATCGGAATGTTGACAGCCAGCTGACAGCCAATTAACATGCAGCTCGTGATCGGGAGGGTACGCGGACCCTACTCGTCCCTAGATATCACTAACTTTTTACTTTTCATTTTCTCAGCAACTACTGAACGGATTTACACCATTTAACAAAAAGGGTTCTTTCTGAACCAAGAACTACCTCTTTGCCAAATTTGGTGTAATTCCGTTCAGCAGTTCGGGCTGTAGCCGTGTCTAAAGTTTCCTATGGGAAAATGCATGGGAAAACGCGTTTTGGGACCCCCCTTTTTCTCGGCCCCCGCTTGACGTATCACCCCGAGACTTTCAGGGTAGGAGCGGACCGGAGCGCCCCACGAAGTTTGAAAATTTCGCGAAGATACGTCAACCGGCAAGAGAGTTATTTCAAATAGAATGTCGCGGATTTCCTATGGATAATAGGTTGTAACTATAACTATCTACTGGCGACCGCCAGTAGATAATATATATATATATATATATATATATATATATATATATATATATATATATATATATATATATATATATATATATATATCCTACTATTCGCATCTACTGTTCAGCAGCTCAAAGCCTATTTGGGCCTGGTTGGCACTAAGAAAAAAACCTGCAAAAAAACCCTAAATAATAAAATAGGTATTATCTGGGCGATGGCTCTCACAAGTTGGGGGATGAGGGCTGTAGGGAGGCGGGAAGTATTGAATGAAGGCTTCCACTTAAGTGTGTGTGGGGGGCAGGGTCTCAATGTTAAGAAGGCACCGCACTTGGTTTTGGAAAAGCAGGCCACACTTACTGAGGGGCAACGGAGATTGCTAAAGCTGAGAGAAAAGGGTTTCAGAAGAGAAATTGTTTCAGGTGGTCTTCGGGCATGTGGCTTTTTGCAGGGCCCGGGTCAAAAAAGTAACGTGGGCCCACGAGTTGTCTAATAGAATGCCACAAGATGAAAGAGGGGGCCTCACAAACTAGGGAAAGTGGTTACGGGGGTCTTGCAAGTAAAAGGGGGAAAATAGTTTTTCCTATGCTGACAGTAACCTCCCCCCTCTGAGGGGGAGACCCTGGCTGGAGGGTGCAGCACCTTTCGCATGGCACGTGATCAGGGTGAGGGTCACAGCATGCGGCAGGGGGCTTCCAGTCACACTACACCGCTACCCCCAATTTCAGGATGCACATGGCTGTCTCGGGAAAATGTTTTCTTACTTGTCAGCTTCCTCTGATAAGTTTCACAGGCGGGGGCTCTCCAGATAGAGCACTAAAGGCCCCTCTACTTGTTTTCACACTTTGGGGTGGGGAGGGACCGAATTTGAATACTGCGACACTGTCACTGCATACAAATTCTGCGCCCCATTTCTCCCTCCACCCAAAATCAGCACTCAAGGACATTATCCACGCGTTTGTGTCGCTTTGCAATGTGAATGTTTCTCCATTCTGTTTTTAAGCAGATAAGTTACCAAGTTGTAGTACAAACACAGAGTACAAATTTGAAACATTTTAGGTGGTTCATTCAAAGGAAAAATCCCGAGCTGGGGGATTGCCAATTTGAAGAGTTTCAATCAGTTTAGCTGAAATAGCTGAAAGGCCCCTTTCACACAAGGTGCACCACCAGGTTTGAGAGGTTATCTGGATCTGGAGAACCAGGGAACGTACGTAATTCCCCTAGAGACCAGTTTTCATTCTTAGAAAGGACTTCCATAATGCAGAACAGTTATTAAAGTCTTTCTTCAGCGCTGAAGTTTGGCGGGGGGTTTGGAAGTGCGGGGTCCGTGGAACTTCGATGGAAAGAGGCACCTCACGTGCCTAGAGTTCCTTGGAACAAGTTAAACCCTTTGCGGCGCCTTTTGCAGCCAAGAAACACCAGGCTTCCATCTCTGACAATTCATTTTTTTCACGGAGACTTCAGCATCGGCGCTGTACTTTTAAGGAAACACGTACCAACACCATCACAAGCATGCTGCTGCGCTTCCAGTAAGGACGCGTCTGCACTCCTGCACCAGGCCGGGCAGCCACAGAGTGCCAGCACTTCTTAGCAGAGCTTCTGCACTTTTAAAGAGGCAGTACCCCAAACTCTCAGCAGGGATGCAGTATATTTCACAGGAAAGTACAGGCGGGGTCCGGCTGTACAAACGCTGCTGTCACTGTAGAGGTCGAGCGCAGTCTAATGTACAAAACAGGCGGAGTCCGATTAAGTCCCAGGGCTGGTAAATCTCAGGCAGCGCAGCGAAACCCCATGCCGCCTGCCCTGTACTGGGGCAGCAGTCTGCGGAAAGTATCACAGCAACGCTTCACCCCTTCCACTCAGAAATGCACACCAAAAACCACCAAGTCCGTGTCTCAGACATCATGGCGGTGCAGCGCTCGCTGACAGTCCTAAAGTTTCCCAGGACACGCCTGCGCTACCCCCACCAAAGTCCGAGAGAAAGACAAAACAGTTCGCTGCAACACCCAATCACCCTGACCCTCCACAACACACACAGGACAGAGAGTATGTGTCAGTCCTGCTCCACAGCGCCTGGCAGGAGTGGTTTGCAGGCAGCGATAACTTTGAAAAGAATCATCATTTTGGACACACGCTGATATGGGAAAGCCGGAAAGGGGGGGGGGCAAGAGAGCATGAAAGGGGGCACAACCAAGGAAGAGATAGGCAAGAGAGAGAGGAGAAACCACAGGACACCGTTAAACAGAAGGGAAGGGCACAGAAAGCAAGGACCTGGGAAGAGCAGGGTAACGGGGCACACGCAGTAGGGAGCGGACAGTAGGCACGAGAGGAGGGCACAGAAGGGAAGGTGGGGGGGGCAGGGGGATTCAGAGACTCACCTCACTCCTCTGGAGCTGCAAGAAGCTGCTGAGGTAACTGGAGCGAGAGCTTGCAGCTCTAAAGCATGGGGGACAGTTGTAACTGGAGCTCGGTCGGATGCGCTCTGCAAACGCAGCATGGGAAGGGGAGGGGCGGGATAAGAGGGTTGCTAGAAGTCTCCCGTTCGTCACCATGGCTGTCTGCCCCTTAAACAACAAGATGGTGGTCGCCAGTCCGGGTGGGTGGGGCCAAAAGTGGACAGGGTGGTAACCAGGAGTGACTAAAAAGCCTCCGGTACAATCAGCCCACTCCGTTTAGCATAATCCATGACGCGAAATGAAGCACACCAATAGAAATTACGGGCGGAGCAGAAACACCACTTCTCAAACTGTATTGATTACAAAAAGCCCTCGCAGAGCGAGCAGCGCATGCGCGCTGCAACGCCAGGCGAGACCTAAAAATGAGTATTATGGAGCCTTGTAGGCCCCACACTGCCGTGGTAAAAGATCAACCACAAACCTGGTATTGCATGCTAATTAACGCTAGCTCACTTATAAAACATCAATATGAGCTCACTGAATTTGTAAAACACACACACTAGTTAATAGCCTTTGTTACAGAGACATGGGCCGACGCTTCATCTGGCCCAGAGTTGATTGCTGCAATCCCGACCGGATTCACCATTGCCAAGAAAGACCGGGAGGAGAAGAAGGGTGGGGGCTTAGCTATTGTCTACCCCGATCATCTGAGGGCGACCTTTTCGGATATTCCACCTAAGTTCGAATGTGAAGCTTTTTCTTTTAAAATTGAACTCAACCACAGGTACTTCTTTAACTGTCTTCTCACCTATCACCCTCCGGGCCCTAGAGCTGGCTTTACACAAGCTTTAAGCCAACTCTTGAAATCTAAGGTCAATTTCCAGGATTACTCTGTACTCGGCAATTTTAACTTCCACTTGGATAATTTACAGGATAAAGACTCAAGTGACCTCATGAATTTAATGACCAGCTTTGGTTTGGAATTGGTCATTAAGGTCCCACCCATCCGGCAGGGCATCTGCTTGATGCCATTTTTACAGACAGCCCTTTTCTACAACCTATGGGTTCACCCCAATTATCCCGGTCAGATCATTCAGCTGTTATGCTTAACCTTTCGCTACCTAAAGTATCTTGTAAATTGAATACACCAGCAGAGAAGCACGAGCGTCTCCTTTGGCATAATATTGATGCCATTGTAATGCTTCGCTAGTGGATATTAGGCCTGCAACCACGAGTGATCCAGTTACTGTCACTTCGGTCTATCACGCCTGGATAGGCTCCATAGTAAATACATTAGTGCCTTTAAAAACTGGTAGGGTGAGCAGAGCTACTCCATCTGAGCCCTGGTTCTCGCAGGAGCTAAGGCTTGCAAAATGGCATTGTCGCTGACAGGAACAGCATTGGAGGCTGAACTATGCCACAGCCGAAAAAGAAGTTTATGGAAAAATGATTTCTGACTATAAAGAGCTGATCTATAGTACGAAAACCAGCTACTTTACAGATAAAATTAAATTGCCAAATAATGACCCCAAATAATTATTTGCCACTGTTCACAAATTAACCAAACTCCCAGAGAAAAAGAATTTGTCCATTGATCAAACCTTCTGTAACTTTGTAGCATCTTTCTTTGGAGAAAACGTCTGTGACACCTACAACGCTTTCACTATGAACCAAAATACCTTCTGTCTGCTGAAACTTTGTAGCCCTTCCACCAGTGGCAATTGGAGTGGTAGTGGCCAGATACTCCCTATGGGATTGTCGGAAACCAACTCAGCCACTCTAACTGCCTTTTCGCCTACTACATATGATCAGGTCCTTAAACTCCTCATTGCAGCGAAATCCAGCTCTCCAGCTGACCCCTGCCCACCAAGAATAATACATCTGGCTTCAGGCGTCATAGCACAACATCTCACCGACGTGTTTAACCTTATTTTCAAGACTGGAGTATTTCCTAAACAATAGAAAAAGGCTTCCATTCTTCCTCTCTTAAAAAAACCCAGCCTGGATACAGTGGATCCAACTAATTATCGCCCTATTTCCCGCCTTCCCTTGCCTGCAAAAATAATTGAAAAATTGATAAATCAAGAACTTACCACCTTTATTAATAATAAGCATCTCCTAGATTCGACTCAGTACGGCTTCAGAAGCGTGGCAGGTCTTGTCAAATCCTTTGACTTCGCCATGATGTCCTATGCTGACGACACTAAAATCATTGTCTTAGTGACCAACAATATTCAGGACATAGCTGCCAGGTTTCAAAACTGTATGCAACAGGTTAGTAAGTAGATGATGGAGAATTACCCGAAATTGAACTCAGGCAAAACTGAGGTACTGCTTTTCGGATCTAACATCTCCTTCTGGTCACCTAATTGGTGGCCTCAGGAACTCAGCTCGCTCCACACTCCAGTAACAAAAGCAAAGAACTTGGGAGTAATTTTCGACACAGCTTTATCCTTTAAACACCAGGTTAATGCTATTACCTCGTCAACTTTCCACACATTAAAAATGCTCAGGAAAATCTTCTGATTAATTCTTCACGATCTCCAAAAAACAGTTGTCTCTGCTCTTATCCTTTCTAAATTAGACTACTATAATGCCCTCTTTGTCATTCTACAGAAAGATCTTCTTGGCAAGCTTCAGGTTCTTCAGAACGCGGTTGCCCGACTCTGCTAGGGATTCCCAGGCATCAGTCTGCCAAACAAGCTATTATCTCCCTTCACTGGCTCCCCATGAAGGAAAGGATTGATTTTCAAACCTTATGTACCGCCTTTAGGGCCTTACACCATTCCGGACCAGAATACTTAAAAAATCGGTTCCACTCGTATGTTCCTGGTCTTTCACTTACAGTCTGGCTGAGGTCCTCACGTTCTGGCTTATCTAACTGGGGTGGCAAAAGTTTTGTTACCACAAAATCCACATTTTGGAACATCCTTCCCACCCATTAAAACAATTCCTCAGAACTGCTTCCATTCAGGATGTCCCTTAAGACCTGGCTTTTTACTCTTTAGCTTTCATCCATAATAGGTCAAAGACTTGTCTTTCTCCTTTTCAAGCCATCCCCTTTCAGGTTTAGCGCCTAGACGCCTCTGGGCATTTGTCCGCGCTTTATAAATATAAAATCAAATCAAAGTCAAGACTGTAAAACAGTATTCACTTTGTCACACAGTACAAGGGCTGTATAGGAAGGGATCATCTGCGTCGTTTCCTACAGGGGATGTATAGGGCGGGATCATCTGCGTCGTTTCCTACAGGGGCTGTATAGGGCGGGATCATCTGCGTCGTTTTCTACAGGGGCTGTATAGGGCGGGATCATCTGCGTCGTTTCCTACAGGGGCTGTGTAGGGCGGGATCATCTGCGTCGTTTCCTACAGGGGCTGTATAGGGCGGGATCATCTGCGTCGTTTCCTACAGGGGCTGTATAGGGCGGGATCATCTGCGTCGTTTCCTACAGGGGCTGTATAGGGCGGGATCATCTGCGTCGTTTCCTACAGGGGCTGTATAGGGCGGGATCATCTGCGTCGTTTCTTAGGGTGATGTTGTAGTAACGGAGCCAGAGACGCCATATTTTGGTGAATTTCCTCCGACGTCCTCTAGCCTTACATGTAACTTTTTCGACGGACATATAAAGATCCATCCCCGTTTTTCATTCTTGTAGTGGGGGCGGGGGGGGTCCCGGTGTGCCCCAGTGTTTGGCCACGTCTTGTTTTGCCACCACAATTCCTAAATTAGTGAATAGGAGTTTAGCGCTAGGGATATCTACATCTGTGGGAATTCCCAATAGTATGTATTTGGGGCTCATTGGTAACGTTACTTCCAATACCTCGTTTAGCTCTGTCAGTATCATCTATCAATATGGTTGAATGTTGGGGTAGGAAGCTGGCTCTGTATATACTATACCAAAAGGAGGTATACAGAGTCCAGGAGGTCCCCAAAGGTAGGCAGAGGTATAAGCAGATAGAACCTTACTCTCAATGTAGTGGCAGCTGGGCTGAGCAGTCAGGCTTACCAGAGGGTAGTGTTAAGCATTTGTTGTACACACTCCGGCAAGAAATGATGTCACACACTCAAAGACTGAATCCAGACCAATTGTTTGCATAAAAAGTTGTTACTTTGTTATTTTTATTACTAGAACCAAGAAGCACTTGGTGCAGGTAAGTTACACAGTTTGTCACTGGCAGTTCTTTTCAAGAATGCAGTATAGTTTTGTAAATGCAGTAAATACTTTACAATTTTGAGAGCTTTCTGTAAGTGTCAATCAATTAGTGTTTAGATTTTTGCAATGATAAAGATAGGCAATGTAATGTTTCAGTTCAATGTATTCCTATGGAGTAAAACAAAGTGACTTACAAGTAAGTGCTCGGTTTTGTAGTTCAGTCTCAGGCTGGTAGCTCTTACACAGGGCACGGGTCAGGTAGGTAAAGAGTGTGCACCCTCAGCGGCACATGGGGGCCCGGGTGCAGAGGTCAAAGGAGAGGTTGGGGCCCAATGTAGTGCTATGGAGACAGGAGGTACTCGGAAGAGCACTGGCCACAGGTAGGTACCTGCAGTTTCTGGGTCAGGGCCCAGGGATCAAAGGTGGGCACAAAGGGGGCCACAAGTAGGCACCAAAAACGCACCTCCAGCAGTACTCAGGCGGCAGGGTGCAAAGTAGGCGTCGGGCTCCAAATGCAAACCAATGGAGTACGTCGGTTGGGCAGAAATGCTGCAGGCTTGGACCAGAAGGTGGTATGAGGGCTACCAATGGCTGAGCAGGTAAGTTGGATCGCTTGGGGAGACCTGGGCACTATCAGCTGGGCTCCCCAAAGTCAGGGGTGCAGGATGCAGGGGTGCCTTTTGGTGTCGGATTTCCTTAGCCCAGGTCCAGTTGTGGTCACTGGACCCTTCGTACAGAGGCTGCAGGCGTCGAGGAGGGGTCTTGGAGAGGTCAGCCACCGGTGCAGACGAGGTCAGGATCACCGGGGAGACATCTCAGGGTAAGTTGTTCACTCCGGCTGTGGGTGTCGGGAGCAGAGTGGTGCAGTGTTGCGGATCCACATGGATCCTGAGACTGGGGATGGTTTCTTTGCTGGACAAATCCGGTGTCCACGGGAGACGGGAGTCTTTGTCAAAGACAGCACAGGTCCTCCGGGGTTCTTGAGGTTGCTGGCTATGGGCCACGCCCATTTCTGGAAGCAGGGTCGCTACAGGAGAAGACAGGCCGGTTGGGCTGGGGCCAAGTCAGTTGTCTTCTCTACTGCTGCACGACTCTTCGGTCCTTCTTCTTAGGTGGTAGTATCTGAAGAGGCAAGGTTTGATTGATTGAAGGTTCAGGGGTGCCCCTAAAAACTAGATTTAGGGGCGTTACAGGGGTGTGCACGTCTGGACCAATGGGTCTCTTCACGGGGGTGTCTACACCCCCTATTAAGCCACCCTTAATTGGGAGGGGGGCATAAGCCTCCTCCTGATTGAGTGAGTCCCCTCATCTTCAAGATGGAGGGGACTGAGATATGTACTTCACTTCGTCTCCCCCACCTGAGAGGTGGGGTTGGCAAAGGTGGGCACACCTCCCTTCCTGGCTGGGTTTTCCCGCCGATTCTCCCGCCCAAAGTGGGGGTCAGAACCAGTGGTGGCCAGTTGCTGATAGCAGCAAAAGGCTAGGGCTAGCTAACAAAGGCGGCAGGCCTTTGAAGCTTCCCCATTTGTGAACCCTGCCCATCCTGGGGGAGGAGGCATAACACCTCTGCCCAGGATGGGCTTTGTTTCAGGACACAGAGAGCGGAGGCTCTCTACCCAGGGGTCCAGAAATCTAGTGGTGGCAGATGGCTGATAGCCAGTCAGGAACCACACCAGGGCTGGTCGGTTTTCAGGGGGCATCTCTAAGATGCCCTCTGAGTGCATTGTACATTAAATCCCACACTGGCATCAGTGTGGGTTTAATGTGCTGAGAGATTTGGTGCCAAACTTCCCAGTTTTCAGTGGAGCCATTTTGCGGCTGCGGAGTTCGTAATGACCAACTCCCAGCCCCTATTCTCAAAATGAATTCACTGCGCTTACACTGCCTGTGAATGGCACAGACACTGTAGGGGCATATCGCTAATGCAGCTATGCCTCACCGGTGGTATGGTGCACCCAGCCTTTAGGGCTGTAAGGCCTGCTAGAGGAGTGACATACCCATGCCACAGGCAGTGTTGGTGGGCATGGCACCCAGGTATGGGTGCCATGTCGACTCTTCAGTTTAATCTGCACCAAAACACGCAACCTGCAATGGCAGTGGGTGGGTGTTCAGGTTAGGGATCTCTGAGGGGGGCATAATACATGCTGCAGCCCTCAGATGCCTTCTCTGGTCACAAGGCCCTTGGTACCAGGGGTACCTTTAACAAGGGACTTACATGTGGCACAGAGGTGGGCCAGTTGTGGAGACAAAGGTACAGTTTGGGGAAAGAACACAGGCCCTGGGAACCTGATTGGCAGGGACCCAGGGCACACTCAGTCAAGTTGACATCATGTATCTGGCAAAAGGTTAGGGGGTAACCATGCAAAAAGGGTCACTTTCCTACACAGGAGCACTCCCATAGTGTGTGTGTGTGTGTATATATGACCCTCTCACTGTCCCACACCAAAGGCAGTTCGCTGTGTCAGCCCTGCCAAATCTCTGGAGACAGGCCCTGTCATAGTAGACTCTGTGAAAGACCTTAAATTGTATCAGTCAAAGTCACAATTTAATGGCAACTTCCCTGGAATGTATGAGTGCTCCCTCTCAATCTAGGTCATCTAAGTTTCCCACTTCTTGTTGCCATCGGGCCTGCAATTTTGTCAAAGTGCCCGGTCCATTTTTAGTGATTGTTCTGTATGTCCAAGATATTGCCTTTTCTGCAATTTCCCCCATGAGTAACCTTCCTTCCAGTGGTGCATATTCAGGTATATTTTCCATGTCTAGTTTCTGTGCCTGCTATGCGTGTGATAATTATATGTATTTATAGTGTTGCATCGGGTTAAAGTGGTATTAGCTTTGGAACAGGAACAGGGGTGGGAGCACACCGCTTCACCTCCCAGCAAGGTTCGCCCCTGGCATTCTGGTAAATGCAGTCTCTTGTTGCTTGCTTTGCTCTAGTATTCAGAGTGTTTCGCCAGAGTTGGCGCAGATAGTGCTGATCTCTAGACACGTGTTTCTGGTTCTTTAACCGTCATCAGTAGAGAATACAGACTTCAAATTTGGGGTTTGCTGAGTAGGCTGCCAAACATTGCATCAGGTCAAGTACCTCTCACTGGCGCGCGGGTGCTTCTTCAAGGAGCTTGTCAGCTCAATGACTCACGGGAGTACTTTTAAACAGGAACAGGGGTGGGAGCACACCGCTTCACCTCCCAGCAAGGTTCGCCCCTGGCATTCTGATAAATGCAGTCTCTTGTTGCTTGCTTTGCTCTAGTATTCAGAGTGTTTCGCCAGAGTTGGCGCAGATAGTGCTGATCTCTAGACACGTGTTTCTGGTTCTTTAACCGTCATCAGTAGAGAATACAGACGGGAGACGGGAGTCTTTGTCAAAGACAGCACAGGTCCTCCGGGGTTCTTGAGGTTGCTGGCTATGGGCCACGCCCATTTCTGGAAGCAGGGTCGCTAAAGGAGAAGACAGGCCGGTTGGGCTGGGGCCAAATCAGTTGTCTTCTCTACTGCTGCACAACTCTTCGGTCCTTCTTCTTAGGTGGTAGTATCTGAAGAGGCAAGGTTTGATTGATTGAAGGTTCAGGGGTGCCCCTAAAAACTAGATTTAGGGGCGTTACAGGGGTGTGCACGTCTGGACCAAGGGGTCTCTTCATGGGGGTGTCTACACCCCCTATTATGCCACCCTTAATTGGGAGGGGGGCATAGGCCTCCTCCTGATTGAGTGAGTCCCCTCATCTTCAAGATGGAGGGGACTGAGATATGTACTTCACTTCGACTCCCCCACCTGAGAGGTGGGGTTGGCAAAGGTGGGCACACCTCCCTTCCTGGCTAGGTTTTCCCGCCGATTCTCCCGCCCAAAGTGGGGGTCAGAACCAGTGGTGGCCAGTTGCTGATAGCAGCAAAAGGCTAGGGCTAGCTAACAAAGGCGGCAGGCCTTTGAAGCTTCCCCATTTGTGAACCCTGCCCATCCTGGGGGAGGAGGCATAACACCTCTGCCCAGGATGGGCTTTGTTTCAGGACACAGAGAGTGGAGGCTCTCTACCCAGGGGTCCAGAAATCTAGTGGTGGCAGATGGCTGATAGCCAGTCAGGAACCACACCAGGGCTGGTCGGTTTTCAGGGGGCATCTCGAAGATGCCCTCTGAGTGCATTGTACATTAAATCCCACACTGGCATCAGTGTGGGTTTAATGTGCTGAGAGATTTGGTGCCAAACTTCCCAGTTTTCAGTGGAGCCATTTTGCGGCTGCGGAGTTCGTAATGACCAACTCCCAGCCCCTATTCTCAAAATGAATTCACTGCACTTACACTGCCTGTGAATGGCACAGACACTGTAGGGGCATATCGCTAATGCAGCTATGCCTCACCGGTGGTATGGTGCACCCAGCCTTTAGGGCTGTAAGGCCTGCTAGAGGAGTGACATACCCATGCCACAGGCAGTGTTGGTGGGCATGGCACCCAGGTATGGGTGCCATGTCGACTCTTCAGTTTAATCTGCACCAAAACACGCAACCTGCAATGGCAGTGTGTGGGTGTTCAGGTTAGGGATCTCTGAGGGGGGCATAATACATGCTGCAGCCCTCAGATGCCTTCTCTGGTCACAAGGCCCTTGGTACCAGGGGTACCTTTAACAAGGGACTTACATGTGGCACAGAGGTGGGCCAGTTGTGGAGACAAAGGTACAGTTTGGGGAAAGAACACAGGCCCTGGGAACCTGATTGGCAGGGACCCAGGGCACACTCAGTCAAGTTGACATCATGTATCTGGCAAAAGGTTAGGGGGTAACCATGCAAAAAGGGTCACTTTCCTACACAGGAGCACTCCCATAGTGTGTGTGTGTGTATATATGACCCTCTCACTGTCCCACACCAAAGGCAGTTCGCTGTGTCAGCCCTGCCAAATCTCTGGAGACAGGCCCTGTCATAGTAGACTCTGTGAAAGACCTTAAATTGTATCAGTCAAAGTCACAATTTAATGGCAACTTCCCTGGAATGTATAAGTGCTCCCTCTCAATCTAGGTCATCTAAGTTTCCCACTTCTTGTTGCCATCGGGCCTGCAATTTTGTCAAAGTGCCCGGTCCATTATTAGTGATTGTTCTGTATGTTCAAGATATTGCCTTTTCTGCAATTTCCCCCATGAGTAACCTTCCTTCCAGTGGTGCATATTCAGGTATATTTTCCATGTCTAGTTTCTGTGCCTGCTATGCGTGTGATAATTATATGTATTTATAGTGTTGCATCGGGTTAAAGTGGTATTAGCTTTGGAGCAAGCCGAAGAGGATAAGGTCGCCTCCCTCTATAATGTCCCCAAGTTTAGAGATCCATAGGTTGTCCCAGGTTTTAAAACCCTGCAACTTTCTGAATTCCTATAGGCGCGACCCTTCCTATTAGGGGCTTTCCTGGGTGATTCTTGTATTCTATTTCATCCACCTTTCCGCCCCCAACCAGGCATCTATAGTCACCTGTGTAGCTTGAAGCAGTTTTTTTACCCCTTTCCCACCGTATAGATAACTGGAACTGGGTCCGTTCTAGGGCAAATGTGGGATGATCTCCTGGCATGTGTCCCCAGTCGTTGATTACGAGCAGATGGGCTGCCCAGTAGTAGGCCTTGATACCCGGAAGAGCAATACCCCCATTGTATTGATTTAGTTGTAGAGTGCAAAGGCTCGTCCAGATTTCCCCTTCAATTTTGGCAAAGATTACCTTTGGGATTTTATGTAAGATGTTCTGTAACACATTGAGGAGTTTCAGTAGCATTATCATCTTATACACTGCAGCTCTACCCACGAGCGTCAGTGGTAGTGTTTTCCATCTTTCCACATCTTTGTGGAATTCTAATAGGACCCTTCGGATATTATGTCTCATGCCAACTTGTTTTTCTATAGTCGCATATATGCCCAGATATCGGAAACCCATTCTGGCTACTTTCAATTGCCCTTGGACATCGCGGGGGTCAAGAAATCTACCTGGCGGATCTAATCTAGATTTGTCCCAGTTAATCCTGAATCCTGCATGTCCCCCGTATTTCTCAAATGTGTGAAAGAGTTCTGGGAGTGTCGTTTGCTGGTTTGTGATGTATAATATAATATCGTCGGCATAAAGGGAAATCTTTTCCTCATCAATGGCATCTGCTCATTCCTTGAAGCCCGGGAGGCAGGGGTGTGTGCGTATAATGCATGCCAGGGGTTCCAGCACTAGGGCGAATAACAGTGGTGACCGGGGGCACCCCTGTCTCGTGCCCCTACCGATAGGGAATTCTGCTGATAGCTCACCATTCACCTTCATTCAGGCCACAGGGTCTTTATAAAGTCAGTCAGTCAAGGCTTGGAACTCAGGACTGAATAGATAGTTCACCAGAACCTGTTGTAGGAATGGCCAGTGGATGGCATCGAATGCCTTTTCGGCATCTAGGGACAACAGCATGTGCGGGTCTTTCCTACAGTGTAGATTAAATCTTGTAGACCTCTTTGGCATAAAGCCCGATTGGTCATAGTGTATTAGGGAAGAGGTAACTTTCAGAAGCCTTGTGGCTAGTATTTTAGTTTCAATATCTAACGGGGAAATAGTTCGATAGGAACCACAGTCAGTCATGGGTTTGCCTGGCTTGTGTATCACCACGATCGTAGCTTTCCAGAGGTCATGCGGTAGGGTGCCGTTATCTTTAGCCTCTTTGAACATCTTCAGGAGACAGGAGCTTAGTAGCCCTGCATTCCTTTTAAAGAGTTCCGCAGGTATGCCATTTGGCCCTGGGACTTTCCAGGTTTTAGGTTTCTTATGGCTGACAGGACCTCTGCTATTGTTACATCTTCCTCTAGTGTCTACGTGGCAGCTATTGTCAATTTCGGGACAGTCACCTCTTTGAGATATGTTTCTATCTGTGAAGTAGTTGCCAGCTGGCGCGCTTTATAAAATGCGGCGTAATATTTGGCAAACTCTTGAGCAATCTCCCCAGCTGTCTCATGCGTGGTGCCGCTATCTCCCTTTATGGCAGTCACCCATCTTGCATTCATCTATTTCTTACTTAGCAATGCCAATAATCTTCCGGCCTTATTGGCCGTGTCGTATAAACGCCGGTGGGTTGCCTTGAGTGTGGCTTTAGCCTTCTGGCATGCCATCGCCTGGTACTCTCTACGGAGAATTAATATGGTGTACAAATACGGAGGGGTCAGCAGTTGCCCCAGGTTGGCTTACTACCTGTAGTAAGTGCATCTCCGTCTATTCAATGTCTCTGGTTTCCTTCTGTTTTTATGTGCTATTATGTTTTACGCTCTGTCCCTAAGCACCGTTTTGCATGATTCTCGTAGTGTGACTGAATAGACACCGAATCTACGTTCTCTTTAAAATACAGCTCCGTGTCCACTCTAATTTCACTGGCTACACTCTCGTCTCGTAATTCCCAGGCATTTAATTTCCAGTCATCCACTCTCCAGGCCACTTCTTTCAGGGTAGTATGTAGATCCCTGACCTCCTTGCGCATATTATGGGTCGCATCTTCCACCTCCGAGATTCTGCTTTCCACCTGTGTTACTCTCTCTGAAACTTTATGGAGGTCCTGGCGAATTAGGTTAACATCTGTGTGGACTTCGCCTATCTTGCTCTCTAGGGTCTCCCTTGAAGCGCGGCTGGCCTGCAGGGGCACTGCATTATCTGGCATATAAGATGACTCTTCCTCTGGTCCTGTCTAAGGGGCCACCATTTGTGTACCTGTCCATCTTGCCTTGCTTCTGCTGCTTGGAGTCCTTATACTTAGCCATACTGAGCCTATGGTTACCGGGGACCTTCAGTTATTGTGGGTGGGGGTGTGTCCAGTTGTGAGTCTTTACCCTATTTATGGGGTCTCTTCATCAAGACCCCCCCCCACCCCCCCTTCTCTTGCACATCGCCTGCCATCGAGATCTCGGACCTTACATGTCTTTCGTGAGACTGGATGCGGGAGTTCATTTCTGTGGGTGCCCCTGTATGTGTGATCTGGCTTCAGGGTCTCCACCGGGGGAGGGGGGGGGGGGGTTCCTGAATGATGTCATAGTGAGAGTTGTCCAGCTGGACAAGGCGGACTAGGAGTCGCAGGCGGAAGGTCTCTCTGTATCTTAAGGTCTCTTCGACCCCCTGGATTTAGCAGCTAGGTGTCCGGATGCTTTCAGGCCGAGGCGTTCTCCACCCTCAGTGCCCTCTGTTCCTCAGGGTGTGTAGTGTTGCCCTCTGTGGCAATTGTAGGTGTATCTGCCAAGGAGTCGTGTGATCAAGGGTCTCCCGGAGCAAGGACACCCGCAAGGGCCTCCGTGCATTTCTCAGGAAGGTCGTCTCATCCACCAAATTGACTACTGCTCGCCCAGGCTTGAGTCTTAAGTGTGGCCTTCGTAAATGGCTGTGTTGGGTCATGTTTTGAGGCTACAGTTGAGTGAGCCACTATGAGGTCCCAGAATGGGGAACCCAGTGTCTCTATCTCTGCCAGCAACCGGGGGGGGGGGGTCTCTCGGAGTCCTCTGTTCTTTCCTGATGGGGTTATGTGGAGCCCTCTACTCCTCAGAAGTGGCCTCTATTCAGGAGTGCAGCGAGCAGCCGAAGAATAATCCCCTGGGCCGGCACTGAGCACCCTCAATCAATCAATCATGTCACTTATAAAGCGCACTACATACCCGCGAGGGTCTCAAGGCGCTGGGGGAAGAGGGGGGTGGTGCTGCTACTGATCGAAGAGCCAGGTCTAACCCTCAGTTAGATGGTCCCTTGTTACAGTCCCAGTCTCGGACCTCCCACTATTCTGCGTCTCAGGCAAACAGGGCAGCAGTCAGCGCCACTCAGCAGGTCTGTTCCGAGGTGCCCCTGCATTTGGCACAGCCCCGCTGTTCTCTGTTCCCAACAGCCAGCCTCACCTCTCGATCGGCCCACCCCGGTTGCACCCTCTCCTTACTGCTCATGTCACGGTGTTTGGCGGTGTCAGGGGATTTCCTTGTCCCTTTGGAATGAGGCTGGGGGGTAGCTCTCATTTCTCTCCTTTGCCGCTGCTGCAGATCCCCTTAGCTCATCTGCTGCTTTCTCTCAGGGGGGAGCCTCCCAAAAATACTCGGTACTGGAGCACCTTCCGTGTACTTCCCGCTTCTCCGGGCTCTGCGGGTAGGCCTCACTCTCTCTCCGGGCAGCCCAATGTACTTAGTCAGCACCGGGTGTGGTAACCCCACTGAAGGATGCCAGAGCCTCACCCCGCATCTCCTGCACCTCTCCGTCCTCAACAGTAGGTAGGTGGGCTGTGGCTCACTGCCGGCTCAGTTACTGAGTGCGAGCCAGGCTGCCAGTTCTGCCAGGCTGTCGACAGGCCAGCGGAGCCGAAGCAAGAAGCTGTTAGTCTGCCATTTTGTAGCCCATGCCCCTGAAGCCTCCCTTGTTTCTGTATTTTTGTGTATTATTTTGAGTTTTATATCACAGAAATCTCTGAGGCCGGTAATGATCCAGTTGGAGTCCACAGAAGTCAAAAGGTTAAAATCCACTCTACTAGGAATCTTAGGGACTTGGATAATATATAGTAAGAATCTCAAGGTCTCGGATAATACATTTACAGGTATCTCAAGTTCTTGGATAAGACCTATACAGAGAATCTTAGGAGCTCAGATAATGCATGTACAGGGAATCTCAGATACTTGGATAATGCATGTACGGGTAATCTCAGGGACTCGGATAATGCATGTACAGGTAATCTCAGGGACTCGGATAATGCATGTACAGGTAATCTCAGGGACTCGGATAATGCATGTACAGGTAATATCTGGGTGTCAGATAATGTATGTACATGGAATCTCAGGGGCTCGGATAATGCATGTACAGGGAATCTCAGGGACTCGGATAATGCATGTACGGGTAATCTCAGGGACTCGGATAATGCATGTACAGGTAATCTCAGGGACTCGGATAATGCATGTACAGGTAATATCTGGGTGTCAGATAATGTATGTACATGGAATCTCAGGGGCTCGGATAATGCATGTACAGGGAATCTCAGGGACTCGGATAACGCATGTACAGGAAATCTCAGGGATTCGGATAATGCATGTACAGGTAATCTCAGGGACTCGGATAATGCATGTACAGGTAATATCTGGGTGTCAGATAATGTATGTACATGGAATCTCAGGGGCTCTGATAACGCATGTACAGGGAATCTCAGGCATTCGGATAACGCATGTACAGGGAATCTCAGGCATTCGGATAATGCATGTACAGGGAATCTCAGGGACTCGGATAATGCATGTACAGGGAATCTCAGGGACTCGGATAATGCATGTACAGGTAATCTCAGGGACTCGGATAATGCATGTACAGGTAATATCTGGGTGTCAGATAATGTATGTACATGGAATCTCAGGGGCTCGGATAATGCATGTACAGGGAATCTCAGGGACTCGGATAACGCATGTACAGGAAATCTCAGGGATTCGGATAATGCATGTACAGGGAATCTCAGGGACTCTGATAACGCATGTACAGGGAATCTCAGGCATTCGGATAATGCATGTACAGGGAATCTCAGGGACTCGGATAATGCATGTACAGGGAATCTCAGGGACTCGGATAATGCATGTACAGGGAATCTCAGGGACTCCAATAATGCATGTATGGGTAATCTCCCGAAGTGGGATAATGCATGTACAGGGAATCTTCGGAAGTCGGAAACAATGCACAGGGAATATCAGGGTCTTGCATAATACACTGTTAGAATCACAAGCTCATAGGTTAAAAAGAAATTACAAAAAGATGCAAGAAGTCTCAGGCACTTGGATAATATATGTGCAGAGAATCTCAGGGACCTTAGAAAAAACGAATGTAGGGATTCTGCTAAAATCTGCTTAGGGAAGGACTCTGGTTGAATCAGTCTCTGGCATTGTTATCTCCTTACCTTTCCCTCACAGTGGTCTCCTGCTTCTGAACCTATAATTCCTCAGGGTTAATTCAGGCCTATGGGTGTCCCCCATTAATCCTTTCCTGCTGGTGGACCCAACCCTCCTGTACCCAACTCTTCATTTGGTATTGATTAACTGTTCCTGTTTCGTTTCTCAACTCTCTTGTGTGATAAATTGGACCTTCATGTGTCCTGCTCTAACACATCTTCGGTCTTCTAATTGGCTGTCGTCTGTCCTATTTATTTAAGAGTTTTATATAGCGATGGCAAGGCTCGAAGGTATCCGAGTGCTTTACATCAGTACATGTTCAACAAATAACGCGTATAATCAGAACAGCTGAATCGAATCAAAACAACTCAAAGGTTGAGCACGATGGAGGAACAATAACAGGGAAGGGGTAGAAGGAGAGCTATGGGTTGAGGTCATGTCTTGAAGGGCGATTGATGTCCTGCTAGTTGGGATGTTGGTTGAGGAGGAGATCCTTTAGCTGTCTCTTGAAACTCTGGAATGAGGGGTTTGTCTTGATATGTACTGGAATGGAGTTCCATATTTTTGGTGCGCTGCTCGAGAAGGAGCGTACCTGGGTTTTTTGTTTGTGGGCTTTGGGCGGAATGAGGAGTAGAGTGTTAGAGCTCCTTAGGTTCCTTGTCTGACCTGTCTTGTTGAGTTTTGAGGCGAGGTAAGCTGGTTTCCTAGTGTGAAGGGCTTTAGGAGTGAGACAATCGGTTATGAAGTGGCAGAGAGCATCAAGTGGAAGCCAGTTCAGTTCTTTCATGGCAGGGGAGATGTGGTCATATTTTTTGATTCCTGTAACAATTTTGGTTGCTGCATTGAGAGTGGTTCTAAGGGGAGCAAGGTGGGGTTTTGCAGTGACTGTGGGGGTGGCTTTCCCGCAGTCTAATCTAGACAACACTAGCGCTTGCGTTGCAGATTTAAGATCATTTACGGTAAGTAGAGTTTGATTTTTTCAAAGGCATCTCTGGTGTTCTAATTAACTGTTGTCAATCCTGCTCAAACACTGCTCCTGTGTTCTTATTGGCTCTGTCCTGTCCTAAGACGTCTCTAGTGTTGTAATTGGATCTAATCTGTCCTGTCTTAACTTCCCCCTTCCCCCCACCCACCCCAGAGTAGGATCCCACACTTCTATGCCCAAATATAACCCATCTCACTCTGTTGGGTCTGACGATTGTCTTACCCATCCTGAGTCTTGCCACGGGACTGTCCTTATTTTTTTTTTTTATAAACTGTTTTTATTTGTATTTAAAGCAACAAAAAAATAAGACAACAAAACAATAAGCAGCAGATATACCCCCCGTACCTTCTTTGCGTATGAAATCAATCAACGTTACAATTAGTGGGATCATGGAGTAAATAACATTGCATTTCACCACATCTCGGTCACTCCCCAGGTTCTCGCCCTCGTGATCTCTGTTACACCCCTCCCGCAAGAGAGTCCAGTTCCAAGACTCCGGGCTCCACATCCACCCTCTCCCGTGAAATCAATTGCATAATGTCCGTGTCCCCTTCCTCGAGCTCTATCCCGTAATATCTCAACCATGGTTGCCAAATCTTCCGAAATTTCTTGGGGCACCCCCTTGCCTGGTATACTGTTCTCTCTGCCCCATGTACATATCCATGCCAGCCCTCCAATCTTTCATAGTTGGGGGGGGGGGGGTCTGCCCTTCCCCAGTTCCTGGCTATGTTGCGTTTTGCAACTATGAGTCCGAGGCTACTTAACAAAAGTTTATATCTAGGCAAGTCAACATCCGTATGTATACCCAGGAGGACATATTTAGGATCTAACAGGATTTGCGTCTCAAGTATATTAGTTAATTCTTGTAGCACATGCGTCCAATAGCTGTGAATTATTTGTCACTCCCATAGTGTGACTGTTCTTATTTTTGATCTCACCCTCTTGTGCCTTGGATGAATCTGTCCCCACCTTTAGATGAGTCCCTCTGGTAACTTAATTCCCCTTTCACTGCCATGACTCACGCGTTTCCATAACCCTCCCCCATGTTGGCTCTGACCTCCCCCCCTCCTTGCCCTAACCCATCCCTTATATTGGCTTTTGCACAATTGTGTTACCATAACCCTCTGACACCCTTTGTTTTGCCATAACCCTCCCCCTTAGTTGGCTTCAACCCCACCTTGTGTTGCCCTAACCCTTTCCCCGATGTTGGCTCTGACCCTCCCCCGTGTCTTGCCCTAACCCTCCCCGATGTTGGCTCTGACCCTCCCCCGTGTCTTGCCCTAACCCTCCCCGATGTTGGCTCTGACCCTCCCCCGTGTCTTGCCCTAACCCTTTCCCCGATGTTGGCTCTGACCCTCCCCCGTGTCTTGCCCCAACCGTTCTCCAATGTTGGCTCTGACCCTCCCCGTGTCTTGCCCTAACCCTCCCCGATGTTGGCTCTGACCCTCCCCTGTGTCTTGCCCTAACCCTCCTCGATGCTGGCTCTGACCCTCCCCCGTGTCTTGCCCTAACCCTTTCCCCGATGTTGGCTCTGACCCTCCCCCGTGTCTTGCCCTAACCCTCCCCGATGTTGGCTCTGACCCTCCCCGTGTCTTGCCCTAACCCTCCCCGATGTTGGCTCTGACCCTCCCCCGTGTCTTGCCCTAACCTTCCCCGATGTTGGCTCTGACCCTCCCCCGTGTCTTGCCCTAACCCTTTCCCCGATGTTGGCTCTGACCCTCCCCCGTGTCTTGCCCCAACCGTTCTCCAATGTTGGCTCTGACCCTCCCCGTGTCTTGCCCTAACCCTCCCCGATGTTGGCTCTGACCCTCCCCGTGTCTTGCCCTAACCCTCCCCGATGTTGGCTCTGACCCTCCCCCGTGTCTTGCCCTAACCCTTTCCCCGATGTTGGCTCTGACCCTCCCCCGTGTCTTGCCCCAACCGTTCTCCAATGTTGGCTCTGACCCTCCCCCGTGTGTTGCCCCAACCCTTTCCCCGATGTTGGCTCTGACCCTCCCCCGTGTCTTGCCCCAACCGTTCTCCAATGTTGGCTCTGACCCTCCCACGTGTGTTGCCCCAACCGTTCTCCAATGTTGGTTCTAATCCCCACTTTGTGTTGCTGTTGGCTCTGGCCCTGGTGTGTCTTGCCCAAACCTTTCTTCTGTGTTGAACCCTAACTCTTTCACTGGTGTCTTGCCCTAATCCTTTCCCCATGTTGTCTCTGAACCCCCTGTGTGCTGCCATAACCTTTCCCTAATGTTGTGTCTGACCTCCCTGCGTGCTGCCCTAACCCTTCGCCTGTGTTCCCCTAACCCATCCCTGTTGTGGGCTCTCACCTCCAGTTTGTTGCCCTAACTCCTCCCCCATGTTGGCTCTGACTGTTCCCAGATGTTGGCACCAACTTTGCTGTGTGTTGCCCTAACCTTCCTCCAGTGTTGGCCTTGACTCTGTTGTGTGTAGGCCTAACCCTCCTGCTATGCTGGCTGTAACCCACAACCATCCCCATGTGTGTTGCCCTAGCCCTTCCCCGCTGTTAACTCTGACCCACCCTTTGTGTTCCCCAACCCTTCCTTCCATAACTGTTCCACATTGTTGGCTTTGTCACCCCTCCCTGCGTGTTGCCCCAACTCTTCCCCGATGTTTGCTTTGACCCTTGTATGTCTTGCCTTAACCCTTCCCTGTTGTTGCTTTAATCCTTCTGTGTCTTGCCCTAACCCTTGCTTGTTGCTGGCTCTGACCCCGCCCCTTTTTGTTTCCCTACCACTCCTCAATTTTGGCTCTGATCTCCCTGTGTGTTGCCAAAACTCTTCCCCAATGTTGGCTCCCACCTACTTGTGTGTTGCCCTAACCCTCCCCAATGTTGGCTTTGACACCCCCTGCGTCTTAAGCTAACCCTTCCTCTGGGTTTGACCCTAACCCTCCCCCCAATGTTGCCTCTGACATCCCTGTGTGTTGCCTTAACCCTTCCCCGATATTGCCGCAAACCTTTGGCGATGTTGTCTCTGACCGCCGCGTGTCTTGCCCCTAGCCGTTCCTTAATATTGGCTTTGACCTTTGTGTGTCTTGATTCAAATCTTTCACACATGTTGGCTTTAGCCTCTGACCTTCGTGTTTTGCCCTAACTTTACCTTATGTTGGCTCTCACCTTTATGTGTGTTGCCCTAAACCTTCCCAGTGTTGGCTCTCACCCTTCAATGTCTTGCCTTGAGCCTTTCTCTGATGTTGACTGACGCCCCCTGTGTTTCCTCTGTGTTGGACTGTAAAACGTCCACTGGTGTCTTGCCCCAAGCCTTTCCTCCGAGATGGCCCCTACCCAGGGGAACTACAAACTGTGAGTCTGACATCTTCGAGCCCTCTTAGTGGCCCAGGGCTCTGGTAAGAATTAGGATTTGTGACATTTTACTTAACGCTAAGTTTTACTTGAGGGTGGACCCAGCAGAAGAAGCTTTAACTGCTGCCCTAATCTTTTCACCAGTGCTTGATAAAAAACCCTGCTGTTCTCCACCCACACCTTTGCTCCAGTGGTAACCCAGAATATCTCTGAGTAACTTTCCTTGTGTTTGCTCTGCAGGCGTCTCCCACATCTGATGGTGAAGGCATTCAACCGACCTGAAAAGCAGACGTGGTTCAGAGGACTGAGCCTCCTCCTCCTCTTCCCCCTCCCCCTCACCCAGTGCTACTTTGAGATGCAGGAAGTATCTGGGGCCAGATATGACTGAGCAATTGGAAGAAGAGGGCGAGGACTGGCTGTGGCTACCCTCCCACAGCCCTGAAGTCATGCGACTCTTGCTCTGAGAGAGAGCGGCCTCAACAGTGCTAGGCCAGGAGGGGTGGGTGGACTCCCTAGCAGCTTGTGGTTACTGCCTCCGTCATTCCCCACCATGGTTGTGACTGTCCTATTACTGACCACTCTCCTTTGGCGCAGTCAGTGCCAGACAGTCACCGGCCTGGGCTCTTCTGGTGACAATGACAGCCACACAGGCTACCTGCACATTGGTGATGGCACCTCACAGGAGTTCTCATTCCCAGAGAAGAAGCAAGGCATCCTAGTAATTGCCAGCCACTACACGACCCAGGGGGGCTCCTCATACCGGCCCTCGTTGTCTGTCGCATCCCTGGACCCAGCTGTGCTGACCATTGAGAACGTGAGCGACACCAGCCGGGCTGGCCAGCAGGGCAGCAGCTACGTAGTCAGCATCCGGTCAGGCATTTCTGGAATGGCGCCATTGCTGGTGCAGCTGCTGAGTGGGCAGCAGGACTCTGGACAGCCCGTTCTTATTGAGGAGCGCAGAGACTTCCGTATCAATGTGGCACCTGATGAAGACGCTGTGCCCCAGGGCTCTGGGGGACTGGGCCACTTCTCAGAGAACCCGGTGCTGTATGTCTTACTGCCCCTCATCTTTGTCAACAAGTGCGCCTTTGGCTGCAAGGTGGAAGAGGAGGTGCTTCGGAGTCTACTGCGGCAACCCCAACCAGTGCTGCTGGGCATAGTCTCTCAGTTCCTCGTCATGCCCTTCTATGCCTATGTGCTGTCACTGCTCTTCTCGCTGGACAAGCCCCTAGCTTTGGGTCTGGTCATGACCTGCTCTTCACCTGGCGGGGGTGGAGGATACCTGTACAGCCTCTTGCTGGGTGGGGATGTCACACTTGCCATATGCATGACTCTGCTCTCCACTGTGGCAGCCACAGGACTCATGCCGCTATCATCTGCTATCTACAGCCGCCTGCTGGGTGTCCACGAGACTCTCCATGTGCCATTTCTGAAGATCCTGGTCACTCTGCTCTTCATCGCTATCCCCATCTCCACAGGACTGCTTGTGAAGTGCCACCTTCCGCGCGTGTCACGTGGTCTGCTGCTGCTCATCAAGCCCTTCAGTTTTATGCTAATAGTGGGGGGTCTCTTTATGGCCTACCAGATGGGGGCCTTCATCCTGGCTGATGTGCGTCCCTCCATTGTGCTTGCTGGTATTTCAGTGCCGCTTTTTGGACTGGTGCTGGGCTATACGCTAGCCCGCTGCTTTGGGCTCGTGTTGCCCCATCGCCGGACTGTCAGCATTGAGGTGGGAGTGCAGAACAGCCTGCTGGCCTTGGCTGTCCTGCAACTTTCCTTTCAACGGGCGGAGGCAGACTATGCCTCCCAGGCACCCTTCATCGTAGCTCTGAGCAGCACCTCTGAGATGCTGGTCATTGTCATTGTTCACTTGGTGTATAAGAGAATTTTCCCAAGCCCATGAGGACTCCCAACTGCCCTTGGCAAGTCTCCCTTTGCACCACCTCCCACCCTACATGAATCCCCAGGTATCTGTCTCATAGTCTATCTCACTATCCCCTGCCATGCCTTAAGCTCACCCAAAGACCCATCTCTGAAGCCATCAACTCTCATCCTCGATGGAGCCTATGGGCCTTCTGTTCCAAGATTTCTGTCCCCACCTCCTCCCCTCCTGCCCGACCTATAATCTCTCAGGATGCCCTCATACCAGATGAATCCATGTCCAAGACCTCTGTCCCAAGCTTTATCTCGATGTTTAACAGGATTTATAATCTGGACCCTTCAGTCCTTAAAGCAACGTCGCCTCTTCTTCCCTCCTCCCATGTTTATCCCAGATATCTCCCAGCTCTCCCTGGACCGTACCCTGCCTCTTTGCAAAGGATCTCTTCTCTCATTGTACAGGAGCTGCCACATGTCTCTGTATGCCCTCAGCTGGGACCTGATCTATTGGAGTCTAGTGGAGTAGTCACTTTCCAGGGGCCGCTAGAGGGTTTAAATTTAGCTTGACGCAATGTGACAATCCTGCAGAAACCTTCCTGTACTCTATGGTTTCTCTTTTTGGTTCCCTCCTCTTCCCAGGATACCCCCAACCCCCCCCTTCTCGTGCATCCCTCGGCCATTTATATGATCCCTCTTTTCTTGGCCTGGATCCCTCTTATCCGTGGTCTGTTTCCACGATCCTTTCTCTCTTCCCGGCATTCATCCTCAATGAATGTCTCCATTCCCCTGGATTCCTCCTCTCCTTGTGCCGTTCCCTTGAACCCTCCACTCTGCTCGACCTCTACTTTGGATCGCAGGCTCCCCTCTGCCTGGATCCCTCATATTCCCTAGATTCCTCCTCCCTGGATCCCTCATCTTCACCTAGATTCCTTCTCTCCTGAGCCTTGATCCTTGGTCTCCCCTTGATACTTCTCCCTTCGACCTTGGTCCTTTGTCGCCCCTTGCTCCCTCCTCTACCACAGATCTCAAGCTTCCCTCCATGTGGATCACTCCTCTCTCTCATCTCCCTTAGACCCTGGTCTCTCCTCTCCCCAGCTCCCTCCTCTCTCCTGGCCTCTCCGGATCCCTCCTCTCCCCAGCTCCTTCTTCTCGCCTGGCTCCCTGTCTCCGGATCCCTCCTCTCTCCTCTCCCCGGCTCCCTCCTCTCTCCTCTCCACACTCGCTCCTCTCTCCTGGCTCCCTGGTTTCTCCGGCTCCCTCCTTTCTTCTGGCTCCCTGGTCTCTCCGGATCCCTCCTCTCTCCTCTGCCTAACTCCTTCCTCTCTCCTGGCTTCTCCGGCTCCCTCCTCTCCCCAGCTCCCTGGTCTCTCCGGATCCCTCCTCTCTCCTCTGCCTAACTCCTTCCTCTCTCCTGGCTTCTCCGGATCCCTCCTCTCCCCGGCTCCCTCCTCTCCCCGGCTCCCTCCTGGCTCCCTGGTCTCTCCGGATCCCTCCTCTCTTCTGGCTCCCTGGTCTCTCCTGGCTCCCTCCTCTCTCCTGGCTCCCTCCTGGCTCCCTGGTCTCTCCGGCTCCCTCCTCTCCCCGGCTCCTTCCTCTCTCCTGGCTCCCTGGTCTCTCCGGCTCCTTCCTTCCTTCCTCTCTCCTGGCTACTTGGTCTCTCCGGATCCCTTTTCGCCATGTAAGTTATTGGACGCCAAAGACCCTTGGCCAGCAAGCACTTTGCACTAACGGAGCCGGGTTACTTTACTAATTAAATATTTTCTATGTTACAGGACACCTCGGGGTGTCCCAGGATGACCATTGACTGCGATTGTCTTTTTATAAGTGCAGAATTTTAATAATAATAAAAGTGGAGAAATGTAACCCACTGTGTGCTGTACCTGTGCTTTATCGAATTGCATGAACCTGGTAAGAATCTTCTCTCTGTCCTTGCGTCTGTGCCTCCTCTTCTACCACCACAAGTCTCTGCCCGTCTCTGTCCTGCTGCCTCCCTTGGGCCTCTCTCTGGCCTTCTGCCTCCGTCTCTCTGGCCATCTCCTTGCCTTGAATCTGTTGCTCTGAATCTCTGACTCTCAGCCTGCCCTCTCTTTGTCCCTCAGGCTCTCCACGCCTCTATCCCTCTCAGCCTCCCTCTCTCTGTCCTTCAGGCTCCTCATGCCTCTGTCCCTCTCTGACGGTCAGCCTCCCTCTCTCTGTCCCAATCTGACCCTCGGCCTCCCTCTTTCTGTCCCTCAGGCTCCCCATGACTCTGTCCCTCTCCGATCCTCAGCCTCACTCGCTCTGTCCCTCTGTGACCCTCAGCCTCTCTCTCTCTGTCCCTCTGTGACCCTCAGCCTCTCTCTCTCTCTCTAACCCTCAGCCTCCCTCTCTCTGTCCCTCAGGCTCCCCATGCCTCTGTCCCTCTGTGACCCTCAGCCTCCCTCTCTCTCTGACCCACAGTCTCCCCATGCCTCTGTCCCCCTCAGCCTCCCTCTCTCTGTCCCTCAGGCTCCCCATGCCTCTGTCCCTCTCTGACCTTCAGCCTCCCCATGTCTCTGACCCTCTGCCTCCTTACATTTCGCTGACCCTCAAACTCCCTCTCTCTGTCGCTCAGGCTCCCCATGCCTCTGTCCCAATCTGACCCTCAGCCTCCCTCTCTCTGTCCCTCAGACTCTCCATGCCTCCGTTCCTCTCAGTCCCTCTGTTTATCTCTGGCCCTCTGCCTCCCTTGCACCTGTCTCTTTCCCTCACCATTTGTCTTCCTGGGGTGTCTCTGTCGTTCCGCCACGCATCCTCTGTTTCTCTGGCTCCCCCATGTATCTCTCTCTATCCCTCTGCTGGTGTCTCTCTCTGCTCCTCTGCTTGTCCACACCTCTCTGGCCTTGTGCATCCCTTCCAGCTCTCTGCCCGGGATGTATTATTAGTTTCTCTGGACTTCTACATCTTTTGCCCCTGCCCCACCTCTCTCTGTCCTTCTCTTTCCTTTGTGTCTCTGTGATGCTCAATCTTTCTTGCGTCTTTCTGTCCCCCTGACTCCCAGCAGCTGACGGGCCCTCTGCCTCCACTCTGCATGTGCTGCCTGTCTCTGGCCCTCTACCTCCACTCTGCATGTGCTGCCTGTCTCTGGCCCTCTGCCTCCACTCTGCATGTGCTGCCTGTCTCTGGCCCTCTGCCTCCACTCTGCATGTGCTGCCGGTCTCTGGCCCTCCGCCTCCACTCGGCATGTGCTGCCTGTCTCTGGCCCTCTGCCTCTACTCTGCATGTGCTGCCTGTCTCTGGCCCTCTGCCTCCACTCTGCATGTGCTGCCTGTCTCTGGCCCTCTGCCTCCACTCTGCATGTGCTGCCTGTCTCTGGCCCTCTGCCCCCACTCTGCATGTGCTGCCTGTGTCTGGCCCTCTGCCCCCACTCTGCATGTGCTGCCTGTCTCTGGCCCTCTGCCTCCACTCTGCATGTGCTGCCTTTACCTGGCCCTCTGCCTCCACTCTGTATGTGCTGCCTGTCCCTGGCCCTCTGCCTCCACTCTGTATGTGCTGCCTGGCCCTCTGCCTCCACTCTGCATGTGCTGCCTGTCTCTGGCCCTCTGCCTCCACTCTGCATGTGCTGCCTGTCTCTGGCCCTCCGCCTCCACTCGGCATGTGCTGCCTGGCCCTCTGCCTCCACTCTGCATGTGCTGCCTGTCTCTGGCCCTCTGCCTCCACTCTGCATGTGCTGCCTGTCTCTGGCCCTCTGCCTCCACTCTGCTTGTGCCGCCTGTCTCTGGCCCTCTGCCTCCACTCTGCATGTGCCGCCTGTCTCTGGCCCTCTGCCTCCACTCTGCATGTGCCGCCTGTCTCTGGCCCTCTGCCTCCACTCTGCATGTGCCGCCTGTCTCTGACCTTCTGCCTCCACTCTGCATGTGCTGCCTGTCTCTGACCTTCTGCCTCCACTCTGCATGTGCTGCCTGTCTCTGGCCTTCTGCCTCCACTCTGCATGTGCTGCCTGTCTCTGGCCCTCTGCCTCCATTGTATCTTTTTGCCTGTGTCCCTCTAGCCCTCTGCCCCTGACATCTCCCTGGCCCTCGGCCTATCTGTTGCCCCCTACCCAGATCAGGCCTCTCTAGACCACGACATACTTTGCCTTCCGCCCCTCAGCTTCGTTTTTCTTCAGCCTCTCATGCAGCTCTCTGGCCCTCTGCCTTTTCAGTGCCTCCGTCCCTCTGATCCTCCCTGTCTCTCTGGCCCTCTGATTATCCCCGTCTCACTCTGACCCTGTGCCTCTTCGGTGCCTCTGTCCCTCTGATCCTCTCTGGCCCTCTGATTATCCCTGTCTCACTCTGACCCTGTGCCTCTTCAGTGCCTCTGTCCCTCTGACCCCCCTGTCTTTCTCTGGCTCCTTCTCCCTCAATGTCTCACTCCTTCTGATTCTTCCTGTCTCTCTCTGGTCCTTTGCTCCCTCAGTGTCTCTGTCTTTCTGATTCTTCTTCTCTCTTTCTCTCTCTGGCCCTCTGATTCTCCCCCTCTCTCTGGCCCTCTGATTCTCCCCCTCTCTCTGTGACCCTGTGCCTCTTCAGTGTCTCTGTCCCTCTGATACTCCCTCTCTCTTTCTGCTCCCTCAATGTCTCTGTCCCTTTGATTCTTTCTGTTTCTCTCTCTCTCTCGGACCCTCTGCTCCCTCACTGTCTCTGTCCCTCTGATACTCCATGTCTCTCTCTGGTTGTCTTCTCCCTCAATGACTCTGTCCCTCTGATACTTCTTCCCTGTCTCTCTCTGGTCCCCTCACTGTCCTGATTCTTCCTAAAGCTCTTCCTGGCCCTCTGCCTCTATTGCATCTCTGGGTCCCTATGCCTGCCTGTCTCCATCCTCTCCTGGGTCAGGGTTTCTTTTCTGATTCTACGTGAATGGGGCCAGCCCGGAGGCAGAGGGAGGTCTGCTTCAGGCTCCTGCGTTACAGGTTCAGCAACATCCGGGCTGACAGCAGCAGAAGTGCATGACTGCAGCGATGGAATGCGCCCCTTCCTGTCTACCTGCACCTGCACCCTCGCACCCTCGCACCCTACCCCATTTGTGCTAAACTGAACCCTTTCCCTTACTGTGCTACAGAACCCTGCCTCTTGCCGCCTATCTGAGCACAGCCCATTACTGCCTGACCGACCCTGCCCCTTACTGCCTGACCGAACCCTGCCCCTTACTGCCTGACCGAACCCTGCCCCTTACTGCCTGACCGAACCCTGCCCCTTACTGCCTAACCGAACCCTGCCCCTTACAGCCTAACCAAACCCTGCCTCTTGCCATCTATCTGAGCCCAGCCCCTTACTGCCTGACCGAACCCTGCCCCTTACTGCCTGACCGAACCCTGCCCCTTACAGCCTAACCGAACCCTGCCCCTTACAGCCTAACCGAACCCTGCCCCTTACCGCCTATCTGAGCCCAGCCCCTTACTGCCTAACCGACCCCTGCCCCTTACTGCCTAACCGACCCCTGCCCCTTACTGCCTAACCGAACCCTGCGCCTTACTGCCTGACCAACCCCTGCCCCTTACTGCCTGACCAACCCCTGCCCCTTGACCGACCCCTGCCCCTTACTGCTTGACCGAACCCTGCCCCTTACGGCCTGACCGAACCCTTCCCGCCTGACCGAACCCTTCCCCTTACTGCCTGACCAAACCCTTCCCCTTACTGCCTGACCGAACCCTGCCCCTTACTGCCTGACCGAACCCTGCCCCTTACTGCCTGACCGAACCCTGCCCCTTGCTGCCTGACCGAACCCTGCCCCTTACAGCCTGACCGAACCCTGCCCCTTACAGCCTGACCGAACCCTGCCCCTTACAGCCTGACCGAACCCTGCCCCTTACAGCCTGACCGATCCCTGCCCCTTACAGCCTGACCGAACCCTGCCCCTTACAGCCTGACCGAACCCTGCCCCTTACAGCCTGACCGAACCCTGCCCCTTCCAGCCTGACCGAACCCTGCCCCTTACAGCCTGACCGAACCCTGCCCCTTCCAGCCTGACCGAACCCTGCCCCTTCCAGCCTGACCGAACCCTGCCCCTTCCAGCCTGACCGAACCCTGCCCCTTCCTGCCTGACCGAACCCTGCCCCTTACTGCCTGACCGAACCCTGCCCCTTACTGCCTGACCGAACCCTGCCCCTTACTGCCTGACCGAACCCTGCCCCTTACTGCCTGACCGAACCCTGCCCCTTACAGCCTGACCGACCCCTGCCCCTTACAGCCTGACCGACCCCTGCCCCTTACAGCCTGACCGACCCCTGCCCCCTACAGCCTGACCGACCCCTGCCCCCTACAGCCTGACCGACCCCTGCCCCCTACAGCCTGACCGACCCCTGCGACCCCTGCCCCTACAGCCGGACCGACCCCTGCCCCCTACAGCCGGACCGACCCCTGCCCCTTACTGCCTGACCGACCCCTGCCCCTACTGCCTGAGACCGACCCCTGCCCCTTACTGCCTGAGACCGACCCCTGCCCCTTACTGCCTGAGACCGACCCCTGCCCCTTACTGCCTGAGACCGACCCCTGCCCCTTACTGCCTGAGACTGACCCCTGCCCCCTACAGCCTGACCGACCCCTGCCCCCTACAGCCTGACCGACCCCTGCCCCCTACAGCCTGACCGACCCCTGCCCCCTACAGCCTGACCGACACCTGCGACCCCTGCCCCCTACAGCCGGACCGACCCCTGCCCCCTACAGCCTGACCGACCCCTGCCCCCTACAGCCTGACCGACCCCTGCCCCTTACTGCCTGACCGACCCCTGCCCCTTACTGCCTGAGACCGACCCCTGCCCCTTACTGCCTGACCGACCCCTGCCCCTTACTGCCTGACCGACCCCTGCCCCTTACTGCCTGAGACCGACCCCTGCCCCTTACTGCCTGAGACCGACCCCTGCCCCTTACTGCCTGAGACCGACCCCTGCCCCTTACTGCCTGAGACCGACCCCTGCCCCTTACTGCCTGAGACCGACCCCTGCCCCTTACTGCCTGAGACCGACCCCTGCCCCTTACTGCCTGAGACCGACCCCTGCCCCTTACTGCCTGAGACCGACCCCTGCCCCTTACTGCCTGAGACCGACCCCTGCCCCTTACTGCCTGAGACCGACCCCTGCCCCTTACTGCCTGAGACCGACCCCTGCCCCTTACTGCCTGAGACCGACCCCTGCCCCTTACTGCCTGAGACCGACCCCTGCCCCTTACTGCCTGAGACCGACCCCTGCCCCTTACTGCCTGAGACCGACCCCTGCCCCTTACTGCCTGAGACCGACCCCTGCCCCTTACTGCCTGAGACCGACCCCTGCCCCTTACTGCCTGAGACTGAACCCTGCCCCTTACGGCCTGACTGAACCCTGCCCCTTACGGCCTGACTGAACCCTGCCCCTTACGGCCTGACTGAACCCCTGCCCCTTACGGCCTGACTGAACCCTGCCCCTTACGGCCTGACTGAACCCTGCCCCTTACGGCCTGACTGAACCCTGCCCCTTACGGCCTGACTGAACCCTGCCCCTTACGGCCTGACTGAACCCTGCCCCTTACGGCCTGACTGAACCCTGCCCCTTACGGCCTGACTGAACCCTGCGCCTTACTGCCTGACCGAACCCTGCCCCTTACTGCCTGACCGAACCCTGCCCCTTACTGCCTGACCGAACCCTGCCCTTTACTGCCTGACCGAACCCTGCCCCTTACTGCCTGACCGAACCCTGCCCTTTACTGCCTGACCGAACCCTGCCCCTTACTGCCTGACCGAACCCTGCCCCTTACTGCCTGACCGAACCCTGCCCCCTACAGCCTGACCGAACCCTGCCCCCTACAGCCTGACCGAACCCTGCCCCTTACTGCCTGAGACCGACCCCTGCCCCTTACTGCCTGAGACCGACCCCTGCCCCTTACAGTCCGACCGAACCCTGCCCATTACTGCCTGACCGAACCCTGACCCTTACGCCTAATCGACCGCTCACCCCCCCCACACCCCTCGAAATAACTCCAATGTACCCCTTCCTGTCGCACTGCACCAGCCCCCTTAAATGTTACCACCTTCCTGCTTCATTGATCTTGACCATGAAAGCACTGGCATCTTGTGCCCGCCTGCTTCGTTTTATCTCTTTGCCACCCCTCACTTCCTCTTCCGGTAACATGCCTTTTTAATTTCACTTACTTGGTAGTGGCACGGTGGTCTGCTCCAGCCCAGGCACACGTCTGCCTTTCTAAGGGTTCTGTGATAGAGTGTATCATGGAGGTGTGTGCCAGTTCTGGCTACACAAAGCTCACCCCTCTCACGGTACCGTAGGCTAGAGTGGCATGGAGACCTGTAGGAAGATATGTGGCTAGTGTGGAGGCACACAAACACACACACACACACCAGTGGGGGCCGATATGTGGTACATAGGAACATATGTGGCTAGCGTGGAAGCAGACAAACCAGTGGAGGCAGATATGTGATACATAGGAAAATATGTGGCTAGTGTGGAGGCACACAAACCAGTGGAGGCAGATATGTGGTACATAGGAAAATATGTGGCTAGCGTGGAAGCAGACAAACCAGTGGAGGCAGATATGTGATACATAGGAAAATATGTGGCTAGTGTGGAGGCACACAAACCAGTGGAGGCAGATATGTGGTACATAGGAAAATATGTGGCTAGCGTGGAAGCAGACAAACCAGTGGAGGCAGATATGTGATACATAGGAAAATATGTGGCTAATGTGGAGGCACACAAACCAGTGGAGGCAGATATGTGGTACATAGGAAAATATGTGGCTAGCGTGGAAGCAGACAAACCAGTGGAGGCAGATATGTGATACATAGGAAAATTTGTGGCTAGTGTGGAGGCACACAAACCAGTGGAGGCAGATATGTGGTACATAGGAAAATATGTGGCTAGCGTGGAAGCAGACAAACCAGTGGAGGCAGATATGTGATACATAGGAAAATATGTGGCTAGTGTGGAGGCACACAAACCAGTGGAGGCAGATATGTGGTACATAGGAAAATATGTGGCTAGCTTGGAAGCAGACAAACCAGTGGAGGCAGATATGTGATACATAGGGAAATATGTAAATAATGTGAAGTTACACAAACCAGTGGAGGCAGATATCTGGCACATAGTAAAATACGTGGATAGCGTGGAGGAACACAAACCAGTGGGGGTGTAACTGGAATTTAAGAGTTTTTTTTTTTTTTTTAGAGTAAAAGCTTCAAGTACAGACTGACCTCCAAAACACTGTACAGTATATACAATCACTAAGGAAAGCAAAGCTCAGCATGTTTACACTGTAAGGCTATTGAGTTGTAAATACATAAGCCTTACTTAGGGTTTGGCGGAGAAGGACGAATGCCGTAAATCGGCGGCCCTCCATCGCCACTAACCATGTGGTTCCCTCCTCTAGAGTAGGAGAAATCACTGGATTTTTATCGGTGGAGCCACTGCTGTTTTCGCCGCCACTAACCCTTGACCCAGAGACAGAGCTTTGGCTGTAAGTGGGGGGTATTTTTCATTTTCTCACTACTTCAAAATCTGAGGTGACATGGTGGGCAAAAGAACGTTGGGTTGGAATGCTACCCCAAGCAATTGCAAGCATTCTTCCCATCACCTTTTGTGTGTTTCATGTACCGCCTTAAGTGGCAAGGGTATGCCCAGACGTGGGTCTCGTGCTCACTGTGCCACTAGAATCATGCTACACCCGACTGAAGAGCCCCAATCAGGGTGAAACCGGTCCTGGGTTGCTTGTGTTCCAGTTCAGAGAGGACATGGTTTGGCAGTTCGGGCTGGACTGTTCCTATTGGAGCAGGGTCAAGACTGATTTGCATATAGCTGGGTCCAAATGGAGGTGGGCAAAAAAATGATGGGTTGGAATGCTACTCCGTGCGATTGCCAGTGGTTAGACTTACTGCAAGCATTCTTCCCATGACCTTTTGTGTGTTTCATGTACTGCCCTAAGTGGCCGTGGGTATGCTCAGACATGGGTCCTGTGCTACTGGAACCATGCTACACCGGACTGAGGAGCCCCAATCAGGGTTCGGGCTGGACTGTTCCTATTGGAGCAGGGTCAAGACTGATTGGCTTGTAGTTGGGTCCAAGCATGGCAGAGTGGGCAAAAAAATGATGGGTTGGAATGCTGCCCGAGTGATTGCCAGTGGTTAGACGTATTACAAGCATTCTATCCATCATCCTTTGTGTGTTTGGTGACCCGTTGGTGTTAGTGATGACATATGGATGCGGATTGCATGTTGATCCATCCTTCTGACTGCTGCCGTCTCGCACTAGGACCATGTCGCCCTGATGTATGCGAGAGAATCTGGCGTGCCGGTGTCTACTTCTCCCTATGTCCCCCCTCATAACATCATGAGGTTGAGTTTGACTGGTTCTTCCAGATGGTGTGGTACCTTGGTTTGTATTTTCCACCCACCCATCAGGTGTCACACCGGTGGCACTGAGCGGCGTATCTCAGTATTTGCACTGAGTGTGGCACAAAGTCTCGGATATGAAGCTTTGCAATCTGTAGATAGTTTGTGAGCCTGGCCACAATGTTTTTGCCATGCCGTTTGCTCGTGGCCACAGAGGTGTGTTCAACCACGTAGAGGGTTTCGAATTCCTTCCTACAGAGAGGTGGGGTGATGCAACAAACAGCAAATACTTGCCCCCTTCCCGGTTGTAAGACAATGTCGCCTAATTCACCAGCAAATGTATCATGTATGTAACATGATGCTCCCATGAACAATTTGTAATAAGAAAGGTGTGAAGAAAAATAAAGTTTTTAAAAATAAAAAAGAAAGAACGGTGGGCCTTGTCGGACTTGACGATAAAAGGAATTTCGAAAGTTGGCGAGGACTTTATTCAGTGCAGGTCTGACCCCTTCTGCAGCAGCGCTGGGAATCCATCACTTCTCGAACATCCATCCACTACCCCCACAGGGGTTGGCCTGTAACAAGAAATCAAGGGTCGCTGTGTCCCAGAGGAGACGTGGCTGGCAGTGGGGACATCTGCTTGTCTCTGGCGCCAGAGTCGTGCTCAGTTTTTGGCACTTGTGACATTCACCCACAGTTTTCGCCACGAGGGCTTCTTAGAGCTGGAATCCGTACTTTCTGGTGTACTGAAGGTTTTGTTGCCACTGTCCCTCGGCGGCCGTCACGGCCTGATGTAGGAGGCGTGTTCTCTCACAATGAGTCCATGGCGGCTGCTGGCCAGTCCTGTCCGTGGGTGCCTGAAGAACGTGAGCTGTGCCAAGGGGCTGTTAGTGCTGCTTGTGGGCGCACTCTGTGTGGCACTCTGAGACCTCCACCACTGATGGGGGCGCACTCTGAGCCCTCCACCACTGATGGGGGCGCACTCTGAGCCCTCCACCGCTGATGGGGGCGCACGCTGAGCCCTCCACCGCTGATGGGGGCGCACTCTGTGGGCCACTCTGAGCCCTCCACCGCTGATGGAGGCGCACTCTGAGCCCTCCACCGCTGATGGGGGCACACTATGTGGGTGCACTCTGAGCCCTCCACCACTGATGGGGGCACACTCTGTGGGCGCACTCTGAGCCCTCCACCGCTGATGGGGGCGCACTCTGTGGGCCACTCTGAGCCCTCCACCGCTGATGGAGGCGCAGTCTGAGCCCTCCACCGCTGATGGAGGCGCAGTCTGAGCCCTCCACCACTGATGGAGGCGCAGTCTGAGCCCTCCACCACTGATGGGGGCGCACTCTGAGCCCTCCGCCGCTGATGGGGGCGCACTCTGAGCCCTCCGCCGCTGATGGGGGCGCACTCTGAGCCCTCCACCGCTGATGGGGCGCACTCTGAGCCCTCCACCACTGATGGGGGCGCACTCTGAGCCCTCCGCCATTGATGGGGGCGCACTCTGAGCCCTCCACCGCTGATGGGGGCGCACTCTGAGCCCTTCACCACTGATGGGGCGCACTCTGAGCCCTCCGCCGCTGATGGGGGCGCACTCTGAGCCCTCCACCGCTGATGGGGGCGCACTCTGTGGGCGCACTCTGAGCCCTCCACCACTGATGGGGGCGCACTCTGAGCCCTCCACCGCTGATGGGGCGCACTCTGACTCTCTGAGCCCTCCACCGCTGATGGCGCGCACTCTGACTCTCTGAGCCCTCCACCGCTGATGGGGGCGCAGTCTGAGCCCTCCACCGCTGATGGGGGCGCACTCTGTGGGCGCACTCTGAGCCCTCCACCGCTGATGGGGCGCACTCTGTGGGCCACTCTGAGCCCTCCACCACTGATGGGGGCGCACTCTGTGGGCGCACTCTGAGCCCTCCACCACTGATGGGGGCGCACTCTGTGGGCGCACTCTGAGCCCTCCACCGCTGATGGGGCGCACTCTGTGGGCCACTCTGAGCCCTCCACCGCTGATGGGGCGCACTCTGTGGGCCACTCTGAGCCCTCCACCACTGATGGGGCGCACTCTGTGGGCCACTCTGAGCCCTCCACCGCTGATGGGGCGCACTCTGTGGGCCACTCTGAGCCCTCCACCACTGATGGGGGCGCACTCTGTGGGCGCACTCTGAGCCCTCCACCGCTGATGGGGGCGCAGTCTGAGCCCTCCACCACTGATGGGGGCGCACTCTGTGGGCGCAGTCTGAGCCCTCCACCGCTGATGGAGGCGCAGTCTGATCCCTCCACCGCTGATGGGGGCGCACTCTGTGGGCCACTCTGAGCCCTCCACATTCATGCAGTAACAGAAGACTCTGAGATCTGCCCTAGTTTCACACCCTCTGCGTTAACCAGACACGTTTGCCAGGTTGTGGGTCACTTCCTGCATTCATGGGCTGTGCAGGTCCCTCCCTGCGCTCTGTATTTACCCTTCATTTGATCTGATTTTACAGCATTCAAACACGAGCTGCCCCAGCACACTGTGCATGAGGGTAACCCCCAAAAAAGACACATGCTTTAAAGGGGAAAGGAGAACCAGCATGCTTTGTGTTTATAAAAGGAACGGTTCTGTTACCGCCCTGCAGAACGGTAATGGAGTTTGTTTGGCCAGTGCGATCACTTCTCAGCAGGGCTGTGATACAGGACAGTACAAGCACTTCTCAGCAGGGCTGTGATACAGGACAGTACAAGCACTTCTCAGCAGGGCTGCTGCGCAGTCAATGGGACAGTGCGATCACTTTCCAGCAGGGCTGCTGCGCAGTCAATGGGACAGTGCAAGCACTTCTCAGCAGGGACGTGATACAGGACAGTACAAGCACTTCTCAGCAGGGCTGCTGCGCAGTCAATGGGACAGTGCGATCACTTTCCAGCAGGGCTGTGATACAGGACAGTACAAGCACTTCTCAGCAGGACTGCTGCGCAGTCAATGGGACCGTGCGATCACTTCTCAGCAGGGCTGTGATACAGGACAGTACAAGCACTTCTCAGCAGGGCTGTGATACAGGACAGTACAAGCACTTCTCAGCAGGGCTGCTGCGCAGTCAATGGGACAGTGCGATCACTTTCCAGCAGGGCTGTGATACAGGACAGTACAAGCACTTCTCAGCAGGGCTGTTGCGCAGTCAATGGGACAGTGCGATCACTTCTCAGCAGGGACGTGATATAGGACAGTACAAGCACTTCTCAGCAGGGCTGCTGCGCAGTCAATGGGACAGTGCGATCACTTCTCAGCAGGGACGTGATACAGGACAGTACAAGCACTTCTCAGCAGGGCTGCTGCGCAGTCAATGGGACAGTGCGATCACTTCTCAGCAGGGACGTGATACAGGACAGTACAAGCACTTCTCAGCAGGGCTGTGATACAGGACAGTGCGATCACTTCTCAGCAGGACTGTGATACAGGACAGTAGAAGCACTTCTCAGCAGGACTGCTGCGCAGTCAATGGGACAGTGCAAGCACTTCTCAGCAGGACTGTGATACAGGACAGTACAAGCACTTCTCGGCAGGGCTGCTGCGCAGTCAATGGGACAGTGCGATCACTTCTCAGCAGGGCTGTGATACAGGACAGTACAAGCACTTCTCAGCAGGGCTGCTGCGCAGTCAATGGGACAGTGCGATCACTTCTCAGCAGGACTGATCCTAGTCAGTGCGATCACTTTCCAGCAGGGCTGTGATACAGGACAGTACAAGCACTTCTCAGCAGGGCTGATGTGCAGTTAATGGGACAGTGCGATCACTTCTCAGCAGGACTGTGATACAGGACAGTACAAGCACTTCTCAGCAGGGCTGTGATACAGGACAGTGCGATCACTTCTCAGCAGGACTGTGATACAGGACAGTAGAAGCACTTCTCAGCAGGACTGCTGCGCAGTCAATGGGACAGTGCAAGCACTTCTCAGCAGGACTGTGATACAGGACAGTACAAGTACTTCTCGGCAGGGCTGCTGCGCAGTCAATGGGACAGTGCGATCACTTCTCAGCAGGGCTGTGATACAGGACAGTACAAGCACTTCTCGGCAGGGCTGCTGCGCAGTCAATGGGACAGTGCGATCACTTCTCAGCAGGGACGTGATACAGGACAGTACAAGCACTTCTCAGCAGGGCTGCTGCGCAGTCAATGGGACAGTGCGATCACTTCTCAGCAGGGACGTGATACAGGACAGTACAAGCACTTCTCAGCAGGACTGCTGCGCAGTCAATGGGACAGGACAAGCACTTCTCAGCAGGACTGCTGCGCAGTCAATGGGACAGTGCAAGCACTTCTCAGCAGGACTGTGATACAGGACAGTACAAGCACTTCTCGGCAGGGCTGCTGCGCAGTCAATGGGACAGTGCGATCACTTCTCAGCAGGGCTGTGATACAGGACAGTACAAGCACTTCTCAGCAGGGCTGCTGCGCAGTCAATGGGACAGTGCGATCACTTCTCAGCAGGGACGTGATACAGGACAGTACAAGCACTTCTCAGCAGGACTGCTGCGCAGTCAATGGGACAGTGCAAGCACTTCTCAGCAGGACTATGATAGAGGACAGTACAAGCACTTCTCGGCAGGGCTGCTGCGCAGTCAATGGGACAGTGCGATCACTTCTCAGCAGGGCTGTGATACAGGACAGTACAAGCACTTCTCAGCAGGGCTGCTGCGCAGTCAATGGGACAGTGCGATCACTTCTCAGCAGGGTCGTGATACAGGACAGTACAAGCACTTCTCAGCAGGGCTGATGTGCAGTTAATGGGACAGTGCAATCACTTCTCAGCAGGACTGATACAGGACAGTGCGATCACTTCTCAGCAGGACTGATACAGGACAGTGCGATCACTTTTCAGCAGGGCTGTGATACAGGACAGTACAAGCACTTCTCAGCAGGGCTGATGTGCAGTTAATGGGACAGTGCGATCACTTCTCAGCAGGACTGTGATACAGGACAGTACAAGCACTTCTCAGCAGGGCTGTGATACAGGACAGTGCGATCACTTCTCAGCAGGACTGTGATACAGGACAGTACAAGCACTTCTCAGCAGGGCTGCTGTGCAGTTAATGGAACCGTGCGATCACTTCTCAGCAGGACAGGACTGTGATGCAGGACAGTACAAGCACTTCTCAGCAGGACAGTGATATAGGACAGTGCATGCTCTTCCCCGCAGAACTGTTATATAAGACAGTGTGATTACTTCTCAGCGGGGCTGTGATATAAAACAGTACTAGCGCTTCTCAGATGGGTTTATGTGCAGTTAATGGGACAGTACAAGCACTTCTAAACAGGGATTTGCTATAGAACAGTAAAGGTGTTTTCAGCAGGGCTGATGTGCATTTAATTGGACAGTACAAGGACTCCTCAAGAGTGAGTAGACGTAGATCAGTACAATCGCTTCTAAGCAGAGTTTGATATAGGACAGTACAAGCACTTCTCAGCAGGGATGTGGCATTGGGCAATACAAGCATTTCTCAGCATGACTGCTGTGCATATAATAGGACAGTACAAGCACTTCTTAGAAGGGATGAAATATAGGGCAGTATGCGCACTTGAGCATGGATGTGATACAGGACAGTACGAGCACTTCTCAGCAGGGATTTGATATGGGACAGTACGAGCACTTGTCAGTAGGGCTGTGATGTAGGACAGTATGAGAACTTCTCAGCAAGGCTGCTGTACATTTAATGGAAGATTACAAACACTTCTCTGCAATAATGTGATGTAGGACAGTATGGGCCCTTCTCAGCAGGAGATGTAACATAGGACAATATAATCAGCACTTCTCAGCAGAGTAGTGATATAGGACAGTATGAGCATTTCTCAGGAGGGATTTGATATAGTGCAGTATGAGCACTACTCAGCAGGAATGTAATTTAGGACTGTATGAGCAACACTTCTTAGCAGAGTTGTGATATAGGACAGTACGAGCATTTCTCAGCAGGGCTGCTGTGCGTATAATGTAACAGTAGGAGCACTTAAAATGCATGTAATATGTGACACTGAGCACGTCAGCATGGATGTGATATGGCACAGTATGAGCACTTCTCAGCATGGATCTGATATAAGACAGTTCAAGTGGGAGCATGGATGCTGTGCATATAATGGGAGAGTATAAGCACTTCTCTGCAGAGATGTGATATAGTAGGTCAGTACTAGCACTTCAGAAGTGATGAAATACAGCTCAAGCACTTCTCAGCAATAATGGGATATGGGGCATTACAAGTATTTTTCAGCAGGGCAGTGCTATAGAACAGTACCAGCATTTCTCGGCGAGGATCTAATATAAGATTGTAGAAGCACTTCTCAGCATGGATGTGATATGGCACAGTATGAGCACTTCTAAGCATGGATCTGATATGACAGTTCAAGTGGGAGCATGGATGCTGTGCATATAATGGGAGAGTATAAGCACTTCTCTGCAGAGATGTGATATAGTAGGACAGTACTAGCACTTCAGAAGTGATGAAATACAGCTCAAGCACTTCTCAGCAATAATGGGATATGGGACATTCCAAGTATTTCTCAGCAGGGCAGTGCTATAGAACAGTACGAGCATTTCTCGGCGAGGATCTAATATGAGATTGTAGAAGCACTTCTCAGCAGGGATGTGATATAGGACAGTATGAGCACTTCAGCAGGGATGCCATATAGGGCAATAAGAGTACCTGTCAGCAGGGCTGTGATATTGGGCAGGAAAAGCACTACTCAGCAGGGATGCTGGGCATTTAATGGAAGAATACGAGCACTTCTCAGCATGGGTGTGATATAGGACAGTATGAGCACCTCTAGGCAGGACTCTGATGTAGGACAGTATGAGTACATCAGCAGGACGTGATATAGGGCAGTATGGACATTTCGAAGCAGGACTCTGATGTAGGACAGTGAGTACTTGAGCAGGACGTGATATAGGACAGTATGGACACTTCTAAGCAGGACTCTGATGTAGGACAGTATGAGCACTTGTCCGCAGGGTTGTGATATAGGGCATAGGAGCACTTCAGCAGGAATGTAGTGTTGGAAAGTAGAATCACTTCTGAGTAGGATGTGATATAGGATAGTAAGAGCACCTCTAGGCAGGACTCTGATGTAGGACAGTATGAGCACTTACAGGATTCTCATATAGGACAGTATGAGCACTTCTTATCAGGATTCTCATATAGGATAGTAAGAGCACTTGTCAACGCGGTTGTGATATAGGACAGTATAAGCACCTCTAGGCAGGACTCTGATGTAGGACAGTATGAGTACATCAGCAGGACGTGATATAGGACAGTATGGACACTTCTGAGCAGGACTCTGATGTAGGACAGTGAGTACTTGAGCAGGACGTGATATAGGACAGTATGGACACTTCTGAGCAGGACTCTGATGTGGGACAGTATGAGCACTTGAGCAGGATGTGATATAGGACAGTACAGGTACTTGGCCGGCATGAACCATAGTCTGTCTTGTCTTTCTCTTCACCTCTGATATCATTGTGTATTATCTGTCTATCGTAAACTAATGCTTGAAGTAGAATTTTAAACAAATGTGGGGCTCTTTAAACCGGGCATGGCCCTACGAGGCTTAACTGAGAAACACTTAAAAGGGGCGTGGCTTTGATGTACCTGTGCCACGGCCGGCTCTACAACGCCTCGGTGTACACTCTGTCCCTGTCACGTCTCTATGGTCACAGTGTACATTCCCTGTCTGGCTCTTTTCTCTATGGTTACCACCGCCGGCTCTACAGGGCCTCGGTGCCTACTCTGTCCCTGTCTCATCTCTATGGCCAGAGTGTACGTTCTGTGCGTTGCTCTCCTCTCTAGGGTTTCCACGGTCCGCTCTATAGGGCCTAGGTTTACACTCTGTCCCTGTCTCATCTCTATGGCCAGAGCGCGCACTCTAGCTCTCCTGTCTATGGTTTCGGTATACACTCTATCCCCGCGGCGCCGCTCTATTGTTTGAGTGTACTCTCTACCCCGGGGCTCTCTATGGCTGACGCTGTTCTCGGGGGCTCTCTATGGCTGACGCTGTTCTCGGTGTTGTCTCCCGTGGCCCCGGTGATGATTCTGACCGTGAAAGCGCTGCAGGGAGAGGAGGCCCGTCTGCAGGTACGGGGGGCTGGGTGCGTGTTGTACTGGGGGAGGGTCTGCTGTGTGCTATGGGGGTGCGTTATATGTCCAACACAAGAGAGTGGGATCGATGGATTGCACAGGGGGGGGGGGCTTTCGTGCAGCACTGGGGGGCTTTCTGTGCAGCACTGGGGGGCTTTCTGTGCACCACTGGGGGTGGGGAGCTTTCTGTGCAGCACTGGGGGAGCTTTCTGTGCACCACTGGGGGTGGGGAGCTTTCTGTGCAGCACTGGGGAGGGGCTTTCTGTGCAGCACTGGGGGGGGGGGCTTTATCTGCAGCACTGGAGAGGTAGGGTCTGTATGTCTAACGCAAGAGAAGAGGGGTGTATGTACAGCACAGGTGAAGAGTGGTCTGCATCTGCATCACTGGAAGGGAGGGGGTTGTAGGTAACAACTGGGGGGGGGATCTGTACGTACACCGCTGACGGGGATCTGTACGTACACCGCTGACGGGGGATCTGTACGTACACCGCTGACGGGGATCTGTACGTACACCGCTGACGGGGATCTGTACGTACACCGCTGACTGGGATCTGTGTGTACACCGCTGACTGGGATCTGTACGTACACCGCTGACGGGGATCTGTACGTACACCGCTGACGGGGATCTGTGCGTACACCGCTGACGGGGGATCTGTGCGTACACCGCTGACTGGGATCTGTACGTACACCGCTGACGGGGGATCTGTGCGTACACCGCTGACGGGGGATCTGTGCGTACACCGCTGACGGGGATCTGTACGTACACCGCTGACGGGGATCTGTACGTACACCGCTGACGGGGATCTGTACGTACACCGCTGACGGGGATCTGTACGTACACCGCTGACGGGGATCTGTACGTACACCGCTGACGGGGATCTGTACGTACACCGCTGACTGGGATCTGTGCGTACACCGCTGACGGGGGATCTGTGCGTACACCGCTGACGGGGGATCTGTGCGTACACCGCTGACGGGGGATCTGTGCGTACACCGCTGACGGGGGATCTGTACGTACACCGCTGACGGGGGATCTGTGCGTACACCGCTGACGGGGGATCTGTGCGTACACCGCTGACGGGGGATCTGTGCGTACACCGCTGACGGCCGATCTGTGCGTACACCGCTGACGGGGGATCTGTGCGTACACCGCTGACGGCCGATCTGTGCGTACACCGCTGACGGGGGATCTGTGCGTACACCGCTGACGGGGGATCTGTGCGTACACCGCTGACTGGGATCTGTGCGTACACCGCTGACGGGGGATCTGTGCGTACACCGCTGACTGGGATCTGTGCGTACACCGCTGACGGCCGATCTGTGCGTACACCGCTGACGAGGAGCTGTCCGCCCAGCACTGGGCAGTAGGGAATTTGTGCAGCACACGGTATGTGTTTTGCAGCGCAGGTGTGGGTGAGCTTGTATTTGCAGTTCTGTACGGGTGTCTATGGCCAGCGCTGTTGGGACGGGGAGGCTTCTTTTAGTATGGCTTAAGAGGAGAGGGATCCGGAGGTAGAGTGTTCTGTATTATCACTGGATAGGTGTGGTCTGGTTGTTCAGTACTGAAGGAATGGAGTGTTAATGTCTGTCACTGAAGGGGTATTGAAGCATTCTGAACACAGTGAGACTGAACAAGAGGAAAACTTGTAAAGTAGGTTTAATCCATAGAAGATCCCATCCATCAAGATCAGGTTACAGTTTCAACTGAAGCTCAGCTCAAGGGATAACAAGTCTGCATGACATACATAGTATTCCAATATGACATGTAACAAACCATGACATCAGCTGGTTCCAGACTACGCAGATGTCATCTAAAGAGACGCACCACACACCTCCCTTCCTTAACCATAACAAAATACATAAATAAAAATTAAACATAATCTGTAAGATAACCAGGACGTTTGATTGTCCTTGAAGCGTAACGAGTGTTTTTACATACATTGCTGTTATTATCATTTATTTTAAATGAACTAACAGGAGTAGAAATTGCATTGTCTACATTTGCATCCAATCTTCCTTTGACCACCACAACTCTGTTTAAATTCCAAATGCGACGGTCCTGGGTTTTGATAGCATTCTTGAAAACTTTGATGACCCTAAAAGGTTTCATGAATTTAGAAATAGAATTACTCCCCAGACCAGGCCGCTTAATCATGACCCAATCTCCGACTTTCACCACAGTTTTTTTTAACAGCATTCTTTATATCAAAATAACACTTTCTTTTATTGGCTTTCATGTCTTCTCTCTTTTGTATGTCGGTACCATCACACACCCCTTCTTTTCCTTTAGCTAACTCTTTATTATTAACCCAAGAAGGTTCTACAAATGCTTTGGGTATTCTACCACGGAATAATATAAAAGGAGTTTTTCCCGTGGTACCATGAGGAGACATTCTGTACTCCTCCACTTTTTTTTAGAACTTCACCTTTCCAATCTAAGGACAACGACTTAGCCAAGGTAATGGTTTCCTTAAGTACTCTATTAAATCTCTCAACCATTCAGTTGGATTCTGGGTGATATAGAGCACAAGTTTTGTGAATAATACCTCTCAAGCTTAAAAATTCTTCCATTTCTCTAGAAGTAAGCTGAACACCATTGTCCGTTAAAATAGACTCAGAATAGAATAGAATAGAAAACAATTCTTTCAAACACTTAATTACATGAGCTGAATCTATTGTAGACAAAAAGAAAACTTCAGGCCAACGGGAATACATATCAATTATTACCAAAAGAAATGTTTGCATACCACCATGATGAACAGGACCTAATATGTCGAAAGCAATGTCCTGCCAAGGACGAGAGGGACGCCTTCTTATAATCATGGGCTGAACACGTGGACATTTGGATTTATCACTTAATGTGCAAGGCACACAATCTCGCACCACACGCTCTACTAGCTTGTCCATGCCAGGCCACCAATACGACATGCGCAACCTTTCTTTGCTTTTTGTAAGACCAGCATGAGTTGCATGAACCAGATCCACTAATTAATTCGTGAGACTACATGGAGGAATTAACCTAGTGCCACGAAACAACAATCCGTTCTCAACAGACAACTCATTTCGTACAATCCAAAATGGTCTCATAGAGTCAGAACTAGCCTTTCTGTTAGTCCAGCCCTTTTCAACAAACAACATCACTTCTGTCAAAATCGAATCATTGGCCAACTCTTCCATCCACCTTTTCTCTGAAATCATTTTATGATCCACCACACACACCCATTCACTGGAATCATCATATTCCTCACCCACGGTGGATTCACTAGTGATGAGGCGCGATAAAACATCAGCAACACCATTGTCAATTCCAGGAATATATTTAAGTGAGAAACTATATTCTTGCAAACTAATGACCCATCTAGTGATCCTACTTGAAATTAGATCAAGGCCTTTCTTATTGAAAATTTCCACTAATGGCTTGTGGTCAGTGCAAACCTCGAAATTAATACCCCACAAGAATTTCTTCAATTTCTTTATTGCCCAGAAAACTGCAAGAGATTCCCTTTCCACCACCGAATATCTAGTTTCAGGATCTCTCAAACTTCTTGGAAGAAACATGACAGTTTGCACACCAAATGGACCATGCTGTTGTAGAACAGCCCCTAATCCTTTCTCACTAGCGTCTGTAACAAGAATAGGTTTAATATTGGGATCAAAGCTCTTGAGCGAAGGAGCAGAATTCAGTTTTTCCTTAACATTTTTTAATTCACTCTCGCATAACTCCGACCATTCAAAGTCAATACCTTTACGTAATAGAGACCTCATATTCACAGTTGAATCTGCAAAATTCTACACAAATTTTGCGTAGTACTCCACCATACCTAAGAACTTCATCAACTCACTCTTATTAGTAGGAGAGCTCATGTTGCGAATAGTATTAATCAAATCACTTTTTGGTTTAACTCCATCACCAGATATATTGTGACCTAAATAGTTTATCGAATCAGCTCTGAATTTACATTTCTCAATTTTAATAGTAAGATTGCACTCACACAACCTTTCCAACACCATTCTTAATCGAGCATCATGTTGCTCCACATCATCACCAAAAATGAGGATGTCGTCTTGGTATATACATACCCCATGAGTATCTTTAAGTACATTTTCCATGGCTCTTTGAAAAACAGATGAAGCGGATACTAATCCAAACGGCATTCTTATGAATCTAAATGTGCCAAAAGGTGTTATAAACGATGTAAAATCCCTGCATGATTCTTCTAACTCAACCTGATGATAAGCCGAAGTTAGATCTATTGTGCTAAATACTTTTGCCCCACCTAGTAAAACTAACAATTCAGTGATATTTGGCAAGGGATAGCGATCGACAATCACACATTTATTTAGTTGTCTCAAATCAATGCAGAGACGCAAATCCCCATTGGGTTTTCGGGCTGCAACCACTGGTGCCAACCATTTTGTACCCTCAACCTCTTCAATAATTCCAGAACTCTTGAGTTTAACAATCTCTTTGTGCATGTCATCCCTTACAGATAGAGGTACATTTCGTACTTTGCAGCACACTGGTACAGAACCTTCCTTCAATTTGATTTTGTGTTGATAGCCCTTTAAGCAACCCAACTCATGTTTGAAAACACCTGGAAATTCTTTTTTTTATATTAAGTAAAAATTCATTTTCGTCAGATTTCACCACAGAACATACTTTATCTTTAATTTGAATGGGAGGATCTGCATTTGGATCAAGAAATACACCTAAGTCACCTTGATGTAACCAGCTAATACTATCGCCTTTTTTTGATACATAAATCTTTCCAGATGTAAATCTGTTTTTATATTCGATCAACCCACTAAAATATCCATGTAGTTTTATAGGCTCACCACCATAGGCCAAAGGAGTGATGTCAGGCTTTATAAGTGACACTTTGTCTTTCAATTTAGATTGATAAAAATCATTAGATACAATTGTAATTTTTGCACCAGAATCGAATAAAACACGAGTGGTTTCCCCTTCAACAGTAATGTTGTCAAAAGGGCATGATTTCTTATTGGTTTCACTCTGAACTTGAACAACAATTTGTCCACATTCAAAATCATCAGATCCCACCACACTGTCTTCAGCTTCATAAACTTCCACAGTTTTAACTTTTGGTACAGATCTACTTTTGCACATTGAAACAGAATGACCTTTTCTTTTACACTTTGTGCAAGTTTGACCCAAAGCAGGACACTTCTTATCATTTGCGAGATGACCCACTCTGCCACATCTGTAACATCTTCGCTGTTCAAGAAATTTACCTTTACCATCCTCCTTAGCCATTGGAACCATATACCTACTTCTTTCAACTCTATTTTGACTTTTGTCTTTAACCTCATGTACTTTTACATCTTTCTCAATGTTTTTCCTTATGACTTCAACGCATTTCAACGAATGTTCTATTCTCTTAGCTACAGTGAGAACCTCATCCAGTGTAGGCTCATCGCGTAACCAAAGTTCTTCCCTAACCCTTTCCATGTTGCATCCAAACATGAATTGGTCCCGAATGCGTTCATCAGAGAAATTTTCAAATTTACATGAAGAGGCAAGTTTTCTTAGATCTGCAACATACCCTTCAATAGTTTCATCTTCTCTTTGTGTTCTCTTAGTGAAATGATACCTCTCTAAAATTGTACTTATCTTGGGTAAATAGTGTTTATCTAACTTTTTAATACATATCTCATAGTCATTCAAATCTCTTGCTTCAGCAGGTAAGAGATCAGGTAGATGGTCAAACACGTATGGACCTTCTGAGCCCAAGCAATGGAGAAGTAACGACGACTTTCTCTCCGCCCTAAGTGATGGACCACAAACTCTAGAATATCTCTCAAACACTACTTTCCATTTTTTCCATTGTATAGGTGGAACCCCAGGACTAGAAAGAAAGAAAGGTACTGCCGTGACGTTTTGCATTATGAAATATAAAATTAACAATTATTACCAAACTACGATTCTGTGAAATATTAAATATGCGCATATGCTAAGCAATATTAAATATCTATAACAGTGTTGCAATTCTATTTGATAACTATAAATTGAGTCCAATAAAGAACATAGCACAATCTAAATAAATATTTCAGCAATGCACAATTCTTTTTTTTTTTTCCCCAAGAGAGAAAATTATGTGTGTGCGTATCACAGTCAATGAAACCCACAAACTGCTCAAAGTTTTAAATCCTGAAAATACAAAGCATATTAATAATCAAACAACAAAGGTTAAAGTTGTAGGAAATAAACCTTAGGTTCAGTAGATAGTGTGCGTGTCACTGGACGAACACGCTTGAAAAATATCCTCAGCGCAGAGTCTTTGATCCACTAGCGATTAAATAGCAAACTTCCAAAGAGCGTCTATTTATGCTGCTAAGCAACGATTACCAACGCCACGAATTCTTCAAAATGGCGCTTACGTATTTTCACGCTGCGTGGCAACGTAGAGGTTGAACTGGGGACGTCACAGGTAACGATGCAAGCGGTGAAACGCATACGGAGGGAATGACGCATGAATGGGCACACGCGAAGAACGTTTCACTGATGCAGGTCTCCGTTCGACTATTGACTGGTGAGTTTATTTTTAAATGGCAATGTTTGGTTCGTTACGGGCTCAAAGTTTAAAACAAGCAAGTCGCGCTGGAGACAAATTTTTATGTAGCAGAGGCACCAAACAAAGTTGAATCAGCGCAACACGCCACACAAGCCAAAATATACTTCCATGTAACACCATAAGCCCTTAAAGTCGAATCGGTACTTTCGCATCAAGTCTCTCTTCATTATCAGCATCAAAGATATGATCGCCTCAAATATAAGACAGTAAAAGTCTCAATTCCATGCAATACATATGCTGAAATCTTGAATAGGCAATAGGTTGATTAGGGATGAGCCAGCATCGATATAATTACCTCCCAACCCCAATAGTTATAGTTAGGGCGAGCATGCGGCGAAGCTCCCAATCCCAACCAAATTTACATAAGGTTTAATCACCTCATAATAAGTGCCACAATTTATTGTCCACTAGAATTTGGTTTAACTTCAAGCCTTCATATTAAAGCAATCCCAGATTTTCAAGATGAGAAATGTTCAAATAATGGGTTAAAAATGTCCCTCACCAAATCCTTTATGTTGAGATCTTCTTCTTGTAATCCTGCCAACTACGCCACTGAAGCATTCTGTACACAGTGAGACTGAACAAGAGGAAAACTTGTAAAGTAGGTTTAATCCATAGAAGATCCCATCCATCAAGATCAGGTTACAGTTTCAACTGAAGCTCAGCTCAAGGGATAACAAGTCTGCATGACACACATAGTATTCCAATATGACATGTAACAAACCATGACATCAGCTGGTTCCAGACTATGCAGATGTCATCTAAAGAGACACACCACAGGTATGTATGTGTTGCTTCGGAGGTGTGGGGGCAGCATTTCTGTGGCAAATCATTCATTTTACAGTGACCTTTTAATGTTTCCTTCGTTGCCATTGATCATGTTAAGCAGTGTGCCATCCATGGCATGAAGTATTAAAAAGAAAGTTAAATCAAGACTGGGTGAGGCTAAAGACATGTGACACCTGAGCATGGCCCTTCTATTGTCTCCTCAGCCAGTCAGGCCCCAATCACAGTGGGCCTTCTTTGCTATTCGTGTCCCTGCCTATTTGAAAGGTCTGTAAGGTTCGAATATAACTTTCAGGGTGCGATTCAAAGGAGGGAAACAGAATGCAAAAACAATTTGTGTGTATCAACTCTCTGGTTGCTGAAAGCTCAGCTTTGTTATACCAGACTTCTGTCTCTGAGGTTATTGTGGGTACAGAGCCTGCCTTTTCCTGCAATTGCCCTGCTGACCAGTGGCAACGGGGCCTGCACTGGACCCTGCTGTTGCCTCTGTCTGACACCCTGTGAGCCTCAAAGTGCCTCACCTGAAGGCTTGGCGAGGCTTTAGAATTGTACTCCTATGGTAGATTGGGACTTAAAAGTCTAAAGTCAGAAGCTAAAATCTTTGACCAGGACAAATCTGGTTAGGGTATCCGACCCGTGCTCCATCGTGGTCAAGGTTATATTGTGCCTAGGTCCTCTGCTACCGCAACCATTAACTATGCTCTGCTGGCACCAGGGGGGATGCCATTCAGTGCCGGTGCCAGGCAAAATATAATTCCCACACAGATGTTATGTTAATTTGCACAGCGCACTAATCACCTGAGACGGTATTCCGGCGATGGAGAAGATCAGGATTCGGTAAGTGGGGAGCGGTGAAGAATTTCTTTTTGGTGTCTGTATTTTGGCAGGGATTGATCTGTTGGTGGGTCTGCTGTGCCACTCATGCCACTGAAACGCGAGGTGTTTTTTAAGGGGTGTTGTCTGTTATGATTTCTCTGCGTAAGGTGGCTGATCTAGGTGGTACTCTAGGCATGGTACGAAGCGTTGGGGGCTGTGATAGAAGAACTAAGGTTCTACTTGAGGCACAGGGTGACAGCAGGTGCCCCATGTTCAGGTAGTGGTGGTGACAAGGAGCGGATGCTGATTTGCATGAAATGCTTCCTTTGGAAGGTGCTGCCATTAGGATTCATACCTTCGCTGTGGAGCAGTGTCGGGCCCTTGTGTGGTCGCGGAGTAGTGGCAGTCAGCCCATCCCCTGGCTCAAATGCCACTCAGGCCTATGAGGATTTTTGGGACCCATTTAAAGTCCTTCATGTTACTCTATGTCGATGGAAAGAACCTCGGACTCATGGCTGGTGATATGAGCTGTACCTTAGGTGTCCCTTAAAGTCACGTGTCTGTGGTACGTTGCCCCCATCTGCTCGCGTAAAGGTACATTGTTATGGCATTGGCATGGGACTGTAAGCCCTGCGGATGGGTTCCTTAACCCCTGCATTCCTGCCACTCGGGAATGCATTCTTTGCCCTGCTTTCATGAGAGCTGTGTGTTCTCATGCTTCGCTCTGTAATTCAAGCAGTAGTTGGTATGACACATGCTTGCTTTTTCATGAATGTAACATGCCAGGATCGTTCCACTTATGCCTGCTACTGTAGCTCTTCTAAAGCCACGCATCGGCATGAACTGAATCGGAGACCCCTGTTTTCTTTGGTAGGCCAGACTGAGTGACTGTGTGTAGGGGCGTGCTTGTTTCTTGGGATGTTCGCTCGCTGGCCAAGTGCTGGCACTGTTGCCCACGGCAGAGCAGGCCACCAAAGAAAATAAGCCTCAAAGTGGACCATGCCTGATCTTTCCCTTTCTTGGATGCTGAGAGCTCAGAAGGGGTTGCATGGGTGTGTGTGCACTTCAAATGAGTTCCTTCTGACTAGGTATTAGACTTGGCATCTTTTGGCGTGTTTCCCCTGAGTTTTTGCTTTCTGACCTCCTGGTTTTGACTCTGTTTGTGCTGGCTTAGTGCTTCTGCGCACTTTTCTCACTGCTGATCAGTGGTAAAGTGCAAGTGCTCCTGTGGTAAAATGTGTTATGGATTGGTGTTTCCATGATTGGCCTATTTGATTTATGTGTCAGTCCCTAGTAAAGTGCACTGCGTGTGCCAGGGCCTGTAAATCAAATGCTGTTGGTGGGCTGCAGCACTGGATTGTGCCACCCACACAAACAGCCCGTAAAAGTAACTCAGACCTGCCATTGCAGAGTCTGCGCCCAGTTTGTAGCTGCCATGTCGACTTGGCCAGTGCACACACTTGCCAGTCCCTAACCTTCCCTTTTCTTACATGTCAGCCACCCCTAAGGTAGGCCCAAGGTACCCCTGTGGGCAGGGTGCAGTGTATGTGAAAGGGTAGGACATGCCCGGGTGTGTGTGGCATGTCCTGATAGTGAATTACTGCCAATTTAGTTTTTCACTATGGCAAGGCTACCTGTTCCCCATAGGAAAGAATGGGAAGTTTGTTTATAACATCTTATAAACATAACTGGCCCTGGGAACTAGGTAGGAAAATAAAGTTTAGTATGCCTGAACTCAGAATCTAAAGATGCATCTTTTAGTGAAGGTGATTTTTACATTCTGGGTTTGAAAATACCACTTTTAGAAAGTAGGTATTTTCGTGCTCAGTCATCCTGTGTGCCTCTGTTCGAATGTGTATTGCCTGTCTGGGTTTTGGATGACAGAAGGCTGGGGAGCAGGAGTGGCTCCAGATAGTCTAGGTGAGTCAGGAAAGGGCTGAATAGACCTGGGCTGCCACTGGGGAAGGGGGAGGAGATTTCCTTGCACCTCAAATGGCCTGGTCTGCCTCTGACAATGCCGTCTCCACCTCCTGCCAGGAAGTCCCACCAGAGAAGGCAGAACTGGTTCTGGCTGGGCACAGACACACTCTGCCTAAAGGATCAAAGGATTTTGGGATATAAATATTGGGGCCCAGACCCCTGAACTTTAGAACTCTTTTGGATCAAGAAGACTGCCAAGAAGAAGAGCTGTAGAAGCTGTGAGGAGGAACTACCACTTTGCTGTGTGCTTTGCTGTGTTGGCCTGCAGTGGCTGCTTCTGTCTTGGGCAGTGAAAGGACTGGACTGAACTTTCTGCAATCTACTTTTGTGAGTTTCTCCAAGGGCTTGAGGTAGAGCTTGCCCCCTGTTCAAGAAGTCTCAGGCACAACAAAGACTTCAAGCTCTTCTGCCCTCAGCACTGGGGACTGTGTGTTTTGTGCTGCAACAGAAGAAAAGCAACTCAACGATGCTGCCGACTCCGTGTCCCGAAGGCACCGCAGAGGGCACCGCTGCAACGCCGCACTGCGACCCTGGTCTCACCGACGACGCCTGCTGACGCCGCCACCGAGCCGCTGCTCGCACCGCGACCTGTGGGCACCGCTTCGCTTCACGACGACGCCTTGGCACCGCCGCACCGCGACCCTGGTCTCACCAACGACGCCTGCTGACGCCGCCACCGAGTCGCTGCTCGCACCGCGACCTGTGGGCACCGCACTCCGCACCGCCTCGCTTCACGACGACGCCTTGGTATCCCCGACGACGACGCTCCACGCCGAAATCTACGCCGCTGCTTGCACCGTGGTTCGAGGGCACAGCTCGTAAAGTTACACGACGCACCGCCCTCATCACGCACCGCAGCCTTGGCCTGCAGGCGCCATCGACTCCAGTTCGTCAGCCGACGACAGCGCTTCAGCAACGACGACGCCGCTGTTTGCACCGTGACCTGCCAGCACCGTGACGAGCACCGCCTTCATCTTGCACCGCGACCCTGGTCGCACCGACGACGCCATCCGATGCCGCCACTGAGCCGCTGCTCACACCGCGACCTGAGGGCACCGCACCGCTGCACTTCGCACCGCAGCACCCGGCGCCTGCCGACGCCAGCGCTCCTGACTTCAACAGAGAGGAGATCGATCTGCAACGCGTGTGACTTCGAGGGCCCCGACGACTCCTGCACCGACCTCCGGAACCGACGCCTGCGGACGCCGTGCTTTCGGAAGCTCAACGAGAGGTCGCCGACGCCCTGCATTTCTAAAAGGTACTGTTTGCGGGTCTTCCCGACACCGTAGCTGGCCCGCGATGAAGCGGTCAGCCAGAACTGTTTGGATTTGTTTGCTCACGATGCCGTGATAGCCCCGGACGGCGCTCTCGACATCAAGGAACTGTTTGTAAAGCATATTTTGATAACTGAAGATTTTTAAGTACTGTATTGTGGATTTTTATCGTTTTTGGTCTTGTCTTAAGTATATAAAAATATTGGATATTTTTCTAAACTGGTGTGGTGTCCTTTTGTAGTGCTTACACTGTATTACAGGTGGTTATGTGCAAATGCTTTACACACTGCCTCTAAGATAAGCCTGACTGCTCGTGCCAAGCTACCAAGGGGGTGAGCAGGGGTTATTTTAGGAGTGTAATTCCCTTACCCTGACTAGGAAGAAGGGTCCCAATTTGGACAAAGGTACAAGCCCTTGCCAACTAGAGACCCCCATTTCTAACACTCGGTTCTGCACTCTGCCCATACAGGTTTCACAGGAGGACCGGATCTCCACAGTGAAGAAGCTGGTGTCTGAGAAGCTCAAGGTCCCAGTCGGTCAGCAGCGTCTCCTCTACAAGGGCAAGGCACTAGCAGGTACAGGGCATGTTGTTTGTGTTAAATGTGAACGCACATATACCACACTCTCTTCTTTAAGCCCCACGCTCACTGTTAGCTTTATTACTTCACTCCGTCAGAGGACCAGAACATGCTAGCCACCCCGAGTGCCAGACACATTGGCACAAATAGAAAGTCTTTAGGTTTTCCAGGCTGGAAAACCTTATAATTTTTTTCCCTGAACTGTATGAAATACTACTACTATCACGTGATTCAGGAAACAGATAAACCTGTTCTAAGTCTGTCTGTCTGTCTTTCCTCTCCTTTTATTGGTGCTTGCATGCCCTGTACAGGGTATGTACTGCCTAAACACGTGATTGGATTGAAGTCTTCCTTCCCTGCCTTCTTGTGAATGTTTCTATACCTGTCTACTTTTCTTGCAGTTGAGCAGCTCCTGTCCTGCCTCCTCGTGAATGTTTCTCTACCTGTCTGCTTCTCTTGCAGATGAGCAGCTCCTGTCCTGCCTCCTCGTGAATGTTTCTCTACCCGCTGCTTCTCTTGCAGATGAGCAGCTCCTTTCCTGCCTTCTTCTGAATGTTTCTTTACCTGTCTGCTTCTCTTGCAGATGAGCAGCTCCTGTCCTGCCTCCTCGTGAATGTTTCTCTATCTGTCTGCTTCTCTTGCAGAGGAACAGCTCCTGTCCTGGTGAATGTTTCTCTACCTGTCTACTTCTCTTGCAGAGGAGCAGCTCCTGTCCTGCCTCCTCGTGAATGTTTCTCTACCCGTCTGCTTCTCTCGCAGATGAGCAGCTCCTGTCCTGCCTCCTGTTGAATGTTTCTCTACCTGTCTGCTTCTCTTGCAGATGATCAGGTCCTATCCTGCCTCCTCGTGAATGTTTCTCTTCCTGGCTGCTTCTCTTGCAGATGAGCAGCTCCTGTCCTGCCTCCTGGTGAATGTTTCTCTACCTGTTTGCGTCTCTTGCAGATGAGCTGCTCCTTTCCTACCTTCTTGTGAATGTTTCTCTACCTGTCTGCTTCTCTTGCAGATGAGCAGCTCCTATCCTGCCTCCTGTTGAATGTTTCTCAGTGCAACAGATGGTTAGGGTGTTCCAAACCACTTTAAATATTCATAACGAAAAATTACTAGAATTCCCCGGTCTGACAGAGGTGCGTTGCGGCCTCATTAATGTCAGATCCCTTGCTAAATACAAGCATGAAATAGCAGACATGATATCCCTATACAAACTAGATGTTCTGTTTCTCACGGAAACATGGGCTGATGCAGCCTCGGACCCGGACTTTGTAATAGCGGCCCCTCAGGGATTTCTGTCTTTTAGAGCAGACAGGCCCATTAAGAGAGGAGGAGGTGGAGTGGCCGTTATCTACAGGAAGCAGTTTGAAGCCACCTTCTCCCCAGCCCCCACCCCCTACTATGAAGCACTCCATTTCTTGCTTGAACTAAATGCAAGAAGAACCTTTAGGGGCATACTTATCTACCGCCCCCCAGGTGCTAGAAGTACCTTCATTAATAATCTAGATGTACTCATGGAACCCATTCTCGCCAGCAATGAGTCTACTATTCTGGGCGATTTTAACGTTTACCTAAAGGATACTGGTGACAAAGAGACTCTCTCTTCTAGAGACCTTGGGGGCATTGGGCCTATCTCGGGTGGTGCATATGCCCACCCATGTGCCAGGACACACACTTGATGGCATTTTTACTTCTGTACAAGACTGACAGTAAAAAAGATTCTCCCTCTGACGTGGTCAGACCACTCTTTAATTAGGTTTGACTATACAATCCCAAAAGTCCAGAAGGGAGGAGTGGCCAAAACCCACTCATTAACCTATACTGCTTAGGATAAGGTGGACAAAGCCATTCTCCAAACCCATCTGGACAGGACACGACCACTCCTAAATGTTCCCCCAGATTCAGCAGTCACCAAATACACGGATTGGCTAAACGAGGCCATTAAGGCCACGGTACCCACTGGTAAAATCTCAGGGAATCACAACATTCCATCGGCCCCCTGGTTTACCGACGCCCTGCGACAAGAAAAACAAAAATGCCGCAGACTCGAAAGACGTTGGAGAGTTAAATATGACATAGCAGACAAAGGCATATATAAATCTGCACTAACTCAATACAAAAATCTGCTGATGTTAGAAAAAAAGGACTTTTTTTTACTAAGCAGATTGAGAGAGCCAAGAATACGTCCAAAGAATTGTTTAGGGTATTAGAGAAACTTTTGTCTTTACCTAAGAAAAAATGCATTAAGAGCAACCAAAGTTTTTGTGATATTATTGCAGCAGCTTTTAAAAATAAAGTCAAAGATATCTATGATTCCTTTGAAGCCACTCCCACTCATAGTCCCACTGAAATACCTCCAATTTTAGAATTCAAGGAAAAGAGCTTTCACTGCTTCTCACAGATTTCCACAGAGGTAGTGGAAAAACATATCAGAGAAATTAAATCTGGATCCCCACTAGACCCCTGCCCACCCGCTTTTCTGAAAGATGTTCCGGAGGAGGTGAGCCCTGTGCTCACAGAAATTTTCAATAACATGTTCACTTCTGGGACTTTCCCGGCTCCATGGAAAGATGCACCTATACTTCCACTGATTAAAAAACCAATCTGGATACGTCTAACTCTAATAACTACCGCCTGATAGCTCGGCTGCGCTCCCAGCCAAAATAGTGGAGAAAATTATGAACAAACAGTTAGCCCGCTTCATACAGGAAAACGACTTACTTGATCACTCACAGTTCGGTTTTTGACCTGAGCACAGTACAGAAACGGCATTAATAAAGGCCACCGAGGAGATCAGGACTGTGATAGACAGAGGGGGCACTTCCACCCTCGTCCTCCTCGATCTGTCGGCGGCGTTTGATACTGTGGATCATAACCTACTGCAGCAACGGCTGGAAATGTTAGGGGTCAAGGGTACGGCGTTGGCCCTGCTCTCCTCCTTTCTGAAAGAAAGGAGACAAACAGTGACATTGGACAAGTATAAATCGGATCCCTACGTCCTCCCATGTGGAGTTCTACAGGGCTCATCGCTTAGTCAATCTCTTTTTAACATGTATGTATCAGAACTTGCCCCTCTGATCCGAGAGTTTGGTTTCAGTCTCACGTCTTACGCCGACGACACCCAGATAGTGGTGGCAGCATATAAAGACCAAGCCTCCCCTACATCACAGTTTCAGAACTGTATGATTGAAATAAACAGATGGATGGGAAAGCACTGTCTTAAACTTAATTCTGAGAAGACCGAGGTAGTGATCTTTGGGAACCTGCAACCCAGATGGGATGACCTTTGGTGGCCGGCGGAGATGGGGGAACCGCCAAAACCAGTTCAAAAGGCAAAAAACCTGGGGGTGCTGATTGATAACAAACTAATCTTATCTCAGCAGACCAATGCTATCGTGTCCGCCTCCCACTTTCTGATTAAGAAACTTAAGAAGACCCTACCTTCTATCCCCGTCGACTCTAGAAGGACGGTTGTAACTACACTAATACAGTCCAAACTAGACTACTGTAACGGACTCTATCTGAATATGCAGAAACAATACCAAAAAAGCTCCAGACGGTACAAAATGCAGCCGCAAGACTTCTTTTGAATGTCCCTAAGCACGAATCGGTAGCAAAGGAAATTCAAAGAGTCCACTGGCTCCCGGGTGGCGCATCAAATTAAATTCAAGGCGTTATGTCTACCATACCAGGCCCTGAACAACGCAGGACCACGATTTCTCAGAAACCTCTTCTCCTGGTATGAACCGGTCAGACACCTACAGTCCACAGGCGCCAGAATTATGAAAGTTCTGAGGATCCGGACCTCAAGCTGGGGAGGCCAAAGCCTCTTGTATGGCACAGCAAAACTATGGAACACGCTTCCAATGGAGCTCAGAAGTGCAAGCTCACTCACCTCCTTTAGAAAAGGGCTAAAAACTTGGCTATTTAGGAACTAGATGCTCCGTCTGGGGTTAACTGCAGTCTTGGCGCCAAAACACCTCCGGGTATTCGTGCGCTCAATAAATTTTATTAACATAACATAACCTGTCTGCTTCTCTTGCAGATGAGCAGCTCCTGTCCTGCTTCCTGGTGAATGTTTCTCTACCTGTCTGCTTCTCTTGCAGATGAGCAGCTCCTGCCTTCCTCCTGGTGAATGTTTCTCTACCTGTCTGCTTCTCTTACAGATGAGCAGCTCCTGTCCTGCCTCCTGGTGAATGTTTCTCTGCCTGTCTGCTTCTCTTGCAGATGAGCAGCTCCTGTCCTTCCTCCTGGTGAATGTTTCTCTACCTGTCTGCTTCTCTTGCAGATGAGCAGCTCCTGTCCTTCCTCCTGGTGAATGTTTCTCTACCTGTCTGCTTCTCTTGCAGATGAGCAGCTCCTGTCCTGCCTCCTGGTGAATGTTTCTCTGCCTGTCTGCTTCTCTTGCAGATGAGCAGCTCCTGTCCTTCCTCCTAGTGAATGTTTCTCTATCGGTCTGCTTCTCTTGCAGATGAGCAGCTCCTGTCATGCCTCCTGGTGAATGTTTCTCTACCTGTCTGTTTCTCTACCGGTCTGCTTCTCTTGCAGATGAGCAGCTCCTTTCCTGCCTCCTGGTGAATGTTTCTCTATCTGTCTGCTTCTCTTGCAGATGAGCAGCTCCTTTCCTGCCTTCTTGTGAATGTTTGTCTACCTTTCTGCTTCTCTTGCAGATGAGCAGCTCCTGCCCTGTCTCCTCGTGAATGTTTGTCTACCTGTCTGCTTCTCTTGCAGATGAGCAGCTCCTGCCCTGTCTCCTCGTGAATGTTTCTCTACCTGTCTGCTTCTCTTGCAGATGAGCAGCGACTCTCTGATTACTCCATCGGCCCAGACTCCAAGCTGAACCTGGTGGTGAAGCTGACCGAGAGACCGTCCCCTGAGGAGCCACCTAAGGGGATGTCCCCCCAGCCGCGTGGCGTCTGGCTCCTTTTGTCTCAGGTGCTGGCCAGACACTTCAGTACGTCTGACGCAGAGAAGATTCTGGAATATCTGCAGAAGGTGAGAGTGGGCATCTGATAGCGTGGGTAATACCTCTGAGTTGTGTCCTGTGCCTTCTGCTCGCTCCGCTCAAACTGTCTGTCAGTGTAACAGTAGGCGCAGCTTTAACTGATAAATCCCAAGGGAGGATTGACCATGCTCACCACGAGCAGCCAGCGTTCGACATGTAGGTAACCACCTCCAGCTGTTCTTTAAAGCAAGCAAAATGCTGTGGACTCCTTTGTAAACTTCTCTTCCAACTTTCCTTATATGTGCCGCGTTGCATCTTCAAGGGCATGTGAATGGCGACATTCATGCACCTGTGTCTCGCCTGATGGAGTTGAGCTCCGGCAACAGTAAATCCACTTCACTAGTGGGACGGTAGGGTGCTGAACAGGTCCGATTTCAGAGGCCAAAGCAAATTTAATTAGGGATTTCCAGGCTTATCGCTGCTAGTTGTGGCTCAACCAGCAGGCTTCCCTCACCTCACCTAACAAAATAGCAAAGTTGGGAAACAAAAAGATAAAATTCCAAAAAAATTAAGTGAAAAAACAATACAATGTAATGATTAAAATTACACCACAATGATATCATTTGACAACGGGGATCCGAGTTATACATTTACAAATTCAAGACAAAGGGCCAGATGTATCAAGAAGTTTTCTGGTCGCAAACGGGCCGATTCGCAGAATTGGGCGGCCCGCGACCAGAAAAATGCTTTTTTATGTGTCATTCCCAAATTGCGATTCGGTAACATGTTACAGAATCGCAGTTTGAAATTGCTAATATATTCGATATTAGGAACGGGCGTGTTTGAAACGTCCCTTCCTAATACCGAATTGCATTGGTATGTAAGAATGTTTAGCGACTGAAATGAGCATTTTACCACCTACTTCAAGTAGGTGGTAACCCATTTGCAAACGGGAAGGGTCCCCTATGGGCAGGGCCGGACTGGGAACAGCAACCAGCCCTGGCAGGTTACTACTTAACCGGCCCTCGGTGGGGGGGGGGGGGGCAGGGGGGCCCGGGGGCTAGCAAGAAGCACCGCTCCTGCTTTTGTTACAGGGGGCTGATATTGCAGCACTGCTGCAAAACCGGTCCCCAATGACAAAAGCGGCCCCCACGGGCACAAAACCGGCCCCCACCCCTCCAACCCACCGGGGAAATGCCTGGTGCCCGCTACGGCCAGTCCAGTCCTGCCCAAGGGACCCTTTCTACTTTGTGAATGTTCATAAAAACGTTTTTAAAGAGCAGGCAGTGGTCCCACGAATCATTGCCTACTCTTAAACAAGCATTGGCATAGCCAATAGGTCTCGCTTTTGGGACCTTATAAGTATTTAGTTATGCAGCACAATATCCTTGGTGCAACAACAAAAACTGTTGCATGGCTAAACACTTATAAGGTCCCAAAGGCGAGACCTATTGCCTATGCCAATGCTTGCTGAAAGAGGGAGCAGTCCTAAGAGTGGGCACAGAATTTAGCATAATTTGGTGAGGGTTCTTTCTGGTGGTATAAACATCAGCACCCTAAAGCATAGCTGTGGAAGCAGAGGGTATGGACAACTGGAACAGAAAACGAGTTTCATTTCATGATCTAGTTTTACGTTTTATTATCCTGGTTTTATATGTAGTACATAAATGACAATGTAAAATAACATGGAACCTGAACATGCTGGAAAGAGTTTGGCCCTCGTGCTCTTTGCTGCGCATGGTGACTGGTGTGAGTAGGACATGATCATGAGGTTAAACATGTGAAAGTTGTGGTGAGGTTGGAATAAAGGCTTTGAGACCCAAGAATACATAGCGTCAGTGCGGTTTTAGGGGTGTTGACAACATAAAGTATAACTGGGTGGAACGGGGAGGTAAATGAAGAGGGGTTTAGGTGTGAAGGATTTTGGGTAGATATATGTTACTCATTCGAATATTAATTAGAACAAATGGACAGAGGCTGTGCTGTTGCGAGCCTGGTGCGATTCTCCAAATGAACAGTGCCTTCTTTGCCTCATGTTTGCCCCCCACACCCCCACTCATTTCGGAACTACAAGATTTCATCGTGGAGATATGTTTTATGTACATTTTTGCTCTATCAGTAGGTTTCCCGCAGATGGAAATTGTTCTTGAATTTATTAGAAAGGGGAATTGCGATCGATAAAAAATAAAAACATAGATGAGAGCAGGGCATTGTGGTTAGATCAGATGCACTTCATGGGACAGAATTCACAAGAACTCGAGGATGTAAGGAGGTAGAGGCTTTAAATGCACGCACAGTCCGTCCTAGCAAACACATTCTGCTCACAGTGGATTCAGAAAAGGCGTGTGAACACAATGAATTAAAAATAAACTAAGTAAGCACAAAAGAAAGTAGATAAACCCTTCTGCTGAAGCTGCAGTTGAGTTTACTTTCCCACGAGGGAAGTGTTAAAAAGGGCGATTATCTATAATGAGGACTGGAAGTTAGAACGGGGAGTGTGAATGAAGGGGGAGTACAAAAGTTAAAAAATAAACACATGCAGTCACAAGTCGCCAGCAAACACACAACTCTTTTATCTGTATTTAGCACAGCTCTTGTTGCAACATCTGACGTATTCAGTACTGGCTCTACATGCCAACACTAAATGAAATTGCCACGAGGGAAGCTAGAATTAGTAGGAAAGAGAAATAAACCATCTCAGCATCCGGAGGTGTCACTAAAGCAGAAATATTACCGGTGGCATTTACTTACTTAAAACCCCAACAGTAGATTGTAATTACTGCCAAGCAAATATTTTTGCGTGTGCAGTTTTGTGGGCAAACCTTTAAAAGTTGGTCAACAGCCAAACGTTTGCTAGTCATTTGGAATTGAATGTTATTGCAGGATGTCCCTCGTCCGGGGGAATGGGGGGGGGGAGGGTGTGTTAGAAAGGATTAAACACATAGTGCCTTCAGCGTACTGTATGCGGGGCCCAGTTATGTGTGCATGCCAGGCGTAAGGGCAAACACGTTTCAAAACACAGCACATCCCAGGGAAGCTGCTTTGGTTTCTTGAGTTAAAAATAAAGTGACGCCAACAGAGGACGTGAGGTCGACAGCGGCTGGAAGCCCCCACAAGCGGGTTGAAATAAGGAGCCAGGGACCAGTAGGAACGTGCGGGAGGATCGCAACCCTAGAGTCAGGCAGGCTGTCCGATCACCGGCGTTGGTGTGGGTGCTGCCTGGGTGCCGAGAGAATGCTACGAGAACTACTGTCAGATTGATGATTCTACAGCCGGCTTGAAGCAAGTCATGTCCGGCGGCTGTGTCAGGAGGACTGGAATCTCGTATGGAATGCTGGCAGAGGAGAGCTGTGAATAACGCTATACCATGCGCTAGGACATCACCTAGCTGCTGCAGTTGGGATTAAATTGTTTGGGGTTGTAATCTGAGACAGTCACTCACAGGAAACCCGCAGAGAGGCAAACACGTGAGGCAGGAGGAGGAGAGCGCGAGTCAGAAAGAGAAAGGCAGTCAGAAACGAAGAATCGGAGGGAGAAGGGCGGGTATGCGAGGCGAGAGGCAGGCAACAGGAAAGACAAGCCCGGCAGTTGTGTCCGCGCGTGCTAAAACGAAATTTAAAAAAAACAGTAGGCGTAAGGGCGGATTTGAAAACTCATGGGGGGGGGCGTGACTTTGTGTGGGATATAGAAAAGAAAGATTGTACGCAAGACAGCTTCTTGAAGTTGAATTGTGCATTTGGCGGATATGAGCAGCGCAGACGGAGTTCCGACGGTGCAAACCTCAGCTTAATCACCTCAGGCTCGAACGGATAGACAGACGCACTGCTGGCGCTTCCTGGCCGACCGTGGGGATTGGATTGCAGTGAGGGGCAGGCCGCTGGGCAGCGTGAGCAAGACTGCAAGCGAGAAAAAAAAGCATTGGCCGTGCGGCCGTGCAAGTGACGCTGCCGCGCGGCCGTGAAAGTGAAAGTGATCGCGCGCTGTAAGGGTGCCGCGAGCGATGCGCTTAATGAGCCATGACGGAAAGCCAGATGGCGCCTTGCGCGTAACCGCGCCCGTAACCGCAAGCTTTAGGCCACAAGCAAAAGCGTGTGGTAGGATTTCTAAAGCCCACTTACTAAATGTCTCGCCAGACCAGCGCATGCGCAGGCTCAGGCGAGACCTAAAAATGAAAAGAGAACTTCATTTTTTACGCAGCCCGTTTTCTTTTAAGGAAAACGGACTGCATTAAAAAAAAAATATTTCTTTATTTGAAAGCAATCACAGACATGGTGGTCTGCTGACCCCAGCAGGCTGCCATCCCTGTGATTTTAGCAATTCGTAATGGGATGCAAATTGCTACCTACCTCATTAATATTCATGAGGTAGGTCGATTTGCAACCCACTAGGAGCGCTAAATGAAACTCTTAAGAGTTTCATACATTAGGAATAGCGATTTCCTAATTGTGATTTGGCCAAAGAGTCTCCCTATAGGGTGCAAAGGCAGCGTTCTCCTGTGGTCTGTACTGTTCACAGCGGCTGCACGCTGCATCAGTGCATGTTTTTACCACAGAAACTTAATAAAGCCTCCTTTCAGAGCACGATCTTTAAAGAGTTTGGTTATTAGCAAAAAATGCCTTGTGTTCCAAAATAGTTTTACTTGCAACAGCGAATATCGGTTTCCATCGGCTGCTGCAATCAACTGTCTTGTACTTAAGAGCTTGTAATGAAGAGTTCTGTAACACCTGTTCAGGTGCTACAAATGGCCCTAAAGAGAGGGATAGTTTCTTAGACAGCCGTAGCAGCTTCCAGTCAGACTGCAGCCAAAAGTCCAGCTCCTTGTGGGCGTGCTTCTTCCCCACTCCACCCATAACTAGTAATTTCCCCTATGGTGCTTGCAGCATCTGTAAAAATACTGAACACAGTTGAAGTGTAGACTGAGGCATAGAACAACCTGGGAACAGAGACAACACACACCCTGCAACAGTCAGATGCCAATTCAAGATGCTGATACATGCCTACAAAGCCCTCCACGACCAAGGACAAGCATACATCAACCACGGTCTGAACATCCATCAACCGTCCAGACGTCTACCTCTGCCTCCCTTGCCCTCAAACACACTCCCCGCATCCACCGAAGCTACAGTGAAGGACAATCCTTCCCCTACTTCACTGCCAAGTACTGGAAAAGCTTTCCCCTTCCCCTCCTAACATCATTGTCTCTCCCAGAACTCAGAAAGGGACTCAAGACCTGGCTGTTCGACTGATCCCAGCAAGAACCTCGTGCCAGGATATCCTCTTGGGTGATAAGCCTCACTCTATAAGTCCGAGTTGATTGATTGATTGAATGTTGTTGAGCTTCCACAGGGCCATTGCACATTAAAGTATGTAGAGATGACAGCAAGAAAAGTGAAATATCCAGTTTTGGAGCTCAAGAGTAGCATTAGGGGTGCTAGATTAACCACAAAATTAGTACCTCATGAAAAACATGCAGAAGCCGACTTAAAATGAACTGTGATAAGAAAAAACTGCTGCCTGGCAGGGACTAGACGTTAAATACGTGTAACATAGGCCACAAAGTATGTGAATGGATTTTCAATTTATCATGGAATCTCCTCATATTTGCAACTTTGACTGTTTCCTTGCTCTCCCACTTTGTTTTCACCAGCATTATAGAGGCCCAGGGCCGGTTCTCCTTCCCTACAATCTCTTTGGGACCTGTCGGTACATAGCCTGTCTAAGACGGATAGTATGTCTTATTCCACAGTTTACCCCACCCATGGCGTTTTATCCAAAGCAGGCATCGCTTCAAGTGGACGTGACATCCTGAGATGGATAATCCCTCACACTGATACAACCAATAGGAATCAGTACGAGGCTCATGGTGTATGTACCCCTGATTGACCTACTATACCTGAACCCTGACCCCACATCAACTCTTGACGTCATCCATGAGGCCCACCCGCATTATGTTTTAATTTTGCCTCCGGGGGAACGTGGCACACGATTCATATATAAAGACGGTCCTTACATCGCCTTACCCGTCTGTCGCGTGACTACCATCTGGCCAGGAGAGTGACGGACGTGGTTAGGATTATACCAGTTTCTTTACAATGTTTCTTTCTAGAAGCCTGAAGCCTGCAGAATAATGTCCCACCATTCCCTGTCAACTTGTTAGTGCAACATCTGGAGCCTGACAGCCCCAGATGAGAGCGGCGTCACATTTACACAGACTTTGTGAGTGAAATTGAACGACGACAATATACCCAGTCTGCACTCTTATTAATTTCAGTTATTTGTACCACAGGTGAGGGAGAGTGAGGGCAGTGGTTATTAAAGGGTTCCTAGACAGTGGAAGATATTCCTCTTTGCTTGTTCACATCACTGTTAGTCTTAATGCATCAGTGGGAAGCTTTGGGTCAATCATACAATATTTAACTGTACCTTTCTCTTCATAACTTAATCCACCAAGCGGCCTTGTTTACCTGGGAACGAACAGTTCATGTCTTTTTTCTTCTTCACCTCCAGTCACCAATAGTCATATATACCCTAGTCTAGACCAGGACTGATAGTGAAGATGCATTATTCTCGCTCGAGTCCTGACGAATGCCCTAAGCAGGTAATGATATTCTGAATGGGCAGAAACGCGTTGACGACAATGACAGAGACATCATGAGTAGAAACAAGGGTCCTCATAGCCAAATAGTCCTTCGCTTGTTAACCTTGAGACAGTGAGGCAGCAATAAATATTTTTTGCCTATCACTATACAATTTTAACAGACCCCCACCTAGGGTGAGTTTACCATCCCACAAGATACCCCATTCATTCTCACACAAAAGGAGCAGAGAGAGCTTGTGGGGAGCTTGTGACATGTAAATGCTGAGTCTTGCCCTGCAGTGGCGAAGGACTGCCGGCAGCTTAACTGGCACGTTTTTAAGTTTCCCTTGTGCATGATGTAAGACAACACTGAAGTCCACACAGGGAGCTTGAGCCTTTTACCCTAGACTCCCCTGGGTAAAAGTGTGCTGTATAAATATTTTTTGTCATAATGTAGGTTGTGTAGTGTTTGCACATTTTTGCCATGAGCTCACTTAAAAGTCAAGTATGCTGATAAGGTTGGCCAGACATCAAAACGTCACCATGTTTGCTGAATTAGATCACATGCCTTGGGTGGTGCTTAGAAGACTCACACTGCCCAGAGGTTGGAATATGCCCAGGACCCGTTGCAAAGAATGGAAAAAGACATCTGAGGAGACTTAGCAAAAAAGGCAGATTCCTAAGGACTGTTGCTGTCCAAATATGCTTCATGGTACCCCATGAAAAGACTTGTTTGAAATGAAGACTTTGTGTGAATATTCCAGAGAAGGGAATTTAATGGACAGGGAGATGTAGTTTCATATCTAATGGCCACTGAGTGCACTGGGTGAGAGGGGTTTATTTATCTCTTATTTGGTTAAATGTTCTGAGCTTGGCCTCCAAGCAAGGACAGAACAGGGCCACTAGGCAATGATGCTGAAGTATTTTCTATGCTCTTAATAATCCGTTTTTAATGCATGGAAGTGTGCCTGTGAACCACCTCTGTACAAGGACAAGTCCTATACGTCTTGCACAGCTGTTCTCATCTCCGTGGTCCACGTGAAAGCGATGGTGGCTCTCTGCACTCCGCCTGTCCATCCGTGTGGCAGCAATCGTAGCTCTTGCACAGGCACTGGATTCATTCTACTCCACTGGTGACAACTGACCGGTGCCACTGCTGTGATCTTAGCCAAGTGTATCTCAGATTCAGTTGAAAGGTATCGGATATTTTGCAGCCTGCTATACCCCGCTCCACTCCTCCATTTATGTCACCGAGGTGGTGGCACTTGCACACTGATTCTGTGCATTGCTCAACTCTTCCCCATCCATCCATTTACGTGACTAGTATCGCAGCTCGTGTGTTGTATTGGCTCCATGTGAATGGCTAAGCATGTTATAGGTTTTTTTTTAGTTGTGTGTTTTTTTTTGTTGTTTTTTTTAGATAACTGTATGTCCCAACCGAATGGAGTTTGGGGACCTGGCTATGATAGCAGGCGAAAAAAAGCGCTAAGTGATTACTTAGTGAGAAGGTTACAATTTGAAGCAAGCGAAATTAGAGCTGAAAGTGTTTTTGTGGCCAGATGGAGAGGAACCAAATCTGGTTTGTTAAACTTGCTCCAGTGGCACCTGCACTCCTTTCATCCCTGGGGTCCTTTTGGGTTTTCACTTCAGTGATGTCTCACCCAGTTCTCTTTCCATTGCGTTCATGGGAGCTGCCTGGGGATATCCTATTGTATGTTGTGCCAAACAACTTTGCCATGTAGATGGCAAACCAGCGAATGGTTTTAGGTATTTTAAACCTTAAGAAGAAATATTTTAATGCCCCGATTAAACAGAGATGATTGTTTCAACCCTGGCCTCACGTGCCTTCGTCCATAGACGAAACCCGGAAAGTGCTCTGGACTTCACAGCAATGTAGTGCGTTGCAAACTCTTCTCTGGAACATAAGCCTTAATTGTTAACACAAAGGTGTCACACTTTAGGTTACAGTGTGACTAACATTGACCCTGTGTTTATTAAAATCTAGCTCTGCTTTCTGGAGAGTCAGAGACGTGAAAGCATTAGGATGGATCAACAAATGACCTTCCAGAGGTTCTTACAGAAGGATGTACATCTGGGCTGCTGGTGCAGTCGCAGTGGGCGGACAATAACTGAGGAGATTGATTCGTATCCACGGTGTAACTTGAGAATTCCTTGTAGATGGAAGGAATGTGCTGGCACACAGATCCTTGACCATTTAAAGATGGAGGCAGCAGAACCTCGACCCTCCCTCCGGTGGACCTTCCGGGGTTGTTTCGATATCGTTGACCAGAAGGTCTTCTTTGTCTGTGGCCTCAGGGAGCTGACCATTGCTAATACAGCCACTGCATGTTCATGCTCTTACTTATTTATTTGCAGAGTTTTATATAGCGCTGGCTAGACCCGGAGGTATCGGAGCGCTTTACCTGAGGATCAGCGAGTTACAGGTTACAAGATTACATCAGTTACAGGAGCCAAGAATAAACATAGGAGAAAAACAGTGATTACACACTAACAAGAGATATTAGCGCATACGCTGGAAAGGGGAGGTAGCCACAGGATCACGGAGGGAGGAGGCGGGGGAGGGAAGAAAACACAACGGGGAGACGAGGAAAAACTATGTCCAATGTCCGGCTGGGTAGGTGACGGTCGAGGGGTGAACCAGAGCCAAACTCCTCTATAGCTGCCTAAACCGCTCCACCGGGCATCGGCCATATTGCTCGGACTCTGCGGTGAGTACAAAGTTCATGGTTTCCGCCCGGGGGGCATTGTCATAGATCCATCTGCAGCACCAGACCCGGTGTTGCTGGGTAACCCTGAGCGTAGATCAGACATCAAGGCAGTGCTTGCTCCGTGGCGCTTGTCCAGCTGGTTCCTCAGACCGTGCTGCAGCGTGTTCCGTGCCTCCCTCAGTAGTTCCTGTACGGTCCATCATTGAGGTGGGGAGATGTTTGGCAGGCTTCTGCACTATCGGGTCTGAAGTGCGTGGCTGCGGAGTGTTCCCTAAAATGGCTGCTTCATTGGCTGGTGGCCCCCAGGCTAATTCAGGCATTCCCTTGTGCAACCCACCTCTAGGAGGCTCGTCAGGTGTCCGTCCGGGTGCCGTGGATAGGCGCAGCAATTAGGTCTTGATTGAGCAGAGGAAAATCGCTGAGTTCACTGAGAAACACTGGCCTAGTTAATAGTACTAGTCATTTGCACTATTACAGTGGAACATTGTGTGAGGCCAGATTACACTCTCAAATGATGTGGAATGTCAGACTTCCACTGGGCGGGCGCCATCTTATAAGCAGGGAAAACAGAGTCTTTGATGTTGTGGTCCGTTGCGATCGTTATCGTACCCAGACAACAAAATAGGCAGCTGGCAAGCACTGAGTTATTGTTCTGGCACGAGTGAGGCACAGCGATTAGCTTCCTAGACGTGTGCGGCACTGAGTTATTGTTCTGGCACGAGTGAGGCACAGCGATTAGCTCCCTAGACGTGTGCGTGATTGAAAATGTACTGTCAGTGTGCGAGCGCTACTAGCGCGGTCGCCATTTTAGGGTCAGGCAGCGTTAAGGAATCAATCGCCCCGCAGATCGTATTGGGCTTTGGAGGTCTGAAATAAATGAGTACCTTGAATAGAACTTGGCCTGAGAGTCGTTGAGTGGTTTTCCTTCGGGAAGCAGCCGCTCGAGGAGGGAATCCAGAGCTCCGTTAAGCTGTAAGCACAGCAGTCGGACACACCTGGGACTCCGCCATCTTGCGCTCAACGAGTGTGTGTTAGCGCCGGAGGATTATAAGTAGAATTACACAGCCACTGGCGTGTCTCAGCGGCGGTCCCGGAAGGTGTCGCGGGATGTTCCAGGAGGGGACCGCGGTATGCCAAGCACAGAGGTCGAGTCCTGATGGTAGGTGGTGGTCGGCGGAGGAGAGCGGCCAGCTCACATCCTCTCAGCAGCGAGGCAGCCGAGCCAGCGGCCATGATGGCATAGACTCCGCAAGCGCTCCCTCGGGAAACTCGGAGGGTGAGCAGCAGGCCACGAAAATCGTTCCGGGGGGAAAGGAAGACGCCGGAGCACGGTCAGTAGATCCCCGCAGGTGTAGGCGGCAGAAGGGGAGAGAAAATCCCGGGCCAAGTGCCAAAGGCAGTCCCCAGTCGGAGGAGCTCCCGGTCGGAGTCGGAGGAGCTCTTACTTGTCAGATAGGACTTCAGCCTGGTCTGTCACACTCTTGAGGGCTTCTGTATCATATTGATGTTTACCAGGGTTCACTTCTCTACTTTTGTGCTATGTTTTTCTGGTGCTTTTGACTTGTTTCACCCAATCTATATCCTTTCACTTCTGTTGGTTAGTTTTTGACTCCCAGGTACTCCATAATCCAAGGGGTGATATTTGTTGCCACGGCTGCTGCATTTTAGACGTTCATCATGATGGGCCACTTGAACACCAAATTAAAACTCAGATCCTAGTAGTGAGTGCAAAGGACATGAAAACGCGATGCTAGTAATCTTGAGTTTAGGATTGACTATAACCATTTGTTTAAACCTCAGATTCATGCAGTGAGTTCTGCCTTCTTTCTTCATCTCTGGGGCCAGATTATGCATGGTCTAAGTGTCAAGAGCTCTAGAACATGTATTTCTGCCAATTGTGGCACCAACCAGAGTATAGTAATCTTATGGCCACCCAAATACTGGTTATAAAAGCTGCAGGTGGTAAAGAATGCTGTAACCTCGCGTCCAATGACTTCGATCACACCACAGCTGGTTGAGGGCTCGAATGGGCATCTCCTCAAGCCGGGGTAAGGCCTCTGTGCAACTGCTCGTGCTATTTATTGCATTAGCCCCAACTTATTGCAGACAAATGTGAACATTTTCCATGTTCTGAGTCCTACTTCCTTCTCATAGGCTTTAAATATTGACCGGAACGACATTTGAGGTGGCGGCGGTGGGCCTTTCTTTCCACGTATGAGCCCCCCGTTTAAACAGCCCTTCTTTGGACCATCTGTATCTCTTCTGACTGCTCTTTCAAGGTAGGGTAAGGCGTGGCGGTTAACCCCTACATGCTCTGTTTGCAGGGCTTCTCTCAAGTTAGGGTAAGGCATGGCTGTTAACCCCCACATGCTCTGTTTGCAGGGCTCCACACGCATTCTTTTTGTGTGTGCACAAACAAAGGTAGGGGAGAAGTGGAATCTATGCAGGGGCATAACTTGTTACTGCTACAGGTACAGCCAGGACTAGAGTTGTGATTGGCCCACTGCTCCTTAGTTAATGGCTATCCTTTGCTGCTTAACCAGGGGAAGGAAGAGAGGGGGGGTGCTGGCATTAGCACGATGTGGTCGTTGCCACAGCACTGGATCTATAAACCGTTTAAGAGCAGTGACCCTCATCAGTGGAACTTTTTTCTCGCTATAACTCCACCATCTGCAGCAGTCCGGCCCCTTGCTTTACTCGCCCAGTGAATTATGGGTCTAGGTTGGATGCAGGTGTAGAGTTAAGAGCCCCATTGTTGAGTATGGCACAGGATATTTCAGCAGAGTGACTGTGAGTTTCGACTGCTTTAGTTTTAAGAGCCCTTTGAATATTGCCCACTCAAGGAAGCTTGTCACACAAGGAAGCTGCCCACAGCAGAAAGACTCAAGGCAGTACAAATACCCATGGCTCGCACCTCTCTACAGTGTTGCGCCTAGCTCCTCCCCTTTCCCCTTGGGTTGGCTGCGTATACACAACATTCGCAAAGCTAATAGATCTTGCTTTTATAATGCGAGTGCCACTGTTTATCTGTAAAGTATTGTTTAAGGAAAGCAGAAGAAAAAAACTTTTCAAAATATGGGAGGATAAGCAAACGCATAACTCATGACACCTCAAAACTTTATATTAAATTCAGTGTTTTCAGTGTTTATAAATAGCATGGTTTATTTTTCTCTGAACCAATTTAAAAAAGAATGAGGAAGTAAATGTGTGCCAAGGCACAATTTCTTTTGCGCACGATTCAGCTATTTGCTTGTCTGCAGTAGCCCAGGAAGCAAATGTTTGGGCCTCCAGGAGAAGTGTAATGCTAAGTACACCTTCTGGTTCAGACGCCAGCTGTGTGAGTGCAGCAGATGGCCCTTTCCCCAGCGCCATAAAAGCCTTTGTCTGGCAAAGCTTGTGCTCTCTCGCAGTATGTGGAATGCAGGAGATAAAACAGAAGCAACCCATAAAGCCTGCTCCTTAGCCATACCATGGCAAAAATATCCCTGTTACTGTGCTTTTGCAAACCTCCACAAATGGTGGATCATGAAGGATTAGCAATGTATATAGAGAGAAGCTATACCCGTATTCAGGACATCACATTACATTGTTAGGTAGCCCCTCCCACACCCTGTTGCTGCCATGCTTCATCATCTGGTCTCATCCTGGTCCCTAAAAACCAGGATTGGCTCCACCATATTCCAGGGAGCACTTTAGATCATTTTTCCTGCCGCTGTCTTAGATTAAAAATACCTTGGAATGCCAAGGCATCCCCTTTATTCACTGTGTTCCAGGTATGATTAAAATTCAAAAATTAGGGGCGTGTCTATGGGGGCAATGGTTCTACCCCCTATCTGTAAGATTATCTAAGCTGGAACAGCAGACTTTGGACTACTGCTCCCAGCTTTAATTTACCAAACCAGACGCATGTTGACATATTGCAGTTGTTGTATTGATACATTTTCCCAGCAAAATCATAGGGGGTGAGGAAACCTGACAGACTAGACCCATCTCTGCTGACTCTCCAAAGAAAGGTGCACAGTCAGGCGCCCAGGTGCCATAGCTAGAGATGGATTGTGTGGGCTCATGTTGTGACTAAACCTAGAGTGGACTGATATCCGAATCTCCCTGCCCCCGTTGACCATGCTGCTTTCTTTTTCTCCTTCTGCAGGATTACGAGCGCAGCCTTCGCCTGCTCAGCCTGGATGACATTGAGCGCTTGGCGACGCGCCTACTGCACCCCCAGATGCTAGAAGCCATGGAGATGGGCTTCCTGGACTAACGACTGGGCAAAATCATGCTGTGAGGGGGACGGGTCCTGGTACCTCAAAAAGAGGGGTTGCTGGGGCCACTGTGTAACTTGCACATTAAATGCTGTTTCTGGGCACAGATTTTCGTTCTGCTTCCTGATTCAGTGTGGCCGTTGGCCATGCTGCGGGGTCGGCTGATCGCCCCAGGTCTGGAGGCAGATAATTTACAGCTCAATGTGGTCTGTTATGCGTCTTGTGGTTTTCTGATGTCACTCCTGAATATCCTGGGGCCTCAAACCACACCTGCTGGGAAGTCATTTCTTGTGCCTGCTTGTATCAGTTATGGATGATGCTGGGTGGAGAGGAGCTACGAATACCAGTAAAATGAAGTGCCAAGGAGATGAGCTAGTATTAGACGCAAGTTAGCCTAGATCACAATCCATTGCTTCGTGGAATGCTGCCGGGTGGGGTCCCTCGCCTGCCAAGTCATCGATTCTGCTCCAAATCATATCCGGCTTCCAGAGGTCCCATCCTGGAGCCTTTGGGGGCTCCCATCCTTATGGGAAATCACCTGATGTCACTGTGGGCTCTGGCAAGCGAGGGCTGCTCTTGTATTTGTAAAGGTGTCTCGGTGCAGTATGGCTGTCGCAAGAGGACAGTAAATGTGAGAGGTCAGTTTGGTTGGCAAGGAGGGCATATAGAGCCAAGCGTTTTAGTTGTTATATCTAGACGTATATGTAAGTCGGAGAGGATGGATCGAGAGACCGAAATCAAAAATACAAGGTCACACCATTGATACTGACCAGCAGGGCCGGCTTTAGGGCAGTGCGACTGGTGCGGCTGCACTGGGCGCTGACTTGTGGAGGGGGTGCCGACCTCAGGGGGGGCGCTGTGTTTAGCAATTGATTATGATTGGAGAGACGAGGAGCACTTTTGCCTGGTGGTAGTAAGAAAATCCGAGGAGGCGGTCATGGGGTTTGGGGGCGCCAAAAACTATTGTCGCACCGGGCGCCACCAGCTTTAAAGCTGGCCCTGCTGACCAGTGACCCTGTGTGGTGGTCAAGGTCCTGTTCTGCCGAAAGGAGCTGTTCAATTTGAATCAGTAAATTTTGGAGAATGAGGGATTTCTGCGTGCTGTCATCTTCTCCTGGAGTCTTGGAATATGTTAGGAAAGGGAGGTAAAATGTAAGCACCAGTATGGCCAGACTAACACTGTAGATGCCAGTCTGGAGTGAAGCATGGTCTCTCGACGAGACTTGACCTTGAACTTCGAAAATGAACGAATACATTTCTTTCTGTCTCTACCTCCATTTGTTAATTTTCAAAGTTTGTTTCTTTGTGCTTGAGTGACCCTGTTTCTTTTATGACTGTATTACCAAAATCCACAACCAACATCTACAGGGGTTGGTTTGTCCCACCTTGTGGTGCCTAGACTTTCATTCTTCCTTTTTTGTCTTCTGGAATGCGGATAGCCCTTCAGGTGGGTGTCCTGGAGATATGAGCTACAGCAATAGACACCGCGTGTTGTTGAAAAAGAATTGACACAGGAGCGTGCTTGGTGGATGAGTGTGTTGTTGTATGGTAACATAAAAAACCTGAAGACCTTTAATGATGTGTGGTTTCATATGCCCTGCTTAGCTTGTAAGCTCATTTAGAATGGTTGGCGAGTTAGGAACTACCATTTGCGCCAGTTAGCCCAGTGAATGCTTGCCCGGGTTTTCCTTCAGACTTGTAACTAGTGTCTTCATGGAACAAGAACACTCTTTTGTAACTGGACTGGTCCTGAGTTTGGGCCTAAGAAGGAACTGTACACAGTTCCTACAGCAGTGTCCTTTCCTTGTCTTACTTGTGTTCATGGGCAATCTGCAAGCCCCCATTTATCGTTTGCTTTAAAGGCTCCACTTCTCAGCTTTTAGCCATGGTGTGATCTTCTGGTTTTTAACTCTTAGATGGTCTAGGTTGCAACTGAACTTCTGCTCCTCTGCTGACCGATTCACTCCCACCATCTTTTCCAGTGTGTTGAGTGCACAAACTCCACCTTAGGAACCCATAGGAACACTCCATCACTGCCCACGCAGAAGTGAGCTGAGATAAGCATGTAGTTTCTGCCAGGGTTTACGCACTGTTGAGTAAGCATATAGGTGTAGGAAGCTGGCACTGTGTATACTATTTTATACCACAAAAAATACTCCTATAGACTAACTAATGGTAAACATAAAAACTGTGTTACCTAAATACGATAGGGAGGTGTCTATGTGAAGATCTAGAACTGCAGACACCCAGGGGTGCGCAAGGAAGCAATTCCTTTTTGTTTAGTTACCCTCACACACCCTAGTGGTGTCATGCTTCATCATCGGGTCACCCCGACGCCTATAAGTCGGGGTGGGCTCGACCACAGTGTTGGGAGCTCTTTGGAAAGTGAAGACCAGGGGGATTAAAGATAAAAACCCTCCGACAGGCCCCGGTTTCCCTTTATTATTGGGTCTGTCAGGGATATTAAAAATAATTAAAAGAACGAGTCAATGGGAGTGATTATGGTCCTATGACCCTATTTCCAACATGTTTCAGTCCTGGGATGGCCGTAAAGGTCCTGGACTTTCTTCAGGGCAGAGGTCGTCCTCCCTGGGAACAACAGTGAAAGGGGAGTCCCTATCCTGTGAATGAATAAGGGCAGAGTAGCTGCTCCTTTTGTGTAGATAACAGATGATTAATCTGTTATACGCAGTCCTTCATCTCCAATTTGCGGAGAAAAACTGTGTCTCAGGGGCCCGCTAGGCGTGATGGAATAGCCCTGTAGTCAAACTTTCTTCAAGGGTCCTATCCCGCCTGCGTACCTACTTGGTCCGAGTCCCCGGGTTTGTGTTGAGTGCACAAACTCCACCTTAGGAACCCATAGAAACACTCCATCACTGCCCACGCAGAAGTGAGCTGAGATAAGCATGTAGTTTCTGCCAGGGTTTACGCACTGTTGAGTAAGCATATAGGTGTAGGAAGCTGGCTCTGTATATACTATACCAAAGTAGGGTATAGTGTGCACAGAGTCCAGGGAGTCCCCAGAGGTATAGCAGAGGCTAAATTAGGTAAGTACTAACAGTTCTCTTTGTGGTAGTGTGGGCAAGCAGTTAGGCCTATCAGGAGGGTGTGTTAAGCATTTATTGTATTCACTCAATCAAGGACTGATTAGACTCACTCAGAGACAGAATCCAGACCAATTGGGTAAGTATAAAAAAAAGTATGCTTACGTTTTATTTCTAGAACCAAGCAGGACTTGGTACAGGTAGATAAATGTACTTTCAATTGTAAAACTTTACACAGAAATGCAATTAGGAATGGATTTGCAATAATTACAGGTTTGTATATGCTTGAAAACCAGTTCAAATGACACAGTAATTAAATTTGGATTACATCGACTACTCAGTGGTATGCCTAGATATCACACCGTGGATCCTGCCATACAAATCTTTTTAAGGTTTGCAATATAGTTAATTTCTTTCATACAAAAGTTAGCTCAACAGAACATTTTAGGAACAAAACATCACAACATTGGTTCCTACGGGGAAAAGAAGGTATCGGTTTGCAGGTAAGTAAACGACCTGCAAGAATAGTTTTTGGGGGTTAGAACCAAGGTTCCCCTAGGTTCAGATTGGCACTCAAATTGCACCACCAGCAGCACTGGGCTGGCCGGGTGCAGAGTGCAGGGGTCCAATTGTTAGCCAATGGGGTTAAGGGGGCCTTGGATCAGGGGCTGTTTATGAGCAGGCCCTTCAGGTGTGGGACCAAAGCTCCTGGGGTTAAGATCAGCACTGCAGGGGCCAACAATCAGCACAGGAGCTGCACCACCGGCACAAAGGCAGCCGGATGCAAAGTGCCACGGTGACATCGGGAACCCTGTGGATTCCAATGGAGGCCTTTGGTTCGGAAAAGATGCTGCAGGCTCGGGCAGGGAGGCTTCCTAAAAGAAACCACCGGCTGGAGAGGTAAGTTGGGTTCTTGGGGGGTGCCTGGACACAGTCGGTTGGGCCACCCAAGGCTGTGGAGCATCGGGTGCAAGGGTGTCTTTTGGTGGCGGGTCTTCTTACCAGCTCCAGTCATGGTCGGGGAGACCCTTCAGGTTGAGGCTGCAGGCGTCGACTTGAAGCATGAGGGAGGTCGGGCATCACTGGGCCGTGGGCGTCTGGTGCAGAGCTGCGGAGCTGCCTAGATCCAGGTTCTGTGTTGGAAGTCTTTGCTTGAGCAAATCCGGTGCTCACAGGAGACCGAATCTTTAAGATGGTTGCAGGGCAGGTCCTCCGGCTTCTAGGGGCTGCTGGACACGCCGGAGTTCTGGCTGTAGACAGGTCAGAGTCAGGACAGGCTATTAGGGCTGGGGCCAAAGCAGTTGGTGTCCTCTTCTTCCTGGGTCAGCACGGCTCTTTGGTCCTTCTTTCTTCCTCGAATCTGAGGAGGCAAGGTTTGGTGTCACCCCTAAATACTAAATTTAGGGGCGTTACAGGGGTGTGCAGGTCTGGACCAATGGGACCCTTCCTTGGGGTGGGTACACCCCCTATTATGCCACCCTCCAGTGGGAGGGGGGCATGAGCCTCTTCCTAATTGATTGGGTCCCCTCATCTTCAAGATGGAGGGGATTGAGATGTGTGCTTCACCTCGCCTCCCCCACCTGAGGGGTGGGATTGGCAAAGGTGGGCACACCTCTCCTCCTAGCTCGGTTTTCCTGCCTATTCTCCCGCCCAAAGTGGGGGTCAGAACCGGTGGGGGCCAGTTGCTGGGGTAAGAAAAAGGCGGGGACAGCTCCCAAAGGCGACAGGCCTTTGAAGCTTCCCCTTTCGTGGACCAAGCCCATCCTGGGGTTGGAGGCAGGACACCTCCGCCCAGGATGGGCTTTGTGGCTGGACCTAGAGAGCATAGGCTCTCTACCCAGGGGGCCAGAAACCTGTCTGGTGGTGGCACATGGCTGTCAGCCATTCAGGAACCACACCAGGGCAGGTCGTTTTTCAGGGGGCATCTCTAAGATGCCCTCTGAATACATTTTACATTAAATCCCAAAGGCATCAAGGTAGGTTTAATGTTCTAAGAGGTTTGGTACTAAACTTCCCAGTTTTCAGTAAAGCCATTATGGTGCTGTGAAGTTCGTAATGACAAACTCTCAGACCATATACTCTTTATGGCTTTACTGTACTTACAATGTCTAAGAATGGACTTAGACACTGTAGGGGTACAGTGTTCATGCAACTGTACTCTCACCTGTGGTCTAGTGCAGCCTGCTAGAGGGGTGGCTTACCTAGGCCACAGGCAGTGGGTTGCAGGAATGGCACACAGGGATGTGTGCCACGTCGACTCTTCACTTTTCTTTGCACCAAAACATGCAGCCTGCAATGGCAGTGTGGGGGTGTTAAGGTACAGGGCCTCTAAGGGTGGCACAATAGGTGCTGCAGCCCTTAGAGGCCTTCCCTTGTCACAGTGCCCTTGGTACCCATGGTACAGTTTACAAGGGGCTTACCTGTGGCCAGAGATGTGCCAATTGTGGGTACAAAGGTACAGCTTTGGGAAAGAACACAGGCCCTGGGAACCTGATTGGCAGGGACCCAGGGCACACCAAGTCAAAGGGCATCATTTGTCAGGCAAAAAGTGGGGGGTAACCAAGCAAAAAGGGGCACTGTTCTACAATAGGCTTACGTCTCTATCAGTCCAGTGGGGCACTGTTTCACCAGTCACTGTAAATACCTTCTCCCTGAGTGTGTCTTAGTTTTCACTACCGTGTTTTAACACGTGGCTGTCAGCAGCGCTTGACAAACTTGCCCCTTTGAAATCTGTTAGCCTATCCAGATCTGCCCCGTGGTTCATAGAGATAGTCAGACGAGAAATCGCAAGTGTAAAAGACTGGGACGCGAATGGAGAAAGTCTTATTCACAGGACGCCAAAAACACCTATAAAAACGCCTTGAAAGATTATCATAAATTACTTAACTCCAAGAGAAGGGAATTCCTGGCTGACCGCATTACCAGTGCTAAAAGCTCCTCAGTGTAAGAAACGGGCTCTATATATACTACACCAAAATGAGGTATAGTGTGTATAGAGTCCAAGAGTCCCCAAAGGTAGGCAGAGGTTATAGTTAGATAGAACCTTACTCTCTATTTGTGGTAGAGTGGTCGAGCAGTAAGGCAGTATAAGAGGACAGTGTTAAGCATTTGATGTACACACTCAGTCAGCAAATGAAGTCACACACAAGAACTGAACTCTAGGCCAATTGTTTTTGTATAAAAAATATACTGTTATTTTATTTTAGAACCAAGCAAGCCTGATACAGGTAAGCATTCAATTCTTTTCAGTAATAAGTTACTTGTTGTACACAGTTTTAAAAAGCAATGAAGATTGTACTTGATTTGATTTACAGGGGATGCAGTAGGTTGCAATACTTAGTAAATGCAGTACATTGAAATGAATGGCTTTTTAAGGTAAATGCAGGTAAAATTACTTTTGCGTTACTTTTGTAATCCAGTGCTGGACTCCTAGATTCAGCAGTGGGACATTTACTTAAAACAGGTAAGTAATTACGTTTTTGTAGTTTTTACGATTTTTAAAGAATATTCTTGTATTTCAAAAGTTGACACTTAGAAACTTTTTCACCTAGAACCACCAATGTTATCCTATGGAAGGAAATTCAATTCACAGGTAAGTTACTTTAACATTACTTTTGTTACTCAGTGCTGGATACCTAGATTCAGCACTGGGACATTTCCTGAAAACAGTTGAGAAAATGCGTTTTGGTTATTTGTGTGATTTTTAAGAAATATTCTTAGTTTTCAAAAGTCGACACTTAGAAACTTTTTGGGAGAAAAAGTGTCAATGTTACTCTATGAGGAAAAACAGGTTATCGGTTTCGAGGTAAGTAGTCGGTCTTTTGAGTTAGGGTTCTGGGATTAGACTCAGGGGTCTCCCAGGGTCAGTGATGCACTGTTGTTGCACCCTCAGCGGCACTAGGGCGGCCGGGTGCAGAGTGTTGAGGCCCAATGTTATCCTATGGAGGATAGGGGGACTCCGGTTGGTGGCTGCTGGCAAGCAGGCCACGGGGTTGTGGGAGCAAAGCTCCTAGGGTTAAGCTCCGGGCAAGTTGGGGGCCAAGTTAGCACAAAAAGGGGCACCCTCAGCGGCTCTAGGGCGGCCGGGTGCAGTGTGCTGTTTTGAGGTCGGGTGCCCTGTTGATTTCAATGGAGATTCTCCGGGACAAAGAAACACTGCAGGCTCGGGGACGAGGATCTTCCAGGAGCTACCACCACTTCGAAGGGTAAGTTGGGATGTAGAGGGTTGGTTAGGCACCGCTGAGTTGGGCACACAAGGCCGTTGGGCGTCGGGTGCAGGGGTGCCTTGGGATGTCGGATTTTCTTACCCGTTCTGGTCGCGGTAGGGGGGGTCCTCTGGATTGAGGCTGCAGGCGTCGTCAGGAGGCTTGAGGCAGGTCAGGGGTCGCCGGATCTCGGATCAGGATCGCCGGGGGGACCTCCTCGGGGTATTTGCCCACTCGAGCTCGGCCGGATTCGGCGGGTGCAGAGTGTGCAGGATTCGCGGTTCCTGGCTGGCACCAGAAGCTGCAGTTCAAACACGTCCGGTGTTCACGGGAGAAACAGCTTGGAAAGTGAAGGCAGGCAGGTCCTCCGGGGTTTTTGAGGTTGCTGGCCGCTGGACACGCCGGGGTTTTGCAGGAGCAGGTTCGAGGGGAGACAGGCCTGTAGGGCTGGGGCCAAGTCAGTGGGCGTCGTCCTCTTGTTAGCTCTGCACGACTTCTCGTCCTTCTTCTTCTCTTTTTCTTGTAGTTGCTGGATCTGCCTTCCTGGTTCAGGGCTGCCCCTAAATACTGTATTTAGGGGCGTTTTGAGGTCTTGAGGTCAGTAGCCAATGGGCTACTGACCTTAGGGTGACTACACCCTTGGTGTGCTCACCCCACGTGGGGGAGTGAGCACAATCCCTAGTCCTGATTGGGGAGTGCCTGCCATCTGCAAGATGGCGAGCACTGGAGAGTGGGCTTCACCTCGCCTCCCCCACCTGAGGGGTGGAGTTGGCAGAGGTGGGCACACTTCCTGGGCTGGCTAGTTTTTCCCGCCTGTCTTCCCGCCGAAAGGGAGGGGAGACAGGAAGGGGGCCTGCTCCTGATAGCAGGAGAGGCTGGGGGTCGCATTACAAAGGCTGCCAGGCCTTTGAAGCTCCCCTGCCACAGATGGCTCTTCCTGGCCTGGGGGAGGTGTGTACACCTCCGCCCAGGAAAGGCTTTGTTTCTGGGCTCAGGGAGCGTAGGCTCCCACCCTAGGGGTCCAGAAACATGTCTCGTGGTGGCAGGCTGGTGTGTAGCAGTCAGGGAACCCACCAGAGGCTGGTCGTTTTTCAGGGGGCATCTCAAAGATGCCCTCTGTGTGCATTTTTCATTAAATCCCACACTGGCATCAGTGTGGGTTTAATGTGCTGAGAAGTTTGATACCAAACTTCTCAGTTTTCAGTGCAGCCATTATGGTGCTGTGGAGTTCATAATGACAAACTCCCAGCACCATATACTCTTAATGGCAGCACTGCACTTACAATGTCTAAGAATGGACTTAGACACTGTAGGGGTACAGGGCTCATGCACCTGTACCCTCACCACTGGTATAGTGCACCCAGCTAGAGGGGTGACTGACCTATGCCAGGGCAGTGGGTTGTAGGCATTGCCCACAGAGGTGTGTGCCATGTCGACTCTTCACTTTGTTCTGCACCAAAACACGCAGCCTGCAAGGCAGTGTGTGTGTGTAAAGGTACAGGGCCTCTAAGGGTGGCACAATAAGTGCTGCAGCCCTTAGAGGTCTTCCCTGGTCACAGTGCCCTGGGTACCTGTGGTACCATTTACCAGGGGCTGACCTGTGGCCAGAGATGCCAATTGGGTACAGTTTTGGGGAAAGAACACAGGCCCTGGGAACCTGATTGGCAGGGACCCAGGGCACATCAAGTCAAAGTGCATCAGTGGTCTGGCAAAAAGTGGGGGGGTTACTGCAACAGAAACCCACTTCCTTACACTCGGGGATGTTTTTAGGATAGTGAAATCCTTCACTAATCCCGCAGCATTAGAGCACGGCTTCAGACCTTCTCAGGACCTTTGCATTAGCCTTTCGAATGTCTTCGAAGAAAAGATAATGCAGCTCTATTCCTCTTTTCCCCTGGCTTCTGAACCCAGAGCAACGGGAGACAAACACAGGCCCCCCCATAACCAGCTTGTTTTTACATCCTTTCTCCCGATTTCCGCAGAGGTGTCTCTGGCTGAACTGCAGAAATGCAAATCAGGGTCGCCTGGGGATCCCGGTCTGGACGGCAGTTCTGGCTGCTGGCCAAGTGGCTTAACCCGGTTCTAAATCATACCTGGAATACTTTACTTAGGTCTGGAATCTTCCCTGCTGCGTGGAAACATGCTTACCTTTTACCTCTCCTGAAGAATGCCAACACCGACACAGAGGTACTCAGCAACTTCAGGCCTCTCTCCTTGCTGTCGGCACTGGCCAAGGTGCTAGAGAAGCTGGCCCATCTACAACTAACCAACTATGTGGAAGCCAATGAACTGCTACATGACTCTCAATCTGGCTTCCACACACGGTACAGCACGAAAACGGCACTACTTGAAGTAGCAGACTCCATCCGGCTGTGGACGGCGGCTCATCTGCCATGCTGGTGCTATTAGACCTTTCAGCGGCGTTTGATACAGTGTCACACGTGATCCTGCTGGAAAGACTTAAGCAGATAGGTGTACAGGGGACGGCACTTGAGTGGATTGCCTCCTATCTCAATGGCCATGGCCAGCAAGTCCTCCTCCGCCCTTACATCTCCTTGGTGAAACCGCTCAGATGCGGACTGCCCCAGGGCTCAGCCTTAAGCCCTCTGCTTTTCAATATCTACATGACTCCACTGGCAGCTCTCACTGCTAGGAGAGGGATTAAGGTGATCTCCTACGCTGATGACACCCAGCTGGTGTTCTCCTTCAAAGATCACTCTGCTGCAACTTTTGATTCTTTCAAAGACTTTTGAAAAGACATAGCAGGCTGGATCAACGGAAACTGCTTAAAACTGAATGCCGATAAGACGGAGGTCTTATTTTTTTAATCAACTTCCCCCCCACCCACCTGCCCGGGGAACTCGGCCCCCCACCAGTACCTAAGGACTTCGTCAAAAACCTTGGCGTCAGGTGGGACAAGGACTTAGCCCTTTCGGCTCAAGTACGGCAAGTTTCGGCAGCCAACTTCGGAAAGATGAGAACCATCAGAGAATTTCTGGGCTGCCAGAAAGCCGGAGGACCACGGTTCATGTTCTGGTGACCTCTCACCTCAACTATGCCAACAGCCTTTATCTGGGCTTACCAGGGAAATTGATAAAAAGGCTGCAAATGGTGCAGAACGCAGCAGCTAGGTTAATCCGCAAGGTCCTGCTGCGCCAGCACATCTCCCCGCACCTCAAACAACTTCATTGGCTCCCATTAGCCAGGAGGATTGAATATAAGGCCCTGAACATTGCTTTCTGTGCCTACCAAGGCAGGGGCCCCGGCTACCTGATGAGGAGACTTTGCCTTTACCGCCAAGAGTGGACCTTAAGATGCAACTTCTGACGCTACCTCGCTGTCACCTGCTTCTCTAAAGCTAGGCAGGTGGGGTAGGTCTTTCTCTGTGGGGACTGCCAAACTGTGGAACGGCTTGCCTCCCTGCTTACGCATGTTTAACTTGGAGCAGGATTTCAGAAAGGCGCTGAAAACCTGGCTCTTTAAGCAAAGGGAATAGCTGCTCGAGTTTTATTTCTCTGCTGTCTGCTGCGTTAGCGCCGTGACACCTCGCCCGAGGTAGCCGTGCGCTTTATAAATGCTCTTTATTATTATTATTTCACTCTTGCCTGATGCCCATCGAGGTCTCGCACTAGTATTTGATGGGTTCACGAGTGCATGATGACACGCCTGGTGCCTCCCGGCCCAGATATTTTTCAGACATTTATGGTTGCGATTGGTGTTTTGACACCAGGTCTAGTGGAGGGCATGCGATCTACTGTAGCCTCCATTCGTTCTGTAACCGCCCTTGCAGCCTGCTGCTCCTGGGTAGGCGAGACAGACAGCCTTGCCAGGCTATCGGCTTCTGAGGTATTTCACCGTAAAGTTTAGATTTTGGCGTTAAAGCAGCTATTTCTTGATCCCTTCACCGAAGTGTGGGATTCAATCTTTAGCTATCCAAAATGTCACATTGGTAAGCGTGACCAGTGAATATGCTGAGGAGCAGGATTTGGCGGCCACACTGAAAGCATCTACTTCACTCGTCTGTTCCAGCTTTGATCTTAATTGTAAACATGAGCTTTGCGTAGGTCAACATGGGCCTAACTTTATTTTCCCATCACCTTCACTTTGAGGTTTGGTTGTGGCTTTATCTTCGATATTCCAGTATATTTTTCTGCCTGCTGGATCTCTGATACTTACAATATGCTGTATGAGCTGAATCTACACACCAGTAAGCGAATGATGATTTAACTGGGGGGCCCAGCTCAGCACTCCTGGTTTGGCACCCACAAAGAAACTGATTTAGTTTTCAATTCTCAGACACAAAAGTATTTTGGTGAAGCATACGTCCTCCTGGTGTTCATCGGAACCGTGGCTCAGTCTACGTACTAGGGGGCAGATTTACAAGGCCCTTGCGCCACTTTTGCGTCACTTTTCCCATGTTAAAAATTACGCAAAGGTGGCGCAAGGGCCTTGTAAATCTGCCCCTAGGTCTTTTTGGTGTGTTTTACGCTTGGCTTGGCATGGCTTAGAAAGCAATGTATGGCCAATGATACATGCACCATTGTCACTGTTACAAGAGCAGGTTTTAGATGGGGCCTCCGTTGCCACAGTTTGATGGTGTTCACCATCTCATTCCCCCTCGCAGCGTGTAAGGAGGTGTAGTGTGGCAGAAGTTTGCATGGTTTGTGCCTCTTCCAGCTCTATAGTTTGGAGGAGAACCTGCCCCTGATGATCAGGTCATTAATCTTATTGTCCCAATCTGTGAGGTTTCGGGTGCTTGCTTGGGTTGCAAAAATGCATGGAAAGTGTCCATGGGCCCTTCATCCGCCTCACTGGCATTGCTGAAGGGTTTAGTGTAAATTCACGTGGGCAGTGACAGGCCATTAGTACGCCACCAAAACTGTGTAACCTGATGCATCTCATGTGAAGTAGCAGCTTGAATATTTTGTGATCAGTAAGCTTCACTGGCAGAGTGTGATGGTAAGGACCTCTTCACTGTCAGAATGCAGTGATAAGGACCACTTCACTGCAGCATTTATCTCTTTCTTAACCATAAAGTGGTTAACTAGATGCCTGAGCTAGAGTCACCCGGGCCACAGCGGTGATGGTGCATCGTGCACTGAAAAAGGGGACCCTGGTCCCCCCCGCCTAGCGCCTTGAGACCCTTACGGGTGAGTAGTCGCGCTTTAACAAACCCCTGATTGATTGATTGATTGAAACGGGCAATTCCTCACACATAGGCAACTGCTGACAGAAGGTCGCAGAGTGTGGAGCACAATCGACCCGGAGCCGCCCACACACCCAGTACTGCATGCGATCCTGCAGATGGGCCCGGGCTGTCACTTAGTGACATGGTTGTATAAAGCCGTGCGAATGCTCGGTGCGATCACTTTAACTCCACTACGAGACAAACGGGAAACAGAGTTCCAAAGGCCCCTCCACAACAAAGAATGGGAACGCGCCCTTGTTCCCGAAAAAGGTGTCTTGCAGCTATCGTTTTAAAAACATACAATACCACATGCTCCATCGCGCATATCTGACCCCTGAAATGCTTCAGCGCTACTACCCCAACACGCACTTCACCTGCCCCCGGAGCCCGGTGCTTCTTTCCTCCACATGTTCTGGGCTTGCCCGGCACGATACACGCCACTCTGCTCGAGGTGACAGGGCTCAACGATCTCAACACATGGGAGGCCTGTGCGTTGGGCATAGCCAGGCGCCGTAAACCGCATAAGGTGGAGTGGCGTTTTGCCTCCCTCGGCATCCTCCTAGCGAAGAGGTGCATAGCCATGCACTGGAGGGCACCGGGTGGGCCATCGATCGGGGCGTGGCGGGGGGCGGTCAACAAGTGGGGGGCCTCGGAGGAGGAGGCACTTAGATTGGAAGAGATTCAGGGCACTCTCAAACACCACATTTCCATGCAGTGGGCCACGCTACTTCATGCCTTCAAACAGATGGCAACAGATGAGCCACCTACGCAGGCCCACCCCCCTGCAGTGGAAGCACGCCGTGCGGGCGCACAGCATATCCCCCCCAGAAAACGGAGGCTCAGAGAGGAGTGACCCCCAGCCCGCACACGGAAGGCAGTCCGTGCCCCCTACGTAGCCAAACGCATCCCACTCCCTGTGCCACAAAGCCCAGCAACTGCCGCAGTCCCTTTGACCCACTAGCCCTCACTAGCGAGCGCATACTCCTACGCAGTGAATCTCAGTTCACACTGCCCATGTTGTTTTATAGAAAAAGGATACACATTAGGTGAGGATACCCTACACCAACATAGTAGGTCAACACAAGAGCAACAGCACGCCTTACAGGGAACAGCGCAAGATCACACGGGCGGCATCTGCGCGCCGCCCCCAGGCGCAGGGTAGATTGTTGTGACAAGTCTTCAGCCCAATGTAACTACACCCGAGAGCATTCAGTCCTGTAGTGCTGTACGGAATACCTGAGTTTGTTATTACGATATATTGACCTTGTATATCAATGAAATGTTAATAAAAAGATTTTGCAAAAAAAGGATGTAAATGGGAAAAGACGGGGCAGGGGAGTAGCAGTTATTTATTGGAATATGATCTGTTGTAAATTACTTCACACTGACCGCTTCCTTTCAGTGCGTATCGCTGGAAATCTCTGCACCTAATGCCTTCTGAGTCAGGCCATGTGTCATTTATTACCCCGAGCCCCACCCCCTGAGGAGAGACATTCCTCAAGGAATGTATGGCATACATTAGTACGCAGTTGATTTCCTCAGAGGCCAGCATTTTCCTATTAGACTTTCACCTGTACAGGAGCATTGCGAAAAACCTATCTTTAAATATGTATATATAGTCATAGGTCACATGTACAAATCACATATGATACAGTATCTGAGACACCAATTTGGGCCCTCTTCCTTTGCTCAAACTAGAAGTTTCATCCAACAGGAAAAACTGAACATCCAATAACTTTCCCACTGTAACTGTCTCCTTGGCTGAACGGTCCATGAATTCACGCTGAGGCAACGGGGGCTGCATCCTCTCGAGCTGGAATGACATAGTCCATGACATCTCTAAGATGAGTGTACTCCGCCTTCTATCTTTCAGGCAGCCTTCAGACTAAGACATCTCCTACACCTGCTTGGTGTCACTTCCTGAAATATAAAAGAAAGACTTCAACGTAATTTAGACAGTCTACAGTTTATCTTCATAAACGTGTGGGTCAGTAGTCAAATAAGCATACAAATGATGCAGCAATTTGTAATTTGAATCATTTTAATGCATGACATTATAAAAACCTGCATTGAGTGGGATAATTCTTGCCTCAGTGTTTGTAGTAAAATTGAAAATTCTTGGTGCGTCTGCTAGAAAATGCTTTATTCTATGTTGGGAATGGAGGCTCAGATTATGCTTGTTTAAAGCTGTCCCAGAACAACAGAAGCCACATCAACAATAGGTTTGTGCTCAAATGTCTTGAATGTGGACTCTGACGACCAATCAGCCGCCATCATGATATCCTCCAGTCAAGAACCCAAAGCATACACTATTGTGACCAGTGCCCCCCTTGTGAGTGGGCCCCAAATTTGGTTAGATCTATGCCTGTTTCCCCCAACAGCTAGTATACCCAGCTGGCCAATGTAGCAGAGGAAATTGGTGCAACCGGTTTCTGTAATGCAATGGATAATTGTCCTTTTAGGACCTGTTGTAGATCCCTTGTACATGCTTCGTATTCCTTCAAACTACACACCGCCCACAATTTATGGCTGTTCTGAGAAGAAGTTTAAGATAAACAACGAGAATTAGTTTTATCACATTTCAAAATAAAAAAAGAAAACTCCATTCTGAGAGGACATTCTTCCTGTTAAGTCGAGAAACTCTTCAGCATGATTTTAAGCATAGTAACATAGTTAAGTTGGCTGACAGTTGTTTGTGAGATAAATCTCCAGTATCTGGCCATCTCTTCAAGAATTTCATGTGTCACAATACTGAATAACGCTGTTTGGGAGGTGTCGATAATCCTGGCATGCGCTCCAACCGGCTTACCTTCCAGTGAGGAATGACCCGCCGAAATGGCTAAACAAAAATTGTTTACTGACCTGTAAGCAAGTCTTGAATCCTTCCTCTGAGACAAAGAAAATGATTACCATGTGCAATTCTGCCTCCTTGGGATTAACACCCAGTTCGTCGCACCATCTAACCAACCCATCCCCTCTATGCTGAAGCATATTGCTTAAGGGTATTGATTGACCAGGCTTGCTGCAAAATACCTGGCATATACCAATTTTCCCTGAAACCCTCCATGCCATGAGGGTTCGTTGTCCCCTGAGAACCAGTGAGTGTAACTGTTCTCCCGATTCCATCAGAAGATCTCGGAATGGCAGTAGTCTCATCAGGAAGTCTCTCAACATATCGAGCAACACAGAAAACTATGGCTGGGCTTTCCAGATCGGAATCACTAGCATTTTCTCCACTTCCTGATGTCTCACCGGAGTTAAGATCCTGGGAATCGTTACAAACAGTGGAAAAAGGCAGAATTGCGACCCCAAAACTAGTCTTTGAGAAAAGCATCTGTGTCTTGCGCCAAAGGATCCAGTCGCCAACTGAAGAAGTGTAGAAGTTATTTGTTGCGCTGAGGCGCAAACAGGTCCACTTGGCAGGAACCCCAAGTTCGATTGAGACTCACAAATACTAGTGGATGGAGTTTCCAATCACTGCTGTCTAGCAGGTGTCGAGAGTTCCAATTGCCTATCACATTCCGTTGACCCGGAATGTACTCTGCCACCACAGAGAACTGATTTTAAAGGCAGTTCAGCAGAAAGGTTGTCCATCTGAAGTAAGATGCAGCAATTTGTCTTATAGGGTGAGAGACTCCTGATGGCAAAATGAACCCGCCAGAAACTCCAAACAGTTTATTTGGAGACTCAGATCTGTCTGAGACATCGATCCTCTGCGTAAATCTTGTGGCATCTGACTCTATCCCCACTTCTGGTGAACTGCCATATATGGCTCTGCCATTCCAAGCTTCCTTGAGTTCGAGACACCAAGTTCAGTATTTGAGTCCATAGAGCTAACTGGTCTGCATATGACAGGCCTTGTTGTTGATGTCGAATCTTCAGCTGTTGCAGGGGTCCGTAGTGTAAAGTGCATGGGAACATCGCCTGCATTGGCGGTGCCAACAGACCCACTATTTTGGCTAATGATAACCAAAGTTGCGCTCTCAACAAGTTCAATTGGAATGCTAGGAATTCTATGCATTGACAGACTCAGTACTGATTTCTGAGGGTTTATGACAAAACCCAGATCCAGAAGCAGTTGAACCACCCAATTGAGATGAAGGAGCACTATCTGTTGATCCTGCACCAGGATTATCAGATCGTTTAAGTAGACAATCAGCCCTACACCCCTCATTCTGCGAGGTTCCACCATCGATCTCATGTACCATTGTGCTGAGTGCAGGCCGAAGGGAAATACTTTGTTTGTATCAAGTCTCTTGCTGAAAGAATTGTCGAAAGTATGGGAAACAAAGATTGGTATTGCTAAGTGAGATTCTTTTGTTAGAGGGTGATTTTTAGGGTGCACTACACCACCTTAATTTGAGCAGGGGTGCTCTATCTAAAATAAGGAAATACACATGTGAGATGCAGGAACTGAATCAGGAGTGGCACTATTTATTTCAAGAGACAAGTTTAAACAATAAATGTCAAGAGAAACATCATTATTCAATAATAAAGCTATGCAGTCTTAGCAAAGACCAAGTGTCAGGGACATATTTGAAACGAAGACAAAAACCATGCAATCTAGTAAGTTCTAAAATCCTGGCAACGCAAAGGAAAGTGAGAGAGAGAGAGAATGAATTTCACAATACAATAAGTATTATAGCCTCAGCCAAAGATGCTAGAGAAGATGGCTAAGGGGGCACACACTCGTCATGACCCAAGGGTTCACTTGTGCGAGGTAGTCCGTCGAATGGACTGTGGGCAGCTCTTTTATATTATTTTAATAAGGAACTGCTAACCACATGTCTTGATGATGACGCAGGTTTGACCGTCAGTCATAACGAAATTGAACATTTATCGAAAATGATTTGCGTCACTTCTCAGAAACTTTTTATAAGTAAGCAGAAGAATACAAAAGGTGGAAAGTCCCAGTTGGCCCAGTCGGCCCCCACTCCTACTCTTGGCCAATTTTGTTCTCCTAAATGACAGACACATCCTGTTATTGCTACATCTTGACATCTCGATGTACATGAAGAGGTCATAGGAGAGATACATCTGAGTATACAGGAGGGCATGGGGCCTACTGCCTCTGTAGGGCTGGCAGGGACAATTGAGACTCTTATGCTTCAGATGTGGACAGAATGGGCCTGGGGCACTATATGGTAAAAACTAGACCCTGCTTCATTCCCTCCTCTTGTTCATTCTTGAACAAAATTCTTACAGCATACCTTGCAGGCCCTCCTTCTAGTTGGTGTATCCCAGGGGTGTCATTCACATTGGAACATTGGCTCTCCTGCGTCTTCCTTAACTCTATATACTCTCCTTCAGGTATGTCAATGAGGGATGTATATGGTGTCTGTGTAGGTGATGGTGGATCCATATTTAAATCCTATTTCAGTTGGTATCTACTAGTGAGTTGGGGGCTATTAACCTGGCACTGGGTAATGGTAGCAGGCTGCATTTAGCGTAGTCCTATTGTTTTGACTTCTACTACTTCTATAAGTGCTAAGTTATCCCCATTCCCTGTTCTATCCTTTTTCCTATATATATAGGCTTTCTGAATGTTCTCTATTCCTACATAATTCATACCTACTAATTTACTATCAGTATTTTTAGCAAAATGACAGAACAACTGCACTGCACAACAGAGGAGCAACAGCACACCGAAAACCGGTAACAAAACATTTTTAGGATGGCAGACAGCCATGAAGGTATCCAGTCAAAGTTCAACCAATCAGTGTCTGTGTCTGCTACGGCACCTCCTCCAGCAATCATTTTCTTTTCTAGGTTGTTCAAGTCCTTGATGGCCTTGGTGATGGAGCCATTTTCTTCATCGTTGGCAATGTGCAGCACAGACTCCCTATCCGAAGGCATACCCTCCTCTTGGTGTTTCGAAGCCAGCGTGCATTCGCCTTCATCTGGAACATATGTCTTTGAAGGCTGTCCACCCAAAGTACTCAGCATACCGCCAATGTCTGTGGAGCAAGGTAACAGACCAGAGATGGGCATGGATGTGGGAGATATTGGCTGCTGGAACGATCAGGGAGACTTTGTGCATCGTTCTAGTGAGCACAGGCTGCTCCATCGAGGAGGCAGTTGGAGATAGAGACGTTCTCCGCAGGCCCAGTAGAAATCCATTAGGCTGGAGGTGCCATATTGCATGTCCAAATTATAGATGGTGCTGTTGCATCCAGAGTTGCGCCCAACAGGTACCGTGCCATTTCCTAGAAAACAGAGAAGAGGTGACTTTAATTTGTAATCTTTTTATAATTTTGGACATTTTCTCCCCACCCCAAGTAGACTTCCAGTCGATCCCATCTTCATAATCTTAGTCTACCCTTTTTGGCCCTAAGGACGCTGCTCTATACCTCAAGTAACCTGGGGCACTCCATTTGTCATGGACGTAAATTTGTGCAAATAAGCATAAAGCAGTTCTATTCTGGCATGGGCAATGTAGGGTGTGGGGCAAAGAGCCATTACAGTCTGATAGTGATCCTGTTATCATAAACCCATTGTTCCTACCAAAAGCTACACTAAAGTCGACATCAGGAACTCCTATCTAAAATATCTTTGTTATCTCCCCCTCTATGCTGGAATTGTTAGTGATTACCTCTATCCTTATTGGGGTGTGGTCCCATACTGTGGTATTTACAAACACTTCAGAGATGTTGGCCTCAATAATCTGAACTTGCCCCTGTATTCTGTAGAGGAACAGGTGTAGGAGATATTCTACAGTGTGTGGTGGTATTTCCCTTCCTTAGGAAAATCAGTCTATCTGCGCCTACTGCAAGGGGGATGTATGAGCCACATAACAGAATTCATTATTTTCCTGTCTCCCTATTGTGGCCATCTCACTGTACCACATGTTGTTGTGAAGGGAGTCATGAGCAGCATGCTGTCTAACTGCTTGGGCAGTATTTACATTATTACTTACAACAGGGGAAGGGGATGAGGACACAGGGTGTGCATAAGTATTTGGTGTGCTGAAGGTACTGGCAGAGGATGTTGAACCTTTTGCATTACTACGGGGACCATTTCCAGTACATGTGCTAGCAGGTAAATTGGGAGGTGACATGGGGTGCACAGTGGTATTGGCAACTTCAACATTTTGAGGAATACAAGCCTTTCTATTAATACAATGAGATATAACAGCAAACTAATTAAATATTCCTAGTGCTACTCCGACAATAATGTAAAATATTACAATACAAATACATAACTTCGCATAGGACGCTTCTGTGTGGCAGCGGCTGAGTCCATAGACCACCAAACGATCGTCGTCGTCTTCTTCTGGGACAGTCAATGGGAACAAGTTACCCTCCTCTAGTTCGTCGTTCAGTGTTGAGGGGGTGCAGGGTCGACCCTGAAGCCTGTTCCGTTAATCCTTTCCTCATGGCAATGCGGACAGCTGTTGGTGAAGAGTCTATAACTTTAAAATGTCCTTCAAATTTTGGATCACCGTCTGACATTTTTCTGGACAAAAATCTGTGTTCCAGGACGGATATGTGGGAGCTCATGTTCGATGGGGCCCTTCACCTTCCACTTGGATATCTAGATAGAAAGGAACTTCGCAGCACTTGTTAATGCACACAGATACTCGTACATTTCAGTTTTCACAATTTCAGAAGAACTTTCAGTATCAGTTTTTGGTCTGGTGGAGGGAACTGACATATTTATTGATCGACCAGTGACAAGCTGATGGGGTATTAAGTGGTGATCAGAACTTGGAATATTTCTGAGTGAAAACAGGGTGATCCATAGGCAATAAACTATTTTTGTTTTTTCTTAATTATTATTATTATTTTTTTTCTTTCTTTCCCTCAATTGTGGCACTTATCTTGCTTGTTTTATTTTTAAGCAGTCCGTTCAGGAATTGCTGAAATTTGTTGCTGCTTTAATATCACAGTGGGCACATGGTCCAGCTTTGATCCAAACGTGTGGGAAACTTGTAGTAGGGCCTGTGGTATGACATATTTTCCTGTTACAGCCTGCCTATAGATAAAATCTAGGGGATCTAGTTGTACTCCCCTCTTATTTTTTATTTATATGTTCACACCTGACCCACCCGTCGCACCAAACATTCTCTGTCTACGACCTGTGGCTAGGTGTGAAACAGTAGTTGTGCAATTGTGCAGGTTCAATATTCAGGAAAAAAAACAAATGCACTAGTGGAGCTCCTAACCAGACATCAGGAGGTGGAAACATGAACATTGAGCATATGTATGCAAACATCCCGAAAACAGGAAACCTAGTACACTGCTTAGGGACGAAGGGAAGAACCCAAAAATAATAATGTCTGCAGTGTTCAAAACCTCGAAACATCAATTAACTCCGAAAGCGAAAGAAGAACCAAAACATTGTACTATAATTGCTCCCAGGAGATAGGAACATTTAATAATCTCCATCCCAGTAACACAATTGGGAAATAAAAACTCATAGTGGTTGAACTGCAAAATATATGCAACCACCTATAAAGTCTGCAACTGCAGTTTAAAAGCCATTTTTAAATTTACACACATTTTATTCTGACAATATTGCAATACTGAGCATCGCTACTTAATGCATACTGTCCTTTAACATTGAAATATACTTTATATCAGCACGTATTATTTATTCTTTTGTATTTCCTAGCACTGGGGCGTGTGTGGAGGAAGTTGGTGTGGTGGCTACCTGTGGTAATCTATTCCTACGGATCTCTGGTCGTTGTCTCATATTTTATATGCTGCACAGAGCTGCACATATCCCACAACTTATTCCTTCCCTCCTGCCACACAGCTACACTCATAGTGCCCCTGAGGTACGATGGCCTCTAATGTGTCACAATTTGAACAACAGTGAATTAATAAAGAGATGTACCCATCGCTTTCATTGGACAAGTTCCTAACCTGCCGTATTTTGCCACCTTTCGCAGTCATAGTCTGCAAAATGTGTCACTGAAGGACATGCGTATATTTATATATCCATGTACACTTAGCTGACTTTATTTCAAGTAGTGGTGATGCACGTAGTGATAAAAAAAAATTATTTGACTTTCCTGTTGCCGCCAAAAACCCACAATTTTCTTCACTACCACTTTAGCCCAGCACAATTCATTTAATTGATGCCAGGCAAAGATGCTGTTGGTTAGTAGTGTGTCTTTAGTACAGTGGTCATAGGGGAGTGAAACATATATATATATTATCTACTGGCGGTCGCCAGTAGATAGTTATAGTTAGGACCTAGTTTCCATAGGAAAAGCGTTTTTTCTTTTCCCAATAACTTTAGCGCCGGATGACGAATCTTCGTGAAATTTTCAAAACTAGTGGGGCGCTCCGATCAGCTCCTATCCTGAAAGTTTCGGGGTGATTCGTCAAGCGGGGGCCGAGAAAAAAGGGGGGTCCCAAAACGCGTTTTCCCCATGTTATTTCCCATAGGAAACTTTAGACACGGCTACAGCCCGAACTGCTGAACGGAATTACACCAAATTTGGCAAAAAGGTAGCCCTTGGTTCAGAAAGCGCCTTTTTTTTTTAAATGGTGTAAATTCGTTCAGTAGTTCCTGAGAAATTCAAAAAATAGAGGTCAAAAAATCAATTTCCCATAGGAAACTTTAGACATGGTTACAGCCAAAACTGCTGAACGGAATTACACCAAATTTGGCAAAAGGTAGTGCTTGGTTCAGAAAGCGCCCTTTTTTTTAAATGGTGTAAATCCGTTCAGTAGTTTTCGAGATATTAAAGGAAAAAAATCTTTATATATCTGGGCGGGACCTAACTACACAAGCACGAGCTTGGCTCTAATTGGCTGCCAAGACTCCAATCCAGGAAGTGTTGGCAGCCATCTTGGTGCAATGCTTTTTAGGTCTCGCCTAGCGACGCAGCGCATGCGCTGCTCACTACACAAACACCACTGCACTACCCTAAAACACTACCCCAGCAAGACCCCCTACACTGCACGAACACCACTGCACTGCCCTAAACCCTAAAACACTACCCCAGCACGACCCCCCTACACTGCCCGAACACCACTGCACTGCCCTAAACCCTGAAACACTACCCCAGCACGACCCCCTACACTGCCCGAACACCACTGCACTGCCCTAAACCCTGAAGCACGACCCCCTACACTGCCCGAACACCACTGCACTGCCCTAAACCCTGAAACACTACCCCCAGCAAGGCCCCCTACACTGCCCGAAAACCACTGCACTGCCCTAAACCCTGAAACATCACCCCCAGCAAGACCCCCTACACTGCCCGATCACCACTGCACTGCCCTAAACCCTGAAACACCAGCCCCCGCATGACCCCCTACACTGCCCGAACACCACTGCACTGCCCTAAACCCTGAAACACCAGCCCCGCATGACCCCCTACACTGCCCGAACACCACTGCACTGCCCTAAACCCTGAAACACCAGCCCCCGCACGACCCCCTACACTGCCCGAACACCACTGCACTACCCTGAAACACCACCCCACTACCCTGAAACACCACCCCCAGCACGACCCCCTACACTGCCCGAACACCACTGCACTGCCCTAAACCCTGAAACACCAGCCCCAGCACGAACCCCTACACTGCCCGAACACCACTGCCCTAAACCCTGAAGCACCACCCCCTGTAAGACCCCCTACACTGCCCGAACACCACTGCACTGCCCTAAACCCTGAAACACCACCCCCAGCACGACCCCTACACTGCCCTAAACCCTGAAACACCACCCCCTGCACGACCCCTACACTGCCCGAACACCACTGCACTGCCCTAAACCCTAAAACACCACCCCCTGCACGACCCCCTACACTGCCCGAACACCACTGCCCTAAACCCTAAAACACCCCCCAGCACGACTCCCTACACTGCCCGAACACCACTGCACTGCCCTAAACCCTAAAACACCACTCCCAGCACGACCCCCTACACTGCCCGAACACCAATGCACTGCCCTAAACCCTAAAACACCACCCCCAGCACGACCCCCTACACTACCCGAACACCAATGCACTGCCCCAAACCCTAAAACACTACCCCGCATGACCCCTACACTACCCAAACACCAATGCACTGCCCTAAACCCTAAAACACGACCCCCGCACGACCCCCTACACTACGCAAATACCACTGCACTACCCTAAACCCTAAAACACTACCCCCAGCACGACCCCCTACACTACACAAACACCACTGCACTACCCTAAACCCTAAAATACTACCCCCTACACTACACAAACACCACTGCACTACCCTAAACCCTAAAACACTACCCCCAGCAGTACCCCCACACTACCCAAACACCACTGCACGACCCTAAACCCTAAAACACTACCCCCAGCAGTACCCCCTACACTACCCGAACACCATTGCACCACCCTAAACCCTAAAACACTACCCCCAGCAGTACCCCCTACACTACCCAAACACCACTGCACGACCCTAAACCACTACCCCCAGCACGACCCCCTACACTGCCCAAACACCACTGCACTACCCTAAACCCTAAATCTACCCCCAGCACGACCCCCTACACTACCCAAACACCACTGCACTACCCTAAATTTACCCCCAGCACGACCCCCTACACTACCCAAACACCACTGCACTACCCTAAACCCTAAATCTACCCCCAGCACGACCCCCTACACTACACAAACACCACTGCCCTAAACCCTAAAACACTACCCCAAGCACGACCCCCTACACTACACAAACACCACTGCACTACCCTAAACCCTAAATCTACCCCAAGCATGACCCCCTACACTAACCAAACACCACTGCACTAACCTAAACCCTAAAACACTACCCCCCGCACAACCCCCTACACAAACACCACTGCACTACCCTAAACCCTAAAACACTACCCCCAGCACGACCCCCTACACTACACAAACACCACTGCACTACCCTAAACCCTAAAACACTACCCTCAGCACGACCCCTACACTACCCAAACACCACTGCACAACCCTAAACCCTAGAAAAGTAACCACCACCCCATGCCCAATCCCCTTACCTCTCACTCCTCGTGGTTCCTCTCTCCTCGTGGTTCCTGCTTCATGTCGTCTCTGAGGGGCGGTGCACGTCGTTGTGAGGAAACGGAACAGCCTCTGTTTCCTTACAACGACGTAGATCGTCTACATTTTTAGAACTCATGGTCATTTACCATACATACCTTTACAACAAAATTTGTTGTAAAGGCATGCGTGGTAAATGACCATGCGTTCTAAAAATGCGTAGTAATGACTTCGCGATGTACAACGCATGCGTGGTAATGCATGCGTTGTAATGGTATCATGAAGTAAAAAAGTCGTTGTAACGGCTGTTTACCGATCGAAGCTGGCCCCTGTTCTTCAGTGAGTCGTTCATTTGATAAATTAGGAGGAAGGAATGTGGTTTTTTTTACCGAAAAGTGCATTCCCGGCTGTTGTATTGTGAAAGTGTTCGCGTGGCCTGGTTTCACTTCCGGTGAGAGAGTGGGAGTCTGTTTGGATCTAAAGGGGTTCTGCTGTTGGACGGGGCCGGCGCGACACGGCATCAGAAAACACAGCTAATGGAAAGCGTTGTCCCCGAAGTGTGGAGCAGTGCCATGAGAGGTCAACGAGTGTGCGTCCCACCGCAGTATGACCGTACCGCGTGACCCATGTGCCGCCTCCAGTGTACGGAAGGCAGAAGCGGCATCCATCGCAGGTCCTCTTGAAGACCGTTGTAGCACTAATTCTACATTTTGGAACTAGGGCATTTTAACCTTGTTGTTCCTGCCAGATACAAAGAGAAGATCCTGTGTTATTCAGTGCCCTCGTTACCTTTTCTGTGGGTAGTGGTGCTTGTCACTTCGCTGCCCCGCCGATGCACACGACTGGGCTCCCACCTCGTGTGCCATCTGCAGGGCCTCTGCCCTCGGATCACTGGTTTCAGTTTCTGGAGTGGCAACATAAACAGTTGCTCCCAAAGGACTAGCCTGAACACTTAGGTGAATATCCCCTGCGCCATCATTCCGCGGAAATTCTTTCCTAGCTCTCCCACGTCGACGACGATGTCATAAAAGCACGGCTCCGCTCACGACACCGTATGACATCATAGGAGCCATAAGAGGACCTCGCCGGCGTGCTGACGTCAGTTCCACCCATTTTTTCTGTGCCACCGAGGTAAACAGGTGGACCGACACATTTTCACATGTATACATAGTATACTAAATATATATATATATTAACTGAAAAAACCATAGGTTTCAGGAACGTTATAGTTAGTTGGACATTTCACTTGTACAAAACCATAGAAATTCTGGCGTTATAGTTAGTTCAGCTAACTATAACTCGCGCCCCCGCAATGCACTGCTGATGACGTCACATATTACATCATTCATGACATGGTCAGTGACATCACTGATGACATCACTGATGACATCATCCAGTGACTGTGTGTTTCTGTAAAGTTTAATTTTGTTTTATATATATGCCAAGCTGTATTGAGGAATGGGTGGGTGTATAAGTGTCTGTATGGAGGATTTAGTAGGTACGTGACTGACTGTATAAGTGAGTGATTAAATGTGTCTTACTGAATGCATGGGTTAGTGACTAAACTGTGTGAAAGTCTGTATCAGTCTGTCTGTTGTTGTGTAAGCTGCTGCATGGGTTGGTGAGTAGCTGCATGAGTGTCTATATGGGTTATTGATTGCTTGCCTGAGTATTTGTATGGCTGCCTGAGTGTGTGTGTGGGTGGGTGGGAGGTGTGTGACTCTGTGCATAGATGTGTGAGTGGTTGATTCACTGGGTGTATGGGTTCAAGAGTGCATGTGGAAACAGCTTTATGGGTGGGTGAGTGTGTGTATGGGTGTGTTGGTGAGTGAATGGATGTCTCTGTGGTACATGTGCAAGTAACTACATATGTAAAAGGCAGTATATGTGAGTGATGGTGTATATAAATAACTATATGTGAGAGTCAGTAATTGTGAGAGTGGCTGCATGGATGAGTGTGTATTTGTATCAGTGATTCTATAAGAGAGTAATTATGTGTTAGTATCTGTATGAATAAGTGAGGTGGTGTCTGTATAACTGTATAGGTGAGTAAATGGAAGTATGATTGATTCTTTGCATGACTGAGTAAGTGTGTGAGGAACTCTGGATATGTGGCAGTGTGTGAGTGTCTGTATAGGTGTATGAGTGCATATGATAGTGTTGTATTGATGAGTGACTGCATGGGTGAATGAGTGGATGTGTGTGTAGACCTAGGAATCAGTCAGTGCGTATTTAGTAACTGGTATTGATGTCTATTTTTTCGAAAATGGTAGTCTATATTTTAGAGTGGGTGTATCAAAGGTTATATTCAGGTGTGAGAAGGTGCATCAGATTTTCACGTGGATGATGTCATCAGTGATGTCATTTGAGATGTCATCAGTGATGTCATCAGTGATGTCACTGACCATGTCATGAATGATGTAATATGTGACGTCATCAGCAGTGCATTGCGGGGCGCGAGTTATAGTTAGCTGAACTAACTATAACGCCGGAATTTCTATGGTTTTGTACGAGTGAAATGTCCAACTAACTATAACGTTCCTGAAACCTATGGTTTTTTCAGTGAATTTCTATGGTTTTTTAAATGCTAATTTCTAACTATAACGTGCCTGAAACCTATGGTTTTTCCAGTGAATTTATATATATATATATATATATATATTCACTGAAAAAACCATAGGTTTTAGGGAAAGTTATAGTTAGTTGGACATTTCACTCGTACAAAACCAGAGAAATTCCCCCGTTATAGTTAGTTCAGCTAACTATAACTCGCGCCCCGCAATGCACTGCTGATGACGTCACATATTACATCACTCATGACATGGTCAGTGACATCTCAAATGACATCACTGATGACATCACTGATGACATCATCCAGTGACTGTGTGTTTCTGTAAAGTTTAAATATGTTTAATATATATAGGGAAAGGCGTATTGAAGAATGAGTGGGTGTATAAGTTTCTGAATGGATGATTTAGTAGGTGCGTGACTGACTCTATAAGTGAGTGATTAAACGTATCTAGGCTGTCCGGAATTCGGTTAAAACCGACTGTGCCCGACAGTACCCTACCGAATGAAAATCAGCTGACCCGGTTTAACCCGAGTGTCACTGATTTTCAGTGTTGTTGCGCCACTTGGCCACTTGATGGAGCCAAAGCATTGCAGACAAACTGCAATTTAGGCCCCAGAAGGAACCAGCTTGGAACGCGAGTCACCCCGGACTCTGTGTCTACGCTGTCTCTGCGCCTTACAGCGGTCTCTGTAGCCACAATTTCTCTGCGCCGCACATTGGACTCTGTTTCCACGCTCTGTCTGCGCTTTACAGCGGGCTCTGTATTTGGGGTTTGAAAAGTACTAGGAGGCATCTGCTTCATTTCTTCCCTCCTTGTCCGGCTGCTCTTCATGTGAAAAAACAAGCAAATACAATATGTTTCCTCCCGGTATTTACTGAGTAAATTGAAGAACCAAACATATTTTTATGCAAATGCCTGAGCGCTGTCTTTCCCACGCCCCACCAGAGATGCTGAAACGTTCCTGACACCGCAAACCAGAGAAAAGACTGTTTTGTCGCCACGTAATTAAAGGTCACCCACAGTGTGGAATGCAATTTACTTTTCACAGATGCATTATAAATGCGTTTGGAGCCTATGTAAGACCTAATGAATCGGTAAACTAAAAATGAATTTGCAGTTCTTTGTTGACAAGGTTAACAGCAGGCTGAGCTGTAACACCGTAGATGCCACTAGGGCGCGTTCACCTGAGGCCTGCTCCTGTTCACGGGGTTTGTACATCTCTGTCGGGTGATAGTGTTTCATTTCTTCAGGGGCCGCCTTGACGTCGATGAGAACACAATATGCTACATTCGTGAAATACTTACCTATTCAAACTAATTGTAAAACAAACAAAGCATAGCAAACCTCTCTAAAGTATTTGCAAAGCTTTTAACAGCAGGTAACTCTGATATGTTAGATTGCTGTACAGGAAATGACGGTATTCTGTTTCGTGCATCACTCATGAACACTGGCCAGAATCTCCTGAATTATGTAAGACTGGCAGGTAATTTAAAGAGCATAATTTGCCGCTCCTGTGAGCAATGACTCATTTGTGCACAGTGTGACTATCTCTGTTGGGCAGTGACCAGGCGGGCAACTAGCGCCAAATTTCGAGGGGGGCTAAAAAACATTTCGGGGGGAAGGGAGGGCTAATTCTTCCAGCCATAGGCAGAGTGGCTCTAAGAAGGGGTGAAAACACAACAGAAGCCGCATTAACAAGTAAATGGTCTTTTAAAGACCTGTGAAGTGCTCAGGTGCGGCTGCAATTTGATGGTCGCCAGCCCGCAAAGCTGTCTCACCTCGGGCTGACACACACGACGGGGGGAGGGGGGTGTCTGAAGCCCGGTGAGCTCAATGGGTGTTGCGCGCCTGGCAGTGACTATGTGACTGTCTCATCTGTAGGAACATTAGTGGCTCCTCCAGTGCTAGTCATGTGGTTTCCACCTTCGCGTATCTTCCTTCGCTTAAAACTTATTGTGTGCTCTGCCTGCACATGGACAAGCCAGTGCAGGCCTAGTGGAAGTATTTGTGTAGCATCTTCTGAATTATGTAAGACTGGCTTGTAATTTAAAGAGCTCCTGTGAGCACTATTTACACAACCCTTAATTTGGTGACGCATGCCCAACATTTCTTGTGTACTGGTACAGGCACATGCGCACTGCAGGCTGAGTCCACTCATCATCTGGCTGTTGTGTAAGTACATTACTCGTTCCTGAGTACGTTGCTTCTTCACAGACGTGACGAGTTCATTTTGTCATCTCCAAAACGATACTGCGTCTGTTTCACTACAACAGTGCTAAACCTCAGACAAAGTTGTTTTAAATACAAAACCAGGTGACCGTGTTTACATCAGTCCTGTCGAGTTTTATTTAACAGACGCAATTGAAGAAACAATTAGTGCCTTTGTCTAAGCAACGAATCAATGACTCATTTGTACACAGTGTGACTATCTCTGTTGGGCAGTGACCAGGCGGGCAACTAGCGCCAAATTTCGGGGGCGTGGGGGCTGAAAAACATTTCAGGGGGGGGGGGCTAATTCTTCCAGCCATAGGCAGAGTGGCTGTTGTGTAAGTACATTACCCGTTCCTGAGTTCGTTGCTTCTTCACAGACGTGATGAGTTCATTTTGTCATCTCCAAATTGATACTGCATCTGTAGGAACATTAGTGGCTCCTCCAGTGCTAGTCATGTGGTTTCAACCATTGCGTATCTTCCTTCGCGTAAAACTTATTGTGTGCTCTGACTGCACATGGACAAGCCAGTGCAGGCCTAGTGGAGGTATTTGTGTAGCATCTCCTGAATCTCCTGAATTATGTTAGACTGGCTGGTAATTTAAAGAGCATAATTTGCCACTCCTGGGAGCACTATTTACACAACCCTTAATTTGGTGACGCGTGCCCAACATTTCTTGTGTACTGGTACAGGCCTGTACTTTAACGTGCTGACGCCTGCACATGCGCACTGCAGGCTTAGTCCACTCATCATCTGGCTCCTACCATGATATTTTGTTGCTTTGTGATACTCACTATACAAATGCTGATAACCTTATGCAATACAAAAATAGAGGAAGCCTCGTTACCGAACCATAAGTGTAGGATTGTCTTCATTTTTGGGGAAATTCACATAAACGCGGAGAGGTGAAGTGTTTCCCTGTACGAGATCCTTGCCACTTGCTAGATGGTATGCTGAAAGCATCTTTACAATCTTCTGAGCTAATGAAGAATGCTATTGATTTTGTAGTCCATTCAGGTGCACTGTTTCGTTATGCGCGGGAACTAAAACGCAAATATTTCTCGTTTTGTGTTTTGTGTGGCAGCAAAGAAAGAGTCATCCCAACTGTGTCATTTAGTCGGTGGTTCTCAGTCCTAGAGGCCGTGAATGCAATATCTATGTGGCGACCGTTTACTGAATTTTTGCTTAGTGATGATGCAAAAGGCAAGAAATGTGAGGATCTTCGGGTGCATATTGATAGTGATGTGAAAAAAGTACACTCTACTGCATTCTTAGATTCTTACAGGAAAACATGACTGCTGTAGTGGACATAATCAAAAACCTAGAGTCAGAAAACACGCTTGTCTACCAAGTGTTCAGCATAATTGGTGTAAATGTGAAACATCTCCTCGAGAGTAGGCTAGGCGACACATTTTGTGACTTTGGCACTGCAACATGTTCCCTGTTAGAATGCTTGCCACTTGGTAAGCAAAGAAGTGTTGAGGACCAATTCAGGAAATTTTATTTCACAATGCATGAGAAATGGCTTGCAATGATGCATAGAAATGTCCCTTCACCAACCATGGCGTTTGAAGCCTCACTGTGGTACTCTGCACAAGTGTTAGATCCCTTCCGTAAAGGGGAATTTTCACCAGACTTTGAAAAGTACAGCTTCATTTTTGACCGCTTTAATACCTCTGAGGGCATATGCACCCAGTTCAATGCATATGTTGCAGAACCTGTCCCAGAGAATGTCAACCTTCAGGTGCACCAGTATTGGCATGGAAAGCTATGTCACTGGCCAGAGTTGGCAAATTGTGTACTGGCTGTTTTGGCGACGCCAGTCTCAAGTGCCAATGTCGAGAGGGCCTTTTCACAAATAAAAGTTTACATGGGAAGGAAAGAGAGAGCGCGAATGACCAAAGACTCACTGAAGAAATATTGTATGGTGTACTACAATAAGTTCGACTTGTAAACATGTATTTGGACCTCATATACACTGTACGTACACTGTCTATATACCATGCAACAATGAAGAAAGCAAGCAATAATAAAAGCAAAGCGTTCCATAAACTGATAAAACACTGTTTCAGTTGTTTTTTATGGCGCGAAAATGAGTAACCACTGAAAAGCACTGTTTTTTTGAGGTATTGAAATCACTGGAAAACACTGGGAAAAAAAACACCAGAATTTACCCAAAATAGAAATTGAAAACAGGAAAGCCTAAACGTATCTTACTGAATGCATGGGTTAGTGACTAAACTGTGTGAATGTCTGTATCCGTCTGTCTGTTGGTGTGTAAGCGGCTGCATGGGTTTGTGAATAGCTACATGAGTGTCTATATGGGTTATTGATTGGTTGTCTGAGTATCTGTATGGGTGCCTGAGTGTTTGTGTGGGTGGGGTGTGTGTGACTCTGTGCATAGATGTGTGAGTGGGTGATTCACTGGGTGCATGGTTTCAAGAGTGCATCTGTGATGGACTGTATGGGTGGGTGAGTGTGTGTATGGGTGTGTTAGTGAGTGAATGTATATCTCAGTGGTACATGTGTGAGTAACTACATATGTGAAAGGCAGTATATATGTGTGTTGGAGTATATAAATGGCTATAAGTGAGAGTGTGTGATTGTGAGAGTGGCTGTATGGATGAGTGTGTGCTTGTATCAGTGATTGTATAAGAGCGTAAGAATGTGCTAGTATTTGTATGAGTAAGTGAGCTGGTGTGTCAGTATAACTGTATAGATGAGTAAATGGCAGTGTGATTAATTATTTGCATGACTGACTAGGTGTGTGAGTACCTCTATGGATGAGTGGCGGTGTGTGAGTGCATATATAGGTGTATGAGTGCATATGATAGTCCTGTACTGAGTGACCGTAAGTATGAGTGACTGTACGGGTGAGTGAGTGGATGTGTGTGTAGACCTAAGAATCAGTGAGTAGGTATGTAGTTATTGGTGTTGGAGTGTCTATGGTTTTGAGAATGGCAGTCTGTAATTTAGAGTGGGTGTATCAAAGGTTATATTAGGGTGTGAGAAGATGCATCAAATTATCACATGGATGATGTCATCAGTGATGTCATTTGAGATGTCATCAGTGATGTCATCAGTGATGTCACTGACCATGTCATGAGTGATGTAATATGTGACGTCATCAGCAGTGCATTGCGGGGGCGCGAGTTATAGTTAGCTGAACTAACTATAACGGGGAAATTTCTCTGGTTTTGTACGAGTGAAATGTCCAACTAACTATAACTTTCCCTAAAACCTATGGTTTTTTCAGTGAATTTCTAAGGTTTTTTAAATGCTAATTTCTAACTATAACGTGCCTGAAACCTATGGTTTTTTCAGTGAATTTCAAAGGTTTTTTAAATGCTAATTTCGAACTATAACGTGCCTGAAACCTATGGTTTTTTCAGTGAATTTCAAAGGTTTTTTAAATGCTCATTTCTAACTATAACGTGTCTGAAACCTATGGTTTTTTCAGTGAATTTCAAAGGTTTTTTAAATGCTAATTTCTAACTATAACGTGCCTGAAACCTATGGTTTTTTAAGTGAATTTCAAAGGTTTTTTAAATGCTAGTTTCTAACTATGCCTACAGAGGTAGGACATGTGAAGAAAGAAGAAAAAACGCACAGAAAGAAGCAAAAGAAATGCAGAAAGAAGCAACAGAAGTCCACAAAGACTAACAAAAGTGCAGGAAGAAGCAAGACATGTGCAGAAAGAACCAACAGAGGAGCAGAAAGAGGCCTTGTTGCAAAATCATCCTGTGCCCACAACTTTTTCAGACGGGTACTGGTGGTAACTGACTCTGACTAACAAGGCCTAGAGCCAGTGCTATGCTAAAAGACACTTAGAATACAGTGAAAACACCTACATACACTAGGGAACACTATGCGTTGGGGTACCCCTGTGATTAGCACGACCTCCTCTATAAGGCCCTAGTACATAATAGGGCAGGGGGATTAAAACTACCTCTAAGTCAGAGGTGCAGAAATATGCTACTTTAACTAGTAGTCACGTTTGCAGAGTGGTGGAGAAAGGGTGCTGGGCTTCAAACCAACGCTCAGGAATTCCGCTGCGTAGGACTTACAGGAGGTACCAGGAGGGATTCTTGGCCCCCAAACTCCCTCAGGACTAAATTGGACTTCATCCCCCATCCCGTAGTTTGCCACGAGGCACGTTTGCAGAGTGGTAGAGAAAGGGGGCCATGGCCTCCGAAGACGTCTTACTGGAGGTAACAAGAGGGGTAGTTGGCCCCCAAGGACATCCTTGGGGGCCAACTTCCCAAACTATTACCTCCAGTCAGTCCCACACAGCAGCACTGGTAAGTACTCGTTCCAGGCCACGCCCACTTTGCCCACCACTCTACAAACGCGTTCCCTGGCACGCTCTTGGATGGGGATTGAAGTCCCCTTCACTGCTGGGGGTCCTTTAGGGGCCAACTAGCCTACCTTTTACCTCCAGTAAGCCCCACGCAGTGGGATTGGTGAGAGGTAGACAAAGGCCATGCCCCCTTTCTCCACCACTCTGCAAACACGCCCCCTGGCGCGTTGTAAGTTGGGGGATTAAGTCCCCTTGAATCCTGAGGGTCCCTGGGGTCCAACTAGCCCACCAGGTACCTCCAGTAAGCGCCACAGAGCTGCGTTGCAGAGAGGTGCAAAAAGGGGCGTGGCCTGGACCACCTCTCTGCAACGCAGCCCTGTGGCGCTTACTGGAGGTACCTGGTGGGCTAGTTGGCCCCCAGGGGCCCTCAGGATTGAAGGGGAATTAATTCCCCAACTTAAAACGCGCCACAGGGCGTGTTTGCACACATGTCACCTCAGGCCCCGCCCCCTCCCTTCACCACTGTGCAAACGCGCCCCGTGGCGCGTTTTAAGTTGGGAGATAAAGTCCCCTTGAATCCTGAGGGTCCATGGGGTCCAATTAGCCCACGAGGTACCTCCAGTAAGCGCCACAGAGCTGCGTTGCAGAAAGATGTAAAAAGGGGCGTGGCCTGGACCACCTCTCTGCAACGCAGCCCTGTGGCGCTTACTGGAGGTACCTGGTGGGCTAGTTGGCCCCCAGGGGCCCTCAGGATTGAAGGGGAATTAATTCCCCAACTTAAAACGCGCCACAGGGCGTGTTTGCACACATGTCACCTCAGGTGACCACCACCCCCCGGGGCTTTTTTTGAAAAATGGTGCGGGAGGGCTCTGAGCCCTCCCGCAGCCCCGGGGACCACCATCTCCCCGGGGCTTTTTTTAATAAAATTGTAAAACCTGTGTGGGGGGGCTCCAGCCCCCCACACGCCCCGGGGACCGCCACCTCCCGGGGCACTAAACAAATTAATATGGGGGTCCGTTACGGACCCCCAGAGCCCCGGGGACCACCACCTCCCTGGGGCTGTGTACTGAATGGGAGGGGGCCACGCGGCCCCCTCCTGGAGCCCTTGATGGCCCTGGGGACCACCACCCCCAGGGCCGGCTCCTGCAGTGTCCCGGGGTGTCATTTGAGATGTCATCAGTGATGTCATCAGTGATGTCACTGACCATGTCATGAGTGATGTAATATGTGACGTCATCAGCAGTGCATTGCGGGGGCGCGAGTTATAGTTAGCTGGACTAACTATAACGGGGGAATTTCACGGGTTTTGTACGAGTGCAATGTCCAACTAACTATAACTGTCCCTAAAACCTATGGTTTTTTCAGTGAATTTCAAAGGTTTTTTAAATGCTAATTTGTAACTATAACGTCCCTGAAATCTATGGTTTTTTCAGTGATATATATATATATATATGATTCACCAAATGGCCCTTCAGCGGGGGACGCTCAATTTAGCTGGTGCCCATGGCGAGACAAGGACCGTTCTCGCAATATATTATTCACCAAGAAAATAAACGTGGCACTCTCCTTGGATGGTTAACTGGTTTTATTCACACCACCACTCTTCTCCTCCTACGTGTTTCGACCCCAAACCGGGATCAAGACCTATTGTGGGGTCGAAACGCGTAGGAGGAGAAGAGTGGTGGTGTGAATAAAACCAGTTAACCATCCAAGGAGAGTGCCACGTTTATTTTCTTGGTGAATAATATATATATATATATATATATATATTCACTGAAAAAAACATAGGTTTTAGGGAAAGTTATAGTTAGTTGGACATTGCACTCGTACAAAACCCGTGAAATTCCCCCGTTATAGTTAGTTCAGCTAACTATAACTCGCGCCCCCGCAATGCACTGCTGATGACGTCACATATTACATCACTCATGACATGGTCAGTGACATCAGTGGGGTATTAGGTCACCTTGAATCCCGAGGGTTCCTGGGGCCCAACTAGCCCACCAGGTACTTCCAGTAAGCGCCACGGAGCTGCGTTGCAGAGAGGTGGTCTGAGGCCACGCCCCTTTTTACACCTCTCTGCAACGCAGCTCTGTGGCACTTACTGAAGGTACCTGGTGGGCTAATTGGCCCCCATGGACCCTCAGTATTGAAGAGGAATTAATTCCCCAACTTCAAACGCGCCACAGGGCGTGTTTGCACACATGTCACCTCAGGCCCCGCCCCTTCCCTTCACCACTGTGCAAACGCGCCCGTGGCGCTGTTTTAAGTTGAGGGATTAAGTCCCCTTGAATCCTGACGGTCCCTGGGGTCCAACTAGCCCACCAGGTACCTCCAGTAAGCGCCACAGAGCTGCGTTGCAGAGAGGTGTAAAAAGGGCGTGGCCTGGACCACCTCTCTGCAACGCAGCCCCGTGGCGCTGACTGGAGGTACCTGGTGGGCTTGTTGGCCCCAGGGACCCCCAGTATTGAAGGGGAATTAATTCCCCATTTTAAAACGCGAGGCGCGTTTGCAGAGTGGTAAGGAAGGGGCGGGGCCTCCGGCACGATCTTTTTTTTTTTTTTTTTAGAAGGGGGCTGTGTGGCCCCCCTTCTTTTTCCTATTTTTGGGCCCTGGGGACCCCATCCTCCAGGGCCTTACCCCTTTTAAAAAAAAATAAATAATAAAAGTAAACGGGAAGGGGGCCGCGTAACCCCCTCCCGTGGCCAATTTCGGCCCCGGGGACCCCATCCCCCGGGGCATAGCCACACTTTTTTTTTATTTTCTTAAGGAGGGGGGCTGCGTGGCCCCCCTCCTCAGGCCTCCTTTTGCCCCGGGGACCCCATCCTCCGGGGCAGGCCTTTTTTTTTTTTTTTTTTTGGGGGGGGTGGGGGCTGCGTGGCCCCCCTCTCGGGCCACTACTTGCCCCGGGGACCCCATCCCCCGGGGCTGGCCCTATCCGTTGGGGACCGTGGGGGGGTCCCCAATCCCACCACTGTCCCGCCGTCTCCACGCGTCCTGCGGGAGCCGGCATTGCTTTTCCACACGGGGAACTGCTTAGATGCAGCTCCCCGTGTGGAAAAGCAATTTGCTTTGAATTTTGGAAGAGAGAGCAGGTTTCCTGCTCTCTCTTCCAAAAATCAAAGCAAGTTTGCTATGGCAGGACGGGAGCCGCGAGGCTCCCGCCCTGCCATAGCAAACAGCAGTGTCCCGGGGATGGGCACCCCGGGACACTGCAGGAGCCGGCCCTGGGGGGTGGTGGTCCCCAGGGCCATCACAGGCTCCAGGAGGGGGGCCGCGCGGCCCCCCGCCCAACATCTGCAAAGCCCCAGGGAGGTGGTGGTCCCCGGGGCTTGGGGGTCCGAAACAGACCCCCACATTTCAATTCTTAGTGCCCTGGGGAGGTGGCGGTCCCCGGGGCGTGTGGGGGGGCTCGAGCCCCCCACACAGGTATTTTAATTTAAAAAAAGAAGCCCCGGGGGTGGCGGTCCCCGGGGCTGCGGGAGGGCCGAGTGCCCTCCCGCACCATTTGTATTTCAAAGCCCCGGGGGGTGGCGGTCCCCGGGGCTTGGGGGGGCCTTAGAGGCCCCCCACACAATTTTATCATTTACCCCCGCATGCCCCCGGGACTTGGCCCACCCGGGGGCCAAATACCATCGAAGCGCGGGAGACCGCGCTTCGTTTCTTTTTTCACGGCGGGATCCGCGCATCCTAAGCGCATCCTGCCGATTTAAAAAATGCTTTTTTTGGCCCTGGGGGTCCTTGTGGGACCCACTAAGCAGGCCTAGGGGGTCAGGGTGTTTCTACCCTGCCCCCTTTTTGCGTTTGTTTCTCTCATTTCTTGTGCCTCACCGAGGCACAAGATGGCTGCCAACACTTCCTGGTTTGGAGTGTTGACAGCCAATTAGCATGAAGCTCGTGATCGGGAGGGTGCGTGGATCCAACGCGGCCATAAATATCGAAACTTTTATTTTTGATTTTCTCCAAAACTGCTGAACGGATTTACACCATTTTTAAAAAGGGTGCTTTCTGAACCAAGCACTACCTTTTTGCCAAATTTGGTGTAATTCCGTTCAGCAGTTTTGGCTGTAGCCTTGCATAAATTTTCCTATGGGAAATCGATTTTTTGACTCTTATTTTTTTAATTTCTCCGCAACTACTGAACGGCTTTACACCATTTAAAAAAAGGTCGCTTTCTGAACCAAGCGCTACCTTTTTGCAAAATTTGGTGTAATTCCGTTCAGCAGTTCGGGCTGTAGCCGTGTCTAAAATTTCCTATGGGAATTAACATGGAGAAAACATGTTTTGGGACCCCCTTTTTCTCGGCCCCCGCTTGATGGATCACCCCGAAACTTTCAAGACAGGAGCGGACCGGCGCGCCCCACTAGTTTTGAAAATTTCGCGATGATTCGTCAAACGACGCCAAAGTTATTGGGAATAGAATGTTACGAATTTCCTATGGATAATAGGTCCTAACTATAACTATCTACTGGCGACCGCCAGTAGATAATATATATATATATTCACTGAAAAAACCATAGGTTTCAGGCACGTTATAGTTAGAAATTAGCATTTAAAAAACCTTAGAAATTCACTGAAAAAACCATAGGTTTCAGGGGCGTTATAGTTAGTTGGACATTTCACTCGTACAAAACCATAGAAATTCCCCCGTTATAGTTAGTTCAGCTAACTATAACTCGCGCGCCCGCAATGCACTGCTGATGACGTCACATATTACATCACTCATCACATGGTCAGTGACATCACTCATGACATCACTGATAACATCTCAAATGACATCACTGATGACATCACTGATGACATCATCCTTGTGATAGAGTGGCAGACCTCCTCTCACCCTAATATAACCTTTGATACACACACTCAAAAATACAAACTAACATTTTCGAAACAATGGACATACCAATACCAGTTACAACACACCTATTCAGTAATTCCAAGATCTACACACACATCCACTCATTCACCAACAGTCCCTATACAGTCACTCATACATGTACTCACTCATCATATGTACTCATACACCTATACATCCTGTTACACACCGCCACTCATCCATAGAGTTACTCACACACATAGTCACACATGCAAACAAAGTATCAAACATCCATTTACTTGCATATACAGTTATACACACACTACCACACTTACTTCTACAGAAACTTACACATACTTACTCTCTTAAACAATCACTTATAGAAACACCTACTTATTTGTACAGGAACTCTTCCAATCTCTCACTCTCACATATACTCACTTATATATACCAATACTCACATATACTAGTTTAAAACATATGTAGTTACTCATAAAGACACTATTGAGACAGTCATTCACTCACTAACACACCCATACACATACTCATCCACCTATACAGTCCTGCACACATGCTGTCTTCAACACATACAAACAGTGAGTCACTCATTCATGCATCTATGCACTAAGTAATACCCCCCACCGAACCATACAGACACTCAGACACTCATACTGATACTCAAAAAACCAACTAATAACCCATATAGACACTCATGTAGCTACTCACCAACCCATGCAGCCACTTATACACAAAGTGAGAGACTGATACAGATATTTTCATATTTAAACATTACTCACTAACCCATGTATTCACTAAGATACACTTAGTCAGTTATACAATCAATTTTACAAAACAAATCATCCATTTAGACACTTATATACCCATTTATTCTTCCATCGACCTTGAGATATACATATATAAAACATATTTAATTTTCAGAAAAACACACATTCACTGGATGATGTCATCAGTGATGTCATTTGAGATGTCATCAGTGATGTCATGAGTGATGTCACTGACCATGTCATGAGTGATGTAATATGTGACGTCATCAGCAGTGTATTGCGGGCGCACGAGTTATAGTTAGCTGAACTAACTATAACGGGGGAATTTCTATGGTTTTGTACGAGTGAAATGTCCAACTAACTATAACGCCCCTGAAACCTATGGTTTTTTCAGTGAATTTCTAAGGTTTTTAAATGCTAATTTCTAACTATAACGTGCCTGAAACCTATGGTTTTTTCAGTGAATTTCTAAGGTTTTTTAAATGCTAATTTCTAACTATAACGTGCCTGAAACCTATGGTTTTTTCAGTGAATATATATATATTTATTATACTATGTATACATGTGAAAATGTCTCGGTCCCCTGTTTGCCTCAGTGGCATGGAAAAAATGGGTGGAACTGACGTCAGCACGCCGACGAGGTCCTCTTATGGCTCCGATGACGTCATACGGTGTCGCGAGAGGAGCCGTGCTATTATGACGTCCTCGTTGACGTGGGAGAGCTAGGAAAGAATTTCCGTGGAATGCTGGTGCAGGGGATATTCACCTAAGTGTTCAGGTTAGTCCTTTGGGAGCAACTGTTTATGTTGCCACTCCAGAAACCGAAACCAGTGATCCGAGGGCAGAGGCCCTGCAGATGGCACACGAGGTGGGGTGCCCAGTCGTGTGCACCGGCGGGGCAGCGAAGTGACAAGCACCACAACCCACAAAAAAGGTAACGAGGGCACTGAATAACACAGGATCTTCTCTTTGTATCTGGCAGGAACAACGAAGTTAAAATGCCCTAGTACCAAAATGTAGAATTAGTGCTACAACGGTCTTCAAGAGGACCTGCGATGCCGCTTCTGCCTCCCGTACCCTGGAGGCGGCACATGGGTCACGCGGTACGGTCATACTGCGGTGGGACGCACACTCGTTGACCTCTCATGGCACTGCTCCACACTTCAGGGAGGACGCTTTCCATTAGCTATGTTTTCTGATGACATGTCGCGCCGGCCCCGTCCAACAACAGAACTCCTTTAGATCCAAACAGACTCTTCCACTCTCTCACCGGAAGTGAAACCAGGCCACGCGGACACTTTCACAATACAACAGCCGGGAATGCACTTTTCGGTAAAAAAACCACATTCCTTCCTCCTAATTAATCAAATAAACGTCTCACTGAAGAACAGGGGCCAGCTTCGATCGGTAAACAGCCGTTACAACGACTTTTTTACTTTGCGATACCATTACAACGCATGCATTACCACGCATGCGTTGTACATCACAAAGTCATTACTACGCATTTTTTAGAACGCATGGTCATTTACCACGCATGCCTTTACAACGAATTTTGTTGTAAAGGTATGTATGGTAAATGACCATGCGTTCTAAAAAACATGTAGACGATCCATGTCGTTGTAAGGAAACAGAGGCTGTTCCATTTCCTCACAACGACGTGCACCGCCCCTCAGAGACGACGTGAAGCAGGAACCACAAGGAGAGAGGAACCACGAGGAGTGAGAGGTAAGGGGGATTGGGCATGGGGTGGGGGTTTCTTTTCTAGGGTTTAGGGTAGTGCAGTGGTGTTTGGGTGGTGTAGGGGGTCGTGCTGGGGGTAGTGTTTTAGGGTTTAGGGTAGTGCAGTGGTGTTTGGGTAGTGTAGGGGTCGTGCTGGGGGTAGTGTTTTAGGGTTTAGGGTAGTGCAGTAGTGTAGGGGGTCGTGCTGGGGGTAGTGTTTTAGGGTTTAGGGTAGTGCAGTGGTGTATGGGTAGTGTAGGGGGTCGTGCTGGGGTAGTGTTTTAGGGTTTAGGGTAGTGCAGTGGTGTTTGAGTAGTGTAGGGGGTCATGCTGGTGGTAGTGTTTTAGGGTTTAGGGTAGTGCAGTGGTGTTTGTGTAGTGTAGGGGGTCATGCTGGGGGTAGTGTTTTATGGTTTAGGGTAGTGCAGTGGTGTTTGGGTAGTGTAGGGGGTCGTGCTAGGGGTAGATTTAGGGTTTAGGGTAGTGCAGTGGTGTTTGGGTAGTGTAGGGAGTCGTGCTGGGGGTAGTGTTTTAGGGTTTAGGGTAGTGCAGTGGTGTTTGTGTAGTGTAGGGGGTTGTGCTGGGGGTAGTGTTTTAGGGTTTATGTTAGTGCAGTGGTGTTTGGGTAGTGTAGGGGGTAGTGCTGGGGTAGTGTTTTAGGGTAGTGCAGTGGTGTTTGTGTAGTGTAGGGGGTAGTGCTGGGAGTAGTGTTTTAGGGTTTAGGGTAGTGCAGTGGTGTTTGGGTAGTGTAGGGGTTCATGCTGGGGGTAGTGTTTTAGGGTTTAGGGTATGGCAGTGGTGTTTGGGTAGTGTAGGGGGTCGTGCTGGGGGTAGATTTAGGGTTTAGGGTAGTGCAGTGGTGTTTGTGTTGTGAGGGGGTCGTGCTGGGGGTAGTGTTTTAGGGTTTACAGTAATGCAGTGGTGTTTGTATAGTGTAGGGGGTTTAGGGTAGTGCAGTGGTGTTTGTGTAGTGTAGGGGTCATGCTGTGGGAAGTGTTTTTAGGGTAGTGCAGTGGTGTTTGTGTAGTGTAGGGGTAGTGTTTTAGGGTTTAGGGTAGTGCAGTGGTGTTTGTGTAGTATAGGGGGTCATGCTGTGGGTAGTGTTTTAGGGTTTAGGGTAGTGCAGTGGTGTTTGGGTAGTGTAGGGGGTCGTGCTGGGGGTAGTGTTTTAGGGTTTAGGGTAGTGCAGTGGTGTTTGTGTAGTGTGGGAGGTCATGCTGGGGGTAGTATTTAGGGTTTAGGGTAGTGCAGTGGTGTTTGGGTAGTGTAGGGAGTCGTGCTGGGGGTAGTGTGTTTAGGGTAGTCCAGTGGTGTTTGTGTAGTGTAGGGAGTCGTGCTGGGGGTAGTGTTTTAGGGTTTAGGGTAGTGCAGTGGTGTTTGGGTAGTGTAGGGGTCGTGCTGGGGGTAGTGTTTTAGGGTTTAGGGTAGTGCAGTGGTGTTTGTGTAGTGTAGGGGGTCATGCTGGGGGTAATGTTTTAGGGTTTAGGGTAGTGCAGTGGTGTTTGGGTAGTGTAGGGGGTAGTGCTGGGGTAGTGTTTTGGGTTTACAGTAGTGCAGTGGTGTTTGTGTAGTGTAGGGGGTCGTGCTGGGGGTAGTGTTTTAGGGTTTTGGGTAGTGCAGTGGTGTTTGTGTAGTGTAGGGGGTAGTGTTTTAGGGTTTGGGTAGTGCAGTGGTGTTTGTGTACTGTAGGGGGTCGCGCTGGGTTCTAGTGTTTTAGGGTTTAGGGTAGTGCAGTGGTGTTTGTGTAGTGTAGGGGGTCGTGTTTTAGGGTTTAGGGTCGTGCATTGGTGTTTGGGTAGTGTAGGGGGTCGTGCTGGGGGTAGTGTTTTTGGGTTTAGGGTAGTGCAGTTGTGTTTGAGTAGTGAAGGGGGTCGTGCTGGGGGTAGTGTTTTAGGGTTTAGGGTAGTGCAGTTGTGTTTAGGTAGTGAAGGGGGTCGTGCTGGGGGTAGTGGTTTAGGGTAGTGCAGTGGTGTTTGTGTAGTGTAGGGGGTCATGCTGGGGGTAGATTTAGGGTTTAGGGTAGTGCAGTGGTGTTTGTGTAGTGTAGGGGTCGTGCTGGGGGTAGTGTTTTAGGGTTAAGGCAGTGCAGGGGTGTTTGTGTAGTGAAGGGGTCGTGCTGGGGTAGTGTTTTAGGGTTTAGGGTAGTGCAGTGGTGTTTGTGTAGTGTAGGGGGTTGTGCTGTGGGTAGATTTAGGGTAGTACAGTGGTGTTTGGGTAGTGTAGGGAGTCGTGCTGGTGGTAGTGTTTTAGGGTTTAGGGTAGTGCAGTTATGTTTGGGTAGTGTAGGGTGTCGTGCTGGGGATAGTGTTTTAGGGTTTAGGGTAGTGCGCCCAACCAGCCACAATATCCGTGGACAAAGGGGATCCTGACTCTTTGGAACGCTCCATCAATTGAATAATTTGGGTCAAGGGCCCTACCACGTCCAAGACCTATCAATTCCTTTCTTGGGACCCCTCATATACTTGGAGAAAAAGGTACATAGTTTCTCATCAATTTCAGGCGTGTGTGCCACCTTCCCCTTCAGTGAGGGCCTGGGGCATTCTCCCCTCATCCTATTCCTGATCTCCCTTTCAAGGGGTTGATGGATTTTCCCCACCACATACTCTGCCACTTTGGCGTCAGGTGACCACTCCGCCGACCTAGGATGGTAAATTTGTGTAGGCTCAAACATGTCCGAGTGGACCCCGTCCGTCCCCAACCGGGGACTGAGAGGAGTGGGACTCTGGACGCCAGGGACGCCCCGAGTCCTTATCCTCATCGGAGGAGAAATCGTCCTCCGATACACCCTCTCCCTCTAAGGGAAACCCGCCGTCGGGGTCTACAATAGTGGTGACAGTGTCGCAATTTTCTCTGGGCCCCTCCTCCTCCCGGCAGGGTGCATGTTTTAGCGTTCGCGCACTCTTGAGGAAGGTCTCCGTAAGTTTATCAAATCCTTCCAAGTGCCCCGCGTTATGCTTAATGGCCCTTTTATTCCCCATCTGGGAACTACTGGGACCCGCCACCACCAGATCTGGGTCACTGAACACCCCAGGGATGCTTTTCGCCAGCTTATCAACCTGATCCCTAAGAGGAGCCAGCGCCCTAGAAATAGCCAAAGAGAGGGCTTGGTCCACTGCTGGAGGGAGAAGTTGGGGGGCCATTCCTCCTCCACTTCCTGGTAGGAGGAGTAAAAATGGTCTTCTGGAGAAGATATGATAGCAGAGGGTGTGAGCACAGAACAAATGCCCTTAAAATCCTTAAGGCAGCCCCCTCGCCGGTGCTCCAACAGCTGGGCTTTCCCCGAAGCTGTTATAAGAATAGACTGAGGCGCAATACCAATTACCACCACCAGGTGGCGCTGGTCACTAACGTGGCCGTGTGGGGAAATCACCGCGTAGCGGTGTCAAAATTAGGCGAGGGTTGGTCTGGAATCAAGCGGACACTAAAGGAGTGACCGGATTCCCAAACGCGCGTAAAGACCAGCGGGAGCGCTCGACGGAGCTGCCTCGCTCGGACCAGATGCGCCTGACAGGATCTCACTGTGCGCAGAGCACACAGCGGGAGAAACTGCGAGGGGGAGAACGCGCTCGGGCAAGAGCCTGTTGCGCAGGGAATATGAAACAATACCAAGGCAATAATGCTAATAACGTGCACAAGAAACCGCTATACAAACAGCAACAACGTCAGATTAAGCCAAGAATGTAAGGAATGCACTTAACTGACGAGCAGTGAAGAAAGAGGAAGCGGAAGGGACGTCACGATATTATATACGATGGACTGTGATATGATTGGACTATAGTTGCCTTGGAGACTACCCCCTAATGGTTCATGGGTTGTGTAGTCTTTTGTTTAATGATTGTTGTGTTACGTTTTCTTTGAACTGCTATGCAAATAAAGTGAGGAAAGATATGCATAATCCTCGCCTCCGTCCTGCCATAGAATTCATTAAACTTTATTTGATCTGATTTAGAAACATAGATCATAAAAGTGTACATAAAAACAGTAAATCCTCTTTCCTAATACAATACAGTGAGAATTAATTAAAACCAGTAGGTAAAAACGGGTGTTACAAAGCCCGGTTCAGAGCAACTTCAGGTTAACAGAATCGTAAAGTTCAATCGTTTCGCAAGATCAATCTCATGTACTTCGTGCAAAATACGCAATAAGGGGTCCAAGTAAGATGTAACGCTCCAATACCTGACCAGTTTGCACTATATAAAACTGCAGAAAAACTAAAAATAAAAAGTGTTTTGCACACTTCTGTCATTGGGCTATATGTGGGCTACATCTGGGTGATATTTGTGCTACATTTGGGCTCTTTTTTCTCTGGTGGCCATCTTGGGAGACTTATTTGTCATGAAGTTTCCTAATTTCGTCATTTACTGCAGTCTCCTCAGTAGGAAATGCTTTCAGTTTTTTACTTTGATTCCATCAAGAAGGCATTCAGATGTGTCACACATTTGCCATAAATTCAGAATGTTAGCACTCTAGTTGTTCATTAGATCACTGTAGTAAAGCTACTGCTCACCAGGGAGTTAACTGGAAGTCTACTGCTGGTATTGAAAGTGATTGTTTCAGTCTGCAGGTCAGAATTTTCTAATGAAATAGAAGAGGATTTGAGATCTCACTTAAAACATGCCCTAAATTTTCTTTCTGCAGCACTAACCATAATTTCTATGGCAAAATGAACCCCCTCATTTTGTTCCTTTTTAAATTAAATGTTTTAAGTGTTACCAGTTTATTCCAATCAAGATGGCTTCAGGTGTGCCATACTGTTGTCATAAGTAAGACTGTTAGCGCTCTAGTTGTTCTTTAGAACACTCTGGGAAGCTGCAGTAGAACACAAAGGCATCAACTGACAGGCTGCTCCTGTTGAAATATAACAGGAAGATATTTGAGATCTCACTTAAAACATGTCCTAATTTTTCTTTCTACAGCACTAACCATAATTTCTATGACAAAATGAACCCCCTCATTTTGTTCCTTTTTAAATTAAAAGTTTTAAGAGTTACCAGTTTATTCCAATCAAGATGGATTCAGGTGTGCCATACTTTTGTCATAAGTAAGACTGTTAGCGCTCTAGTTGTTCTTTAGAACACTCTGGGAAGCTGCAGTAGAACACAAAGGCATCAACTGACAGGCTGCTCCTGTTGAAATATAACAGGAAGATATTTGAGATCACACTTGAAACATGTCCTAATTTCTCTTTCTACAGCACTAACCATAATTTCTATGACAAAATGAACCCCATCATTTTGTTCCTTTTTAAATTAAATGTTTTAAGTGTTACCAGTTTATTCCAATCAAGATGGCTTCAGGTGTGCCATACTTTTGTCATAAGTAAGACTGTTAGCGCTCTAGTTGTTCTTTAGAACACTCTGGGAAGCTGCAGTAGAACACAAAGGCATCACTGACAGGCTGCTCCTGTTGAAATATAACAGGAAGATATTTGAGATCTCACTTAAAACATATCCTAATTTCTCTTTCTACAGCACTAACCATAATTTCTATGACAAAATGAACCCCATCATTTTGTTCCTTTTTAAATTAAATGTTTTAAGTGTTACCAGTTTATTCCAATCAAGATGGCTTCAGGTGTGCCATACTTTTGTCATAAGTAAGGCTGTTAGCGCTCTAGTTGTTCTTTAGAACACTCTGGGAAGCTGCAGTAGAACACAAAGGAATCAACTGACAGTCTCTGCCCTTGTTGGATGTACATGTTTTACTGAGAATGTCAGACTTCATTCTCACATGACTGAGAAAGATAATGTGAATTTACAGAAAATATGCTCTCATTTTAGCTTCTGGAGCACCTTCCAAAACTGTATGGGACAAGCATGTGAAAATAGTTTTCTCTCAAACATGATTCATGATATCCCAGCAGAAGGTTTTTCACAGGGTAAAATCACCTTAGAACACACCACAATTCCTGAAATTAGTATGGTACCATCAACAAATGAATTCTAATGTAACTAAAGTCTGTTATCACCCTTTATAGTTCTTCTTTTGGTAACCCTCAAAATCTTCGATTCACTACAATGCATTTCAATGGGGTACTAACATTTATATTGGTCCCAAGATGGCTGCCAGCAATTCCAGGATGAAGTGCTGACAGCCAATCAGATCTCACGATGACATGTGTGGTTAGGCTCCGCCCAGATATCGATATGTTTTCTTTTTCAAATTTCTCAGGAACTACTGAACGGATTTACACCATTTAACAAAAAGGGTTCTTTCTGAACCAATAACTACCTCTTTGACAAATTTGGTGTAATTCCGTTCAGCAGTTCGGGCTGTAGCCGTGTCTAAAGTTTCCTATGGAAAAATGCATGGGGAAAACACGTTTTGGGACCCCCCTTTTTTCTCGGCCCCCGCTTGCCGAATCACCCCGAAACTTTCAGGATAGGAGCAGACCGGAGCGCCCCACGAGTTTTGAAAATTTCGCAAATGTTGTGAATTTCCTATGGAAAATAGGTCCTAACTATAACTACCTACTGGCGACCGCCAGTAGGTAATATATATATATATATATATATATCACTGAAAAAACCATAGGTTTCAGGCACGTTATAGTTAGAAATTAGCATTTAAAAAACCTTTGAAATTCACTGAAAAAACCATAGGTTTCAGACACGTTATAGTTAGAAATTTGCATTTAAAAAACCTTTGCAATTCACTGAAAAAACCATAGGTTTTAGGGACAGTTATAGTTAGTTGGACATTTCACTCGTACAAAACCCGTGAAATTCCCCCGTTATAGTTAGTTCAGCTAACTATAACTCGCGCCCCGCAATGCACTGCTGATGACGTCACATATTACATCACTCATGACATGGTCAGTGACATCACTGATGACATCACTGATGACATCTCAAATGACATCACTGATGACATGATGCAGTGACTGTGTGTTTCTGTAAAGTTTAAATATTTTTAATATATATAGGGAAAGGCGTATTGAAGAATGAGTGGGTGTATAAGTGTCTGTATGGATGATTTAGTAGGTGCGTGACTAACTCTATAAGTGAGTGATTAAACGTATCTTACTGAATGCATGGGTTAGTGACTAAACTGGGTGAATGTCTGAATCCGTCTGTCTGTTGCTGTGTAAGTGGCTGCATGGGTTTGTGAATAGCTACATGAGTGTCTATATGAGTTATTGATTGGTTGTCTGAGTATCTGTATGGGTGCCTGAGAGTTTGTGTGGGTGGGGTGTGTGCGACTCTGTGCATAGATGTGTGAGTGGGTGATTCACTGGGTGGATGGTTTCAAGAGTGCATCTGTGATAGACTGTATGGGTGGGTAAGTGTGTGTAAGAGTGTGTTAGTGAGTGAATGTATGTCCCAGTGGTACATGTGTGAGTAACTACATATATGAAAGGCAGTATATATGTGTGTTGGAGTATATAAATAGCTATAAGCGAGAGTGTGTGATTGTGAGAGTGACTGTATGGATGAGTGTGTGCTTGTATCAGTGATTGTATAAGAGCGTAAGAATATGCTAGTATTTGTATGAGTAAGTGAGCTGGTGTGTGTATAACTGTATAGGTGAGTAAATGGCACTGTGTTTAATTATTTGCATGACTGACTAGGTGTGTGAGTACCTCTATGGATGAGTGGCAGTGTTTGAGTGTCTATATAGGAGTATGAGTGCATATGCTAGTCCTGTACTGAGTGACCGTAAGTATGAGTGACTGTACGGGTGAGTGAGTGGATGTGTGTGTAGACCTAAGAATCAGTGAGTGGGTATGTAGTTATTGGTGTTGGAGTGTCTATGGTTTTGCGAATGGCAGTCTGTAATTTAGAGTGGGTGTATCAAAGGTTATATTAGGGTGTGAGGTGGTGCATCAGATTATCACGTGGATGATGTCATCAGTGATGTCATTTGAGATGTCATCAGTGATGTCATCAGTGATGTCACTGACCATGTCATGAGTGATGTAATATGTGACGTCATCAGCAGTGCATTGCGGGGCGCGAGTTATAGTTAGCTGAACTAACTATAACGGGGGAATTTCACGGGTTTTGTACGAGTGCAATGTCCAACTAACTATAACTGTCCCTAAAACCTATGGTTTTTTCAGTGAATTTCAAAGGTTTTTAAATGCAAATTTCTAACTATAACGTGTCTGAAACCTATGGTTTTTCAGTGAATTTCAAAGGTTTTTTAAATGCTAATTTCTAACTATAACATGCCTGAAACCTATGGTTTTTTCAGTGAATTTCAAGGTTTTTTAAATGCTAATTTCTAACTATAAAGTGTCTGAAACCTATGGTTTTTTCAGTGAATTTCAAAGGTTTTTTAAATGCTAATTTCTAACTATGACATCCTTATTAATTCCCCTTCAATCCAGAGGGTCCCTGGGGTCCAACTAGCCCACCAGCTACCTCCAGTAAGCGCCACAAAGCTGCGTTGCAGAGAGGTGTAAAAAGTGGCGTGGCCTCTCAACACCTCTCTGCAACGCAGCTCCCTGGTGCATACTGGAAGTACCTGGTGGGCTAGTTCGCCCCCAGGGAGCCTCAGGATTGAAGGGGACTTAATCCCCCAATTTACAATGTGCCAGGGGGTGCGTTTGCACACTTGCTATGTCAGGCCCCACCCCCTCCCTGCACCACTGTGCAACGCGCCCCCTGGCGCGTTTTAAGTTGGGGGATTAATTCCCCTTGAGTCCTGATGGTCCCTGGGGGCCAACTAGCCCACCACGTACCTCCACTAAGCGCCACAGAGCTGCGTTGCAGAGAGGTGTAAAAAGGGGCATGGCCTCTAAACACCTCTCTGCAACGCAGCTCCCTGGCGCAAACATAGTGGTTAAGCAGCCACACCGATTCTCCCGCTTAGTAATTATGAATGAGGTCTTTATAGGTTGCAAATGATAAGTTGCAAATAATTCAGGGTCTGTGCAGCAAAGGCCGCACCTTGAAAGTTAAATAGAGAGAAACATGAGGAGCATCAAAATGCTGTGGTCAGTACCACCAATGTGCTCCCTTTGCTGAGTATATTCTATTATAGATCCCAAACACTCCCACTCTCTCTCTGCTTCACCATAAATCTACAATGCTTTTCTCTCTCTCTCCCCCAACCCTGACCCAGGATGCAAATTTTACATTATCCAAGATATAATCATTGGTGGAGACACACGCTCCCAAGCTGCCCCCTCATGCTAACAGGTGCCCTCTTCACCCATTTAAACTTGGGAAGCAGTGGCATCAAAACCATCTATGTTAAGTTTAACAGAACTTTACTGAATATCACTTATGTGGCCAGTTTCGCTAATTGAAGCGCTGCTTTTCAGAGAGAGAACACGCGTGTGTGTGCAAGGCTAATACTATCCACGAGGCAAGTCCTATGTAGTGGCTTGCTTAACGAACAACCCAGATAAATAGTGTTAGTGCCGGCCAAGCCTGGCAATGGAATGTAGCGTTGGTTCTGGCCCTTGCCTCACTTTCCCCTAGCATTAAACTATCCGCTTTTCATATATATACTACCTGCCCCACTGCGTGCATAACTGACCTGGTCAACCCCGGCCCACTGTATTGTGATTTCCGCCCACTGTACCAATATCCGCCCTTAGTGTACAGCAGTGAGATCACTCCAAGAGGCTCCGAGTACCCTTGGAAAATAGAAAAGTATCCTGTGGATTTGCTTGAAATTGGTACAGAATAAAACTGATGAGGCATGCTGGACAGAGCATTCAGCCCATTTCACATCATGCGCCAACATGCACCATGACATATAGCAAAGCTGAACCATTACCGCTGCAGTAAAGATCATGTCCTTGACTGTTTAACCGTATGAAGAATTCAGATGATGTGCGAGTAGTACTGGTACCTGCTATATCCATGGTAAGTCCTAACACGAACCACATGAGATGATCTGCTCATGTTCTGCATGCCCAAAGCCCACTACTGTTGTCCCCACTAAGCTACAATCCAACGGTTCCTTGTAGTTACCAGAGTAGATGGGGTCAGAAACCTATTAAAATCGTGCATGAAATAAATTAGGCCTGCTAGCGTTATTAGAATTAAGTGAAATTAACTCCAGCGAGTTCAAAGTAATTAATGATAAGAGACTTGTCAAAAATGAGAGACAAGTACTTATGGATAAACCGCTATATTTTAATGTCTGTTCTACGTACTATAAGGATTTAACGTGCTTAGTGTTTGAAAGACCCATGTATGTGTTTGCAAATTATACACAGCCTGGTTCCCAAACTTTTATGAACCTTTAAGTAAAACTAACTGCACAAAATGTAATCACGGTAGGAAATTATGCACTCAAATTTACTAATAGTGGAATTTTTGACCCAACATAATCTCTAAAAGTTAATGTGCTGCCGTATTGCGACATATCTGAAAAACCGCCTGGCACCGTGCCCACTGGTTTCTTATTGTGTGTAAGAGGTACCGCGGCGTGAGTTATCAGCCAAGCATAAAGGAAAGCCACGACCACAGTGAAGCTACCCCACCGGGCTAGCTGGGCATGCTCCATTCACCCGGCCCCCGAGGATAATCCCCCATACTGTGTAGCCACAACAGAACGTTTAATGTGTTAGCACCAAGGGAGAAACTTCTATCTGTTGTCGCATCCCCATACCAATTATACCTAAATGCGGCTATGCCCCGATGAGGTTACCCTGCAGCACTCCTACGACTCAATGGTATGTACGACCCTCTGTGTTCTTGCGCCCTTAGGATGATGAGCCCACCGAGACGCGAACTCGCTTCCCTCCTTGCCGTTCTGGCTCCTATTCCACCACCATGGCATATCCTATGGCATGACCCATACAAACTGTTAAACTGTTACCACAGAGAACCCGAACTCCTTCACCCATGTGTGCTAGCACTGATATGACGGCCATCCTTAAGTTCCTGCCAGTTGCCATCCGAAGACCATGTTACCACCATTGTCGGCGTAGTGCGCCCCCGCCAGCATATAAAGGAAAAGAAAAACACGCAGTCAATGTTAGGTGGTCTTCCACTTTGAAGGCGCTCATATGTGTGGAGCAGAAAGTACATCTTTATAAAACCACAAGCAATTTCCCGGTATAACCGCTGTAGCTCCAGTGCTCTCTGAAGCTGCTCATCCCCAAGCGTAAGCTATGCAAGCACGCTCAGCATCACACACACCAACGCTTAACTCATACCTATGAAAACATCACCCTGCATATTTGGAATGCCTTTCCTCTGTTGTGGCGCCAATTCTCTAATATAATGTATTTCCTATCCTGCACTGCAGCTATTAAGATATTGCTGTAGGAAGAGTATGAAATAGCGCAGCAGAATTCCCAGCTGTCTCTGCACTCTGCCCTTGAAATCTATGGGAATTACCATTTTATTTACTGGCAGCACTCGTTCACCAGAATGGGTTTCGGCTGTAGTAACAGCCTTATTCAATCTTGAAGAGCACCATTTTCCACATTTAAATACTCCCCACACGTGTTGCTTATTTCTTCAACACAGAAAAGGTACTCCTGTTTCCGTGATCTTTCCAGCTTTTAAATATCACAGAACCATTGTTTTGCAATCACCCATGGTACAGCATACTTAAAAACTGTCTGCATTATGCCCAGCAGTTCTTGCAATACAAAATTCCACCACGTAAATGCTGTTTTCAATACCATAGCTGGCAACATATGCACTGCGCACGCTCGGTATGAAACCATCAATAGCCTCGTTGTTCTCATCACATAGCTGCTTATAAATGTGCTGGCAGGCGTTCACACTGTTTTGTTCGAATTTGCAGACGTACAGGTAAGTACTCGTTGTCATACAAATGTTTACTGCCAGCCCCACACTTCGTTCCGCTATGAACGCAGCAATAAATCAATCCTTCACTTTCACAGTTTGCAGCGTTCACCTCATTACTTGCATTGTTGAACTGCTTGGGCGTTTGACTTTATAAAACCAGCATTGTCAGTTATTGCCTCATTTCAACCGACCAATGTAAATGGTATTGACAGATTACTGTAAATCTTCACAACTGAAGGCCGTTCCTTGCCCAACCACGGATCCGAATCCCAGAGTGCCCATCCCGACAACAAACCGGGTCCGCATCGAAACCAAGAATCATTGCCAAAGTGACTTCACAAACCCCGCAAACGTGTTTGCATACACTATAAGCTGTTTTCCGCAATTCATAAAACTATGAATCTTTATGTAGCCAAGACATTAAATTCAGATATCAGTTTGTCGAAAACCAAAGCTGCAAAGACTACACTTAAAGCAGGCAAAAAGAATGCTTTAAAGTCCAGTTAGTACCGATTTATTGCTTAAATCAGGAAGAATGCACTCAATGCCACAAAGCAGGTACCCGAGAATGCTCCCCCAGAACGACGCGCCACACCCCAGCACATCTATCCGTATGTTGCCAGTCACCCTTCCGAAGAAAGCTCGGCCACAACCGATACTTTAAAACAACCATTTCCCAAACTTAAAGCCTGCCCCCCAGGCACAAATTCCTCCCAGCTTCAGTTCCCACCTCCAAGAAGCCGCCTGACTACCTCCGGACACACCAGACATCCTCCCAAACAATCGGTGCTTCCCCTGTGATGCGCACTTCACGCGTTACCCCAACTCATCGATTAGCAGCATTATCAAGCTGCTGTCCCTTCCAGAGCCACGCTCTATATATGCGTAAAATGGATTATTAAAAACTGGTGCAAATCGCACATGAATCCACCCACATCGGTTCAAAAGTTATATAAAATAAGTACATTGCTATTCACTGGTGACCAACAACCCCGACATGCCTCCAGTTAACTCTCAAGTGAGAGAACATGTTGATGAGGTATACACCAATGGTCTACCTCCCAGTTTTCACAGTCTTCACATACAGTTTCTTTGACCAGATTAGCGAGAGTATGATACAACCCCCCCACATTCCAACCGATCTCTAACACAGGAAGTACTGTTATAGCCCTATGCCCATCAAGGGGAGAAACAATATTAAATTCAGAACACCTTCCAGTGTGCTGGAAAATGAAGCACATGTGCTTCGCAAGGCATGTGGATTATATGCGCAACATGGTTATCGCATTTGCGAGCAGCAATAAATTACAGACCCAACCACATTTAAAATGATCGAAATGAATAGGCGCCTCCCGCAACCCCGTCCTCGACCACGGTTCTCGGCGCGGCACCACCAGGCTTCCTCCACACTCAAGCAACAGGGGCAACTGCTTCATTTACATGTACTGGCAGTTAACCACCCCACGGGCGCTCCATAACGGAACCCAAAGTAACAGCTGGACCGCTTCTTCCTATCCGTGCGGTTAACTATTACACTCCTTCATCTCTATATTTATTATCAATGCCCCCGGGACCTGGCCCACCCGGGGGCCTCATTTAAATGAAGCGTGGGAGCCCGCGCTTCATTTAAAAAAAAAATTTCGTCCGGATTTGCGCACCTACCGCGAATTCGGCCAATTTTAAAAAAAATACTTTTTTTGGCCCTGGGGGTCCTTGTGGGACCCCCTGAGCAGGCCTAGGGGGTCAGGGTGTTTCTACCCTGCCCCCTTTTCTTCTTTCTCACCTTTGTTTCCCTGTTTTCTTCTGACTCGGGTCTACCGAGTCACAAGATGGCTGCCAACACTTCCTGGTTTGGAGTGTTGACAGCCAATTAGAATAAAGTTCGTGGTCGGGAGGGTCCGCGATCCTCCGTGCCTCTAAATATCGAAAATTTTATTTTTTGATTTTCTCAGCAACTACTGAACGGATTTACACCATTTTAAAAAAAAGGGCTCTTTCTGAACCAAGGGCTACCTTTTTTTCTAAATTTGGTGTAATTCCATTCAGCAGTTCGAGCTGTAGCCGTGTCTAAAGTTTCCTATGGGAAATTGATTTTCCGACCTCTTTTTTTTTAATTTCTCAGGAACTACTGAACGGATTTACACCATTTAAGAAAAAGAGTTCTTTCTGAAACAAGGGCTACCTTTTTGCCAAATTTGGTGTAATTCCGTTCAGCAGTTCGAGCTGTAGCCGTGTCTAAAGTTTCCTATGGAAAATAACATGGAGAAAACACGTTTTGGGACCCCCTTTTTTTCTCGGCCCCCGCTTACCGAATCACCCCGAAACTTTCAGGATATGAGCTGACCAGAGCGCCCCACGAGTTTTTAAAATTTCGCAAAGATTCGTCAACCGGCGTCAAAGTTATTGGGAAAAGAAAAAACGCTTTTCCTATGGAAACTAGGTCCTAACTATAACTACCTACTGGCGACCGCCAGTAGGTAATATATATATATATATATATATTCACTGAAAAAACCATAGGTTTCTGGGACATTATAGTTAGAAATTAGCAATTAAAAAACCTTAGAAATTCACTGAAAAAACCACAGGTATCAGGGACGTTATAGTTAGTTGGACATTTCACTCGTACAAAACCAGAGAAATTCGGCCGTTATAGTTAGTAGAGGTAACTATAACTCGCGCCCCCGCAATGCACTGCTGATGACGTCACATATTACATCACTCATGACATGGTCAGCGACATCACTGATGACATCACTCATGACATCTCAAATGACATCACTGATGACATCATCCAGTGAATGTGTGTTTCTGTAAAGTTTAAATATGTTTTATATAGATATATGCTAAGGTGTATTGAAGAATGAGTGGGTGTATAAGTGTCTGAATGGATGATTTAGTAGGTGCGTGACTGACTGTATAAGTGAGTGACTAAATGTGTCTTACTGAATGCATGGGTTAGTGAGTAAACTGTGTAAATGTCTATCAGTCTGTCAGTTGGTGTATTAGTGGCTGTATGGGTTGGTGAGTAGCTACATGACTGTCTATATTGGTTATTGATTGGTTGTCTGAGTATCTCTATGGGTGCCTGAGTGTCTGTGTGAATGGGTGGGGGTGGGTGACTCTGTGCATAGATGTGTGAGTGGGTGATTCACTGGGTGTATGGGTTCAAGAGTGCATCTGTGAAGGGCTGTATGGGTGGGTGAGTGTGTGTATGGGTGTGTTGGTGAGTGAATAGATGTCTCAGTGGAATATGTGTGAGTAACTTCATATGTGAAAGGCAGTATATGTGAGTGTTGGAGTATATAAATGACTATACGTGAGAGTGAGTGATTGTGAGAGTGGCTGTATGGATGAGTGTGTGCTTGTATCAGTGATTAAAAAAGACAGTAAGTATGTGTTAGTATTTGTATAAATAAATAAGGTGGTCTGTATATAACTGTATAGGTGAGTAAATGGGTGTGATTGAATCTTTGCATGACTGAGTAGGTGTGTGAGTAAGTCTATGGATGAGTGGCGGTGTGTGAGTGTATGTATAGGTGTATAAGTGCATATGATAGTGCTGTATTGATGATTGACTGCATGTATGAGTTACTGTATGGGTGAATGAGTGGATGTGTGTGTGTGTAGACCTAGGAATCACTGAGCGGGTATGAAGTAACTGCTATTGGTCTGTCTATGGTTTCGATATTGGTATTCTGTATTTTAGAAAGGGTGTATAAAAGGTTTTATTAAGGTGCGAGGAGGTGCATCAGATTATCACATGGATAATGTCATTAGTGATGTCATCAGTGATGTCATCAGTGATGTCATCAGTGATGTCATTTGAGATGTCATGAGTGATGTAATATGTGACGTCATCAGCAGTGCATTGCAGGGGCGCGAGTTAAAAGTTATCTCTACTAACTATAACGGCCGAATTTCTCTGGTTTTGTATGAGTGAAATGTCCAACTAACTATAACGTCCCTGATGCCTGTGGTTTTTTCAGTGAATTTCTAAGGTTTTTTAAATGCTAATTTCTAACTATAACATCCCTGAAACCTATGTTTTTTTCAGTGAATTTCAAAGGTTTTTAAATGCTAATTTCTAACTATAACGTCCCTGAAACCTATGGTTTTTTCAGTGAATTTCAAAGGTTTTTTAAAAGCTAATTACTAACTATAACATAGCAGTCACGTTTGCAGAGTGGTGGAGAAAGGTGAGCGTGGCCTCCGAACACCTCTTAGCAATCCCACTGTCTGAGATTTACTGGAGGTAACAGGAGGGGTAGTTAGCCCCCAACGTCAACCTTGGGGGCCGGCCAACTACCCTTCCTATTATCTCCAGTAAGTCCCACACAGCAGGATTGCTAACATGTTATATCATGCCTGCACCACTGTGCAAACGCGCCCCCTGGCGCGTTGTAAGTTGGGGGATTAAGTCCCCTTGAATCCTGAGGGTCCCTGGGGGCCAACTAGCCCACCAGGTATCTCCAGTAAGCGCCACACAGCTGCGTTGCAGAGAGGTGTTCTGAGGCCACGCCCCTTTTTACACCACGCTGCAAATGCGGCTTCTGGCGCACTGCTGCTCGGAGGATGAAGTCCACTTGTGTCCTGAGGTACTCAGGACACAAGAGGACCTCATCGCCCTACCACCAATGCACCAGAAGCCGCGTTTGCAGAGTAGTGTAAAAAGGGGCATGGCCTCGGACCACCTCTCTGCAACGCAGCTCTGTGGCGCTTAGTGGAGGTACCTGGTGAGCTAGTTGGCCCCTAGGGACCCTCAGGATTGAAGGGGACTTAATCCCCCAATTTACAACGCACAAGGGGCGCGTTTGCACACTTGTTATTTCAGGCCCTGCCCCTCCATGCACCACTCTGCAAACGCGCCCCTGGCGCGTTGTGAGTTGGGGATTAAGTCCCCTTGAATCCTAAGGGTCCCTGGGGCCAACTAGCCCACCAGGTACCTCCAGTAAGCGCCACAGAGCTGCGTTGCAGTGAGGTGGTCCAAGGCCATGCCCCTTTTTACACCACGCTGCAAACGCGGCTTCTGGCGCACTGCTGCTCGGAGGATGAAGTCCACTTGTGTCCTGAGGTACTCAGGACACAAGAGCACCTCATCGCCCCACCACCAGTGCACCAGAAGCCGTGTTTGCAGAGTGGTGAAAAATGGACGTGGCCTCGGACCACCTCTCTGCAACGCAGCTCTGTGGCGCTTACTGGAGGTACCTGGTGGGCTAGTTGGCCCCCAGGGACCCTCAGGATTGAAGGGGAATTAATTCCCCAACTTACAACGCGCCAGGAGGCGCGTTTGCGGAGTGGTGCAGGGAGGGGACGTGGCCTCCGGCGAGTTGCCGGTTCCTTTTTTTTTTTTTTGTGATGGGAGGGGGCTGCGTGGCCCCCCCTTCCCTGGGCCACTTTTGGCCCCGGGGACCCCATCCCCCAGTGCCTGGCAGCCTTGTTTCTTTTTTTAAAATAATTTTGGGGAGGGGGACCGCGTGGCCCCCCTCCAGAGGCCAATTATGGCCCCGGGGACCCCATCCCTCGGGACCTGGCCAGCCTTTTATTTTAATTTTTGTTTTGGGAGGGGGGCCGCGTGGCCCCCCTCCTCAGGCCAATTATGGCCCCGGGGACCCCATCCCCCGGGGCCGGCCTTTTCGCGTTTAAAAAAAAAAAAATTATTATAGGGGAGGGGGGCCGCGTGGCCCCCCTCCCGGGCCACTTCTGACCCCGGGGACCCCATCCCCCGGGGCCTGGCCGCTCCGTTGGGGACCGTGGGGGGAGCCCCAATTCCCCCCACGGTCCTGCCGGCTCCCCACCTCCTGCGGGAGCCGGCATTGCTTTTGAGCAAGGGAAGCTGCTGACATGCAGCTCCCGTTGCTCAAAAGCAATTCTGCTTCGCTTCATAGAAGCGAGGGCAGGTTTCAAGCTCTTGCTTCCATGAAGCGAAGCAGAGTTTGCTATGACAGGGCGGGAGCCGCACGGCTCACGCCCTGCCATAGCAAACAGCAGTGTCCCGGGGGTGGGCACCCCGGGACACTGCAGGAGCCGGCCCTGGGGGGTGGCGGTCCCCAGGGCCATCAAGGGCTCCAGGAGGGGGGCCGCGCGGCTCCCCTCCCAATGTTTTAAGCCCCGGGGAGGTGGTGGTCCTGGGGCCCGGGGGTCCGTAACGGACCCCCGCAGTGTGGGGGGGGCTGAAGCCCCCCCACATTAATTATTGATTATAGCCACGGGGAGGTGGCGGTCCCCGGGGCTGCGGGGGGCCGCAGTGCCCCCGCGGTTTATTAAATAAGCCCCGGGGAGGTGGCGGCCCCTGGAGCTGCGGGAGCCCCTGTGGGCCCCGCAAATTAATTTGCGAGTGCCCTCAAGACCTGGCCCACCCGGGGGCTTTCAAAAACGAAACGTGGGAGCCCGCGCTTCGTTTTAATTTTATTTTCGCGGCAGGATTCGCGACCCCAACGCGAATTCTGCTGTTTTTACCAAAAAAATGCTTTTTTGGCCCTGGTGGTCCTTGTGGGACCCCTGAGCAGGCCTAGGGGCTCAGGGTGTTTCTACCCTGCCCCCTTTTCTTGTTTTTCACCTTTTTTTTTACTCTTTTCTTGTGACTCGGTTACTGAGTCACAAGATGGCTGCCAACACACTCTGGATTAGAGTGTTGGCAGCCAATCAGAGTGAAGCTTGTGCCCGGGAGGGTTCGCGAACCCTCCTCAGTGCTCAGATATCGAAACTTTTCTTTTTCTAATTTATCAGGAACTACTGAACGGATTTACACCATTTGAAAAAAAGGTCTCCTTCTGAACCAAGGGCTACCTTTTTGCTAAATTTGGTGTAATTCCGTTCAGCAGTTCGGGCTGTAGCCTGTTCCAATTTTTCCTATGGAAATTAACATGGGGAAAACGCGTTTTGGGACCCCCCTTTTTACTCGGCCCTCGCTTGACGAATCATTCCGAAACTTTCAAGACAGGAGCTGACCTGAGCGGGCCATTAGTTTTGAAAATTTCGCGAAGATTCGTCAAACGACGCCAAAGATATTGGCAAAAGAAAAAACGCTTTTTGAATAGAAACGAGATCCTAACTATAACTACCTACTGGCGACCGCCAGTAGGTAATATATATATAGATATATACATACCCAGTCACTAAACTGCATAACATGAAACCTGAAACCCTGTATTTAATCTCGGCTTCCCCCCTTTACCAAATTGTGTGATCCTCGACCTTTTATTTGTCTTGTTCACCTTGGCATGTCTGCCACGGTGGGGAAGAGAATCAGTCTCTCCGAATTCATTCTTTAAAACTATTCCCTGAAACAACAATAATATTTCTCAACGCACTTGACATAATCTGTTGTACGGGACAGGAAACTTATATACTAAAACTATATTTTTCAATACTGTTAATTCTTTTACACAGCTCTTCGTGTTCTGCCAACTGTATACATACATATATATATATATTTATTTTCAAGTTTCCTGTTCCGTTTGTAACCACAGGAAATCTATTGCATTATGTCTTTCTTGCCTGGCTCAACGCCCAGACTCTGTGGCCAGCCAGGAGCGTTAATATATAACGGCAGCCCAAGAAAAAAAAAATCTTATAACCCTTCAACACCTCGTAATCTAAAAAAAACATGTGTTGTGTTCCAGTGTACGTTATGCTAAATGGAGCCTATTTTAACATAACATGTGTTTTTTGTAAAGCGCACGTTCACTCAGAAGGGTATTTTGGCGCTAAATAGCAGATCTTTATTGTTCCCCAACTCAATGGTACTCATTTTATCCACCTCAGAATGATGAAGGGCTGAACAGACCCTGCATCTATCCACCTCAGAATGATGAAAGGCTGAGTAGACCTGGTAGCATTTGAAACTGTGACCATGAAGTCAAACACAGGCCCCCACAGACCCAACTGAGATGCGTTATATGTCATGCATGTTGTGTAATACGCCGTATTTTCTAGTCTTTTGCTCCTAAGGGCCTAGAATAATGTATTTGGACCTATATTTTGAAGCATATTGTCGTTGATAGGGGATAGGTGTCATTGAATCTCTGGGGCCAGGAAATGTTATGTGTTATCCAAGACGAAAATTTGGTGTAGTTAGTGTGCATTCCATTCCATCAATTTGTCTCCCCTCTTGTCTCCCGCGTTCTGAGTACTTGAAATCGGGAGAGAAGGACAGACTTACTCAGCTAACTCCTTCCTTCTGTGTAATGTTCACCATCTGCTCCGATATTTACTTTGCTCTTAGTCCAGTGTCACTAACTTCCTTGTTCATGAGCCACATTTCCAAAATCTCTTTTGCATTAGCTAACTGTGTGTGCTCTGTGGCTGTACTTCCTGGATCGGTGCTTGCATTCGGGCTACTGCTACTGCCTGGAGGGGTGGCACTCTTTACTGCCTGGGCTGTTGGTGTATTGGAGGCAAGTAGGAGTAAATTATTTGGGGCTGAATTCCTTGGTGCTGCGGCTGCATGTGGGGTGCAACACCTTGCGTGTTGCCTGCTAAGGGACATCATGGTACTTGTAGTGCAACTGCGTCCATATCTTGTGCATTTTGTTTAATGGAGTACCATCATATTGTGCTTCAGGGAGGTGAGCAGGCCTTTAATGTCACCTACTGCTAATGTGATACCAGCAGTACGTTGTTCTAAGACTGCTATCCATTTACTAGCACCTTCTGTTAGCAGTGGTAGTTGTTCTTTGAAATTGTCTTTGTCCATTTGGGGCCATGGGACACATTGAGGGACACCATCTGCGCTTTTGAACAGTAGGGGCATTTGATGAGTTACTGTGGTATTTGTTGTTGTGGGTCGTGTGAGGTCAAATTCACGTGCATATTTCTGCCACTTTTTTAAAACTTGCCCTTATGTAACCGTAGTCCCAGTCTTCATCTCCCTCCCCGTGTAGGATGCAGTCTTTCTGTCCAACCTGCCAAATTATCAGTGAAGGGATCAACATAGAAGTCAGAATCCTCCCCGAGTGTAACTATTTCATTGGGCGTTAAGTCTTTGCCCTGTAATGCATTTTGTTTACTGAGCAACATATTTCTGTAATTTTTCCCCTGCCTCGTGGAACGTATTAGAGTTTTGCAATAGTGAACAGAAGCGAAAAATTAGCAGTGTCTGTGTTCACTAAATGCCTGGTAAATCTCTCCCCTCCCCCCCCCCCCTGTCAGCCGCCTGACTCACTAGTCAAGGGGCAGAGTCTAGTACTATGGGGCCAGGCACGGAAGAACCGTGAGGGGAGAAGTGTGAGGCGTATGTGTCAATGAAGTCTTTGTAGGACTTCAATGGCACAGTATGTTAAATAGAGGAGTCTAATGGAAATCTGTTGCCATATGCCTCATTGAGTGAAGTGAAGGCTGCTATTTAGAAAGTAAATGTGAGAATGCATTTCTGAATGTTAGTACTAACAAGAAATGGACAGGGTGTGCTCAGGGTAACAGGAAGTTTAACAGGGGACACACACAGAATGAACATGCACACAACATATACACATACAATGGTACACCTAGTTGTTTGTCTCGCTAAACAAATGAACAAATGAAACGCAATTGTAATGGGTGCACCAGGCACCTATTTTGTAGACAGAACCGCAACAGAGTCAATGAAAGATGAGAAGAGAGAAAAACCACGAGTGAGCAATCATGCAAACATGGTGTAAGAAAGTGGACCAGTCTTTTAGAATTACTTAGAGAACAAAACAGTGCATTTCAATGTTACCAGAAAATAGAAAGGACGAACGAATTCGTAAGAGCATGACGTTGGCTTCACACGAGAAAAACAGGAAGCCACAAGGCAAGACTTCGTTGAAAGTAAAAGAACTTCCCCTTAACGTGCTAGGCATTTTAAAAACAATTTCTTATTTAAAGCGATAATATATCAAAGCTTATTTATTGTACTTCATCAGCCGTTAACTATTTTTCTGCAGAATCTGGATATTTGTAATGCTCTTTAGCAGTAAATAAACTCCCTTGCCAGACACTGCTGACGATCACTTGCAGAAGCTGGACATTTGTAATACTTTTCTTAGCACTATAAACTCCCTTGCCAGACACTACTGACGATCACTTACTTGCAGAAGCTGTATATTTGTAATACTTTCTTAAGCACTATAAATTCCCTTGCCAGTTATCAAATATATACTGACGATCACTTTTTTAGGAGTCCTGACCTGTTCAGAACCCGCAGGAGCTGGGAGACACAAGGCGCCACTCCCCTTGCCTATCTTATTCTAAGTAGAGTAGGCGCTTGACCGTTGCGCATCAGTTATCGAAGAAGATACACTGGCTTGTCTTCTAGACGCAGGAGGAAACCTGACACATATCTGTCCTATCTACTCGCATGCCATGTCCCACTGACAGACCAGTGAGACAAGCGATTCCTATCTAACCTAGACAAGCGATATGAAGAGAAATATATAACGTGAAACCCCGTGCACGGGAAAACCACAGCCTTATAAGTCAAAATCTAACAATAACTCCTGGCTCAGCGCCTGCATACGTGTGTTACCTTAAAGAGAGTTCTTTGACGTGGCAAGACACCAGGGAGCAAGGACTGTGGCTTTGGGCAGTACTTCCCCCACAAGTGCACGACCTACCACAGCCAGACGCTTTCCCCAGGACAAGGCAAAGAGAACAAGCATTGGCATAGCCAATAGGTCTCGCCTTTAGGTCTATATAAGTGTTTAGCCATGCAGCAGATTAACCTGGGTGCTACAACATCTATTGTTACTTAATGAGCAGCACATTATCCAGTGTGTGTGTGTGTTAGGGTGCACTACTCCAGTGTGTGTGGCCTATCCCTGACCGCACTAAGAGCACCCTATGAATAATGCATTGTTTACAGTCTGTGTTTGGCTGTACTGAACAGAACAGATGTAGAGAAAAGATATCAAAAAGTGAGTACTGTCAAATTCACTCTCATTTAACAAATGCAGCTTGTATTACACAACTGCCTGGAGGCTGATGCTATACGTTGTACTGTTAGGACATAACCACTAACATACAAGCTCCGTATAGTCCCATCACCACCACTCTTCAGAAGATGTAAATGCTTAAAATAGCTCTACCATTCACGGATCCACAATATTATTCGCTGTTTCAAGTCAGCCTTTGTGCATTTGCAGTGGAGCACCAAGGGTGCCATGCGCCTTAATGCAAGCAAGGAATTCCCCCACCATCATCTGGCGTGGCCGGGAGTAACACACTACTTTAACTGTAGTAGAGGGGCCCTCACACTGCTAGGCCTGGTGCCACTGTACCTGCTGCACTTTGGACAACTACAACCAGTGCATTTATAGTCCTGGACTGCGCAAGGACAGCCCCTAACAGCACTGTGTGGATTCCAAAATTGCACAGAAAGAACGGCTGTATAACATGCCTAGTATAACTCTATAACGTCTTCAAACGGAACACCTTAAAATGAAAACGGCAGTGAAGACAAGCATTGCCCATGGAGCAACTGCCTGGCGCTTCCCTTATGCACGGATCGATGGTACCATTGACTCTTGAACCAGGGGTGGCCCCCAAGTCCATAGTAAGTCTTTATTAGGAACAGTAGGTTAGTCCTCAAAACAGTTTAAGCTGTCTATAGGGAATATGTGATGTTACAACACGATCAAAATGATCGCTGTATGTAATATCGCAGTTTTTACAACGCAAGCGTTACATCGACTTGCGCTGGAGGGCACTATAACCTAAGGAATAGTAAGATTTACTATTCCAACACCAGTCTACGTACAGTAGGGAAGGTGTTGGAATAGTAAATCTTACTATTCCTTAGGTTATAGCGCCCTCCAGTGCAAGTCGATGTAACGCTTGAGTTGTAATGGCAGCGTTCTAAATGCATCGCGGTGTAATCACCGCGATGTAAGGATGTTTCCCGTCTATAGGTGAGACGGATAAAGGGGAGCTCACGTTTTTAGACCAAACATCTTGGTCTTAGTGACTGCTAGAAATAAATGAACGACTAATGCAGCACAGTACAAAGCAAGAATGCATTTAAGACAAGAAAAGGGGTCCCAAACTGAATAATAAGAACAGAAGAGGCCAAACTGGGTGATTTAATAAGAACAGGAGAAGTCATTGGGGTCAGACCCAAGATTTGGTGGCGGAGTCCCCAGAAAAGTAGAGCAGGATAGAATTAACACTTCCTGCCTGCTTCTCTAAAAGCATCAAAGAGGCATGCAGGCAGATTAAAACTGGTCATTTAAGTGATGCTCAAAGCCCAGCTGAGGCGTTCCTGAAACATGCATGGCAGACACTGAGAGTAACAAGGGGAGAGATTCAGGGAGAGAGGATATGAGCATGTACATTCATATTTAAAATAAAAATATTTGTACTTTTTTTTTTTTAGTTAAATAAACTTTTATTTGTACTTTTCTCTGTACTTGACCATAGGGAGACTCCACAGTCGGGTTGTTGATTTCCCAGTGGTAAAGTACAGGGAACATTCTTGCTTTTTCGGTTGACCCTTTCTATACCTCTTCATTTTGTCGATTCTCGCTGTGTTGTTCCTTATAATGGGCAGCATACTTGAAAATAAACGAAAAAATAGCAAATCGATGTAAAACTAGATTTCTGCATGAAGCAGTAATTTGGTCTACTAAGATTCTCTTTTCCCAGCGTCAGCTTTTGGACCCCCTCAAACCCCGAACCACCCCGCCCCACTGATATAATTGAGAAACATAACATGACCTAACATTGTGTAGTTGTAAAGTGCACGTTCAAGGATATCTTGGCGCTGAATAAGAGGTTTATTGTTACCCACCTCAATGGTACTCATTTTATCGACCTCGGAAGAATGAAAGGCTGAGTAGGTCCCGCCAGGATTTGAACCTGTGACCATGAGGTCAAACATAGGCCCCTACAGTGTCCACATTAGTCCACTAAGCCAGCAGATCCAGCATAAATTTAAGATGGGGGGTGGGGTAGGGGTGTTATAAGGTCATAATCCCGCTCTCCGGTGCTGCCTGGAGAACCACAAGCAGCAGATTACCCGCATCAGCTATGGCCTCACAATGATTCCACAAGACTGGCAACTCCTGTTCTCGTAAATTTAACGAAAAAACACAAACACACAACCTACTAGGTATATAAACCAGCGGTGTCCAGCGTAGGGCAAGGGTGGCTAGATACATTTGAGATTTTAAGGATAACAGCGTGAGTTACAGTTAAATGGAGTGTATGAAAAAATATTTTATGCGACTGACAGTCTGACCTAACAGGAGCAGTTCCTAAGAGGCACGCAGCACATGTGACGGAACCATCGCTGTGCACAGGCTATGCTGATGCACTGGGGATGCAGCCCTCTACCTGCAATGCAACCCCAACTCCTATTGGGTACAAGTGGCATTGCCTGCGCCCACCCCTCCCTCTGCCCCCAGACCGCACAGAGAATGGAGCTCTACACCACGCACAGCACAGACTTGTGTGCAGGCCGAGCAGACCCCCAAAGCTTTAAAACCCCACACACGTGCCCCAGACCGCACAGAGAATGGAGCACTACACCACGCACAGCACAGACTTGTGTGCAGGCCGAGCAGACCCCAAAGCTTTAAAACCCCATACACGCCCAGCGGAGACACAGGTGATTTCAAAGATGTAAACCCTGAAACTAAATCACACCCAGGCGCTTGATGGGCCCCGCTGCCTGAATGCCGAGTGCAGCGCCTACTGGCAGAGTCAATCCCTTTTACCCGCTATTTCTCCGAGTAGGAGCTTCATTTTCAGACAGTACTGTACAGCCGAGATGTTTTAAGGTTTAGGCAAAGTGGGCTCTGGCCCAGGGCCCCAGCATTTCAGGGGCCCCTTGATTGTCTCAACTTTGTATGAGCAAGCTCTGTTCTGCAAACAACACTACCCTGATAAATATTAATTTACCCGTAAAACACAGATTTTAAATACCTTTTTCATTCAATGTATTTTTGAAGTCTTTCTGACATTTTGCAAAGAAATATATTTATGTTGTTCAAAACTACGTAATATCCATGAAAAAATATTTTGATTCGAACCAGGACGTCATAAATGAAAAATGTTAGGTGGTAACAAAGATTGCTTGCATTCATATTAGTGCGCTGCTGCTGTATTACAATACTGGAAACACATCACTAATGCTAGATGCAAACATTTAGAATTTGAACCAATGTGCTGCCAGTGACCCGGCCAAAGAGAGCATGAAAGAGCTGGAACTAGACCAGATATTCAAGGGTGTTCCGAACAGGGACCCCCAAAATACGTTTGGCCCAGGACCCCCAAAATCCTTATGATGTCCCTACAGCACAGCTCGGAAACACGGAGCACTGTTTGCCTCTTTCTGTTTCCGGGCTGCCCTGGGCTGTCTAAAATAATGCCCCGACTCGGAGAAACTGCGGGTGCACGGAAGCAGATGGGGTCTGTGGGCTCATCTCCACAGCCACCTACTACTCGAGAGAGGTGCTCCCAGGTCACCAGAGAACCCCAAACAAAGGTCGCCTATGGCCTTTCTTGGATTCTTAATCGAGCCGTCACTTTCCAGCTCACAAGCCAGTGCCACGTCTTCCGAAGTCTCGTTGTGGGCGCCCTCCGGATCACCAATGACACCTTTTCACAAGGTGGTCAGACTTGTGCAAAGATGCCCTTTCTCTCCAAAATACACGCAGTGCTCTGCCGTACGGCCTCTGCCCTCACAGTGGGCAGGTCAGGCACCCCGGTGCACGGCGCGGGTGCCTCCCCTTGTACACGAGCCATGCAGCTTTCAAGCACGTGCAGAAGCTGCCCCCCTGAACCACCGACCCCTCCAGCTGCCGCGGGGATGTCTACCCGCGGCAGGTAGCTGTTGCCGGGTCTGTGAGCCCCTCTCCATGGAGCCCTCAGCGCTGCCGCTGCATAACCATGGCACAAGTGCGGGCGCCTCGAGGAGGTGGCAGCCGGTGACGGAGCGCTGCAGCCCCGGTGTCTGACTTATTCCACCCACTGAGTTCTCTGCAGATCCAGAGCGTGCCAAGTGTTCATTTCCAGGCCTAGCCGCGTCCGCAGCCGGGTCAGCGGCACAGCAGGCTCAGCCTGCTTCCTGGGGGCATGGGATGGACACTCCCCACAAACTTGCATAGGTTTGGGAGAACCGCAGTGCTGGAGTTGAGCCCGGTTGCGCTCATCCATTGGCACCTCTAAGTCTCTAACCCGCTACCCGCAGCCCCGGATCCTGCAGGCACCAGCTGTTCTGGGCTCCGTCATCCGCGCGGCGTGGGCTTCTTATTAAGTGAAAGCGCGCATGGCCTGCCAAACGTAAGCACGTCGTGACGTATACTGAAAATAGTGCTCACAGGAATAAACAAGAGAGGACCGGCGGCGGGCGAGCGAGCGCGGCAGCCTGCAGAGCTGACCAGACGCTCGTGCGCCATGGCCTTTTGCCTGCGATTACACGCGCGGCAGACATGTGTTTCCAATTATCGCGCCCGCGTCTGGGCATGATAATTGGAAACACATGTCTGCTGCGCGCGTAACCGCAGGTAAAAGGCCACGACGCACGAGCGTCTGGTCAGCTTTTGAAACCCCCTAACATAAAGTCTTCGCCTAGCAGCGCTTGCGCGCTACTCGAGGCTCGACCTAAAAAAAGTTCTTTGACTTACCCGGGCATGCGTGGCTTGTCAGGCAGGAAGAGGCACCGAGGGCAATCCCCGGCCGCTGCCACAGGGAAAGTTCCATCGCCTTGCAGGCTGGAAAGTCTATGCACGGCCCATCTGGGGTGCCAACTGTTAGAGGGTGATTTTTAGGGTGCACTCTACCACCTTAATTTGAACAGGGGTGCTCTATCTAAAATAAGGAAATACACGTGTGAGATGCAGGAACTGAATCAGGAGTGGCACTATTTATTTCAAGAGAAAAGTTTAAACAATAAATGTCAAGAAACACATCATTATTCAATAATAAAGCTATGCAGTCTTAGCAAAGACCAAGTGTCAGGGACATATTTGAAACGAAGAGAAAAACCATGCAATCTAGTAAGTTCTAAAATCATGGCAACGCAAAGGAAAGTGAGAGAGAGAGAGAATGAATTTCACAATACAATAAGCATTATAGCCTCAGCCAAAGATGCTAGAGAAGATGGCTAAGGGGGCACACACGCGTCATGACCCAAGGGTTCACTTGTGCGAGGTAGTCCATCGAATGGACTGTGGGCAGCTCTTTTATATTATTTTAATAAGGAACTGCTAACCACAAGTCTTGATGATGACGCAGGTTTGACCGTCAGTCATAACGAAATTGAACATTTATCGAAAATGATTTGCGTCACTTCTCGGAAACTTTTTATAAGAAAGCAGAAGAATACAAAAGGTGGAAAGTCCCAGTCGGCCCAGTCGGCCCCCACTCCTACTCTTGGCCAATTTTGTTCTCCTAAATGACAGACACATCCTGTTATTGCTACATCTTGACATCTCGATGTACATGAAGAGGTCATAGGAGAGATACATCTGAGTATACAGGAGGGCATGGGGCCTACTGCCTCTGTAGGGCTGGCAGGGACAATTGAGACTCTTATGCTTCAGATGTGGACAGAATGGGCCTGGGGCACTATATGGTAAAAACTAGACCCTGCTTCACTTTTAGATCCAGACACACTAACCAATCTTGCTTCTGTAGAAAGTCTAATAGAAGATGGACTCCTCCATCTTAAAATGCTGGTATACTGTCCATGCATTGAATTCTCTTAAATTCAAAACCAATTTGGAGCCCCCACCCTTCTTTTCCACTAGAAAAATTGTGTTGATAAAGCCTTTGTAAGTGGGAACTGTTGTTCAAATTTCCTCTTTTTTCAGCAGTTCCTGAACCTCTTAATCTATAAAGGCCTGTTCGCATAGGGGAAAACAAAGCTGCCTGAGAGGATGTTGCTGGCACGTAGTATCGTAAAACTCCAGTTTGAAGCCTTACACAGTCCCATGCATCCTGCAATATGTTTTGCCAATTGGGTACGAAATGTTGAACCCTGCCCCCCAAAACCACTTCGTTCAGAGGCTCACCTGTAAAGCTGCAGTCTGTTCCTGAGGATGCTCCACAATTGCCTCCTCTTGAGGAATCGTACCATCCCCTGCGACTCTGGGGGGGTATATCCTCTCTGATATCCTTGGAAGGAACCACAGGCAGATGATCGACCCCTGAATCTCCCAGCCCTGCCAAAAGACCCATGTTAAACACCTTTTAATGGCGATCTGGCCCTTATCCAGGGCGCTGAAGGTGGACACAAATCTGCTGAGGTTCTTCAGAAATGGGACACCAAACAAACCTCCAGCAGTTGGCCCAACTTCTAAACTTGCGAGTTCGCTTAACTTGGGGTCTATCAGGATTGATCTATGCCTTTCTGTTGAGATCACACAGTTAGCTTTCTGCGACTGGCAAATTGCTGTCTGCACCCAGCTTGCTAGGATGTCTGGGTCTATAGCTTTTGAGGTATATTTGGCCTTATAGACCATTTCTTCGGGTCCCTGGCGTATTTTTCATAAAAGTGACCATACTAGGGTCCTCTTCTGGGTTCTATGTCACCATGCCTAGGAGGGTCGGTCCTAGGCATTCTGGCCACAAATGGGTCCGACCCTCTTTCTCAAATCGCTTTCTAGTACGTGTTTGGACATAGGTTTCCTACACCCGAGGTTGCTAACTATCAGAAGATCTGTGTGAAAAAGTAATCTGCAGCGAAGTCCAGTACCTTCTAAGTGTTAATACTCTGAGGAGAATTCTCCTTGTCTTGTGTTTCTTCGTGCTTGGCTCTGGTTTGTCCTCCTAGTGGGTGGAATCTGAATATAAAGAATGGTCAGTGTAGTGGAATTGCCAATGCTTTGTTCACAGACTGCTGAACACTGTAGTCCAGCGCATCCATCATCGTCTCTTTGAGCCCCAGTTCATGCTCCTCGTAGCAGTCATTACATTCATCCTCTTAAGCCTGGAATTGAGTCATGATAATGGGATCTGGTGCCACTAAATCTCCATCCTGTTTGTAACTACATGTACTTACCTTCAGGCACGTGGGGAGCAACCCCAAGGCAGGATTGATGATGGTTAAAGTGTGAAGGAACTTTCTGACTTGTGCTCCTAAGGAGACCCTTAAAAGTTTTAATTCCCCTGCTGGATTCTTCCAAGGGGGGGCATCACTGGGGAGCACAGCCTATCATATAAGTTTTGCCCAAAATTACCACTGCTGTCTGTTAGCCGCTGGAGAGCCTGCTATTCGAACTGCTGGGGTCTACCGCATTACTCCACATTTGAGTTTTGCTGCGGAGAACTGGCACACATGCGCAACTCAAATAGTTGACCTAATAATCAGACCACGTCTGTTGGAACTGACGCAGCTTGGCTCCACACTACTGGTCCACAAGCTCTGTAGTCAGAAAACTCTGAGAGGAACTCACGGAACATCCGCCCCAATATCTATAAAAGAAAAAGGTGTTAAGGATAATAAAATACACCATTTGATCAAGAGATTAAAATGTGTCCGAAACAATCACAATGACGGGGACTGCTGGTCCTGATACGGGTAATGTGAATGTAGTAGTCGCTTATACACACAATTTAAAAAAACAAAAAAACTTTGTCATTTTATAAACACATGACAATAAACAATGAAGCAGCAACATGGAGTACAGACACGTCAGAGCCACACAAGGCCTACATCAGTTGCCAAATGACATCATTAAGATACTGTAGGGGGAAACAAAGACGGAGCCCTTTACCATAGTAAACATCACAATTCTAATACAATCCATATCAAACACCCCAACATAGTTAGCCCAAGTGCTACATTGATTCATCACCGCCCTCGGCATCGTCCCCCTCCTCGCCTCCCTTCAGATCCAAGAACTTTTGGCAAAGCAACCCCCAGGCTTCCAAGTCTAGTGGAAGTTTGGCCTCAGTTCGATTGCGACGCATTTGTGTTTCCTCTGTCACTGCCTGTTCTGAGACATCTCTAACCCAAAGCTCCTCTGAAGGAGCCCTCATCCCTAACCAAGTAATGGCTACACGCCTCCTTGTCAGTGCTAGTGCCAGCTGCATGAATCTGTACGTCATTTTATGTTTCGTGGGAGGGACCAATAGCCCCAGCAAACACAGCCGAGACGCTAGATCAGAAGCAAGGGCGGTGGCACGATTCAATCTTCTTAGTTTCTCCCAGAAGGCCCGCTCCTGCCCGCAAGCCCACGCTAGATGCATAAAATCTGTCGCCCAAACCCCCCTCTCCCCTCTACCCCCGCTGCACACCATAGACACGTGGAGGTGCAGTCCGGACTAATTTTATTCAGGTCCACAGGTTGTTACGTAGGTGGGTTGCATGAAGTTAAAATTAACTAATTTGAACGGGATTTTTCTGGACACCATCCTCAGTAACTCACATGTCCGAGGCCAGTCCACAGCCGATATAGGGGTCCCCAGATTCTCCTCCCAGGCACCCCGCACCCTCAGCGGTCCCCTAACTGTATCAGCTTGAAGAGCCTTATATGTCAGGGAAGTAAGATGTTGCACCGACCACAGCATCAATACCGTGCCCAACGTAGCCAATGCGGATGGAGCTTCCAGATAAGACGTCCAAATTGCCCTCACCGTGTCAGATGCACCCACATAATGAAGAAAGTGGCCCAGGCCCAAAGCAGACTGCTCCTGCGCCTCCACAAAAAACAAAAACGCCTCACTAAAATACAAATCCCCCACTACCTCACAACCCCCCTCCTTCCAAGAGTGGTAAAACATAGGAGATTATTATCAAGCTGGCGATAATAAATTATCGCCGCTTTAGCGTCTGTTTTCGGACGAAAAGCGGCGATAATTCTATCGCTGTATTAGCAAGGTCCCGCTATCGCGTGCATCCTTGCCCTATCGCCCTTTTCCATAACGCCCACCTTTGCATCTCTAATGAGATGCAAAATGGGCGTTCCGTCCCAAAATAACTGGAGAAATGTCGTTAACCGACATTTCTCCAATTATCAAGGGAATCGCTAACAAGCATAGCGATAAGAAAAGTAGCGCTAACCTTGGTTAACGCTACTTTCCTTACGCATGCTTTTAGTTTGACTTAGCCATGATATCCAATGGAAGGTGGATATCATGGTTAAGTGTGCCCAGCCCTATCCACAAGCTATCGCCAAATGTCGTGCGATTATCGCTGGATTTCCAGCGATAATCGGACATTTGGCAGCTTGCGCCAGGAATTTTATCGATTCTGAGATAAGCGTTGCTAATAGCACGCTATCTCAGCGATAAAATTCATCGATAGCTTCATCGGTTGTTGATAATATGCCCCATAGTCTCTTTCTTCTGGCGAAACGGAGCCAAGATCCATTTTGGCAGTTCCCTATGAAAAGAAGCCCTCCTAATTACTACTGACACCAACCTATGCATACTGCCACTGTCTGTTGCACCAAATAGGGCGCACCGCAAGGCACCCCAGCACCCGCCATCAGGCACATAGGGAGTTCGTTCCCCTCTACCATCCCCGTCAGCAGATCCTTCTCCCAATTGCCCCCCTCCATCCATTTCACTGCGTGCTGCATGTGAGATGCATGATAGTAGTACTCCAAGTTCAGTACACCAAGGCCACCATCCTCATATCCCCTCATCACGTCAGGCGCTACCCTAGTCCGCTTTCCTGCCCAGATAAGTGAGGTGAGAAGGGAGTTTAACTGACGGAACACCCCCACTCACAGGGGACATAATGAATTCTGAATCACATACAAGCACAGAGTCAGAAACACCATCCTGGCGACCGCAACTCTACCCATCAAGGATCACGGCACCGTGTTCCAACACCGACAGAAGCCCGCAGGGAGCCAATCACCCTCTCAATATTATACTCCAGCTGTTTCCTACATGAATGTGCCACCATCATACCAAGATACCAAGCTCCTCCACCTCCCATCTCAACCCCAGGTCAGGCAAATGTTCCCTGGGCATACGAGTCCGCACCACCAGAGGAAACTCCAAGGACTTCCGTTTGTTAATTTGAAGGCCCGTATACACACAAAGTAAATTGCAATATAACACTTGGGTAAAAACGATGTAAATTCTTAACTCGGCTGCACAGCAGCAAAGAATGACGGCTCCAAATGGTGTCTCAAATACTCAAGAGACTGGAATTGGTACGTGTGACCTATGACAATATATTTATATTCATGGGAAGTTTCGTTTTTGAATAATGTGTTTTCACTGGCAGCTGCTGCTTCTATCATTTTGCAGTTAAGATTGAGACGCATAATCTGAGCCTTCAGTCTTGACATAGAATTCAAACCATCTGCCTTCATTTGGTGTGGGGAGGGATTTCAGGTTTGTTATTTAGTTTTTACTATTAGTCAATACACAGACACTACAACAACCTTGGAGGGGCCACTATGGAACTTTTGTCCAAGTAGTAACTTGGAAATGTGTGGGTGGGTGGAGGATTGTTTGAGCAGTAGTGCTTTACACAACCTGATGCCCCACAGTCATGGCGCCTATCTCGGTGTTTGATCTAACCACTACCACGCTTTACCCATTCTTGTAGCTAATGTAAAATAATTCATTCCCATTGGAAATCTTCCCATGTTAGACTATCTCAAATTTATTTTCTGCAGCTATTTTTCATGTTTTGGGCCTGCTGGGCTGCGCTCTTATCTCCCACGACTTTCAGCTGAGGCTTCTCTGCCGTTTGTGGTCACCAAGTTTCCCATCCACTTATCAGGTCACGCCGCAACCTGTTTTAGATCCGTGGTCAGCGACTTGGCCATATATTGATGCATCTCTACAGAAAAACACTCAATGTTGTGTCACAAAAAGAAGATTAAATATCTCAAAGGTGTTCATTTTCTTCCTTTTCACAAACCCACGCAAACATTAATGAATGCCATGCGCAATCGTTTCCCAGGTCCATTTGACAGATTCTCTGCACTCTCAGGGTAATTATAGCATTGAGCATCGGTCCGCCCACGTTTGACTTATCAAAGCATTCATTCATACCCATCTCTCGTGTGCGGTATCACTTAAGTCCCTCATTACCCCATCCTCACGTAAGGGAAGTCTGCTTCTTGGAGCAGCCACTCTCTGTTCTTCACTTAACTTGTACATGTTGGATGCATGTTTAGAAGTACCTACCCATGAAATCACATCAACCAGGATATTAGGGAGTGGGGAAAAATAATATATGTGAGACCGGGTGCAGGAGACCCACCTCTCTATATAGTGCGCAGAGAGGTCAGGGAGACCCTTATCGGTTTTCAGAGGGAAAAGTAGATAATACGAACGCTCTATATTGTGGTAGTGTGGGCGAGCAGTTAGGTTTATCAGAGGGCAGTGCTGAGCATTTGTTGTACTCACAGAAGCAATAAATGATACACTCAATGAATGAAGTTGAGACCAAATTAGAAAAATTGTACTTCTTTTTATATAAATATTTAGACCAAGAACTTTGGGTACAAGGTAAATACTTTTCGCAATACAAGAAAATCACAGTAAATGCAATATCTACAGTTGTGCCTAATTGCGCACAATACATTTCCTATGGAAGGGAAAAGGCAATTGGAAAAAGCAATGCAGTACAGTTACTGTGTGGTTACCCTTTTGGAAATCGAAAGATTCAGGGCCAAGGTCCAAAGTGCCAAGGCCAAGTTCTTTGGAGCTTCCCGGGTTTCTCTGGAAACAGGAGACAAAGGGACTTGGTAGCTGGCGAGCTACGAAGGAAGGGGGCAACCTGTAAAAGCAAAGGGGGACTTGCAAGCAAGTCTGAGGGCTCTCAAGGGAGAGTAAGGTTGCAAGAGCACTGGGGCCTCGTGAGCACAGTTAGATTGACGATGCCCCAGGCAGGCTGGGTGCAGTGAAGATGTGCAGCTGGGCAAAGGTGCGCAAAGATGGGCCTCGCGGTCAGGGGCTGGCACCTTGGAGCGACGATTCTGGAGCTGCTGGGCCACTGCTGAGGTGGGTCTCCAAAGTCCTGAAATTACACGTCAGGTGCTGGCTCGCTGTAAAGTTGGAGTCTGCCTGGACTTGGCTTTGTAGGTTTTTGTAGCAAGGGATCCGGTACCCCAGGTATTAGTGCCTTTTGTCTCTGGTGGGTTCAGGGGCCTCATGACTTGGGTTAGAGGCCGAACTGACCCTCCAGAGTAGGGGTACCTTTCGCTGGTACTCTGAGGCATCGGTCTGACTGTGGAGCTGGACGACGCTGGACCGGGCTTTGCTGTTTTTGGTACCTGCAGCTGCAGGGAGATAGTACCTCTATCTTGAGGGAGTTCTTTGGCAATTTGCGGAGTGCTGTTGACCCTCTGGGGTTTGTGGAGGTCACACAGCGATGAGAAGAGCTGGAGGATGGCGATTGTTGAGTTCTTGTAGCAGCAGGCAGGAGTTTGAGCCAAAGGTCCACCATGAGGGCTGCAGTTCTCGGTTCAACAGCATTTCCTCATTTGTCTTCTTGTGTCTGTGGAATCTAAGTTCAGGGTCTGGGGATGCCACCTAAATAATAAATTTAGGGGCATTTACATGGGAGTGACAGGTTGTGGCCAATGGGCCCATTATCTGGGATGCCTACACCTTCTAGTATGCCCACCTGCAGTGGGAGGGGGACATAGCCCTAGCCCTGATTGGAGAAGTCCCACCATCTTCAAGATGGCGGGCACTGAAAAATGTGCTTCACCTCGCCTACAGCACCTGAAGGGTGGAGTTGGCAGAAGGGGGTGCACACCTCCTATTCTTTGTAAGTTTTCCTGCCTGTCTTCCCACCAAAAGAGGTCTCTGGGGCTGAAGAGGGGAGTGTCCATGGGTAGAACACCTTGGTGGCCCACAAGGAAAACTGGCTTACTTGCAGTTCCTTGAGCTGATTCCAGCTGTTGGGCCTCTGCCTAGTAGTGGTGCAAAGGGCAACAAGGAGAGTTTGCAAGAATGACTCTGCACGATGCAGGCGCCTTGGGTAGGCTCAGCAAAGGCACCAACACTTTGTTGTTGGCTAGGCTCCTTGGGCAGAGCAAGCCCCCGCAGCGAGACTGAAACTGCTGCACCTTCGGGGTTCGGAAATGTGTTTGCACGGGTTCTGGACACTCCGTCCAACCTCAAGCAATGACGGTAGGAGGGATGTGTTTCAGCTTCATTAAATCCCTAAAAACACGTTTTCCACTTTCTTCCCTTTACAGCTAGGAAAACCGTAGCTTTTGCCATCATTATGTTGAGATTCGACTACTGCAACAGCCTATATGCGGGCTGTTCCAAACAGCGGATCCATAGGCTTCAGATGGTCGAACACACGGCTCCCCCTCAGCGGAGCTCTGCATCGGCTGCACTAAAAAGACTCCATTGGCTGCCAATCCACAAAAGAATCGTATTCAAGACCCTGCTGCTACTCTCTGAGCATTCAAGGCCACCAGGCCTAAATATCTCACGTCCAGATTCAGTCCTTATAAGACCCAGAGAACATCAAGATCCTCAAATGCAACTCTTCTGAAGCCTCCCCTTCAGACTAAAAACTCGAGGCGGAAAGTCCTTTACGGTGTTGGGCACCGAAGCCTTGAACCAAGTGCCAGCTCACCTCCGCTTCACGGAAACGGAAGACTCATTCAAAAAAGCCTCAAAGACCTTGCTTTTCCAAGCCCCGGAAGCACTCTGTCACGCCCTTATTTAATTCAATCTTTCCTGTCTACGTTAGGGTTTCACACTATTCCATAGCATAGCGCCAGGATGCTCAATCATGAGTGATAGTGCGCTTTAGAAATGCAATATTCATTCTTGGCTACCAATCCTGCTACTGGCTCTTTCAGGAGGGCAGCAAAAGAAAGTGGCGCCACGGTCCAGTCCTTCCGTCTGTGGTTCATAGAGCATTGAAGAAGTCAAAAGGTGAACTTTGATATCCTGATCCTAAATTGCAAGAGAGAAGTCAGCTGGACAGAGAGAAACTGGAGCTGCACTGTCCCCGTGTAATGTATGTAATAAGGCAGCGAACAGACATTAAAATGGGTTTCCCATGGGTGTCTCTTGCGTGTAGGCTGTAGAATGTGGGTGCTTCCTTTTTCTGGTGCTTGGGGGCGTTTCTCTGGTGCAATCACATGGTCGTGTGTTGGAGGTGGGAGTACTGGACTGCACCTGTGTTTGGCTGTTGTGTTTTCAGAAGTTCAGTCTGTGCATACTGAGGGCTGTCATTGCATCTGATGTTTGTGCAGCACCCAGAGGGTGTGTTACTGTGTGCAGCACCCAGAGTGTGTGTTACTGTGTGCAGATTCAGGTGCGTTCTTCCGTCAGGCACTTGGTCGCATTGCTTTGGCCAGCTGGTGGGACGGGGTGTTTGGTGTGGTGGAGTGCTGGGCTTGCGTGGCTGGATGTGTCTGAGGCGGATGTCTTTGGGAATATGTATGTTGCTTGGGGAAGATTTAGAAGTGAGAGTTTGTCGTCTTGTTCCTGAATGATTGTTGCATCTGTTTGACATATGTTATATCTTTATGGATAGGGGATGGTGAAGTGATGAGCCATGACTGGGTTATCCTACTGTAAATAAAGGGGAAGATGTTGTGATGTGCCTTTAATGCATGGGCTGAGTAGGCATGCTGTAGAATGTATAACGTGAAGCTGTGATGATGCATGCAGTGCCTGTGTGCCAGGTGAAGTCTGGCAGTTTGTGAATTTAAGGACCTAACATGATATAAACAACTGACCTCTGACCTCAGTGGCTCCAGACTCTTGTGTGAAAATCCTGCTCTTCAACTACAACATTTCAGCGAAGAGTTGTTTAAAAAACCAGCATTGAGATGCAGTAGGACTCTGGTGGCAGTTCGGTGTTATTCCAGAGAAAAGAGATGGCCAACAGGGAGTTGGAGCAAGGCTCTCTGATTATGAAGAAGCCGTCTCAGGTCGTCCACCCTCAAATCCACTGGCGAGTGGTGTTGGCGCTAGCTGCTGGGTAGGAGGAACTCGGCGAGAAAGGTGGGAGAGACCGAGCGTTCAGCTGGACAGAGAAAAACCAGGGCTGCAATTTTCTCTGAGATCATTAAGAAGAGGAAGGTAACTTGCAGTGAATAAAGACCTGTAGGTCTGAAGGACTGTGAGGTGTGTTCATGTTGTCTGGAGGAGTGTGTTTGCTGTACTCACGATTTGGTGTTGAGTCAGGCTTGGCAGCGCATTGTGAGGCTAGCCTTTTCTAATGGTGTTTCACTGCGTTTTAATAAACCAGCATGGATGCGGCTACAGTTTGAATTCTATGGATGCGAGCCCTGCAATGACTGTAGATAGGCATGATCTACGAGCGCTCCATAATTTGTCGGATTGAATTCTGTTTAATCTTCGGCCCCAAGATAAGAGTATCGATATTGATTGAGCGTAGTCACAATCTCGGCTCTCGCGATAAATTCAGCAAATCTTTGCTGAATTTATTGTGAGAGCCAAGATCATCACTGCGCCAAATCTTTATTGACACCCATTCTGAAATTATCACGTTTCCCACAAACAAAACGTATTATTCATTTCGATGCCCATATCTCGGGGATGAATATTCTGTTGAATTTAACTCGAGAAGATATCTAGTTATTTCTACTAACAACATTGTGTACTACTTTAGGTGACTTTGACAGGTGTTTTCTTTGTATCATTTGTTGCATGAATAGGACAATTGATTCATTAGCCCTGAAGAAGTGACTGCTGTTGCGAAACATGTGCTGGCTGTTTGTTTGGCACAAATTGTTTTTATGAAGTTATGAAAATCAAGCTTTATGGCAATTCATTAATAAAAGGGGCTTTTATAGAAAAAGATACAAAATCATGATTGTGTTCTTTACACCTCGAGAAGAACGAATGATGGACTAGTTTACTTATATCTGCTTATGTGCACATTCTGCTTGCATTTGTTTATTCCTGTTATTCCCCAACCTGTCTCATCATAGCTCCTAATCAGTGGAGGTCCCTCTAGTCCTTTCCACCTTCAGGATGTTGGGAAGACCCCTTGACCCAAACATTGACCGCCAAAGCTTAGGCAGCCAAGAAACAAAATGCTTTGGTGATTGGGTCTTCAGAAACGTACTCTCTCTACCTTGAGAGTAATTATTTCACCGGCATTCAAAGAGTGATCAAAGAGTTCTCCAGGTCTGCCAGGCTCCCGCACAAGATCTCCAGTCGGCTGGGGAGAGGTGTCGCATTGTGGAGGGTGTTGTGTTTTTTCCCTAAAGCAAAATGATGTCAGTCTCTTATTTGGAAACAGAAGGCCGCTGCCAGAGATTGAGTCTGGAGGTTCATGACAGTCCTGACTACAGTGGGGCTCTGGGCTCGTCTCCATCTGAAGCACCTGGTCACTCATCTCGAGGGAGATTGAAACCAAGAGGAAGGTTTATAAAGCTCTGGTCCCAGTGATTCAAGACCTCAGCCTGCCTTCCAGCACTGATTGATTCCAGACCGTCACTAGAAGAACATTTGTCTCTTCCCTAAACTGCACCTGTCTCTTACAACAGATGGCAGCCATGGGTGTGGGAGCCGCAGTGGAGACTGATTCAGCTGGGCTCACTAGCTTCCCTTGCTTGCTGCCATGAGCGGCTTCCTACAGCGGGTGCACTACTGGTGCGCCAAAGGCAAGCCCGTTTGCGCCCGTCCTCACCTGAACAGCGCCTAGCGACAGTTGCCTTGGTTGAATTTCCTCATAGTTACCCCCAAGACGGTATTACTCTAAGAAGGATCTTCTTTCATTCAATAAAATAGCTAAGGAAACGTTATGAAATCCGATGGATTCAAATGTTGTAATAGGTGATGGCAAAATATCATGCAACAGCTGTAATTTCACTGTAGCCGGCATCTGTGTTAATGGAGATTTTCCCACGTGTGGCACGACAGTGGATACGGCTAGTGTAGAAGCTAGGGGAGCAGATAGTCGTGCTACTTGCATCTTATCAACACTAGGTCCCTAATTTAAAACAAAGTTGAATTTTCTTACTTTAGTGCTAATTTTTCGCCACAGATAGTGTTTGTCACTGAAACATGGGCGGACCCGGTCTCTGGTCCTGACTTAGTTTAAGCCATTCCTGCGGGTTATTCCATCTTTAGACATGATCGCACACATAAACGCCGCGGTGGTCTAGCGGTTATGTGTCATGATTACCTGCAGCTACTTTGCAGCCTGTGGCCTTCACAGTCTGTGAGGCATTGTCTTTTAAAATTGATCTGTCTAAGAACTATTCGTTTAACGGATGTAATCAATCGCCCACCGGGTCCAAGAATGAGCTTTGTACAGGCATTTGCATTTAGACTCATCTGATGATCAGGATCCTGAGTACTTGGTGGATAATATGTTGAGTTTTGGCCTTCCTCAAATGGTTTATGGTGCTGCTCATTCAGCAGGTCAGACACTTGATGGTATTTTTTCTAATAGGTAATTTCTTAATTTTGATTCCATGTTACTACCTAATTGGTCAGACCATAAAGCAGTCATTTTTAAACTTAAGATTTCAAACAAAGTCTTGCCGTATCCTATTCGGGGCAGATGTATACATTTTGTGCCTACCATAAGATTGAAGCAGACAGGCTTAGTTTAATACTCGGCCTCAACCAGCTTATGATTTGGACTATGCGGCCTCTAATTATGCAGCTTGGAGGGAAGGGAGGGTCGGGTAGTTATGGTTTACTGTTTTTATTGTCTATCAACCTGCACCTGACACATGGCACCGATTGTATGCTAGACTGCTAAATGTTACATGGCTGGGCTACCCGCCTTAGACTGTATTTTATAGGCTAGATCTAGGAACACTATTCTACCCATGTTGGAAAAACAATACACTGTATGTAATAAGAATCATATCAGGTGCTATGGTTTGAGAAAATGAATAAAATATCTTTTTAAAAAAACAGCTTTGCAAACCTTTTCAAGCAAATGTTAATGAGGTATATAATGAGCTTTCGTCAAATATTTAGGTTGATAAAGAGTCATCCTCTAACCCTGAAGTTCCAACTAACAGCAACGTGATATTAAGAGAATTTACTCCTCTTACAGCAGAGCAGGTGTTATATGTAATGGTCTCAATTAAATCAGGTGCTCCGTCAGATCCTTGCCCCTCTAGAACTCTGCACTTAGCTCTGGAGACTGTAGCTATACCTCTTACTGAGCTGCCGAACAGTACGTTTAGTTCTGGACATTTTCCTGGGCCATGGAAAAAGTCTGCTTTGTTGCCCTTACTTAAAAAACCTAAACCTAATGCACAGGAAGGAAGCAGCTACAGCCCTATTTCCCGATTTCCTTTACCAGCCAAAATACTTGAGAGCTATGACTATCGAACTTACTGCTTTCTTAGACATCAACAAATCACTTGATTCTTCTCAGTTTGGTTTTAGAGGTGGACACGGTACCGAGTCCGCTTTAGTTCTAGTGACGTAAGAGATCAGATCTATAGTTGATGAAGGGGGTAAGGCGGGATTCATCTTGCTAGATTTTGCGGCAGCGTTCGACACTGTCAATCGCACTGTATTGATGGGCCGCCTTCAGAGCACAGGGATTAAAGATTCAGCATTGGCTCTATTAAGCTCTTTTCTCTCTGATAGACAACAGTCTGTCACTCTGAATACCTTTGTCTCCAAGCCTTTTTCTCTTCCTTGTGGAGTTCCACGAGGGTCCTCGCTTGGTCCCACATGTTTAATGTGTATGTTACACCTCTAGCCAAACTGATTCGCTCTTTCGGGTTTACAGTAGTATCGTAAGCCGATGATACCCAAATTGTTGTGTCTATCTCAAGTAATGTACTGGAGGTAGCAAATAGTTCTCTTAATTGTATGATGGAAATTGGACAATGGATGAAAAACAGTTGCCTTAAGCGTAACGCTGGAAAAACGGAAATTCATTGGTTTGACAATTATATTTCCTTCTCGTCCACCTCTTGGTAGCCACATGATTCAGGCACTTTACTGTCCCCTTCTAAAAAGGTAAAGAATTTAGAAGTGCTTTTTGACTTTTTCAGATCAAATCAATCAGATCACTTCCTCATGTTTCTGTATCCTAAGAATATTGAAGAACAGCTATCCTTGTCTTCCATTTGATCTGCAGAAATCAGTGATAGTTGTTCTGATACTATCATAAACAAATGGGATTTATTTTTTGGACAATTCCGGCTGTATTTATCCATATTTATTTTTTGCTAATTTTATCTGTATTTATCCATATTTATTTGGGGTTTTGTGAAAGAATTTAGCTAGACCAAGTATATTTCTACATTTACTTTAACCGAAAAAATGTGCACTTATGCCTGAACCGCTGATAGGTTTCAGTGAGATAAACACACTCAGATGTTAAAATATGCACTTATAAGAAAACATTCAAATTTTAGTATCAAGGATGTGCATATCTACTGCTGTTTAATGGTCTTTACTAAAATTACTTTCTTTTTTTAACCCCCTTACGTGTCAATCCGCACAGCTATTGGCCTGGCAGTCATGATTGACTGCATTTAGATTCACTCAAAGAAAAAAACAATTTCTGTTTTTATTCACATTTAAAAATAAAAATACAGACAGAAAAATAAATGGTTTTCTGTCTGTATTGATCTGTAAAAATCAGTAAAAACAGAAAACCGGGAGCCTTAATCATAAATTGATTGTTGCAATGCTTGTTTTGTTAATTTGCAACAGCAATTTCTGAATGCGCTTCACACTCTTCGAAAGGCAGCTGCTGTTCTTCTCCTCAGTATTCCTAAATTCCAGTCAGCCTTCGAGGCATTACAAAAGCTGAACTGGCTGCCTGTGAGGAAATAGATTGCTTCCAAGACCCTCAGCACAACCCTTACGGCCTTACCTAGCTGTGGACCTGAATATATCAAACTTAGATTCCCGTGGTATGTTCCCAGTAGAAAACTAAGCTCTTCATCTACAAGACATTTGTTGACACCTGAAGTGAGACGGCCATCTTGGGGAGGTAGAAGTGTTACTTTTGCTGCTGGAAAACTGGGGAATTGGCTTCCCTTGAATATTAAAAGTCTGACTAACCTGATGCATTTTAGGTGCTGAAAACCAGGTTGTTTTTAAATTAAATCTTGGCAGGGGTTTCTGTTCATCCATGGCAGCTTTAGCGCCAAGACGTACAATAGCGCACTTCATAAAATTCACTCATTCATTCAGCAGAGTTTTGGTTCAAAGAGGGGAGTATTTTAATGTTCTGGCTACTCCCTTGACTACAACTATCACAATACAGTGAATCAATGTGAACAGAATCCACTTACCACATTTGAACCATAAGAGGTCCCTGCAATGTTTCGTGGGTAAGTTAGGTATTTTTGAAGTCTGATGTGACGCTATGGCCAGAGCTACCGACTTTGGAACTGGGGAACCAGGTTAGATTCAAGCAATCAATCGGGGGTTTATAAAGCACGACTACTCACCCGTGAGTAGCCGCGGTGGGGGAGGGGGGCTGCTGGTCGCACTGGGTGGAGGATCATTCGAAGACCCAGGTGTTGAGGTGTCCGTGTCGGATCAACATCCTGCGATCTGGACAAATTACTCAATCTCCCTGTGCCTTAAAAAAATGAATCTGACCGTGTAAAGCGCTCAAATACCTTTAGGTTGAGTTTACGCTCTATAAATTGCAAAAAAAGCAGAAGTAGGCCCAAGCATTGGTCATCTTAATTTTTAGGTTTTCGAATTAGGATCTTTCTCTGTATGAAAAGGGTGTTAATGACACAGGTGCAGTTCAAGGTCGAGGGACTTTGGGACGCGGCTGTGCCTGTGGTTTCACATGGCAGGTGATGGTGATCACTTCCAGTAGTGAGTGGGCTTCCAGTATCAGGGCCGGCACTAGCCATGGGCAGTGTAGGCAGCTGCCCAGGGCCCCACAATTAGCCCATTCACCAGTGCGACACAGCCAGGCCACGGCACACAGGTCCTCGTTGGACCCATGCCCATCCAGCTGAGAGAGAGATGTGGCCCGTTGCAATTGTGACCATTCTCCCTCGGGCCTCAAAGCTATGGTGCAGCACGGTGAGACCTAGGTGAGAGGGGGTGGCTCCTATGGGCTCGGTTGCAAGAAGACACATTCTGTAGGTTTGTCCTGCAATCAGGCCTCCTGTCCTGCTGCCCACACAGAGGCACCATGAGAAGCTCAGTGTCCCCCAGTAATGTTCCTCAGCAGTTTCAATCCTCAGATAATAAGCAGCCCTCACACCTCCAGCTCTAGGATGCTAGTATGTGGTCGGGCGGGAGGGGCAGCAGCCCAGGAGGGTCTTTACAAAGTAGCTTCAGGAGCAGGGGCATCTATTGAGATGCAAGCAGGCCTGGATGTGTCATGTTATTTGCAAATTAGAGGGGCCTCCCACATTCCCCTTCTGTCCAGGACCCCAAAACCTCTAGAACCGTCCCTGTTCTAGGACAGAGTGCTGGCAGTGAGTTCCTTGTGATGCGAGGCCACCGTGAAGTCCTTTTCTGCTGCTGGGGTACCTCCTGGTGCTGTTTGGGACAGCCCTCTGCTGTGGGACATTGACTTTACCACTGGGGGAGTGTCTGCTACTGTGGATGTAATCATTCTGCTTGGGTAGGGTGACCAGACGTCCCGGTTTTCCCCGGACGGTCCCGGTTTTCGGAGCAGTGTCCCGGTGTCCCGACACTTTGCTCCAAATTACAGAAATGTCCCGGTTTTTGTGCAGTGCCCGGGTTAAACAGAGAAATGTCCCGGTTTTTGTGCAGTGCCCGGGTTAAACAGAGAAATGTCCCGGTTTTTAAATAGTGTCTCGCACTAAAAAAAAGGGACATTTCTCTGCTTACTTTTTTGAACACCGAGACACTATTTAAAAACCGGCACTATATTGGGTAACAGATGCTCAATGAGTAATTTGTAAGCACTGAAAGGGTCAGGTGTTTAAGTGCATCATGAGGAATGGACTCTGCGAACTTTGCGGAATGCAGGATGCAACTCTCCATAAATCAGTACTTTTCTCCTCCCTCTGCCAGTGTTTTTAGAGGATCAGAGCGCCACGAGAAAGTGCTATTACGAGGGACTGCCATTTCAGTGCCATTGAAAGAAATAATGCCCCGTTTTTCGAAAAGGTTTTTTTTTTGCCTTTAAAATGTAGCATTGTATGTGGACTTTTGCCCAGTTATTTTGCCTGTGCAGGGGTTCAGACTCGAGGATCCCACGCTGGTCTTTGGTATTTTACCGGAGGTCCTCATTTTCTGGATTTTTCACAAGTGAGACACTGGTTCTAGATGCACTAGCACGATGGTCTATTTTTACTTTAATGCCACAATGACAAATGAGGTTTGTTATTTATATTTATTTACATGTATATGAAGGGCAGCTACACGGGTATTACTCTTTTATGTCCATTTGTCATGTGCACTGTTGCAGGGCATATAAATGTGAAGTTGTAATGGCGCCCGTTGTGTGAACAAGGCCAGTTTCGCGGCAGAAACGCGTCACCTGCAACCCGTATCGCTTGAATAAAGAGCTGCGATGGGAATCCGTGCTGTGTCTGTCCTCTTTCCTTCGGAGGGGCAGGTTTTATATATATATATATATATATATATATATATATATATATATATATCAATCACCCTTCAGGCACCGAGACACTATTTAAAAACCGGGACATTTCTCTGCTTACTTCGCACAGGTGCTGAGACAGGTCTCTATTGGGCTCTCCTTTTTTGCCCTCAGGAAGCCAAAGTTGTTGCTTATTTATATTATGCAACTTACAACAACTGACAAAGCTAATAGTCCTGGCTTGTTGTAGGTGTAATGTTACATGTTGTATTATTTATCTGACTACAATGACAGAAGCAGCATATTTTTCGGGCGGGACACTATGGTAAGCATAGATTTTTTAGCTTATGTGTTTTAAGCCAAGCCCTTAATTACATCGGCCACATCCCTTTGAGATCGCCTCCCTCCAGTTTTTTCATCCCACTTAAAGCCTGGGTACGTCTGTCATGTCACCTGGTCTTTGTAGAGCGCTGTATGGGACTTCAGCGCGCTGCCCTGTTTGGGAGCACTGGGAGGGCACAGGGTGCATGAGTAGTTGAAGGGAGTGTAGGGGGAATCATCGGGTGTCGTGCACGAGTGGTAATGTGGTCAAGTTACTGCAGCCTCCAAGCCTGCTCGGGTAGTATTTCTACTACATCTGAAGGCCCTGTGTGATGTAGAAGCGGTGAGACGTCTTCGGGTGCAGTTGTCTCATAGGACATGGTTGGGTGAGATACACCGGGTCAGAGGCGATCTCTGCTTGCTGTGACCTACAACACATCCGTGCTGTAGTACCCTTCTCCGCACTACTCAGACCACTTACCTGGGAGGAAGCTGGGCGCTGGACGGTTCTACCAGACGACTAGAAATGCTGGCTTGTAATTGGACAGTAACTGCCCCCTGAAGAAAGGCACTCCCCAAAATGCACTCAGGAAATGTTTTTGAGCACTATGATGTCATGGGTTTTATCACAGCCAAGAATGGGACCCTGGCTCTGTCCCCTTGCTGATCCACTGCTTAGCTTACACCCACTTTCCTTCTGGGTTATAGAGAATAATGGGGACCGACTGAATTCGAACTTCAAGGACTCATCCCCCTTGCCTGACCTCAAGATGGCCGCCTCAGTGAGACCCTCCTCGATGCTCTATCTCTCCTGGTCTAACATCATTGGTCATCGTCCTGATCTTGATCAGCCCTCACCCAACCCTGTTCCTGCTCACCCACCAGGACTTTTACTCTGAGAACTTTCCCTCGACAGCTGAGACCTAGCCATTTTGACTGATGCCCGGTGGAGCTACCTCGCGAGCTAAAGGGGAGATGGGCTATGGATTCCCTCCTTGACCATCACCTACCCAGCCGGTCTTTGGGCAAACTCTCCTGACCTTATCTCCCTCCTCCCCCTTCACCCTACCCCTCTCCGCTCTACTCTTCTCCTCTTTCCAGCTATTGACCTTTGCCCCCACCCGTCCTTGCTCATAGTTCCCACCCTGTTTATCCACTGGACTTTCTTCTGTGAACTTTCCCTCGTCAGTTGAGACCTAGCTATTTGACTGATGCCCGATGGAGCTACCTTGTTTAGCTATAGGGGAGACGGGCTGTGGATTCCCTCCTCAGACGTCACCTACCCAGTCGGTCTTCGGGCAGACTTCCTTTCGTCTCTCCTGCCGTCTTTTCCCTCATCCTCCCCCTTCACACTTCCCCCTTCCCCCTCCGCTCTATTTGTCTCACCTTTCTTTCCTCTCTCAATGTGTTGCTTATTTTTGATGTAATGTGTAATTGTTATCATTTTCTGTAACATTGTGTAACCTAATGTAAAGCGCTCTGATACCTACGGGTCTAGCCAGCGCTATATAAAACTCATTAAATACAAATAAAAATACAAATGGATGCATACACAGTGCCTAGAGGTATTTTTAATGCTGCTTAACAGGAGACACTTATGTACGACAGCAGCATGCACAGAGCAAACATCACCAGTAACATACTGCATCTATTTTAGAGTTAGCCTTGTACCTGAGAAATGCCACCATCCCCATCCCCCCGCCCTCATCTCAGAGACAGGCCTATAGTCACAGCCCATCCCACACCTCAGAGGCACAGACAGGCCTTCTCCCAGCCCATCCCTCATCTCAGAGACACAGACAGGCCTTCTCTCAGCCCTCCCCTCATCTCTGAGGCAGAGACAGGCCTTCTCTCAGCCCTCCCCTCATCTCTGAGGCACAGAAAGGCCTTCTCTCATCCCTCCCCTCATCTCTGAGGCACAGACAGGCCTTCTCTCAGCCCTCCCCTCATCTCTGAGGCACAGAAAGGCCTTCTCTCAGCCCTCCCCTCATCTCTGAGGCACAGACAGGCCTTCTCTCAGCCCTCCCCTCATCTCTGAGGCACAGAAAGGCCTTCTCTCAGCCCTCCCCTCATCTCTGAGGCACAGAAAGGCCTTCTCTCAGCCCTCCCCTCATCTCTGAGGCACAGACAGGCCTTCTCTCAGCCCTCCCCTCATCTCTGAGGCACAGAAAGGCCTTCTCTCAGCCCTCCCCTCATCTCTGAGGCACAGAAAGGCCTTCTCTCAGCCCTCCCCTCATCTCTGAGGCACAGAAAGGCCTTCTCTCAGCCCTCCCCTCATCTCTGAGGCACAGAAAGGCCTACCTCCTCAGCCCTTCCCGCATCATAGTGCCTTTTGTCTCCCTTTCTCTTCCTTCTTCCTCTTCCACTTCTCAACTTCTGGCATGGGGCAAGTTTATTTGCAATTTTTGCAAGTTACTAGTTTGGAGGCCGTTCTTGGCATTGTTAAAGCAAAAACCCAACATCCTATAATGCATTTGCTGTTAGCTTAAAAATCCATTGCTGTCTGTGTCACACATCTGATTTGTCGTCTGTAATTCTTCATCTGTGTCTGTGAAGGCGGCTGCCATTGTAGTCCTTTTTCTATGTCTATAACAGCTGTCAAATAGTCCTACATTTATATCGACGGTTAATGAAAACTGTAGTCCTACTTCTATGTCTATGAACTGTCCCGGTTTTTTGTTTTGAGAATCTGGTCATCCTATGCTTGGGTCAATTATTAAGTTTGTTTCTAAGTGTCACTCCAAATGTCACACATTAGACGGGAAGCTTGGCAGCCGTGTACCTTAAATGTTCAGCTAGAGCAGCTGCACCCCCTGAGCCCCGGCCATGTTAATGGCAGCTCATAGCAGCTGCACCCCCTGAGCCCCGGCCATATAATAGCAGCTGCACCCCCTGAACCCCGGCCATATAAGAGCAGCTGTACCCCTGAGCCTCGGCCATGTTAATGGCAAGTTATAGCAGCTGCACCCCATGAGCCTCGGCCATGTTAATGGCAGCTCATAGCAGCTGCACCCCTTGAGCCTCGGCCATGTTAATGGCAGCTCATAGCAGCTGCAGTCCCTAAGCCCCGGCCATATAATGGCAACTCATAGCAGCTGCACCCCCTGAGCCCCGGCCATGTTAATGGTAGCTCATAGCAGCTGCACCCCCTGAGCCCCGGCCATGTTAATGGCAGCTCATAGCAGCTGCACCCCTGAGCCCCGGCCATATAAGGGTAGCTCATAGCAGCTGCACCCCCTGAGCCTCGGCCATGTTAATGGCAACTCATAGCAGCTGCACCCCCTGAGCCTCGGCCATATAATGGCCGCTCATAGCAGCTGCACCCCCTGAGCCTCGGCCATATAATGGCCGCTCATAGCAGCTGCACCCCCTGAGCCTCGGCCATATAATGGCCGCTCATAGCAGCTGCACCCCTTGAGCTCCGGCCATGTTAATGGCAGCTCATAGCAGCTTCACCCCCTGAGCCTCGGCCATATAATGGCAGCTCATAGCAGCTTCACCCCCTGAGCCTCGGCCATATAATGGCAGCTCATAGCAGCTGCACCCTTGAGCTCCGGCCATGTTAATGGCAGCTCATAGCAGCTGTACCACTACCCCCGGAGCCTCGGCCATGTTAATGGCAGCTCATAGCAGCTGCACCCCCTGAGCCCCGCCATATGATGGCAGCTCATAGCAGCGCCTTACTGGCTCCAACCTGCACCAAGCAGCAGCTGCGAGGCCTGTATAGTGTCCCCTTCTTTCCTGCAGCAGAGGGGAGCAGGCTTCGGGATGTCAAAGCGCTGAGAGCGCTTAAATTAAAGGCGCTAGATTTCAACGCCTCGTCGGCGATAGTAAGCGCTATAACAACGGCAATAAATGCTCGATCTAGGGAAAGGTGTTTGGGGCAGAGATGGTTGGAGGGGGCTGGAATGAAGGGTGGGATAAACAGCCCCCCATCTCAGACCCCGGGGGTGCTCCTCAAGGGGGGGTGGAATGAAGGGTGGGATAAACAGCCCCCCATCTCAGACCCCGGGGGTGCTCCTACTCCTTCCTCTCCCCACCCCCGGGGGTTTTCCTCAAGGGGGTGCTCCTCAAGGGGGGGTTCCTCGGGGCGTTCCTCGGGGCGGGGGGGGCTGGTTCACCTTCCTCCTGGCCCCGCCCTCATCGTCCCTCCTCCGCCGGAAGCGGCCGCTCCTCCCCCCCGGTCCACCCCCTGCTCTCCGAGGGCCGGGACCACGCGCCACCCTCCAGGCCGCAGGAGGAGCCGGGGCCGCGTCAGCCATGGAAGCCGAGTCCGGGCTCAGCTTGTATCCTTCACCGGAGGCGGGAGAGGGGAGCGGGGAGGGAGAGAGAAGGAATAGGAGAGGGGGTGGAGGGACCTACATCTGCTGGGAAGGGAAGTCCACTAGGATAGGTTTATGAGGGGTGGTCCTGTGGGGGTCGTCCTATCGTGGGGCGGGTCTGTGGAGGGATAGGTTTGTGAGGGGTGGAGGGGTGAGTTTATAAGGGGTAGTCCTGTGGTTGGGGGGGTCTTTGGAGTAGGGTTGTGAGGGGTGGGTCTGTAAGGGGTGGTCCTATCGTGGGGTGGGTCTGTGGGGTGGGTTTGTGAAGGGGTGAGTCTATAAGGGGTGGTCCTGTGGTTGGGTGGGTCTGTGGGGTAGGGTTGTGAAGGGGTGAGTCTATAAGGGGTAGTCCTGTGGTTGGTTGGGTGGGTCTGTGGGGTAGGGTTCAGGACTGATCTATCATTTCATCCTTCTGAAGTCCACCATGGCGTCGATCATCAAACCACAACACGTGGTATATATCGATCTTAGAAAACGCAAACATTGCCGAGTGTGACGGGAAAAGGACATTGGGGCAGAGTCGGTGGATTGCGTGACAAGTTCAGGGGGCAATAGGGGTGCGGAGACTCCAGGGAAAAAACCCCAGGGTGTGCGTGATGGTTGCATGGTGTGGACACCACCTGAACTCTACAGCCCCGCCAGTTCTGCAAACGAACCCTTCCGCAAGCTATACACACAGACACACACACGCACCCACCCCTTGGGAAATATTCTGTAGACATGAAGGTGCAGATTTACAAGCCCCTTGTGTCATTTTTGCTCCGCCATTGCGTCACATTTTGTGACTCAGCGGCGGCGTAAAAATGCGGCCCTTTTACAACGTGACGCATCTAGGGAGATGCGTCACGTTGTAAAGCCCTGCGTCACATACCCGCGTCAGGTATACTGTATGCAGGGTGGGCGTTCCCACTCAAAAAAGCCTCATAGAAGTGACGCATGGGACGCCACTGCATCAAAACCTTACGCCTGCTTGCAGCAGGTGTAAGGAGTGACGCAGCACAATGAGGATAGGCCTCCCCGTGCATTGCTGGAGTTGCGTCGTGCTTGCAACACGACTCCAGCAATGCGTGACGTTTGCGCCAACAGATGCATCAGAATTTCTGACGCATCTGTCAATCCCTGCGCCATGGTGCGCCGTATTGTAAACACGGCGCATCCATGTGGCACAAGGGTTTCTCAGGGTGGCGCAGGGAAAGTGACGCATCTCTACAGATGCGTCACTTTCTTGTAAATCTGCCCCCAGATACCTAACCACCATGGAGATTGTCACTTGGGGGGTGAGGGGGCTGTACATTGGGGGGGAGGGGTGCCCTGCACTGTGTGTGAGGTGGTTGTGGGGCACCAGGTGTACCCCTGTGGGATTGTACTTGAGTGGTATCGGATGCTTTTACTCTGCCAGGTGCCTCTCTGAGGCGAGTATGGCCGCCCCCTGTCTGCCTTGAGCACTGTTGTTGCTGCTGAGCCTCTGTGAGCTTTTGTTGCACTTGCGTGATATCTGATGCTTTTGCTGGTGCATTATGTTATGCAAGTTTGTAGAGTGCACTGTCACCCGGGAGGGTACCCTAGCGCTGAGCAGGTGTGAGTCTAGCCAGAGCACACTATCGCCCGGGAGGGTATCCTGGGCTGAGCAGGTGTGAGTCTAGCCAGAGCGCACTATCGCCCGGGAGGGTATCCTGGGCTGAGCAGGTGTGAGTCTAGCCAGAGGGCACTATCGCCCGGGAGGGTATCCTAGCGCTGAGCAGGTGTGAGTCTAGCCAGAGCGCACTATCACCCTGGAGGGTATCCTGCGCTGAGTAGGTGAGAGTCTAGCCAGAGCACACTATCAACCAGGAGGGTATCCTGGGCTGAGCAGGTGTGAGTCTAGCCAGAGCACACTATCAACCAGGAGGGTATCCTGGGCTGAGCAGGTGTGAGTCTAGCCAGAGCACACTATCAACCAGGAGGGTATCCTGGGCTGAGCAGGTGTGAGTCTAGCCAGAGCGCACTATCACCCTGGAGGGTATCCTAGCGCTGAGCAGGTGTGAGTCTAGCCAGAGAGCACTATCGCCCGGGAGGGTATCCTGGGCTGAGCAGGTGTGAGTCTAGCCAGAGCACACTATCGCCCGGGAGGGTATCCTGGGCTGAGCAGGTGTGAGTCTAGCCAGAGCACACTGTCACCCGGGAGGGTACCCTAGCGCTGAGCAGGTGTGAGTCTAGCCAGAGCGCACTATCACCCAGGAGGGTATCCTAGCGCTGAGCAGGTGTGAGTCTAGCCAGAGCGCACTATCGCCCGGGAGGGTATCCTGGGCTGAGCAGGTGTGAGTCTAGCCAGAGCGCACTATCACCCGGGAGGGTATCCTGCGCTGAGTAGGTGTGAGTCTAGCCAGAGCGCACTATCACCCAGGAGGGTATCCTAGCGCTGAGCAGGTGTGAGTCTAGCCAGAGCACACTATCAACCAGGAGGGTATCCTGGGCTGAGCAGGTGTGAGTCTAGCCAGAGCGCACTATCGCCCGGGAGGGTATCCTGGGCTGAGCAGGTGTGAGTCTAGCCAGAGCGCACTATCACCCGGGAGGGTATCCTGCGCTGAGTAGGTGTGAGTCTAGCCAGAGCGCACTATCACCCAGGAGGGTATCCTAGCGCTGAGCAGGTGTGAGTCTAGCCAGAGCACACTATCAACCAGGAGGGTATCCTGTCGCTGAGCAGGTGTGAGTCTAGGCAGAGCGCACCATCACCCGGGAGGGTATCCTGAGCTGAGCAGGTGTGAGTCTAGCCAGAGCGCACTATCGCCCGGGAGGGTATCCTGGGCTGAGCAGGTGTGAGTCTAGCCAGAGCGCACTATCGCCCGGGAGGTTATCCTGGGCTGAGCAGGTGTGAGTCTAGCCAGAGTGCACTATCACCCAGGAGGGTATCCTAGCGCTGAGCAGGTGTGAGTCTAGCCAGAGCGCACTATCACCCGGGAGGGTATCCTAGCGCTGAGCAGGTGTGAGTCTAGCCAGAGCGCACTATCACTCAGGAGGGTATCCTGCGCTGAGCAGGTGTGAGTCTAGCCAGAGGGCACTATCGCCCAGGAGGGTATCCTAGGCTGTGCAGGTGTGAGTCTAGCCAGAGCGCACTATCACTCAGGAGGGTATCCTAGGCTGTGCAGGTGTGAGTCTAGCCAGAGCGCACTATCACCCGGGAGGGTATCCTGCGCTGAGCAGGTGTGAGTCTAGCCAGAGCGCACTATCACCGGGAGGGTATCCTGCGCTGAGCAGGTGTGAGTCTAGCCAGAGCGCACTATCACTCAGGAGGGTATCCTAGGCTGTGCAGGTGTGAGTCTAGCCAGAGCGCACTATCGCCCGGGAGGGTATCCTGCGCTGAGCAGGTGTGAGTCTAGCCAGAGCGCACTATCACTCAGGAGGGTATCCTGCGCTGAGCAGGTGTGAGTCTAGCCAGAGCGCACTATCACTCAGGAGGGTATCCTAGCGCTGAGCAGGTGTGAGTCTAGACAGAGCGCACTATCGCCCAGGAGGGTATCCTAGGCTGTGCAGGTGTGAGTCTAGCCAGAGCGCACTATCACCCAGGAGGGTATCCTGGGCTGAGCAGGTGTGAGTCTAGCCAGAGTGCACTATCACCCAGGAGGGTATCCTGGGCTGAGCAGGTGTGAGTCTAGCCAGAGCGCACTATCACCCGGGAGGGTATCCTGCGCTGAGCAGGTGTGAGTCTAGCCAGAGCGCACTATCACTCAGGAGGGTATCCTGGGCTGAGCAGGTGTGAGTCTAGCCAGAGTGCACTATCACCCGGGAGGGTATCCTAGGCTGTGCAGGTGTGAGTCTAGGCACACCCAGGGCCTGGTGGGACTACTTGTAAAGCCAGGTCTTCAGCTCCTTGCAGAGTTCAAGAAGTGAGGAGGAGGAGGCGCTGATGTGTAGGGGCAGGGCATTCCACACTTTAGAAGGGCTGTAGGAGAGGGCTCGACTGCCGGATCACATTTTCCATATGTGTGGGATGTGTGCAAGTAGGAGTCCGGACGAGCGGAGGTGTCTGGAAGGTTTATGAAAGCAGATGCGATTGAGGTATGCCGGGTTAGTGTTATGTAGCGCCTTGGGAGTGTTGGGTGAGAAGTTTGAATTGTGCTAGTTTGTGTATGGGGAGCTAGTGAAGCTCCGTCAGGTGTGGTGTGATGTGCGTGCGGCATTGGGGGTCGGAAGGGATTCTAGGTTGAGAGCAGTACTTAATTTGTAAAGCAGTAAGGGGCATATTTACGAGGAAGTGGAGGAGCGCAGCGTTAGCCTCCTTGGCTTAACGCTGCGCTCCGCTACTTCTGAAACACAGGGCTGCACCGTATTTACAAGGATACGGTGCAGCCCTGAGTTTCCCCCTGCACTGGCGCTAATTTAGCCGCCTAGCGCCAACGCAGACACCCTTGCACCATAGTGCAAGGGAGCTTGCGTTGCAGGGTAAGATTGTTTATGTGCAGGAAGGTGCCCCTTCCTGCACATAAACAATCTGAAATTACGTTTTGTAACTTCTATGTGTGCTGCTTAATGCAGCACACATGGAAGTTGCAAAATGTCATTTTATTTCATGATTGTTTATGTGAAGGGACACCTTCCTGCACATAAACAATCAATGGCCTTTTTCTGTTTCTCTGTGTGCTGCACAACTCAGCACCGCTGGAAGCAGCAAAAACGAGGAGAAATGAAACATTTCTCCTTGTTGCGCCAAGGTAAGACCAGGTTTTCCCTGGTCTTAATTTTGGCGCTGCCCCATATTTACGACACCCTTGTAAATATAGGGCAGCGTCAAAATAAATGAGTGTTGAGTTGGAACGCCCACCGCAACACCCATTGTCCACCCCTTTCACGCTAAGTGTAGGGTGAAAGGGTGCCTTATTTACAAGGCAGCGTTAAGCCACGTTAAGTGGCTTAACACTACCTTGTAAATAAGGCAAAGCCCATATCGCCACCACAATGTCAGAAAAACTGACGCTGTGGTGGTGATAGGGGCTTGTAAATATGCCAATAAGTGTCAGAGCCCTTGTCAGGAGACCACAGCAACTTGCGCCACCCATTGTGCTACTAATGACAATCCAGACTTTTATACATTAAAAATGATTAATAGCTGCCACCCAGGCTATTTTTGTAGCATTAGGTGGCAGGTATTAGTCGTTTGTAATGTATATAGAATTATTAAGCAATTGTTGTGTTCATCACAAAATTGGACAACCAGAGCCACCATGTGGCTGCCTGTCATAAGTCCTGGTGTTGAAAATTAAAAGGGGCATATTCTCAAGGACTCATCGCCGATTTATCGGCACTTTAGCGCTGCAAAAGTTGCGATAGATTTTTTGCCCTATTCTCAAGCTGGTGCAAACTGCTGAAATCGCCAGTTTCCCAGCGATAGCTGCCGCAAAAAACATCGCCACGGATGAGAGCGACAACTAACGCTAATGATATGCAGAGTAGGCGTTCCCGTGCAAAAACACACGAAAACACCACTTCGCGATATTCTCAACGCCCAGCCAGATCTGCGATGCGATCCAAAAACAGGCGATAAGGCGCGTTAGCAGCAGGGATTTAACACCTGCCTTTGACTGGTGTTAAGCAGGACGACAACCTGCAGTATGAAAGGGAGCCCAGCCCAGAGCCACATCTGAAGACCAACACATGTCATGGAGCTACTGATCATGCAGCTCGGATACCCAAGAGGTCCACAACACCCACCGCCACCACCCCCAGGCCCCCCTCCCCCCCTCCGGACTACCACCCAGGCAGCGGAGAACAAGACAGCTGACCTTCCAACGGCATGGCCCCTCAGCCACACAATTGCAGAATGTGGGGAGAGGTGGGAACCAAGTATGTGTGAAGGAGGCAAGTCACCCATGAATAAGAATGTACACAATGCCAAGTGTGGCAGTGATGTGCTGGACAGACATCAGTATGCAGAGCACAGACCTGTCCATGTGGACACATACTGCTGGTGTTTGTAGTGTTGTGGACAGTGGACGCAACCATGTTACCTCAGGCAGTGGGGAAGACCTCGGTCATGTAGCTGTGCCCCCCCCTCCCCCCCCGCCCTGTAAGCGTAAGCGGAATGGGCTGGTCCGGCGTACGCCAGTCCAGCGTAGGAGTGTGAATAAATAGGCCGGGGCTCTGGGCGTGGTTCACTTCCGGGATGGCCAACGCATCTGCCAGGGCGGCGCCCCTCACCCTGCCACGAGTCCGCCGCCGTGACCGCCAGCCTCCTCAGCCGAACGCTTGCTTCCGCGACACAGGCCCCCAGCGCACCCAGCGGACAGCACAGCGGAGTTATGTGTGTGCAGACTACTGCCTTCGGCCTACACTGCGGTCAGCAGGTCCCCCAATTCAAATTGAGTCTTGATTTATTTATGGCGCAGTTCAGTAGGCAACAGACATTGCTTCCAGTGCTGGCCGCCCGGACGACGCATCATCGCTGGCTGCACACCCGCTGAGCGCTTCAGGTGCCACTAACTCTGTGCAGCTCAAGTCAACGCCACGTGGCTGTGGGCCCTTGCTGACCGCTGCCTCCGGCCTACACTGTGGTCAGCAGGTCCCCCAACTCAAATAGAGTCTTAATTTATGGATGGCGCAGTCCAGTAGGCAACAGACATTGCTTCCAGTGCGGGCCGCCCAGACGACGCATCATCGCTGGCTGCACACCTGCTGAGCGCTTCAGGTGCCACTAACTCAGTGCACCACAAGTCATGGACCCTTCATGATTGAATCTTCTGTGTGTGATGTCAGAGCTGGTGCCCCTACCTCAGTGCACCACAAGTCATGGACCCTTCCTGATTGAGTCTTGTGAGTGTGAAACGTTGATCACTGTTCTAGTTGTTGCCAGCACCAACCACTCCCTGAGGGCTGGCTTACACTCACCCCACACCCATCCAGCACAGGCGTCACTGGACATGTGACCCTGGTAATAAAAAGGGGCCGGGCGCACGTGCCCGTAGCCAGTTCCACTATCTATCTAAGTGTGTCCGTGTGGTCATTATGTATGCATGATGGCCCCGGGCCCACCACATCACATTGTGCTGTGGACAGCGGACGCAACCATGTCACCTCAGGCAGTGGGTAAGACCTTGGACACGTAGCTTTGTCCCCCCCCCCCCTGTAAGCGTAAGCGGAGTGGGCTGGGCCGGTGTACGCCAGTCCAGCGTAGGGGTGTGAAGAATTTGCCCGGGGCTCTGGGCGTGGTTCAGTCCTGGCCTGGACAAGGAAGTAACTAATGCTTGTGTCTCTGTTGTAGTGTCTGCGCCACCTGGCCCGCAATTGACAATGTTGCAATGTAGCATGCACCCGGAGGGCGGGCTCGCACGAACGGAGCAATGAAGGAGCGCAAGACCGCTCGGGGTCTTGGCTCATACATGCCAAGTGTTGTGTGTATCTGTATTGCCGCAGCATGAGCCAAATGCCTAGCCTTGATCGCAGCGCGAGTTCAGCCAGGCATGAACTCTACATCTGTGTCCGCCCAATCCTTGACACAGGCCTACACTCACGTGGCCGCCCACCTTCAACGGCCAACATCACAGTGTCGTTGTCAGGCTTGTGGACATGCGCAGACAGGCATGACAATGGTGTGCCGTAGTAGTGCAAGTGATGCAACCATGCAGCGCACACAAGTAAATAGGCTCGGGGGGAGGGAGGAGCAGCTGTGAGGCAATGTAACACACGGTGATGCCGCTCATTTGCCAGATGCAAGTCATGTCAAACATGAATCTCAAAGTCGCACACATCCCACCCCACCAAGCCACATCACTTTTCCTGAATGCAAGCAGATGACGAACTAACATTAGGGATGAAAGCTCCATTGTCTGAACTATCAGGCGGAAGCACATCTGCACCTCCGACCTCGGAATTGCATGTGCCCGGCACCCCCTGACAGATACTATAGCAGCTGATGATGACTCCCACACTACGCACAGCCCGACGAAAGACCAACGTATACCCACCCCACACACAGAAGTCCTTGCTCGAAGTTATCTTGCATGGAATGGCCTTCACACTTACTCCCACACCATCCCAGGCGTACAACCGTTGCACACTGAAACAACTCATTGATCCGAGCTGTGGCATCTCATCCACAGAACTGGCGCAGGTCAGAACAGTGCCACTTCAACTAGAGCCACTGACGCAATGGCAGAACATCCCGGACACATGCACAACCCCTGTCACGTGGAACTGTACCGTGCACGTATGCTGCATTTACTGGGGGCACTGCGGATCAGTTACCGGCTAAGCTTCGGCCTTGCCAACGTCACCTGCGTCCAGCCTGTGTTGCATTGTCGATCGTGAATATTCGAGTGGTCCATGGATGTCTGCCTATCCAACAGGATGGTGGCTGAACTGGATTTTGATATGTGTGCGCGCCCCCTGTTGACCCACGACCAGGAGTGTCACCGTGATACCCGTTTATGGGATGCCTTGATACTTGGCATACATGCTGGCAGCTGGACCTGGTAGATTGCACAACTCCTCGTGTGCAGTGACCACATTGAACCGCTCCCCTATTGGGCTGAAGTGCTAATTGGTGAAAGGGGGTGGACGCAGCACATCTGTCCGGACCTGCTAATGGATTGCCTCGCCGTCCTGTTTGATGAAGTCAACAACGACCTCATGTTGGAAATGATAGCCTACGAAGCTGCAATCGCGTTCATGGACGAGTAACTACGTACCTGCAGCCACGACAGATTGGAACCCATTGCACATGTCCCGACACCTTGTTGCATCTTGGAGATCTGGTCACATATCCCACGACAACAGTGGACATGGCTGCATTCGCCTGGACTCCGAATACATGAGCGGACAACAACGCGGGTTAACACACACCTGTGAAAGGTGAGGCACTCCCCCTGAGTGGACAGCGGCGCTTGGCAACGTTCCTCATTCTGACATACTGCTGCATTGGTCTGCATGTTGTGGCACTTATCTTGCCCGTACTGACACGCATATGCTAATAAAGTCTACGCACCTTCACTTGTATTCAACTGTGATGAGTGTTGATTTGAATGACAATGTGTGTCTCACTGCCTATCTGGGTCACGGCCATACATGCGCATTGATAGCATTACCCAGGGAGTACCTTTTTGTGGAATCACTGTCCCTACATTCATCCATACTTTCATACTTGATTGATCATGGCCACGACACATCTGTGTGAATCAGGATGTTTTATTCGCATTCAGTGGAGTGTTGAAGCTGGAGCAGTACAGGGCCATGCAAACCCCACTTTACATTGTTGCCCCGTCGAGGGTCAGCCAGAGTCCTTTAGGGATTGACCAGTTCATCGGAAGAGGGAGACTTCAGTCCGCACTGTGATTGCTGTGTCATTGGTAACCAAACCAAATATGGCAGTCCATGTCGTGGCCCAAGGTAAGTGTCGCTTAGTGTATCGGTGGACAGTGGAAGGTGTTAATCCAGGGCATGATGCAGAGGGCAGAACCAAGCTGAAACAGGCCATATGGCGGAGATGAATGCTACCACTTCATTCTTACCACGAAGCCAGATTCATCATCATCATCTTCGTCCTCTGATGTGTCAGGTGCCTCACATGTGGTTGGTGGTGTTTAGTCTGCATCATTGTGTGGCACTGACACATCAGGGGCCGGAGGTGGAATGTCTGCCGCACTGTGTGGCACTGACACTTCAGGGGGCGGAGATGTGGATGGAGTAGTAGCAGCAGCATTCATCCGCGCCAGGCCTTGTGGCGGCAATGCCATGACGAGGATCTGCAGGGCATGGAAGATCCCAGCTACATCTCGCTGGTGTGCAGCCGCGGCAAACATTCTTTCCGCCTGCATCCGCTCCAAGCTCTCCATCATTCTCCTTATGTGTCCCAACTCCCGGCTGACATCGCTGGAGCCACTCTGACTAGACAGTTGTTCTTGGCTCAGAGTCATGACTCCAGCGATGTCAGCCATGGATTGTTGGCGAGCATGGAGCGGACAGTGGGTGTCCGTTAGGGACTGTAAGTCGTCCCTGATGGGACTTGGACACCCACGTATGGCATCTAGTTTGGCTGCCATGAGGTCGAACCCCACCCGCAGCTGACCAGCCATCTTCTCCTGGCACCCTAACACACGGCGTTGGAATGCCATGTGTTGGTCGTGGGGGTCCTGGGAGCCAGCCGTGGTGGTGGGTGCTTCCTGCTGTGTGGTATGTGCAGGGGGTGGGGTCTCCTCGATGCAGCTGAGCTGCCTTGCTCCTGGAGGTGGTGTGCCGAAGCTGTCCATGGGCTGTTGGAGGGCGTCGGTGTCGATGTTGGGGAGGTCCTCTTCATCATCAGTGCTGTGTTGTTGGGTCTGCTCTGCAGGAGGTGTTGACTCTCCCTCTGCAATGTGAAGGGGAGATGCAGATTGACGTTGTGTTCACATGTATGTTCACGCATTGTACAAGTTTACTAACAGACTGCATGACAATGTACATTGTGACTGTTTGTGAGGAGATGCCTATGTGATGCGGGACAGTTGACATTTCTACACCATCAGGGATGTGAGGTTGTACTTGTACATTATCATCTCACAGTTTCCTGCTATGCCAAATGCGAATGGCCATTTTCTACACACAAGCGGCAGCAGTTGTGTCCTCTGTTCTTTTGTGAAAGTGTTGCAGTTTGTACCACATTGTTGTCAATGTTGAGGTGCTCTGATTCTTATGTGTGTGTGCTGCATTGTGGGTGTGTTGCCCCTTCAGCTCTGATTTGGCTGGCCCTTATCCCTTTCAGGCGGTGTGCCTTTCACTTCTGTGCTTATGCAGTGCTGAGATATTGCAGACTTGGGTAAATTGGGCTCTTGGTCGGAGTTGTGACTCTTGGGCATGGTTTGTCCACAGATGTGCTATACTTAATTGTGCATGTGTGCCATTGTGTCCATCTCTCCCCGTCCCCCCAGTCCCTGGTCGTTACTCACCCTGTTGCTGTTGGCTCAGGTCATGTTGTGCAGTGTCCGGTCCACCAACTCCTGCCACTGTCTCCCCAATGATGACTCGGGTCACCATTCCCTCCATCTCATCCAGCTCCTGGTGTCGCTGGACTCCCACCTCCAGTCTGCATTGCTGCTTTCAGGTTGGCTGCGAGTTTCAGCTTGGTTTTGCGCTTCACATCAGTCCAGCGCTTCTTGCAGTCGTCCACTTCCCTTCTCTTCACTCCGACTGCATTCACCTTGGCCAAGATGGACTGCCATTTTGTATTTTTAGTTGCCAATGACACAGTGGAGGTGATGAACAGTTGGTGGTGGTGTTCTATCACCTCCGTAATGGGGATCTGGTTTTCCTGCGTACTGAAACGCGGGTTCCTCTTCTTCTCCTTGCCCTTCCCTGACTCCGAGGTCCCAGGCTGGTCCTCCGTGGGGCTTGTGGGGTTCTGGTTGTCCTCTGTACTTGCTCCGGCTACCTCCATGGTGCTTCGCAGTTGTTTGTGTTTTTTGTTGCCGCCTTTATAGTGGTTTTTCCCGCCTGACTTGTGGGACTTGCAGGCCTGGTGCTGTTTATCGCTGGATTTTTTATCGCAGTTGGGCCCATCGCAACTTTTTTCACGTTCGGGTTTAGATTTTTATCGCCGTCCCGGGAATTTTATCGCGGACATTTGACGCGTTGTCGGGAAACTATCGCATGTCACCGCTGTGTTGGGAATACGACGTTAACACAGTTATTTTCCCGCGATAGACGGCGATGTGAAAAATTGCGTTAACCTATTTTGGCGATGATTATCGCACGTTCTTGAGAATATCCCCCTAAGTGCGGGTGCTGAGCACCAGAAACCACCGGCTCAAATGAAGCATTGGTTGAGAGTGATTCTGGCCGCTGAGTTCTGAATGGTCTGCAGCCTTCTGATGAAAATTAAGTGCGGGTGCTGAGCACCAGAAACCACCGGCTCAAATTAAGCATTGGTTGAGAGTGATTCTGGCCGCTGAGTTCTGAATGGTCTGCAGCCTTCTGATGAGTTTTTTTTTGTTGATCCCAACATAGAGGGTGTTTCTGTAGTCCTCTTGCTGGTGACAAGGGCGTGTATGATGGTTTTCCGGGTGCTGATTGGGAGCCATTTGAAAACCTTCTTCAGCGCATGGACGCACAAGACGGTGGCAGCATTGACTTCGGCGGTCATGTCGCGTTTGCTGTCAATGATGATCCTGAGGCTCTTGACGTGGGTGGTGGGGGTGACTGTCAGTCCTAGCTCTGTTGTCCACCAGGTGGAGTCCCATGGTGAAGTGCTCTTCCCGAAGATCATGATTTCAGTCTTTTAAGTGTTCACCTTTAGGCAGTTGTTTTTCATCCAGTGGGTAATTTCAGTCCTGCAGGGAATTAACTTGATCCAGGTACTGGGAATCTTGTCTGTGGGGCAGAGAATGAGTTGTGTGTCAGCGTAGGAGAGGACGTTGATATTGTGAGAGCAGATGATGCTGGCTAGAGGGATCATGTGTGCGTTGAAGGGGGTCGGGCTCAGGGAGGATCCTTGCAGAACTCCACAGATGAGCTCGCAGTTGTCTGGGGTGTACAGTGCCCAGCTGACTGACTGAGTCCTTTCAGTCTGGAAGGAGCAGATCCAGAAGAGTGCGTGCATTTGGATTCCAATGTCATGTAGGCGTTAGATGAGGATTGTGTGGGAGGCGGTGTAAAACACTGCAGAAAGGTCCAGGAGGAGGAGGACCGATGTGTGTCCCCCATCCAGAGTCATGCGGATTTTATCAGTGGCAGCGATGAGGTCAGTTTCCTTGCTGTGGTTGGGTCTGAAACCAGACTGAGTGGTGTCCATGAGTGGGTAGTCATTGAGGTATATTTGGTGAGTCATTGTATCTCTGAGGTGAGTGTGACCATCCACTGTCTGCATTGAGCACGGTCTGTGGAGCACGGGATGTACCTCAGTGGGGTTGTGCTCGGGTGCCTTCGGGTGGGTGTACCAGATCATTGTGTCTCTCTGAGGTGAGTGTGACCAACCACGGTCTGCACTGGGTCTGTGTGACTGTGGAGCGCAGGGTGTACTTCAGTGGGGTGGTTGTTCTTGAGTGGTATTGACTGCTTGTACCGTAGCATTGTATCTCTAAGGTGAATGTGTGTAAACACGATCAGTCTGTATTGGGTGATTCTATCATGAGTCCTATGGGCATCTTTTTGAGGTGACTGTACCTGAGCATTGCCTGTCTCCGGTGAATGCATCGTTTAGGTGACTGTTCAGGCCTCGAAAAATCATAAAAATGCTGCCAGATCTGTAGGTCTAACGACTTTAATAGTCTACTCAACCTATCTGTAATATACTTGTCCAGTAAACTGGTCTCAAATTGTGTGATGTAGGCAAATGTTTTATTTTACAGAGCTGCCTTTTCTTCATTGTCACATATGAGAGCACCATCGAATAGGGAAGTTCAGCATTTCTGCTGTACAAAAAAACTCTTGTTTGATTTAATAGATTAAACGTTTGCTTCATGTATATTAAGAATCAGGCCCACATACAGGGTACACATGACCCCTAACTTGCCTCTGGTTCACAAATAACATTGTCATCAGGGCAGGTGTAGGGATGTTTCCCAGTTCACGTTTAAAAACTTACTTTTAATAAATATATTACTGACGCATGATGTGGTAGCGCACTGTCATTTATAAACAACACATTTTCCATTGAAATGGCCACAAATTTTCCAACTAACATATAAACAATCTGTGGAAATTGGGTTTCAGCAAAAATATTTATCATTTGCACATCACCAAGTTAAGGGTTCTAATTTGTTTTCATCCTATTAAAAACTTCTTTTGATCAGTTACAAAAAATGTACTTTCATAACTACTGAAATATATTTTAAAATGTTTGTACAGTTCATTTACATGCTATTTAAATGTTGTGTGTTTATTTTACAAAGTCCTCTAACTTTGCAGTTGGAGAAAGAAAAGTAAACCTCAACCTCCAGGATAAAATAAGCAGCAAATTGTTAGAAGACATAAGTTGACATTTATCGGTCTCTGAACACAGAGCGAATGGGGCATGATAAAAACAAGATTTAAAGGCATCTTTATTGCTCATTCACCTTCTGAGTGAACAGAACACCTGCTCTTTGTCAGCACCCCAGAACAGGCTAGCAGGCCCTAAAAACAGCTCGCCCTGATAATGACTCGCCATAACTAGTAGGTGAGTAGATATCTCAAGTAGATATCTCGAGGCGTCCTGTTCCTCAGCACCGTCTGTTGTCTTGCGGTGTTGGTCTGTATGGTATCTTTATCTTTTAGAATTGTTCTCTCTTTTCCGGGGAGGGCGGTTGTTGGATGAGGGTCGCATGTCGGTGGTGTGATTAGAAAGTCCTGGGGGCTGGTGGTGTTGAGCCCTTTGCTGGCTGTAGGGTGATTCTGCGCATCTGTATGTGGGTGTTTTGTCGATCTGTGTTGTCTTCTGGGTACGGTGTCTCTGTGGCGTTGTATCTGAGGTCCTGCTTCCCTTATAATCACCCTCTTTGAACACTCACCTACCCTGTCAGGACCAGCAGAGAACTAGGAGTGCCTTCCAGGCCCACACTGGTGTTTCTTTCCAAAGCAGCACATTGACCAAAGGGGCGAACACCAAGGAATGAACCCAAACCTTCCAACCCTTGAAGGAACGCTTCAGCTCATCCCAGAGACAGCCCAGCTCAGACTTGTCTCCTCCAACATCACATGCCCTCGGGCCTCAAAGAGCAGCACTGGTGGTCTGTAAAGGCACTGGGAGGGGAGGCCGGGTCAGTGCTGAGGTCGGTTTGATTGAAGTGAGGTGTGCTGTATCTCTGCTTAGTGGTGAGCTGTGCCTGACTGTAAGGGTGGTATGTGGTAAGATTTAGGCACATTGCTCGGAGTCCTTTGTTAGTTTTCTGCTGTGCCTGGCTGTATGGTCGGTAGGGCGGTCTGTGGTAAGGTTTAAGCCCTCTGTCCGCGTCCTTTGTTTGTGCCATGTTGTGCCAGGTTGCATGTATAGGAGCAGAGAAGGACACTTTACTGGGCCAGGGGGTCCTAGGTCGACCTTTAGGGTGGGAGGTAGTGTGACTCTACACCAGAGGGTGTAACACTGCGAATAGTGTGTGGGAGTCTTCGGGGTGTCTGCTTCTGACCTTGACCCTATGCTCAGCCAGCTGGACGTTCCTTTTCCGTCCCACCTGGAGGCGCAGATCGCACACAACAGTCTCGCCCCTGACAGGGAGCCACGAAAAGGTGGCATCAGCAAAAAGCTGCTGGTGACTGACAACATCCTGCATGTGTAAGTATTTCCACTCTTTCCAACACTTGAACTGCAGTACTGTGAACCCACCTTCCCAAATTATTTGTCTTGTATGCAAGGCGCTCACAGTCTGACCCCGCTATCTCATGATCTGAAAATTCTGACAAATAAACAATTTCTGTGATTCTCTGCACACGATGCTTGGGCTTCTGGGCTCTGTACCCTTGCCCACAGCGCCTAGGGCCTCTATACGTTGTGCGTCAGGCTTTGCCCCGTGCCTTGAGCACATCTCTGCTATGCCCTTCCCTCGGCCTCTTGCCACAGTGTCCGTGCCCTCTTCCCACTATGCCTGAGGCCTTGGCATGCTATGGCAGGGTCCTCTCTGCACTGTCCCTCTGCGGGAGGTCTCTGCACACTGCCCACTCCCTCTTCCCTCTGTGCCTGTGGTCTTTTTACACTGTGCCCAGGGCCTTGGTGAACTATGCCCTGGGATTCTTACCACGATGCCCAGGCCCCCTTCACACAGTGCCCAAGCCCTTTTCACAATGTTCCTGGAGCCTATGTGCCCCATCCCGGTGCCTGGGGCCGTGACGCCCTCTGCCAGGGGCCACCGCACACAGTCCCCATGTCTTGTGCACCTGTGCACTTTGACCTTCCCCTCTTTTCACTGCGATTCTTTGCACAGTGATTGTGTCTCCCTCACACAGTGCCCTAGCTCTCTTCAAACTTTGTCTCAGGCCTCTATGCACTGCCCACTGTCTGGGGCCCTTGTTCCTTGGACCCTTTTGCACCATGCCCATCACCTCTCCACTCTAAGATTGTTTTGCAGAGTCCGTGCCTCCTTCACACAGTGCCCGAGTCTTCTTGGTACTGTCTGGGTCCGCTTGACATTGCCCATGCCTGGGGCCTTGGCACACTGAGCCAGGGGACTCTGCATACTGTTCATGACGTGGGCACCCGTGCCCTCTGCCTTTCTCTTCTCTGGCTTGGGACAGTTCGCTCAGTGCCCTGCCACCATCTCCCATGCCTGGGGCATCTGTGCGCTTTGCCTGGTGTCACGTGAAATTGGCACCATGTCTATGCCCCTTTAGCACTGTGTGTGCTCAGTTTGCTTGTGTCCCCTTTGCATGAATTTGGGGCCTTCTTGTCAAAACATGATGGTGAAGGAAGGAATGTTTGAATTAATCTCCGCTAAGAGCTCAGTCCACATTCCCGACCATAATTTTTAATCCACTCTAGACAGAGACCCACCATATGCAAATTAGTCTTGGTCCTGCACCAATAGGAACAGTCCTGCCAGGCCAAGTCTCCTCCAGATGGGAACACAAGCAACCCCAGACTGGTAAGCCCAGATGTGGGGGCTGTGCTCACTGTCACTGGGAGTAAGGTACACGTGACTGAAGAACCCCAATCAGGGCGTAACCGGTCTTGGGTGGCCGATTCAGAGTGGACCGGGTTTGGCAGTTCTGGCTGGACTGTTCTTACTGGAGCAGGGTCATGACTGATTTGCATATAGCTGGGTCCAAACGGAAGTGGCATGGTGTGAAATAAACGATGGACTGGAATGCAGAAGAGTAGTTACCAGTGGCTGAGATTAATTCAAGCAATCCATCAATCACTTTTTTCTATTCTCTTTCAAGCCCTCCATGTAGTCTCCAGAAGTACCTGAAGCCTCTCCACACTGTCCCGTGCCTGGGACTTGCACACCCCACCCCTTGCCTGCACTTGTGGCCTGCTCACCATCCCCATATCTGTGCCTCCTTAGCACTGTCTGTGCTCTCAGCAGTGAACTTGTGCCCTCTTTGCACTGTGCCTGGAGCCCTGCTGCATTCTCTTCATGCCTGGGACTTTCACACACTTCCTCTTTCTTGCCTGTACTTGTGGCCTGCCTGGTGTACCTGGTCCTGTCCACGATTTCTTACTTGCTTTTCCTCATTGATACTTTGCAGGCAGTGGAAAGCTGCTGAGGCCAGGATCCTGCGTGTTTCTATTACCTCTTTCCTGGACAACCTCTCCCTCGTCCTTCAAACCATTGACCGCTTCGGACCTGCGGTGGAGAGACCTTGACACTGACTGGAGAGCTCTGGGGCCAGTGACCGCTGTCACTGCTGGAGGACTAGCTACAAGAGTGACTTGTGAAGCGAGCCCGAGGATGGTCCAGCGACGACAACCGAGCACATGGCGCAGTCGGAAACTTGAACTGTTTGAAGCTCAAAAACTACTCTAGCTGTCAGTGCCTTGGCTGCAAACATGAATGGGTCCCATAATCTGAGCTTCCGGGCACCAACATCTGACTGGGCAGGGGCACAAGGGAGGACGCTAGCATCTGACTGGGCAGGGCACAAGGAAGGGCACAGTCATCTGACTGGGCAGGGGCACAAGGGAGGATGCTAGCATCTGACTGGGCACAAGGAAGGGCACAGTCATCTGACTGGGCAGGGGCACAAGGGAGGACGCTAGCATCTGACTGGGCAGGGCACAAGGAAGGGCACAGTCATCTGACTGGGCAGGGGCACAAGGGAGGATGCTAGCATCTGACTGGGCAGGGGCACAGGGAGGGTGCTAGCATCTGACTGGGCAGGGGCATAAGGGAGGACGCTAGCATCTGACTGGGCACAAGGAAGGGCACAGTCATCTGACTGGGCAGGGGCACAAGGGAGGGTGCTAGCATCTGACTGGGCATGGGCACAGGGAGGGTGCTAGCATCTGACTGGGCAGGGGCACAAGGGAGGGTGCAATCATATGACTGGGCATAGGCAGAGGGAGGGCTCTAGCATCTGACTGGGCAGGGGCACCAGTATTTGGAGGGGCAGAGAGGGTCAAAAGAAAAGGTGCTGCAGCACTGATATCGGAAGAGACAGCTACATTGATATCTGAAGGGGCCCAACACCTGCAGGTTTGCTAAAAGCTGAAGTGTCAACGGCACTGACGATATGTACAGGGCCGCTGCTGCCAGTGGCAGTGTTTGGAGACACATGGCGAGTGTTAGATGAACGTATAGGACATCCCCTTGATCTCACTCGTGCTTGCTTTTTCTGTCGTGGGGAAGACCTAGAAAGTCCTCTGGCCAGACAATGAGATGGTTAGCCAAAGGGAACCCAGCGGTCCTTCTCCCATGATGGATGGTGGGACTGAGCAATGTCCACTCTGGTGTCGTTATGGGACACTTCCCTGCATCTGTTTGAGGATGTACAGGGGTCCCACCCAAACTTCCTAGAATAGTGTGAAATACCGACCTGGTAGAGCATTTACATTCTTTCCCAGTTACAGTCCGTGCATCCCAAGCCCGCTCCTTAGCTCGTCAGTCTGTCACCTATTCTGAATCCTCCATCCCAGATCTGTCTGACTAAGGTAACTCCTACATCAATTCTGTATTTCAGCTTTCACTCTTCAGCTGCTTCTGTATATTGTTTTATTGTTTATTTGACCTGTTCAGATAATTGTGCAGCAACTGCCTGTTTGTGATCCGCAAGGTGTGCTGGTGGGACAAAGCTTGTTCCAGCTCCCACCGCGAAGTTGGAGAAACCTTGAGCAGCCTCTGTAGGCCATAAAATAAAGAAATCTGCACAAAGAGTGACGTCTGTCGGCTGATCATTCACTTCCTGGTCGACCGAGTGAAATGTACCATTTGGATGTTCAAAATAATGCCACCATTTCAGCCCCATCGAACAGATCCGCCGTCTTCCAACGATGCTGGCAAACACGCAAAATGTCACTTTCAAATCTACACAAAGGACCTCCTTCTGTACTGTTGTTATTGTATAGATAATGTTTACTTTCATGCCTGGCACAGCTGTGAGGGACAATGTTTTAATAGCAACTTTTATTTGAATGTTAAATAGACACTGTGGTTGATAAGGCATGGAAAACCGGTCACGTTTAATGTAAAACCACTGAGAGCAAAAGCTGCATATTTACCAGATTTACATTTATCAACTCAGTTTTTATGAAATAGCGCAAAGTATGGACAGTGGTGACAAAGAATTTAGAAGTTTCCCTGCAGTGTTGAGGTTTGGGTCAGATCCGGTTCCACTCCCTCACCCTCCAAACGAGTGGAAAGGCTCAGATTCGGTGGTCTTCTCTCTATTGGTTATTCAACTTTGTCTATAAACCTTTTCATAATAGAAAACATTTAAACCACATTTTAATTATTCTGCACGAACCATTGTCCATGTTGGACGTGCGTTTGCCAAGGCATCAGTGGTTTCCACATGAGTTACATGGAGTGTCTATAAACCTCAGGGTGTCACCAGCACTGGGGTTTGTGAGTGTTCTTCAGAAGGGTTATTAAACGTATTACTCTTATAGACGAAGGAATATACCGTGAGGTCACATCCAACTGCATGTGTGCAGGTATCTGGAACAGGGCTATGAATAGACCGCAACGCTACAACGATTGCTTTCAGGCGTGTCACTGCTGTTCCTACCCCCGCCTCATAACACCACCTGCCAAATCCACTTGAAACTAAGGTGCCAAGTACGTTATCTGTTCAGTGTGACCATTGATGGCGAGTTCTGGTTCACACAGAGCAGTGCGCTTGAAAGCAGATCCTCGGCCTCACCAACCATGTTCAATGTTTGATTTAGGGATAAAGAGCAGAATTATTTCTGCCAGAAATTACAAAGAAGAGACATGAGACCCATGTCTGGATCAGTAGACACATTTGGAACAAAACGGGGTGTTGGTATCAGAGCAAAAAAGAAAATGGTGTTAATTGACGAGCGCAACGTTCCATTTAAAAAACGTATGATTCAGTCCAGGTCTGTTGGACCAGTTGAATTTGTGATCATAGAAGGTTCTGTGCTCCTGAGATCCCCCCTTTACTTTTAGGGCAGATTAGAAAAGAGGCGGAAAGTACTTGAACAAAGCCCATGAGCAAGAGCGTTCCAGCGCAAGGTGAACAGGAGGCTCACCATGGGAATCTGGATGTAGTGCGAGGTGGTCTGGAAGTGGTTAATAGGTTACGGTGTAAGCAGCAGGCCAGCTTACAAGTGAGGTATGCTGGGACAGTAATTTTTCAGTGGCTTGGAAACATCATGACCGAGTGTTTTTTTTTCCGATCTGCCCTGTTTTTCCTCTGATGAACGTGACAGTCTGTGGAGTACACTGAAGGTGCTCCACGATTTTGCTGTACTGTTCCTCAGCAGAGCATAGTTCTGATGATGGGCTCATCCAATGTAAATGACCAGAGTGATGGCATCTTTTGCCTTCTTATTCTGTTGCGTAAACTAAGATTCTGGCTCAGCTCTACAAGATTTGTTTTCACACCCACGGGTGACACGAGTCAACTAGTTCAATGCACCAACAACTGAATGTGAAATACAGGTTATTGTAGCTCCACAGGGCCCCACCCAATATATAGTTGAAGTGGCATCAAATACCTTTGGGTTACTAACAGTCCCTAAACGGGGATCCAAGGACGCCGTGGTGATTTGAAAAACCAATTTCATTCCTTACAATATCACACACACAAAGAAAATGACACTTTAACTAAAAAGCGTTTATCTCCGTAGTCTAATCCTATTGCTTAGCACATATAAAATAACCACAGAATATTAAAACGGCACAAATACATGTTGTGAATATCGAGAATAAAATGAATATTCCTACCATAGTTAAAGTGTCAAACCTACTTCACTAGGAAAGCATGGAGCAGCATAACTCGCATCGAGAGTTTCCTAGGCGAAGTCAACGCACTGCACACCTGTTTACAGCAAAACGCTGTAGTTATCAGAAATTGGGGATGCAGTGTCCCTGAGAATGGAAAACACTTGTCGTATCAGCTCCTCTCCTCCCGCACTTGGCTCTGTATCAGTTGCCAGCATAAAGCGGCAGCATCTCTGTAAGCTGGCAGTCAAGATCTTCTTTGGCAGTATTTTGCAAGATAATCTGGGGCAAAGGACCTTTCCCCCCAGTGACCAAGTGGGAACCCTTTTATATTGTATCTTATCTGAGATGGGAATTTCTGACATAACCTATGTGCATCAAGATGAAATGAAAATTACATTTATAGAGTGCTCTACTACCCTGGGGTGTCCAGGCGCTATAGCTCTGGGAAACAGATACTAGTCTTAGACGCATTCTTAAAAACAAGATAAAAACATGTCAATTCAGAATACACTGTTTGTTATCGTTCTTGCCTGACCTTGAGATAGTCAACAAGGCACTTGTCCCAGACTGATGTCACATCAGGTGTTCTCATCGATATCATTGTCTGAGTGACTTGACACTTTCACAGGTTTTTGTAAAGATAAGGGCAGACGACATCTAGTTCAAAGGCAGACATGTCAATGATTCTGCAAAAAAAGAGAAAATGGAGTCTCGGGCTGCTTAAGGACTTTATTTCAATTCTAGGTTACAAAGTGTAGTGCCCGTGCGGAAAGTCTGCCCACCAGTTCTTCCTGCAAAATATGGATAAAGCTATTTGTGAGTGTTGTTTCACAAGGTATGAGTGAATGCGCTGTGTGTTTGGGACAGTCTGTATGCATGCACACACTAGTGGTCTCTGTTGGCTGTCCTTTGTCTATGGTGGACAAGAAAGTCTGCATCTCCCTGTGTTCTAGACCCCTTTCCTGAAAGCAGTCTTTACTCTGTTGGGTAGTGGAGGGTCCCCAGTGCACAGTTTGCCTGCACCGGTGAAACCCAGCCCCGTTTCCCGTGTTGCTGGCTGCTGCACATCAATGGTAGTGTTCTGCTGGACTTGTGTAAGGACAATATACACTTGCACCTTGATGAGATTAAACTGGTCTGACCTTGCATTCTGTACTCTGGAAGCCGGCAAAATTCAAAGGGCATAAACAAAGATGTTTCTTCAGGCTTGGAGAAGGGTTGAACCTTTGTAAAAGGTAGAACTTTAGTAAACTTGGGCTTCGTCTCCTGGTGCCCAAGCTAGGCTAAGTAGTCATCCTGAGACAATATTTTATGTATCGTTTAGACATCCAGCACCTGCTCTCCATTGAGGGATGGTGGCAGAGAAGCCTTGCTGCAATGACCTGTGGCGAGAGGAAGAGCTGCATTGGCCTGTGGCGAGAGGAGGGGCTGCATTGGCCTATGGTGAGAGTAGGAGCTGCAATTACCTGTGGCGAGAGGAGCTGCATTGACCTGTGGCGAGAGGAGGGGCTGCATTGGTCTGTGGCGAGAGGAGCAGCTGCATTGGTCTGTGGCGAGAGGAGGAGCTGCATTGGCCTGTGGCGAGAGGAGGAGCTGCATTGGCCTGTGGAGAGAGGAGGAGCTATCTTGGCCTGTGGTGAGAGGAGGAGCTGCATTGACCTGTGGTGAGAGGAGGAGCTGCATTGGCCTGTGGTGAGAGGAGGAGCTGCATTGCCCCTTGCAAGGGGCCAAGTCTTCCTAGGAGCCATATGATTCCTGCCGCCCAGCTGGACTACTGAAAAAAGGTAGCTGAGCACCGTCCTGGGTGTGAAGCTGCACAATCGCATTCCTGGATTTTTAATGATGAGCCTGCACTGTCACTGCCTCACCCTGTACTTCCAGGATACCTGTCTGTCCACTCTTGTCCCAGGAAGTGATAGAGTTTCTGCATTGTCTCCCTCCTGTGTGGGATCTTGGTATGTTGCCTGACACTAGTTGTTTTGACAGCAGAACTGGTTAAACCTGCTCCTTGTCCCACACAGTGTAGAGCGGTCATTTGTAAGTGCGGTAGATTGCTAACCCTCATGTGAGTTGGCAGCTGGTGAAGTGGTGGGTTTCAGGGGGTGCGTCCACCAACAGAAATATTTTACCTTGACCTATAATTTTAAGATAACGATAGGTTCCCCTGGGTGACAGTGGATGCGGCCCCTGTTTACAAACTAAAAGCCAATTAGGGCCTTTTCTGTTTCTTTTACACTGAACTCTGAGCAGTATCTGGCCCACCAGTCACCACTGACTGGTGCACAGAGGCGCTCGAGCACCCGCTCAACTGCATCATTGATTTCACTGCACACGGCCCTTGTTTGGATGGCCAGTCTTTTGGTCCAGGAGTTTTGGGAACCCTGCAGTCAAGGTTAAAGTGCACTAAGATTTCCAGTCTTGAACCCAGAGCCATTGAAACAGGGGACCAGATATATTGTGGTATGGTTGCTCCATTGTATCATTCGTGTTGAGCACTTCTGTCCTATTGACCAGAACTTCAAAGACTGAAAATAATATAAAGAAAGACCGAACGAGCCCTGAAGTTCCACAAGTACGCCCCAGTGTCGTCCCATAGGATAACATTAGCAAACGAGGCAGTTATAGTAAATCTAGAGCCTGCCACTGAAGAATGTTTAGTTTTTTATCTGTTTTAAATTTTTCTGCTGATTTTACCTACCGGTGAGTTTGACTCCTAGCCCTATTCCTCAGATATAGCACAGGTGGAATGTTGACGTCATTGAATGCTAGTTCCTGTCTTGAGTTTCTAAGCTCTACCTCTTTCATGGTGAGGCGTCACCTCAAATAATGGAGTAGGTGCTGTTGCATTCCGAGGCTGTGAGAGAAGATGAAGACGCGTTCTCCATGATCATTATCCAGTGCCTGTAAAAGGAAGGCACACATGGCTTTGTCAAAAGTGTCACTCAATCATCTTTTCGTAGGTCTGGAATGACAAACAGTGGTCACGAAAGCTGAAAGGCCCATTCACTCAGAGACTTTCCTTTTTTTTTTTTTACCAAACTACTAATGTCAGAAGAATGCCTAGAATAGTCTATAAAAGTATGAAAGTCCAGAAATCATTGAGGGACATATTTACAAGCCCCTATCGCCCCAGGAACGTCACTTTTTCCGACGTTCCTGGGGCGATAGGGGCTTTGCCTTATTTACAACCAGGTGTTAAGCCACTTAACGTGGTTTAACGCTGCCTTGTAAATAAGGCACCTTTTTACACTATACTTAGCATGAAAGGGGTGGGCAATGGGTGTTGTGGTGGGCGTTCCGTCGCAACATCCACTAATTTTGACCCTGGCCCCAATTTACAAGGGTGGTGTAAATAGGAGGCAGCGCCAAAAGTGAGACCAGGGAAAGCCAGTCCTAACATGGCGAAACAAGGAGAAATGTTTTATTTCCTCTCGTTTTTGTTGCTTCTGTGTGTGCTACAATGTGCAGCACACATAGAAACAGCAAATTGCCTTGAATTATTGTTTATATGCAGGAAGGTGTCCCTTCCTCCACATAACCAATCATTATTTTTTTTTTTTTAAACTGATGATTTGCAACTTCTGTGTGCTGCACAATGCAGCACACATAGAAGTTACAAACTGCCATTCTGGATTGTTTATGTGCAGGAAGGGACACCTTCCTGAACATCAACAATCATTCCCTCAATGCAGGCACCCTTGCACTATGGTGCAAGGGTGCCTGCGTTGGCGCTAGGCAGCTTAATTTAGCGCCAGGGCAGGGAGAAACGCAGGGGAGCACCGTATTATTGTAAATACGGCACATCACTGCGTTTCTAAAGTGACAGAGCGTGGCGTTAGCAATTTTGGAGCTCCACCACTTGCTTCTAAACATGCCCCTGAGTTTCTTTAACAAAAGTTGGTGATGCTAGTCGGTCACAATGACTACTTTGTGACACTCTATGGACAGGTCGAAAAAGGCCAACATAAAACTAAGAGAGTCCACGGTGTCCTTTCTGAGACGCTCTTGGGTGTAACTGCCACGCGATTCTGACATAATTGTTGGATTGATCTGTGAGTGTTTCTTTCATGTTGCCGACAATCAAAATATCAACACTTTGTCAAGATACATGATGTACTGAATCAGATTATTAGTGGAGATTGAATTTGAAATATTGAAAATTTGCCAGTGTTAAGACATGCTGAAAAGAATTTGCCTGCACTCATAATGACCACAAGGTGTCTTAAAGCAGTCTTCAACTCATGGCCTTTCTTGATACGCTGTAAGTGGTTGACCCCATGCAGGCCCAGCTTGATGAATATCTGCAATACTCTTACCAGTGGACAATCTTCAGTTGTTGGCTTTTTAGATCTTGCCTACTGTACATAGCATGCGCTGTTTGTTGCAGGACTTACTGTTCGCTTACGTTGTGTTTAGATCACGCCCAATATTTTCCAGTGGTTGGCTTTATATTCACTCATTTGCTTGCTGCTGTTTCATCTGCTTATGTAGGCTTTCCTTCCTCTTCTCTTGTTTGTCCCTTTCCAGGAGCATGTACGCATTACTTGTGTCTTTCCACTGCTCACTGAATACTTTTTTATTTTTTTTAAGTACTCCACAAGAGTGCATGTGTTTTCCAGCTGTCTCCCTCGTGCACTTCTCTCCCCTACCACGCTCTATTCCTCTCTCTTGCCCGTGTGCTTTTCCCCAGCAGCTCCACATTGCTCTCTCGCCCGTTTGCTTTTCTCCCACTGCACACTTCATGCTGCTTCAGCGCCCATGTGTTGCTTCCTCTCCACCCGCTTTTAAAAGAAAACAGTTTTGCATTTTTTTTTGTTCAGTTACCGATCCTGCTCGGATCATTAACCAAAAAGAAAAAAAACAGCTGTGGCATTTTGTAGGCACACACATTTGTGGTGCTGTGCCTACAGAATGATTTGACTGGCCGTGCCATTTTTTAGGTCTCGCCTGGCGTTGCAGCGCAAAGCGCTGCTCGCTGGGCGAGAGATTTAGTAGGAGAGTAGATTTGAGAAGGGGACTTGAAGCCCCGCCCCTCATTTTCATTGGCTGGCGTCACCGTTTATGCTAAACGGTGGCCTGCCATTGGAAATGAGGGTTTTTTGGTGACGCCTTTTCGTCCGGTCGATCCGGACTGGGTCGTCTGCTTTGCGGCTGTCGCAAAGCACTTTCTTATCTTTATGGGGCCATGTGTTTCTAATTAGAAACACATGGCCCCATAAAGACAAGAGATCGATGCTTGTTCTGGATTCTTTTGTGGTTTCTTGGTAGAAGTATCCTAGATTCCCGTCTTGTTATGCATTACTTTCTGAAATACGAAACCGTTGTGTATGACTGAAAGCGTGGTGAATGAAGTTTCTTACGCTGTATACGCATGCATTGTTAGTTTTATTATACGGCACATGGATATACAAGAATCGTTGTTGATTGTTTTAAAAATATCGTTCATAGTGTATCTTTTGTATATTTAAAATGTAAATTTGTTTTCATCCAGTTTGGAGTCTTTTGTAAAAAGGTATTTTGTTTTCTATTTGTTTCTGCAACGATAGAAATGTGGGCACTAGATTCCAATTTCTATTGGCTTGAAGATGCAGGCATTACACCTGAGCATCGCATTCTACCAATGCACTTTACCCTCCCTAGTTCACCTTTTAAAGGGCAAAAGCACTAATCCGCTGGATGGCGTCTTATGGTGTTTTTTCAAGACGTGTGATGCATCATTTACATGCCGAATGTTTTCTCGGCTCGTATTTTGCCTTATGACTAGAGCTGCCGACTTTAGAGCTAGGGAACCAGCTACCAGCCTCTACGTAGGCTCAGCATCCTGTGATCCTGGGAAAACCACTTAATCTCCCCGTGCCTACCAAAAATGAATGGGCTCTTGTGTAACATATCTGGTGCTCATGTAAAGTGCTCCAGTACCTTCAGGTCGAGTTTCTACTGTATAAATCTGGAGAAAAAAAAAAGTCAGTCTCCTAACTTTGCTCTGCCTTGCTTCTTCCTAGAAATGTAACAGCCTGTCCCTCTCTATACCACCCTTTGTTGTTACTTTTTAACACAGTTTATTTATCAAACATTTTAGAATGTTTTTACCAAAAATGATCACATACTGCTAGTCCATATAAACACAAGACTGAAGAACTTCAGGGATTATTATGTGTGGTTTAAAAAATGTATAACGGTTTAGAATCATTAGTTATACTTAAACAAGCATTTGAAATGCAATAGGTCTCTCATTACTGAATGTTTGAGCTATTGGCGTTGCTAATAATAATGCAATGCCAATAACTCAAACTTTCAGTAATGCGAGACCTATTGCATTGCAAATGCTTGTTTTCTTTAGGGATGTTGAACAGCATCAGCGATGCTGTGCAGCTTGGCCTAAAACCATTGGCAAAGCCAATAGGTCCCAAAGGTGAGACCTACCTTGTTTAAAATCCCTACTATCTATACACAGATGAAGGGCTAAAGTCTTATTGGGTAGAAACAAGAAAAAATATCAGACTGCAGGAAGGGAAGAGCTGTCTGACTGACAGTATTCTTATGGGTGTCATTTTTTTTAAATTATTCGGCATCGAACAATGAATATAAAAGAAATATGAGCTGTCAGCTCAAGACTAAAAGTACAATCATAGATTAGATGAGGTGGTTGCATTTAACTTTCTGCTCTAAGAAGATGTTGATAAAAGAAAGGCATCACAGTGCAATCAAGTGATGGTCTGGGGTTTATCCTGTGATGGTTTGAAAATCAAATTTTCCACTCGAAATCACTTCTTCAGACAGTTCAACAGGAAGGCGATATCCATATGCGAATAAACAGACTTTTTTGGGGGAAGAAATACCAACTCATGACAACAGACTAAGGGCCTCATTTATGAAAACTGTTGCATCGCTGCGATAAACAGCGATGGAACACTTTTCACTGTGCCCTCCTTGTGACACGATGGATGCATCGTATTTAATGTACGGCGCTCCATGTCGCCAGGAATGACATACTCCAGGAATCCTGACGTATCTGTCGAAACAAAAGTCACGCATTGCTGGAGTTGTGTCGCAAGCATGACACAATTCCAGCGATGCATGGTGTAGGCCTGTGCCTATGGCACTGTCAACCTTACGCATGCCATGAGGCAGGGGTAAGGTTTTAAAGCAGTGGCGTCCTAGAAGTGTCGCAGTGAAATCTGGTAGATTTCACTGCAACACTTTTTTACGTGGGAACGCCCACCCTGCATACATTATACCAGACTCGGGTATAATGTGGCGCAGGCTTCCCAAGGTGACGCATCTGCCTAGATGCATCACCTTGTAAATATGGCACAACGTGGCACATTGTTTACGCCGCCGCTGAGTAACGAAAAGTGACAACGGTGGTGAAAAAGTGTCGCAAGGCTTTCATAAATAAGCCCAAAGTGACTTATCTGAATGCCAATTGTGACATGCAAGACATGGTATTCCAGAGTCAAAGGAAGTTGAGTATGGCATAGAGGTCAGAGGGAACCATCTCCTTCCAATGTCCAAGACCTGTATGCGAGTTCTTGCCCTCCCATTCAATACAAATACCATGAACTATTTCTTCAGGAAGGACCAGCGCTGCCTCAAAATGGAACTGCCTCTGAAACATGCTTGAACCGTGAGTACAGGAGGATGTCATCTGCCACCTCTCCAAGTACAAAAAGTTTTATTTGTTAAGGAACTCCTACGGAGGTCCACAAAATGCATCAATACAATAAAAGACACAATTTTAAATACAATACAACAAATATTTCCATTTTTTCCTAAAATACAACAATAGATTAAAAAGTGCGATAGAAGGGTGAATATGCTTTTTATACAATACAAACTTTATCGATATCCCCCGTTAGACAATACAATCTAATAGCGAGATTTTAAGTATTTCCTAATAAATAGCCAAAAAAGTTTTTAAAAATCGGAATATCCTATTACAGACCATTTCATTTGGTGGGGATAAAACAAATATTCTGGCCTCCTGGGCCGAATGAATATTAAATTTAATAAATGATGGTCTTAAAAACATACGCCTTGCCCTTTGTAATTCCGGACACACAAATAGGACATGATTAAGATCCTGGATTTGAGTATAACACAATTCGCAAATTCTCTCCTCTCTCGGGATTTTACCCCATATGCCAGTAACATCTCTTAAGGGCAACAGATTAATTCTCAGAAGGAGTATCAGTCTTCTAATCCCATGTGGATGATTCCAAATTAAATAAGGTTGTGGCCTTTTCCCCAAGGCACTACCACAAACCAACTCATTTTGGGACTTAGATTTACTTAGAGCAATATCTCTTGCCATACTAATCGAGCTTGCAGACTTCTTTATAAATAGCTTCAATGCAGATTTTGGCATAGATGAATTACTATTTAAACTGAGCCCAAATGTGTCATTTGCATAAGCACATGATCTAAAAAATGCTGATTGATCCTTTAGCTTGTCAAAGATTTCCACTCTCAGGGCCGCCCTAAGGGAACCCTCATCTCCCCAAAGGAGAGCGTTCCCCCACCTCAGGACCGCTGACAAAGCTAAAATAAAAGAGGAGACTAAACCAAATTCCAAGCGTAAAACATGTGGGGCGGTCAGGGAATTTAGATTACAAATTTGGTGGAAGAACCGGCCTTCAGCCTTGTCAAAGGCGAGCCAGTGATTATTATCCAATACTTCTGTGGCATAAGTTAATGAGGGCGGAATTTTAACCTTAAATACTGACAGAACAAGACTAAAATGACGACTCCCACAAATTTTATAAAATCTATTCAGAGCACCAGCCTGGGAGGCAGCCTTACCAACACATAATTTAATGTGTTCTGAATCTCGCCCGTTTTGTGCAAAAACCTTTCCCAGATACAAGTATGAATCGACCAATTCTAGTTCTTCATGCCCTAACAACCACTTATACCCTTTCTTTATTCTATGACCTTTCTTGCGGAAGATTAAGATTTTGCTTTTGGAAATATTAATTTTCAGAAAATGATCCTCCGCATATTTGGTTAGGGCATCCAGTTGACGTTGCAAGCCAATGGGAGTTAAATCAAAAATTGCAACGTCGTCTGCATAAAGTAGGGAACCTATGGACAATGGACCAATTCCAGGGGCATCCCCCCTCACTGAATTTAGCGTGCCTGGAAGATCATATATATAAAAGGAAAACAGAAGAGGGGCCAACAGGCAGCCCTGCTTCAGCCCATTATCAGTCACGATCCTGCAAGATAGACCTTGCTGGCCTCCCATCATCACTTGACACCAAGTGTCTGTATGTAATTCTATCAAGAGGCCCAGGAGATGGTGTGGCATTCCGAGATGATGAAGCTTTCTCCACAGCGTTTGACGATCCACTTTATCAAACGCCGTGGAGAAATCAATGAAAGCCATATAGACTGGCATGCTTCGAGAGAAAGTATATTTCTCTACAATGGTCTGAACAACCGCAATGTTGTCCAGGGTTCCATGGTTCTTTCTAAAGCCTGCCTGTTCAGGTGGTAAGATGTTCTGATCATAGGCCCATTGCTGCAGGTGACAGAGTATGCTTTTTGCAAATAATTTGCCCGTAGCGTCCAACAACGCGATCTGTCTAAAACTAGTAGGTTGACTCTTTGGGCCCTTTTTAGGTCTTGCGCCTAGCGTTGCAGTGCGCAACACTGCTCGCGCAGTGCGAGACCTCTAGAAAGGGCTTCAGAAAGCTAACCACACGCTCGTGCGTGTGGTTTTGCTTTCCAAAGCCCACATTGGCTGTAGCGTGTTTTTTTTTTTTTTTAAACGGCACGCGATTGGGCAAAGGCGGGCGCATGTCCCACCTTTGCTCCGCCCATTCCCGTCCGTGTCTAGCACGCGCTTTAGCGCGCGGCACAGACGACAGGCGTCCTCGCCCCCCCCCCCTGCTGTGGTGCGCGCGCACCACAGGTTATTCTGGTCACTTCTAATGTTGGGATATGAAGCTGTAATAAAACAACGCAGCTGTAGCTATTAAACTTGCAGAACTCCGTGACACTATTTGAAGAAATGTCTGCTAAATCCTACAGCGGCCCTGTGGTTCCAGAGTAGGGCAGAGCCCCGCCCGGTCTTTTGAAACGGAGGGAATTGCGCATGACGGGTGTTTTAGAGATTATTGGCTGGGAGGCGAGGTGTGGTGCGTCGGCCTTCCACCCAGGCCACATGTGGAAGGGCTGGACGGAATTACTCGCTCCGCTGTTTAATAAGAGAAAAGCACTTGCCATGGCAACCACGGCAGCTTGGACAACATGTGCTGCTTGGGGTCACGTTACACGCTTGGAAGTTTGTGTCTGGTATTTTGGGACTCGCCGTGGCCCTCTTTTGAACGTTACCAAAGCTGTTGATTGTTTTGTTTAGGAGTAGTGGCAGAAACCAATGTTTTCCTCTAATGGGCACCCATATGAAACGAGGCCATCTGGCGCGTGCCGAGCGGCCAATCAGTATTAGACACCCCTGGGAAGGAAATAGAGAAAAGCACAGCGCGTCATTTCAGTGTGCCACACGCAGCACGGCTGTTCCATGCGCAGAACTTCACTCAGACAATTATGTGGCAGGCATATAACCGTTATGTGGTGCACCAAACCCAGCACCGGGGCTCCTTGCACGAAACACTGCATAACAGAAGTGGGTGCATATCATATAACGCTAGAATGATTCCCTGACACAAGACTGCTGCTCTCTGTACAAAGCACTATACAGTGCATTATGTGGCTAGAATATATGCATGCTCTGTGCTTAAAACACTGCAAAGTAAATGTAGGCGCATATCATATAGCCATAGGGTGATATTCCAAACACAGCACTGCTCCGGAGTGTACTTCACACTACATAGTCTATGTATGTAGCTAGATGTAAGCATCGTGTGGTGTTCGAAACACAGCACTGTTACTCCCTGCACAAAACACTACGGTGCATGTATGTGGCTAGCTTGGAAGCATTGTGCACGGTTTTAACTCAACACTGTTGCTCTATGCACAAACACGTCACAGTAGATGTATGTGCTTAGCATAACGCCGTAGTGTGATGTTCAATGCACAGCACTACTGTTCTAAGTTCTAAATGCAGTACAGTGTTTTTGATGGCCAAGAATAGCTCAATTGTGCAATGTGTGAAAGGCAGCACAGCAATTCAAAGAACCAACCACAACACAGTACAGTTGCATTGTTGGCTTCCAAGCATAGCTCGGTATTAGAATGTTCCAAACGCACCACAGAATTTCATTTCAAAATACTCAACAGACTGTAGTGCACACCAAGGCGCTGTGGTTACATGTACCAAACGGATGACTGCAGTTCAATGTACTAAATATAAATTGTAGTTCCGTCTGACAAACACTGCACCCTAGTTTGAGGTTCCAAACATAAACCTGTAGTTTGGTGAACCAAACACAGTGCACCAAAGTATCAAAGTCCAAACTATTCAAGACCAAGCAGCTCGGCTCTTTTTCAATCACAAACTACATGTTCGCAAGAGCAGTTTATTGAACGTGGTCAGGGCACAAGTCCTAAAAAAAAGAAGTGGGGGTACTAACCTAGTTAGGCAGTATGCAAGTGACATCATGGCATGCGACATCACGGCGCGCGACATCACGGCGCATGACATCACACATGGCATCACAGGAATTGACATCATTGAAAGTGGCATCACAAGCCACAACTTTACAGGAAGTGGCATCACAAGAAGTGACATCATATCTAAAGGCCTCACATATATGTTTAGCAGGTCTATCATGTGTACGTTTGAGCGCATTGCGAGGATAATAGCACTGTGAGCTATGGAAGATATGTGACTTCTACACCTTGCAGTCCCCCAGTTTTATGTAACATATCCTGTACATTCATTTACAAACATATATATTTTATTGTACATGTAATATGCACGTGTTGATGTAAAGCGCTCTGACACCCTGCATTGGGATGAGTAGGGCTATACAAGAATAAATAGTGGTACTTAAATTATTTCAACGCCTCCTCAGGGGAAGTAAGCTCTATATAATTGCAATTTACTTTGTGTAAATACTGGGAAAGACCAACACATCTGACATCCTTACAGTGCATGCATATCTCCTAAAAAGGGACTAAACAAAGTGAAAAGCTGCCTCTCTTAAGTATGTGTGAAGTGCTAACAAGGTGTGAGCCTTTGTTTCCCCTCCACTTCATTTGCATCAGGTGTGAGGCTCCTGACTGCTCCCAGCCAAGAGACTGGATCAAAAGGAGGCCTGATGACCCTTCAAATTCGGCCTTTGTTATGGGCCCAGCAGGAGTCTTAAATAAGAAAACCCTTCCCTGCCTACACGTTGTTGCTTGTTGAAGATGGAAAGCAGAAACGTGCAGGCACTGCTGAAAGTGTCCCAGTGTTTGGAAATTACACTGGGACGAGTTCAGCAAATTATTCAGTGGGGCCAAAATTCTTGGCAGGGTGGACAGCGTTCACCCTGTGCAAATAGTGGGTGGACACCGTCCACCCTCGTGTACCCCCGACTCGTGCCCTGAACGTGGTACACTAAAAACCAGCATAAATGTGAGTTCCGTGTTTGACTGGTGGAGTCCTTCACCACTCCATCCATCAAGCACATGCTCGCCAAACACACACCATCTAGACAGCTCAGGCCATCAAACATCACCCTTCTGGACCCTCAAGATTCACAATTAAGGGATTGTGTGGTTGGAGATTATCGTTATTGATTCGAGGTTATGGGGTTATCTAAATTCAGCCACACTCATCCCCTCCTTCTCATAAAGATGCATGGGCATCCAAAATGCCGGGGGAGCGGAAGTAACATCACACCATATAAGCTTCAATTTCACTCACACACGTTTACACATGCATACATACACATTCACACTTACACACGCTCTGTCTCAGGTAAACATACACTCACCCACAAGCGTGCTCATAACACACATTTAAAAGCATTTTTTTCTTACCTCAGCTGCCGGTGAAGGTCATATTCCAGGTAATGGTATTCCATTATATATTACACTAATATTGAATAATAAGATATTATTCACCATTAGTGTAGTAAAAAAATGAGAGAAAACAAAGAGTGGCTCCCCAACTGAAGTCCATAGGTGCATCATAGGACGAGTTGCTACTGTGGTCCTAGCACTGATTTTGCCATCTCTGAAGCCAGGGGTCACAAGTGACAAGCCAAGGGTCGCAGCTCAGACCCCCTGGTGACCCCTAAATTACTTCCATGCAATTCAGAATAAAATAAAAAGCCATATATTTTCAATTAAATGCCACATTGTCCACCTGCATCAAAAGGCTTTTTCCCCACTCTTTTCTCATTTCATTTTTACCATCCACTACCCTTCCCCCGCTCTCCTATGCACTTTTGCTTCTGAGTGTATCCCAAATGATCAAAAGACTCAAACAGAGCACTCTAATATCACATAAGAAACAGAGTGCTTTAGTCATTGCACCAACCAGATCAGTCTATATCGATATTCCAAACCCAGCACTCTATATTAATACACCATACACAGCAATGAAGTGGAATCTACCAAATGCAATGCAAGTGATGCAACAAATATAGGACTTTCATGTTAAAAAAGCATCACAGTTGTTAAAATCACCAAAGTCAAACCGTAGTTCAAGGTTGTATATCAATCTAATAAACATAGCACTGTAGTTTGTTGTAGCAAGCACAGCATTGTGATTGTCAACATGCAAAAACAATAGAAGGGTTCAACGTACTAAAGAAAGTATTGCATGTTAATGTGCTGTGCGTGCCCCTGTAGGAAATGTACCAGTCAGGGCTGTACCAGATGTGACCTCTGCCGCTCTGCTCCTCAAGTTGTTTTCCCTTTTTACACATTGTGGAGGTTGAAAATGCAAGATGTTTTCTGCACCTGCCCCGAACCCCCTGCCCTTACCGGGCTTCCTTCCTTGGATGCGTTCTTTCCATTGCTGTGTTCTTATACCGCTGCTTTTCCTCTTCTAGTGGGATTATGCTGTTTCGATGCCAGTGATTGGTTAACGTGATTGACGGTAGCAATAAAGTTGTCCTACAATAAAATGGCGTCCGTGATGTGAAAGTAACATTGCAATCAAAGGAAAACTGGCACGGGGCAAAACGTTAGGTCATTGCCTGTCTTTCAGAAGGCTTGTTCATTTTTATTGATAACTTCATTTATGAGGTATTTTCTCCAGCCGCATCTCCATTTGGGATATCTGTGTCTATGGAATAAAGCGCTATTCTTCTTGAGTTTCTCGTTCTCCAGAACACTGTTGTGAATTGACTCTTTTCTGATTGGACTGCAGTGGTTCACCTTTAAAGATCTCAATATGTTTAAATCATATGTTTACTTTTGAAATATGTGACGTTGGATACACCATTGCGCCATATTAGAAAAACTTTGCAATGGGTAGAAAAAAGCAGGACAAATCCCTTTTGTACTATGTTGCTGCCTGTCTAATGCAGAACGTAGTATATATAGATTTGCCCATTCCATAATGATGTTTCCAATACGTCCAAATTGAAGAAAATGGTTAGAAGTCCTGCTAATTCTACATAACACGTTTTCTGCTTCTAAATGTTTTCCTATGTGCAATAGAGATTTTTAACAAGAAACACTAATACTTGGATAACATTATTTTTAATGATTTTGTACTTTTTGCACTTTTATAATACTTAAGAAATACAGACATAAATTATTGATTTTAAATCAGGCTTTTTTACATCGTTCGATTTTAAAAAGTTGAGAAAATGTATATCATCCATTTTTCATTGTATAATCCGGTGAAAAGGACATGGCATCTGCTTGGTTCTATATTACCCTGATACACATACGTATGCGAGAGTTTGAGCTATTGTAAATACCAATGCCTTTTATTTCTGTATTTTAAAAACCTGCAAGCGGTGCGTAAACAGGCACTTTGTACTTGCAGTCGTTGCTTACGAGAAGCAACGCTGGCAGTAACTATGCCTCTTTTACTGCCAGCCTTCCTTTTCGTAAGCAAGGACTATAAGTACAAAGGGCGTGTTTATGCACCGCATACAGCTTTTCGAAACACATAAATAAAAGGCATTGTCGTTTACAATGGCAATAGCTCAAACTCTTGCAAATGCAACACCAATAGCTCAAACTTTAATAATGCGAGACCTATTGCATTGCAAATGCTTGTTATACAAAGGAACTATAATGCTCCCCTTCCAGGAGGAGGGGATATTAATAGTTCGGAAGCAAAAATCAAACAAAGGTGCTAAAAAAGCTCCCCAGGCCGCTGGCTCCTTTTTAATTAACACGATCGGAATTCCATCCGGCCCTTGTGCGCCGGAGGATCTGCTATTCTTTATGTAGCCCACTACTTCATCCCTTGATGGAGGACCATATTCCAGAAGAGAAGACTCCTCTGTAGAGGGCGTCAAGAAAGGTACTGTACCATTATTTTTATATAATAGTGAGATATAGACCAACCACTCCCTTTCTGGGATTGAAATAGGCAGAGCCCTCTGTCTTGAATCGCAGTATTCTGCGATCAGGTGCCAGTATTTTTTTGAGTTTTTGGCTCTGGCGGCTTCCCTTAACCCGATCCATTTGGCATCAAACTCCCTTCTCTTTTCTCTAAATTAATAACGATTTCTAGCTCGCTTAGGGCAATTGATTTCTTGTTGTTTACCAATGGAGAAATGTAAATGTTGTTTTCTGATTACACGGTTAATTTCTTGATTTAATACTTTCAGCAGTGGCAAACCCTGGTTTGCAACTCGGGAGCCAATTGAGTCAGTACTTAAATTTTTTATCTCCTTCATTTGTGCCTCGAAAAACTGTAAAATGTTTAAGGAATCAGAACCCTGCCATTCTACATAACTTTTCTTCACCATCACACCTACCTCGGTGGTATCTTTTGGAGTCCAAAAGGAGCGGCCATTAGCTTTATTAAAAACCACCGAGCCCTGGTCCAGGTTCCCTTGGTTCAATGCGGGTAAATTAAAGGCTATTGTCAAACCCAATACACTGTGGTCACTCCATATTGACGGAGATACCACTAAGTTTTCACAGGCCCCAAACATTTGGTAGGAAACAACCACGTAGTCCAATAGGCTTTGTGTATGATGGGAGTTGAAAGTAAAATCTGCTATTTTATCAATCGGAACCCTACCATTTAAAATGACCACGTCCATGCTTCTGATACTATCAAGCAAGAGAAGACCCCGTTTGTCCGTTTTTATTTTATGTGGTAGCAGAGAATCTGGAATATGCCAAATTTCCTCTTTGTCTGGATTGGCATAAATCTCCAGTGCAGAGTTCGAAATTTTCTCATTCAGATCTCCCAATAATACAACCGAATGGCATTCTTCCAGGGTAGCTATCTCATGAATATATGAGAAAAATGTACTTAACAAATGGTCAAAGTTTCTCCCTGGAGGGATATATAGATTTGCCACCAGAAAGAAAATAAGGCTGCCAGATTCTCCCAAACATGTCAGCTTGAGGCAGATACAAAGATTTGATGGATGGCGGAAGACTTTCTGATTCCAGTTTATCGTATTGTTGAGCAAAATGGATACCCCCCCCGCTAGCATGACCCCTTTCGGAGTGCTTAGCATAACAAGAGAAAACAAAAAAACCATCACAATCAAAATCTTTACACGACCAGGTTTCCTGTAAGCATATAATTGAGGGATTCAAGGATTTTAAAAAATTTAGTTTCTCATCTTTATGACCTAGATCGGCCATATTCCAAGACAGAAGTACCCCCCCCTTGGCTACCTCAATGAACCGCTTCTTTCTACCACCGGGCAGTTGGTATTCAAGGATTGTGCACCCCAACTCCACCGAGCCAAATCGTCATCTATGTCTGTGTCCTGATAGGTGCCTGCGGCATCTGACACCAAATTTATTGAGACCCCTTTTATCTAATGACACCTTAATATTTAGACCATTACCCGATGGGAACTCTGAGTCGGGGCCCAAAGAGTCTAACACCACAGGATTACCGGGCCTCTGTACTTTCGAGTACTGCAATATAGGGCACAAAGTGTGATATTCCTTAGAATCTAATATAGGCATTAGATCCAGCCCTCGTTTCAGAAAATGTTCGCAGTTTTGCAGGACCAGATTTGCCACAATCAGAGAGCTAAAATAGACCCTGGAATAAAAGAGGCTCTCATGCAGGTTAATCTTCACAAGCGAGATATCTCTACTTTCCACCAACTTTAATGCCTCTATCTCAGAAAAGAGCTTAAGAATGAATCCTCGATTTACCGGGCAGGATTCACCGTCAAATAGCCAGATAAAATCCACGATGGAAGAAGGGACATTCTGCACCACATTATCTTTCTTTACAGCGTCTCTTGAAGGGATCCAAAGAGGCACTCTATCGCCGAGACTGACAGCTTGTGCCTCCTCATTAGACTGAGTCGTTAGGTGCAACACTGCAGTAGTAATTGGGATATCTGACTTTCTATTATACAATGTTGTTGTCCCTATGAGAGTTCTATTGGATCCCATCTGTGAGTTACCCAGTGCATGTGGCCCCACCATTAGGCTTGCATCCACTCTGGCCCCCAGTGCTCTAGACCGTGTCAGAGGTAAAGCAGCCCCACCTCCCTTTAAAATCCCCCTACTCAGGAGAGCGGACGGCTCACTGGTCTGGAGGGAATAAGGTACTTGTGGAGACTGCGACACTGGACTTGATGGAATATCTGCCGTTCCTGTCGCCCCCGTACCCCCGTCTAATGTAAAATATACTATAGTCGGGTCTCTAGGAGCACCCTCCTCAACTGGCAATTTAAGACCTCCCTCCTCCATTGTAGTTTGGGGATCACTCTGACGATCGGGAATCAGTGGGAAATGTAATTTTGCCATTTTCCATTTAGGGAATCGTCTTATCTTTTTATGATTCTTTTTCATATTATCCCCTTTAGGAATTATTGTAAGACCTCCTTTCTTCCTAGCCTTTGACCCCCCTTTCCCCGATGAAGTAGGGTGTTGGCCCTGAGAGGTGGATGGGGATGGAGCCTCCTCCTCCATCTCTCCCCTACCTTTTTGCCCCACATAGCTCCTGAATTTCTCATCTTTCTTATTATCCATACTGCCCCCCTTTTTTCCCTTGATAAACAAGGGGTAAGGTTTTAGTGTGACGTTTCCCAGAGGGGGGCCCACTATGGACTCCCCGAAGAGTGAGTTTAAACAAAGCTCTTCCTTGTCGAGATTACACAAAGGTTCAATGGGGGGAAAAAGGGGTATTCCTGCTTGAACAGACGCATCGCTCAGCTCTTGCCGGAGAACAGGAGAAAGAGTCCTAGCATCTGACTGTTCTCCCGTTTGCGTACATATCTTAGGCGAATGGTTAATGATGTCAGATTTTGTTACCATTTGCACTTCGAGCAACATTACAGAGATCATTTCAAGCATATGGTCTGAACTCAATACAGATTTCTCCAGTAAAGACAAAATGGAACCTAGTATTCTTTCAATACAGACCAAATATTCAGAGGGCACATCATGCTTCTCATTTTCATTTCCCAGCTTCACTTGTGAACAAGGCAAAAAAACATCATGAACATCATGTGTATCGTGATCGGACTCCAAGGAAGTACCAATCAGGTGACTTGTGCTACAATATAAGAAAGGCAATGAGTCGTCTGGGGAGAGCTTACTATTGGGGTATTCTTCTCCCTAAATCTACTCTTAGAATTGCCATCTTTATCAACTTGGTCAAAAGGGACTTCCCAACCCCTTGATTGTACTTCAATATCGATGTCTGGGAGTGTAAAATCTTCCCTTTGATGGAGTTTTCCGCATGCGGTTGCCTTCTCATCCGTACCCAGAACACACCCCCCCCCCCCTAGACCTTCCGGGGGCCTCTGGTACGCCCAGGTGCACAGTCAACACTTGATCTCTTGTCAGCGCCACCCTGTTCCGAAGAGACAACAGATACAGCCGCAGTCATACTATTAGGTTTTTCCCTATTCACAGTAATGTTTTGATGAATCTGCTCGGTAAAGAGATGTTCCGAGTCCAGTTTTGCATAAAAGTCAACGACTGATGCGGTGAATGAACCGGCAGTAAGGTGCTCGAAGTTTGATTGGTTTAGAGAGGTGTGCTGTTTACTCTGCTGGCTCTGTTGGGTTGAATGGCGGACGCGTGAACCGGGGCCCATATTTATACATAGAGGTGGATCCGATAACTGCCTACTTGAGTCGTCCTCCAGTCCTAAATTTGTCTGGATCGTGGCCCCTTCGCAGTACTTTGTCTGGCCCCCCATGAGGCCACAAGGATTCCTCTGTGCTTCCCCCGAGGATAAATGAGGTGATGATATTAAGATGGGCTTAAGGAGCAAGCCCTCTTGACCCAGTATTGCCTCCACAGGAGCAGACCGGGGAGTTTTACGGAAGAAGCCAGTAATGGCTGGTTGAGCTTTATAACAGAGATGCTGTAAATGTCTGGACCCGCTATACGATCTCCTTAATCCGCTTGTACGACTTAGAGACGAGGAAAGTACACGGCCCGAGCGTAATTTTTTAGCAGACATCACGCACCGGCTTACTTAAATGTCAAAAGGGAGCAGACTCTCGCCTCCACTCGGGTTGCTTGCTGAAAAATAATCTCCAGCGGCAACTTCCTCTCTCCAATCAGCCTGCTAAGGATGAAGGCAGCAGTCCTCGCAACAGCTGGGAGGGGGCAAAGGTGAAGCAAAACAAAACAAAACGAGAGAGCCCAGAAATGTCAGGAATAACTGAATTGTGGGGCTTACAGTCAAACCTTCTTACCGTAAGAGTGGCGGTAAGGACCCAAAGATGAAAGCTCCAGGCAGGCACAGCGAGGAGACGAGTTCCAGACGCAGCAGACCGTTTCCAGAGCCTCCAGCCCGCTTCTGCAGGGTGGCCGACTCAAGCTCCCAGGTTAGACAGGCTGAAAGCAGCCACCCCAAATTCCCTGCACCCCCAGCGCCCTCCAGTTGGCAGAACCAGGCTCGCGAGGCAAACAAAATAGGGACTGCCTTCGGTGCCCTTAATCCGATCAAGGCTGCCCCACGCGCTCCGTTGGTCCGGGGCAGTTAGAAGCCAGTAGCAGGGGCAGGAAGGAGCCAGTCCCGTAAGTTTGCGCCGCCCTGCAACACTTCGTTGATCCAGGGGCTGTTAGGGCTGCCTGCCACTGCGGGTAACGGGTGACAAAGACAAGAAAGAACAGTCCCGGAGGTCAGAGGTCCGCGCCGTGCTCCGAAGCCGCTCTTGCTTCGAGCAGTGGGCACAGGGCAGTGTGGAGCAAAGAGCATGAGCACACTGTGGCGAGAGGTGCACAAAGTGCACAATAGCAGGAGCAGGGCACGCTGGGGCTCCACAGGCTGCACCCAACCTAGTTGGGGCGCCTACGTGGATGCACCCGGGCACTACACTGTGTCCTCCAGTAGGGAGAACACGCTCCTATTCCCACACACTCCCGCTTATGGCGCCCAACTCCCGGCGCTCCTGGCACTCCTCAAGCCCTGCCCCAGCTCCTGTGTGGGGGGACCCCCGCAGCAGACCACAAACCGCAGCCTGAGCGACCAGCACAGTGATTTCCTTCGACAGGGTGGGCGGGAACCGCGACGGCGTTTCTCAGTCAGCTCCCTCGCACCGCAAGCCTCAGCTGCTCGGAAAACCAGAACCGGACAATTACAGCAGTTAAGATGCCGCTGCTGCTGCTGCTATCTGAAATGTTATCTGCCACCTCTCAAAACCCAGCAGAAGGAAGCATACGGCACAGCCATCAAGAATCAGCAGGTACCGGAGGTGCTGCCGCATTGCTACCTTTTGGTCACTTCCTAATCTGGCATCTCATCTTTTGCAAATTCGGTCAACATTACCATTTATTTTAGGCAAAAGGGAGACTAATGCCCTGACAACGCACTCCAAGACACACATACACCGGACTAGGGCAGCGTGGGAGGCGGATTTACCGGCCCTCACTGACGATGACTGGACTGAGGCCCTTGCCTGCCCCAGGTATGCCGCCGTCTCCTCTAGGTACAGGTTGATTCAGTTTAAGTATCTTCACAGAGTATATTACACCCGCCTTCGCCTTTGGAAGATGGGGGCTATTCAGTCCCCTACCTGCCTTCGTTGTAATTCTGACGACGGGTCCTTCCTCCACACGGTCTGGAGCTGCACTACAACACTTTTGGTCGGGGGTGCTGTCCTGTCTGGGGCGGGTGTTATGCTGGGACCTTCCGGAGGATCCTCGACTAATACTTCTTCATGGCACGGAAGACATCGGGGGAAACAGATATAAGAGGCACCTTCTATTCCTCGGTCTCACCTTAGCCAAGCGCGACATTGCGCAGCATTGGAAGTCTTCCTCTCCCCCCGGGGTGGCGGCTTGGAAAACAGCCCTAGATAAATGTATGTTGGCTGAAGTGGCGGTGTTTCAGGCACGGGGTTGCCCGCAGAAACATGGGAAGATTAGGACCAAGTGGGCTAAATACCGGGGTATTGACTTATCCATCCTTTCACAGTCAGCGAATCCAGACCCTATTGAAAGGCTAATCATCAATGACTCCCCAATCTAATGTGCTCATTGGCTGTGGCAGTGGACATAGTTTTGCGATCGTGTATGTCTTTATTGTTCCATGTGGGAAGTGTGGTGCAGGGTTGGGGGGAGGGGTGGGAAGTTGGATCGCATGTTTCGCAGATCCTCTGGTGAGGTCCTCTTCGGTATCTTTTGTATTTACATTTCGTCATATGTCTATACACCAATTACTGGGGTTCGCCCACTGGGTGTTATAAACTCAATAAAATTTGTTGTTAAAAAAAAGTGAGACTAATGGACCTTAAGAAAGAGAGGCATTGATAATGTTTAAGATGATTTGGCAAGCAGCTGGAGAACAATCTTTCATCATTTTGGCCAGGATGGCCCCTTGCATCAATCGTGAAGGTTTAGTTGAAGTGTCTGTAGGGTAGCCCTGCTGAACATGGTGAGGCTACGAACTTACGTGATGATAAAGCAGTTTTGAAGGTGACAATTTTTTTTATAGAAAAAATGTCCCAACGCTGATTGCAAAAAAAAAAGCGGATGGTGGAATCCTTGAATTAATATCTGCCACTAGTAAATAATAGCGTTGATATTCCAGTCCACAGATTTTTTCCTTACTGTGGCGCCGTAGTCAGGGACTCGCTGTACGCAAATTAGCCTGGATTTTGCTCCCATAGGAACGGCCCGAGCCAAACACTATTGACTGCAGTATCTTTTGAGGGCAAAGATTGGCTTTAACCCGAAATTCTTGCTGGTTTCACTATTTTTGTGTGTTTCCTGTTTACTGTCTGTTATTCACAGCTTGAAGGTTGAAATTCATGGTCCTCAATGTTATGATTGGTTTAGAGACTTGTAGATAGAGATCTTTGGCTGATGTCCGGGTGGATGATTTGAGATCCGGCCCGTTCACTTAGGAATTGAATTATCTTTCATCAACTTTTCAGGGTTCTCAGAGGGAAAGTTGATTCTCTTCGTTTCCAATGAGGTTTAAAGCTGTGGAAGTTTGAAACACCTGGAATCAGGAGAATGATGGGTTTATGATCAGACCGATCAAGAATTATATATCATCATACATCGAGGAAGTTCTTCCTTCCAAGACAGCATTGGTTTCAGTATATTGCTCGTTATGTAGAGGAAAGTTACTGTGTTGTGCAAGACCGAGCAATTTGCAGAGTTTTTTGGGTAACAGGACAAAGGATTGTTGACCAGTCAGGTGTGTTTTTTGCAGATTACGGCTAGGTCTCTCCTGGTTTTTTGTGCCTTACTGGAAGTTAAGTAGTTTACAAAGGTAAAATTAGTGGTTAGTGAGCCAAGATTCAGTTGTGAATTAGTGGCTGATGGTGGGTAGCATGATAGAGCACGAGTGTATATGGGAATACAGATGCAGAAGAGTTGCAATGTACTTTTCTTATGGCACCGGGACTGGTGTTGGACCATTTACAGAGCTTTTTCTGCATAAACAAAATCAAAGATAGGTGAAGCGTTAGGGGGCTCCTGCTGCACCACTCTTTCAACTCAGTTCTCTTCTGTGAGGAAGGCAGAGCAGTTCATTGGGTGTGTCAAAGTCCAAGCTGGGGACAAGAAGTGAAAGAACAGTGGGGCTCAGTACAAGCACCTTGCGACACATTTGCACCTCTGGAGCATCGGACTTTAGGATGAAATCTGAATTCTGTGCCTAAAATTACTTTCTCATTTCATGCTTCCAAGTTCTGTGTGAAAAATCCAGCAGGATCTACTTCTGGTGGTTGTTTTTCACTGGGCAACCTCAACATTCATTCTGCTATTTTCTACAACATATCCCTTAAACTGTTCTTTGTTGACTCAACCCCTGACTTTGCAAAACTGGTAGTGAAATCTAGGTGCTGTGACTCGGTATTGAGACAAAACCACAATGTTGTCAAGTTGATTATTACCTGGACCAACTGCTGCCTCAGGTTACTGAACACCAGCTTCAAATGTTGAGTGAAGGACCAGGGGGCTGAAGCAGGTCATAAAGGAATGCAAATGAACTGGCAAACAACATCCCTCTATATGAACAGGAAGAAACGCCGGTGCCAGTGGCGTAACGAAAGTTGAGGGAGCCCCCCTGCAAAGTACACGGAGGGGCCCCGGCTCCGGATTTAATCTGCTGAGCGTGCCCCCTGCAGCTGGGGGCCCCCTCCCCCACACCGCGGGGGCCTGTGTTACGCGCCTGGCCGGTGCTGTGTATAGACTGAGGTGCAAAAATAGGCATCTTTGAAGTCTAGCTTCACCATTCATCTGCCCCAGGGCTATAATGAATTGCTAATATAGCATCCAAACCTTCAACTATCTCAGGTAATTGAAAGATTTAGCCAGATTTTCTTTACCAGGAAGATATTGCCGATAACCTTAGAATGAAAGTCTACAATAGCTTTGGCTGGTTTGTAAGACTTAAAGGTGCGAGGTACTTTCGCTACATTTTCTGAGAACAGAATAATTCTTCCACCTTTCGCTATTGTTTCCTTTCATCCAGAAGGATATTCTTGGAACCTGCTTACTTTTTTTCCACTTGAACCTTTAAAATCCGGCGAAAAAGTCAGAGGGACATGGAAGGCCCTAAAGTTGCCGCTCCTTCACCATACAGTGGATGTCTCTTAGAACCCACACTACTTTCACGACATGGAGACGGTGATGTAGCAAAACAACTGCTAGGAAAAAGTAAACATACATTAATTTATTTTACATAGCGCAGCAGAAGCAGAGTAGGGTCAGAGTGAGGTCTGGGCACATTACAGGTAACAAAAGAGTTGAAGATCTCTTTTACAGTGAACAAAGTGCTATAATGAGGACTAAGACAATAAGTGGAGTCAGGAACTGAAGAAGTAGCATAAATGTGGAGCTGCAAAGAGCAATGGGAGGGAAGGGCTTAGAAGATGAGAAATAGGTGTGGGGACAGCTAGGAGGGGGAAACAGAGGGCCAGATTTACAAACATTTTGTGTCATGATTGCAAAATGCTAGTAAATACTTAAAGCCACGTAAGGGGCGATTTGAGCCGCCTTGCTTGGCTTTGTAAAAAATGTGACCCAATGCAGCAGCTTGCACTGCATTGCGTTACATTTCATTCTGGGAGGCATTCCACGGGTGTTCCCATGGATTTCACGCAATCACAGATTTACAAAGGTTTGTAAACTAGCAGACATGCTGAACTCACATATTTGAAGGTGCTCACATATGTGCTAATGAAAAATTAGCGACTCAGTGAATTAAAATATTTGCCCAGGATCACATAATTTGAGACCAGTTTATGGGTCAAGAGCATTACATTTAGGTCAAGTAGTTTAAGTCACAAGACCTGCAGGTCTGGTAATAGTTTTTCGATTTTTGAGACCTGCATCATCAAGCAATTTACAACTCACCTCAAGCTTCACCATCTTCTAGACAACACTATCAGGATCCAGAAAAAACCAAAACAGCACTCATTGCGGCCATCGATGACATATGAATCATCCTGGACCGAGGAGAAACAGCGACCCTGATCCCGCTAGACCTCTCTGTGGCATTCAACACTGTCTCTCATAACGCCCTCATCAGAAGACTCCAAGCGATTGGCATACCAGAATACGCTCTCAAATAGATCTGTTCCTTCCTCACTGGAAGAACACAAAGGGTCAGACTGCCACCCGTCACATCAGAGACTAAGAAATAGATATGCGGAGTCCCACAGGGATTGTCCATCAGCCCCACCCTTTTCAACATATACATCACACTGCTCGCCAACATCATCCAATCACAAGACATCACTATCATCTCCTACGCCGATGGCACCCAACTCATCCTCTCCCTGATGGACAATACAGCCACCACCAGAACAAACTTCACCAACTACATGACCATGGTAGCAGACTAGATGCGAAACAGTTGCCTGCAGATCAACTCTGACAAGACAACGGTACTGGTCTTCGGCAACAAGACCTCCCTACGGGACTCCAAATGGTAGTCGCTGGAGCTAGGGCCAACACTCACAGACCATGCAAGAAATCTAAGGATCATCCTAATGACAAGCTCAACATGATGGCTCAAAGTCAACAAAGTGCGCACCTCCTGCTTCCACATCCTGCGCATGCAGCAAAAAAATCTTCAAATGGTTGCCTCAGATCACAGACAACCGTCACGCAATCACTCATCACCAGCAGGCTGTACTACAGCAACACTCCCTACGTCGGAATCTCCAAACAACTCTTCCACAGACTCCAAACCACTGCTGCAAGACCTCCCAAACTGCGCCTCAGGAAGCTTCACTGAATCCCGATTCATAAGCGCTGCCAATTCAAACTTCTCACGCACACATACAAAGCCCTACACAACACAGGGCCAGAATACCTGAACAGCCGCAAACACTTTCACCAACCCACCAGACACCTACGCTCTGCCTCACTCTCACTCATTCTCCCCATCCGCAAAAGCAAAACTGGAGGCCGCTCATTCTCCTACATTGCACCCAAGACATAGAAGGCCCTCCCTCAACACTTTAAAGCTTCTCCTCAGTTCTTGAGTTCCGCAAGAAGCAGAAAACCTGGCTCTTCGTATAGGCACCTTGGGGACCACATACCTGCCCAGGTGCCTAGATACCCTCTCAGGTGATTAGTGTGCTATACAAATCAATATAACATAACATGCAGAATGCAGCATATATTCAGGTGCGCAGAACGCAACATATGTAGGGTGTCATGCAGAACTCGACCTGTGCACGGGTGCCAAGCAGAATAAGACTGGTGTGTATGTGCCATGCATAATGTCATGTACATGGGTACTATGAGAACGGGACCTTCCTGGTCAGTCATGCCACAAAGGAACACTCAGGCCAACAGACCCAATTCATGCAGGAGACTCCAGATTTTTATACCCAAAAATGGCTTAATTTTAGCTGTATACCGCCTAAAATTACCCCTGCCTCAATGGAAGTCAATAGGAAAAATATATTCATCCAATGCCCCAATCCCCAACCCCGGTTTTGTTTTGAAAAACTCCCGCTTTGCACCGGCCGGTGCTAGGTATGGGCAGCAGCCCAGGACCCTGCAGTTAGTTCACCAACATGGGGCCCTGCACCAATACGCCACAGCCAGGCCATGACACACTGGTCCTCTTGTGACTGCTGCACATCTAATTGAGAGCAAGGTGTCTCATTGCAACTGTTCCCATGGGGGGGCGACCTCCTCCCCAAGGCGTTGCTGCTGTGGTGTAGGGAGACACGGCCTAGTGGAGGGCCCCCCTCCTATCTTTACAGTTGCAAGGAGACACATTCTACAGGTTTTTCCTGCAGTCAGGTCTGCTGAACGTATAAAGGCACCGGGACGCACAGTCGTAATGTTAAGTGTCTCAACAGTCTTAACCCTTTCTGATGAGAAGTAACCCTCACATCTTCAGTCCTTTGTGAGCTGTAAAAGAGGTGCTTGTCTATAGCTGCAGCCCAGGACTAGCTTATGGAATTGCCCTTCTCTCAGGCATTCCCACAGTTCAACTAGGCCCACTGAGAGCAACACCATATGCAGCAGTACGCTTCGTTTTGGGTCTCAAGAAATTTGACCACATTTCCCCTGCCCTGCTAACCCTACAATGGCTTCCCATTGAAGCGCAGAACCAATTAAAAACCGACTGCATTACCCACAGAGCGCTGCACTCCTGTCTAAACAAGAAACTGAAAATCTATGGAACAAATATGAGTTCCAGAAATGCCCAAACCCTGGTCCTGAAACCCCCCCACCTTCAGTCATGAACAGTAGACAAGCCAGTCATTCTCTGGTAGTGCCACAAGAATCTGGAACTCCCTGCACCCTCTGCCTAACCACCTGCCTAGTCACCTCCAAAAAGGACCTCAAGCTCCTCCAGTTGACAGACACCTTGGGTGATCACCCTCAACCAGACAAGTATTCTCTCCAACAGGATCTGAACTACCGGGGTTATGTGACCCCCCCACCCTCTAAATGGAAGAGTTAACTGTGTACGACCTTTGACCAGCTGCTGCAAGTGTCTCGTGGTCTCTCCTGCACACATCTGGCGATGTAAACGTCAGAGTTTAAATACTGTAACGGTTGTAAGCCATCCATCTTGCTACTGTTGTAAAGCTGTCGAATCTCGTGCGCTACGGACCCAACTCCTGGTCCATTAACTACCCACACAAATTGACCAGTAATGCAAAAAAGAACTTCAAGCACAGTACTCTAAAACAACACCCGGAAACACTCATTGTAGATAACTACCACACAGCGACCAACGGCAACACCAAAACCAACTTCATTTTTTACACTAATCGCCCGACTAAATGGAAAAACACCTTCTCTCTCCACCTTCAAGTCGCCAAGTCAGTAAGCATTCCCTATGGTGAAAAAATCTCCACTACCATATCTCCGACCTTCAAAGGGGAACTCACCATTTCCATCTACAGAACTAGAACCATTCTCATACAGGCCACCGACCCGCACCTCACCACTTTTGACCGCCACTTCCCCACACTGCTCTCCTCGTTAACTCAACAGAGACATCAATCCCTATCTCCCCTATCCCCCACCTCCCTCACCAACAACGTGGAACTGATCCAATCTCCCTGCCCTGAAGACCCTCTCTCCAACTCTTGGACATCCACCATCACTCACTACAATCACACTACCCCTATCATTACTCTCCGTCGCCAAACACCCACCATGATTACTTCAACTGTTCACACCAAGAACAACAAACCCACAATTAACAAACCCCACAAGGCCGATCTCGATCTTAACAGCTCGGACCCTAACCTCAGCCCTCCCGCGACTGAAATCCCCACAGGCACTCCCCTCTCGACCCCTGATAATCGGAACCCCTCCGCACATTCTACCCCTTCCTCCAACACAGACCCTGTTCCCCCGACCCTCACTTCCCCCTTGTCCAACGCCTTCTCCAATCCAGCGGTCACTCTCCCCCCTACTACCACTGCTCACTCCCCTTCCGATGTCCCACGTCCACAGGCACAACCCACCTCCACCGCTTACCTCACTGACAACCCCCGTGACATCCCCATGTCCAACGTCTTCACCAACCCAGCAGACACTTTCCCCCCTATTACCACTGCCCACTCCCCTCCCGCCCTCGCACACCCACATACACAACCTGCCTCCACCGCTACTCTCATTGACATTCCCCGGAACTCCGACTTCCTACCTAGAACTTCTCTCCCTCCTCACTTGGACAGCAGATCCACTACTCCCCCTCTGAACTCCTTGAATGGGAACATTACTAATCTGGCTCCCCGCGTCCAACCTCTCCCCTCTCCTAATCCCACTGACTCCGTACAACCCCTGACACCGGATCACTCTCCCTCCATTGACCCAAGTCATTCTCGGCCCCTGCCTAAAACCTTAAACTTTCTCAGCTCAATAACATAGCAACTGAACAGAATGGAGCGGAAAATTAACTCCTTTGCGGCCGATTTCCTATACTTACAGCAAGACCTTCTCAACAGGACCAAGCCACCGTGCTCCCTCTCCCCGGGTAGATTTGCTCCCACCCCCCTCAATACCCCTCCCATGGCCCCTCAATGCACCCCTCGCCCCTCCAATCCGTCAGCGAGTCAGGCACTTCGACCCAACCGGGATCGCCAACCCTTTTCGGTACCGAAACCTGATGAGATCAACGACTCTTACCTCACTATGAGCCTGAACTCAGCCCCTCTCCCCATACCTGTTATTATTGGCACTAACAGAATCCCAAAAACTGTCCACTCGCCCAGACCTCCTGCTCAATACTCCTCTATCCACCTAACTCCCCCCATCATGTTATGTTAATAAATTTGTTAAGCGCACGATTACCCGAGGGTGTCTTGGCACTGGCCCGTGGACTATGCCAGTTTCTGTAAAGATAAAGATGACTATTTATCAAATAGCCATGTTTTCAAGGCCTTCCTGAATGCAAGTAGAGTTGGAAGGGATCTGATGGCAAAGGGGAGTTCGTTCCAGAGTTTGGGGGCAGCTGCCCTAAAACTACTGCCACCCCATGTGGCTTTAAAAACTCTCGGAGTTGCTAGAAGTTTAGCTCCTTCGGAGCGTAGATGCCTTTTGGAATGTACCAATAGAACAGGCGCCTTAAAAAATGGGGCCAGTGTTCTGGAGTGCTCTGTAGGTAGTGCAGAGAGATTTAAAAATAATGCGATTCCTAACTGGGAGCCAATGCAGTTTATGTAGATGATTTCTGACCGATGAATACTTAGGAATACCCAGCAGAAGACGCGCCGCTGCATTTTGAGTCATCTGCAACTTATTGAGTTGTTTCTCAGGTAGGCTGATGTAAAGACCATTGCAATAGTCTAACTTTACCAGGATCAAAGAAGAGATCACAGTTTTTCTGCTGTCCATGGGAATGAACGGGAGTACTTTTTTAATGGTTTTTAACAAGAAAAAACGATGAAGAAACAGCATTTACCTGTGATTTAAAATTAAGTTTATCATCAATAATCACGCCAAGGTTCTTAGCTTTGGTGACTGGAATCAGAGCCGATCCCAGTTCATCCGGCCACCAGCTCTGTGACCAATTAGGTAGGAAATTGCCAAATGTGATGACTTCTGTTTTGTCTGAATTTAATTTCAGACAACAAGAGTTCATCCACGAACTGACTGCAAGCATGCAATCCTTGAAATTTTGCATTTGTGGTGCGGATTTTTTGATAAAGATAAGACAATTTGTGTATCGTCTGCGTATGATGTCACTGCCAGCCCGAAGGTTCTTATGAGTTTCGGCAGTTCAGATACATAAATGTTGAATAGTGTAGGGCTTAAGGATGATCCCTGAGGGACTCCGCAGGGGAGGACGAACGACGGGGATTCATAGCTTCCCAAAACTACTGATTGTGTTCTACCAGACAGAAAGGATGAGAGTAGTGTAAGTGATCATCGAGGCTCCCCGCCCTCTCTCTTGCATGCTCCTAAACTGCAGATCAGCAGTTCAACACGCCACAGACATTGCTGAAGCTCTACTCGCTGAAGAAATTGACATCGCTTTCCTCACAGAATCCTGGCTCAATGTCCACTCCACCCCCATTCTTGACATTCTCACCCCTCCAGGATACAACATCATCAGACAAGACAGGCCGATCAAAACTGGGGGGGGACTAGCCATCATCTACAAAGATGGAATACAGATGACCAAACTTAAACCTGCAGAATACATATCGTTTGAATACCTAGGTGTCGAACTCACTACCAAGGGCACCTCACCCATCAAATTCCACACCATCTACCATCCTCCTGGAGAGCGTACCCTTTTCCCAGAAGAACTAACAGACCTATTAACACGTTTCTCCATGACAGACACAAAAGACGTGTTCCTGGGTGACCTCAATATACACTGGAACGACCCAGAAGACTCCACTGTCCAAAACCTATCCAACCTACTTGAGATATACAACCTCAAACAACTCTGCAATAAACCAACTCACATCAAAGGTGCAACACTGGATGCGATCATTACCAACAATGAACTGGTCTCTCTGAGAGCGATCTCTCGCATTGACTGGTCCGACCACCACCTCATTCTGTTCAAGATTGACGCACTTGTCAGCCACCAACCTATTCGTGATGACAAACCTAAACACTGGACCAGAAACATCAAAGAAGTCCCTTTACCCGAACTTGAATCCATTATTCATGCTCATCTACAACTCCAACCTTCATCATGGACGGCCGATGACCTCACTACACACTTTAACGCAAAAATTACAGAGGTTCTAGACCAAGTAGCCCTACTCAAACAAGTGAGGCGAACCAAATCTAAACCCTGGTTCAACGTGGACCTGAATAACGAAAGGCGTCAACTCAGACAAACGGAAAGGTCTTGGAGACTTAACCCCTCAACCTTGCACAACTTAGATCTGCTCGGCAGGCATACAAAAAAACACATTTTCAGTGAAAAGGCGTCTTTCTTCCGCAACCAACAAGATCGGGCAAAAAACAGACCGAGAGAACTCTTCAACATTGTCAAAAGCCAAACAAACTGCACTCCCTCTCAAGAAATCAAAGCCACCAAAGAGCGATGTGAAGAAATTGCCACCTTCTTCACTAATAAAGTCGCAAAATTGATCAATCCTTCATCCAATCCGACCAATCAGAAAGAGTTCTTACCAGGGACAATCAGGTCTGCCTCCAGCTAAAAAACAATGCGCATTGGTCCGACTTTCAGCTAATGTCGGAAAACGAGGTCTTCAGTATAATTTCTAACCTAAAACCCTCCTCCCACACTATGGACCCCCTCCCTTCCACAACTATAAAAGAACTCAACCACACCATTTCCCCTTTCTGAACAAAAATCATCAACGCCTCTCTCACTTCAGGCTGCGTCCCAGAATCCCTGCAACTAGGACAAATCACACCCATCCTCAAGAAACCAGGGGACGACCCTAATGATCTTAACAACCTCAGACCTATCTCCAACCTCCCGTTCCTTGCAAAAACATTGGAGAAATGCGTTCTCCACCAACTCAACAAACACATGGATGAATTTAACCTCCTCGACACCTTTCAATCAGGATTCAGGAAAGGCTGTAGCACTGAAACAGCTATGCTCAACGTCTCTGACGATATTCACAAGGCTTTGGATGAAGGTGATGCCTGCCTTCTCATCCTTATTGACCTATCTGCTGCATTCGACACAGTAAATCATCCAGCTCTTCTGGAGACCTTGTCGAAGCGCTCCGGCATTAATGGCACAGTACTAAAATGGTTCTCCTCCTTCCTTCAACACCGCTCGCAACAAATTAAAATCAACTCCTGTCTCTCGAAGCCAACACAAGTCACACTAGGGGTCCCACAAGGCTCGATCCTCTCCCCGTCCCTCTTCAATCTCTTCATGGAGCCCCTCACATTCATCTTGAAAAAGCTGGAGTGAATTACCACCTGTACGCTGATGACACCCAAATCTATTTCAAAATCAAGTCTCCAAGCGACATCCAACACCTTAATGTCACTCTAACCGAGATCCAAACTTGGTTCAACGCTAACCACTTAAAGCTCAACCCAGATAAAACGGAACTAATCCTATTCTCTCCAAAAAGCAACCATCGACCAATCCAAGAGTGGCTCAAGAATCTGGTTGCCCTAAACTGCCCCCTCGTCCTATAAGACTCAGTTAAGTCTCTAGGCATCACCCTTGACAAGAACTTATCAATGGAGGCCCACATCAAAAACTTGGCAAAAAACGCCCTTTTCTCACTAAAACACCTCAAGAAATTGAAACCTTTTCTTCCCCATGATGACCTCAAGACAGTAGTTCAATCCCTAGTTCTCTCTAAAATCGACTACGGGAACGCCATCCTAACAGGGACTCCAAAAGCTCACCTAGCCCCACTAAGGGCAGTGCTGAACATGGCCGCTCGTCTCATAACTGGAGTAAAAAGATTCGAACACATCACTCCAGCTCTCAACTGGCTTCCTATGGAAGGGAGGTGTATTTACAAGCTGGCCTGCATCACACACAAAACCCTGCACTCACCGGCCCCCAACTACCTGAATAACAAACTGGTTAGAGCAGGTCAATCTAGAACGCTGAGAAGCTCCAACTCTCTCCTTCTTATCCCTCCGAAACTGAAAAAGAAAACCACCCAATATCGATCGTTTTCTGGCAACGCTCCCAGGATGTGGAACAGAGTCCCTGGAGTCCTCAGATGCAACCCCTCCTTCTCCTGTTTCAAAAGGGACCTGAAACTCCATCTCCTTAACAAATACTTTCCTGACCAACGTCAACTAACCTAGACTGCAACATCCGAGTTGACTCCTCTCTCTCTTGACATTCTAGGACAATTGGTGACCGGACTGCGTTAACCACCCTCGTTTGTTCTCTCTCCCTCCGATGCACTGTTTACCTATTTTTCATGTTGTATTTTTTCCTTATCTCTGTTTGCTTCCTTACTGCCTTCCTACTATGTAATGCAATTTCCTTCAGCTTACAGTGTGTATGTAAAGCGCTCTGATACCTACGGGTCAAGCTAGCGCTATATAAAACTTTTAAAATAAATAAATAAAAATAATAAATAAAAGCGCTCTGATGCCTTCGGGCCATGTCCGCGCTATATATAATTATAAAAATTAAAACAAGGGGTCTATACAACGCAGCTTCCGGAGCGGGGTCATTACTGAGATGCAAGCAGCCCCGAACGTGCCACGTTGTTTGCAAATTGAAGGCCCCCCAGGGTCCCTTTCTGCCCGGGGCCAATAACATCCTAGACCCGCTCCTTTCCAAGGTCGGCAGGTGTAACTCGAGGCGGCCGCGTCAGGCACCGGTGAAGGGCCCCAGACCTGCGCTGGGAGTGCAACACGGGCCTGGCGGCGGCAGTCTCCGGCCCGATCCCAGAGGCCACAGCAGCTGAAGGGCCCGGGCCGCCTGTCAGACTCCCCCACCCACAAGGACGGGCGGCGGTGGTGATGCGGCCCGGCCCGGCCCGGCCCGAGACCCTGACTCCACTCGAGCCGAGCCGGCGCACACCGGTGCCCATCCGCCGGCAACGGGACGCGGCGCGCGCAGGGACGTATGCGCACTCCACAGCCAATCACCATTGCAGAGTTTTGTCTGGTGCGCTAGGACTGGCCGAGGCGCCATTGATGGACCAATCATAGGTAATTTTACACGCTATCAGTACCGCCCACTCCCAGCGCGCCCCTAGAATGTCTCCAGCCGTGGGATTGGCTGTGTGACCCGGAAGTGGTGACGTTCTGTACAAATGACAACAGTGAAAGGTAATCAAGGGGCCTTGAGCTGGACCCGCGGCCGGTGACCACCACCGTAAACCCTTCGTCACATCGTGCTGAGCCCCTGGCCCTGCAGCAATGGCGCAGCAGCGGGGAGTGAACAGTCTGCGCTTCAACCAGGACCAGAGTAAGTTTCAAAACCCTGCCGGGCGCCCTAGGTGCCAAAGCGCCCTGGGCAGAAGACATGTGCCGCCCCCGCTGCTGCTAATGACCGCAGTGAGGCAGCAGGGGCCTCTTTGTGTCCATAGGTAACTCCCTGGCTGATTACATCAGAGCATTGCCTGGCCTCTGAGCAGAAACGCCTCCACTCCTCTCCCACCTCCATGGATCACTCACAGGGTGTGTGTGCTGTTATCAGGGGTGTGTGTTGGCTGGGGGTGTGTGCTAGCAGGGGTATATGCTGGGTGTATGCTGGTGGGGTTCCAGATAGGGTGACCAACTGGCATGGGTGCAAATTCAGGATGGTTGGTGTGAAAATTCAGGACAAAGGGTCAAAATTCAGGATAGAAGGTCAAAATTCAGGACAAAAAATTGGGACAAAAGGTACGTTGTACAGACACACTAGGGGAGGTGGCGCAATAGTATATGAGTAAGTAAATTGACAACCAACATGAGTACAAGTAAAAAAAAGTTTATATTAGGTTGAGGCGATTGTGCACTTCACGGTTTTTCAGTATGCGTGCAGCTTTGAGCAACTGTGCAGGTCTTTTTGTGGTATTTCATATCATCATCTTTTTATATATCATTCTTTTCTCTCTATTCTTTAAATTCATATTTCATTTTCTTTTCATATTTCCATATTCCGTATTCCCATTCATTTTTTTTGTTCCTTTTTTTATTTGATCATCCTCTTGTCCTTCCTTTATTGTTAAATCTTTCATATATCTCTCCAGCTTTTTCATTATTTGCATTCTATTCTTCCTTCGTTTTCTCACTCCATTTGTGTCATACTTCTTTTGATTTACCATTTTAATAATTTATATTTCTGTCGCCGCTTTTGCCTATTTTGCCACACTTTGGCCCCCTTCCCACGGCTGCATCACGGTGATTATTCTTGTTTTGTTTATTAGGTTCTTCTCCTGTCTTGTGCTGACCTGCGAGCCACAGATCAAAGTTAGGAAGGGCCATGAAACGCTTTTATCTGACCCTGTCACACCCCCACTTAGCGGGTGCTTCAATACACCTTTGGCCCATTGTCATTCTAAATGTGATAATCAGCCACAGTCTGTGCCAGGTCCGGGAGGGGCTACTGCAGCCTCTAGAGTTCGAAAGAGAAGTGCGAGCTGGTTGCGATTTTGGCAGGGGAACAGCACAGCCTGCTGCAGTCCCAAAATTACGGACTAAAGGCGTCCGTAAAAGGAATGATGGAGTACAAGACAGCAAAACAACGGACAGTCCGTGAAATTTATGGACGGTTGGTCACCCTAGTTCCAGAGGGCGACAAAAGCAGAAGGGAATTTGGGGGCATATGTACAAGGAGTTAACGCCGCCGTAGCATCAATTTTTTGACGTTACGGCGGCTTTTTTTTATTGCCGTATTTACAAGTTTCCGCTAACCGCAGTTAGCAGCAGTTTTCCGGCTTAAACATGCGTTTTTCGGATCGCCAGTTCTGTTAGCGGGACTTAACGAAAATGAGATGCAAGGTAGGCGTTCCTGTGCAAAAACAGCCGCTAACCCCACTTTGCAATATTTACAAGGAATTCCTTGTATGGTAACAAAAACCAAAAAAACTGTCTTTTACTCCAGTTGGAGGCAGTTTTTTTAGACCAGAAAATAGCTGGTCTTAATAATGGTGCAAACACTTGGGGCCTCATTTCACGGTTTTGGTGCTGGACAGCGCTGCAAGGATTGTTGCTGTGCTGCCCTGCGACAAAACCACAGGGTAGGAATGCACACCATCAATAAGATAGGGCACATTCCTGGGCCTCCTTCATGAAAAGTGTTGCATCGCTGCGACAAAACAGCGTTGCAACACTTCTCACTACACCCTTCTTGCGACACCATGGATGCGCTGTATTTACTGTACAGCTCTCCATGTCACAATTAATTACTGGAATCCTGGCGTATCTGTCAGCGCAAAAGTCAGGCATTGCTGCAGTTGTGTCACAAGCATGACGCAACTCCAGCAATGCATGTGGCCAGCCTATCCCTGTGGCACTGCGTCACCCTTAGGCCTGCCATGAGGCAGGCGTAAGGTATTGACGCAGTGGCGTCCTACAATTGTTGTAGTGAAATCTGATGGATGTTGGCGCAGTTGGAGATCCATCGGTGGTGGTTGCGCACTGCTGTGTTGGTGTCTCTTAGCGTTGGCGGAGTGGTGGTGCTGAGGGAGTTGACGGGAAGTTCTTCGGTGGCCTTGATCAATCCGCGACGGGGGGGCAATGATGGCGATGGTGTTTGGTGGGCGTGGTGAAGGCGTGATGTGAACAATGATGGTCGGTACAGGAGAGTCCTGTGGTGTGGCTGTAGTTGAAGTTCCCGCTGGTGGAGAAGACGGGCTCGAGCGTATGTCAGGTTATGTGGGTTGGTGTGGTGACTAGCTGCTTGAGTCTGATGTTGGCAAGGTTCCCCAGGAGGAGGTGGTGTCCTGGTCACTGGGGTTGTCCAGGTGGAACTTGAGGTCTCCGAGTAGGATGTAGTCGGTGGATGGGAGAGCCTGGGGTGCGATGAGGTCTACAATGGCATTGGTGAATGGGGGTTCATGGCCCAGGGGGCCTGTAGATGAGGGTGCCGCGGAGGGTGGTGTTGGGGTTGGTCCGGATCTGGAAGTGGAGGTGTTCCATGTTCACTGTCGGGTCATTACAGTGCATGGTCAGTCGGAGTGTGCCTTTTCCAGACAACGGCAATGCCTCCTCCTGGCCGCTTGGGATGGTCTGTGAGGGTGAATTTGTAGCCGCCATGGATGGTGATGGCGACGTCCGGTCCGGAGCAGAGGTTGGTCCAGGCTTCCGTGAAGAAGGCGATGTCTGAAGAGGTGGCGTTGAGGAGGTCCAAGATCTCTGTTGCGTGTTTGTGGAGGGACCGCACGTTGAGGAGGATGCAGTTGAGCCGATAGGCTGCGCTGTTGTTCAGGAGGTGCTGGTGTACTGATGTTGCAAAAGGTGCGTTTGCAGTTTCCACAGGCGCAGGGTTCAAGAGAATTCTACAGTGTTGCTAGATGGCTGGCGGTGTGGCGTCCAGGGTTAATGGCGAGGAGGGTGCTGGCGTCGTAGTGGTGGAGTGTCCGAGAGGACGGGTCCTTGGAGCTGGGCGCGGTCCAGGGGCGGACGGACGCAGACGGGCTTGCCTTTGGTGCACCAGTGGTACGCCCGCTGCGCATGGCCGCACAGCGGCTGCCATTATGTAGTGCTGCGTGGGGGACTGGACAGCTGGGAGGCGGGAAAGGACCCTGGACGGGGCGGGGACGCGGGGGGGAGCGGGGTTTGTAAACATATATATTTTTAATTCTTACCTCGAGCCCGGGTCCCGCATTTTCTGTGCTCCTGCTCCCCTAAGTATGCTTCCAGAAACCGGAAGCAGGCAGCCAGGCTCCCTTCCCTAAGCCAATCGAAACTCTGCAATGCGGCATTGTGATTGTTCTTGAGCGCCGTGCCAAGGCGTTTAGCCAGGGGCTGGAGGGGTTGGCATGTTCTCCATGCTGTAAGGCAGCCTTCATTGCGAACAAGGATGTGCGCATAACTGCTCTGGGTGGCCTGAGAGGGCCGACCAGTCATCGCACACTTGAGTGGGCATACCACTCCGCCCCTGCTTTGCTCCGTGGGTAGTGCAGCCCCACCCACCCTTCCGCCCGCAAAGGAAACATAGCATGAGTACATCAGTAAGTTATCATCATGTTATGTTTTCTCTTCTTGCACTGCTTGAAAGCAGTGGGGCGACTCTCTTCCGCCACAGCAGATGAGCCGCCACTGGGGGTGCATCACCCACAGGTGCTAGGCCTGGGCCTGCCTCGACCCCCGGGCCTCCTCCGCTATGTGTCCCACATTCTCACCTGGGCATTGACACCGTGGCGCAATCCGCTGCACTCTCTCCAAATCTGTGACTCAGCCAGCAGGAGCCTCAGCCAGGCAGGATTTCACAAGCCAGGGTACAGCAGTCGACGCCAAGTCCGCTGGGGAACCTCTGGATGCAGGTGATGCAACAGGGCCTCCTTAGGCGTGAAGTTGCAGCGCTCCCGCCACACAAGTTCGGTGCAGCTCAGGGGCCTCACCCTCCACAGCGTCCGGCCAGCGCAACATCCTCCGGTCTGTGATGCAGAGAGGCACGGCCTACCATTGGTAATCACCTCTGTGCACCCCGGTGTAGTGGTGGTGCGTGGTATGCTATGCGGACCTCCCTACGTTGGTGCGCAGGAGTGCCTCTACCGTTCACAGCACCAAGGGGCACCAGGCGGTGTTCTCACACAGGTCAGCAACGTGTCTCCATGCGACCTGGCAAACTTCACCAACAGGTAAGGGTGATCGCCAACGCCTCAATGTCTACCACCACGTGCCAGCAACTCCACAGCACCCCTGCATCCCACTCCGGGGCCCAGATGCAGGTCCAGTGAGGCCATTGGGCCCGGGGACTGTCCGCGCTTTCAAGGTTTTGGATGCCGTGGTGTTGCAAGGAGTGCGCAATGATAAGTGATGCATCACTGGTTTTGCCCAGAGATGCGCCTCTTTTCATGACTGTAGCCCTGGATTTCCTCTTCCCCTGAAACTCTGGCTGGTCATCCTGGCTGATGGGGGGCTTGGGGGGAGGGTTGTTGATCTGTGCTGCACTTGGCCCTGGGTGCTCCAATCTGCATTCCATTTGTTTTGTTTCCTATTTTTCATTGGGGGTGGACTTGTAGGCTATTTTTGCCTTTGAGGCAAAAAAAAGTCACGTTGGGCTGACTAATATGAGTTTTTTGCCCAAAAATTGGCCTTTCGTCAGTTTTCGCCCGCTAACACCAGAATTTGTATCGCCTTCATGCTAGTGTTAACGGCAGTTTTCACCGCAGCTACCTGGAACCATTGCCATGTAGCGACGTATTGTTAATACATCGCTAACAGGGCGATAGTTTTTGGTGATAGGCCGCGTTAAGAAAACTGCCGCTAACTCACGCTAGTTAGCGGCAGTTCTTGTACATATACCCCTTGGTTCTAAGCCAGGAACAACAGAAGAAGGGAGGACAGGAAGGTTCTTCCATGCCCAGGGTCAGTTGTTGTTTTAGGTGTCACAAGGAGGGTCATTACAAGAGAGACTGTCAGATGAAAGATCCTGTACCAGTTACACCCATGATGGGGAAACCCCATGGCTGAGGCCCAGTAGCCCCTGTTTGTCCCATGGCTCCCCAAACGGGGTCTGACAGCGTTGTAGCACACATTGGTATTAAGTACAATTCTTTAGAACATGCAGAGGCTTCATAAGAAAGAACACTAGGCAAATTCAGGTGATGCTGTTCAAAATATTGAAGAATACATTATTTTATCATGCATGGAAACATAGGAAGGTCACTATATTAATCCTGTTCCCACTACCTCCCAAAATATAATAGTTTGTGTAGAGCATATACAATGCTGCACTTAGCAGAGCAAACTTCTAGGCTCACATGCTTCCAGTAATTAAAAGTGCACCAGTACTGGTAGATATTTACGCTCCCATTCACTGGTCACTTTGCACACTGTTCTTCCTCATCAGGCACAGACCCTGTACACTGCTCCTGTGAATCAGCACCAGCGCACATGACTCCTCCTCATGCAGTGGATCTCAACAACCTCTACTCCTGCGCATCAGTGCACATGACTCTTCCTCATGCACTAGATCTCAACAATCTCTACTCCGGCGCGTCAGCACCAGCACACATGACTCCTCTTCATGCACTAGATTTCAACAACCTCTGCGCATCAGCACCAGCACACATGACTCCTCCTCATGCACTAGAGCCCTACAATATCTGCTCCCGCGCGTCAGCACACACGACTCCTCATTCAATATTTCTCAACAACCTCTACTTCTGTGCATCAGCACCAGTGTACATGACAACTCCTCATGCACTAGATCTCAACAACCTCTACTCCTGTGCATCAGCACCAGCGCACATGACTCCTCCTCATTCAATAGATCTCAACAACCTCTACTCCTGTGCACCAGCACACACAACTCCTCCTCATGCAGTAGATCTCAACAACCTCTGCTCCTGCGCATCAGCACCAGCGCACATGACTCCTCATTCAATAGATCTTAACAACCTCTGCTGTTGCTTGTCAGCACCAGTACATGACTCCTCCTCATGCACTAGATCTCAACACACGCTCAGCCTCCCTGAGCACCAGTCCAGCCACAGACTGCTGCTACTCAAACTCCTAGTGCATTAGTACCACTCAAACAACTACCATCCTGTCTTTATCTCTCTGCTGCAGGCTGCTTCTGTTGTGCCATGGAGACTGGAGTCCGAATCTACAACGTGGAGCCTCTGATGGAGAAAGGACACCTTGGTGAGATGGCAGCGGAGAACTTTGGAAAGAGTACAAGAGGAGGGTACCAGTAGAAAATAGTATGAGAGAGAGAACCATAGGAAGAGAGCAAGAAGAGAAGGACCAGAGGAGTGAAAAATGAGTTGGTGACCTTTGGGAGAAGAGCAGAGAGGTAGAACCATGGGAAGAGAAAAAGGCAAGAGGGAAAGAACATTAGGAAGAGAGCAAGGAGGAAGAATCAAGGGAAGAGAGGACAAGCATGGGAAAAGATAATGAGGGAGAAGACAGAAAGCACGAAAAAATGCAAGAATCACAGGAGATTGTGTGTGAAGGAATCAAACGAGGAGATTGAGAAAGAGAGAACCCTGGGAGGAGAGTAGGAAAGGGAAATAAATAATCATGGGAGAGTGGAAGGCAGAGAAATAGAAGGTGAAAGAGGAAAAAAAACCAAAATGTTTTTAGGAGTTTCCTAAAGCTCTGGACATGCTGTCTTGTGCCGACTACAGAGCGATGAACTGAAGGAGTCTAATGTAGTCCATGTAGCGGTATGGAGGTAGATTCTAACCAAATTTAAAAGTGAGCCTTTTAGTCTTACTCAGACACTGCTTCTGTCAAACAAAGCAAAAAAAGAAGAGGGATCCCGGGAAACGAATATGGGCAGGGGGTCCGGGAAAACAGTAATCCAAAACATAACCATAAATAGGGAATAAGTCCCCTGCCCAAAATATAAGGAAGCGGAAATATCTCGCTATAAATAGAAAATAAATTTTAAAATGGATCGAGTTTTTTTAAATCTAAATATCTAAGCAGTTCTTGTGTTCATTTTATTGAAATGTATTGATAAGTACACAAAATATATTATAAATATAAATACACAACATAGATATATATTTAAACTAGATAAAAACAAAGACAGTTATATGCATACATTGAATAACAACACTACAAATGTATAGGTCTCTCTTCTCCAACCCTCATTTCATTCATACAAATCCAGTCACGCCAATGCAAATCTTACCCACTTGCACAATCATTCACATCCCACTAACATACTCCAATATCATGCAAGTCAAGCTAAGAAACGTAGACAGGAAAACACAACCTAGCAGTCGACCTAATAGTGCTAGATAGGTCTGTCAATGGATCATTTCTTGTGTCTTGTTCTAACAGAATTCATCAATGGGTAATAACTTTAATCAGAAATTGCACATAGTCCGTTGATTGCACATAGACTTTGTTATCCCGATTCTTTCAAAAATAGATATAGTATTCCTGTGACTTATTCCCTTTTTAGGGTCATTTTTTGGATTACTGCTTCTGTCAAAGCCAATCATCATAGGAATACCTGACTACAGAGTTCAGTCTTGTGGGTTTTCTGAATGGGAAGTAATTAAATTCGGCTCTCGGGCTGGGGTCCAAGGAATTCCAGAGTTTGGGTCACTGGACACCCATTGACGTGTCTCCACTGTTTTATTGCTTGAAAATTAGTTGTTGGATGCGATATAGATTACCCTATCAAAGCTTCTTGGCTGAAATGTAATGTGGTTCTAGGTTTTGAAAGTTGTTTGGGTTCCACTGGGAGGGCTTTCAAGGCCAGCTTAGCACAGTCATGTTTCTGCAGGTCAAGGTAGAGTTTGACTGCATGATTTTGCAATTGTTGACTCTTGTTGGTGAGTTTTTGTGAGAGCCCTGAATAAGTGATATTACAGTAGTCACCTAACCCATTACTGGGGCTCTTGTTAGTTCTGCCTGAGTGTTTGCAAGACGCGGAGCGAAGGGGCAATCACTGAAGTTAAAAGTGGATTGCCTTTGTAAGGAGAAGAGCAGGAAATTAAACCAAAAAAAACAGTAGAGGGGTCGAGAACAAGCAAGGGATGTGAACAGCCAAAAGTAAAAGTCAAAATGGGAGACAGGAGGAGAGTGCACATTGGTAATAGCATGGGACTAGCATGACCATCCAAGCATCAGCAGAATGGGGAAGACACATCCACCTTGCTACCCTAGCACTGCTGTCATTGGCTGAAATTTCACCCATCAGTTTACCTTTTACAAGCGTTCCTCTTTTGCAGAAGGGACTTTAAACCATTATTTATCAATTTAGAAGGGCATTTGTGGCATTCAATAATTTATTATGAAGATCTCGCACTCTGTCTGAAACTAGATCTTGTGGTTGGCCAGGGCGCTTGTTGCACTGTATAGGGAGTGTCTGCTGACTTGGAATATGAAGTGTCAATTGATCGGCATACGAGGCTTCCAGAGTGCTGACATCATGATTTGAATTTCAGAGAATGTCAACTAGACTTTGTGTTCTGATCTGCCATTTTAATGTGGTAACACCGTCATGTCCTCAATGCTTTTTGAAGATTTTTAATGCCGGTAAAAACCTGGTGTTCCAAATTTAGGAGCCATGCACTGAAAACGTTTGATATTTGATTGCATTGTTTTTTAAATAACATGTGCTGCCTCAGAAGTATTCTCGAACTCCCGGAGAGCTGTTTTTCCTCTGGTATATCTTCTTGTACCTTTTGGTCCTCTGTGTTGCACGTCAGCTTGGCTTCTCTGTGCTCTGGTTTATTTATTGGGTCACATTTGGCCTCTTTGATGGGGAATGACAAATATACTGTTTAAACTTCCAAAAATGAACTATTTTTCATATTGTAGGCTTAGAATTATATGACGTGATCTTCCAGAAATGTAACTGAAGCGTTCGTTTACTCTTGGCTCTCTGTTCGGCCCAAGGGTTCTTTGCTTTCTTAGCATGTAATCTTCCCTGATGAGCTAACCTTGTCTTTCATTTACATATAAATGACTTCAGGGTCTTCAGTTTTAACAACAATTGGAAAAAGCCAATGATTTGATGCTCGAGCTCTGACAAAAGCAATAAAAAGGCCGGCTGCAGTTAATAAAAATGTACAAAGGATTGTCTTGCGTACACAGTGCACGAATGACCTAAAGAAATAAACGTGTGATGCCAGTGTAATTCACGGCGGACGGAGACGAGCAGTATTTGCGGAGAACCACCCTTGATGTAAGTGTGACCATAGGGGGTCTCTCCTTGCCCGCCGCCAGTTCAAATTTGACTTTAGGGTAAACTCGTAACTACACGATCCATGGGAGAAAAAAACCCTGAATACGTAAGGAACTAATTTTTAATTTTCTCTCATCTCAATTGGAGGTGAGGGAGAACTCACTGGGAAAGGTAGAGTCCTGAAGAAGGCCGGCGTGACCCTATATGAGGGGCACACATTGACGGCCGAAACATGTTGACCACTTCGCAGCATAGGAGGGGTGTTAGGAGCACATAGAATCTCCCATTCACCATCATCCTTCACACTTTTTATTCTGGCCGGAAGATCCAGGAATTAAAGTTTCAGGCACAGCGATACTTCCGAGCTAGTTTTAATTCACTTAACTGCACTTTCACTACCGTCCTTCCCAGTCACTACAGAATTTATTTGTGTCTTTCTCTGTGTTGTATTGTCTTCCCCCACCCTATTGCTCCACCCCAGGCGTGGCTACGCCGGGGTGTTTTTTGTAGCAGCCCAATGATGAAGCATGTCACACATTTGTGTGAGTGAGGGCAGTATTAGAACGTATCGTATATGCCAGTACGTTACATATTTTATTACTCCCTACTCCTTCTGGTGCATAAAGTGTTTACAGGGGGTTCGGAGTAGGTGAGTCCGTACCCTCACCCCTTCTTTTGTGTGTATTATGCCAGTGTAATTGTCAGATGTAAAATAGTTGTCCAGCATTTCAATGGAGGTGAAACGATAGAACCAATAGAAAGAAGATGAAACTAACACTCCTGTGGGTTGATCCAGGATGTGATTGATAATATATCAAGAAAATGACTGAGTGTTGGAGAGGCAAAAAAGCCAATGGCTCACGGGGGCTGAACCAAAGTCCCTTAACGTGTATTGAGTGAAATATATTTGCCATGAATGTCTCAAGCACCATAGCACTTCAAACCTAAAAATGTGATCTGGTGGCAGTTCTTTTCGGGGCTCAAAGAAGATCATATAAGCTCGACCAGAAAGACTCTTATAGATCAATAACTCTCCCACCACCCAAAGAATACCTCTTCAGGGCTTCCAGAGTCAGTGCAGCATCCGGAGATCAATCAATCAATCAATCAATCAATCATGTCACTTATAAAGCGCACTACATACCCGCGAGGGTCTCAAGGCGCTGGGGGAAGAGGGGGGGTGGTGCTGCTACTGATCGAAGAGCCAGGTCTTGAGGAGTCTTCTGAAGGCCAGTAGGTCTTGGGTCTGTCGGAGGTTGGTGGGGAGGGTGTTCCAGGTCTTGGCGGCGAGGTGGGAGAAGGATCTGCCGCCGGCGGTCGTTTTCCGGATGCGGGGGACTGTGGCGAGGGCGAGGCTGGTCGAGCGGAGCTGGCGGGTGGGGGTGTAGAAGCTGAGTCGTCTGTTGAGGTAGGCTGGTCCGGAGTTGTGGAGTGCTTTGTGTGCGTGGGTGAGGAGCTTGAAGGTTATCCTCTTGTTGACAGGGAGCCAGTGCAGGTCTCTCAGGTGGGGTGTGATGTGGCTGCGTCGGGGGATGTCGAGGATAAGACGTGCAGAGGCGTTCTGGATGCGTTGCAGCCGTCTCAGGAGCTTAGCCGTCGTTCCTGCGTAGAGGGCGTTTCCGTAGTCCAGCCTGCTGGTGACGAGGGCCTGGGTGACTGTTTTTCTTGTTTCGGTGGGGATCCACTTGAAGATCCTGCGGAGCATTCGGAGGATGTTGAAGCAGGATGAGGAAACGGCGTTGACCTGCTTAGTCATGGAGAGGGTGGGGTCGAGGATGACCCCTAGGTTGCGTACGTGGTCGGTGGGTGGCGGGGCTGTTCCCAGTGATGTTGGCCACCAGGAGTCGTCCCAGGCTGAAGGGTTGGAACCAAGGATGAGGACCTCCGTCTTGTCCGAGTTCAGCTTCAGGCGGCTGGTCCTCATCCATTTGGCGACGGCCTTCATTCCTTCGTGGAGGTGGGCTTTGGCGGTGTGAGGGTCTTTGGTGAGGGAGAGGATCAGCTGGGTGTCGTCGGCGTAGGAGATGATGTTGAGGTTGTGCTGTCGGGCGACGTGGGCGAGGGGTGCCATGTAGATGTTGAACAGCGTTGGGCTGAGGGAGGAGCCTTGGGGTACGCCGCAGATGATCTTGGTGGCCTTGGATCGGAAGGGGGCGAGGCGGACGCTTTGTGTTCTGCCGGTAAGGAAGGATGTGGTCCAGTCCAGGGCCTTCTCTTGGATCCCGGCATCGTGAAGGCGTGTTCGTAGTGTGTGGTGGCAGACCGTGTCGAAGGCGGCTGATAGGTCCAGGAGGATGAGGGCTGCTGTTTCTCCGTTGTCTAGCAGGGTCCTGATGTCATCGGTGGCGGCGATGAGGGCGGTTTCGGTGCTGTGGTTGCTGCGGAAGCCGGACTGGGAAGGGTCCAGGATGTTGTTCTCCTCGAGGTAGCGGGTCAGTTGTTTGTTGACGATTTTCTCGGTGACCTTCGCGGGGAACGGGAGCAGAGAGATGGGTCGGAAGTTCTTGAGGTCCTTGGGGTCTGCCTTGGGTTTCTTGAGTAAGGCGGTGATCTCGGCGTGCTTCCAGCTTTCCGGGAAGGTTGCTGTCTCGAAGGAGATGTTGATTATTTTCCGGAGATGGGGCGCGATGGCTGTACTGGCTTTGTTGAAGATGTGGTGAGGGCACGGGTCTAGCGGTGAACCGGAGTGGATGGTGTTCATGATCTCGCTGGTGTCCTCGTCGTTGATGTTGGTCCAGGAGAGCAGGCGGTTGGTGGTTGTGGGGGCAGTGGTCTCGGTGGTTGCCGGGGCGGTCGTGGTGTTGAAGCTGTCGTGGATGTCGGCGATTTTGCGGTGGAAGGAGGTGGCCAGTGAGTCGCACAGGTCTTGCGACGGCTGGATGTCGTTGGTGTTGGAGCTGGGGTTGGAGAGTTCCTTCACGATGTTGAAGAGCTCTTTGCTGTTGTGTGCGTTGTTGTCTAGGCGGTCTTTGAGTGAGGCCCTTTTGGCGGATCTGATGAGGTGATGGTGATTGCGGGTGGCGCTCTTGTGGGCGGCGTAGCTGTCCGCTGTCCGTTCGTGGAGCCAGATCTTCTCCAGTTTTCGGCATGTTCGTTTGGAGGCCTGGAGGTCTTCGGTGAACCAGGTGGCTTTCTTGCTGGTGTGGCTGTTGGGCGGATTCTTGAGAGGGGCGAGGGTGTTGGCGCAGTCGTCGATCCACTGTCTGAGGTTGCGGGCGGCGGTGTCGGGGTCGGAGGGTTCGGCGGGTGGGCTCAGGGCGAGGGTTGTGGTTAGCTGGTCTTCCGTGACTCTGCTCCAGCAGCGGCGAGGCATTTGTTCGGTGCGGTGGTGCGTGGTGGGCTTCCTGTAGGTGAAGTGGATGCAGTGGTGGTCAGTCCAGTGGGGTTCGGAGGTGTGGTTGAAGGAGACGTGTGGGCTTGCGAAAAGATGGAGTCTAGCGTGTGGCCGGCGGCGTGGGTGGGTGTAGTCACGAGCTGTCTGAGTCCGAGGGTGGCGAGGTTGTCGATCAGGGTGGTGGAGTTGGTGTCCTTGTTGTTCTCGAGGTGGAAGTTCAGGTCCCCGAGGAGGATGTAGTCCGTGGAGGCGATGGCGTGTGTGCTGACGAAGTCAGCGATGGAATCGCTGAACTGTGGTCGGGGTCCGGGGGGTCTGTAGATGAGGGTTCCTCTGAGGGTGGTGTTGGGATCGGTGTGGATCTGGAAGTGCATGTGTTCGGCGGTGCTGAGGGTGTCGTCGGTGTTGGTTGAGACTCTGAGGGTGTTCCTGTGGACGATGGCGATGCCTCCTCCGACTCCGTTGGTGCGGTCCCTGCGGGTGATCTTGTATCCGTCCGGGATGGCAATGGCGATGTCGGGGGCTGAAGCGGGATTCAGCCAGGTCTCCGTCAGGAATGCGACGTCTGGGGAGGTTGAGTCGAGAAGGTCCCAGAGTTCGATGGCGTGTTTGCGGGCGGAGCGGGTGTTGAGGAGGATGCATCTGAGGTAGTTGGGTTCTTTCCTGGGCGGTGGTTTGGCGGGGCGGGTGCTGGCGAAGCTGCAGTTCCGGCAGGTGAAGGGCCCTTGGGTGCGCTTCGGGGTGGCCTGGTAGCAGGCGTGATCTTTTCCGGGGTTGAGTGCGTGGAGGGTGCTGGCGTCGTATCGGCGTCTGTTGATGTGGCGGGGATGCCCGGACCAGGGGGTCTGGCACTGGGCGCGGCCACGGCGCGGACGGGCGCAGACGGGCTTGCCTTAGGCGCGCCAGCGGCGCGGCGCGCAGCGGCCGCCATAAATGGGGAGGTGGGAGGGAGGAGCAGGGAATGGGGCAGCGAATGGGCAGTGAGGGGGCGGGGCCGCAGGCGCAGCGGCGGGAAACAGGCACAGAAAGGAAAAACGATCACAATCAGGGGCAGCAAGGGGGCACAGAAAGGAAAAAACTATCACAATCAGGGGCAGCAAGGGGGCACAGAAAGGAAAAACGAGCACAATCAGGGGCAGCAAGGGGGCACAGAAAGGAAAAAACGATCACAATCAGGGGCAGCAAGGGGGCACAGAAAGTAAAAACGATCACAATCGGGGGCAGCAAGGGGGCACAGAAAGGAAAAAACGAGCACAATCAGGGGCAGCAAGGGGGCACAGAAAGGAAAAAACGATCACAATCAGGGGCAGAAAGGGGGCACAGAAAGGAAAAAAACGATCACAATCAGGGGCAGCAAGGGGGCACAGAAAGGAAAAACGATCACAATCAGGGGCAGCAAGGGGGCACAGAAAGGAAAAACGATCACAATCAGGGGCAGCAAGGGGGCACAGAAAGGAAAAAACGAGCACAATCAGGGGCAGCAAGGGGGCACAGAAAGGAAAAAACGAGCACAATCAGGGGCAGCAAGGGGGCACAGAAAGGAAAAAACGAGCACAATCAGGGGCAGCAAGGGGGCACAGAAAGGAAAAACGATCACAATCAGGGGCAGCAAGGGGGCACAGAAAGGAAAAAACGAGCACAATCAGGGGCAGCAGCAGGGCACACAGACGGAGCTGTGTGGTGGGGGAGCGACCTACCAGTCAAGGTCAGGGGATCAAGGACCAGTTGCATCCTACCATTTTCACAAGCTGTTGACATTTGTGTCAAAGATTCAATTTTTTGTGTGAAATCTGATACAAGCTTGGCATTGCTGTGCAAAGTACCAAGTGTAGAGCAGCTGGAATAAGAAGTTTTAAAAGTCTGGTCTGCCCAGTTCCAGGATGTAGGGGACCAGGGGCTGACACTTTTTGCACATTTCTAAATGGTTGCGCATGGTAGCTCAGTACAGTTCTCGGACTGGGAGACTCATCAAGAGTTCCGTACAAGAACTGCCAAAAGTTTAGGTCATGCTTAAAGGTTTGCTGCATCCTCAATCTAGGATTCCTTCCAAGAGCGTGGCAAGGGAGATTTTTCATGTGAACGGAGTAAAGGTTGACTTCCCAGACTAAGATTGGTGTTTTCCTCAGCACTACCCTTTGATACCAACAAGAAAGAATGCATACGGAATGGCCACCAGATGGCCTCCTTTCCATGCTTATACCTGTGACTTGCCACCATGCGGCCACCTTTCTATGCTTATACCTGTGACTTGCCACCATGCGGCCACCTTTCTATGCTTATACCTGTGACTTGCCACCAGACGGCCACCTTTCTATGCTTATACCTGTGACTTGCCACCAGACGGCCACCTTTCTATGCTTATGCCTGTGACTTGCCACCAGACGGCCACCTTTCTATGCTTATGCCTGTGACTTGCCACCAGACGGCCACCTTTCTATGCTTATGCCTATGACTTGCCACCATACGGCCACCTTTCTATGCTTATACCTGTGACTTGCCACCAGACGGCCACCTTTCTATGCTTATACCTGTGACTTGCCACTAGACGGCCTCCTTTCTCTGCTACGTGACTTGCCACTAGACGGCCTCCTTTCTCTGTTACGTGACTTGCCACCAGACGGCCACCTTTCTATGCTTATACCTGTGACTTGCCACCAGACGGCCTCCTTTCTATGCTTATACCTGTGACTTGCCACCAGACGGCCTCCTTTCTATGCTTATCCCTGTGATTTGCCACCATGCTGCCACCTTTCTATGCTGCCTGTGACTTGCCACCAGGCTACCACCTTTCTATGCTACGAGACTTGCCACCAGACGGCCACCTTTCTATGCTTATACCCGTGACTTACCACCAGACGGCCACCTTTCTATGCTACGTGACTTGCCACCAGACGGCCACCTTTCTATGCTTATCCCTGTGATTTGCCACCATGCTGCCACCTTTCTATGCTTATGCCAGTGACTTGCATGCAGAACCCACCATTTCTGTGGGATTTCTAGTCTGGACTGCCACAAGGTGCTTCTGCTTTTAACCAAGAGTAATAGATTTGCTATGGTAGATAAGTTTGAAACCCTGTGGAAATGAGGCTATGGGTATGACCAAAGCGGCTGACCCATTAATGACACCCCAGGTCCCCTACAACATATTGCTGGAAATCAGAACATAAACACTTGTAGGCCACAAGGAGTAATGCAGCACTTGTACTCTGCATATTTATTTTTATGCAATATCATCTCTAATTCTTACATCCTTTTCAAATCCTATAATTACTGTTCATTGTTTATTTACTGTGAACACCTACCTATGTCTGTCTCCCAGAAAAATCAATACACTAATCTGAAATAGTGTAGCATCTTAATATTCGATAATTTTACATATTAATATATGTGTGACGTTCATCTAGTCCCCACCAATTCCTAACCGTAATTACACCAAATTCCATGATAGAAAGTCTGTCTTGTTGTAGCTGATTATCACTTGACCTTGGAGCCAGGAGAACATTTAGCTCTATAAAAATGTAAAGAATAAAGTTTCATATTTGTTTGTACCATGGTCTTCAGAGCTACTGGACCATGTTTGAGCTGTCTTGCTAAATGTCTCTAAAAGGTCTTACATTTTTAGTGGGTAACTATCATTCACTCATGGTGGCCAGTGAAGAAATCCTCCATAGTTTAGAAGCACTGCTGTTTTTTGAGGCTGAGATATATATACTTTCTCCAAAATCAATGTTGTGTTGCTATTTTAGCACATCATTACAAACTGGGTTTGATCTTTTATAAATGCACTTGGTTTGTGGGGAGCTGGGAGCGGAGCTGGGATGTAATTGTGTCCATTACTGTGAGAAATGTTTACAGTCCACATCCTCCAGGATTGAGGAGCTACTTTCCCACCTTCTTATGCCCCCAGTGTTAATTTTCTAATATATGGAACCCGCAAACGTTTGTGGTTTGTTCACATTGCATGAACGTGGCCCAACCAGATGAGTGTTTCACACATGCTCTCATGCACACAGTCTAACCCATACTCTCACACACAGTGCTTGGTTTACATGCTAACTTTAGGTTAAAACTTGAAAAATAGACAAAATCTGGAAATCCAAGTGGTGCTAATGTTGAGTGGAAACCTTATTCTGTGACGTAGACATTGTCTTCTCTAATCCACCCCTTTCTCTCACAGACCACGAACAGGTGGGTAGCATCTGGCTGGTGGAAATGCTACATAGATCCAATCTCCTTGCCATCGTGGGTGGTGGCGGCAGTCCCAAGTTCTCTGAGATCTCAGGTAATTCCAATATCACCTGAACTCCAAGAAGCATCTTTCTACTCTGCTGTGCCTCTCTGCTCTGTTCTTGCTGCCAGTGCCTCTCCTCTTGCTGCTCTCTCATTCTTCGCTTCTCCTGTCTCTGCTTTTAGCTACTCTGTGCTAGCTGCCTCTCTCTCATTCTTTGCTTCTCCTGTCTCTGCTTTTAGCTGCTCTGTGCTAGCTGCCTCTCCTCTTGCTGCTCTCTCATTCTTCGCTTCTCCTGTCTCTGCTTTTAGCTGCTCTGTGCTGGCTGCCTCTCCTCTTGCTGCTCACTCATTCTTCACTTCTCCTGTTCCTGCCTCTTTCTGCTCTGTGCTTTCAGCCTCTCCTTTTGCTGCTCTGTCTTCTCATGCCTCTGCTTCTCGCTGCTCTATGCTTGCAGCCTCTCCGCTGCTCTCTTATTCTTCACTTTTCCTGTCCCTGCTCCTTGCTGCTCTGTGCTTGCGACCTCTCCTTTTGCTGCTCTCTTATTCGTCGCTTCTCCTTTCTCTGATTCTCGCAGCTCCGGATCTTGCAGCCTCTCCTTTTGCTGCTTTCTCATTCTTTGCTTCCCCTCTCTCTGCTTCTTGCTGCTCCGGTGCTTGCAGCCTCTCCTTTTGCTGTTCTCTCATTTTTTGCTTCCCCTCTCTCTCTGCTTCTTGCTTCTCTGTGCTTGAGGTCTCTCCTTTTGCTGCTCTCTTATTCTTCTCTTCTCCTGTCTCTGCTTCTCGCTTCTCTGTGCTTGCAGCTTCTCCTTTTGCTGGTTTCTCATTCTTCGCTTCTCCTGTCTGTTTCTCGTTGCTCTGTGCTTGCAGCCTCTCTTTTTGCTGGTTTCTCATTCTTCGCTTCTCCTGTCTGTTTCTCGTTGCTCTGTGCTTGCAGCCTCTCTTTTTGCTGGTTTCTCATTCTTCGCTTCTCCTGTCTGTTTCTCGCTGCTCTGTGCTTGCAGCCTCTCCTTTTGCTGGTTTCTCATTCTTTGCTTCTCCTGTCTGTTTCTCGCTGCTCTGTGCTTGCGGCCTCTCTTTTTGCTGGTTTCTCATTCTTTGCTCCTCCTGTCTTTGCTTCTCCCTGCTCTGCGCTTGCAACCTCTCCCCTTGTTGCTCCGCATTCTGTGCATCTCTTGTCTCCTCTTCTCACTGCGCTGCCACTCGGTGCTCTACCTCTCTCTGAATCCCCCCTCCCTGCTTTTCCCACCTCTATTTCTTGTTGCACAGCTTGTCACTGCTCTGCCTCTCGCTGCTCTTCCTCTCACTGCTTTGCCTCTACTGCCTCTGCCTCTCTTTTCTTTGCTTCTCAAAGAACTCTTTCCCTGCTCTGTCCCCTTGCCTTGCTTTCCATTATTGCTCTCCCTCTCACTCCACTCTTTATCATTGTACTGCCTTAATTCTTTAATTCTCTTCCCACTGCACTTGTCTCTCATTACTCCTCACGCTTGCTTCAGTGTGTCCTTTTACACAGTCTGTCTCTTCAGTGCTTCTTACTGCTATTCACTGTCAAGTCCTGGCACTCTAATTGCAGTGCCTGTCTCTGCTCTATCACTGCTCTGACTCTCAATGCACTTTCCTGTCACTGCATCACCTCTAGCTGTCAGTGTGAGAGTTTATCATCTTACTTACTGCACTGCTTCACCCTTGGCGTGTTGCCTCTGGCTGCACTGCCTGGCACTGAACAGCCTCTTGCTGCTCTGATGCCCAATGCACTCCTTTGCATACAGCGTTTTTCACTGAGCTGCACTCTTTGTGCAGTCTCACTGCCATGCATCCAGTGTCTTCAGTGGTACGTCCCTTTGTGACGTGAAAAGGTCTGCTATGTCCAGTAAAAGACCCTCATTGTTGCCGCTAGGACACTCTGGGCCTGATTTAGATTTCGGCAGACGGGATATCTGTCATCGTTGTGACTGAGTAACCCGTCAGCCAAGATCTAAATTGGGCCTTGTCTGTAGTGGAGGGGCGATGTGTGGTTGTTCACCCCTCTGCATGTTAGCAGGGCCGCTGTGTGCATTGGAAGGCCCATCAGTGGCCAGTAAAGGGTGTTTGTGCTTAGGGAGAGGGCACCAGTGTGTGCACAGGAAGGCCCCTCAGTGGCCAGTGAAGGGTGTTTGGGCTTAGGGGGGCTCCAGTGTGTTCTCAGGAAGGCCCCTCAGTGCCTGGTGAAGGGTGTTTATATTTAGGGAGAGGGCTGCAGTGTGTGCACCGAAATGCGCCTCAATGGCCTGTGAAGGGTGTTTGTGCTTGTGGAGAGGGCTCCAGTGTGTGCACTGGAAGGCCCCTCAGTGGCCTGTGAAAGGGTGTTTGTGCTTAGGGAGAGGGAGGGCTCCAGTGTGTGTACAGGAATGCCCCCTCAGTAGCCATTAAAGGGTGTTTGTGCTTAGGGAGAGGGCTCCATTGTGTGCACAGGAAGACCCCTCAGTGGCCTGTGAAGGGTGTTTGTGCTTAGGGGGGGCTCCAGTGTGTTCACAGGAAGGCCCCTCAGTGCCTGGTGAAGGGTGTTTATATTTAGGGAGAGGGCTGCAGTGTGTGCACCGAAAGGCCCCTCAGTGGCCAGTGAAGGGTGTTTGTGCTTGTGGAGAGGGCTCCAGTGTGTGCACTGGACGGCCCCTCAGTGGCCTGTGAAGGGTGTTTGTGCTTAGGGAGAGTGCTCCAGTGTATGCTCTGGAAGGCCCCTTAGTTGCCAGTGAAGGGGTGTTTGTGCTTAGGGAGAGGGAGGGCTCCAGTGTGTGTACAGGAATGCCCCCTCAGTAGCCATTAAAGGGTGTTTGTGCTTAGGGAGAGGGCTCCATTGTGTGCACAGGAAGACCCCTCAGTGGCCTGTGAAGGGTGTTTGTGCTTAGGGGGGGCTCCAGTGTGTGCACAGGAAGGCCCCTCAGTGCCTGGTGAAGGGTATTTATATTTAGGGAGAGGGCTGCAGTGTGTGCACCGAAAGGCCCCTCAGTGGCCTGTGAAGGGTGTTTGTGCTTGTGGAGAGGGCTCCAGTGTGTGGACTGGAAGGCCCCTCAGTGGCCAGTGAAGGGTGTTTGTGCTTAGGGAGAGTGCTCCAGTATGTGCACTGGAAGGCCCCGTGCTTGCTGGTGAAGGGTGTTTGTGCTTAGGGAGAGGGAGGGCTCCAGTGTGTGCACTGGAAGGCCCCTCAGTGGCCAGTGAAGGGTGTTGGTGCATAGGGGGACGGCTCCAGTGTGTGCAATGGAAGGCCCCTTAGTGGCCGGTGAAGGATGTTTGTACTTAGGGTGAGGGAGGGCTCCAGTGTGTGCACAGGAAGGGCCCTCAGTAGCCATTGAAGGATGTTGGTGCAGAGGGGGACGGCTCCAGTGTATGCACAGGAAGGCCCCTCAGTGGCCAGTGAAGGGTGTTGGTGCAAAGGGGACGGCTCCAGTGTGTGCACTGGAAGGTCCCTTAGTGGCCGGTGAAGGATGTTTGTACTTAGGGTGAGGGAGGGCTCCAGTGTGTGCACAGGAAGGCCCCTCAGTAGCCATTGAAGTATGTTTGCGCTTAGTGAGAGGGCTCCAGTGTGTGCACTAGAAGGCCCCTCAGTGGCCAGTGAAGAGTGTTTGTGCTTAGGGAGAGGGCTCCAGTGTGTGCACAGGAAGGCCCCACAGTTGCCAGTGTACGGTGTTTGCGCTTTGGGAAAGGGCTTGTGTGTACAGTTGTAGAGCTTGCATGTGTGCCATGGCAGAGCCTCTCTTTGTGCCCTGGCTTGGCTGGCCTTGTGTTTGGTTACAGATCTCCTGTAATGTGTGCAGCAGCAGGACCCCACGTGTGCAGTGGCAACAACGTGTAGGTCCAGTGGCAGGTGTTCAGTGATAGGGTCTTTCTGTGTGCAGTAAAGGGCTCCTCTATGTACAATACCAGGGCTTTCTTGCATTCTGTGACAGGACCCAGTGTTTGCATTTCTAGGGCCCTGGTGTATGTGGCTCCAGCGACCCTGTTTATATTGAGCAGCATGTGCAGTGCCTGGGCTTCTCACTGTGCAGTGTCAGGGCCTTGTTTGTGTAGTGGAAGGACCTCTGTATGCACACTTGCAGGGCTCTTTTTGTACAGTCTGAGCCTCCCTGTGGGCAGTGGCAGGTCCCTGTATGTGTGAAGTGAGGGCCCTTCTGTGATTGCTCACAACACTTCCTTTCTCTACAGTTCTCATCTGGGATGATGCCCGTGAGGGGAAAGAGGGGAAGGATAAACTGGTTTTGGAATTCACCTTCACCAAACCAGTGCTGGCCGTCCGGGTGAGACCTGACAAGTGAGTATAACGATGGCAACACATTGGAGGAGGGTGCAGAGACATCACGATTCAACAGGTTTGTGCTTAGATTCTGGATCTATATCACAAACACACACAGCAGTTTAGCCCCTTCTACTATTGTGGTCACAAGCACACACAGCACAGGAGATTAGCCCCTTGTATGAATGTGGTGGTGACACAGAACATCACTGGAGTTTATGCAAACCCTCTACCCCTCGACAATACACATCAGTCTGCATGCAAAGCAGCACCGCCCTTCTACCAATTTACCCATCTATATCTGATGTCCCCTTCTCCTGCCTAAAGTAATCTGTGCAGGGAGGATGCTGTCAACATTCTCCCCCACACTCATACAACCCTTAAATATACAGAGAGACCACACAATCAAAATGTATTAGAATACAGATGGGCATGTACCTCAGGCAGAGAAACGTGTGTGGACAAAATGTTTTAGACAGCTGTTAGAACTGGGGGTCTCTAGTTGGCAATGGTATACACCTTTGTCCAAATAGGGACCCTTGCTTCTAAGTCAGGGAAAGGGGGGATTACACTACTGGATAACCCCTGCTCACCCCCTTGGTAGCTTGGCACGAGCAGACAGGCTTATCTCAGAGGCAGTGTGTAAAGCATTTGTGAACACATACAGTAATACAGTGAAAACACTACAGATGGACACTACACAGGTTTTATAAAAATAAGTATTCTTTATATAGACTTGACACAAGACCACAAACGACAAAAATCCACAATACTGTACTCAAAATAGACTTAAAGATGGTAGAAGTAACTTAGTTCAAGTTGATGGTAAATACGACACGTTTCTCTCAAAAGTACCTGGGATGCGTAACTCAGAACAAACCAAGGGTCTGCAGGGAGGACGATGCGGCGAGCAGGCGCCTCGATGCGGTGCGACGATCCGGTGCGATGCGATGAAAGTGCGCCCTTGATGCGATGCGACGATGTGAAGACGATGCGTGCACGCCCAACGGCCGTGCGGCGAACTCTGTATCTTTGGAGCCGCGATAGGCCCTGCGACACGCTTCTCTGGTGATGCGACGGCAGGCAGCTAGGACGGCGACACGCTTCTCGGGGGATGCGACGGCGACCCTTGCGGTAGCGACACGCTTCCCTGTTGATGCGACGGCAGGCAGTTGCGACGGCGACACGCTTCTCCGGTGATGCGACGCAGGCAGCTGCGACGAAGGCACACTTCTCTGGTGATGCGGCGGCGGCCTCTGCGGCGGCGACGCGCTTCTCCGGCGGTGAGACGGCAGCAGCTTCGACAGCGACACGCTTCTCCTCGTTGCGTCGCGCTTCCAGCTCCCAGCGACACGCAGGCTTCTGCAGACAGAATCCCCAGCAAGGGAATTCAGGAGGGAGCTGGTGGTGAAGTCTTGTAGCCCTGAGACTTCAGCAGGAGGCAAGCTCTAGTTCAAGCCCTTGGAGAATATTCTTTAAGATGATGAAAGTTCTTAAAAAGTTCCTTCTCCTTTCCTTGGCAATGAAGACCACTGCAGGCCAACCCAGCAAACAGCACACTGGCAGAGGGGCAGTCCAAACTCCTGCAGCTTCCTTGGTTCTTCTCCTTGGCAAAGGTTCGTCTTGTTGTTTCCAGAAGTGATCTAAAGTCTTGGGGTCTGGGCCCCAGTATTTATACCCATAAATCCTTTGTCCTCTGAAGGCAGAGGGTCCTGTACCTATTCCAAACCAGTTCTGGGTACACCCTGCCAGTGCACACCCTCTTCCTTTGTCAGTGTGGGCCAGGGACATCAGACACACCAGAGGAGGTGGAGACAGCATTGTGGAAGGCAGGCACAGCCCTATTCAGGCCTAGGTGCTACTCCTCCCACCACTCTACATGCAGATAGGTCTATTCAGCCCTGTGCTGACTCACCCTGTCTCCTGGAGCCCCCCAGCCCCTGTCACTCACAAAACCAGACATGCAATACACAAGCTAGCAGAGGCAGGCTGGATGGTTAGGCAAGAAAATACCTACTTTCTAAAAGTGGTATTTTCAAACACAGAATGTTAAAACCAACTTCACTAAAAGATGTATTTTATCATTCTGAGTTCAGCCATACTAAATTCGTTTTTCTACCATGTTCCCTGGGTCAGTTAGGATTATAAGATGTTATAATCAAACTGCCCATTCTGGCCTATGGGGACAGGTAGCCTTGCAATAGTGAAAAACGAAATTGGCTGTAATTCACTATCAGGACATGCTACACACATCAGGGCATGTCCTACCTTTTACATACAATGCATCCTGCCCTTGGGCCTACCTTAGGGGTGACTGATATGCAGAAAAGGGAAGGTTTAGGAACTGGCAAGTGGGTGCACTTGCCAAGTCGACATGGCAGTCACAGACTGCACACAGGCTCTGCAATGGCAGGCCTGAGACACACTTTACAAGCTGCTTCTGTGGGAGGCACAACCAGTGCTGCAAGCCCACCAGCAGCATTTGATTTAAAGGCCCTGGGCACACATGGTGCACTATACTAGGGTCTGACAAGTAAATCAAATGATCCAATCATGGAGTCACTAATCAGTACATCAATTTACCATAGGGAGCACTTGCACTGTGGCACTGAATAGCAGTGGCACAGTGCCCAAAGCATCTAAACCAGCAAAACATCAAAAACAGAGGAGGCAATCAGTGAAAAAATGGAAGGGAGACTCACGCCAATGGTACCAGGTCTAACAACAGCTAATTGTTGGGTCTGTCATATCTCACCCTGATTGTAGATAACTGACTAGAGGCTGATACCAGAGACTGAATCACTTTACAGAATCTTAATTGAGACCCAAAAAACCCATTATGGTCTTATCTGCCTTGGGAACCAGGACAAGAGGCTTGCTCATCTGCTGGACTTTGTGATGACTACAATCTCGTGAACCTCCCTCCATTCAGCCTTTGAGGCTGCTGGGAGTGCCAGATAACATAGTGGTAAAGAGTAGTATTTTGCTAGGCTAGAGGAGAGCGAGCCACTGAAAAGCTCAGACCAGAAACATGGCTCTGCTCGGGGTCCTCTTGTAATCTCAAACCAAAAACGAGCTGAACCTTTATGGTTTCTGTTCCCTCAATCACCTTCTTGTCTAGGACGTCTTCGTTTAACTTGATTTAACCTATAATACTTGCATGTATTTAACACAGCACATGGATGTAGTTCCTCAAAGACTTAGCGGCAAATCATTACCTTTTGTTTTAAAATTGGATCAAGATGGAGACATCCGTCTAGCGGCTGAATTGAACAACCATGAAACATGGGACCAGTCTCGGCTTCCCTGCTTGACCAAATTATGTGATCCTAGGCAATCACCTTAGCTTTCCGTGCCTCTTTCTCCTAACATTTGAAATCACCTTGAAATACATCAGTTCAGGCTATATGCTTTACATGAACAACTCTTGTATACGTTTAAATAGACTTTAATGGTGCTCCATCCATAATAACCGCGTAGGCCGCATATAGTATATAGACGACCTCTTGTCTCTCTAATGACATTGACATCAGGGCGATGGAAAGAGGAAGTGACTGTTTCTAAGTTTATGTTTAGAAACGTTCACTTCTAATAAATGCCACTCAATACAGTGATACAGACCAAGTCTGTAAGTGAAACTCTTCAGTATGTGAAACAATACACCTTTTGAGCTTTGAAATGTCTTTATCTTATTTTTACATGCCAGTTGTTTTTCGATTTACAGGCCAAAGATGATGTTGATCAGTTCAAGTTAGGACTCTTAGAACCAAGCCAGATCCTGGGCTCCGCTCTGGCTCAGCTCTCCCTGTGAATTTTCTGGCTTGCCCACCTTCATGCGAGGTGGGCTACATAAGGTTTTTTTAAACGCAGGTGGCATGTTCTCAAATTCGGTACTCTCTCACTTATTCCTACGTCTGTGCAAATTCAGTTGTATGAAATTCTGGTGTTCGCACCTTAAACGGGTGAAAACGAGCAACCTTTTTTTTTTTTTTTCTCTATTCTGAGGTTAGAAACTCTGAAGGGTGCACAGATTGTGAAACATGTAAATACTGAATGCTGCGCTAATGCTGTTTATAGGGTGTGCAGTGTGTGAGCAGACTTGGGCCCAATCAGAAATGTGGGCATCTGTGCAAAGTGCTTCTCAGGGAAAACCAGAGCCCTTCTTGCAGTTGGCCAGGAAGTCAAATATGGGATCCCATTTCCTCACCCTTCTCCTCCTGTGGATATGAATTCTGCTTTCTATTGCAGCCACATAGTTTGTTCCATTGATTGTCCCAACCACCTTGTGACTTCCAGTCAGTGCAGCATCTTTCAAGTTCTACGTCCAGGGTCATAGCTTCAGAGGGGTATTTGGGGTGTTGCACCTCCCTAATAAGTGTATTTTCTGATAAATAGTTGGGTACAGATGCTTTCAGTCAAGTATGTGGAGCTGTCTGGCGGATTTCACCAGAACGTTTTAGATACACACAGATAACGCTGTTTTGAAAGTTATTGAAAATGTTGGTTATTTTACAAAATATTGTATTTTCTCTCACTTAGTACTGCTGTCAAACCAGATTTGTTTCCCTGTCCACTGCCGGTTAGGCTCCTCTCATTCTCCAAGCTTGTTGTATAATTTATTTTAACATTTTATGCCAGCGTGACTATTGGAAATTCTGAAGATCACCCACTTCCAATCTTACTGACCAAGCTACGCTCCTGTCTGCTTCACTACAATCAGTTGTAGGACCCTCCAGCAATTTCTCATAGTATCTGGCCTGGTCTTCGATGTGCCTCTGCCAAGCATCGCTTTGTCTTTGACTCTCTTCTCACAGTGTCTATGTTGGCTTATTGATCCATGTTTTTCTTTTCCTCAGGATAATAATTGTTCTACGAAACCGGATCTATGTCTATTCCTATCCAGACAATCCAATCAAGCTTTTTGAGTTTGATACTCGGGATAATCCGAAAGGTAAGTACACTTATCTCAACCGTCTAGCAGCAGATGCTGCTTTGGGGGTCTCTCAGTCTGACCCATGGGGTCTTGCCACTTTGTCTTTGGGGCCTCCTGATGTGACACAGGTTGCTTGTTGTTAAGTCTGAGGGGTTTTGTTGGTCTGTCTTTGGGCTTCCTGATCTGTCTCTGATCTGATTCTCTCTGTCTCTTCAGTCACTTCACTCTTGTCTCTGTGTTCCCATTGTTCTGTTACTGGAGTTTGGGTTATTTTCTGTTCTGATTGGCCTGGCATCCATTTGATTTCTCTGTAGGTTGGAGGGGGGCCGTTCACCTATTTGTCTATGAGCATCTTATTAGTGTACATTAATGGTCACACCAGTCGATCTCTGAGGTGGTGTTTATCTGTTCTGAGGTATTCACCCATGATTCTATTACTTAATGAGCCTGTTACTGTTCTCTGTGTGGTCTGCACACCCTCAGATACTCTTTGTATCCCATTAGCCAAGCAGTCCACCAGTCACATACAGTGGACTCATGCTGTGATCAGTGCAAACCTTCAACCCCTCATCGAGAGATAACATTTGTCTGCTCCGTGTCAGCTAGTCTGCAAACACTCGTCTACACTCTCTTCATGATTATCCATGCCTAAAACTTCCTCAGCTGTGCTGTGCACAACCTTACCTTCCACACGTTCTCCCATCACTAATTGTTTCACCCTTTCAGTTACTCTTAGCATACCCATGGCTATTTATTGTGGGCTCAATGGGATATATTAAGGCCAATCTTAGTACACCACCTCAGTCAAGTGCTCACCTCCCATCAGCAGATCCACACATGCTCGGCTGCGCACCCTCTGCCCACCCCCTCCCCTATATAAGCCGGGCCGCGTGCACTTATCCTTCTGCCCCTATATAAGCTGGACTGCACACGCTTCCCCCTCCGCCCCTATATAAGCCGGGCTGCACCCGCTTCCCCCTCCGCCCCTATATAAGCCGGGCTGTGCACGCTTCCCCCTCTTCCCCTATATAAGCCTGGCCGCGCACGCTTCCCCCTCACCCCCATATAAGCCGGGCCTTGCGTGTTTTCCCATCCGCTCGTATATAAGCCTAGTCACTCGTGCTCACCTATTCCCCCTGCTCCACAACACCAAGCTCATGTATGCTTCAGGGTACAGAAATAGAGCATTTTCTCATGAAAAGGAGGAATGCGGATGCCTGTACATTAAAAGGCAGCTGGGTACACACTACCAGACTTAAGGTTGGTTAGAAAAACACAAAATCGATGCAAAGAGGCTTTTGTAGATCCATGCTTTGCACACTCTCAGACTTGCTTTGCGAGTCTTTACCCATGCCACATTCAATATCAGCAGCACTCCATCCAGTCTGTGCCATGATCAGTGGCCCAGTAAACCATCAGTCATTCTCAGCACACTCTCGGGTATGTGTGTGCACCCCCTGCTCATATCTGATTCACAGAAAAGAAGCGGAGAACGCTCTTATATGGGGGTTTGGGAAAGGACTGAAGATGCTTCTGGATGGGAGGAAAATGGAGACACATGAAAGGTCTTGGGGGAGGTTAGAGAAACACAGAGAGATGGAAGATGCTTTGAAGGAACTGTGCAGACAGTTTGTGCGGTGAGTTCACAAGGAGAAAAAAAAACTTTGCATCTTCTGCTTGGTTGCCATCACCCTTGTCACGGGCAGCAGGAATGAACGCACACTGAAATGATCTAAAGAGCACTGCATTGATTGATCCGCAGTTCAAAGCCACAGAAGCTGAGACCTAGGCCTACATTGTCTTCTGTGCCCGCTAATCATAATTGGGAAGTGAACGGAGTCAGTTCTGCAGTGACACAACTTGGGACACGGTCTGTTATTAAAGGGCCCAAAGCTCCAGTACCACTTTTAATACTCCTACATCGCACCTCGTTCATATTCTCAGCTTGTGGCTACCAGATATCTCCTGGGGGCCTGCAATTTCTTCTGTCGCTCTTAAAACAGAGCTTTGTATAACCTGGTACCACACATGCCATGTTTGGGTATATCCTATATCCCTGTGTTTATGTGCATTCTCTCCAGTTCCCTTTTCTATTGTGTGGATGAGTAAAATTCATTCACTCCTTATATGTGACTCCAATTTTTCCAATCATATTCCTGTTCTTTTTCTTCCCCCAAACTCTTCCTTTTACATTGGATTTGATAATGGGAAGAGGAGTCAAGAGATGAATGCATGCCATTGCCCCTTGTGAGCTGTGCTACCCTCGGAACCCCGTACCTTCCATGCGAAGGTCACCCTCAGAAAACCTCATGACCACTTGTTTCCGATTGACCCCGCTGTCAAAGTTCAGGGACAGGGCACCCATCTACCCGGAGCTCAGGGCCCCTTTGCGATCAGACCATCTCCAGTTAATCTGTTGCACCGTTGAGCCCCATATCCCGCCTGGGCATGGAGGTCTAATCTGCAGGATTGGACACTCTCTTGCAGACACTGTGCGTCTGACTTGTTGCACTAAGAGGTTGAGCAAAGCTCTTGCTGGGCGTGATTTAGAGGGAGTCAACATTCAGTTCACTGTGATTTTCACAGGAAAATAGAACCTGTGGTCAGCCTCTGTTTGACTGTGCTAAAACTCCTCCTTCTCTGTGGTTGATCTGGACTTTGCCCACTGCAGCGATCTGTTGAGAAGGGGCCATCAAGAAAACAAGCAGCATATCTAATAGCAAGGCAGAGTAATGGAGGTCTAATTCACCCAGTATTTGGTCCCATGTGAAACAGTGGATGCAGGATGACGCACACTCACCAGAGGGTAGGCTTCAGATGAGTCCACTACCAGCAGAAGTCTTGTTAAACGTTTTTTGTCCTTGGACATTCTACAGACCCAGGAGTATGTGGCACAGCAGAATTTCCTGCCAATCTATATCTTTGAGGGGCAGGGCCTTGCTCTGGAGTTTGCTGTACAGTCTCAGGATCCCTGTGGATTTCAGCAGCTACCAGAGGTCCCTCTCTTCTACAGTCCCTCTCTAGAAGATTCCCCCAGGCTGTCCTTAAGTTAGTCCCCATGGCAGAGAGATCAGGCACATCCAACAAACTGGATAAAGAACAAATAGAGCTTGAGCAGCGTTAGCTATCCCAGCTCCCTCTTATCTAAGCATTGATCTTATCTCCAGGTTGTATTTCATTCTTTGCTTGTGGATACTCTGAGGGCAAATTTTAAGTATGGGAAACTGCTCCAGTCCTTTCTGTCTGCCCACTGTGCAATTCCTGGTGTCACTGGTACATCTCCAGCCCTGGAGAGCCAGCCCCAGACACAACCCTCTGCTACTTCTAGCACTGTCAGTTTTACTGCCGCTTCACACCCTCTTCCAGATGTTCCGCTGTGCGAAGGCAGTAGGGTGAGGCCCTTCTGTGTCGATATGTCACCATCTTCCTTGAGGCACTCAAACAGTGCTACTTGATGCTTAACAAGGTCTTGTAGGTTCTGTCCATTAAGACTCTGGCTCCTTCTGCGAAACAGTGACAGCCCCAGTGCTGTGGTGGTGTCTTCGACTCCTGCACTGAAGCTATCTCTGGTTCTTGAGCCCCAGGTCCTCAAGTGAGACTCACGAGATCTGAAAGAAATCAATCACTGAGCCAGCTATCTTGGAGTCCTTGGGCAAGAAATATGTAGCTCCCAAGACAAGCAACTGCTTGCTTCCAGAAGCCCCCAGTTCATGATAGTGGGGATGGCTGCTACCCTTTGCTCTTTTTTGAGCAACACAACCATACCAAAGATCAGTAAATGTCTCCTTGATTAATTTGTTCCACAGAAATGCTAAGCGCCTTAGACACAGTAATGACAATAGTATAACTTAAGGAGAAAATGCGGAGCAATCAGCTAAGCAGGATCTATCTGGACAGAAGGTTAAATATAAAACATAGGCTCTTGTTAAGGAAGTCAGCGGACAAAGAGGGAGTAAAGCTACCATCTTCCGTCCATGCGACCACTCTCTCACGTCATCGTAACACCTTCCACACAAAACAGGATTGCGACTCTACTCTCACACTGTTGGCAGCTTGGCATGTCTTAGATCATTGCGCTAGTCAGGGCACGGCTTCCGAGGGCATCACAGTTTTACTACCCACATGCTTCAGGGCCTCTGTCTGTCTTCCCTCTGTCTTACTACTCTATTTCTTTCACAATCTCACTTGACTATAGTGTGTGTGCGCATCTCTCTTTCTACATGTTGTCAGTGCAGCTGTAAGCTGCAAATGGGATCTGACCCAGTGCCTTTCTCTTATCTTGTTCTCAGGACTCTGTGACCTTTGCCCCAGCATGGAGAAGCAGCTGCTTGTTTTTCCTGGTCACAAATGTGGCAGTCTGCAGCTGGTGGTGAGTGCTGCAGTCAGAAAGCATTCAATAAGAAGGGAATCTGTCATGACCGTATCTTTGTCTGTCTTTCTCCCCTCTTTTTCATTATACTCCAGCCAGTATTTTTCTTGTCTTGCTTGTAAGAAGATGTTTTCTCATTTCAGCATGACCCGACTAGGAGTCCCTCTTTTCTCTTTATTATACAGCTTATTTAGGGTAGTTCGGGCTTCTTTCCTCCTGCTTAGTTACTTTAGAATCGCATTTCCTATTCCTTTGCCGTGTATACCATACAGGGTGGCCCGTTCATAAGCCAGTGAATAAGCATACCTGGAGACTCTGATACTGCTGTCAGATGGGTTTGGGGGGAAGGTGGCGTGAAGCAACATCCAAAACTGGGCCAGCCATCATCTATTGATCAGTCCTGAAGAACGGCCCAAAGTCATCCAAATCTCCTTCCTTGTTCACACAATGAAAAATACAGCAGCTTCTCTTGGCTGTCATCTTTGTATTCATTGTTTGAAGTGTTGATGCTTGGGCCTGTGAGATGGACTTTCTCCAATAATCCCCAGCTTGTGGTCTCTTTTTATATTCCTTTTTCCACTGTAACAAGATGTCCTCTGTATCCTACTGTCTACAGTTAGCTATAAGATTCAGTTTTATGTGCCCTTATAAAACAAATCTGTGGTTTCAGCATATGATCTAATTTTCTTATCTCACAATAAGAGTTTTTTGGTAGTGATGTAGAGGTAACTGTTACGATGTCTGCCAGAACCATCAGAAGCAATGAGGCAATTCCTTCCAGTTTCTACAGCATTTGTTTTGGAAGGTGAAAGTATGCACTCTTTATTTGAGAAAGAACTGATGTCTGTATCAGTACTTTAGGCAGATCACTGCAAGGCTAGTAAGGGTTTTAAAGTGAAGAATCTCGAGGGTTGGTAGAAACATAAGGGAGGACAAAAGCAAAATCTTGAATTGAATGTTCCTTAGAGTAGGACGTTGAATTAAAAGAAGCCCCAAAAATGATCATGTTGGGAGGGCACATAGTCACAAGGCAAAGATCTGAAATCAGTTAAATTGATCTCCAAAACACCCAACTTCTGAAAGCAAACGTCAAACAAACAAACTGTTAACACTGATTCAGTCTACCATGATCGGCAAGTACTTGGAGAATATTATAACAGTGCAAGGGGCATGTCGGCAGGCTATGCATATAGAGTAGAAGCAGAGAATGCTTCGGCTGCTGGAACTAAGCCTTGGGAGTGACTGCACTGGTAAACATTCTTATAAGCTGAACAAGATCACCAAGAAGAGACAAGAGAGCATAAAACTGAGCAGGTGTGAATGCTAGGGATGCCACCAGCAGCTATCCGAGTGTTGTGTGACAGCTGTCTAAATGTAGTCACAGCCAGGCAGGTCATTAGAAACTAGTCTATGAAATGTACCAGGCACTAGGGCCTGAAAATAATACCCGGTCTCTCCCAGTGAGGTTAACTATCTTAGAGGTCTGCTCGATCTGGCTCATTGCACTGCCAGGAACAAGTCCTCATGTTCTATGTCATTGCCTAAATGCCCTGACAAGCACAGCAGAAGCATGGAGAGCAGGGGAGGAAAATCTGCCTCACAAGCTTGTTTATGCCGAGGAGTATAGCTTGGCTGTTGCGATTGTGAGACTGGAGAAAGGCCTGTGGGTAAAGAAGGAGCTTGATCAGTAAGTCATCTTTGTCCTCTTGAAAAAGGAAACAATAGCTCTGAGTCATCCCGTATAGATTAGATTGGGTACAGCCCAGGGACAAAGAATGTAAAAGCTGATATCATGTCGGGCTCTAGAATCCATCATGAGGCTTAATGAACCCTCACCCTGGCCAGTGCGAGTTGTTAATAAGTGCATTGAGACTTCTAATGTTTTAAAGCAGAGATGTGGCACTGCTAATGGCAAGGGGGACCCCCAACTGTGGAGAGTGTTCACCAAATGAGAGACCCAACATATTCAAGAACATGGTGCTTGGTAAAGCCAAATTTGTTCTCTGTAACTGGTTAGTACTGCTGTGTCTGAAGTCTGGGCTTCCAGACAATCTTACCTAACTAAAGTGAGAGCTAAGAAGAGCTTTCAACACATAAGAGTGTAAAAGCGTCAAGTGTATGAAGCCTCTCGGATCCAACAACGGCCTTGGCACCCGGTTAGAAATGCTTCGTTCAAGATTAGAGACAACAAACCACCTCGGCTAACCAAACTGAGATGGCAGAAATAGGCTCTCAAAGTATCACCCACAACCCCTCCCCAGTCCCTATCTTTGCCTACTCTCCAATCACCGTGCTTGTAGTTGCAGGAGGTCATGCTTTTTATGCAACAGTGTGAGAATATTTCCAGTGATAATTGGGGTACAAATTATGCTTAAGCGATCCGACAGCTTACAATTCAGTAAGATGCCATCAAAAGCTACTGCAGAAAAGAGAAACCATTCCTGAAAGTAAGGCAGGGAGACAGTTTATTCCTTGTAAATGAATCTCCCTCAAACGGCAGCTGTTTTCCAGGAACTGAATTCCCTTTTAGCGGATTGCCCCTCAGATAGCACCTGTCGTCGTGTTGTAGCTCCCTTAGACAATACCTGTGTTCCAATAAGTCCACTTCTCTCTCGGTCTGGAATTATCATGTTTGGACACTTCATTTACAAAGCCATTTTCTGACATCTTATGATGTTACTGAGAGGATGAACTCGCCTCACTACAGTAAGAAAATCCTGTTCATTACCAGGCTGTTATCTCAACCTAATATCTAGAGGTGATGGGAGGCTGCTTGCAAAAACTCTAACCACTGCCAGTAGCTGGAGGTAGCATTCCAACCCATCGTTTTTTGCCCACTGTGCCACTCTAAGCAAAGGCATGCCTTATGCAATCAGTACTGACCCTGATCCTCATGGGAACCTTCCATCCTGAGCTGCCAGGCAGTGTCTCCTTCAGAAGGGAATGGAAGCAACCGTAGACCAGTTTTGACCTTGTTGGACCTCATCAGTAAGGTATAGCTTGGATCTTACGGCACAATGAGCAAGGGACCCATGTCTGGGCATACCCTTGGACACTTAGTACGTAACATTAATCACGCTATCTTGGATTGCTTGTGTTCCATTTCAAACAGGACCTGATTTGGCAGTTTGGGCTGGACTTTTCCTGTTGGAGCAGGATCAAGAGGGATTTGCATTTTGCTGGGTATAATCTGAAGGGGCGTAGTGGACAAAGGCAATGATGAGTTGGAATACTACCCCATGGGTTTTCCAGTGGTTAAACTTATTGCAAGGAATCCTCCCATCACATTTGTGTGTTTGATGTAGAGCCCTAAGTGACCAAGGGTATACCAATAAGTGGGTCCCTTGCTCGCTATGCTACTCGAACCAAGCTGCACTCAACTGAAGAGGCCAAGCCAGGTTGAAACCGGTCCTGAGTTGCTTGTGTTACAGTTCAGAGAGGACCTGGCCTGGCCGTTTAGACTGGACTGTTCCCTTTGGAGCAGGACCAAGACTGACTTGCATATGGCTGGGTTTAATCTGAGGTGGCATGGTGGTCAAAAGAACGATGGGTTGTAATGCTACCCCGAACAATTTCCAGTTGCTAGACTTTCTGCAAGCATCCTCCCATCTCCGGTTGTGTGTTTAGTCTCTACATAATGTTCAAATCCCCCCTTTATGGCTCTCATTACACGTAGACCAGTGCCCGAATTTCACCTCTGGTAAGAACAGGTACTGCACCTTGTAGGGTTTCTCTGGGCCTAAATTACTGTGAGATTCACAGTTTCTTGTTTGGAATGAGAGATAGCACAAGAAATTTGAGTTATCACATCTAGTGTTTTGCATATTTCTTTTATTTCTGTTTCTGACCGGTTTCCTCTATGTGAATTTCATCAGTTTTTTCCTTGGGAAATTTGCACATGCAAAATTCTCAGTTGTGCAGTAATTATGCATAACTCTGAATTACAGGATTGTCTGGACCCCCATTCAGAGGGCCATGAGGCAAGCAGGAGCTTCTAGGCCTGACCATGGGTGTTGAGGCCTTTTACTTCTAAATTTCCATGGACTCAACCTACTTTAAATTCTGAGCAACTGACCAAGTACCCCTTCAGCACTTGACTCTCCGTGGTGTCGCGGGTCAAGCAGACCAAGGCTTCTCGGGCGGAGGTAGATACAGGGGGGTGAACACAGGTTCACAACTCAAAAGTATGTCCAGCAGCAGCAAAAAATGATTGTCCAGTCAAATACTGTCATTTATACCAAAAGTAGTATTTAAATACATACATAAAGTGAAATATGGCATAAACAAGCAATAGTTGCTGGGGGGAGTCACAGTTCCTAAGAAAGAAACGTCGACCCTTTACATGTCCAGAATGGACATTACACTTGCCTAGCTACTGAGGGACATCATCACCCTCGAGCAGCACAACCTTTTGGTTTTTTACTGATGACAGAGGGGTTCTTTCTCATTAAACCTACTACTACCACCCTCCAGCCATCTTTTAACACTGCACCGGGCACCACTCCAACTCCGACCCGCACACACCTTTATGGCTTAATCATTTAAAAGATCTCCGAAGAAAGTGACCCTTCGGGGGACCCGTTGGGCATTGCAGCGCCAGCCCAACGAGGAGCACCGCTCAATGATGAAGCATGACATCCTTCTGGGTGTGTGAGGGCACCAAGACAAGGACATACTGTCCCCTGTCATTATCTGAAGAGAACAGCATTTTCTCCCTTTTCTACCATTCTTTCTTAGGAACTGTGACCCCCCCCTCCCCCCCGCAACGATTCTACTTTTCAGGAGCACGAGTCACTGGACCTAGATCCAGCTCCTTGTCCCCCCCCTCCCCCATTTTTTGTGATCAAACAAGCAATACGCAGAGCCCCTGAGGTCAGGGCTCTAGTGGTTTATAGGCAGATCCATGAGTTCCTTTCTCCTCTCACTAGTGATGGGGTTTTTTCCCCATTCACTATAGGCGGCATTCATGTCAGGCCCACTAGCAGTCTGAGTCTCAGTAGTCCCTCTCTGACTCTTAGCAAAGTCAAAAGTGTTCCAGCGCCAAAGCATTTTTTGGCAGCCAAGATCCCCACCAGGGCCTTGTGGCCCTTTGATTAGACTTACCTGTACCAGCAGGGATTGTCCGACCAGAGCCTCCAAGAGCATCCCTCTTGCGGGCACGAAAGCTGCAGCAGCTGCCTCCGGTGAGTATCACATTTGTGTCTCTGCCGGGACCGTGGCTGGGTGTCCTCCGTGCTACTCTGATGCGACTGTAAGTTTCCTTTGGTCTACCCCACAGGTATGGATCAGGGTGGGGGGCTTCAACGGCTTCTGGTTCTAATTCTTTTTCACTCTGGCCAGCACGGATCACCAGGCCGGCCTCTCCTTGTGACGATCGCATCCACCAGGCTATAATCCATGTCTTTTTCCAGTGGCACCCTTTGGCATACAGGCTCACCACACCGGGGCAATGGCCCGATCGGCACAGTAGCAGGGTCCTCTTCACAGCAGCCTCCTCTGGCATACAGGGGCACCGACTTACTCACCGCACACGGGTGACGGCCCAATCAGTGCACCAACCGTCTCCTCACACCTCGCTGCAGGGATTCACTCTCCAGGATCTTTCCAGTGCTCTCTTCTTCCCCACAGGACTCACTGGTCTTGGCAAGCAGACAGGCACTGTTGCTCAAGGGCCAGGTGGTCTGTGATGTCCCCATACCCAGATGGGAAACTGTCAGGCCTTAGCCTCCAGCCGTGGTTACAGGCAGAAGTCTTAGAGCTTCCCCTCCTCGCACAGCCCGATTGGCTGCATGACAGTTGACTCCTTTGGGGGCCTCGAGATCCCTTTCTTATAGTCCATTTCCAGACACCAAATGAAATTTAGGGTCTGAGTCTTTAAAGTTTATGATGGGAGTCTGCTTCCTTTTGAAGTGCCCACTCCCTGCCCTGCTCTGCCCTTACTCCAGAAAGTAGACTGTCCAGCAGGAGTGACTCTAAATCACAACACAGGCCATGAGAGTGACCAGAGGTTCAACCTGGATGTCAGCCACAGTGATATGTGCATCACAAGGTTAACCCAGCGCCACCCGGCTTACTCTTTATGATTCTTTATCAGTTCCATCTCCTTCTTGAGATGTGCCTCGGCCCCTTTTCAGTGACCTCTCCCTGAATCAAAGAGCAACCTTTGGAGTGTACCGAAGAGCCTGGCTCTTCTTTCTCCAGTGTGTGTGTGTGTGTGTCCCACCCAGCTCACAGGAATGCAGCAATCCACAAATCTATCTGGGGGGATGCCTCTACCTCCTCATGCTCTTCCAGTCAGCCCCGGGTCTTCTAAATGGAACTCGCAGTATTCCATGTACTGCACCAGTCACAGGCACACCTACACCCATCACTCATGCAACCACATGCGCGCTGCACAACACTAATAGGCCAAGGGTGAGTTAGGCACACAGCAGTGGAACTTTACTTGTAGACCTCACTCCAGTGACACTTGTAAAGAGGCCTGATCACTGCACGGTATGATGCCACTGTGCTCGTTCTACTTAACTCCTGGTAAAGGCTGTAGCCTTTTGCCAACAAGAGAGTGGCCCTTTGAACGCTCCTCCCAGTCTAACAAGACCGCAATCCATGAGACAGGCCTATGTTGTGGCATACATGCATGATCCGTGTTTGCCCATGACAGCAAAATTAAGCACCAGGGATTTAGGCATTGTTGCAGCCTGGGGCACTCTGACAGAGGTGTACATGCGTCACCATGCGAGGGACTTTTCCGTCCCAACAAAGATCAGGCACAAACACTGTTCACCCCTTATCCTGACAACCTTGTAATGCTTGAGTCTTTATTTACATATGCGTAGATCTCCTTATGTCAGGAGTAGACCAATCATTGCCATGGATTATAGTCGGGTAGAATGAGTGCATGCTTCACTGCAGTGTGCTAAAAAACTGTAAAACAATTAACTAAATTTGTTAATTAGGAAATGATGGCCTCGCTGAGTGAGCTCCCTCTTTCCTGTGGGTTCTCACCACATGGAGTTTTCTGTTTTCCCACAGGATTTATCTAACACCAAGCCAGGCACTTCATCTGCTCCGTTCACTATAAATGCCCACCAGACAGAGATTGCCTGCATTGCCCTCAATCAGCAGGGCACCGTCGTAGCATCTGCTTCGAGGAAAGGCACCCTCATACGACTCTTCGATACCCAGACCAAGGACAAGCTGGTGGAGCTGAGGCGAGGCACGGACCCTGCAACACTCTACTGGTAAGACGCTGTTAGAGGGGATGGCTGTGTGTGTGGGGTCCTGGTAGCTCTGGTATGTTCATATGGTGAGACCAAAGAGGGTGCACACATATCCATCCAGTACTGCTGTTAGGAGATGTTACAAGAAGTCCGAGGAGGGTATGACGACTGACAAAAACATAACAGAACGGAGTAAGCAATACAAGACCGAAACACCATTAGGGTTTGTGGCTTGAAGGTTCTGACTGATAGGTTTAACACGGAGACCAAAATCCATTTAACATAGAGCAATGTTCTTAAAAGGTACCAGTAAGAATTAGGGGTGAGCTCAATTAGGGTCACACCTATGGAATTGTGGTAAGTTCGCAACTTTAGCGTTGTGAAGATGGAAAGTTTGTAAAGTTTGCCTGTGGGCGGAATTTCGTACAAAAAAGTTTTGAGGGACTATTGTGCAAAAAGTAGTTTGATTTTTCTCCAGCATTTTTACTCTTAATTTTTGTCAGACTTCATGGACCTCAAACTGTGCAAAGTTTAAAAAAAGGCCATAATATTTTTTTAAACAAAGCTTTACAAGTTCGGTCTTACCTCTTAAGAATTCACACATGAGAATTTGAAATCTTAGCTTTATCTGTATGTTTGCCATGACTGTTTGATAAAACAGGTGGGAATAGGAAACAGACAGCCCTTGCAATTTTACACGAGAACAGCCCATCTTCTTAAGGTAACTGATGAAACACCAAAACTTAGAAGGATGACAAGCATGAACAGAAATGAAAAGTCCCTGTCTACAGTAGCCTTGCACTTTTCCACAAGCAACTCCAAAGGCTACATGAAGAAGATCATATCTTGCTGTTATTCGTCATTGCCAGGGAAAAACAGTTGTTAGTCACAAATGTTTCAGTTATCTCCTTAGAACCTGTTTTGTTGATAATTTTTTGCTGCTGCACATTGCACTTTATTTAATTTAGATTTACTGTGAAGTCGATATTGTATTGTATTCTATTATCTACAAAATTGTATAAGCATTTAAATTTGTTCTTTGTCGATTAATGAATACCCTTGTCTCCTTTTGCATATTCGGTGTTATTGATTGTTCCCATTTCTTCGTAGACCTTGAGAACTGGCTATGAAAGGGCACGTTTCTTTGATGATGGGCTATTTTGAATTTAATACTGCTGTTGTTATATAGTTATAAATTCTGTGTTTCAGTGAACTTTGATACAATTACGCTGGAATCTAATTTGTTTAATATTTTATTCTATTTACGATGGCAATGAACTGAATTCGTATTTTAATGTGTATTTATATAATAATTGTGCATATTTTTAAGTGGACCTCATTGGAGATCCAAATTCTTAGTAAAATTGAATTGCTATATGAAGAATTAATCTGAATGGAAGATGTGCCTTTTGTGCCAGACATGAATTAACAAAAGACTATCCAATGGTGTTGCGTGATGCAGGGACATTGAATCAGGACCACTTTAGATGTTATTCCTGACTGTGAGGGGAGGGTACTGCAGGAATGCTTCACTCTCACAATTTCCGTCTTGTTTTGCAGCATCAATTTCAGCCACGACTCGTCGTTCCTCTGCGCCTCCAGTGACAAGGGGACCATTCACATCTTCGCACTGAAAGACACAAAGCTGAACCGCAGATCTGCGTAAGCTGGGAACATCTATTTGATTAATAGGAAGTTAAGATCTAACCATGGCTTAATTTCCTGTACAGATTCTTGACACCCAGAAACATTGCTCCAAAACCCCCATTGTGCCCAAGCCTCCTCCCAGGTTACTTAGGAATTCTTTTATATGATGTACATGGGAGTACCATCGAGAGATAGATGGGCACTGTAATACACAGAGAGCCTCTGTAGGTACCCAGTGGCATACCCTAAATACCAAGTGCTGTACCTTCGTGACACCGATTTGTACCAGAGACATGCAGAGGTGCTCCTGGTGAGCCGGGGAGCACTATAGATACCCATCATCGACCCTTGGTTACACAGAGGTACATCATAGAGAGGTCGAGGGGCACCATAATGTTGCACGGATCTCCACAGCGATCCCGTGCTCAAGCTGAGGGCCACCGTAACACCAAGCGGTCTCCACACATAACCTTGAGCCAAAATAGAAACCCTGGGGTATGCCGTAGAGAACTCTAGTCGCACTATAGAGACACTGAGGGCCACCCTATAGACCACCGAGTTGCACCAAAGAGACCCATGGGTGCATCATAAAGACCTAGAGTGGCACCATAGAGACCTTAAAGGCCACCATAGAGATCCAGGGGTGCACCATGGAGACCTAGAGTGGCACCATAGAGGCCTCGAATGGCACCATAGAGACCCAGGGGTGCACAATAAAGACCTAGAGTGGCACACCATAGAGACCCAGGTGTTCACCATAGAGACCCAGGTGTTCACCATAGAGACCCAGGTGTTCACCATAGAGACCCAGGTGTTCACCATAGAGACCCAGGGGTTCACCATAGAGACGCAGGGGTTCACCATATAGACGCAGGGGTGCACCATAGAGACTCGGGGTGCACCATAGAGATCCAGGGGTGCTCCATGGAGACCTAGAGTGGCACAATAGAGACCTTAAAGGCCACCATAGAGATCCAGGGGTGCACCATGGAGACCTAGAGTGGCACCATAGAGTCCTAGAATGGCACCATAGAGACCCAGGGGTGCACAATAAAGACCTAGAGTGGCACACCATAGAGACCCAGGGATTCACCATAGAGTCCCAGGTGTTCACCATAGAGTCCCAGGTGTTCACCATAGAGTCCCAGGTGTTCACCATAGAGTCCCAGGTGTTCACCATAGAGACCCAGGTGTTCACCATAGAGACCCAGGTGTTCACCATAGAGACCCAGGTGTTCACCATAGAGACCCAGGTGTTCACCATAGAGACGCAGGTGTTCACCATAGAGACGCAGGTGTTCACCATAGAGACGCAGGTGTTCACCATAGAGACGCAGGTGTTCACCATAGAGACGCAGGTGTTCACCATAGAGACGCAGGTGTTCACCATAGAGACGCAGGTGTTCACCATAGAGACGCAGGTGTTCACCATAGAGACGCAGGTGTTCACCATAGAGACGCAGGTGTTCACCATAGAGACGCAGGGGTGCACCATAGAGACTCGGGGTGCACCATAGAGACTCTGGGTGCACCATCGAGACTCTGGGTGCACCATAGAGACTCTGGGTGCACCAAGAGACCCAGAGTGGCACCATAGAGACCCAGGGGTGCACAATGAAGACCTAAAAGGCCACCATAGAGATCCAGGGGTGCACCATGGAGACCTAGAGTGGCACCATAGAGACCTTAAAGGCCACCATAGAGATCCAGGGGTGCACCATGGAGACCTAGAATGGCACCATAGAGGCCTCGAATGGCACCATAGAGACCCAAGGGTGCACAATAAAGACCTAGAGTGGCACACCATAGAGACCCAGGTGTTCACCATAGAGACCCAGGTGTTCACCATAGAGACCCAGGTGTTCACCATAGAGACCCAGGTGTTCACCATAGAGACCCAGGTGTTCACCATAGAGACCCAGGTGTTCACCATAGAGACCCAGGTGTTCACCATAGAGACCCAGGTGTTCACCATAGAGACCCAGGTGTTCACCATAGAGACCCAGGTGTTCACCATAGAGACCCAGGTGTTCACCATAGAGACGCAGGTGTTCACCATAGAGACGCAGGTGTTCACCATAGAGACGCAGGTGTTCACCATAGAGACGCAGGTGTTCACCATAGAGACGCAGGTGTTCACCATAGAGACGCAGGTGTTCACCATAGAGACGCAGGTGTTCACCATAGAGACGCAGGTGTTCACCATAGAGACGCAGGTGTTCACCATAGAGACGCAGGTGTTCACCATAGAGACGCAGGTGTTCACCATAGAGACTCGGGGTTCACCATAGAGACTCTGGGTGCACCATCGAGACTCTGGGTGCACCATAGAGACTCTGGGTGCACCAAGAGACCCAGAGTGGCACCATAGAGACCCAGGGGTGCACAATGAAGACCTAAAAGGCCACCATAGAGATCCAGGGGTGCACCATGGAGACCTAGAGTGGCACCATAGAGACCTTAAAGGCCACCATAGAGATCCAGGGGTGCACCATGGAGACCTAGAATGGCACCATAGAGGCCTCGAATGGCACCATAGAGACCCAAGGGTGCACAATAAAGACCTAGAGTGGCACACCATAGAGTGTTCACCATAGAGACCCAGGTGTTCACCATAGAGACCCAGGTGTTCACCATAGAGACCCAGGTGTTCACCATAGAGACCCAGGTGTTCACCATAGAGACCCAGGTGTTCACCATAGAGACCCAGGTGTTCACCATAGAGACCCAGGTGTTCACCATAGAGACCCAGGTGTTCACCATAGAGACCCAGGGTTTCACCATAGAGACCCAGGGTTTCACCATAGAGACCCAGGGTTTCACCATAGAGACCCAGGGTTTCACCATAGAGACCCAGGGTTTCACCATAGAGACCCAGGGTTTCACCATAGAGACCCAGGGTTTCACCATAGAGACCCAGGGTTTCACCATAGAGACCCAGGGTTTCACCATGGAGACCCAGGGTTTCACCATGGAGACCCAGGGTTTCACCATGGAGACCCAGGGTTTCACCATGGAGACCCAGGGTTTCACCATGGAGACCCAGGGTTTCACCATGGAGACCCAGGGTTTCACCATGGAGACCCAGGGTTTCACCATGGAGACCCAGGGTTTCACCATGGAGACCCAGGGTTTCACCATGGAGACCCAGGGTTTCACCATGGAGACCCAGGGTTTCACCATGGAGACCCAGGGTTTCACCATGGAGACCCAGGGTTTCACCATGGAGACCCAGGGTTTCACCATGGAGACCCAGGGTTTCACCATGGAGACCCAGGGTTTCACCATGGAGACCCAGGGTTTCACCATGGAGACTCTGGGTGCACCCCGAGACCCAGAGTGGCACCATAGAGAGACTGGGTGCACAATGAAGACCTAGAGTGGCACCACAAAAACCTAGAGTGGCACCATAGAGACCCAGGGGTGCACCATAGAGACCTAGAGTGGCACCATAGAGACCCAGGGGTGCACAGTAAATACCTAGAATGGCAACATAGTCCTAAGTGTGCACAATAAAGACCTAGAGTGGCAGCATAGAGACCCAGGAGTGGCAGCATAGAGACCCAGGAGTGGCAGCATAGAGACCTAGAGTGGCAGCATAGAGACCTAGAGTGGCACCATAGAGACCCAGGGGTGCACAGTAAAGACCTAGAATGGCAACATAGTCCTAAGTGTGCACAATAAAGACCTAGAGTGGCACCATGGAGACACAGGAGTGGCACCATAGAGACCCAGGAGTGGCACCATAGAGACCCAGGGGTGGCACCATAGAGACCCAGGGGTGGCACCATAGAGACCCAGGGGTGGCACCATAGAGACCCAGGGGTGGCACCATAGAGACCCAGGGGTGGCGCCATAGAGACCCAGCGTGACGCCATAGAGACCTAGCGTGGCACCATAGAGTCCTGGAGTGGCACCATAGAGACCCAGGGGTGCACAGTAAAGACCTAGAGTGGCACCATGGAGACCCAGGGGTGCACAATAAAGACCTAGAATGGCAACATAGTCCTAAGTGTGCACAATAAAGACCTAGAGTGGCACCATAGAGACCCAGGAGTGGCACCATAGAGACCCAGGAGTGGCACCATAGAGACCCAGGAGTGGCACCATAGAGACCCAGGAGTGGCACCATAGAGACCCAGGAGTGGCACCATAGAGACCCAGGAGTGGCACCATAGAGACCCAGGAGTGGCACCATAGAGACCTGGAGTGGCACCATAGAGACCTGGAGTGGCACCATGGAGACCCAGGGGTGCACAATAAAGACCTAGAATGGCAACATAGTCCTAAGTGTGCACAATAAAGACCCAGGAGTGGCACCATAGAGACCCAGGAGTGGCACCATAGAGACCCAGGAGTGGCACCATAGAGACCCAGGAGTGGCACCATAGAGACCCAGGAGTGGCACCATAGAGACCCAGGAGTGGCACCATAGAGACCCAGGAGTGGCACCATAGAGACCCAGGAGTGGCACCATAGAGACCGGGAGTGGCACCATAGAGACCGGGAGTGGCACCATAGAGACCGGGAGTGGCACCATAGAGACCTGGAGTGGCACCATAGAGACCCAGGGGTGCACAGTAAAGACCTAGAGTGGCACCATGGAGACCCAGGGGTGCACAATAAAGACCTAGAATGGCAACATAGTCCTAAGTGTGCACAATAAAGACCTATAGTGGCACCATAGAGACCCAGGGGTGCACCATAGAGACCTAAAGTGGCACCATGGATAACCAAAGAGGTTCTAGTAATAGGCAGAAGAGACGCATGTAGGGAAAGCATAAATAACTAGTATTGCACTATAGAGCTCCAGTGTTGCATCACAGGTACACCACGGTTCAGCATAGATACCCACCGAAGCACCATTATTATACAGGGGGCCACATAAATTCCAAATGGGCCTCACACATACGCTGAAGTGCACCATAGCTACCTTGAGTTGTGCCCTAAAGACTTGAAGTGGCACCATAGATTCCTAGAAAGGCCTCATTGATACCCAGAGAGCCCCCATACACTCCTGAGTGCTCAGATGAAACTCTAGATTCCCAGTGGGCATCCTAGATACATAGAGCAGTGTCATAATTACCCTGAAGTGCACCTTAGAAATCCCAGGTGTGAAGTAAAGGTACCCCCAATAAGCCTGGTACTTCGCATGCCATTTTACATTCTAGGATTGTGGTGTTCTACGTTTCAACAAGTTTTACAAATATTCTAACACGTTCTCTTTTTTTTGCACTTGGATTTCTAGCCAAAGCTCAACTGTATGCCTTGTCTTCAGGCAATGCTAGTCTAACCCACGCAGCCTTTCAGCTCATTTGGAAGGGAGGGCAGGAAGCATTTGGCTGCCTTTATCAGCTGTAGGGTCCAGCCAAAGAGCAGAAATGGGCTGCCATTGAAATAGAACGCTGTGCCATGATGTGTGCCCTCCTCAGGGCAAGCCTTGCTTGTCTGGCACTAGATTTGTGGTCCATATGGACCACAAACTACCCAAGCATTTGGCTATGAAGTGTGAAAACACTAAGCCGCCCCAGTGATTCGTATATTTACAAGGATTGGACTTCATGGTGTAGTACAATGCTGGGCTAAAGCACGAGAATTCAGAGGAACTTCCCCACTAGTTTTCCCAATTCGATGAGTAGGCTTCTTTAACAGTTTAGTAATCTCTGGGGCATGTGGATCCTCTCGGAGTGGGCGGGGTTGTGTGTGGGGACGGAGAAAGGTCCCTTGCATGACTCTGGAGAGCTTAAGCTCCTGCCCTGAACTCCGTACTGCCAGCTGGAGCCTTTGACCTTTACCGCAGCCCACAGAACAATTGGGTTTTTGACCTTCCTTCCACCCTTTTGTAAAGCGCTCTGATATCCTTCGGGATCTTGTTCGCGCTATATAAAACTTTATAAATAAGAAAAAGAAAAAAAAAAAAAATTGCACATGTGCACCATGTGCAGTGGAGGGGCCATTTGCAATATGTATGAGGCCCAAAGCCAGGCTGTGTGGTCAGAGGGGCACGCCATGTGCACCCTTCTTTGGATGAGTGCGACTACTGCCAACTCAGAACTGACAGTGATGGTGCCAGGCAGGCCTTTTTTCCTGTTGCTTGCTAGAAAGGGTGGCCTTCCAGCCTCTTCCATGTTTTTAATTTAGTCTGCCAGACCACTTCAACCAGGTTCTTTCTCCATCTGTGGGGAAAATGGATGTCATGAGTGTCTACATTACTTGTGCATGTAAAGTATGCATGTGGAGCGTGCATGACATATGTGGCTGTAGCCACACCCGGTCCCATTTTGCATCGGCTACATTTCAGTGGTACCTAAGACTGAGGGTTAGATGAAGAGCCTAAATAGCAGATGTGAAATGCGGCACTTCCCCCACGAACATTCCATGTATCTTTTGTTGTGGATGAGACTAAGGAGTTTTAAGGGAAGTAGAGAGAAGTGCCCTTTGAAGCTAGGAAGTTTCCCAGTAGTGTTGGGAGATGGCTTCCGGTATTGTCCCCTCAGGAAAGAGATCTTCCATTCATGTGGTTTTCCTACCCACTGCCTGATTCACCTTTTTATGTTGTGCCCAATGTAGGAATTGCGACTACCTACACATATCCCTGACTTCTAGTCAAAACTTGTCCAAGCATTGTTCTCTACTCTTAAGGGCACCATTGCTGTATATAGCGCCCAGGGTGAGACCCATTGGCCCCTCCTATCAATAACTGCCAGTGGAAAGTTTGAGTTGCCCAGTATCTGGGTCAAACGGGGGAAGGTTTTGATCTGGTACATCTGAACTGATGTATTTCAATAGGCTAATGTGGTTTTGCATGAAAACAGGAAAGGGCCCAACATAGTGTGGCCTCTGGATGACATCCACAGGAAATCACCTGGGGACACACCACTATATTATTGTTCCACTTACACCAGGGCTTCTCCTGAGCTAGGCAGGCCCAATCTAATGCCAGTTTCACTTACACCGCAAGAACCAGTAGCCTCACGTCTAGAATCCCTACTATGCCCTCATGAGGTGTTTTCAGCAAAATGGACTCAGCCACGTGGCGTGCCTTGTTCCAAATAAATTTACAAAGTTTATGTTTATAGACTTTAAGGTATATGTAGGAAAACAAACAGAAGTGCCATTGCTAAAAACAACAATCTAGAAATAAAGCTCATTTTTATGCAGTTGACTCTTCTTATCCAGGAGATTTCCAACTTGCCCCAACTTGTAAAGGTGTGGACATTACTTGGTTAGATGCTATTTGTGGTTGAAGGGAGATTAACGGCCAAGTAATCTTTTCCTATAGGGACCCAATCAAAGCCATGCCTCCTTAAGTTTGTTACCTGCCTGTTATGGTGGACTTATGATGATTAATTTGTAATTTAGGGATTTCTTGAAATTGCCGTACTCAACTGGGTAAGGCAGCAATCAAATTCTCAGTAGTAGCCAATTAACATAAGGTATTATCAGCGAACAATGCCACCTTGGTGTTGTCAGACTTAATATGCACACCTTTAATCTTGGTGTTTGTTTGTAAATGTTGCACCAGTGGTTCGATGGAGAGCAAAACCAGTGGTGACATTGGGTATCCCTGTTTTGTACCTCTTGACCAACCATGAGTTCTGAAAAAAGTTATTTTTGGGCTGAAGCCAGTTTTTGCCACGGTTTTAGGAAGGAAAGTCATATCTATTCTATCAAACACATTCTCTACATCTAGCAGGAGAAAGACTGTTTGGATGTTTTCAAGAGTGGCTCTGAAATGTTGAGGGAAAGTCTCACGTCCTCTTCAGGTCAGGTTGGCGTTCTTTTATGAAATTGGCTTGATATGGGGAGATGAGATTTGGCAATATATCTTTAAGTGCAGTAGTGAGAATCTTGGTGAAAACCCCTATGTTGCTGCTCAGCTAGGCAATCTGCCAATTTGAGCTGCCCACCATGAGGTCTTAGTTAAGGTTTTAATTACCGAATGAGAGAGGATTCCATCATACTAGGCATAACTGGCACCATGTTGTGGATAAAATTGAAAACCTTAGTCAAAGGAGGAACGAAGATAGCAATGACTAATTTATAAAAAAGAAGTTGTGAAACCATCTGGTCCCAGAGCCTTATTACCTGATAGCTCTGAGCTGGCATGTTTGACTTCCTCTTGTGATATTGATATTCCAGTGCAGTCAATATGTGTGCTCGGCTTGATGGGAAACCGGCTTTGCCTAATACTCATCTTGTTTCATAGGATCACATGGTTCTGCCTGCTACAAGTGAGAGCATAACATCTCAAAGTTCTCTAAGACTCCCTGGTCCAAAGATTGTACCACTCCTTGGTCGTTTTGGAACAAATGTTTATAAGTGTGTGTTATCGCTGCTTTCATTATTTTGGCTTTTGTAAACTATAAGCATTATCACCCTTATTTCTAACTCCTCTATTTGGTGTCCAATAATTTATGGGCAGCATCTTTTAGTGAAGAGGGTCTTGAGTTTGCCTCTGGCTTCTGGAAGCTCTGAATATGTACGTCTGGAGCCAGTAGACCTGTTTATTTCCCTCTAGCCTAACATAGGTAGCAGGGTGAGTTATGAGCTCACCCCACAGTTGCTGTGTCCCATATGGTGGCCCAAGGCCTACCCTAAGTTACATTTTCAGACAGGTCATTTGGAAGGCTTCTCTAATATTTCTCAGAGCAGGGTCATTAGAAGCTGTTTAATTTAGCTTTCATACTCTAGACAGTGGAGGAATATGTTGGAGAAACTCATTGTCGTGGTTACCAGCACGTGGTCTGAGAAAACGTGTGTAAATTTGTGTGTACTACACCGAATCCATCAGAGAGAATGAAACCAGATGAAAGTCCATCCACGAGTGGGATGTATGAACATTGAAGTAGGTGTGGTGCCGGATGTCTGCGACGCCAAGGTCATGCAGACCAGCCTGTAAAGACACCAGAGTTGTAGGTTGGTGTCTAGGAAGTGAGGATTTCTCTGAACTTGGGTCTTGCATCCCTATTATGATATCCCCCCTCAGCGGAGTAGGCGATTGCAGGGAAAAGGGTTGAGTAGAAGGCATCTTTGTCATCATAAGGGCCGTAAACAGTGAAAAGTGTGCACAAATCATTCAGAAGACGGCACCCTAAACCTATGAGCCTCCCATGTTTCACTGTATATGACCTTGCAAAAGGTGAAAGTGGTCCTTGTTCACAGCAAGATCGTCATTCCAGTGTATTTACACTGTGGCATGGAGTGGGACTGTGAAGAGTATAGCTTGGAGTTTGGATCTCCGTTTTGGAACATCGCGAGCTAGTGCACGTCTTCAGTAGCATTCCTCTGCTTGCTCCCATGGTATGGAATCACTTCAGGAATGCTGTGCTCCTTCCAGGCAAGAGGAGTCACAAAGTTCATGGTCGTTATGATGGTTATCCGGGTGAGTGGGCAAGAACTCTGGTTCAGTCATATCATCTGAACCTGACCACACGGTGGCCCATGTGAGGAGTACCTCATGCTTCGTCCACAGGAAGAGGTGCTTTGACTACTGTAGGAGAGTAGGATCTGCCCTTATGTTGCCCCCACTTTTTTTTCTGATGTTTACACTGGTTTCTGGCTATAGTCAGGCAGGGACCCTGCCAATCAGGGCCCCAGCCTCTCTGTTCTCTCTAAACGACTTGGAGTGCACTCTAGGTGCACTAGTGATTGGATACTGTGGTACCTTATGAGTCCCTAGTATATGGTACCTTAGGTGCCAAGGGCAAAGGTACTTCACAGGCCTACCAGGGGCTGAAGCATGTATTATGCCACCCCTGGGAAGCAGACTAAATCTGACACCACAGGTCTGCTACTGCAGCCTGGGTAAGGTGGTGCATGCACCCCTTACTGTGATATAGGCTACCTATATCACTACATAGATCACACACATATAAACCTATAAGTCACTCCTATGGCAGGCCTTATCAATCCTGAAGGCAGAGTGCTTGGTTCCTATGTGAGAGGGTGCCCCTGCATGAGCAGAGCCCCTCTGCAGCATTCGGAGACCCTTCTCTGATGCTGTTTGTAGTGCAGCCTGACCATATACTCTTAAGCGCATTATAACCCGCGTTAAATGCTAACTTTGGGATGGCTGCACAGAAACATGTCGTGTTTGGTGTCAAACATCTTGGAATACTACCCCCCGCCAGTTCTGGCGGCGGGGGTAGCATTCCACCCTTCTAGAGGGATAGACATGTACCTACTGTGGAAACGCGGTATAATCCTGAAGAGCCCTGGCATCACAAAATGGATGCCACCAGTCAGACACCGGGCTGCCCTCCTGCTGATGACCGAAACCGCAGTGGAGGAAGCCCAACAATAGGTATCCTGTCCCAGGGAGGTGTGACCACCTCCCAGACAGGGTTTAGTGTATTGGGGCTGGGTGGGTGCACTCCTAGAGTGCTTTGAAGTCCTGCACTGGGGGAGCAGAAGGCTCCTCTGTGCATACACCAGTTCAAACTGGCTCAGGGGCTACCTGCCCCTGCTCTGGCGCGAGAACTGGACAAAGGGAAGTAGGTGTAGCCACCCACTCCCCTGACCCTCCCATAGGTGGGGTCTTAGAGCTAGTCCCTCCCTTCCTTTTTAGTATAAGGTAGGGAACCCTTGCCATTGCAAACTAGATACCCCTGGACGACGCTCTGAAGAAGAATCCTGGACCTTCGACGTTCACTACCTCTGGAAGACTGAAGAATCTCCCTTGGAGTCAAGGAGTGACTCCCCTGCTTGGCAGGCACCAAAAACTGAAACGACGGTCGCAAACTACGCCGCTCCCGCCGGAGCCCAAGGTCCCTGCAGCCCAAGACGAGGATTTCCTGACTTCTCCAAGGCCATCGTGAGTCCCCAGCGAAGCTGAGGCCAGTGGACCCCACGAGTGACGAGGAACCGCAGTCCCTGGGTACCGTGCACTATTGTCGAGTGCAACCCCTTCAAGACGTTCTACGAACCTGTGCTTTGGACTACGTGTGGTCCCAGCCTCTAGCAGGAATCCCTCCGAAGATCAGAGGCCTCCCCCGACCCGAGTGACCGTGGGCCCCTGTTGAAGGAATCCTCCCGAGGCGTCTTCGCGATCCCTTGCCAGCCGGCTTGTGGGTCCCCTGAAGACTTTTCTACAGAACCAAAGGGCTCCCCTGGTTGCTCCAGGCCTGCCCTGACTTACCCTCGCTGGGTGAGTTCCCCAGACCTTGCTGGTCTGCACCATTGACTTTTTACGCTTTCCACGAGACTTGCTGCTACCAAGGCTTGTTGGCTCCAATCGGGTCGCCGACACCGCAGTCAGCTGCAGACTTCGTGGGACACGCTGAATCCAGGTCCTGGTCGTCCTCGATGCCTCCTGGACCTCGTGGCCGAAGAGTCAAGACACCCGTGAACGACCTGAATCTGTCGACGACGGTGGGCATTCATCTTCCTTGCCCCGGGTCACTGCCCAGTGACTTTGAACACTGTCCCCTCTGCTTTCAGGTCTTCCTTCTTCCGAATCCAGGCTTGGATTCCACCGGACACTTCTTCTGGCTTCACAAGCAGCAAGTCTTCATTGGCTCCCATTGAAAACGACGCCGCAACCCGACACCAAAGGACACCTATGCACCCAGCTTCCCTGGGTGAGGTAACTCCAGCACTACGGTGCTCCTGTGGGTGTTGGCCCTAGAGACCCAGGGTTTCACCATAGAGACCCAGGGTTTCACCATAGAGACCCAGGGTTTCACCATAGAGACCCAGGGTTTCACCATAGAGACCCAGGGTTTCACCATAGAGACCCAGGGTTTCACCATAGAGACCCAGGGTTTCACCATAGAGACCCAGGGTTTCACCATAGAGACCCAGGGTTTCACCATAGAGACCCAGGGTTTCACCATAGAGACCCAGGGTTTCACCATGGAGACCCAGGGTTTCACCATGGAGACCCAGGGTTTCACCATGGAGACCCAGGGTTTCACCATGGAGACCCAGGGTTTCACCATGGAGACCCAGGGTTTCACCATGGAGACCCAGGGTTTCACCATGGAGACCCAGGGTTTCACCATGGAGACCCAGGGTTTCACCATGGAGACTCTGGGTGCACCCCGAGACCCAGAGTGGCACCATAGAGACTCTGGGTGCACCATAGAGACCCAGAGTGGCACCATAGAGACCCAGGGGTGCACAATGAAGACCTAGAGTGGCACCACAAAAACCTAGAGTGGCACCATAGAGACCCAGGGGTGCACCATAGAGACCTAGAGTGGCACCATAGAGACCCAGGGGTGCACAGTAAATACATAGAATGGCAACATAGTCCTAAGTGTGCACAATAGAGACCCAAGAGTGGCAGCATAGAGACCCAAGAGTGGCAGCATAGAGACCCAAGAGTGGCAGCATAGAGACCCAAGAGTGGCAGCATAGAGACCCAAGAGTGGCAGCATAGAGACCCAAGAGTGGCAGCATAGAGACCCAGGAGTGGCAGCATAGAGACCCAGGAGTGGCAGCATAGAGACCCAGGAGTGGCAGCATAGAGACCCAGGAGTGGCAGCATAGAGACCCAGGAGTGGCAGCATAGAGACCTAGAGTGGCACCATAGAGACCCAGGGGTGCACAGTAAAGACCTAGAATGGCAACATAGTCCTAAGTGTGCACAATAAAGACCTAGAGTGGCACCATAGAGACCCAGGAGTGGCACCATAGAGACCCAGGAGTGGCACCATAGAGACCCAGGAGTGGCACCATAGAGACCCAGGAGTGGCACCATAGAGACCCAGGGGTGGCACCATAGAGACCCAGGGGTGGCACCATAGAGACCCAGGGGTGGCACCATAGAGACCCAGGGGTGGCACCATAGAGACCCAGCGTGACACCATAGAGACCTAGCGTGGCACCATAGAGACCTGGAGTGGCACCATAGAGACCCAGGGGTGCACAGTAAAGACCTAGAGTGGCACCATGGAGACCCAGGGGTGCACAATAAAGACCTAGAATGGCAACATAGTCCTAAGTGTGCACAATGACCTAGAGTGGCACCATAGAGACCCAGGAGTGGCACCATAGAGACCCAGGAGTGGCACCATAGAGACCCAGGAGTGGCACCATAGAGACCCAGGAGTGGCACCATAGAGACCCAGGAGTGGCACCATAGAGACCCAGGAGTGGCACCATAGAGACCCAGGAGTGGCACCATAGAGACCCAGGAGTGGCACCATAGAGACCCAGGAGTGGCACCATAGAGACCCAGGAGTGGCACCATAGAGACCCAGGAGTGGCACCATAGAGACCCAGGAGTGGCACCATAGAGACCCAGGAGTGGCACCATAGAGACCCAGGAGTGGCACCATAGAGACCCAGGAGTGGCACCATAGAGACCCAGGAGTGGCACCATGGAGACCCAGGAGTGGCACCATAGAGACCCAGGAGTGGCACCATAGAGACCCAGGAGTGGCACCATGGAGACCCAGGAGTGGCACCATGGAGACCCAGGAGTGGCACCATGGAGACCCAGGAGTGGCACCATGGAGACCCAGGAGTGGCACCATGGAGACCCAGGAGTGGCACCATGGAGACCCAGGAGTGGCACCATGGAGACCCAGGAGTGGCACCATGGAGACCCGGAGTGGCACCATGGAGCCCTGGAGTGGCACCATGGAGCCCTGGAGTGGCACCATGGAGACCTGGAGTGGCACCATGGAGACCTAGAATGGCAACATAGTCCTAAGTGTGCACAATAAAGACCTATAGTGGCACCATAGAGACCCAGGGGTGCACCATAGAGACCTAAAGTGGCACCATGGATAACCAAAGAGGTTCTAGTAATAGGCAGAAGAGACGCATGTAGGGAAAGCATAAATAACTAGTATTGCACTATAGAGCTCCAGTGTTGCATCACGGGTACACCACGGTTCAGCATAGATACCCACCGAAGCACCATTATTATACAGGGGGCCACATAAATTCCAAATGGGCCTCACACATACGCTGAAGTGCACCATAGCTACCTTGAGTTGTGCCCTAAAGACTTGAAGTGGCACCATAGATTCCTAGAAAGGCCTCATTGATACCCAGAGAGCCCCCATACACTCCTGAGTGCTCAGATGAAACTCTAGATTCCCAGTGGGCATCCTAGATACATAGAGCAGTGTCATAATTACCCTGAAGTGCACCTTAGAAATCCCAGGTGTGAAGTAAAGGTACCCCCAATAAGCCTGGTACTTCGCATGCCATTTTACATTCTAGGATTGTGGTGTTCTACGTTTCAACAAGTTTTACAAATATTCTAACACGTTCTCTGTTTTTTGCACTTGGATTTCTAGCCATAGCTCAACTGTATGCCTTGTCTTCAGGCAATGCTAGTCTAACCCACGCAGCCTTTCAGCTCATTTGGAAGGGAGGGCAGGAAGCATTTGGCTGCCTTTATCAGCTGTAGGGTCCAGCCAAAGAGCAGAAATGGGCTGCCATTGAAATAGAACACTGTGCCATGATGTGTGCCCTCCTCAGGGCAAGCCTTGCTTGTCTGGCACTAGATTTGTGGTCCATATGGACCACAAACTACCCAAGCATTTGGCTATGAAGTGTGAAAACACTAAGCCGCCCCAGTGATTCGTATATTTACAAGGATTGGACTTCATGGTGTAGTACAATGCTGGGCTAAAGCACGAGAATTCAGAGGAACTTCCCCACTAGTTTTCCCAATTCGATGAGTAGGCTTCTTTAACAGTTTAGTAATCTCTGGGGCATGTGGATCCTCTCGGGGTGGGCGGGGTTGTTTGTGGGGACGGAGAAAGGTCCCTTGCATGACTCTGGAGAGCTTAAGCTCCTGCCCTGAACTCCGTACTGCCAGCTGGAGCCTTTGACCTTTACCGCAGCCCACAGAACAATTGGGTTTTTGACCTTCCTTCCACCCTTTTGTAAAGCGCTCTGATATCCTTCGGGATCTTGTTCGCGCTATATAAAACTTTATAAATAAGAAAATAAAATAAGAACTACTTACCCTGTAAGTGACTTGCTTGTAGCTACTCCCGAAGTGCCCTTAAACTCTTAATTTCCAACCGCGACTTGCCCCATTGAAGTCTACGGCGATCCGCGCCTGTGTTCACGCACTGCACGCGTTCCCCGTGGGTCCTTTACTTACCTGCCTTGGGTGGTTTCGTGAGGCCCCAGCACTTCTGAAGGCCCTGGGCCTTGTCTCTTTGCAAGTCGTTGTTCTTAAGTCTCTTTTTTTGTATATGGTCTGGTACGCCCCTAGGGCCCCAGCCATATTTGTGCTTAATTTATTGTGAAACGTTGATTTATGCATATGTTCCTGTCTTCTAAACTCACAAGAGATTAGTAGAGAGTTGTTTAGTAATAAATACATATATATTTGATATACCTGTGTGGTGTCTTTTCATTTGGTGATTCACGAGATTGTGTGGTAAAACAAGCTGCTTTACATTCCTCCAAGACTTAGCCTGAAGGCTGCTCTCCACAGCTACCACTAGGATAGCTTTCTATAAAGGTTGTCTTAAACCTACCTACCATAAGAGTCGAATTGTACTGGTGCAAGGTGTCCACTTTAACTAGTGAACAGCATATACCAGGCCTATTTTTTGGTGGCAGCATGTGGGATTCCAGCTTGCTATTGTTTTACCAGAAAATCTCTATTTGAATTACTAACTGAAAACCAGTATAGGTACTCAAGGTACATATAAAGTCAAGCTTAGTATCAATAAGTTCTACTGAACTTAGAGCTGTGTGCCAAGGGATAGCACACCCTTTCTACAGCTCAAGCTAGTATCAGTAGGCCACAAACTAGTGTAGGTAGTACAACACTGCACAACACTAGAATGTCCTTAAAGGGTGGACCCAGTGGATCCACTCAGCCTCAGTATAAGGACATGGCTTTCTCTGACTTGAGAGCCATGTGTGCTGCAAGGCACCTGAAGCTAGGACAGAGTCCCTCCACACTACACCTGATAGATCTGCTGACAGCAGATGATCTTAGATTAGCTCTAGGAGCTAATGGGTCTGAATCAGTGAGTGGGTCAATTACAGTGTCTGGGTCAGATGATGAACATCTGGATGACCAAGACTCTGTGATTGTAGGGCCAGGTCCCAAGGGGTCTCCCTAAGAGAACTGACATAGTGGAGGAGAGGCCTAGGTCCCTTTCTAGGGAATCTGAACACTCCTATCACTCTGGCAGAGAATCTGTCTACCAGAGGAACTCCTACTTCTCAAGAAGAGAGACCTCCTCTGACAGAATGTACAAACTGCTGCAGTATGAGGAAGCAAGGTTTGCCCTCAAAACCAAGCAGTTGGCATTAGATAAGGAAGCCCTGGAGCTCCAGAGAGCTTCTAGAAAAGAGGGGTTAGAACCCCCTGGTGGCAGCAACAGTGTCCCTAGAGGCAGAGAATATATTCCAGACCATAGGAACCTGAGCAAGGTTGTTCCTCCCTACCAGAGTGGGGATGATATCCATAAGTGGGTAACTGCTATGGAAAGGGCCTGTAGAGTACAACAGGTCCCCCAAAAGCAGTGGGCAGCAATCTTGTGGCTCTCCTTTTCAGATAAAGGTAGAGACAAGCTCCTCACTGTTAGAGAAGAGGATGCTGATAACTATGAAGTCCTGAAGAGTGCACTGCTAGATGGGTTTGGCTTAACCACTGAGCAGTACAGGTTGAAGTTCAGAGACACCCAGAAGGCACAGACTCAGGACTGGACTGACTTTGTAGATTGTGCAACCAAGGCTCTGGAGGGTTGGCAGTAGGGTTACTGATTTCAAGGGATTGTATAATCTAATGATGAGAGAACAGATCCTTAATAATTGCCAGAACCAGTTGTTGCATCAATACCTGGTGGACTCAGATCTGACCTCTCCCCAAGAATTGGGAAAGAAGGCAGACAAGTGGGTCAGAACCAGGGTGAGGCAGAAAACCCAGAACCAAGGTGGTGACACAAAGAAGCAGGATTCTAAGGGCTCTGAGAAAAGTGGGGATAAGTCAAAAGACCAGAAGTCTTCACAAGGGCCCCAAAAATCTGCATCTGGTGGGGAGTCACAATCCAACAAGGGAAAAGGCCAAAAGAAGCCCTGGTGCAAATTCTGTAAACAGAAAGGGCACTGGACTTCTGATTGTAACAAGTCCAAAGACCAAACCACCACCACTCCTGCCCCTAAGGCAACTGTTCCCCCTAGTTCAGCTACTGGTGGAGGTGGTACTCAGAATAAGGGTGTAGTAGGGTTGACCCTGGGTTCTGAAGTGGACTCTGGCCTAGTCAGAGTACCCACTCAGGCAATGCTGATTTGTGATGGAGACATTGACATGTCCTTCCTGGTAAGCCCCAGTAATCTGGGCAAATACAAACAGCAGCCTGTAATAAATGGCAAACAGGCTTTGGCATTTAGGGACACAGGTGCTAGTGTTACCATGGTGGCAGAGGATCTTGTGGACCCTGGACAGATCATCCTGGGCAAAATGTACCAGGTGACCAATGCAAGCAATGTCAGGACCAACCATAGTCTGGCAGTTGTGAATTTCTCCTGGGGAGGGGTAACTGGCCTCAAGAAGGTTGTAGTCAGTGCAGACCTCCCTGTAGAATGTCTATTGGGCAATGATCTAGAAACTTCAGCCTGGTCTGAAGTAGAGTTATGGACTCATGCTGAGATGTTGGGCATCCCTGCAAAGGTATTTGCTGTGACCAGGTCACAGGCCAAAATGCATGACACTGAACCAGCTCTGGATCCTGAAACCATGGACCAGATGCTTCCCAAGAAGAGGAGCAGTAGGGGTAAGGCAGTGCCTTCCCCTCTGTCTCAGATCGCTGATTCCCCTCTTAAGGGAGGAGGAGCAGATCCTGAAGAAAGAACTGCCCCAGAGGAACTTGAGCCTGATCAGGTTGAGTTTTTGGGGGCAGGGGGCCCTTCTAGGGAAGATCTGAGTAAGGAGCAACAGTGCTGCCCCTCTCTTGAACCCCTCAGACAGCAGGCTGCTGCTGAGGCTGCTGGGAGTGCTAGTGGGTCCCATAAAGTTTATTGGGATGAGGGACTCCTATATTCTGAGGGTAGAGATCCAGCCCCTGGAGCCACCAGGAGGTTGGTAATACCTCAGAAGTTTAGGGGGTTCCTCTTGACCCTAGAACATGATATCCCTTTAGCAGGTCACTTGGGCCAAAACAAGACCTGGGACAGGCTTGTTCCACATTTTCATTGGCCACATATGTTAGAGGACACAAAGGAGTTTTGTCGCTCCTGTGTCACATGCCAAGCCAGTGGCAAGGCAGGTGGCACCACAAAGGCCCCCCTGATACCACTACCTGTGGTGGGGGTACCCTTTGAAAGGGTAGGGATTGGCATTGTTGGTCCCCTGAGGACCACCACAGCCCCTGTGGTGGCAAGAGCCCTCATTGGAGTTTTCTCCAGAGTGGGTTTCCCAAAGGAGGTCATCTCTGACAGAGGAACAAACTTCATGTCAGGATATTTGAAAGCAATGTGGAAGGAGTGTGGTATAACTTATAAGTTCACCACCCCCTATCACCCACAATGCAATGGGTTGGTTGAACGTTTCAACAAAACCCTGAAGGGAATGATTAAAGGACTCCCAGAGAAGCGTAGGCGGAAATGGGACCTTCTTCTTCCCTGCCTGTTGTTTGCATACAGAGAGGTTCCACAGAAGGGGGTTGGTTACAGCCCATTTGAGCTTCTGTTTGGGCATCCTGTAAGAGGTCCATTATGTTTGGTAAAAGAGGGCTGGGAGTTACCTCTCAAACCCCCCAAACAAGATGTGATGGACTATGTACTTGGTCTCCGCTCCAGGATGGCCGAATACATGAAAAAGGCAACCAAAAACCTGGAGGCCAGCCAAGAATTACAAAAAGCTTGGCATGACCAAAGGCTGTGCTGACTGTGTACCAGCCAGGACAGAAGGTGTGGGTGTTGGAGCCTGTGGCCCCAGCAGCCCTCCAAGACAAATGGAGTGGCCCCCATACAATAGTTGAGCAAAAGGGAGAAGTCACCTATCTGGTGAATCTTGGAACTCCCAGGAGCCCCTGAGGGTGCTCCATGTCAACAGATTAAAGCCATATGTTGACAGGGCTGACATGGGCTTGCTCATGGCAACTGATGAGGAACAGGAGGAGGAGAGTGACCCTCTCCTGACCTGCTCTCACAGAACCCTGATGATGGGTCAGTAGATGGTGTTGCTTTGGCAAGCAGCCTCACTGACCATCAGCAAACTGAGTGCAGACAAGTTCTGCAACACTACAGACATATGTTTAGCCTGACCCCTAGTCAGACTACCTGGTGCACCCATGAGGTGGACACTGGGGACAGTCTGCCTGTCAAGAGTAAAATCTACAGGCAACCTGACCATGTCAGGGACTGTATCAGGACTGAAGTCCAGAAAATGTTGGAGTTAGGTGTGATTGAGCCTTCAGATAGCCCTTTGGCTAGCCCAGTAGTCCGCATACCCAGGGTGGTAAGAAAGAAATGAGGTTTTGTGTAGACTACAGAGGCCTCAATGCAGTCACCAGGACTGATGCCTATCCCATACCAAGGGCAGATGAGCTGATTGATACTTTGGCCTCAGCCAAGTATCTGAGTACATTTGACCTAACAGCTGGCTACTGGCAGATCAGGTTAGCTGATGATGCAAAAGCCAAAACAGCATTTTCGACCCCTGGTGGGCACTACCACTTTGTGGTGATGCCCTTTGGATTGAAAAATGCACCTGCCACTTTTCAGAGGTTGGTGAACAAAGTTCTGGCAGGGATGGAAACTTATTGCTCAGCTTATCTAGATGATATTGCTGTCTTTAGTTCCTCCTGGCAGGATCACCTGGTCCACCTCAGAAATGTTTTGGAGGCTCTGCAGAAAGCAGGCCTCACTATCAAGGCCACTAAGTGCCAGATAGGGCAGAGTCAGGTTGTATACCTGGGCCACCTTGTGGGTGGAGGCCAGGTTCAGCCTTTACAGAGTAAAATCCAAACCATAATGGAATGGGTTGCTCCAACCACCCAGACACAGGTGAGAGCCTTCTTAGGCCTGACTGGGTACTATAGGAGGTTTGTGAAGGGATATGGATCTATAGTGACCCCTTGAATGATCTGACCTCAAAGAAAATGCCAAAAAGGTTCAGTGGACAGTTAGCTGTCAGAAGGCATTTGAAGACCTAAAGCAGGCCATGTGCACTGCCCCCATCTTACAGAGTCCAGACTACACCAAAAGTTCATTGTCCAAACAGATGCTTCTGAGCTGGGTGTGGGAGCTGTACTGTCTCAACTGAATGATGAAGGTCAAGACCAGCCAGTAGCTTTTATTAGCAGGAGGCTGACCCCTAGAGAGAAACGTTGGTCAGCTATAGAGAGAGAGGCCTTTGCTGTGGTGTGGGCCCTGAAGAAGCTGAGGCCATACTTGTTTGGCACTCACTTCATAGTTCAGACTGACCACAAGCCCCTCCTATGGCTTAAACAGATGAAAGGTGAAAACCCAAAACTTTTGAGGTGGTCCATTTCCCTACAGGGGATGGACTATACAGTGGAACATAGGCCTGGGACCCAACATGCCAATGCAGATGGACTCTCAAGGTATTTCCACTTAGAGCACGAAGACTCAACTGGTCAAGGTTAGTTTAGTGTCCCTGCATTTGGGGGGGTTGTGTAGGAGAGTAGGATCTGCCTCTTATGTTGCCCCCACTTTTTTTCTGATGTTTACACTGGTTTCTGGCTATAGTCAGGCTGGGACCCTGCCAATCAGGGCCCCAGCCTCTCTGTTCTCTCTAAACGACTTGGAGTGCACTCTAGGTGCACTAGTGATTGGATACTGAAGAAACCCAAGGCGGACCCCAAGGACCTCAAGAACTTCCGACCCATCTCCCTGCTCCCGTTCCCGGCGAAGGTCATCGAGAAGGCCGTCAACAAACAACTGACCAGATTCCTCGAGGAGAACAGCATCCTGGACCCGTCCCAGTCCGGGTTCCGCCGCAACCACAGCACCGAAACAGCCCTCATCGCCACCACCGACGACATCAGAACCCTGCTAGACAACGGAGAAACCGCGGCCCTCATCCTCCTGGACCTGTCAGCCGCCTTCGACACGGTCTGCCACCGCACACTACGAACACGCCTCCACGACGCCGGGATCCAAGAGAAGGCCCTGGACTGGACCACCTCCTTCCTCTCCGGCAGAACACAAAGCGTCCGCCTCCCCCCCTTCCGCTCCAAAGCCACCGAGATCATCTGCGGCGTACCCCAGGGCTCATCCCTCAGCCCAACGCTGTTCAACATCTACATGGCACCGCTCGCCTACGTCGCCCGACTGCACGACCTCAACATCATCTCTTACGCCGTTGACACCCAGCTGATCCTCTCCCTCACCAAAGACCCCACACCGCCAAAACCAACCTCCACGAGGGAATGAAGGCCGTCGCCGACTGGATGAGAAACAGCCGACTGAAGCTGAACTCAGACAAGACGGAGGTCCTCATCCTCGGATCCACCCCCTCGGCCTGGGACGACTCCTGGTGGCCTACCACACTAGGAACAGCTCCTACGCCCACCGACCACGCACGCAACCTAGGGGTCATCCTCGTCTCCACCCACTCCATGACGAAGCAGGTCAACGCCGTCTCCTCCTCCTGCTTCAACACCCTCCGTATGCTCCGCAGGATTTACAAGTGGATCCCCACCGAAACGAGAAGGACGGTCACCAAGGCCCTCGTCAGCAGCAGACTGGACTACGGAAACGCCCTCTACGCAGGAGCCCCGGCCAAACTCCTGAAACGACTCCAACGCATCCAGAACGCCTCCGCACGCCTGACCCTCGACATCCCTCGCCGCAGCCACATCACACCCCACCTGAAAGACCTGCACTGGCTCCCCGTCAACAAGAGGATAACCTTCAAGCTCCTCACCCACGCACACAAAGCACTCCACAACACCGGACCAGCATACCTCAACAGCCGACTCAGCTTCTACACCCCCACCCGTCAGCTCCGCTCCGCCGACCACGCCCTCGCCACTGTCCCCCGCATCCGAAGAGTGACCACCGGCGGCAGATCATTCTCCCACCTCGCCGCCAAGACATGGAACACCCTGCCCCTCAACCTACGGCAGACCCAAGACCTACTGACCTTCAGAAGACTCCTCAAGACCTGGCTCTTCGAACAGTAGCAGCACTCCCCCACCCCTTAGCGCCTTGAGACCCTCACGGGTAAGTAGTGCGCTTTACAAATGCTTGATTGATTGATACTGTGGTACCTTATGTGTCCCTAGTATATGGTACCTTAGGTGCCAAGGGCATAGGTACTTCCCAGGCCTACCAGGGGCTGAAGCATGTATTATGCCACCCCTGGGCAGCAGACTAAATCTGACACCACAGGTCTGCTACTCCAGCCTGGGTAAGGTGGTGCATGCACCCCTTACTGTGATATAGGCTACCTATATCACTACATAGATACACACATATAAACCTATAAGTCACTCCTATGGCAGGCCTTATCAATCCTGAAGGCAGAGTGCTTGGTTCCTATGTGAGAGGGTGCCCCTGCATGAGCAGAGCCCCTCTGCAGCATTCGGAGACCCTTCTCTGATGCTGTTTGTAGTGCAGCCTGACCATATACTCTTAAGCGCATTATAACCCCGCGTTAAATGCTAACTTTGGGATGGCTGCACAGAAACATGTCGTGTTTGGTGTCAAACATCTTGGAATACTACCCCCCCCCCGCCAGTTCTGGCGGCGGGGGTAGCATTCCACCCTTCTAGAGGGATAGACATGTACCTACTGTGGAAACGCGGTATAATCCTGAAGAGCCCTGGCATCACAAAATGGATGCCACCAGTCAGACACCGGGCTGCCCTCCTGCTGATGACCGAAACTCGCAGTGGAGGAAGCCCAACAATAGGTATCCTGTCCCAGGGAGGTGTGACCACCTCCCAGACAGGGTTTAGTGTATTGGGGCTGGGTGGGTGCACTCCTAGAGTGCTTTGAAGTCCTGCACTGGGGGAGCAGAAGGCTCCTCTGTGCATACACCAGTTCAAACTGGCTCAGGGGCTACCTGCCCCTGCTCTGGCGCGAAACTGGACAAAGGGAAGTGGGTGTAGCCACCTACTCCCCTGACCCTCCCATAGGTGGGGTCTTAGAGCTAGTCCCTCCCTTCCTTTTTAGTATAAGGTAGGGAACCCTTGCCATTGCAAACTAGATACCCCTGGACGACGCTCTGAAGAAGAATCCTGGACCTTCGACGTTCCACTACCTCTGGAAGACTGAAGAATCTCCCTTGGAGTCAAGGAGTGACTCGCCTGCTTGGCAGGCACCAAAAACTGAAACGACGGTCGCAAACTACACCGCTCCCGCCGGAGCCCGAGGTCCCTGCAGCCCAAGACGAGGATTTCCTGACTTCTCCAAGGCCATCGTGAGTCCCCAGCGAAGCGGAGGCCAGTGGACCCCACGAGTGACGAGGAACCGCAGTCCCTTGGTACCGTGCACTATTGTCGAGTGCAACCCCTTCACGACGTTCTACGAACCTGTGCTTTTGGACCACGTTTGGTCCCAGCCTCTAGCAGGAATCCCTCCGAAGATCAGAGGCCTCCCCCGTCCCGAGTGACCGTGGGCCCCTGTTGAAGGAATCCTCCCGAGGCGTCTTCGCGATCCCTTGCCAGCCGGCTTGTGGGTCCCCTGAAGACTTTTCTACAGAACCAAAGGGCTCCCCTGGTTGCTCTAGGCCTGCCCTGACTTACCCTCGCTGGGTGAGTTCCCCAGACCTTGCTGGTCTGCACCATTGACTTTTTACGCTTTCCACGAGACTTGCTGCTACCAAGGCTTGTTGGCTCCAATCGGGTCACCGACACCGCAGTTAGCTGCAGACTTCGTGGGACACGCTGAATCCAGCTCCTGGTCGTCCTCGACGCCTCCTGGACCTCGTGGCCGAAGAGTCAAGACACCCGTGAACGACCTGAATCTGTCGACGACAGTGGGCATTCATCTTCCTTGCCCCGGGTCACAGCCCAGTGACTTTGAACACTGTCTCCTCTGCTTTCAGGTCTTCCTTCTTCCGAATCCAGGCTTGGATTCCACCGGACACTTCTTCTGGCTTCACAAGCAGCAAGTCTTCATTGGCTCCCATTGAAAACGACGCCGCGACCCGACACCAAAGGACACCTATGCACCAGGCTTCCCCGGGTGAGGTAACTCCAGCACTACGGTGCTCCTGTGGGTGTTGGCCCTAGAACTACTTACCCTGTAAGTGACTTGCTTGTAGCTACTCCCGAAACGTTGATTTATGCATATGTTCCTGTCTTCTAATCTCACAAGAGATTAGTAGAGGGTTGTTTAGTAATAAATACATATATATTTGATATATATACCTGTGTGGTGTCTTTTCATTTGGTGATTCAAGAGATTGTGTGGTAAAACAAGCTGCTTTACATTCCTCCAAGACTTAGCCTGAAGGCTGCTCTCCACAGCTACCACTAGGATAGCTTTCTATAAAGGTTGTCTTAAACCTACCTACCATAAGAGTCAAATTGTACTGGTGCAAGGTGTCCACTTTAACTAGTGAACACCATATACCAGGCCAACTTCTCACAACTACTACCACTAGTAAATGTGACTTGATTCCAGGTAGCAGTGCACTGGCCTCATTAATCTCCAGGGTTTGAAAAACCATAAACCGTCAAAACAAAAAAATTCACCACAAATTCTGAACTCTGAAATAAATTTCTGGCTCACAGATAAATGTGGTTTCTAGTGGAAATAACCAAAAATGGTATGTGAGTGGTTAGCCACCAACCCCTCTAAGCTTGGGGGCAAGCGACTGTGGTGCCCCCTCTTCCCTGACACTGTGGGGCCAAATAATGCTGTTACGGCAGGGGAACATCATACAATTCTTAGGAAACTCAGTAGAGTTCTAAACATCAGCCCTTGACAATAGTTCTTTAATGTTGTAGCGTGAATAGCAATAGGCAAGATATTGTGTAACGTGACCGGATCCATGCAGACCTTGGTTCAAAGAACAGCAGTAGCCTGGAGTTGGATCACAGTTAAGGAAGTACTTCTATACCTTGATGCCTGTTTGTAAGCCAGCCAGTGTCATTCTTCCAGCACAGTAAAGTCTCGATTATTGGTACCTGGCTGTCATTTATGCATTTTTGTAATGTCTTTGATTCTACTTTATCAGCCCCGCATTACTTGTTCCTCTTTCACCATCTCAGACTTAAAGACTGTTCGATTGACAATGTAAGGCAAACATCAATTGTTGAATCTTTATCTCCTTGGGGGCGGACCAAATCCCAACAGCTTCTTTGACTCCTCGCAAGTGGTGATTGATTGTGTTTCACTCAACTAAAAGAGCAGGCGAAAGTGGTATCCCCACCTACTTAGGATTTGTGTGGATCGTAAATATTCAGGTACAACTTTTAACAATGTTGTCTTGGCTAGGTGAAAGCGGACCCTCTTTCAATCGTATGATTTATGGGGTCTCAGTAGTTAAGTGGTTCATATTTACATGCTGTTGCTAGGATGTCTTCTTTTGCTTTAATAAAAATTAACTTCAATCAGAGCATCCGGGATTAAGATAGACTTCTCTAGGTATGCAGGGTAAACCATGTGCATTCAATCCAGTTCTTTGCTTTAGCCTTCTGGCTGCTACAGTATGTTACTGAACAGTCCCTATACAAAGCCATTAAGTTTGTCATGGAGGATAGATTCTGGGATGCCCCTGATGCGTATGGTGTTCATTCTAGATCTGTTTTCCCCATTATCAGTTTCACTGGTGGAGGGAGAATCCATATCCTTTGCCAGCAGCGAACCTGAGAGGGGAGACTCTGGTTGTGAGGCTGCTGGCCTGCTGGTCTTGGACACAGGTTTTATGACAGTACTCACATTAATATCTGGGTATAGTAACTCCAGGACTTTGGAGTTCGGACTCTGTAATTTATTGTTTGTGCTTTATGATTAGGAAAAAAATAAAGCCATTTCAATGCCAGGCATTGCCTGATGGCTTGTAGAATGTACCTGTTGGAACTGGGTTTACCGAGTCCGCCACGGTAGCATGGCGCGAAGCGGGAAAGCACGCGAAGGCATTGTGTAAGGCAGTTGTGCAGCACACTCTTACTTTGACTCAGAAATGCGAACGCAATAACATGACACCACACCAGGCTTTTGTATTTAAAATCAAGATCTTTTATATATAAATTAAGTTAGCATCAGATGAGGCAGATTAATTCAGATCTACATTCAAATTCATTGCATTACTCAACTGGTGCACATTTTAAATAAAGCATCATAGCTCATCAACATTGTAGGTCACTAAGAGGCCGCAGGAATTATCTCCTAAACGTAGCACTTAATAATGATCTCAAGGTACGTTAATAAAACATAGGCCTAAACATACAGTTCACTTTAGCATATTCAATTACTTAAAAGAAGGCTTTTCACTTTACATTTAAATAGGCCTGCATTAATCTAGGCGCGCCCACATTCAGGACAGTGGGCGTCGCAATTCCAGTACACCTGTAACATAAAACACTTCAACTCTTGGCAGTGTACACTTTAGCTCAATTCAATTAAACACTTTCCCCCTGTGGTAAAGACTTAGCAGTTAAAAGCAAGGCCTAGGCAGTAATTACAATAGGCATCTGCAATAAATTAATAAATACTGTAGGGAACCCCTCAACATGTCCTGTATCCTGGGGCTTCTATGACCCTTAGGGGTTAACTCCAGGCTAGGCCCACTCCTCTCCGGGGCCTCGCCTCATGGGGAAAGTTACACAATTAATTATGGGGTTAATGGTGGCCCCCGGCCCCCAGTGGCGTTTTGTGGGCCCTAGGGGCCTCCTGGGCTCACCTGTTGCTTGTTCGTTGGTCGCGCTTCTTTAGCGACTGGCACTCCCCAGGCCCGGCCCGTGTTCTGGAGGGCGGGGCCCGGTCGGGTACATCGGCCTTCAGGCCGGACTGACGGGACGTTGCGGGGGCCGGTATCACCTTCCTCCGGCCCCCGGGATCAGGGAAATGACTGTGCGCACGTTGCGGGGGCCGGGATCACCTTCCTCCGGCCCCCGGGATCAGGTAAGTGAAGTTGCGCGGGCTCAGGGACTTCAGGATGGGGAGCGGGAGCCAGCAGTCCTCTCCGGCCGGCTCCCCGTCTCCCTCTGCACGGCCGGGGCTCTTCCTGGGCCTCCGTCGGCGCTGGGGGCGTGACTGGAGCCGGCGCCCAATCGCTGCGCGGCCTTCCTGGGGGCGCGGCCGGCGTCCCCGGCTGCTGGGAGACGGCGTCGGCGGGGCCTGGAGGCCTCGCTGGTCGCGCTAGGCCGCGATGGCGATTTCTTCGGCCACGGCGGCGGGGGTGATTTCTTCGGCTGCGACGGCGGCGGAGGGGCCCTGGGCCCGGTGGCAACAATTTGGGGAAATTTATAGAGGCTTCGGTGAGGGCGCGGACGGCGCACCTCACCACATATACTTGAGGGGCTTCCCTCACCTCAGCGCTCCCTTCGGTGAGGGCGCGACGGCGCACCTCACCACACGACACTTCTCCTCAGGCGGCGGCGGCCGCGGCGGTGATCTCCACACAAGGTCAGTGACCTGAGGGGTGGCAGAACGCAGGGCGCACCAGCAGCCTGTGGGCAGGGCTGACTGGAAAAGTACTTGGGGGCAGCCCAGCAGCAGGCAGAAATGAATAGGGGGTGAAGGTCTAGCGCTTCACGGTACGGCGCTTTACCTGGTGATCCCCAGTTGGGCAGTTTAGGCTTCAGGCCTGGCTGGACGGTCAGGCCTTCTCAAATTAAGGTGTCTGGCGACTGCTCCAGCTTGGTTGCTTCTTAGGCGCTTCTTGTTGGGAGTTTCTTGTCAGAAGTTCCTTATTATAAGTTTCTTGTCAAAGTTTCTTGTCAGGAGTTTCTTATGAGGGGGGGGATGAGTTGGTGGTCTGGGAGTGCTTGATGTTCCTCCCCGCACGCTGAAGGTGGTTCCCTGGGTCCCCTCACACTGGGCAAGGTCAGTGGGTGGTGGGCGTTCCTCAGCTATCTTACTACAGCAGGGCCTCAGCCCTGTCAGCAGCAGTAGTGTAGGTCTCCCCCCTAGGCCCTAAAGCCTATACTCCGGCGGAGGTTCTCCCAGGATCAGTGGTGCCTCATCAACTGTCTCCAACTCCAACTGACTAGAAAGTTTTCCCTCCAAACCTTTTATACCCCTAGGTCAGGTGACTCTCCCAAAGGCGGCAAAACATAACTCCTCCCACAGCCCGGAAGGTTCTGGAACCTTCTACATGCCTGGCTATGTGGCCCAGAGGCGGGGACGGAATGGATACTGTATCCCTATGTCCCAGCCTGACCCTGGCTACTAGTGTGTATGCGTGTAAGGCCCCTCTGCAGTAGCAGGGGCCTGTGGCAGCCATCTTGAGTGAGTTTCACACATGGTAAAACGGCTAGGGGAAAAACGAAAAATTTCTGGGAAAAAGGGCCAAGTCCAACAGTACCACATTATTCTACCAAAAGGCTTATTTGCATATTCATGGCAGGAGTTCATTGCACTCAGTGACCGCTACAGCAAGAGCCTCTGGACTCCGTGTAAGACTTTGTTGCAATAGATGTGCAAGGCAGCTAGCTGGAGGAATGTCCATTAATTCACCGAACACTAGTCGGGAAACAGACACATGCATGTGTGCTAGGAGGGCAAACATTGCCTTACCTCCTGCTTTCCCAGGTACCCAAGGTTAGAAAAATTAGCACATAACTCTATGAAGGATCTGTTGCTGGAAAAAGGAGCTACTGGTTTGTTGCTAGTACTCCAGTAATGGCATTGTTTCATGAATTCACATGCAGCCTGCGTGCTGCCCAGGCAGGCCAGTTATTTTGGATTACTCTACCAGGAGCTATGGGCTCCAACATGGCTTTCGGCCGGATCAGAAGTGGTTATCTTTGACATAAACAAAGGTTGGGGTACTACAACTAGTGGCAAGAAACTGTTTAGTGTATGTGCGCTTTATAAATACTTTTTAACGTAACAATTACTTGTAAGTAACGAATGTTTTTCTGATCATATACACCCGAAATCATGGAACTCAGGCTGGAGTGCCGGCGGTCATGCCCTGAATGAGACATTCCCTGATTTGTATCCAGGCAGAGTCGGGCGTGGGCAGTGACTGACACAGCTGATCCTAATGTCACTATTTAATTCATTATATAAGATGAAAACAATGCTCTGCTTGCACAAAGCTTTCCTTTTCCTCTGCCAGGGGGGTTTGACGTGCCAGGGCATGCTTTCATGGTGATGGCTATCACTATTTAGCTAACACTATTTATTTCTGGTTAGAAATGTATGCCTGGCATTGATCACATTTCTTGAAAGAGACGCTTGCAGGATGCTGAGGTCTGTGACTAGTTTGCAGGGCAGTGATTGCTCTCCGCGGCCATATTTGCTGGTACAAGTGAAATTCTACACACTAGCATTAGAGGGGTGCTGTAGAGTGTATAACGGTTAATTAAACACTGTCTGGCCTCCTTGTCAAAGCATTCTCAAGCTCTGCTTTGCACATTTTGTAAATATGCTGGTAAAGAATAATAATGTAAACCTTTTGGGTTGTCTTGTATCCTTTGAAACCCTGCTCTCCTGTCTCTCTGCAGCTTGGCTCGTGTGGGGAAGGTGGGCCCCATGATCGGTCAGTACGTGGATTCCCAGTGGAGCTTGGCCAGTTTCACTGTACCAGCAGAGTCCGCCTGCATCTGTGCATTTGGGAAGAGCGCCTCTAAGAATGTCAACTCTGTTATCGGTGAGTGACAATGAGTATCCTGATATGGTGTGTAGAGTGTCATTGGGGGCATGAAGAGAATGCCTGTGGAAAGTTACAGCGTTAGTCATTGGTGCTTATAGAGGGTTCAGTCAGAGCTATCAGGAGTTTACAGGCAGTATGTAAAGATTCACATCCCAGACAGTGAAATTTATAATCAATATTTATTGCCAACAGCCCCAGGACTTGAGCTCGTTCACTAACTGAACCCACTGTAACAAAGTTATTTACAAATCATTATTCACAGAACAACATGCTAGAGAAAACGGAAAGATGGAATGTACTCTAAGGGTGGGAAATATACATTGGAAATACTTAAGATTTCAGTGCTTAATTTGAGCTAGTGGCTTCCGGTACTCGTCACCGGCACTTACTCAATTGTCAGTACCGGCGCTCTTTGTGTAATTTAGAGAGGATCAGAACAACAGTTCTTTATTCATTCAATAGACATTAAAAACAACTAATACCTATCGTCTGAGCCATTCTTATAGCTTTGGAGGCCTCGAACAGTATAAATTGTCACAAATGTAGCAGTGTGATGGGTAGTAGTTGTGTAGATACTGTCATTGGCAGCGCAAGCATTTGCAATTGGTGGTGCAAGCTATGGTGGCCTCCTGAAGAGGACTCTGGCACATATTATTTTTACAAATTAAGCACTGCTTAAGATAGACACAACACGTCACCTTTCCTATTTAAAAAAAAAAAAAAAAAAACTACAAAAAATTGCTCACATACATAATTATTACATTTGCAGGAGTACCAAGCACCCTTTTCTTCCTGGGTAACCTTGTTATGTTATGTGTATTTGTGAAGGGCATTATCACCCGCGAGGGTATGCTGGTGCTGAGCAGTGCATCTGCAGAGCCCTGCCTATGGTAGGTTGGTTAATTGAAAAGCCAGTGAAGTGTTCTTCCGCAGCATTTTTAGGATGTGGAAACAGGGTGCAGTGATGGTGTTGACTTGAGCGGTCATGTACAGTTTGCTGAAGATAATGATTCTGAGGTTCCTTGCATGGGTGCTGGGTGTGCATCCAAGTTCAGCTGGCCACCAGTTGGAGTCCCATGGTGAGTTGTTTTTTGCTAAAGATCACTACTTCTGTCTTGTCGGTGTTGAGCTTGAGACAGTTGACTTTCATCCAGTTAGTGACTTCGGTAATGCAGGCATGGAGCTTGTTTCTAGTGTTGGGGTTCTTGTTCGAGAGGGAGAGTGAGTTGCATGTCGTCGGCATAGGAGAGGATGTTCAATAAATCAATCAGTGGGACTTATAAAGCACTTCATGTCACCCCGGGGGGTCTCCAGGCGCTGGAGGGATATGCGATCCTGGATCAGAGGGCAAATAGTGGTTGAACAACCATGTCTTGAGCTGCTTCCGGAAGTCCTTCAGAGATTGGGTGGTGCGCAGGTAGAGGGGGGAGGTTGTTCCAGGACTTGGTGGCGAGGTAGGAGACGGAGCGACCTCCGCAGCGGCTACAACGGATGCAGGGGATGTGGGCCAGGACGAGGGTGGAGGATCGGAGCTCTCTGGTTGGTGTGTGGAATGTCAGGCAGTTGTTGATGTAGGCGGGTCCAGATTTGTGGAGGGCTTTGTAGGCGTGCGTGAGGAGCTTGAAGAGGCATCTTTCCTGGTGGGGAGCCAGTGAAGAGCTCTGAGGTGGGGGAGGGTGGGCGGGGGTGATGCTGGTTCTTCTGGGGAAGTCGAGGATGAGTCTTGCTGCCGAGTTCTGGATGGTCTGGAGTCGATTCAGGAGCTGTTTGGTGGTTTCGGTGTAGAGTGCATTGCCGTAGTCGAGTCGGCTGGAGATGAGGGCTTGGGTGACTGTCTTACTGGTTGAGAACGGGATCCAATAGAAGATCTTGAGGAGCATGCGGAGGGTGGGGAAGCAGGCAGAGGAGACAGCTTTGATATGTTTCTTCATGGTCCGGTGAGTGTCCAGGATGATTCTGAGTTTGCGTGAGTGGTCGTTGGGGGTGAGTGAGGGGCCGAGAGCAGAGGGATCAGGTCTACACAGTGAGTACTATCGGGAGATTTCATGGAGTGCCTTCGAGAGCATAAGGAAATGCTCTTGTTGTTTACATCGAGGTTTATGTGTTGTGCCATTGGAAGGTTTGATAGTATATCTTTGGGGGTTACAGGGATAGGTGGGGAGTATTTTTGGGAGTATACAGGGAGAGCCATTTCAGTGTTACAAGGTACACTATATGGGGCTACAGGGAGTGCCAATTGAAGGTTGTGGGGTATGTCATCAGCGTTACTGGGAATACCTTCAGGAGGTTACAGGAAAAGATTAAGATGTCACAGAAAGTACAAAAGTAAAGATTAGGCAGTTCATAGTCCATAAATTCATGCAGTTAAACTTTCATATATCTCAATTGTTTTTAAAATAAATCTTAATTGGGATGGTAAGTCAATTATTCCATTTTGTAATCAATTCATCTTGTTCAAATAATTCATAATTAAATGAAGGGTCCCAATGCATTTCAAGGTCTCCACCCGTTCTTTAGGGGCAATATCACTTTTTAAAGAACAAATCAAAAATCATCCAATCCGTAAGAAGCAAAGAAAAACAGAATGTCACAAACTGTGGTATAACCCTGTTCAATAATTACTAAAATTCCTGAATCATTTATCATACCTGTAATTAGTTTAGACTTGCTTATGGTATTTTGACCAGTGTACCTCCTCATGTTAAGGTACATCCGCATTCGTTTGGTACATTTCACAGTGATTGCAAAAGATTTTCAGACTGCGTCCCACTGCCAGTCAAGTCACCGGCGCCATTGGATAACATTTGTATGTGTGTGTTGTCGTCCCACAGCATACTCCCCCAATAGAAGACCCTAACGTAATCTCTGTAGTCTTTCTTCAATTCGTTTTTATCAAAAAGCAAAAGCTATATTTACATACATGTTCACCAATTTTTTAAATGTCTGTTTAAGTTCTTCTGTCACAATGTTTATGAAAGCTCTGTGATCTTTTCAATCTTTATCTTCCATAAATTTTAATTTACGAAAAACTTACTCTCAAAGATGCCAATTATCATTATCTCCCCATTTTTCTAGATTTATTGTAATATTTTGTTTGCTCTTAATATTTTCTGGATTTATTTTAATATTTCTTTTGCTCTTAATATTACCTCAACAACTTTATCCATCTTGTTTGATATTAATTGATTTTCCACAAACATCTTTCTTATGTTGTGATCATAATCTCATTTATTGAACCAATTATATTTACATCACTCATGATAACATATTGTTTGTCTCCGCGTGATCCTGGTGGCCATTCATCCCTTTCGGGTCAAGTGTTTTTAAAAGTTACAACCAATTAATTTCCCTTTATTTTAGTCTTTCTTTAGAATTATCCCCTTTAAGTTATCCTTTTGCTATCACTAATACTTGTCCTTAGTTGACACATTTTATAACCAATGATGATTTTAGATTCTTTAACCTCAGATTAGATTGATGTTCATTCCATCCAACATTTATAGTTCTTTTGAGCATTTAATCCCATGAATACAAGATTGGTGTCACATGTGCAATGTTTCAAATTGATTTACAGAATTCTTTTCACTTTTAACATTGGCTTGGTGGTAAGGTGTTCTTTACCTTTTCAGAATGGAAACGTGAAACCATCAGTAGGTTTTTAGTAGCTGTCAGTCTCATGTAAACATTAGTTTCATGTAGACATTTTGTTTTGGAGTCTGCACCCACAAATGTTATACACTTGTTTCATATATTTTGTAGAAATCTGATGTGTAATCAGATTTCATTCAATATGCTTGGCTTGATAGTGCAACTGTCACTGACATTATGTAATCAACAGAACAAGATCTTTAAGAAGTGCTACTGAGAAAGGGGTTTTGGCTTCACCCTCATGTTGATTTACTGATTACAGCATTTGATTGGACAGAAGTTGTGTGCTTCCATTGACAGAGATGCTTATACTGCAATGTTGTCCTGTGGAAAGCTTATGGTCAATAAAGCAGGACTGATGTGATTATGGTGACAAGCCAATGATCAAGGCCATAGTCCTAATCTGTCTATTATGAAAATGCATGACAAGTCCAGTAGGCCAGATATGCTTATTGTGAAAAGCATATGTTAAAGCCAGCAGGTATTTAAGCGTGGATTGGTATTATGACGTGTTAAAGACTGTAGACCGGTATTATTTTTGATGGACTCTCTCACATTACTGTAATAGGCAAGAGTTTTGGTGTTGGGCACCTGCTCTAACAAACCATGGGGATTTACGTTGACAATCCTTGTTAACCCCTCTTATGTGAGGCTGCATATTGTTTTTCGCGCTTTCTCTGTATATAATTAAAATTTTATGACTCTATGCCCAATGGTTACCTTATTGGAAAGCGTAAGCACAAAACACTGGGCTTGATTTGGTTATTGTGATAAGCGAATGATAAAGGCCATAGTCCTTATTGCTTCACTGGGAAACATTACGTCGTATGCCTTATGTCTTTCCTGTTTATTATGAAAAGTTATGACAAAAGCAGAATGCCTGATGTCTTTACTGTGAAAGGCATGTGTTCAAGTCAGTAGACCTTTTAGGGGTGGATTGTCATTACACTGTGCTGAAGCCTGTAGACCTTTACGGATGGATTGTCATTACACTGTGCTGAAGCCTGTAGACCTTTAGGGATGGATTGTCATTACACTGTGCTGAAGCCTGTAGACCTTTAGGGATGGATTGTTATTACACTGTGCTAAAGCCTGTAGACCTTTAGGGATGGATTGTTATTACACTGTGCTGAAGCCTGTAGACCTTTACGGATGGATTGTTATTACACTGTGCTGAAGCCTGTAGACCTTTACGGATGGATTGTCATTACACTGTGCTGAAGCCTGTAGACCTTTACGGATGGATTGTTATTACACTGTGCTGAAGCCTGTAGACCTTAACGATGGATTGTCATTACACTGTGCTGAAGCCTGTAGACCTTTACGGATGGATTGTTATTACACTGTGCTGAAGCCTGTAGACCTTAACGATGGATTGTTATTACACTGTGCTAAAGCCTGAGGACCTTAACGATGGATTGTTATTACACTGTGCTGAAGCCTGTAGACCTTTACGGATGGATTGTTATTACACTGTGCTGAAGCCTGTTGGCAGATATTGTAGTAGAAAGAATCTTGAGGATTATTGTAATAAGAAAGAGTTTTGGTGTCGAACACACCCGCTGACAAACTCTTGATGTAGAAGATTTGTATTTTGATAATCCTTGTTAATTCATTTAGGAGGATTTATATATTGTTTAACCAACCATAATTATATAGGTATTTGCAGTTTTATAGCTGTTTGCCTTTTGGCTGCTTGGAACACTTACACTCAATTCATTAAGCCTGAGTTGATTATAGTGACAAGACAGTGATAAAAGTTATAGATCTGATCTATTTAGATTTAGTCCGTTAGTAGTATTACAATAACCATCAATGTACTACAAATGCTATTTACAAACCCAGTGGCATAGCTAGCCCTTTGGCCATCCATGGCGATCCCTGCTTTTGCCGCGTCGGCGGCGGCCGGAGTGAAGAGCGCGGGGGGGTTGGAGGTGCTGGCGAGATCACCGTTTCGTTTGCCGCCCCGCGGTGGCCGATTGAGGTGCGGGGGTAGGAGAGAGAGATGATCGCCCGAGACTGCATGTAAGAGCGGGGAGGCTGCCGCCCCCAAAACTTGTGCCTCCCGGGTGGGACTGCACTCCCCCTCCCCCCCCCTTGCTACGCCGCTGTACAAACCTGAGTGCGGAAATACCACCTCTGCCTCTCCTATATTTTTCAGTGCAGAGATCTGTGCTGCGCACTTTAATAATAAATGTGTCAGGGACAGAGGGGAGTGGCTGGAAAATGGGGAATATTTACTACAAACTGGGAGAGGTTAAGGGAGGAGTAAGGAAGGGCTTATAGTAAGGCTAGGGAGTGGTTTAGGGAGGAACATGCACTCGCGCACAAAAGAGTAAGCCCATTGCTATTCATAAACTGCATTTCTAAAGTTATTCCAACCAAAATGAGGCAAAACTATTGTAAATTAACTCCAGCTCATAGATGGAGAAAGTCCAGCTCCACACATGGCCATCCACTGGCACTGAAACACTCTCTAATTAAAACAAGCATTTGCAATGCATTAGGTCTCGCATTTGCGAGAGTTAGAGCTATTGGCGTTGTAAATGACAATGTCTTTTACCCAGGTGTTTGGTTTTGAGTGGAGTGGATGTATGTGGTTTGGAGTGGAATTACGTGGGTTGAATTGGAATTGTTAGTTGTGGAATTTTGTGGGGTGCAATTGCGTGGTGTGTAGTGTATTTGTGTACTGAAATTGTGGCATGGTGAATAGATAGGGGTGAGAGCTGCACAGAATAGATAGAACGGAAGATACGGAGGGATAGGTATTTTGTGCGTGAAGTGGTGAATGAACTCCAGAGGAGCAGAGAGTGTGTGAAAAAGTTAAGCAATATTTCACTATTAACTAGGAATGTTACAAGGACACAATCTTATATTAAGCAGGACATAGCATAGAGTGCCATTGATAAAATAGAAGGGTTTATGATGGCAAAAATCTTGTTTAGCTTGGCAGTACTGTGGGCTAACATTCGGAGAGCTTGACATTAATGCGGCCCGAAGTTTAACAGGATGGATAAAGTACACTGCTTAACATTTTAAAGTCCATGAATACTGGTGTGGTTACGTTTTAGTGTGGTGGGGAGCATTGGTATTTTCACGTTTTCTGATGGCTAGGCAATTAATTACTCAGAAGATGTAAGTGCAAAGTGGTGGCAGCTAATGAAAAAATTTAGCATTTTTAAATAAAATATTGCTTGCAAGGTTTTTGCTGGGACAAAACAGTAAAGAGCAGCGAATAGCAAAGCAAGACTGGAATCCTACCTTTCAAAAGTCCTCAAATAACCTGATAAAACTCTCACTCTCCATGGAGGCATACACAGTACGGAAGCAGAGTGCTGTGCTGAAGTTGCTGCCTGGAATTAAACTCTTGACTTGGCAGTGTTTAAAAAAGCATGGAGATGTGACAACTCCAAGTGTACCGGGAGGGCAAGGGGGATAAAGCAGGTAGTACTGTGCAGAACACTGCTTGCCGGTGACTGTCAGTCTGCATCCTTCTGCGTACCTGCTTCTACCTGGAGGTGAGGTGCCTGCTCTGCAGCACTCCCAACACACCGTGTACCACACACACATCTCTGCTGGCAGCAGCGCCGTGTGATGACAACAAGAGCTGCCAGAGAGTGGGAACAGGCATAAGGCCCTTGGACAAGAGAGTGGTGGGCATGGGGTATCAACATGAAGCTGTGGGCTGCGTCGGTGGCAGCAGTGCAACACTGGATGCCCAGGAGAGAACAGCAGTGGAGACCGCTGGTGGGGCTGCAGCTGCAGGCTCTAACCGAAGCCCACCCCAGACCAACAACCCTCCCCCCGTCTCTGCATCATGCTCAAATTAGCCGTGCGTCAAAACAAAGTCTGTGGAAAGCGCCTGTATCGCCTCACCGATCCCTCTCTCCAGCAGTAGTTTAACTACCACCCACAGTGAAGTGATTATGTACTGATTTCTGCACCTTCTCTGGGCTGACCTGGATGTGCAGGGCATCCTCAACAGAAACGCTATACAGAGGGTATCTGCAGCCTTCGCATAGCAGCGGGTGCTTCAGGTAAATACCGAACAGCAACGAGAAACAGCAGTATCAGGAAAATGAATAGAACTGGCAGGTTTGTGGTCTAATGCCACCTAAGCATCCTCATTTTAAGGTCACCCTCATGCCCAAAACCCCTCCAATTTCAACTGACATTGGCTTGTGCTTTCTTTCCCCTTTGATGAAATAAAACGTACCATTAAATCAGAGGACACAACGTGATCTGTGTGGAACAGTTTACTCCGCGTTCAGCATTGCGTCGTTTGGGTTTCTCGTTCTATATACTTTCATTGTTTTACTGGTATTATGACCTTCTCTCCTGCATTAACACTTCGGTTAGCAAAGGGAATCCTAGGTGCGAGAAAGGGTACTTGAGAGAAAGCCCTCTCACCGGGACAGGGGAAGTAAACAAAAGATGACAAACATCTGCACTCTACACACTTGCTGCGTCCTCGGTAGGCACACAATACGGTGTTACTTTATAGCTGGGCCAGGTGTGTGAGGACAGTATGAGCCTGTTTGTTAAAGTGTGACAAGCGGTGTCTCTAAGCAGAGCGCCACTGCACGGGATCCTGTGAACAAAGACGTTTGTGTACACACAGGACTGGAGCCAGCAACAGTAGGCAGCGGAGGCGGAGAAAACTCGACCCACTCCAAAACATCCAACACTCCGTAGCGGTGGAGAGGGGGTAGAAGGGGTGTGGCTGGGGCACGGAGGAAGGGGGGGGAATAATTTGAAACAAGCGCCGGAGTCGGCGCTTTCACTGTTATGGTGTCCCTGCTACTTTCTTTAGACGCTGCTCGTCTGAACAAAGGCGCGCGGCCTCTATTAAAGTGAAAGCGCAGAACGGTGCGCTTTTACAAATAAACGCATTTGTTTCTAAAGTCGACAAACAAATGCTTTTTTTTATAAAAGCGCCCCATTCTGCGCTTTCACATTAATAGCGGACGAGCACCTTTGTTTAGACGAGCCACGTCTGAAGAAAGTAGCGGGGCCACCATTACAGTGAAAGCGCGGAATAAGGCGCTTGTTAAAAAAAAGATAACAATGGAACTGTGAACTCCCGTGTCCATGGCAACAAGAGCTAATTCTTCTTTCCAATCATGGCGGCAATTCTTTCCCATGGCATGAATCGGTTACAAAACACTCACAAAGACTTTTTGAGCCAATAGCCTTGCAGCTAATCGGGTAATAGGAAATAATGTGCAGCTAATACACACATTACAGTCAGCCGTGTGTTTTCTTAAAACTTTGCCCTGTAAGCCTCCCTTCCAAGCAAAGCATTGTAAAGGATAGAAAACAGACACTCATTAAATATAGAATAATACTACCTGGCCACTGTGTGTCACAAACGTGCTGCAACACGCAAGCTTGTGACTCTTTGTGGGCATTACAAGAGACAAAAAAAGAATGGCTTTAATAAACAAGAAAGTGAATGAGCGCTCGCTGGGGAAAACGAGCGCGGCTGCGAAGCCGCGAAAGTGAAAGCATTTGTAACCTGACACAACACAGATGGCAGGCTGCGCGCTGCTGACTTTAGAGCTGGAGAACAGGGTTCGAGCCTCAGCATGGGCTGCATTATTTAATTATTAAAAAATAAACCGCGATCTCGGAGGGGGGGTGGGGAGAGACAAATTAAAAAAAATAATACACATGGAGGGGGAGACGGATACAATAAAAAAAAAAAAACACGGTTGAGAGGGACAAATGTAGCATCTGAAACCAAGTACAACAAACGGTGCGAGGAGGTGGCTCAACAATAACGCTGCTGACTTTGGAGCAGGAAAACAGGGTTCGAGCCTCGGCGTGGGCTGCATCATTTAAGCGTGATTTAATTATGAATAAATTAAAGGTATATAAATAAACGGGGTCGGGTAAGTGCAGGAAGCTGCCAGATGTGGAAATGCAAGTTGCAAAGAAAAAAAGTAGTCCCTAAATAAAAAGATAACAGCCAGCAGCGTAAGTTAACTGTAGTTGGTCGATGCTGCTTCCTCCAGAAACCGAAGAAAAAGGAAGTGATGTATCGGACCACAAGCCAACAATGAGCAAGATAAGAACAGCAATGCCAGATTCCACCAATGGCAAGCGACAAAACAAAGACAAATGCAATGGGTGGAGTTTCAGTAGTAATACTGATTACTTAATGCCTCGTAGAGGCAGCGCTGCCTATGCGAGACCTAAAAAAAAAAAAACAATTAAGGTAAGGGCTTAAAATAAAACCCTATAAAAAATATTAAATTATTTAAATTTATAAAATATAAACTAATTTAAATAAAAAGTTTTTTTCAATATAACCTAGTTTAATAACATTTTTATATATTTAAAAATAAATGTATTATTGCTCTTTTACTAGAATATAATTCAATTACTTTTCATTCTATACATCTGTAATAGAAAAACACATTTTGTACTTTAGGTGAGATTTTTTAAACTTAAATTGCAGAAATAATTTAAATTTTATATATTCAAAATAATTGTTACATTTATATTGGTGTTAACACTTTAACTTTGTTGTATACCTTTTTAAAATTAATTACAATAAACAATTATTTAACATTAATGTTTTAGGATTGTATCAATTTTTATTTTAAAGAGAAGTATACAAAATCATTTGCCTACACCCAATGGCCGGCAAGGAGGGGAGGTGAGGTAACGGGTATGAGTTACTAAGAAAGGACGGCCAAAAGAACTCAATGAACAAAACATGCCATGCTCGTACGTAGTAGTGCAGTGTCAGTTTCTGTCCCAACCCCCACCAAACAACAATTTAAGTGTCAGTCTGCGTACCAGATGTGAGGCGCAGGACCCTCAAGTATATTGGACAGGAGAGTTCATGAAAGGTGTTGGATATTAATAAAATATTTTAAACAAGCCACCCTTAGTCACCAGGAGATATGTGCGCTCCCTGGCCATTCCTGGCCATTCTGGCTCTCCGACCGCCCCAGATAAAAGATTCTAAGGAAGATTGAAGTTTCTTCATCATGGAAGGGGGCAGTTGTAGTGGCATCGCCTGCATGAGGTATAGGATCTTGGGCAGAAGGGACATTTTTACAACTGCTATTCATCCTGACCATGAGATGGGACCCCCATGCCAGGAATGAATAAGAGCGATACCAAAGGGGATGATGGACGGAGCGTTAGAGCAAATCAAACACTCCCCCCCAGTCAACTGATCTGGGTTTAATCCATCATCATTCTTTAGCTCACTCCACCACCCCAGTTCAGACATGGCCATATGCAAATCAGTCTGACCCTGTGCCTCATGGGAACAGTCCAGCCCGAACTGCCAAGCCATGTCTTCCCTGGACCGGAAACAAGCATCCTGGGACAGGTTTCGGGTTCAAAACCCTCATCAGCCAGGCTATCTTGAATCCAGTGGCAAAGTGAGCAAGGGACCCACGTCTGGGCATACCCTGCCAACTTAGGGCGAACAAAGCGATACCAAAGGGGATGATGGACGGAGCGCTAGAGCAAATCAAACACTCACCCCCAGTCAACTGATCTGGGTTTAATCCATCATCATTCTTTAGCTCACTCCACCACCCCAGTTCAGACATGGCCATATGCAAATCAGTCTGACCCTGTGCCTCATGGGAACAGTCCAGCCCGAACTGCCAAGCCATGTCTTCCCTGGACCGGAAACAAGCATCCTGGGACCGGTTTCGGGTTCAAAACCCTCATCAGCCAGGCTATCTTGAATCCAGTGGCAAAGTGAGCAAGGGACCCACGTCTGGGCATACCCTGCCAACTTAGGGCGAACAAAGCGATACCAAAGGGGATGATGGACGGAGCGCTAGAGCAAATCAAACACTCACCCCCAGTCAACTGATCTGGGTTTAATCCATCATCATTCTTTAGCTCACTCCACCACCCCAGTTCAGACATGGCCATATGCAAATCAGTCTGACCCTGTGCCTCATGGGAACAGTCCAGCCCGAACTGCCAAGCCATGTCTTCCCTGGACCGGAAACAAGCATCCTGGGACCGGTTTCGGGTTCAAAACCCTCATCAGCCAGGCTATCTTGAATCCAGTGGCAAAGTGAGCAAGGGACCCACGTCTGGGCATACCCTGCCAACTTAGGGCGAACAAAGCGATACCAAAGGGGAATGAATAAGAGAGCGCACAGTGGCCAGCAGTGTGTGATAGGGATTTGTCAATAGTAGAAAATAGTTGTACGCCCAGGGAAGAGATTCCCCGTGTGGCTCATGTGAAGGGGAATGTCTTTGCTAGGTATGCTTGCTCGTACCGCGGAATTGTGAGATTAAGGGCTTCGAATTTGGTGGCGTTCACTTTGAACCCCGATGCTTCCCCGAATAATGCGAGTTCCTCCAGCGGGGGGGGGGGAGGCAGCGACTGGCGAGGTTTGGTGATAGCTAGCAGCACATCGCCCTCGAATAATGCGATCTTGTGCAAACCCCTTCAATGAGAGGATGCCCCCGAATGCGTTACGCCAGTGGCTCCATATATAACGCGAATAGGAGTGGGGAAAGGGGGAACCCCTGTCGCGTACCCCTTGAAATGGGGAATGCAGGAGATAGTGAGTTATTAACGCACACTAGTGCCACCGGTTCTGCGTAGCTGGCCCAGATTCATTGACGAAAGCAGAGGGGTATGGGGGACAAGCCAATAGCCTCCAGCACCAACCGCAGGAAGGGCTAGTGCACCCGGATGAACGTTTTTTCGGCGTCTATTGATAATAACAGTGTGGGTGTCTGTGAGCGGTTAGTTTTATCTATTAGATGAAAGAGACGTTTTGTGTTGTCCCCACATGTGCGCCCAGGAATGAAGCCCCACTAGTCAGGATCTACTAATCCGGGCATGTACCGTCCCAATGTGCTGGCGACAATCCCCATAAACATCTTTGCATCCACATTGAGCAATGATATGGGGCGGTAGGAAGCGCATTGCTTAGGATCCTTTCCCGGTTTTGGTAGGACTGTTATGATGGCCGTCTTCATGGTCTCTGTGAGGGCGCCCGAGGAACTAAAGGAATTATATAACCGGGCCAGCACGGGGGACAACTGCTCCACAAATATTTTATAAAAAGCGGCTATGAACCCATCCTGTCCAGGGGCCTTTACCACTTTAAGCCTCCCTATTGCCTCAAGGACCTCTTGCATGGTTATGTCTGCCTCGAGGGGCGCTGCTGTGGGCTACGGTAGTTTCGTTAGGGGGGGGGTCTGCTCCATATAGGTGGTGCAGTGTGTGGAAAGCAGGGGTCCCTCACTGTATAATTGGGCGTGGAACCGTCCGAATTCCGCCGCAATTTCCGTATCTCGTGTCAAGAGATGCTGGTCTTGGTCTACTAAAGCATGTATGCGGTGCACATGCGTCTGTGTGCGTAGTCTATAGGCTTGGAACCTTCCGGCTTTGTTGCCCCCGGCATAGTATTTCTGCTTTGTACGGAGAAGGGCATGTTCTGCTTGGTCCATGTCCAGGTCCCTGAGCTGTTTTCTAGCAATGGTCAGTTGTTGTCGTGCCTTGTGTGAGCCTGTCCGTCTATGCGCCTCCTCCATGTCCCTCACTTGCGCCTCTAGCTCCTCGCGTTTAACCCTGCGTTCCCCATTGAGCCGCGCGGCTATAGCTATTTGGTTCCCGTCACTAAAGCTTTAAGGGCGTCCCACAATGTCGTTATTGATGTATGTGGTTAGTCGTTGTTTGCAAGATAGTCCATGATTACTCTCTTAACTTCTTTAATGGCAGGGTTATAGGATAGCAGTTTAGGATTAAGGCGCCACATCCTGGAACCCTGACTGCTATTGGGAAGGCACAGTGTAAGCTGGATAGGAGAATGGTCAGAGGTGGAAGCAACCTCGATGACCGCCTGAGTCACCGCCGGAAGTAGGGAGGCAGAGACTAGAAAATAGTCGATTCTGGCATAGGACTGGTGCGAAGCTGAGAAAAAGGCGTACGACTTTGTGGAAGGGTGTAGTGACCTCCAAGCCTCAACCAACCCCACGTCCGCAATCCACCGGAGTCCCTGCTGGGTGAGGGCTCCCGTTGGGTCGGCCTTCTAAGGGGTCCGATCTAGGCGATCTGGTGTGGTGAGAATCGTGCCAACCGCCTGGCGGATAAAGGGTTCCTGGTGGTCATTGGGCATGTAAAGGCATGCAACAGTAAAAGTGTATTGATAAAGGGAGATCCGCACGGATAGCATGCGGCCCGTGATTTCAGAGTGTATTTGAAGGACCTGACCCTGGAAGTGTGTGGATACTAGGATTGCTACTCCGCTTTCTTGCCCGGCCCAGCGGACCAGAACTGACGGTCAAACCACTTTGACCGCATGCAGTTCAAGTTCAACAGGTGAGCGTCCCGCTCTAAGTGTGCGGTTAAGGGGGAGCTCTCTCCCCTCCAGCTTTGGGACAATGTGGCGAAAGAGTCGTAGAACTAAGTCCTCCAAGCGATCTGCAGCTGAACAACCTTGATTCTAATATTAGATCTCCGGGACCTGTTCTCCAAATCCTCCAGATGGTTGAGATCAGCGTTGCGCTCCTTAAGTTCTAGAATTTCGCTGCGGCGCGCCTCCTAACATTAATATTTTGAAATTAGAATATTCTTTTCTATGTGTTTCTTAAAGATTAACAAACTTTTACTCTTTTTTTCTGTACTTTAATATGCGGAGAACTCTGTCCCGGTGGTGGATACCTCTGCCTACATGTGAAAAGTTACTAGCAGTAACTTCAAACTATTGAATTATTTTTTACATAATTGTTACATTTATTTAAATATATTAAAAAAAAATACTTTAAAACTATTTATTAAAACAAATTTCGCCTAAAGTAAAATGTTTGTATTCACATATTTATTAAAAATTAAAAAACATTTATGTATCAAATTGAAATTCATAAAAAATATATATGTTTATTTTTAAATCAAAAAGGGTTATTAAAATATTTTAACTTTAAAATATTTATTTTTTAATATATATTTTTTTTACATTCAGTTTAATTTATATATTTTTAAAAAGTCGGGATACATTTTTTACATTTAGCATTATTCTTTACAAGGTTCTATTACAAGTCTCTGCCTCCATTATTTTCTATGGGAGGATGTTGCAGTATCAGTGGTTGGCAATGTGTGTTGCTGGACTTACTACTGCTCATTTTTGGCTGTAGTAACTTTGCACTCTTAACATTGGCCCAACCCCTGTTCCTGGGGGTTGAGACATGTAAGCCTACACTGTTGGTTAACTTTACATGTATCTCAAAGTAGTAAAGTTACTCAAAAGTGTAAGAGTGAACGTACATGTTTAGGTTTATTTGCGTGTAAGTTTACCTTTGTGAAGCAGCCCCACAGGTTGTAGAAGATAGAATGGGCAGCTCACCCAACTTTGGGTGTGGGGGAAAAAGGCCAATATGTGGTGACTGTAGCCACCAATGTAAACAGACGTTTCACTCTGGATGGATTCCTACAGGCCAGTAGGGTCTAGAAGTATGTTCTGGAGCAACACAGAAATCGTGCTGCCCATCTCCTGTTGGACATGTGACTGGTCACCTGAGCAGCAAAACGTATTGGTCTGTGAGAATGACGAAGGAAGGAGCAGGGCGCACATGGTTGCTGTGCTAAGGTCTTTCAATCCTACACGGAGTTTACATGGAGAGTTGTTTAGAAGTTACACGGCTAGTCACATGGAAAACGGCAACTACTATCAACGGTTATATTTAGTACCAACGGAACATTACAGGTGTGCATCAGGTTTTTAGGGAGGTCCTTCACAAGGTTGCGGGTAGCCTATTGGGTCATGTACAGGGAGTGAGTGTTCCAGGAGTACCAGCTGTGGGGGGGGGGCTGATGAATATTTTGGACACATAGCGAGTGGTGGTTGATTGAACTCTAGATTGGTGTTGGGGGATGGTTGGTTGGAGGGTCATACATTGTTGGTTGATCTAAACATAAAGACTGGAAACATGCACAGGGTCTGCCTGTCCCTATGTCAACTTTAAGCAGTTTCAAGTTTGAGTTGGAGCATGTGTCCCGGGGCAGATTCAGGTGTTTGTGCCCCGCTGCAGTATTTCTTTTAGCTTTATACAGCACCCTCCCAATCTTCCCTATCTCTCTTCCTCCCCATCCCAATATCTGCATTGTGTGCCAAAAGAAGCTGGTAGATATGAGATTTATATGCAATTCTAAGTTGTCCTCATCTCTTTCCCATACAGCTATCTGCGTGGACGGCACCTTTCACAAGTATGTCTTCACTCCTGACGGCAACTGCAACCGGGAAGCGTTTGACGTGTACCTGGACATCTGTGATGATGATGACTTTTGAAGGCTGTGTGGGCGAACATTGTGCCTTGTCTGCATGTGGCCCACTGTGTAGTATGTGGCTCTGGGCAGGCAAAAGTGGATATTCCACCCTGTCTTAAAGGGGCCCTCCCTGAAATGTGGGAATCTGGGCCCAAAAAGCTGGATATTGTGCCCTGTTGGGACAGAACCCACCCTGAAATGTGTGGCTTTTGGCATGGAAAGTGGACATTGTGCCCTATTGGGGAATGTGTGGCCCTAGGCCGATCTCAAACTTCGAATTGCCACCAGAATGCAGGAGCCTGCAGACTCCTGGCCTAACGCCGCACCATGTGTTGTGTATAATAAACGTGTAGTCTGTATTGCAGCTGCGTGGGAGGATAGACCTGGAACACAACACCTTCCTCCCATAATGGACACTTCTGCAGCATGGATTCTGTTCTTCTGCTGGTTTTTCGCTGGATCCCGGTTATTAAATAATACTATCCTGTGAGCATCACCCGCTGTGTTATCTGTGACAAGAGGCTAATAAATGAAGAGAAAACACAGCATCATCTTGGCTTTGATGCAGCTGCCCTTTTTCTTCGTTAGCCAGCACTGGGCTGTCGCGCAACAGACTTCTTAACTGATAAATGAAACGAAGAAGTCCTTTCCCCTTTGTTGCGTTCTGCCTTTATTTGGTTGATGGTGGTGTTGTTTTTTAAGTGTCTTCAGCAACACAATGAGGTTTCATAAAATAATGAAAAAATGAAGTTTTTTTGTGTCCCAGGTCTCCACTTCGACATCTTCTTTCACAGCGGTTTGACTATCTAGACATGGTTGTAATTCCACAAAGGCTGTTGGTGCCAGTGTCTGAAAACTCTTGCACTGAGGTCCCTCTGTTTAGCAGCCCTCCCCCAGAAATTTTAAAATGAGCTCCCTTGCAGTTACCACATATTTGACTGACATCTCTTCAAAGTGAACATCATTTTGAGTGGTGTTAAAGTAAAGGTGTTCAGTTCTTATTCTGTGTTGTTTTATTTTTGTTGGTACACTTGGTACCCCCCAACCCTTTCTTATCCTTCAGCTAATGTATATTTTGCATTCTTGACAGTCTTTTTTTTAGAAAACGTGGATAGGCCAGAGCAAAAGTATCCAGAGCAAGAGTAATAAACTGTACTGTAGAAGGTCTCAAAGGAATATTGCCTCCCAGTGGTTCTTGTAAGTTTACGTTGATGCTAGCTAAATGTATGGCCTTTATTTGAACCCATTTGTTAGCCAAACTTTAAAAAAAGGATGTAAAATTGTACTATCTGCATGCACAGATAATGAGCTGTCGTTTTTCTGGCGGTAAACCGTGCACTGCTTTATTTGGTGATGTAAGGCTTTCCCGACAAACTTTTGTTTGCCATTGGAGCGTTTGCTGCACCCAAGTAATGCCAGCAGTGCTTTACTTTAAAATGTAGACAACACTAATAACATTTGTTTAACTTTCACAAATTGTATTTGAAGCAGAAACAATCAGAAAGGCTTTAACCCGGCTGGGCTTGGACAGAGGTGGAGGCTTGTATGGCAAGTTACTGTACTGTAATCCTATGGAATCTTCCTCAAGAGGTAAGGCTACAACTGTGACACTCTGGCATAAGAAGAACTTAATAGAGATTTGCAGAGCCTCGTGTTCAAACTCTCCACTCCTCTTGGTAAGTCATTATTGAATGGAATCATTTGTTTGTGCAAAAGACAGTTAATAAATCCCTCTTCCTGTTTCTTCTAAGCTGTACTACCAGTCGTGACTCATGAAAGGTACATTTTGCCGGAGACGTTATTTGCCTGTAACATTAGCTCTTCGTCTTTCGTTGACCAATGAATCAACTGATCTCCATAAGGGCATCGGCTAGGAAATAAGTTGAACTGTTCTCAAAGCACATTGACTCAACAAAGGATATGTTAACAGTATTGAAACAAAGAGTATTCTGGGTTATCTGTTACAGACACTCCTACTGATGCGAGCCACCGGCTTGTCTATGCAACCGAGCTACGAGGTGGCAGAAGTATGCAAGGCTATGCAGCACAGATCTTGCTAGAGGAATGTAATGTACTCTGTTAGCAGGGCCTCTTGTGCCAGTGTAGGGCTATGTGGGACAGGAAGGGTTGTGTTCTGAACAGGCTCATCCATGACAGTTCAGTCCTCTGGAGTGGGGGTCTTACTGGCATTTGGATGTGCTTGCCACAGAATGGGTACGATGCCTTCCTTGGCACCTTTAACACTAATCTAATAAGAGTGGTACCTTTATTTGTATTTTTATCATGGTGTTGAATGGGAGGGGGAATGGTATATTTACAGAGGACATAATACTTACTTCACCTTTTCTGTTTGCTTTTGTTGTGGAGTGACTGTGGAGTAGGAGTTTTACCCAGTGTGTCAGTCGGCTGACCTGGCCTCAAACACTAATGGGAGGCCACCAGTTTAGTGACACAGCTTCTACATGCACTCCCTGTCTGGAATAACCCTGTCTTTTTTTTACCTCTGCTCTGACATGATTGTACTTTATGGCAGTGCCAGATAGACTCCCACAGCCAACCAAGAGCCTCTGTGGCCTCACCCACCGATTCTTTAGAGAAGAGAGAGGAAATTGAGAGGCCCAAAGTCGTATGAGAGACCCTCACTTCAAGGCGAAGAATCACATCTGAAATGAGAGCAGAATCCAGCGAGCACTGGTCCCTCTGGCACGGAAACAGGTCCATATCTCTTTGGTTTCAGTGCAGATTGCTGACCTACTTTCCAAAGAATGATGCTCAAACTGTTCTTGTGAAATCTTGAAGAGATTCTATTAAAGCAAGTGGCTAAATTAGAAGATAAATTGATGAAAAGATCATTAATACGTTTAATAACTTATACAGTCATCCTCTCCACCCCCAGCAAAGGGTGCATCTTTGCACTTTACAAGAGGGAAAGGCACAGCTACACCTCAGGTGCACAGTTGAAGGGAGGCTACTGAGATAGGGAGCAGGGCGATTGGCTGTGTGGGCCTCGACACTGATCATGCATGAGTGCCTGGAAGAGTCCTTCAGCACTGGATCTTTATAGATGCACAGACTGAGTGCATCAGTGGAGCATTTACAGAGTATGCGAACATGGGAAAGATGTTGGTGCTCACAAATGACCCTTCTATTGAGCAACTATCATCGGCTACTGGCGCTCATGCGTTGTCTTTTCCCCGAGTATGGTGCACTTGCCTGGGATGGGAAGAGTATGCAGATGCTCATTACTACCTCTCTCAGTTCCAACCCTCTCTTCAGCATTAGGCCAGGAGGCTTCTGCTGGACAAAAACTACTACTGAAAATGACAGATCCCTCCATGCACTCGGGAAGCTGCAAATAGAAATAAATGGAAATAAAACCAGAATGGTCAGGTTGAATTGAAAGGTAGAAAGTAGGCAAAGGTGCAAGCAGAACCCAAGTGCCAAACCCAAGAAGCATTGACAGTGGCAATATGTCTGACTTTAATGTGCTGCACTCTGCACTCTCACAGGCAAACTGCTCACCCTGCACCCACATGGGCAGAGTCTTCTATCTCTGGTGTATGAGGAATAGGAGTGGGAACCAAGAAAGGAGCTTGCCTGCTCTGGCTCGATGGAACATGGGTGCAAACACGAGTGTGTGACAAGAGGAACGAAGCATGTAAGAGGGCATGAAGGGCTGGAGCAGAGCTGCTCAGGAGAAGGGCTGTGTGCGCTGTACAAAGTGCCTTAAAGCATGATCTATTTAATCACTGAAAAAGCTGTGAAGGAAGTCTAATTGGGATCTAACAAGCACAATGAGGTAAATTAAGCAACAGAAATTAATTAACATGTGGCAGCTGCATTTTTCACGTGAAGGTGGCAGACCTGATGCTTAGCTGAGCCTGGGAAGATTGCAAGAGTATAATCCGTACAGGATGATGGGCAGCCTGGATGACCCGCCTTCTCACTTCAATTCAGAGGCAAGGAAGAGTTGTCTTTCACATCTTCAAAACGGGCAAACACATTCTAAAAAACCTTTTGACACGTGGACAGAAGGTAAGATCAGCGTAAGATCAACATTTTTGGCCAAAACCAATCTGGCTGGGACCGGGAAGCAATTCCACACGTCCTTCCTTTACGTGATGAGCTAAAGTCCAGCATCAGGCCCCTCTGATCCCTGAGTCTTAAAGAGGTCTAAAAAGAATCTAGATCAGCTACAAGCTCTGGGCATAATCATTCCCTGTCTATCTACTGTGAACATCCTAATGTTCCTTTTTAAAGCCTGGTGGGTCCTGGAGATCAGTTCTGGACTACAGAAACCTCAAGCAACACTGAAACACATGCAGTCCAAAACGCCTACAGTACAGGTCTAGTGACAGCAACATATACAACAATGCAACTGAAGTGACTAATGTTGTTTTTCACACCAAGTATCACATCTGAGTCACAATACTTGACATTCTTTGCATTCTGGAGGGACACTATACTCGTTCAAGTATTTACCCACAAGTGTGTAAGAATAGTCCTGGGATCTTAGTGTGTATCACTGTACTTTTTACAGAATGATCTAAGTGCAGTGCCACATTGATGACATTTACATAACTGATGATCACTCAACTGAACATCTGCTATACGTAGATACGTCACTTAAATGAACATCTGCTATACGTGGATACATAGACCTACCGCACAAGTCAAGGACATCATAGCTGTAGCCCCAATACCCAGAAGACAAGCTGACTCCGAAGCTAGTATACAAAGTTCTAGCGCCCTGCGCATTACATGTGCACAAAGGGCCTGGCAGCGACTAGTTCTGATATTCAGTTTGAATATAATCCAACATTGAGAATTCAAGAGATTCTTGAATATCGACAGCCTATTCCACTTACACCACAGATGAAGCCTCCATGTGAGTACCACGAAGTGCTTGGCGCCCAAAGCCAACTGTGCGGGGCCACTGGCCACAAAATACAGCTGCTTGTGTTACAGCTGAATGACCTTTTGAAGATAAGGAGCTTCTCATTTGACACATTTGTATAAAACCACTGGAAAATACCACTGCATCAATGGCAACAACTAGAGCTCTGCTTAAAGCATTGCAGAAAACAGGCCTTTGAGTGCCCCCATGAATTGTTTGCGATTCTTCATTTTGCACGCAAAGTTACAACATCAATCTGAAGCGTTGGGGTCTGATGATTACAAAGACCCAGGCAAAAACAGTAAAAGCTGAAAAGATTTTGGGTGCAGCGAGTGGCTTTTAATAGCCCTTCTATTAGTATGTCCAGCACACAAGCACCAAAGTGTGGCAACCCAAGTAACTCCACTGTAGACAAAGCTCCTACATCTACCTGCTGATATCCACCATTTTGTCATACATTCATTCTTTCATCCATCATTCAATCTTTCACCATTCCATCCGTTCACACCTCCATCATATATGCATGCATCCATTCACTCAGCCATCCATCAGTTGACTTACCCGTCCATCAATAGTCTTTCTGCCATCAATTGTTCCTTTTGTCCATCCATTCATCCTCTCAGATTTCCATTTACTCTGCCATCCTTTCCTTTCCATCCATCCCAGATTTCCATTTACTCTGCCATCCTTTCATCCACCCATCTACACACCCTTTCACTCACTCATCCTTTCACACATCCATCCATCCTTTCACACACCCATCCATTCACCCACGTATCCATCCTTTTACCCACTCCTCCATCCTTTCACTCATGCATCCATCCATCCTCTCACTCACACATCCTTTCACCCATTCGTCCTTTCACACATCCATCTATCCTTTCACACACCCATCCATTCACCTACTTATCCATCCTTTCACTCGCTCATCCACCCATCCTCTTACCCATTCATTTACACATCTTTTCACCCACTCAACCTTCCACACATCCATCCACCTACTTATCCATCCTTTTACCCACTCATCCATCCTTTCATCCACTCATACTTTCACTCATCTATCCATCCTTTCAGCCTCCAACGCATCCACTCATCCATCTTTCGATCCCTTTTCTATCAGCCCACCCTTCTTTCTTCCTTTTAGATAATCATGATCTATCATCTGCCAAGTGGCAGATAAGAGGCCCATAAACATTCCTACCCCGCTGCAGCTGCTAATGCGGGGGGTTCAGTACGTCCTTGGTGCAAGGGTACCGGCGTTGGCACTAGGCAGCTAGGAGACAGGAGAAATGTGCCATATCTTAGTACATATGGCACAATACTGCTGTCTCCCGTTCATGCAACTCAGTGCAGCGACTTTGCTTGCCGCCCTGCATGAAATGTTAGCAAATATGCTTCTTTGTATCTACTAAACTACGCAAAGTGGCTTTGCGAGGCTTAGTAATTGCCAAAAAGGGATTTTGCATCGGGGTTGTGCCATAAAAGTGACGCAACCCCGAAGCAAAACCTTAGTAAATCTGGGCCTAAATCCATAGAGTCTGATGTTTGCCATTATGTAAAGGATGGTTCGAGGCATGCGAGCTGTAGATCACATGCTTTGCATACTCCTGCCGTCTAGTGTTAGGTCCGGAGGTTTGCAAGTTGTTTTTCTTTGAAGAAGTCTTTCCAGTCACGAGGTAGGTGACTCCTTCTTTCGGTGATAGTGCGCATGGCATCGACTCCATTGTTAGATTGTTTTTTTCCGCTATCGGGTTCGGACGTGTATTGCTGCGCTCCGCTTCGAAACCGTTGCTTTGGGTTCCCCTCGGTGCGCAATCCACTCTACCCGCGTCGGTATTGTTTTCGAACGCGTATCCCACTTCTCCGTGTATCGTATCTGTAGAGGAAAACATCTACTTCGATCGGAGATCTTGGAAAGGCCGTCTGGTCTAACCGCGTCGGTCCACTTCGCAGTCGATGGAACGGACTCCATTTAAATTCTGCCCTCGGTGTCACGCAAAGTATACGCGCACCGACTTGTGCTTGTCTCCGGAGCACAACGAACAAAACTGCGACGTGTGTAAATCGTTCCGATCGAAGAAAATGCTCCGTGATCGTCAGGCTCGACGTCACAAGATGCAAAGCCAAAATGTCGAATACACGCCGGATATCTTCGGAGAAGAATCTAAGCAGGAATTCGACGCACAAGGGGCCGAGAAAGAACAAGAGGAACTTGTCTCCATCCCGGAATCGGACTGAGTCGGAAGAAGACTTGCTGCAAGGTCAACGTACCGTGAGTACCGAACGCCCCTTAACCCAAAATCCACCTCAGCCAAAACAAAAGGATTCGGTCCCACCCCCGCCTTCGGGCCACGGTCGGCACCAACAACATGTTTCCGACGCCCCGCTCTCCGGCTCGGCACCGAAACACATCTCTAAGCCTTCCGGCTCAAGATCGAGTCGGCCAAAGACTGGCACCGAGCCGAAGCATTCGGACTCAAAGCTGAGCTCTGCTTCGGAGCCGAAATCCTTGAGGCCAAAGACTAAGCCTCCTTCGGCATCGAAACCTTCGGCGTTAAAAGCTGATTTCACCCCAGCACCGAAATCCTCGGCACCGAAACCTAAAACTGTGCCTCCGAAGCAGCAGGATCGAGGCAAGGGTTCCGCACTGCGTAATTCCCCCTCTCCCAACAAGCAGTGATTTGCCCACACTTCCCCCGATCATTTAACACCTGTCGTGGGACGTCTTCTACAATTCCTCCCTATGTGGCAATCCATCACCACAGACAAATGGGTGTTAGGAATTATCCAATATGATTATTGCCTTGAGCGTACCAACATTCCTCCAAACATACCACCACATTCTCACAAAATGTCACCAGAACATTTACATCTACTTCAGCAAGAAGTACAGTCTCTCCTCTCCAAAGGAGCCATAGAACCTGTGTCGTTACAACATCAAGGGACAGGTGTGTACTCCCTGTATTTTCTTATTCCCAAAAAGGACGGCTCCCTGAGACCCATTCTAGACTTCAGAGAACTAAACCTCTTCATACTTTCAGAGCATTTCCACATGGTGACACTGCAACAAGTGCTCCTGCTTCTACAGCACAGTGATTTTATGTCTACTCTGGATTTGAAAGACGCATATTTCCACATTCCAATTCATCCCGCTCATCGCAAATATCTCAGATTCATGATAGCGGGTCACCATTACCAATTCAAGGTACTACCGTTTGGAGTCACCACTGCTCCCAGGGTATTTACCAAATGCCTCGCAGTAGTCGCAGCACATCTCAGGAGACAACACATCCACGTCTTCCCATACCTGGACGACTGGCTCATCAAAGCCAGCACTTACCAAATGTGTCTTCAACACACTCAAACCACTATTCGTTTACTTCACCAACTAGGATTTACAGTAATTGTGTTGAAATCTCGCCTGCAGCCTTCCAACATACAAACTTATCTGGGAGCCACAATAGATGCTCACAAAGCTCTAGCCTCTCCCAATACAGTCAGAACTCACAGTATTCAGTCCCTTCTCACTCATTTTCAGCCCAACCAATCATTGCCAGCAAGAGTCTTCATGCAACTGCTAGGCATGATGGCGTCTTGTATTACAATTGTTCCCCATGCAAGACTTCACATGCGTCCCCTTCAAGAATGCTTAGCAAGTCAGTGGAACCAGTCGCAGGGTCAGTTGACCGATCTAGTGTTGGTAGATGGCTGCACCCATCGCTCTCTGCAGTGGTGGAACATACAAAATTTATCCAAAGGGTGGCCTTTTTTCGACCCTGTTCCACAGACGGTGCTAACAGCAGACGCATCGCTTACTGGTTGGGGCGCTCACCTGCAGACTCACACAATCCAAGGATTGTGGACTCTAAAATACAAGAGCCTACATATAAATCACATAGAGCTACTAGCAGTGTTTCTAGCGCTCAAAGCCTTTCAACCTCACCTAACAGGCAAGACTGTCTTTGTCCGCACAGACAACATGACAGCCATGTATTATATACAAAAACAGGGGGGGACACACTCTCTCCAACTGTCACATCTTGCACAAGCCATTTGGAAATGGGCCATATATCAAAAAATGTATCTCCTAGCAGAACATCTTCCAGGAGTAAACAATCAGATTGCAGACCTTCTCAGCAGACAGAGCCAGCAAATCCACGAGTGGGAACTTTATCCCCAGGTTCATCTTCCATACTTTCAGGAATGAGGATTTCCACACATAGGCCTGAACGCCACAGCTCAAAACGCAAAATGCCAAAGCTTCGCCTCCAGGTTCCCATACCCGCTCTCCAAAGGCAATGCCCTATGGATGAACTGGTCAGGAATATTTGCTTACGCTTTTCCGCCTCTCCCGCTCATTCCGCTGGTAGTTTGGAAGCTCAGACAAACGTCCCTCAAACTGATTTTCATAGCTCCCACATGGGCCCGCCAACCCTGGTTCACCACCCTGCTAGAGCTCTCAGTAGTTCCACACCAAAAGCTGCATCTCACCTCCAGTCTCGTCACTCAGAGCCGTGGAGAAATCAGGCATCCAAACCCCAAGGAACTCAGCCTGGTGATCTGGCTCCTGAGGTCATAGAGTTTGGTTATTTACAATTACCACCCGAATGTATGAACATCCTAAAGGAGGCTAGAAAACCTACTACTAGGGCATGTTATACAGCAAAATGGAAACTATTTGTTATCTATTGTAACAATACCAATCCCCTTGATGCCTCAGTGCAGAACATCATGTGTGACCTGTTACATTTACAGCAATCTGGACTGGCCTATACATCCATTCGCTTGCATTTACCAGCAGTAGCTGCATATTTACAAAACAGACAACACTTATAGTGAACTGTTAGCGCCGGGACACTCCGGACGGAGTAGCTGCGCGCTATACAAATACTGGTCATTCATATTCAGTAAACCAGTGATTAAGGCCTTTATGGAAGGACTAAATAGAGTGATACCGCCAAGAGTTCCACCTGCACCAGTGTGGAACTCAAACAAGGTCCTTACAAGGCTGATGGGTCCGCCTTTTGAACCAATGCACAGGTGTCAATTACAATTCCTTTCTTGGAAGGTTGCTTTTTTATCGCAATCACTTCCTTAAGGAGAGTTGGTGAACTCCAGGCACTAGCTATACAAGAACCTTTCTTTCAACTTCATAAAGACAAAGTGGTTCTTCGAACCAATCCCAAATTTCTACCTAAAGTTGTTTCTGCTTTTCACATCAATCAATCAGTTGAGGTACCCGTGTTCTTTCCTCAAACTGATTCGGTAGCAGAACAAGCTCTACACACATTAGATGTTAGAAGAGCTCTACTATATTATGTGGAAAGAACAAAAGATTTTCGCAGGACAAAACAGCTCTTTGTTGCTTTTTCGCCACCACACAAAGGCAATCCCATCTCTAAATCAGGTATTGCAAGATGGATTGTCAAATGTATTCAAACATGTTATGTAAAAGCGAAAAGAACCTTGATAATACCCCCTAGGGCGCATTCCACCCGCACAATAGGGGCTACTATGGCCTTCTTAGGGAATATTCCCCTAGCTGACATCTGTAAGGCAGCAACATGGTCTACACTGCACACATTCACCAAACACTATTGTGTAGATGTGTTAGCGAGGCAGCAGGCTAATGTAGGCCAGGCAGTACTTAAAACACTGGTTCAAACAACTACAGCTAGCCACCCCTTTGGGAGTTTACTGCTGTATAGCCTATGCAAAGCATGTGATCTACAGCTCACATGCCTCGAACGGATAATGTTACTTACCCAGTAAGCATCTGTTCTTGGCATGTAGAGCTGTAGATTCACATGCGCCCACCCGGGTACCTATACCTGTTGCAGTTCTTCTTACTTGCATACATACACATGGACATCTCTATTCTACCTTTACTAACTCCATTCTCACCCTCTGCGGGGAAACGATCTAACAATGGAGTCGATGCCCATGCGCAATATCACCAAAAAGAGGAGTCACCTATCTCGTGACTGGAAAGACTTTTTCGAAGAAAAACAACTTGCAAACATCCGGACCCAACACTAGATGGCAGGAGTATGCAAAGCATGTGAATCTACAGCTCTACATGCCAAGAACAGATGCTTACTGGGTAAGTAACATTATCCTTATATCAGCTTCTCTTTGTGTTGGTATCCCAAAATGATTGTCTCCACCTCAGCTATATTGCTGCTGATTATGGATTCTTCCCCTGGTCGCAATGAGTATGTGTTATCACTTCCTTTTGTTTTACCCACACATAGCAATTTCTTTTCAGTCCTTCAGCGTCTTCTGAACCCATCTCGTTGCGAAAGCGGGTATTGCTGATGTTTTGCAAGTGTTCCATTGCCAATCTGTGCTTGGCCAAAATGTAATCTTTGTTTGGGGTGCTCTTCACACTCCGACCTGGTATTTTGCACCTCTTCGTACATTTCGTGCGAACCAACTCTCTTTGTTGTGTTTGATCGTCTCTTGGCGGTGGGGGGGGGGGGTCAAGTACAGGACTTCAGAGGCTTCTCCTAGTGATTTTGTGACCCATTTCTTTCTCTGCCATTCACAAAACGTTGGAAAGGGTGACCCTAGCAGCATCTGATATTATCATCGCATAGGAAGTTGGTGACCGGTTTGAAAGTCTGTTATTTGATCAGGGTGACAAGAGACAAACCTTGATATATCTGAATTTCAGAGCCATTGTGGTGGATATGTTCTCCCTTTCTCACTGCTCTTAAGATCGCCCCTTTCTCCTCAAAATGGTGCAGACATGCAAGAACGTGCAGTGGAAACTTTGGTTCTGGCTTGCTCCTTCGTTCTCTAGGCGGATGGGCTCTGTCCCATTGCGTTCGAGTATTGGTTCAATTAATTCTTGTACAAATTCTTTTACGCCTTTTCTCTCTTTGACCTGTGGATCTCCTCAAATGTGTAGGTTGCAGCATATCTTGTTTTTCCTGTAAGATAATGAGCTATTCATTCACGGTAATTGTAGGAAAGTACCCCTTTTTGGCATGGTTACTCCTCACTTTTTGCCTGACTCTGATGCATCTTTGACTGAATGTGCACTGGGTTCCTGCTAACGAGGTTCCCACTGCCTGTGTTCTTTCCCAAAACTGTACCTTTGTTATGCTTCTTATGACTATAATGATTTAGTGGATGATGTGAGTGACTGTCTCCAATGTCTCACAGTAGGGGACAGCTGGCACTTTTACTGTGGCGAGTCCTCTGCCTGTGAATGTTCTTGATCCTCAGATCCCTTTCATGAGTCACACTACAACCGTTTATTGTCTCCACTTGAAGCACATGGGTGATTACTTCTGTCTCTGGGTTCACAGCCCACTGGATAAGGCAGCAGTCAGTGGCTGAGTGTATTAGACTGATTATGCAAAACTGATTCCACTGTTACCTTTATGTCAGACTTAGGAGAGCTCCCAAAAGGTGCTTCAGTGCGCTCTTGAGCCGTCAGTATACGTTACTGGACACAACCAGCTGATGGAAACCAACATGTGTTTGCTTGTGTTCCAGTCCAGAGTGTGGCTGGTCCATTCAGGCTGGACGTCTACCGTTTGGATCACTTTAGTGGTGCAGTGGGCAGAACGATGATGGACTGAATGCAGGAGCAGGTTAAGTACCGCTATCTGAGATGTATTCAAGCCTTCCACATCCCTCTTTGCAGTATTGCTTCAGACAGCGTTAGCTGGGAAACAACCATTACATCGCATGGGTTTCAACGCATGCGATTACAACGCGGTCGTTACAACGACCGCGTTGTTACATCGCAGTACATTACAACACAAGTCGTGACATCGACTTGCTGTAGGGGGTGCGCTAACCTAAGGAATAGTATAGTTTACTATTCAAACACCTTCCCTACTGTTGCGCACACTGGAGTTGGAATAGTAATTTATACTATTCCTAAGTCCAGCGCGCCCCCTACAGCAAGTCGATGTAACGACTTGCGTTGTAATGTACTGCGATGTAACAATGTGGTCATTGTAATGACCGAGTTGTAATCGCATGCGATGTAAGGGGCTATATTCCGTTAGCTGACTGACGCTGACAGCGATGCATAAGATACTATGGCCCAGATTTTTAGGAGAGTCATGGAACGCAGCACAGCCAAAAATGCTGCCCTGCGTTGCGTGACAGGGAGGGAGCAGGAGAGCGCCATATCTACAGAGATATGGCTCTCTCCCTAGCACGGGTGCTCATTTCAGCTGCCGTGCGCCAGGCACACACCTTCGCACTATAGCGCTAGGGTGCGTGCCTGAGTCTATCATAGGTTTTGTACTGGAAGGGTACCCTTCCAGTACAAAATACTATGCTTAGACACACTTTAAGCTTTTCGTACTTCGTATGTGTGCTGTGCAGTGCAGCACTCATACAAAGTCGGAAAAGAAAGGAGAAAAATAAAAAACATTTCTTCTTTTAACTTCTCCTTTCAAATGGTGTTATCTTTTTTTGTGGTAAACACTGTCTACCATTATTAGAAGATAGGGTTTGGAGTCAAAAGGCATGGCTAGTTGCATGGGAACGCCCATGTAACGCCCCCTTGGTGCTAAGTAACGCAAAGCAGTGCTTCACACTGCTTTGCGTTACTTTTAGGGTACTGTCCATTGCAAAACAAGTTTTGCACTGGAAAGTAAATTAGGAAAAAAACATTTTGTTACTGGTTAGCATCACTTTTGTGATGATAACCCAGCGCAAAATGTTTGTAAATCTACCTTGACGTAGAGCAGACTTTGGGTCAGCCTCATGTTCATGATTGGATGACTTTTTTGTCTATCTTAGTTCCCTGCTCTTTCATTGGCTGGCTTCCCATCATATTCTTTTCTCCTTGTACTTGAAGCATTTCTTCTTTACCCTCACTTTTGATTGTCTCAGCCCATTTCTTCTTTAGCACTGCATGCGATTGAACATCCTGCCGCTTCCTCTGCATTTGTTTACAAAGAATACGCTCACCGTCTTTGTCCTGCTCCCCCCACCCCGTCTCTCTGCTCTGGGGTGACTGGAGGAAACTTTGACGGTACTGACTAGTTTTTTGCCTCTGGACATTTTAGATTAAGGCCGGTGACCATGTCTCTGCAAGCATTATGAATCCTCTTAGGAAATTAATTCACTTAATGTATTTCGCCATAAAATGACGATTGCCTTACAGGTGAGACTAGTAAATCTGAATGTCATCAGAGACATGAAGGTTAAAATTCTGCTCCTACCCTCCCTTGCCTAACCCAGTGTTCCAAGGGAAGTGACGGTGGCTAGCATGTGATGTATGTCTATAAAAGACGTACACAGGGGGAAGTGTGGTTTGTGGTGTTCTTGTTATTCATATTGTGGTCTTGCCACAGCCTGTCAAGACTCCTACACTTTCTTCTCTTCTCATTGGCCTACAGACCTGGATGGGTGCCCGTCCATTCACGGTCTGTTCTGTTCACTTTTCCTGGTCCTTCGTTCACAGGCAGTACCAGGAGCACCACAAAAGCACCACTGAAACAGGCCGACCCTGGTCGCTCTGCCTCTGTGAGGACCTTATTTTGTGAGTTTTTCTGCTGCTTCACTTGTCATTTGCTAATTGAAAGTTGCAATTAAAGTGAGTTACATAGTCTATGAGCCTCTGTGTCTTTAGTGCAGGCTTGATTTTTCCAGTTAATTATCCATTGTTTCAGTCACCTACTGCGTAAACTGTCATTTCGTATTATTAAGGAGGAAGTGTACTTTCTATGATGCTATGTTGCACAAAACACTGTCCACTTACTGCCCTTTTATAGGCCCTTGGACACAGACCTGAACTCTGTTGCTTCACATGAGTGCCCACGCAACCTTTAGTAAGTAAGGCCCTTATCATGTGCACCTAATGTGCTCCAAACCTACGTATATCAACACCACCCTTAGGCTTTACAAGATGAGCCCTACAAGCAAAAGAGAGCTCTGAGCCACATGTAAAGAGGATAAAAGTGACGCTGTCGAGTAGAACTGAGTGGCCTTTGTAAGGGCCTACGCAGGAAACTGGGAACACTGTAGCATTTTTGGGAAAAGCTAGACACAGAAAGGGTTTGGGGGGCAGGGGGCCAGATCTGATTTATCTGAATAGATGACGCCTCCCAGTTGAACCATCTTGTGAACGTCCATGTGTACGCGATGCACTGGTTGTTTGTGTGACATGAAGATCGTGTCATCCAAGTAGGTCAACGTTCCGAGCAAACACGGTGCCTGTGACTGTTGGAGCTGGTGCTAAACTGGCAGCCCTCTAGACTTGGCTTGTGTCAAACCGTGCGATGTGAATAAACTGGGATGGAAGAAACACACCTCTGAAACCCGTTTTTACCAACCAGTCTCCTTCCAAAAGGCTAAATGCCCAAGCCCAGCTGACATTGAACTCTGTGAGGGTTATCGCAGTCGTAAGATATTTCTCCTGTGAAATGTCCCTTTCAAACTCAGTGCGGTGCCATTCTGATGTCACGACACCACCCTTCTGGTAAAGGTCTGTAACCATTTTTGCAACTCTTTCGCCGTCCCCTCTGGAGAAGTGCAGGGATTCCAGGACCCTACACTGTACAACTCTGTCTGGAAGTCTTGTTGCCTGTCCATCTGTCTGGAAGTCTTGTTGCCTGTCCATCCGTCAGGAATCCTGCGGTTCGTGCTCTGCAGAGATCATGTCTTGTGCCACAGGGGCATGAAACCTGGGGAAATGAAAGTGCATTCCTTCAAGACCTAATCTATCCCCTACAATCCTGGTCCCTCGGGATACCCCAAATTCTGGGAATACAGGTACTTTCTTCCCTTGTTGCAGCTGTCTAACAAATACAGAGGGAAACTGCCTACCGCCAGTCCTGCCTCAGGTATGGCTCCTCCAGAGCGGTTTTAGGGAGTTTTCAAGGCCAGTCATTTTGGCTGAATACAACTTGAACTTCTTGGCACAACCTCAGCTGCTTTGACAGATAAATGCAAAGTTACTTTCACCCTGTCATATTTGGTGCTGAAGACCGTCGTAAAAGTTGGGCAGTCAACTTGTAGGTTTGATCCCCCACTTACACCAGAGGAATAACCAATGACGCAGGAAAAAAGTCCACTAAGTAAACACCATCTTTTCTTAACATGTCTCTACAACAGATGGATAGCTTCCAACGAAATGGGGATAAAGAATTCAGGCACTGAAGTCCCAAAGACCCTCTTCGAAAGAAGTGGAACAAGCAAGTAGGAAAAGAAAACAGCCTGAATCATTCATTGACTTTTCAGACGATGATTCTGACGCTGTGATTTATTCTACGGATTCTGATTCAGAGCAACAGAATGACTCTGACCTGAATTAGGTTGGACTCAATAAGAGTAAGTTAAAAAGGCTGTCAAAGATTTCGAAGGAAAAGAACGACACCTAGGCACATACTAAAATTTGTGATCTGGCTGGGATCCGTTGTTTGATCAAGCTTTATTGTGTCACCCCCTTTCTTCAGATTAGTCTATATGAAGGCGAAGGTCAGACAACCACTGGATAGGATTGTCGGGAATAAAATGAAGTTCCCATGCAACCACCCATGCCTTTTGATGCAAAAACCTATCTACAAACAATTGTAGACCGGGTTTAGCGCTAAAGGCTAATGCCACTTCAAAGGAGGCGTTAAGAGGATAAATGTTTTCATTCCTCTTTTCTTTTCCTACTTTGCATAAGTGCTGCACTGTGCAGCCCACATGCAAAGTGGGAAAAGTGTTTGAACTTGTCTAGGCATAGTATTTTGTACAGGAAGGGTACCCTTGAACAAAACCTATGCTAGACTCAGGCACGCACCTTAGCGCTATGGTGTGTGCCTGGCACACAGCAGCTGAAATCCCTGCCGGTGCTTGGGAGAGGAGAGGAGAGAGCCGTATCTCTGTAGATATGGCGCTCACCTGCTCCCGCTATGTCACGCAACGCAGTGCTGTATTTTTTACTGCTGCGCTGCGTGACTTCTTTGAAAATCTTCCCCAAAATGTTGTCATAGTTTGGCTACTTTCTGAGACTAAATCGTGGGTATGAGTGGTGTCACCTGGTTTCCCTATTTTTGAAACATTTTGATTGCCACTCGGGCAACACAGCAGAACACTCTTTCTGGAGAAAAAGATCAGTACTTCTACTAACTAAACAGGAAAACTATCTTGTCCTCTTTTTCAGTTGTCCGTCCACAGCCACTACAGTTTCCTAAACCAATGTTCAACTACATCCCTCAGACCTTGATTTATAAATCATCTTATGTTTGTCTTTTCTAGCTGGATAATTTTGTTTCCACTGTTGTTCTAAACAGACACCACGTGGAAATATCTCTTGAGTTACGAAAGCATTGTTGTGCCTTATGGTTCCATTGAATTTCTATGAAGCTATTCGCATATATTTATTAACCATATGAAAATAAATGTTTGCATTAACATTTAATATATTTTGACAAAACAATGTTTAGTGGTAGGTTGTATAACTAGTTGTGTATGGCAATAGCGATTGGAGAGTGCTGTTGTAGTTTGCGTTATTGTTCTGGAGTTCCATCCAGCCCACATTACGCGACCCCGGGATCATAGCGGTTCATGGGTTGAAAAAAGGGAGTTCACTCGCCATGCTGTGCCAAGCACCAGTGCGGGTGGAGAGAAATAATTAGGCGTGCCAAACTCTATTGTGCTGATGGGAGGGGCCAGCATCGATCACTCCTCAGCTCCGGAAAGGTTTGCGGAGATGTTGCCTGTTAGGAAGCTCCAGGTGAGCTCAAATGGCCTTCCTTCATAGAAGGGACCCTGGTGCCTGAGCATGTACAGCCCTGTCTGGGTAGCTTTCCTAAGTTAGATCCTGGTCTGAGATCAGTGAGGGTTGAGCTAGCCCTTGCCTTTTAGTGGAAAAGGGAATGGATGTAGTGTACTAGTTCCCAGTTGGATTACGGTCTATGGTGCTCCATCGTACATTATGAAGACTCTGTCTGGGGCAGGGCACCTCTTGGGATGAACTCAGTATCCTCTGGTTTGAGCCGGTTTCAGAATCTGGAGTTGGTTTGATAATCCTGGCAGTCGTCTGGTGATAACATGGTATACAAAGAAATAAGACAAAGGGCTCAGGTGAGTTTGGCTGGATCAATCAGAGGGGAAGTCTGTGTTCCTACTCACTCCTATCACCTTGGGGTGCCCTTGTGCTCCTGCCAAGAAGCTTGAGGTTCATCTGGAAGGACAGGACCCTGGTGGTTTTATACTATTGATACAGCAACCATAACAGGTGATTTTCCAACCTTGGACCGTACACAACAGTTTTTCTTGAGTCTGGTGTCCTCCACCACTAAAGGGAGTACCAGACCAATCAAGATGAAGCGAACGACCAGGAGACCGGGCCTGAGACACACATGTGAAATGGTATGATACAGTCTCTTCCTGCAATATTACTATTTTTCTCCATTGGGCACTGGTATCTAAAGGAGTACACATTTCTTAGGTAGAGATAGATTTATTCATGTTTTGGTTGAAAAAAATGTAAACATTAAATCTGACTCTACCACTAGGCTACAATCTTTTAACTTGTAAATGCCTTTTCTAGTTGTCAAACAATCTTCAATTCTCAAATCAAGAAAACAAAAGTACCTATATTGGCCCCGCAGCTGGATAGAGCACTTCAGTATAATTTATCAATCCAGCACCCCAAGTTGTGAGGAAGGATTGCTAGATGCCCTGTTACCCCTGAGTGTTAACTTTTCTGTGGATGAGGTGTCTAAAGCCATCTTTAATAGCCCTTCTAAAAAGGCTCCTGGGCTGGACGCTGTACCCATGGATATATTCAAGGTAAACACAGATTTTGGTCACCTCTTCTTACTAATGTCATTAACACTGCATATAAGGCTGGTGCCCCGCCCTCTTGGCGCAAGTCCATAATTGTCCCAGTGTTTAAAAAGGGAAATCTGCACGACCCTAAGTGGTACCGCCTAACTTCGCTTGTTGACTGTTACTAAAATAACTGGGCGAATAATACTGGACAGTTTGCTCCTATGGACATCTGAGAAAACTATCGTCTCCCCAGCACAATATGGATCCAGGAAAGGCCTCGGCACCATCGAACAGTGTCTAAATCGCCATCTTCTTGTTTCCAAATACAAGTGTGCCAAGGGCAGCTCTCTACAGCTGGCGTTTATGGACCTAACCTGTGCTTGTGACTGTGTGAACTGATCCAAATTGTTTGCCATTTTAACTTCCATGGTCCTTGAAGCTGACCTGGTCTCCTTTTTGCGAACCATTTACTGGGATCTAATGGCGTCTGTAAAGTTTGTGGACAATGGAGAGTGTTCTTCCTCATTTCTGGTAATCCGGGGTGTACGCCAGGGCTGCATCCTTGCGCCATTATTATTTTTGTTATACACAAATGATTGAGTCTGTTCTTGTAAATGTGAGGTCAGATGTTCCCCTGGTCAACAAAAAACTCATGCAGCACTCTTATAAGCAGATGATGCAGTGCTACTTGCTAGGACTGCTTATAGTTTAAAGTTGTTAATCTATAGCTTTGTGGCCTTTATGAAAAAAACTCGACCTACAAATTAAGGGCCTCAATTACGAAGAAATGACGCAGCGCGGCAAGCAATTTTGCTGCGCCGAGTTGCGTCATTTTAAAAGCACAGGGATATGCCGTATTTACAGCAATATGGCGCATCCCTGTGCTCTACGCTGTGCCAGCGCTAAAACAGCAGCAGTGTGCCAACGCAGGCACACTTGCACCATGGTTCTAGGGTGCCTGCATTGCAGGAATGCTTGTTGTTGTGCAGGAAGGGACACCTTCCTGCCCAAAAACAATCTGATGGCGTTTTCCAAGATGAAAAAACAAGGAGAAATAAAAGTATTTCTCCTCGTGGTGCCGCTCTTGCGCCGCCCCCGAGGAGGCGCGGGATTCTGACGCATCGCCAGGTCTACGAAATGCTGTAAATCTGGGAATGCGGCAGAATCCGTGGCACACCCACAGCAACACCCATGGCACGCCCCTGTCACGCAAAGTAAAGCGTGAAAAGGGGGCCATATTAACAAGGCCATGAAAAGCCATGCAGGGTGACTTCACATGTCCTTGTAAATATGGGCCAGCATACAGCGCCGCCAGTTCGTAAAACAAAAAAATGAAGCACCGGCGGCGCAAGGGGCTTGTAAATAAGCCCCAAATTTCTCAAAAACATTCATTATGGTATGCGGCCCAAAGAATACAAAAACACGCTCCATATGCATTGGGGAAAGATCAATTGAGAAAGGTAGTCCGTTCCCTTATTTAGGGATGATGTTTGATGATGCATGCACCTGGACTCCCTGTGTCGGGAGCAGGATAAACCGTTTTTTTGCGCACAGTAGGCTCTATTTCCTAACTAGCTGCCTCGATGGTGAGAAAACGAATCGCACCCGTTCTTGAGATTTATAGAAGTGCCTCCCTACCCTGACCTATGGTTCTGGGGCTACATGGATACAAGCAGGATACAAGCGGCTTCAGGCCCTTACAGGTGAGTAGCCTCGCTATATAAACCCCTGACTGATTGATTGATTCATGCAAGTGGAGTATCATAGAGTCTGCAGGCGGGTCTTGGGAGTCCTCCCATCAACCCCTCACTTTGCAGTCCACCAGGAGCTAGGTCTGGAATATGTGGAGGACTTTAATCTTCCCCCGCTGATGCTACGGTGCTCGATCTGGTTAAATGAAGAGGTGGCGTAAATCGCGCAATGATCTTAGATTACCTCTCCTGCTTACATGGCCCCAATATTCTCTGGCTTAAGTATATCAGGGAGAAACTCTTGCCGCAGGCTACCGTACATATACAAGAAGCCACAGAGTATTACAAAGATGGACAAAGAGTGAGCCAAGGAATGCTTTTTATCCCAAAGACGGGCTCAGAGAGAGGGCAGGGACGTAAGGAAACCTGCCGTTAGAGAATACTGCCCCCTCCAAACGTCTGAGGAGGCGGCTCCTTACCCGACGTGTGCAGAATACACGGGGACGGATGCTATTGGCCCGTTTTAGAGTTGGTTCCATTACACGGCTCCTGAACTTCCAACAAGGCCAGTTTGCTCCCTCAGATATACGTATTTGCCCATGCAAAGAGTCGTTTCCTCAGACCCTCCTGCATTGCCTTTTTTTGTAAGTACTACCTTTTTCTTACCAAACGGTTTTTACTCCCTTTGTAAATACAAGTTCAGCGAGTGCCGAGTTGCGTTGATTTTCCTACAACAGCTAGAAGGTCATCATACATGTAAGGCAGTTAGTTCTTTTCTAAAAAAATGCTCGTTACCTTTGCAAATCTATGATGTTTCCATATTTATGCCTGCACCTCACTTTTAATTTTGGATTTTTAAATTTACCTAATGGTGCTTGCAGGTTGCTTTAAAGTGCACTTTATCTGGTAAAATCTATTGTTGTTTTAATTTTAAAATGCTGCTAATGGCTCCCCTTTATTCTTATTTAATACGTGCTGATCATATCTGATGTTTTTATCATGTTTTATTGCGAGTGTAACCTCTATTTATGAATTTACTTGTTTTTTATGCCTAATGTATTGTGGGCCTCATTTTCGAGGAAGTGACGCAGCGTGGCGCCCAAGCCATGCTGCGCCGAGCTGCGTCATTTTAAAAGCACAGTGATGCGCCGTATGTACAGCAATACAGCGCATCTCTGTGCTCTCCCCTGCGCTGGCGCTAAAACAACCGCCATGCCCAAATGCAGGCACCCTTGCATTGCAGGGATGATTGTTGTTACACCTTCCTGCACAAAAACAACCTGATGGCATTTTACTTTTTCTACAGATAGAAAGAGGACAAAACGAGGAGAAATAAAAGTATTTCTCCTCGTTTTGCCACTCCTACGCCTCCCCCGAGGAGGCGTAGGATTCTGAGGCATTCCCAGGTTTTCGAAGCGTTGTAAAACTGGAAATGTGGCAGAATGCATGGGTGTTGCGTGGGAACACCCACAGCAACACCCATGGCACGCTCCTTTCACGCAAAGTAATGCGTGAAAAGGGGCCATATTTACAAGAACAGGAAAAGCCACGCTGGGTGGCTTAACGTGGCCTTGGAAATATGGGCCAGCACACTGCGCCGCGGGGCATTAACAAAAATAACGCATCGGTGGTGCAAGGAGCTTGTAAATAACCCCCTGTGTTTTTTAATAATGTCCCTTTTATGACGTGGCTTCATGAGATCGAATAAAGAATATTTTGATTTGATTTGAAGAGTTTTACTTTTAAGATTTTGTTTGGTAAGTTAGAGGCTAGTAACACACTAATGAAAGAGTTGATGTAATATGGAAGACTGAATGCAACGCTGCATAGGGACGGTCTGGTTTAAATATATTGTTGGATGTCCGGCAGCGTATGAAATAACAAAAATCTATCCCATATTCGGAGACCTCTCTTTTTGGTAGAATGAATTCAGGTTGGAAAACGTCCTTCCATGCATGCGGTAACAAACAATGACCCTTGTTCTCTGACCATCTGTGCATACACTTGTCATGAAATGTGACAGCCTGGCACACATTTGTGTGATTGTTGTGGTAGACAGAGGTTCAGTATGGTCGAATAGCTCAGCAGTGTTTTTGTGTTTTGTTTCAGCTCCTCTGAACTGAGACCACCTACCACTGGTATTGCCGATGATGGTGGTGGTGGGGGGGCCTGTTTACCTGAATGTTATGCATCATATGAAGTCTACCAGTGGTGACCTTTGAACCTAAATCATAGGGCCACCTGCTCAAGAGAGAGGGAATATTGTTTCTTGCCTGTTCATGTTCACTTTCTTCCCTGAGGTCATTCCATGCCAGTTGGATTATATTTTGTGTACAAATGATCGACGTCATGATGACATGTTATTCTAACATTATGCATTGCTGATGACGGAGCGCGGGTCCACCTTCACCTCCCTCCCCCTTGCCATCCCTTTACTCTTTCTTCACCGTGTTGCAGCATCAGTATGGGTCACCATGGAGAAACATGACAGTTAGGATGCGCTCAATAGCTAAAGTGCCATTACCAATGCACGGAGCAGCTCAGGCCGGAGGGGGAGGGGGGGGGGGGCGCAGCTAGTACGTGATTATTGATCCCATCAGAGTATCATTTGGAACACCTTATACATAGTTTTTGTTCAAGGGTAGCATGGCCAAATTCTCTTCCTTGTATTCATTTGCAGTATAAGGGCATGATAGAGTTGCAATGTACTTGTAATCCTCCGAGTGCGGGCACCTTCTCTTCTTCGTGTTCATTTGCAGTATAAGGGCATGATAGAGTTGCAATGTATTTGTAATCCTCCGAGTGCGGGCACCTTCTCTTCTTCGTGTTCATTTGCAGTATAAGGGCATGATAGAGTTGCAATGTACTTGTAATCCTCCGAGTGCGGGCACCTTCTCTTCTTCGTGTTCATTTGCAGTATAAGGGCATGATAGAGTTGCAATGTATTTGTAATCCTCCGAGTGCGGGCACCTTCTCTTCTTTGTATTCATTTGCAGTATAAGGGCATGATAGAGTTGCAATGTATTTGTAATCCTCCGAGTGCGGGCACCTTCTCTTCTTCGTGTTCATTTGCAGTATAAGGGCATGATAGAGTTGCAATGTACTTGTAATCCTCCGAGTGCTGGCACCTTCTCTTCTTCGTGTTCATTTGCAGTATAAGGGCATGATAGAGTTGCAATGTACTTGTAATCCTCCGAGTGCGGGCACCTTCTCTTCTTTGTATTCATTTGCAGTATAAGGGCATGATAGAGTTGCAATGTACTTGTAATCCTCCGAGTGCGGGCACCTTCTCTTCTTCGTGTTCATTTGCAGTATAAGGGCATGATAGAGTTGCAATGTACTTGTAATCCTCCGAGTGCTGGCACCTTCTCTTCTTCGTGTTCATTTGCAGTATAAGGGCATGATAGAGTTGCAATGTACTTGTAATCCTCCGAGTGCGGGCACCTTCTCTTCTTTGTATTCATTTGCAGTATAAGGGCATGATAGAGTTGCAATGTACTTGTAATCCTCCGAGTGCGGGCACCTTCTCTTCTTCGTGTTCATTTGCAGTATAAGGGCATGATAGAGTTGCAATGTACTTGTAATCCTCCGAGTGCGGGCACCTTCTCTTCTTCGTGTTCATTTGCAGTATAAGGGCATGATAGAGTTGCAATGTACTTGTAATCCTCCGAGTGCTGGCACCTTCTCTTCTTCGTGTTCATTTGCAGTATAAGGGCATGATAGAGTTGCAATGTACTTGTAATCCTCCGAGTGCTGGCACCTTCTCTTCTTCGTGTTCATTTGCAGTATAAGGGCATGATAGAGTTGCAATGTACTTGTAATCCTCCGAGTGCGGGCACGCTCTCTTCTTCGTGTTCATTTGCAGTATAAGGGCATGATAGAGTTGCAATGTACTTGTAATCCTCCGAGTGCGGGCACCTTCTCTTCTTCGTGTTCATTTGCAGTATAAGGGCATGATAGAGTTGCAATGTACTTGTAATCCTCCGAGTGCGGGCACGCTCTCTTCTTCGTGTTCATTTGCAGTATAAGGGCATGATAGAGTTGCAATGTACTTGTAATCCTCCGAGTGCGGGCACCTTCTCTTCTTCGTGTTCATTTGCAGTATAAGGGCATGATAGAGTTGCAATGTACTTGTAATCCTCCGAGTGCGGGCACGCTCTCTTCTTCGTGTCTGCTGTGTGTGGAAGGTAGTTTGAGAGGAGTTATTTGCAGTAACTTTTATTGCCTTTAATGCAATGTCTGCTTTTGACTCCCTCGAAAACCATAATTCTATTCACACAGTAATAGATAAGTGTTTCGTTGAGCACTGTTTGGTTACTAGACAATTCTCTTTCAATTAATTAATATTCAAATGTTCTGTAATCAGGAATTCTTTTTTTTTAGTAGTTTAATTTACATTATTGCCCTAGTTGCTTTTTTATATGTATTCTTTGATGTTGGGTAAGACTTGAGCTGCACCCAAAGCATTTTCCACACTCATTGCAAGCATAAGGTTTCTCTCCTGTGTGTATCCTTTTATGTGTAATTAAATTGGAGATACGGCTAAAGAATTTTCCACATTCGGTGCAACTGTACGGCTTCTCTCCAGTGTGTATTCTTTTATGTTTGGTAAGACTTGAATTATGACTAAAACTTGTGCCACATTCATTACAAGCATACGGTTTCTCCCCAGTGTGCACTCTGTGATGGGTGATATAGCTTGAGCGGTGTGTGAAGCCTTTCCCACATTCTGTGCAGGTGAATGGTTTCACTTCCATATGAATTCTCTGATGGTGGCGAAGATTTGAGATTTGGCTGAATGTTTTCCTACAGTCTTTGCATACAAATGGTTTCTCTCCAGTATGTGATCGAAGGTGGTTGATAAGTTTATACTGATAATTAAAACTTTTCTCACATTCTGTGCACATGAAAGGCTTCTTTTTCTTGAGGTTTGTGCCTGCACATTGAAGTACCTTATCCCCAGTGCGTATCCACTGTTGTCTATATTGGGCACCGGCCTGCATGAAATGTCTGCTACTTTCAGGACAAGCACCTCTTGATCGCTTTCCACGCTGAATCCAATAGTTGCTTTCAAGCGCAGTGCTGTTTCTGAATTGTTTGCCATGTTCACCACTTGTGGTAGCTCTTTTCTCTATGTATTTCTGGAGGTGTTTATTGCTGTCTGTGATGCTTCTTTCATATTTAGTGATTTCGTTGAGTTTCTTTGGTTCAGGGATTTTCTTCTTCCTTTTAGATTCATTATGTTTCTTGTAGGTTTTGTTCTCCTTCAACCTTGGAAGAGCCTCATTTTTCACTTTTTCTGAAACCACACGTGGATCCAGATTTTCAGAATATTCTTTGTGATTCTTCTCGCATAGGTTTACAAAATCATCATCTAGTAAAAAAAGAAAAACACAGTTAATAAATGATATTTTCAGCGAACACTTGGAGTTTTTATAGCAGAACCTGTGATTTCTTACATTTTCCAGGAATGTTGTGTTTGCATGGTAAAAGCTAAACCTGCTGGAGATGTTCTGGCAATCTACACCCACGTCATGAACGGCGGTGGGCTCCACCAATGAGCAGAGCTCAAAGAGCTATCAAGGATGACACACAGGATTTGTATAGGAAACCTGGCTGAATCCGAAGTCCTTTTTAGGCGTGCTGTATGGAAGCTGCCAGTTGAGTTCTGGAGCCTTGCTTTAATTTGAAATTTACAGAAACAAGAACTGGCAAAGCCAGTAGGGCTCGCGTTTAGCATTTATTGGCTTTGCCAATTGTTTATATCCAAGCTGCAGAGCATTTCCGATGCTGTGTAGCATGGCTAAAGAATACAAAAAAAGCCTTGGACACAACCAGCTGCGTTATTTTGTAAGTACGCGCACCACGTGTCACTTTTTTCTTCTTTTTAGTTACCGATGCAAGTTTGATCAGTAGCTACAAATGGAAAAAAAAATACAGGAAAGCAGGTGTAGGGGAAGCAACAGCAGGGATTGGAAGCAATGGGGGAGCAACAAACGGGGGGTTGAGGGTGGGGGCAAAAGCAACACAAGAGGGCGTGGATAAGGGAAGCAACACGGAAGGCGGGCTGAAGCAACACTGGGGTGCAGCGTGGGGGCGGAAGCAACATGGAGGGAGCAGGGTGGAAGAAACACGGAAGGTGGGGCTGAAGCAACACTGGGGTGCAGCGTGGGGGTGGAAGCAACATGGAGGGTGCAAGTCAGAGCGGAAGGAAAAAGGAGGGAGCTGGGAAAGCAACACAGAAGGCGGGGCTGAAGCAACACCGGGGTGCAGCGTGGGGGCGGAAGCAACAAGGAGGTAGCAGGGGAAGCAACGCAGAAGGTGGGGGCGTAAGCAACACCGGGGTGCAGCGTGGGGGCGGAAGCAACATGGAGGGAGCGGGGGAAAGAAACACAGAAGGCGGGGCTGAAGCAACACCGGGGTGCAGCGTGGGGGTGGAAGCAACAAGGAGGTAGCAGGGGAAGCAACGCAGAAGGTGGGGGCGTAAGCAACATGGTGGGCGTATGTGGGAGAAAAGCAAAAGGATGAGAGAGAGCAATGTGGAGCTGGCAGTGAAAAGCACCTAGGCGAGAAAGGAAAGCGGTGGAGGGGAGAGAAGTACACAAGGAAGATGCCGGAGCAGACATGCACACTTGGAAAGTGCTTAAACAACAACAACAAAAATAACACTTGGAAAGCAAGCAGTGGAAGGACACAAGTAATGCGTTCATGCTCCAGGGCAGGAACAAACACAAGAAGAGGAACAAAAGCTCACACAAGCTGACAAAAAAGAAGCAAGTAAATCAGAGTGACAAAGCGAAACCGTGGTAAGCAATAGGCGGGAACTAAGTTCACTGTAAGCACATGCGCTGTCCAGGAGGTGAGACCTAAAAAGTGTTTATGCTGGTTTCTAGCACATTTGTGGGAATGCTTTCCTGTTCTGCTCTTTACTCAAGAGATATGTGAAGAGATGTGGCAGGCCATAGATTTAAATCTAAATAAAACAATTCAGTTGGTTATGTGAGTGTGACATATTGGTTATAATCATAAAGTAATAGAGCATTAGGTTAATGCACTTACTGCAGAGATATGTGCGTAACCTATTTATCATAGGTGCCTATTCTTCTAACATAGCTCCCTCCTAGCAATGCACGGACAGCGAGGCACCTTCTCTGGCTTTATTAAAACTGCGAGATTATCACATTTTGAGAAATTAAATGCCAACAATCTATGCTTAGGAATTCAAATCAAATATGTGTAATATAAGGTAATTGTGAAGCTGGATCAAATTATGTATATGTTTGTTACCGGTAGGTGAAAGGTCTACAAAGTAGTTGTACAATAATTTGTCCTTTATCCACACCTTTGACCCCGCCCTTTGCACTCAGGATCTTAGTTCCCATATCTGTATCCGTGCACCGTGTCCACTGGGTGCATGGCACAATTCTTATTTGTGCTATTTAAAGATTTCGTAAGTCAGAGGGTGTAGCTTATAATAAGATAGTGATGTGTCCAGGGTAAAGTATTTAGAGGTAAATATATTTAGTGATTAAAATGTGTATGGAGGAAGCTGTACATCCGGTCTCTTTTTCGATTGAGTCTGGCTTTCCACCTGTTTCTTGCCCTCCAGCAGCCTCAATACTCGGGACCACTGGGGATGACCATGACTGCTTTAGTTACTCTCCAGTAGAGTACTCGACTATGCTAGATTGGAGGTTATACCCCAAATGTAGCTCACCCCCCATTCAAGGGTTGTACTTCATCTTTGCCAGGATATGGGAGATTGATGATTGGTGGGAGTCGTTCAGTAGAGAAGCGAGAGCGCAAGCATTCTCCAGGAAACAGCCTGAACGTTTACACCAGGATAATTCATCATTTTGAGACTATTCATGTATGCCAATTTTGGAGGGAATAAATCTAAGTGTTACTTTTAATTAATTTTTTTAAATAGCTAAAGGCTTCTAATTCAGAAATTCCAAAGATAGCCTCGAAAGTACTCATTTATAAATTCCTTATAGGGCACACACCCCTCCCTTACCTTAAACTTACTCTGTACAATTCTTTTCTTTTTGCCCATCCCTCCAAGTATTTACTTTTTATTATTATTTATGGGAGGTGCACACCCATAACACCACTTTACTTTACCTAACTCTTCATTTTCTTCACCCTCGAAGGCTTCCATCCTCTTAGGTTTGTATACTTACCTTTTTTATGCTGTTTCCGGTAGCCCTTAGTACTTACCAGTATCCTACCAGAATGTTTTCATCCAATGTTTTTCAGGTTGGAATTAAATACCTTGAGAATTTTGCACCATGAGGCCTTAAAATTGAGTTAATGACTCCTCACTCTCTTTACATATGGGGAGTTATAGACCCTCTTATAATATTTAATGGGTGCCCTATAACCAAAGCCTTTGACTTTGCTAGCATGTGTTTTGTATGGTGTGGGATTTATGTTACCTGTGTGGCATGTGTGTTGTTGAAAAGTGTCCTTTATAAGGCCCAAGTGACAGCAGTATAAACGGTGGTGCCCGCACATGGGCCAGTTGGTGGAGAGGTGACAGTCAGCCATTCAGGTCCGCCACTCGGCGATACCATGGTATTGTCCACCGTGATGAAGATGGGCTGACATCATCCTACAACCCTCTTCTCTGCCGTAAAACAGACCCTGGGAACTAATCCAGGAAATGCTAGACTTCCTATCCAGATGTCTGTATTGCAATGGCCAATCAACATTCACCAGAAGTCTGTTTCCCTCACCAGTCAGGGCACTTTTTCTGAGCAGAGAAGTCACCAGAAGTGTCCCCTAGTTTGGTTGGCTATGAATTCCAGATATGAAAGACACAATGATTATGGGAAACAATGAATTTTGAGATCTGCCACGCCCAGGGCTCTGTGGCTGTTCTCCAGATGCTGGGACCCAGCCTGGAGAGGCCTGGGAACTGCTGACGGCGCTTTGCTCCAGAGGGAGAAGCGTACCTCGCCTAATGAGGTTAGAGTCGCTGTGGACATGGGGGGAAGTCGAGGTCCAAAAATCTTGTTGACTGACTACGTGTGCAATTGTGTGTGTTCTTGTATTTAGGCATAAAATGCATGATATATATTTATACATTTTTACTGAAAAAAACAAAGTTTAAAGTGACAGTATAGTTAGATGCCCCGTAACGTTTTAACCTCTAAAAGCCTGAAGTAACTATAACTCGCAAACCCGCCATGCACAGAGTTGTCAAAAATGTAATTTCAGATGTCAGCAGTAATGTCATCCATGATGCCACAGGACATGTCATGAGCGGTGTAAAATGTGAGGTCACAAGCAGTGCATGGCAAGGATGCAGGTTGTAGTTGCTTCAGTTAACTATAACTGGTGAACGTCAGTGTTTTTTACAATTTAAAACATTACATTTCACCGGACTATAACTTTATTTTAACCTTTGTTTTTTCAGTGACTTTCTGTAATATTTTAAAATGTAAGTAACCATATAATAGGGTGTCATTTTAAGTAAGGGAGACCGACTGGCTTTGTTAAAGAGCCAGAAAACCAAAATATAAAGGGGTGGCCTACTGGCTTTATCAGGAGGTGAGCACATCAACATATAGAAAGCAGACCTGCTGACTTTCAAAAAGTCACCAATAGCTATAATCAAATGTATACTTTACATTTACTTTTACACACTAAAGTGTTTAATAATAGTGATTGTCACAAAATATTTTCAATAAATCATTAAAAAAATAAAATAAACAAGTCTGAGTCTTTTTTTAAAACATTTTTCAGGCCACAAAGTACAGCCATAGCAGCAACCACACCCTCAGAGGGCCTTATGGGGCACTCATTACCTGGAGCAGTGAAGAATAAATGACCATATCCAGCCACTCATATATTATTTTTTCCCCCTTTTATTTATTTTTCCAAATATTTGTGGGTGTCCCGGGCCCACCCAGGACACCCACAGCTTGTTTTGTTAATGGAAGTTGCGGGGGTAGGCCCTGGGCCAACGCGGTCTCCTCAGCACCTTGCAAGTAGCCCCATTTCATTGGGCTGTGCAAGAGACGGCCACGCTTTTTTAAAATTTAAAATTGGTGCCCTGGTCCCACCTGGAACACTGGAACATTTTTAAAGTTAGGGGCCACCTGGAGAGCCCAGGGCCTCCACTGCCCGCCAGCTTTCCAGCCAACCTCCATCCTGGATGCCGGCTGCATTAGTTTACTCCCGCCCGGCAGGAGCAGCTTTTCTTTTTGCTCCCGCTGGGCAGGAGCAAACCTATGTTCCCTGTCTGGGAGAGTGCAGACAGGTACTTACATTTTTATTCCCTCCCAGCACTCTCCTAGACTGGGAAGAACTCTGTGTCCCGGGAATGGGTTCCTGGGACACTGACGTCGGGCCCTGTGGCCATTGGATAGCTTGGGGATGGGGACACCAAGCCACCTCCTCAAAAAAATGCCTTGGCTCTGGGGGATGGAGTCCTCAGGGTCTTCAAAAGGTTCCGAGAGGGAGGGGTCACATGCGCCCTCTCCTTAACATTTGGTATCGGCCTTGGAGGGTGGGTTCCTCGGGACCTTCAAAAGGCTCTGGCAGGCGACCACACGCCCCCTCCCCTTTAAAATGGTATGGTCCCCAGGGGATGGGGTCCACGTGGCCTTGAAATGGCTTAGAGAGGGGTGTCACACAGCCCCTTCGCCATAATATTTACCTTGGGTAGAACCCACTAGGGCCTGCCCACCCTGTGGGGCTTTTATTTTAAAAGGGTCGGACATTTACAAACAAAGAGGCAAAAGTGCTTTATAAATGTCACCTGAACCCTGGGATGGAAATATTCTGCATTATTTGTTATGCATTTTTTCTATTACATGTATAATTAATTGATTATAATACTCTTTAGAAATTGGAGCATTTGAATGTGATCAATATAGTATACATTGTTTGCTTGAACTGCAGCTATGTCGGTCAATGTTTTGAGAAATCTGTTTTTAGATAATGTGCTATTATTATGAATCACATTTTAATTGCAAAACACACTATAAAGAAATTAAAACATGCATTCTAAAATGTACTTTTCTTTTGTAGTTCAATGCCTCTATGGAGTAGAGTTAACTAAAACATAAATAGAGAAACAAAATAAAGTGCATTGTGGCACAGAGTCACTTTAGTTTATTGTGGCACACTGGGGGGATTCATTGGACGCTGCCGGCGTGAGGGTGTCAGGTCTGCTGATGAAGGTTCTTAGAGCAGCAATGTCATTGTGAAAGCACTTTTTTCACTAGCACTGAAAACAGACGACATGCTGTGTTTCACTTCTCTTTTTGTTTAGGGGACTAAATGTTCTACAAATTATTTCAGCAGTGTGAATTACCGGAAATAATTCATAGTAAAACATCTTTTCTGTGAAACATGAGCTTTGAAACCATTGACAAATTTTCAGTAAGAAGGCTGAACTATGTTTTATATATATATTCACTGAAAAAACCATAGGTTTCAGGCACGTTATAGTTAGAAATTAGCATTTAAAAAACCTTTGAAATTCACTGAAAAAACCATAGGTTTCAGGCACGTTATAGTTAGAAATTAGCATTTAAAAACCTTTGAAATTCACTGAAAAAACCATAGGTTTCAGGCACGTTATAGTTAGAAATTAGCATTTAAAAAACCTTTGAAATTCACTGAAAAAACCATAGGTTTTAGGGACAGTTATAGTTACTTGGACATTGCACTCGTACAAAACCCGTGAAATTCCCCCGTTATAGTTAGTTCAGCTAACTATAACTCGCGCCCCCGCAATGCACTGCTGATGACGTCACATATTACATCACTCATGACATGGTCAGTGACATCACTGATGACATCACTGATGACATCACTGATGACATCATACAGTGACTGTGTGTTTCTGTAAAGTTTAAATATGTTTAATATATATAGGGAAAGGCGTATTGAAGAATGAGTGGGTGTGTAAGTGTCTGAGTGGATGATTTAGTAGGTGCGTGACTGACTCTAAGTGAGTGATTAAACGTATCTTACTGAATGCATGGGTTAGTGACTAAACTGTGTGAATGTCTGTATCTGTCTGTTGCTGTGTAAGCGGCTGCATGGGTTTGCGAATAGCTACATGAGTGTCTATATGGGTTATTGATTGGTTGTCTGAGTGTTTGTGTGGGTGGGGGTGTGTGTGACTCTGTGCATAGATGTGTGAGTGGGTGATTCACTGGGTGCATGGTTTCAAGAGTGCATCTGTGATGGACTGTATGGGTGGGTGAGTGTGTGTATGGGTGTGTTAGTGAGTGAATGTATATCTCAGTGGTACATGTGTGAGTAACTACATATGTGAAAGGCAGTATATATGTGTGTTGGAGTATATAAATGGCTATAAGTGAGAGTGTGTGATTGTGAGAGTGGCTGTATGGATGAGTGTGTGCTTGTACCAGTGATTGTATAAGAGCGTAGGAATGTGCTAGTATTTGTATGAGTAAGTGAGCTGGTGTGTGTATGACTGTATAGGTGAGTAAATGGCAGTGTGATTAATTATTTGCATGACTGACTAGGTGTGTGAGTACCTCTATGGATGAGTGGCGGTGTGTGAGTGTCTATATAGGTGTATGAGTGCATATGATAATCCTGCACTGAGTGACCATAAGTATGAGTGACTGTACAGATGAGTGAGTGGATGTGTGTGTAAACCTAAGAATCAGTGAGTGGGTATGTAGTTATTGGTGTTGGAGTGTCTATGGTTTTGAGAATGGCAGTCTGTAATTTAGAGTGGGTGTATCAAAGGTTATATTAGGGTGTGAGAAGATGCATCAAATTATCACATGGATGATGTCATCAGTGATGTCATTTGAGATGTCATCAGTGATGTCTTCAGTGATGTCACTGACCATGTCATGAGTGATGTAATATGTGACGTCATCAGCAGTGCATTGCGGGGGCGCGAGTTCTAGTTAGGTGAACTAACTATAACGGGGGAATTTCTCTGGTTATGTACGAGTGAAATGTTCAACTAACTATAACTTTCCCTAAAACTATGGTTTTTTCAGTGAATTTCTAAGGTTTTTTAAATGCTAATTTCTAACTATAATTTGCCTGAAACCTATGGTTTTTTCAGTGAATTTCAAAGGTTTTTTAAATGCTAATTTCTAACTATAACGTGCCTGAAACCTATGGTTTTTTAAGTGAATTTCAAAGGTTTTTTAAATGCTAGTTTCTAACTATGCCTACAGAGGTAGGACATGTGAAGAAAGAAGAAAAACGCACAGAAAGAAGCAAAAGAAATGCAGAAAGAAGCAACAGAAGTGCACAAAGACGAAGAAAAGTGCAGGAAGAAGCAAGACATGTGCAGAAAGAACCAACAGAGGAGCAGAAAGAGGCCTTGTTGCAAAATCATCCTGTGCCCACAACTTTTTCAGACGGGTACTTTTTTTTTTTATTTAAGAAGGGGGGCTGTGTGGCCCCCCTTTTCTTTCCTATTTTATGGGCCCTGGGGACCCCATCCCCCAGGGCCTGACCCCTATTTTTTTTTTTAAATGGAAGGGGGCCGCGTGGCCTCCCTCCCGAGGCCATATTCGGCCCTGGGCATGGCCAGTGTTTTTTTTAAATTTTATTTATTTGGAGGTGGGCTGCGTGGCCCCCCATCTCAGGCCATTTATGGCCCCGGGGACCCCATCCCCCGGGGCCGGCCTTTGCGTTTTTTTTTTTAATTAATTTTATTATGGGGGAGGGGGGCCGCGTGGCCCCCCTCCCTGGCCACTTCTGGCCCCGGGGACCCCATCCCCCGGGGCCTGGCCTCTCGTTGGGGACCATGGGGGGAGCCCCAATGCCCCCACGGTCCCTGCCGGCTCCCCGCGTCCTGCGGGAGCCGTCATTGCTTTTCCACATGGGGAGCTGCTGACATGCAGCTCCCTGTGTGGAAAAGCAATCTGGTTTGAATTTTGGAAGAGAGAGCAGATTTCCTGCTCTCTCTTCCAAAATCCAAACTTGTTTGCTATGACAGGGCGGGAGCCGCGAGGCTCCCGCCCTGTCATAGCAAACAGCAGTGTCCCGGGGGTGGGCACCCCGGGACACTGCAGGAGCTGGCCCTGGGGGGTGGTGGTCCCCAGGGCCATCACAGGCTCCAGGAGGGGGGCCGCGCGGCCCCCCTCCCTTCAATTACAAAGCCCTGGGGAGGTGGTGGTCCCCGGGGTTCGGGGTCCGTAACGGACCCCCAAATTTGCATTTTAGTGCACCGGGGAGGTGGCGGTCCCCGGGGCGTGTGGGGGCTCTAGCCCCCCACGCAGGTATATATTTTTTTAAAGAAGCCCCCGGGGAGTGACGGTCCCCGGGGCTGCGGGGGGGCAGTGTGCCCCCCGCAAATAATTAATGAAAGCCCCGGGGGGTGGCGGTCCCCGGGGCTTGGGGGGGCCTTGGAGACCCCCCAAACCTTTAAAAAACAAGCCCCGGGGGTGGCGGTCCACGGGGCTGCGGGGGCGCCGTGTGCCCCCCGCAAATATTTTATCAAAGCCCCGGGGGGTGGCGGTCCACGGGGCTGCAGGGGTCCCCCTGGGCCCCCGCAATTTTATTTCTGCATGCCCCCGGGACCTGGCCCACCCGGGGGCTTAATTAAACGAAGCGCAGGAGGCCGCGCTTCGTTTTTTTTTATTTTCGGCCGGATTCGCGCACCCAGCGTGAATTCGGACGATTTCTTTTAAAGAAAAATGCTTTTTTGGGCCCTGGGGTCCTTGTGGGACCCCCTGAGCAGGCCTAGGGGTCAGGGTGTTTCTACCCTGCCCCCTTTTCTTGTTTTTCGCGTTTGTTTTTCTCTTTTCTTGTGCCTCGGTTCTACCGAGGCACAAGATGGCTGCCAACACTTCCTGGTTTGGAGTGTTGACAGCCAATTAGAATGAAGCTCGTGATCGGGAGGGTGCGCGGATCCACCGCGGCCATAGATATCGAAACTTTTATTTTTTGATTTTCTCAGCAACTACTGAACGGATTTACACCATTTAAAAAAAAAAGGTCTCTTTCTGAACCAAGGGCTACCTTTTTGCCAAATTTGGTGTAATTCCGTTCAGCAGTTTCGGCTGTAACCATGTCTAAAGTTTCCTATGGGAAATTGATTTTCCGACCTCTATTTTTTAATTTCTCAGGAACTACTGAACGGATTTACACCATTTAAAAAAAGGTCTCTTTCTGAACCAAGGGCTACCTTTTTGCCAAATTTGGTGTAATTCCGTTCAGCAGTTCGGGCTGTAGCTGTGTCTAAAGTTTCCTATGGGAATTAACATGGAGAAAACACGTTTTGGGACCCCCTTTTTCTCGGCCTCGCTTGCCGAATCACCCCGAAACTTTCAAGACAGGAGCTGACCGGAGCGGGCTACGAGTTTTGAAAATTTCGCGAAGATTCGTCAACCGGCGCCAAAGATACTGAGAAAACAAAAAACGAGTTTCCTATGGAAACTAGGTCCTAACTATAACTATCTACTGGCGACTGCCAGTAGATAATATACATATACACAGGGCCACTGGAACTATGCAATTCTGTGGCTGCAGCGTTGGATTTGCCGCATTTGCTACATAATCCATCATCTCAAACAGAACCTGCAGATTTTAACAAAAGAAATTCTATCCCAAAAGGATCAAAAGTTACTGAAAATGCAGTAACACGTTGCAGCGCAGTGGGAGGCCCTTCACAAACGTTGACTCAATAAAATAGCAAAGGTGGCCCCTTTAATGCATAACCTTCCAGGTGGATGGGAAACAGAGGATTTGAAATAAATGGGGTGGTATAAAAATAGAAAAAAGGGTTAAGTTTACTCTTCTCTACACTAAAAACTGCAGAACTGAATTGTGCCAAACTTGCCATGAAACTAAAATGTTACTGTAAGGTGTTCCTTTACTTGTGGGTGTACATCCATTCATTAGTTTTTGAGAAAAAAACATTGAAAAAAGGTGTTCTTTGGGCTTTGAAGGGGTAAACTATGGTGATGTATTGACTGTAAATTGCAAATCTGCAGAAAATCCATTATTCCATTGAATAAAATGAAGTTATGCCATTGGACCAGAGAGCTTTTGTTTTCGTTGTCCACTGTATATTAAAAATCCCACATGCCTTGATGGGCAGACCATGGCAAAATGTATGGTGCACCTTCTATTACCCAACATGGTACACTGAGCACCGCTTCATGAAACATAAAGAAAAATACTGCAAAAGAGGCCAAGGTGAGCATAACATGAACCCGTAGACTCATTTGGCAAGGGCCCAAAAATACCTCTTGCCAAAGTGAATCCTGGACCCTGCATAACTTTCTGGATGTCTGAAAGAAAATCAGTTTGAGGCACCTCAGCTACCCGTGACCAACAGACATGTGCAGCGGGGTATGGGGGTTCGATGCAGGATCTGGCCTTAGCCCAGGCCCTGTGGCCAAACCCTGCTCTGCATGGCCAAAGGCGGAGTTGGCCCCCCCCGAGGCGGGATGTGCAGAGGGCCTGGCTGAAGGTGACGGCCCTGCACCCCACCCTGAGATGCACGGCTGAAAGCCTGCTTGTGTACTTTAGCACACGTCACATTCGACGTTAATCGTTCTGAGCAGTTATACCAGTGGTTCCCAAGCTTTTCCGACCCGCGGCTCCCTTGACCCATTGGCCATTGCCTGTGGCTCCCCATTGTTACCTTTTTTGGAGGGGGGGATGTAAGCCCGGCATCAGGAGTACTTGTATTTTTCTCCCTGAAAATATTTGGGATGAAGCTGATGAAGGTATTATAATCATATACGCAGGGTGTTTCGTATTACTAAGGCGGCGCCGCTAATAAAATATTCCTAGTTGCACATCTTTGCCTATGCCTTTTTTTAGAGTACCCTCTCAAACTTTTTTATCCGACTCACAGTTCTAGATAGCACCCCTATGCATGTAGGCCCCATTGCCAAAGTGTTTCTGCTCTTGAAGAATATTTGCATGCACTTCCATTTCTACCCATGTCATACGTGCCAACACACCTGTCCCAGCAGGGTGACTCATGACCACATGCTGCTTTATTTTTGCTGTCTCCTCCCTAAAATTGCCTCCAAATCAATGCAAGCGAAATAAATTCCTCTTATTTTATTTTTGTTAAATGTCCCTCTTTCTTGCTTCCAAATGTTGGCATTATGCCGTGTAAGGTGTTTTACTTCCTGTGCTCAAGGAGAGAGCAGGCCTGTCTGGAAATGTTTGTGTACTGAAAGAAATGTGTACTGGAAGTACCTATGGTTGAAGTACAAATGTCAATACTTAATAATACTTAGTGTGTTTAATAGACAGGAAAAATTGTATTTTCCTGATAACTTGCATTGGTGTAAAATGCATTTGGAAAAAAACGAAACTATTAGCGAGTCTAACATAATAAATGAGGCATCTTCCGCTTACTTTGGGAGTGTTGGAACGTGGGGATCCAGTGAGATATGGAGGTCATCTCCGTCGACATGCCATCAATTAAGCACTACGTTTACAGCTCTAGGCATGTCACTTACAAATCATCTACAACATGCTTTTAAGTCTAATTAGTTTAACTGAAGCCAACAGACCCTTCAACGTTAAATGCATTAAAGTGCTTGGTGCGCGGCTCCGCTGGCTAGGTTTGACGGCTCCCCAGGGAGCCACAGCGCACAGTTTGGGAACCACTGAGTTATACTGTGCTTTGCCACAGTGCAGTGTTCAACATTACTATGTGCATATAGTTAACTTGTACCTACAACTGTGCCAGGTTCAAATGTAATAACTGTAGCTGGTTGTAATGTATGGTGCCACTGCGCCCCAATTGAATGCTAGTCAGTGTGGCTAGGGATACAATCCCCTACCCCTGTCTCAATTTCCAGAGTAGTCACTTTCCTCGGTTGTGATGTGCCCAGCCAGTGTGCCATGCTCTACTGTGCTGTGGCTGATTGCACTGCGCCCTGCCGCTGCACCAAGCTCCACACTGCCTGAGTGATTATGCTGTACCCTCTGTGCCGTGCTCAACAATCACAGCTCACAACAGTTTGGATGACCCAACCAACATGTTTGCTAAGTCCATGCAACACCATCTGAAAAAGTTCAAAGCTGCATACCTAATTCAAAACTATTTCAATATCTCCTGAGGAGAAGTCTGAGTACCTGATCCTACTGACACACTGCCATATCGCCGACAAGGAGACAGGGTTTGACGCTGCCCATCGTTTTCAAGCTTCTGACAATTCCCAGCGTAGGTCTCCTCCTGAGAGATCGGTATGATTTCATTCTTCACAACCACAAAATACTGTTTTTCATTCCGCGGTCTCTGCGGTCGTGTGGAGGCTGCAGCAGGGAATGAATGTTCTACAAGGATGTTGGTTGATGGATTTTTGATTTGTACAACCGCACTTGTTTTATTAACATGGCCCACTGTGTGGGAGAGAGAAAACTGGGCTTTTCTTTGGTACTTTAAAATTCCAACTCCTGGTGACAAGTGTTCGCTCCTCTCTCTGCCATCAGCGGGCGGATAATTCACAGTCCGGTTTCTCCGGGTGTCTCCAAACTGTGGTATAAGCTCAGGTTTTGAATCCAGGTAGCATGCTTTGGAGGTTGCAGGGATCTCTCTCTTTGAGTCACAATCAGCCAGAACACCAAAGGGTGCAGGTTGTGTTACCTCAGGGTTTCCAGCTGCCACCCATTGTTCAACTTTGGGTAAAACCTCAGAGTTCACCTCAACAACTTGTGATGCACAACTGTCCACTCTCTGGCTCACTTCCACGTTTAGGAGGATTTGAGCAGAAGGCTCCTCCCATTTCTCAAATCCAGTAGTGTCTGGTGTCGGAATCTCAAATCCTGAAAAACAAAAGTGAAAAGCTTAAAGGTAAAATTCAGTTGCTTCTGTGATCTTCAACAGCATGAATGACACCCACTGATCCCATATTAGGTGTGCAACAATGGTGCGTGTTCTATTCGGTGCATGTCTCTTAGTGGCCTAATACTCAACAGGGACAATTCCTTCTCAATGTATTCCTGATATCTTCCTCCAGAATCTTAAAAGTGCTTCACTTACTTCATAGCGAGAACACTGAGGGCAGATTTACTAGTTTCTCACACAGCGCAGTGGCCGCAAATGCTGTGCTGTGTGAGATGGAGAAAACAGGAGAGCGCTATATTTACAGAAACATGACACTCTCCTCCCCTCTCCCTAGCGCCGGCGCTGAAATCAGCTGCCTTCCGCCACGGAGACACCTATGCGCCATACTACTAGGGTGTCTGTGTGAGTCTAGCATAGGCTCTGTACTGAAAGGGAACCCTTCCAGTACCAAGCTTAGACCAACTAGAAGCCTTTTCCTACTTTGCATGTTTGCTATACAGTGCAGCACACATGCAAAGTCGGCAAAGAAAGGAGAAATGAAAGCATTTCTCCTTCATAGCGCCTATTTGAAAAAGGCGCTATTTTCTCATGCAAAACCCTGTCTGCTTTTTTTAAGCAAATATGGTTTGGCATCAGAAACCTTTCGAGTGTTTTCCAGTGCTAAACAACTTTAGCGCTGGAAAGTAAGGTGCAAATTTACAAGAAAATGGTGCAGTGCCGCAAGCAATTTTGGTGCACCGAGCTGCGTCATATTCAAAACGCAGGGATGTGCCGTATTCACAAGAATGCGGCGCATCCCTGTACTCATCCTTGTGCCGGCACTAAAACAGCTACCTAGAGCTAACGCAGGCCCCCTTGCACCATGGTGCATTGTTGGCTACGTTGCAGGGATGTCTGTGTTTGTGCAGGAAGGGACCACTTCCTACACCAAAACAATCATTAACGGTGTTTTGATTGTTCTATGTGTGCTGCAGAATGCAGCACACCTAGGGGCATATGTACAAGGGAAGTGGCGGAGCATGTCATTAGCCTCCTTGGCTCAACGACACTCTCCGCCACTTCTGAAACACAGGGCTGCACCATATTTACAAGAATATGGTGCAGCCCTGCGTTTCCCCCTGCGCTGGTACTAAGTTTAGCAGCTTAGCGCCAACGCAGGCACCCTTGCACCATAGTGCAAGGGTGTCTGCGCACAGGGGAAGATTTTTTTATGTACAGGAAGGTCTCCCTTCCTGCACATAAACAATCTTGAAATGACGTTTTGTAACTTCTATGTGTGCTGCTTAATGCATTTTTTTTTTTAAAATAATTGTTTACGTGCGGGAAGGGGGACCTTCCTGTACATAAATAATCATTGGCCTTTTGCTGTTTTCATGTGTGCTGCACAACGACTCACACATGAAAACAGCAAAAACAAGGAGAAATGAAACATTTCTCCTCGCTTTGCCTGGTTAAGACCAGGTTTTCCCTGGTCTTAATTCTGGCGCTACCTCCTATTTACGCCTCCCTTGTAAATAGGAGGCAGCGTCAGAATCAATGGGTGCTGCGGTGGAACTTCCACCGCAACACCCATTGCACGCCCCTTTCACGCTAAGCATAGCGTGGAAGGGGGCCTTATTTACAAGGCAGCGTTAAGCCACATTAAGTGGCTTAACGCTGCCTTGTAAATAAGGCAAAGCCCCTATCGACACATGAACGTCGAAAAAAGTGACGTTTCCGTGGCGATAGGGGCTTGTACATATGCTCCCTTGAAAGAGCAAACAACGAGGAGAAATACAAGTGTTTCTCCTCGTTGCGCCACTTTAATGTCTCCCCTTGAAAGGCGTTAGTTTTTGGCGCTGCCTCAGATTTACAGATCCTTGTAAATCTGGAGCTGTCAAAAAGCCGTGGGTGTTGCTGGGAACGCCCACGGCAACACCCAAACCACGCCTCTTTGCCACAGAAAACTGCGTTGAAGAGGACCATATTTACAAGGCTGTGTTAAACTACGCAAAGAGGCTTAGCGCAGGTTTATAAATATGGGCTATCACAGAGCGCCACTGGAGCGGCAAAAAAAGCAATGCTCGGGCGATGCTAGGGGCTTGTAAATATGCCCCTAAATTGTGCTTATTCTTTAAAAAAAAATACATCCTCTGGTGCAAATTTTAATTCCAAATTAATTCTGCTGGGTTCAATTGTTGACTTAATGAGTTTTTCTAACAACTAAACTTCCAAAGAGAAAATTACAATTGACCTTAATGTCTCCTTGGAAAATATTTTCAAACATTGATATCTGCTGCTGGTTTATTTAGAATTTTTAGTTGATCGGTTGCCAAGCTGATCACATTGAAACCATTTTAACTGATCAATTTTAATTTCCAACAGGAGTCCCATTTTTAGAAATTTTTTCTATGCTTTAACATTTCTGAATTAAGTTCATACAAAACACCAAGCTCGTGCGTTTTCTTCTTTGTTACAGAACGTGAAATTTGGGATATATTTACAAGGAGAAAGCGCCACCAGATCGTCCCTTTTAGCGACGTTCTGGTGGCGCTATGCCCATCCCCATATTTACAAAGCGGTTTTATGGCCGCATTAAACGCATCACTTTACAAGAACAGGGCATGCAATGGGTGTTGCTGTGGGCGTTCCACCGCAACACCGTTGCACTTTGACATTGCCCCAGATTTACCAGGATGTGTAAATCTGAGGCAGCGCCAAAAACGAATGCCGTGCACGAGCAGGCGTTAGAATGGCGCAACGAGGAGAAATACTTTTATTTCTCCTCGTTTTTAGGTCTCGCTGAGCCAGCGCGCATGCGCTGCTCTGCGAGACATTTAGTAAGGGGCTTTTGGAAGTGCTACCAGAGAGGCTCCCAGCTTGCATTCACGATGGCGTGCACGCGCGCAGCTGCCATCTGGGTTTCCTATCTCTTCCTCATTTCCTCGTCATGGCTCATTAACTCTCTGGACTCTGATGTTTCAAACGCAGCAGCAGCTCACATTACCAACTGACGGCCCTGGACTACAGTCACATGAAAAACAACAGCGATTAGCATTGAAATGCAAGCTTTTTTTTGTCTAGTTAGAAATATTGCTTCGTGGGTTGATTTCACCTTATATCGCTATTTGTTTTATATTAGGAGTCACAGCCTAATTACCAGTATTTTTGTCTCACTCTGTTTTTTTTTAAATATTTATTCGCGCACAGCACAAAGCAATATTTAAGGTTACTTTTTCCGCGTCACTTCACTCTATTTAAACTCCACACCCCCCACTCTCTTGTCTCTCTCCTTCTCTCTCTCTCCCCTCTCTAATTCTCTCTCTACTTAATTAACTCTCCCCTCTCTATCTTTTTTAGCCTTTCATTCTCTCTCTCACCCCTTTATCTGTTTCTCTTTCAAACTCCTTCATTCACTCTCTCTCCCCTTCTTTCTCTCTCTCCCGCTCCACCCTTTATTCTATGTACACCCTTTCTCTCTCTTTCTCTCTCACCACCCTCTCTAATTGGGCATTATATCTTCACTCTATCTCTCACTCGGCAATACCACAGCATCACTCGGCAATACCACAGCATCACTCAGCATCACCACAGCATCACTCAGCGCAACCACAGCATCAATCAGAGCCAGCACAGCATCAATCAGAGCCAGCACAGCATCACTCAGCACCAACACAACATCTCTCAACGCCATCACAGCATCACTCAACGCCATCACACCATCACTCAACGCCATCACACCATCACTCAACGCCATCACAGCATCACTCAACGCCATCACAGCATCACTCAGCACAACCACAGCATCACTTAGCGCCACAACAGCATCACTCAGCGCCACCACAGCATTACTCAGCAGCACCACAACATCACTCCGCGCCACCACAGCATCACTCATCTCCACCATAGCTTCACTCAGCGACACCACATCATCACTCAGGGCCAACACTGCATCACTCAGCACCACCACAGGATCACTCAGCACCACCACAGGATCACTCAGCACCACCACAGCATCACTCAGCACCACCACAGCATCGCTCAGCACCACCACAGCATCGCTCAGCACCACCACAACATCGCTCAGCACCACCACAGCATCGCTCAGCACCACCACAGCATCACTCAGCGCTACCACAGCATCACTCAGCGCCACCACAGCATCACTCAGCGCCACCACAGCATCACTCAGCGCCACCACAGCATCACTCAGCGCCACCACAGCATCACTCAGGGGCACCACAGCATCACTCATTGCCACCACAGCATCACTCAGCGCCACCACAGCATCACTCAGGGTTACCACAGCATCACTCAGCACCACCACAGCATCACTCAGGGCTACCACAGCATCACTCAGCGCCAACACAGAATCACTCAGGGCCACCACAGCATCACTCAGGGCCACCACAGCATCACTCAGCGCCACCACAGCATCACTCAGCACCACCACAGCATCACTCAGGGCTACCACAGCATCACTCAGCGCCACCACAGCATCACTCAGCACCACCACAGCATCACTCAGGGCCACCACAGCATCATTGTGGGCCACCACAGCATCACTCGGCGCCACAACAATATCACTCGGCGCCACCACAGCATCACTCGGCGCCACCACAGCATCACTCGGCGCCACCACAGCATCACTCGGCGCAACCACAGCATCACTCGGCGCCACCACAGCATCACTCGGCGCCACCACAGCATCACTCGGCACCACCACAGCATCACTCAGCACAACCACAGCATCACTCAGCGCCACCATAGCATCACTCAGCGCCGCCACGGCATCGCTCAGCACCGCCACAGCATCGCTCAGCGCCACCACAGCATCGCTCAGCACCGCCACAGCATCGCTCAGCGCCACCACAGCCTCACTCGGCGCCACCACAGCATCACTCGGCGCCACCACAGCATCACACGGCGCCACCACAGCATCACTCGGCGCCACAACAGCATCACTCGGCACCACCACAGCATCACTCAGCACAACCACAGCATCACTCAGCGCCACCACAGCATCACTCAGCGCCGCCACAGCATCGCTCAGCACCGCCACAGCATCGCTCAGCGCCACCACAGCATCACTCGGCGCCACCACAGCATCACTCGGCGCCACCACAGCATCACACGGCGCCACCACAGCATCACTCGGCGCCACAACAGCATCACTCGGCACCACCACAGCATCACTCGGCACCACCACAGCATCACTCGGCGCCACCACAGCATCGCTCGGCGCCACCACAGCATCGCTCAGCGCCGCCACAGCATCGCTCAGCGCCACCACAGCATCACTCAGCGCCACCACAGCATCACTCAGCGCCACCACAGCATCACTCAGCGCCACCACAGCATCACTCAGAACTACCACAGCATCACCACAGCATCACTCAGCACCACCACAGCATCACTCAGCGCCACCACAGCATCACTCAGCGCCACCACAGCATTACTCAGCGCCACCACAGCATCACTCAGCGCCGCCACAGTATCACTCAGCGCCGCCACAGCATCACTCAGCGCCGCAACAGCATCACTGAGCCCCGCCACAGCATCACTCAGCGCCGCCACAGCATCACTCAGCGCCGCCACAGCATCACTCAGCGCCGCCACAGCATCATTCAGGGCCACCACAGCATCACTCAGGGCCACCACAGCATCACTCAGGGCCACCACAGCATCACTCAGCACCACCACAGCATCACTCAGCGCCAAGACAATATCACTCAGCAAGACCTGAGTATCATTCAGCATCACCTCAGCATCGTCTCCGCACCAGTCACCACCACCACCACCACCACCACTACCACCTCAGCATCACTCAGCACCACCTCAGCCTGCTCTCGGAATCTGGCATCTGTTGATTCTCCCCTAGCGTCTGGCCGCTGCTAGTGTTATAATACAGGTACTAGTTCACAACCTTCACCCTCCGATTGTTTATGCCCCCTCAAAAAAAAAGCTTTAACAAACAACCATTGCAATAGGCAGAAACAAGTTGCCAGCATTGCAAGAACAAAAGAAAACTGAGGACATTTTTTATTGTAAATACTTTTTTAATATGGTCGTTCAGTTTTACATAATGCCTTCTTGGTCATATATAAAGTAACAAAAATGCTTCTGACACTTTTTTATTATAACTTTTCAGCATGCTGCACAGCAGCCACACTTCTCTACAGCACAGCTTGAAGGCATTGGCAAAGTCAATAGCTCTGGCTAAACACTTATAAGGCCCCAAAGGCGAGACCTATTGGCTATGCCAATGCTTGTTGCTTTTTCTATGTGTGCTGCATTCTGCAGCACACAAAGAAAGAGCAACACGCCATTGATGATTGTTTATGTGCAGGAAGGTGTCCCTTCCTGCATATAAACAATCATTAAATAATGACGATTTGCTACTTCTATGTGTGTTGCAGACATAGAAGTAACAAATCGCCATTATTGATTGTTTATGTGCAGGAAGGACACCTTCCTGCACATAAACAATCATTTCCCTGTAACGCACGCACCCCTGCATTAATGCTAGGCATCTATTTTTAGCCGCAGCGCTGGGGAAAAGCAGGGGTGCGCCGTATTATTGTAAATATGGCGCATCCCTGCGTTTTGGAAATGGCGGAGCGCGGCGCTGCCAAATTTGGCGCAGCTCGGTGCTCTGTCATTTCCTTGTATGTATGCCCCTGTGTTTCTTTGTTTATAAATATGTCTGAACACTTCGTTTCATCAACAAACTATAACATCATATTCCTCTACATGTAGACCCAGTCCATTATTGTGGAAAAACAAAGAAATGTGCCTCTATCTTCTTTTTTTAATAAATATATTGGTTAGTCCATCAAATTTCAGGAATGACTACTGTCGGACCTCGTGAGCCCACCGCACTTGTCGGGTCGCTGAATAACATATAATACAGAAATAGGGTAGATAATCTTTGCAAAGATATTTTTTTGTTATGGTTTAGGAAACTTGGCAGGAAAAGCTTCAAGAAAAGGGGGAAAAACGACTAGCAATGGCAAGTATTTGTTTTGTGCCTACTGTTTTCTTAGGTCGTCCAGTTTACTTTTATAAGCAAAAGACAATGGGGTAGTAGTGGTCACAATTTGCACACCTCGTTTTTAAACAGAAAAAGTAGTGGGAAAAATAATCAGTTTCAAGAAAATCTAAGTTAAAAGTGCAGGTGCTGTAATGGTAGAAGCACCCTACTACCAAAGGTGCAAGCGTACATTGACAAACGTCAACGTATAAAATGCAAGTTGTACAAAACACCAAAGCACTCTCCAATCTGTATAAACTTTGCAAATATAATGTCCAGACAGTATGGACTTCTTATCAAACGCATTTTATTTTACCACATAGATGAAATTGCTGTTGTACAATCCATAGTGTCAAGATGAAGCACAGCCTTAATTCATATTGTAGTGTCCAGATGAAGCACAGCCAACACGTGTTTCGTCATCTCGTGACTTTTTCAAGGCTCAAGAACAAGTGATAAGGCAAGTATAATCCAATTTATCGTCCACAGCGCGTTGCAGTAAGTATTCACGACAAAAAGAATCGTAACAAAGAGACGAAAGACTTCAAGTACTATTGAATTCAAAGAGATGGCGTCCACTCAAAAGATGAGTAGTGGCACACTTAATATGATGCAAACAAGAGTCTTAAATACCGCAAGATTAGAAACATCTTGGTCCAACTTAGTGTGCGGATACTCAAAATGCCCCATCGAGTAAGGATGGCAAAGATTTGTAACCAAGTCTGAGAAAATTAGCAGATAGTCATAAAAACAAAGAGTCCATGGTAAGCTCCAATCTCCGTCTCGAGGGACGCTGAGAGTCCGCTCCGCCCTTCTATCTCGCCTGTGGATTTGGTTACAAATCTTTGCCATTCTTACTTGCAGGCACACTTGCACCATGGTGCAATGGTGCCTGTGTTGCAGAGATGACTGTGTTTGTGCAGGAAGGGACACCTTCCAGCACAAAAACAATCATTAATGGCGATTTGCTCCTTCTATGTGTGCTGCACTTTAACGCCTCCCCTGGAAAGGTGTTAGTTTTTGGCGCTGCCTTAGATTTACCAATCCTTGTAAATCTGGGGAAGTGTCAAAAAGCCATGGGTGTTGCGTGGGAACACCCACAGCGACACCCATAACACGCCCTTTTAACGCAGAGGACTGCGTGAAAGAGGGTCATATTTACAAGGCTGTGTAAAGCCAGACAAAGTGGCTTTGGATGGCCTTGTACCTATTGGCCAGCAGACAGGCCACCGGAGCGTCAAAAAAGTGATGCTCCGGTGGCGCTAGGGGCTTGTAAATATGCCCCTGAATTAGCTTTAAAAGATTTTGCATCAAATTTCTATGGTTTTACGTGTGTAAAATCTGAACCTAACTATAACGTCCCTGAAACCTTTGGTTTTTAGGTGAATTTAAAGTTTTTTAAATTTCTATCTCATAAGTATAACGTCCCTGTAACCTTTGGTTTTATCAGTGAATTTCTACTGTATTTTAATATTATTATCTAACTATAACGTCCTTGTAGCCTTTGTTTTTTTCCTGTGAATTTCTAGTGTTTTTTCAACGTAATGTCATATTTAATTACCATACAAGTCAAGTAACGCTTTATTCGATTTAAAAGGTTAAATCATAAAAGCACAGATCATTAAAAGGTTACAAGAAAATTTTACAAAATTTCAGAACATATATATGAGATTAACCATCATTAAAAACACGTTACATTTCAAGAAGTAAAAATGACATCATTAGGTATAAAAAGGAAGATATATTTCTATCCTAAGATTATTTACAATTTAAGAAATGTCATTGCCTTGCATGGTTTTCCTAGAACGGATCACTCCCTTCAAGAATTTGGCTATGGGAATATGAAACATAGGTTCATCTAGCAATTGTAATTTGATAAAAGCGGGTCGACATTGTCTCAGACCCTGATACTTTAGAATAGGCAATATCCAGCTTTTCTTGAGTAAAGAATAAAATTTACAGAAAAAGATGACATGGATTGAGGACTGTGCAGATATATCGTCACAGGGACAATGGCACAGGGTGCGTGACCAATCGTTCATCTTTGGGAAAGAAACCATGGTGTGAAAGTTGCCTAGGCGCAATCGGGTCATTAGCATCCTGTCATAGTTCCCTGAAGTGGATGTTAAATACGGTTGTACCCCCAAGTGAGTCAAAAGCAGATGGTTATCTCTGACGGATGGTTTCATAATATTAATGGACAGTCTTAACCTCTCCAGGTGATTTAAGCATACTAACTTCAATTCCTTCCTAGAGACGCGACACAGACTATCAGGGTTATTAAAATACTCAGGGGAACCTATGTCCATAGTAAAGTCCCTGACAAATTTTAGCCAGGGGATGCGATTTGCCCGTTGCAAATTCAGGCAATCCTTGATCAGGTCCCGATTGAGGCCAGTCTCTGGACTTGTCCATACCTTATGCCATAGTAGAAGTGGCTGGATTTTAATTAGATCCGAAAGATAAGATAGTCCCAGTTCGGTATTGCAGATATAGGTTGTTGTGCTATTTGGGACGGCTAAAAGAAATTTTAAAAACCTGTTCTCGACTAGCTGTAGAGACTCAATGTTAGTATGACCCCAGATGCCAGCGCCATAAGTTGCTACGGGTAGGCATTTAGCTTTATAAACCGTCAGCAGATCGTTAATCGGGCGCTTACCTAGTTTTCTTGCAAAATTTCTCAAGGCCCCTATTGCTTTTGTGAACAAAAGTTTCCTGGTGTTGATGGCTTTAACCCAAGTTCCCTTCCTTTCGAAAACAATGCCCAGATTGGAGAAGTTACTGGTAAATTCAAGTTTGTTGTCATTTATGTAGATGTCTCGACACTTAACATTGCATTGACTACATTTCATAACAAAGTTCTTTGCGATGTTAACATTCAGATCTAACCTTGTCATGAAATTTACAAAACTTGTAACAATTTTTTGCAGGCCTAACGGGGTGCGTGACAAGAGAACAGCATCATCGGCATATAACAGTGCTCCGGTAGGCCGTCTACCAATACAAGGGAGGTCCTGACATTCCCTCGTGAGAGTAACACCCAAGTTATTTATGTAAAGGCTAAAAAGGAGGGGGGCTAGGACGCACCCCTGCCTCACCCCCTTCCCGACAGGGAAGTTACGACTGCGTTCACCAGCCAGCCCATAACGGACACTAGCATGAGCGTCCTGATATGATTGTTTTAAAAAATTAAGCAATGGCATTTCCACCCCCATAGTTTGTAAAGTACACCATAGTTTCTGATGGTCAACACAATCAAAAGCAGAGCTCAGGTCAACAAAACACATATAAAGATTGTCCCGTTTGGCCTGGATATATTTTCCACATAGGAGACTTAAATTTAGGCCCTGCTCTATAGTGCCAAGCCCCTTGGGAAACCCGTACTGTAGTTCTGAAAGGGCACCGATGTCCTCAACCCAATTCTGTAGTCTGTTTAAGATGACACGCCCTGCCAGTTTCACGAGGGAGTCAAGAAGCGAGATGGGTCTGTAGCATGCAGGGTCATTTCGATTGCCCTTTTTGAAGATTGGAACAAGAATGGACTCTGTCCAAGTTAAAGTAAAACCCTGCGTACAGCATGCCTTTAAAACCATAGTTAGTAAGGGACCCCACAATGAGGGGCAAGATTATATAGGTCCATGGTATACTGTCTGGGCCAGGAGCTTTACCCCCCATGCTTGCGTTAATCGCCGTGACCACCTCATCCACATTAAAGTCAATTTCGATTGAAAGATGACTCCTGTGGCTAGGGCTGGAATCGTCGCAGGGGAGCAGATCTATACTATGACTATATAGCCTAGAAAAATGGGTCACCCACTGATCTTCGCTTATCGAGATTTCAATGCTGGGGAGGTCGGAAGGGGCCAGAAAAGGAGCGTTCACAGCCTTCCAAAAGCCTTTGGTATCTTTTAGCTCAGAGGCTTTTTTAAGGGCCTCCCATAGTTCTAGTCTTATAGCCTCTTTTTGTGTGTTCAATGTTGTTTTGTACGCAGCCCTGGCTCTTTTTTATTACTCCCGCATCTCTCGGGATCTTGTGAAGGGCAGTTTTTAATGCAACATGGGCTTTGCTACAATTAGTGTCAAACCAACCTGTTTTGCCGGTACGAGATCTATTAGCGGCTGAAGACAGATTGAGTTGGATAGCCTGTGTAATTGATCGAAATTAATTAAGAACATCAGGATCTTTAGTTGTCTCGTCGAGACAAGCATTAAAATCCGTTTTACAACTACTTAATAGTAGCTTGGTTAACATTATTAAATCTCCGCCCTTCCACTTGATCGTATAACCATTAGATCTGTTAAGGACTAGATTATCGGCGGGTTTCACAGACTTAATTCCTCTCGATAATACCTTGGCCGGTAGTTCCATGGAGACACTAATAGGGAAATGGTCGCTAAAAGCGACAGCGTGTGTAACGAAGTCATGTAATCTATTAGAGAATCTATTGGAAATTAAGACGTGGTCTATAGTTGACAGCATACCACGACCGTTAAATGTACAGCTAAATGGTATCGATGGGGAGCATAGGTCATTGGCAAAGCCCAGGTCCAGGGAATATTTAAGCAAGTTAAATTGTTCCCCAGGAACAGTATGCAAGAAATGGGAGTTATCAATCTCATCGTCAGTTGTTAGGCCACAATTACCATTTTCTAATTGTGTACAAGGACCAATGTTGAAGTCACCTCCCCAAACTATGCAGTAATCCACAGAAGACTGCGTTTGGGCTTTGTCCATATGCTTCTGTAGTCCTCTCAGAACTGCCTCCATTTGCGGGACAGGGATGTTGTTATAAAAATTTATTAAGATTGTACAATTTAAGGCGTCAATGGTCATTTTTAGGACCAGGTAAAAGGTATTAGATGCCCAGAAGTCAATCTTTTTTACGTTTAATCTATGAGTAATGTAGGTGCAAAGGCCACCTTTTTGTCTCCCATGGCTGGAGGGTATGGCCGCGGTAAAAAGGTTTTGAACCCGTTGATATGCTGTGGGCTGTCCACCCAAGTTTCTTGGACGCAGATGATATCGTAGCTAATTACGAAGTCAAGCCAAGCAGGATTGGAAAGTTTAGTAAGTAAACCGCTACGTTCCAGAATAGGATTCTCGCAAGACTAGTCCTATTTACGATCTGTTCATTACCCTTAGTATTAGCAGATTCAACACAGATTTCCGTAGTATTATCATTTCACTTAGTGGATAGGTTTAGATGGGGGGCACTTAGGTTAATCAAGTCTACTCTCTTCTCAATGTTGCAGGGCAGAGGGATCATACCTACGTGGTCATCCATAGATAGCTTATCGTTCTGGGTTCCAGCTGCAGGTACGGATGCCCACGTGTAGAATCTCAATAATTCTTGAACTGCCACATATGAGGTCTCTATGATCAATGGATATTGTATCCAAACTTGTTTGAAATTTGTTATCTACCCGTTTTTGTGGTTTATGCTTGCCACTATGGGTGAGTCAATCTATATCTCACAAAGATGGAAGTATATCAAATCTATTTTGAATGGGTATACGAAATTGGTGTTGGATATTAAAGTTTGGAGATCTCGGATGTAAGGCATAATAAGTTTGTTGCGTCGGTGGATAGAAAAATCCAAGGGGTAATACGTTTATAGCACTGATAGAGACAGAGTCATTACTCAATCTACGTAGTGTCCCACTCACCAGACTGGGCGTTCTAAGTGTGAGGACAATGCAATCACCAGGTAATGTTTTTTTCCTATTCCCCACCCATCCCACTCTTCTCACCATTTTGAATTCTGAAAACAAGGCTTCTGTTAGTCCGGTTTTGGTTCCGAGCCAACATAAGGACTTGTTTCTCAATTCCTCCCATGTTTCGTTTACCTGTGGCAAAAGGTGAGGTACGTTCGTTAGTATGATTGTATAAGGGGTTACCTCGGGTGGCAAATTAAGTCTCACATCTGCCATATCCTTTAACGGGGCACTATACCTGGGGGGTGGGAGTGATTCTCTTGACTCTTTAAGTCGCAGGGCAACCCTACTATCTGACATTGTTCTACTAATATCTACACAGTGAGTAGTTTCTGTGGTTTGAGTGGGGGCCACGAGGGTAGGATAAGATTCTTTACCGGTTTCGGCTGTGGAGTTAGGAGTTCTGATCGAGGAGGGAGTGGGGCGTGAGCCATGGTTACTTCTAAGCAGGTCCTCGATAGCTGTTACCCTAATTAGTAATTTCTCTAAAGGCTCCAAAATTGTTTTATGGAGGGCATCAAGTCTAAGACAAATTTGTTCGTGGCCCTCCCTAGCGCCACATTTATCAAGGGTAGGTTTTAGGTGCCCCGGAATACCCTGCACGCTTTTTATTGAATTTTTTGGCTTGGGTTTGGTCGTGGCCTTTCTTCTCTTAAGTCCTTTTATTTTATGGTTACTAGGGGGCACATCAGAGTACGGAGCCACACCCGACATCTCAGGGTTTCTAGGGCGCTTAGCCGGGGGTTGGTTTTCCTGATCACAGTCAAGGGAATATATGTTATCTGTCGTATCCTGCACCGAGCCATTTGGCTGTGTAATTGGAACATCAATAAGTTCCTGTGGTGAACATGACTCTACCAATACAGGGGTTGTTGGGCCCCCCGGTTCCCCACCTCCCCACATGCCCTGGTTCAAGGAAATTTCAACAGTATGTATTTGTTTCTCTATTGTTCCTAATGCCCCTGTTAAGTATTTCATTAGTGTATTCTGTGACCCCTCAGCCCTCCTTGCGGTTGTCTCAGATTTCCTTTTACCCATGGTACGAGCCTGTCCCCCTCTCAGGTTAGGAAAAACCCACCCGTTAAGTTGCGCAGTTTTGAGCAGTTTGCCCCTATACGCGGTACTAGGGTGCCAAAGGGATATCGCACAGGATGTTAGTACGACTAGCTTTAACAGGTTTTAATAATGTGGGAATCGCAGTTATGACATTGGGCGAAAGCCGCGCTAAAGCTACGCGTTATGCACACAGCAAGCCAAATTTGTCCACCTACGGTTAATACTAAATAATAATAAGATCAAAAAAGAAATAGTTACACAACTTAGGGCAATACAGTGAATTTGTGCAGCAATTTTAAACAGTCCATAACTGTGGCCGCGCCAGTATGTCAGTACAAGCTTTTCCACATAATATTGTCTCAAACGCCCCACCTGAAAATGAAAATAACGTGGCCCAGCTCAGACTCGGTCAGTCTCGGATGGGCTCAGACGGGCCTGCCCCGGGCGGGCCCGCGTGCATCCCGCGCCGCAGGGGTCGAGGCAGCGCTTTATAGCGCGATGGTCACGCCTCCCCCCTCGGCAGCTGTACCAGATTAAACGAGGTGATGCACCCTGGGACACCGAGTCCCACCAGGGTGATGAAACGGCAAAGTCCCGTAAACCAGCAGGACGGGAGGTCGATGATGGCAAGAAACCAGCCCGTGTCCCTCACAGGAGTAATCCCGGCACTGAAGTGGTGCAGACAACAGAAATCTCCAAAGCGTCCATACATTAATCCAACCACTGCTGGGGTTGGCCGCAGGGCATGACCTGGCCTGCGGCCAACCCCTGCCTGCACTCAAACCCACACTGCGCACGGTCTTTGGCCGTGTGGGGTTGCCAACAAGGCCTGGCCTGTGGCCAGGTCCTGTGGCCAACACCCCGCATGCAACCAACCCCATGCTGCGCACGGCCTTTGGCAGTTGGTCACAAGGCCTGGTCTGTGGCCAGGCCCTGTGGCCAACCCCCCCCAAAAGCAGCCAACCTGCAGACACCTGGGTGTGTAAGTGGCTGTGTGGGTCCATGATTGGGTGTGTCACTAGCTGTATGAGTGTGTACGTGTGTGTGAGTGCCTGTGTGGGTCTGTGAGTGGATGCATGAGTGGTTCTCTGGGTCTGCAAGTGGGTGAGTGAGTGGCTATATGAGGGTGTAAATGGAGGTGTGAGTGGTTTCTGGGTCTCTGGGTGTGTGAGTGGCTGTATGGATTTGTGAGTGGGTGTGTGAGTTCCTGTGTGGGTCTGTGAGTGGGTGTGTGATTAGTTCTCTGAGTGGATGTATAAGTGACTGTATTGGGTGTGTGAGTGACTGTACGGATGTGTGACTGGGTGTGTGAGTGGCTGTCAAGTATGTAAATGGGTGTGTGAGTGGTTCTCTGGGTCTCTGAGTGGATATATAAGTAACTGTATGGGGGCGTGAAAGGGTGTGTGAATGTCTGTATGGGTGTGTGAGTGGCTTTATGGGTGTGTGAGTGGGTGTGTAAGTAGTCATGTGAGTGTGTGGTGGATGTATGAATATGTGTAGGTGGCTCTGTCTGTCTCTGAGTGGTGTGTGAGTGGCTGTAAGGGTTTGTGAGTGGGTGTGTGAGTGATTTTGCTGTATGGGTGTGTGAGTGGCTGTGTAAGTGGCTGTGTGGGTCTGTGAGTGGGTGTATAAGTGGCTGTGTGGGTCTGTGAGTAGGTGTGAGTGCTTCTCCGGGTGGATGTGTAAGTGACTGGGTGGGTATGTCAGTGGGTGTATGGATGTGTGAATGGTTGTGTGGGTGTGTGAGAGTGTGAGTGGTTCTGTGAGTGGGTGTATGTGTTTTTTTAATTGGGGTCTGGATCCACCGCAGATTCACACAGAGGGCACGTTGAGCGGATCGGCAGATTCTTGCACGCGCAAAAACATTTCCCCACAATTTCTTCCCCATGAGGGGTACCTCACAGACCTCTCCATCAGTCCCATGGGGATCAGGGTACCTCTATCTGACCCCTTATACCCTAATTGTAGGAAGCTGAACTTCTTTGCAGATGTCCCCTCACTTTTTTCCCCCCATTTGAACTGCAAGATGCTGGTTTTTCGACTCTGACAGTGCACTGAAGCCTGCTAACCATGCTGCAATGGCAGTGTTCTTTCCCTAAAACAAACACCTGTTCATTTGTAGCCCAATTGGTAAGACCTTCAGCACCCTTGTAAGTCCCTGGTAAATGATACCTATGGTACCTAGGGCATGGGTACTAAACAGGGTCCCTATGGGCTGCAGCATATATTATGCCACTCAAAGGGACCCCCACAAAAACTACATGCAGACTGCCACCGCACAATGTGTGAAAGGGCAGAAGCCTTTCTGAAAACATGACATTACACACATCCTGTGTGCAATGCCCACATTCTGCAAATATTAGATGTAAGTCACCCTTACAGCAGGCCTTAAGAGCCCTCAAGCAGGGTGCATTATAATACATGTGAGGACATATCTGCACTAGCAGATTTGCCACTGTGATGCTTAGATCTAGTACTAGAGCATTGCATGTGATCAGGCAGCCATGTTAAAGGTATGTACTGGGCAGTTGTCAATAAGAGTTACCTAGCTACATAATGGCTGCACTGAAAATAATGGTGTTGGGTATCAAACACCTCATCTCAATAAATCTATACTGATGCCAGTATCAGATTTAGTGTGACATGCACCCGTGCCCCCTGAAAGCCTACTAGTCCTCTAGTGTGTTGGCTGACTGGTAACATCCAGCCTGCCACCACAGACAAGTTTCTGACCCCTGTAGGCGAGAGCCCGCGCTCTTAGAGCCAGAAACAATGCCTGCTCCGGAGGAAGCTGTTGACACCTCCTCCAGCAGGATGCCTTGTGAAATTAGCATATCAAGGACAGAGGCCTCAAAGCCTCTGCCGCCTTGCATATGTTACCACGGCTTCCCCCCAGACCTAGGGAACGCCACCCCCTACCTTGAGGCCCATTTGACACCAGAGCAAGCGGGAAATTAGTTAGTCAGAAGGCATGTCACACTTATAGGCTAAACGATACAAAAGGGGATGATGGACGGAACGTTTGAGCCAATCAAACACTCACCCCCAGTCAACTGATCTGGGTTTAATCCATCATCATTCTTTAGCTCACTCCACCACCCCAGTTCAGACATGGCCATATGCAAATCAGTCTGACCCTGTGCCTCATGGGAACAGTCCAGCCCGAACTGCCAAGCCATGTCTTCCCTGGACCGGAAACAAGCATCCTGGGACCGGTTTCTGGCATTCCAGCCGTCATCAGCCAGGCTTGCTTGAATCCAGTGGCAAAGTGAGCAAGGGACCCACGTCTGGGCATACCCCCGCCAACTTAGGGCGACCAAAGCTTGGCAGTTCGGGCTGGACTGTTCCCATGAGGCACAGGGTCAGACTGATTTGCATATGGCCATGTCTGAACTGGGGTGGTGGAGTGAGCTAAAGAATGATGATGGATTAAACCCAGATCAGTTGACTGGGGGTGAGTGTTTGATTGGCTCAAACGTTCCGTCCATCATCCCCTTTTGTATTGCTTTGGTCGCCCTAAGTTGGCGGGGCTATGCCCAGACGTGGGTCCCTTGCTCACTTTGCCACTGGATTCAAGCAAGCCTGGCTGATGACGGCTGAAATGCCAGAAACCGGTCCTAGGATGCTTGTTTCCGGTCCAGGGAAGACATGGCTTGGCAGTTCGGGCTGGACTGTTCCCATGACGCACAGGGTCAGACTGATTTGCATATGGCCATGTCTGAACTGGGGTGGTGGAGTGAGCTAAAGAATGATGATGGATTAAACCCAGATCAGTTGACTGGGGGTGAGTGTTTGATTGGCTCAAACGTTCCGTCCATCATCCCCTTTTGTAACACTTATAGGCTAGGCACACCCCCTAAGGTGGGTCACCTGACATGGACAGTCGGGAACGGGTTTCACCATTTTGAATTTGGTGAAACTAGGAACTCTGAGTCAGTATTATGCCCACTCTCGACAGGAAGTGGTCATATGGGGGTGTGATAACTTCAGGGGTAAGTAGCCCATTGGCTACTACCCTACACTCCCCTAAACGCCCCTAAATTCAGTAATTATCCCCCCCCCCCAACACCAGGAACTCAGATTTGCCAACCTAGGAAGTGAAGAAGGACAGAATAGAGAAGTCACTGTGAGAACTGAGGACTTACCCTGAAATAGGCGCCAAACCCTGCCTGGCTGCTGGTACCTCAATAATTGCACCGACCAAGCTCGTCTAAATCTGTGCATCCTCCCAAGCCTGTGGAGGACTGTCCAGCACTTCAACAACCAAGCAGCATTTCCCTTGGGGTGGAGGAGCCACCCCTCTGCAACTGCAGGCACCGACCGCACTTGCCCTGTACATTGACTTGCTGACCATCGTTTCCACCGAGTGAGCATCTCACCAGGAAGATGTCTTTGCTGCTCGAGGGGGTCAGATCCATCTCCCTGCTGAGTTTGGAGATGCCAGGCCCTCCAGGAGTGGCCTAGCACCAATACCCTGGGTACCAGAGCATTTGTCGCAACTAAGGCTTCTTGTGTGTCCAGTCCGGGCACCACCAATGCCAAAGCTGACCTGCTGACAAGAGACTTCAGGATCACCAAGGCCAACACCGATAGCGTCCTCGTTGTCCTGTTTCATCTCCCTCTCCAGGTCATCAAGTGACAGCCTGTAATTACAGCTATCCACCAGGCAAAACACCACTGTATCCGAACATCCCAGCCCGGGTTCATGGAAACCGACAGTGTCCCTGTGCTCCAGAGTCCCTCATGAGCCGAGCCCCCCTTAGGGTTCTGCTGGACTTGTCCTCAAGTCCCCACTTGCATCCTTTCTTTTGTAGGTACCTTTGCCACTAACTTTACCGTGTAGCACTCGAGGCTACCAACGCTGCCAACACCTCTGCATCCAGACTCACCAGGGCAGGTAAACCTGAACTGCTGGTGATTTCTTGGACCTTGGACCCTAAGCACCTTAAGTCCGTGAAGGTAACCCTCAAAACGGTTCGCAAGCATTTCTTTGCAGTGTTTGTTTTTCCATTAGGATACCATTGCCACGTTCGAGGCTCATACCTCAAAACCGATATTTGTGTATTTTTGTCTACTGTCAAAATTCATAACTCTGACAGTACTTACTTGATATCGATGATCTTGGAGTCTAAAATTATATAAAAATCAGTGTTATTTTTCAAAATTGGCCTCAGATTTTCTTCTTTAGTGTGTGTCTCATTTATTGACTCCGTGTGTACAACAAATCCTTAACACTTCCCTCTGATAAGCCTTAGCTGCCCAACCACACTACCACAAATAGAGCGCTTCGGAATATTGATGTAAGCCCTATCAACCAATACGGGTCATCTGGACTTTTTTATCTGAAGAAACTATAACTCATGCCTTAAGGTAATTTTCTCATGCCCTCGCAATGCAGTTTTCTCATCAATAATTTTAAAGTAAATGTTGCAGTGCTATCATCAGTGATGTCATAGAAGATGTCACGAGTGACGTAATATGTGGGGTAATTAGCAGTGCATGGCCAGGGCGCAAGTTATAATTATCTTAGAGCACGAGTTGTAGTTTCTTCTCTGCTTTTTTTTAACGTAAAGTAATATTTAATAAGTTAATCCAACCTCGACCGTGCACCGCCTTCTGCCATGCAGGCCGGGGGTTGATCACAGTGCCTGGCCTGTTACCAGGCTCTGCAACCAACCCCCCACATGGCTACATGAAGCCAACCCCACGCCACGAGCAGCCTGCGCCCAACCCCACGAACGCAGCCAACCCCACGACGCATGTGGCCTTTGGCCATGTGTGGCAGGGGGGTGGCCGTAGGGCCAGGCCTGAGCCAGGCCCTGCGGCCAACCCCTCAAAGGTAGTCAACATGGGTGGGGGCACGCAGCCTCCCTCCCCGGGCCTATTTCAGCCCCGGGCACCCAATCCCCCACGGCCTGCCACCTTTTAATAGGGAAGGAGGGTATGTGGCTCCCCTCCCCAGGCCGTATTTGGCCACGGGGACCCCATCACTTATATTAGGGGAAGGAGGGCACACAGCCCCCCTCCCCAGGCCGGTTTTGGCCCCAGGGACCTCATTTCTCAGAGCCTGACCTTATTATAAAGGGTGGGCACGTAGCCCCCTTCCCCAGGCCAATATTGGCCCCTCGGACCCCATCCCGGGGCCTGTCCAAATATAAACAGGGGAGAAGGGCTGCATGGCCCCCCTCCCCAGGCCGATTTCAGCCCTGGGGACCTCATTCTCCAGGGCCTGGCCGCCAGTCAATGGTGGGTTCCCTGGAGACAACCCAGGGCACCCACTGCCTCTTTGTTGGTGGGTGCTAGGGTAAGCCCCAATGCCCCAGCCGGCTCCACGCCTCCAGCGAGAGCCGGTATTGCTTCCGCACGCAGGAACCATAAGAAAATGTTGCTTTTTGCGTGCTGGAGCAATTTTTCATCTGTTTCCCTTCGCTCTTGACAGCGGGCAGGGAAACAAATGAAAAGTTCGCTCCCAGCAGGTGGGAGCATTTTTCCTGCTCCTGCATGCTGGGAGCTGACTTATTGTTTGCTCTCGCTTGGCGGGAGCTTTAAAGTGCTCCCGCCAAGCGAGAGCAAACAGAGTTGAGAAACCGCTATGTCCAGGGGTGGGCACCTTTTATGGTTTTAAAGTAAAACTGAATAAAGTTGGTTTGATGATGATGATGAAACAATACAGTATTGCAATATTTTTGTGATAGAAAAGAGCCTCTTCGTTCTTAGCAGTCTGAAAGCCAACTCAAAATGACCCTTAAGTTGGATTATCATTGCTAGTTTAAAGTAATGGATCATAGGGGAATTATTATACTCTCTGCTTGTGTGTTATCCTATCATGGACCACTGACTCATTACCATGACTGACATCCTTTTCACATCACCTCTGCACATCTTCATTATAGTTAAAATGTTACACTAACCAAAGCCTCTATCTCACTGGTGTTTTGTAAAACTTCTAAAATGCTGTATGCTCAAACATACAGACGCAATACCCAAGATGCAGTGATTATGTTCAGGTCAGTGTTAAAGCGGCCAGGATAACGAACAGCCACAAATTGCACTGTTTTCGGTGCTTAGTTTGTGGACGTGCTCAGCATCAGTACTCGTTATTAGAAGGTGGGTATTGTTTTCATCTTCAGACAGTGACCCAGAACAAGAGAAAGAAAGTCAGAAAATGGAGAAAAAAAAAGGGAACAGAAACATAAGAGAACAGTGAGTTAGGGAGAAAGCAGGGATGAAAAGTACCTGCAGGAGTGAAAAACAGAAACGGGAAGAGTGCAGTGGCATAGAGTAGAGTGGTGCAGAGAAGAGTGCAGTGGCGTAGAGTGGCACGGTGTATAGTAGAGTACAGTGGACTGGTGTAGAGGGCATTGGCGTACAGTGTTGCAGAACAGAGTGGAGTAGAGTGCAGTGATGTAGAGTGCAGCAGCATAGAATTCAGAAGGGTCTAAAGCAGCGTCAGAGAATGCAGTGACGTAGATTAGAGTGGTGCATAGTAGAGTGCAGTGGTGCAGAGTGGAGTGGTGCAGAGTACAATGGCATAGAGTGCAGTGCATTAGCGTGCAGTGGTGCAGAGAAGAGTAGAAAGCCAGAGAGTGTATTGGCATAGAGTGGTGCAGAGTGTAGTTGCATAGAGTGCAGAGGCATAGAGTGAAGTAATGCAGAGTACAGTGGCGTAGAGTGTAGAGATGCAGAATAGAGTGGCGTAGAATGCAGTGTTGTAGAGTGCATTAGTATAGAATGCTTTTGTATAGAGTGCAGTGTCGTACATCAATTCCATGGCAAAGAATGCACAATACCAACTGCGCCTTCTCTGGGGGATTCGTCGTTTCTTTCCGGAGCAAGACCTAAAAACCTTGGTCCAATCGCCGGTTCTCTCTAGACTGGACTATTGCAATTCTCTTCTTGCTGGCCTCCCCATATCCCACCTTTCCCCTCTTAAATCCGTTCTCCATTCAGCGGCTTGTTTTATATTTGGGGCCAAAAGAGGTGACCACATCACACCCATTTTGTCTTCTCTTCGATGGCTTCCCATCGAGGCAAGATCAATCTACAAGACTGCCTGTATCACCCACAAAGCCTTGCACACTTCCTCCCCTCGATACCTGGCGAATAAACTGAAAATCTCTGGAGGCTCTAGACCGTCTCGTAATGCGGAAAATTTACTGCTTGAGCCACCCACCTTCAAAAGGGAAAGATTGATGGCTCAAACCTTCTCAGGCAATGCGGTGAGAATCTGGAACTCGCTTCCTTCACTACTCCGTACCACCACCTCTACCCGGACCTTCAAAATCAAATCTCTTCTCTTCCAAAGACACTTTCAGAACTAATACACCCCTTTTCATTTCCCTCAAAGAAGTTCTTTCTTTCATTATTGTAAATTTGTAATCTATGCCTGTACAATCTTCATCCTATTGTGTTTTTTGTGTTTTTGAGTGACTGCCATCTATTATTTTATTTTACCTGTTCTTGTTTCTCGTTTGTTTCTGCAACGTGTAAATTTGTAATATTCTCCTCATGTAACGTACTTGGTTCTATTGTGAAGCGCTCTGACGCCTTTGGGTAAAGTCCGCGCTATATAAAAATGCATTAAATAAAATAAATAAAAAATAAATAAAGAAATAAAAGAGTGGGGTAGAGTGCACTGACATAGAGTGCAGTGGTGTAGAGTGTCATAGAGTAGAGTGCAGTGGCCTACAGTGCAGTGACGAGTGCAGTGGTGTAGAGTGCAGTGGTTTAGAGTAGAGTGCAGTGGCCTACAGTGCAGTGATGAGTGCAGTGGTGTAGAGTGCAGTGGTTTAGAGTAGAGTGCAGTTGCATAGAGGGGCATGGCACAGAGTGGAGTAGTGTGATAGAGTGCAGTGGCGATGAGTGCAGTGGCGTAGAGTAGATTGTTTTAGATTAGAGTGGAGTGGTATAGAGTAGAGGGCAGTGGCGTAGAGTAGAGTGGCATAGAGTAAAGTGGTGTACAGTGCAGTGGCATAGAGTGCAGTGGTGCAGAGTAGATTAGAATGGAGTACAGTGGGTTGGCCTAGAGTGCAGTGGCATAGAGTGCAGTGGTGCAGAGTAGAGTACATTGGCGTATCGTGTACTGGTATAGAGTTCAGTGGCATAGAGTGGAGTAGTGTAGAGTGCAGTGGTGTGGAGTGGTGTAAAGTGGAGTGGTGCAGAGTTCAGTGCAGTACAGTGGCATGGAGTGGTGCAGAGTAGTGTGGAAGTGGCGTAGATGGGAGTAGTAGCACACTGACATTACAGACAACACATTTTCAATTGAAATGACCATTACATTCTCACAGACATAGTTTTACTAATAAAACTATACAGTTTACAAATACTTGCACAGTGCACTTAAATGTTGTGTGCTAGAAAAAAACACCCTTTCCTAACCTCAGTATCCAGCCAGATTGTAACATAAATCCTCTCACTTCGAAGTCAGAGAGAGAAAAGTAAACACCAAGCTCCCTCGGAAGACAGAGCCCAACATTTGACCTCTGCCTTTGAATTAACCACACGTGACAAGATAAGAACAAGATTTGCAAGCCTGTTTACAGAAAGGAGCACTCGTGAAAGAATAAAAAGAGAGGTAGTGTGAAAAGGCTTTACTCCTTGGGAGGGACGAACTGAAGCAGGACAGCCTAAAACAAATAAAGCCAGCAAACAGAAAGCCAGAATATTTTAGTTACAAACCACAAAGCCAACGGTAAGCAATGGGCGGAATACATTCCCAGGAAAGATTTCTAAATGTCCCCAAGTTGTCTTTATCAAACCAGACAGCTGTTGTCTGGTAGGCTTCAACCTGATCATCACTGGGTTGTGTAGAAAAGGCGCATGACAAGCATCAAGGACAGACAGATTATGAAAGATACAGACAAGAAATTAAACTATCAAAAAATAGAGTAGAAAGCAAACAAAATGCAGATTAGAAGAACTTTTCACAACGGTTTCTTCTTGCCCATGTACTGCTTTTTACACTCCATATAAGTTTGTACTACCTTTGATGAAGCTGAAAGGCTATTGGACGGAAAGGTCTGGATGATGCGTAAAGACTCCACAACCTTCACCGCTTTCCTCTGGCCAATAAAATGATGGCTGTCAATATTATCCTGAAATGTTCAATAGTTCACACATACTGCATAGTTTCTGGGCATCTGATTATTAGCTCTTATTATCCAGTTTAAAGGTATGCATATTATAGAACTTGGATAAATGAAAGGCTGTGTTAGTCCTGCCAACATATACATTTGTGACTTTGGGGTCTTGGGTTGGGTGGTCCGCGTACAGACATTTTATTGACTATAAACAAGTTATCCCTTCCGTTCATCCTCATAAAGTCACCACCTACCTTGAGACGTGGGCGCTGGCTCCTGGGCAGTCATCTCGATACTAGAATTCACATCCGCTGTTCTGAAGCCTCCTTCTGTGAAGTATTCATCAAGCAGCCTCACGACCATGTCAAGGGACGACACAGGGTAATGGCTTAACCACTCCCCAGCCTTCTCCGGCAGGGTCTGGATGAACTGTTCAATGACGATGAGCTCCACAATCTGGTCAGGATTCCGGATCTCTGGTTTCAGCCACTTCCTGCCCAAGCATTGCAGCTGAGTGGCCACTGCCCGCGGTCGTGCTCCAGATGTCAAAGTTAGACTGCGGAACCTCTTGCGGCAACTTTCCTCAGTACACAGAAAGGCTTCTGGGTCTTCCTCTGGGTCCATCTTGACAAGCCCAATGTCTTGTCTCTGAGCCAGTAACGTCTCTGCAGATGGTGCATGGCCTTTCTGCATGGTTAGCTGTGCGTGTCCTGAACTCCGCTCCCTGTGCATGTACAGCACTCTTGACCCTTTGTTCTCCACATGCACTACATGCAGCTGCTCCTCCTCCTCTTCCCAGTTGAGTCACACATCAGCTACTCATGCCTCTGTGGCCAGGTGATAACATACTTTACCAGTTCAGCACGATGAACATTCCCTCTCACGCCAGCGACATAAACATTCAGCATTATGATTTTACAAAGCTTCGCCTCGACGGCTCATGACATAGAGCACCTAAAAGAACAAAAGACGAGCGTTAAAAGTCACACAAGTGGTTCCTATATAACACATTCTCACAGCTCGTTTAAGCTCACAGGTCAAACAAGTGCAGCAAGCTGTTGGAGCGACCTTTGCGATAATGCCATAAACTCCCTCACTGGTATAGGGGGAGATTTACATCTGAATCATTCCCAGGTTTACGAAACCTTGTAAAACTGGGAATACAACAGAATCCATAGGTGTTGCATGGGAACACCCACAGCAACTACCATGGAACGACCCTTTCACACAGAGTAATGCGTGAAAGGGGGCCATATTTACAAGAGCATGCAAAGCTACCCAGGGTGGCTTTGCGTAGCCCTGTAAATATGGGACAGCACACTGCGCCACCGTAGCATAAAAAAAGTGACGATTCGGTGGTGCAAGGGGCTTGTAAATATACCCCAATGTGTGGTCTGTGCTGAACGTCTGCTGCCAGTGTCACATTTTGAATTCCTCATTGGGGTAACTTTCCCCAAGGGACATTATCTTGGCAAAAAACACCTTGGCTACAATACATTGTTGTAGACTGTGATATTAGCACCGATGTGCTACAGTGCAAAATTATATCACATTTTCTTTCCGGCATATGTTAAGGTTTCACAATATGGCCAAAGCTGCCGACTTTGGAAGCAGGGAAGCAGGGAACCAGGTCCGAGTCTCAGCATCGGCTCAACATCCTGTGGTACTGGGCAAAAATAATGTAATCTCCCTGTGCCTAGAAACAGGACATGAGGTAGGAGCATGGGGAAACAAGGGATGGCGGGGGAGGTGGCTGAAAAGGGGGTGGGTGAAGAAAAGGAGAGATGAAGGAGGAGGAGGTGGTGAGTTTAAAGCTGCGGGTGGGGTGGTCGTTTAACAACAACAGTGGTGTTTGGGTTTAAAACAAGAGGAGGGTGGATTAAAAACAGCTAATGCATGTCAAAAAATAAAACAAGCATTGGCATAGCCAATAGGTCTCGCTTTTGGGGCCTTATAAGTGTTTAGCCAGAGCTATTGACTTTGCCAATGTCTTCAAGCTGTGCTGTAGAGAAGTGTGGCTGCTGTGCGGCATGCTGAAAAGTTATAATAAAAAAGTGACCCAGAGATAAGGTGTTTATTTTTTTCAATATTAACATGGAGTAGATCCTGCAAGTCTTCTAAATCTGTTAATGTAACATGTGCCCTGTAATACAGTAAAAATATTACACCAAATAAAAGCAAGTGTGGAAATATGATTATTATTATGCTATATTTTACCTCGCATGCGCGTGAAGAGAAATTATTACATGTAGGTCATTCATAAAAAGAAGCTTGTGGAAACATATTACACTAATATGCATGTATAGCATGCGTGCAGCAGGAAATCAATTGTTTTGTTTTAATTTAAAGCTTTATATTGTATTGTGTTTACTGGCAGCTTTGTTAGGCCATGGTAGGCCCAGGAGCCATTATGTCTGATGAAGTAAATTGCACACTTTAGCAAGTGTAACCTGGTTTTCAAACCTGCAAGGGAAGCAGTGTTTTGTGAGAACAGGGCCAGTATTTGCGGATAGGAATGCTATCTTCCTTACAAGGCTGTTTAAGTGCTTCCTCAGAGGAAACGTTCTGGACACCTGCATGTTTCTGCTAAAACTAGTTCATTGTTATCACAGGACCTTCTTACGTTAACTTGCAGCAGGCAAAAATTTATATATTAGACCAAAATGTGCATGTTTTAGTGCATTGCTCGAAGTGACCATTTTTTTAGTGTGAGCCCTAGTTAGTTGAAATGACAATAGTCTTTGATATTTTGCTTTGCTGCCTGCTAGTTTGCATTAAACAGTTTGGACTTGGGCTTCTCTCCCTATTTTTTTTTTTTTTTTTACACAAGTTTAAAGAAATATAAAAATCTACAAGGCAAGACACTTGTTGAAAGACCGAAGCACAGTCCGATTAAAAACATGTGGACAGATGTTAAGTCTGGATCCATGGCTGGCCCATGTTAGAGACCACTTCCCATTTCAGCAGGCACCTGTAACTCACTCATGCATCTGATTGCGGAAACCCAATGCCATTTTTTGTGTTTATTTTATTAAAGGGTTCACAGGTGTCCAGAAGAGCCCCCTTCCAGCAGCTAACACGTAATTTCAGAGCAGTCGACATTAAGTATTAAGAAAGGTCAGTGTGTTAAATTGGAAGGTGCTGTTCAGTTCTAAGTGCCGAAACTTATTTATTTTGAAAGGAAGAATACCTGCACTGCTGTAGTACATTTAAGGTAAGAGTACCGGTACTTTACTAGGAATGAACATGTACTCTAAATAGTGAGTACTTTACTGCACTTCTAAATTTCCATTTAAAGCACCAAGGATGGTGCAAAAGCGGTCAAAAACTCGGTATAAAGCAGAACTTCAGCGCTGGGCAGTAAAGTTCTGTGTATTTACCCTAGTGTGGCCGCCACGAGTCCCACGGCTCCAGTGCCTGCGCCCAGTTCCAGCACCGAGCAGCCCCGGAGTACATGCCGGGAGCATGGGTCGTAGAAATCCTCAGTCTGCAAGAACTTGGACAGAACTAGCGCTGCATCCCACACTACACAGCCAACGTCGCCCAGGCCGCGCTGCTCCAGGCGCAGCACCGAGCCGTTCTTCAATTCAAGGTCTCGTACGAAGCCCTCCTGACACGCGCCCGCTGCCATGGAACGAGGCGGACGGCGTTCGATTTAAAGTAATCATTTAGACCATCACTTTAACGTGTCAGACATTACTCGAGTGCGCATGTTTACAGCCGTCGGTTTTGCCGCTGCCACGTTGGGTGTGTGTAAACACGACACTGTATTAACAAGCACGGAATCGAAACGGAGGAGCGGGGGCGAGCGCGGCAGCCTGCTCAGCTGACCAGACGCTCGTGCGTCATGGCCTTTTCCCCGCACGGCCGGCATATGTTTCCAATTATTGCGCACGCGTCTGGGCACGATAATGGGAAACAGATGTCGGCCCTGCGCGCGTAACCGCCCGAAAAAGGCCACGACGCACGAGCGTGTGGTCAGCTTTCAAAACCCCCTAACATAAAGTCTTCGCCTAGCAGCGCTTGCGCGCTACTCGAGGCTCGACCTAAAAAGGAGTACCTGCAGGAGACTGCGGCCAGTGGAAGGATACTGGCCACAGGAAGGAGTACTTGGTCCAAGCTCCATGGCAGGACGTAGACTTGAAGCCCAGGAGGAAGCTGGAGGCAAGGAAGAGGCGCTGACCAATAGAAAGCAAGAAAACGAGACTGGTGTGGGAGCCAAGCAATTGTAAGAATATGTAAGTAATGGGTGGGCTCTGAGCCCCTTTTGAGATTTAGATTTTTATTTACAAGAGATTTTGCAGGCAAGAACTAAAGTGTAAGCAGGAAGACGGGCTGACCAATCAGAAGTATGGAACTTAGAGAGACGTTGATTCCGGCGAATGGTAAGTAATGGTCAGGCTTAAAGCTCCTTTTTAGATTTTTTTTTAAGTACAACAGTTGTCGCAAGTGATAGTGCGCAAGTGCTGCCTGCAGGCTCAATCTAAAAAAATATGGAGGGGCTCCCTAGAGAAAATCTGAAACTTTAAGGCTCTGGAAGATCAGAAATAATTTTTTTGCTGTTCATAAGATTTCAAGCATTTTAACAACACAACAACACATGATTTGTCAATATCTGAACAAAATGCGTACAAAACAAAGGACAACATTGCTTTTGGGCAGGATTCATTTTACGACTCAAGGCAATGACTGTGAATGAAGAGATGTAGGCCTGCAAAGGACATTAGACCTCTAACCCTGTATTTGCATCGTAGAATGCCTCCTTATTAGGTCAAAGCCTACTACCAGACCGCACATCTGTGTGGTTTGCTAACGACATCTTGGGGACATTCAGAAAGCTTAATTGAGAATGCATTCTGCCCATTGCTTACCATTGGCTTTGTGTTTTGTAACTCACATTTGCTTGCTTTCTATTTGCTGACTTTATTTGTTTTAGGCTGTCCAGCTTGATTTTGTTCCTTCCGTGGCCCATTTACAGTATCCTTGCACCAGTGCTCAGTTTCTGTAAACAGGCCTTTAAATCCTGTTCTTATCTTGTCACATTTGCTGTGCATTCAAAGACAGAGGTCAAATGTCAGGCTCTGTCTTCAGAGGGAGCTTGGTGTTTATTTTTCTTTCTCTGTCTTCAAAACTAGAGGATTTATGTGACAATCATGCTGGCTCCTGGGGGTGTGCTGGCTGGAAGGCTGTACAATGTTATTTTTTTCTAGCATACAACAAAATTTAAATGTCTGTAAATTAACTATGCCGATATTTCAGAATTTATCAGAATTAGACAAGCACAAATAAGGCACATTTTTTGGTAATTCTGAAGTATGGTAAAATAAACAGTTTAACGCAATTAAAAAAAAAATCAATACACTTGGTAATGACATTTCCACACATTATCATTTGTGCGCTGTATACTTTTATCAGTAAAACCGTATGTCTGTTCAAATGTAATGGTAATTTCAATTGAAGATGTGTTGTTTGTGATGGCAGTGCACTACCATACCATGCATTCTCCACTTTACCCACACTCCACTCTACTCTGCACCACTACACACTACGCCACTTCCCTCTATGCCTCTCTACTCTACTGAGCATCACTCTACTCTTTGCCAATGCACTCTACCCCACTCTACTCTACTATGCACCATTGCACTCTACACCACTCTAGTCTAGGCCACTGTACTCTGCAACACTGCACTCAATGCCACTGTACTCTGCAACACTGCACTCTATACCACTGCACTCTACTCTGTACCACTCAACTCTAAGCCAGTGCACTCTATGCCACTCTACTCTGCACCACTGCACTCAATGCCACTGCACTCAATGCCACTGTACTCTACTCTGTACCACTCCACTTAAGGCAGTGCACTCTATGCCACTCTACTCTGCACCACTGCACTCTGCACCACTGCACTGAATGCCACTGCACTCTACCCTGCACCACTCCATTCTATTGGCTTCAATACATTTGTTACTTATTAAAAATATAACAGAATGTCATGAAAAAGAGATTGCTCAACTGCAGTACTTAAGTCACAAACAAAACTCTGGTAAAGAGAACTTCATGCTGAAAGCAGAGTGCATCACATCAAGATATCGTTGCCCTCAGCCTGCACTAAAGAATTATATGCCTGATGTACAAAGCCATTTTGCAGTTGCAAACCCTGGGGTTTGCAAAAAGAGTGTTTGTAATCACAACATGTTTTTTGGTATGTATGAATTCCATTTTGCAAATCAGGAAGCATTTCCTATACAAAAAATGGATTTACCAACCCCTACCAAGTCTCAATTTGTAGACGGAGTCAAAGAGGCCGCGTTCCTTTCTAATTGCCATTCAGTGTTGTATGCAACAATAGTTTATGACTGCAATTGTGGTTACAACCATTGATGGGTTACCAATACCTAAAAAGAGGTGGTAACTGATCCGCGGTCGTTCTGCTGCTGGTTGAACCCATGTCTCACTGAGGACCAGATATCTGCTGACACTTGTACAACAAGCATTGGCATAGCCAATAGGTCTCGCCTTTGGGACCTTATAAGTGGTTAGTCATGCAGCACATTATCCTGGGTGCTGTGCCGCCATGGATTAAAGCATTGTCAGGCTTGCCAGCAAAATGTCATCCAGCTTCAACTGTGTAGGGGAAAAGACTTTAAAAAATAATAATAAAATAAAAACAAAACACAATATTACTTCTCTGGCATTATAGGTCTTAGAAAATGTTTAACTTTTAAACTAATTGCCAAAGAATGTTACATTTAATTGTTTCCAACAGGAAAGGGGGACGGGGAGATTAGGTACTTCTAAGTAATTAATGCATATTTGAAAAAGAGCAGGAAGTCTAACAAGATGCTTACACAACTTTTTGTAACGGAACATCAGACTTTGCACCACTGGACCAGCATTTGCAGATTGGAGAAGTGACTTAGGAATAATTGTAATGAATGCTAAACGCATAAATATGCAACGTGGTACTGGGTAATTCTAAATTTAGTTAAATATGTAGAGAAATAAGATTTACATACAGTGATTGTTGTGCCTTCCCAGTCCATAAAGTACAGCCATATTTTGTTGTCGATCCATTAAGAAAATTACGTTTTCTTATTTTTCTTTTTACTTGGCACCCCAGAAGGGTGGGGACATAAAGCTGCCACTTTACCTTTCCTCATGAAAGGGTCAGCTCACAAACTGAATGATATGCTAGATATTGTAAAATGTGATGCCATTACAATGCTGTGACGTCCCATTGCATAGTGGGTTCCACTGCATCATACAGGTCAGTCACATACTATCACAATGCACAGATGGGTCCTCTGAAATCTCAGGGCACCCACGTGTCCTCCTGTAGCATCACAATGCACAAACGGATCACATATCACCACAATGTCCGGGGGAGCCGAGTGAAATCTCAAAGCACAGAGGGGGTCCTACGAAATAAGACACAATGTGGAGGTGGGATCTGTGACATCACAGTGCACAGTGGGGTCTCATATAATCTCGATACACACGGATCTACCGGCACAGGAGTTGTTTGCTGTTACAATGATCGGGCCACCTTCACAAGTTTCACAACCAGTCGCTATTCACTGGGAAGGCCGTAAAAGTTAAAAAATATGAGTTAAAAATGAAATCTCAGGGCACCCACGTGTCCTCCTGTAGCATCAGAATGCACAAACGGATCACATATCACCACAATGTCCGGGGGAGCCGAGTGAAATCTGAAAGCACAGAGGGGGTCCTATGAAATAAGACACTATGTGGATGTGTGATCTGTGACATCACAGTGCGCAGTGGGGTCGCAAATAATCTCGATACACATGGGTCTACCGGCACAGGAGTTGTTTGCTGTTAGAATGATCGGGCCACCTTCACAAGTTTCACAACTAGTCGCTATTCACTGGGAAGGCCGTAAAAGTTAAAAAAAAATGAGTTAAAAATCAAAATCTCAGGGCACCCACGTGTCCTCCTGTAGCATCACAATGCACAAACGGATCACATATCACCACAATGTCCGGGGGAGCCGAGTGAAATCTGAAAAGCACAGAGGGGGTCCTACGAAATAAGACACAATGTGGATGTGTGATCTGTGACATCACAGTGCGCAGTGGGGTCGCATATAATCTCGATACACACGGGTCTACCGGCACAGGAGTTGTTTGCTGTTACAATGATCGGGCCACCTTCACAAGTTTCACAACTAGTAGCTATTCACTGGGAAGGCCCTAAAAGTAAAAAAAACAATATGAGTTAAAAATGAAAATCTAAAGTTATCTAACCACGTCAAAGGTAATGGTGTTTCACTTCCTGGTAGTGGGCAAGCCTCGGAGGAGTGTTGGAACTGCGCCAGACGACGGCGTACACAAGATTCGCAATCAGTGTTCAGTAAAGCTCTCTTTACCTTATTTCTTTGCGTAGATTTGTCTTCAAACAATATTTTGTGTTCTTTATTTCGGCGAAGAGCTTGGTGACGTCTTATCAGTGTGGCAACAGGATAATACATAGAAAGAACATTCATATAGTCAGGTATCAATTTAAAATTCAACACAACATAAAATGCACGGGCCTCCCGGTTTTATATACCCACTCTCGATATCATTTCGCGTTTGCAAAATATTGCGGGTATTTCTTATTTCCATGTCACGCCACACCAAGATGGCGTCGGCCTGTCCAGATGGGCCGTCCTAAAAGTGGACAAGGCGGTACCCCAAAAGCCCGCTTTCCAATCACACGCCATCGTTTAACATAAACGATGACGCGAGCCAATGGAAAAGAGGGGCGGGGCTTCAAGTACACTTCTGGAATCGTATCGATTCCAAAAGGCCCTCGCATGGCGAGAGCAGCGCATGCGCGCTGCTAACGCCAGGCGAGACCTAAAAATAGAGGCCGTGTCTGACCGCTGGCACAGAGCCAAAACGTTTAACAACTTGCAACCCTGCGTTGCTTGAGCAGTGGTCAGAGACATTGCTTACGATTACAATTGTTATCATGAAAAGTAGCATAAAGTGCCCAAAAGTTCCAATTCTCCTATGTTGCAGTCAAATTATTCCAGTGTTATTCTGTTTGGGGTTCCATTTTCCAGTATTGGCACAGCTCAGGCATAATTATGTGAAAGTATGGTTCAAAGCCGGCAAACTTTTTGCCATTATATATTTGGATAATACAGTGCTGCCTCGGATGTGGTTGGCAAACAGCTCTTGTTTTGAGAGTCAGAAATGTTTCTTGACTAGGGGTGGTATAAGTATCACTAGTCGGCATTCAGAAACACAATACTGCCCTTGTAGAAGCATCCACGTCCTTTCAAATACTGGTGAAAAATATCACAGCCAAAACTGTCACTGGTGAAAATACCCCAAAAACTGGCGTGAAAAACATGGACTACATTGATCCATCGATGAGTACAGACGAAATTGCCTTTACATACAGTGAGACACAAACTGATGGAAAGGAATGATTGGGAAGGAAGGATCTTCATGGTACGCTTAGTATATGAAAGGTTAAAAAATGGCCGCCAACAATCATTTCATCTTTGTTTTCTTTCGAGATGGCCAATCTCATGTGGAGTTGTCCATTTTAAATTGGGAAAAAAGCACAAGTTTCTTTATACATCACATCCTCCGTCTTGGATGGAAATAGAATCTTACGGTCGCTGCATTCACTATCGGGAAGGTTAATTCAAGGAACACATCAGAGATGGAAATATTCTGGGAAGGAACAGTATTAAGGAAGCGTATATTTTTTCATCACATGCACCATGCCCCATCTACCTTCATTGGCCCCTACAATGAGTCCTCTGGTACGGTGACAGCCAGTGAGACACACTATGTGAATCTCCCTCACAGGCAGGTAGTCATTCAGCATTGGAGGGTGGACTGGTGCGGTGTTAGTGGGCCTGAGGTCGTGCGAGCATGCTTGCTCATTTTGTACGGGTGGTACTGGCAGGTTCTGGTTGCAAAAGAAGGCTGCAGACTGAACTGTGATGGCTAGGAGGCTGGCTGTGGCCTGCAGGCGATATGGCGCCTTCTTTGCAGCTAGTAGTCATCACTCCAGGATACAGGGCTTCGGGTCCAGCTTTGGAACACGTTGCAGGTAGGTCCAGGGATGTAATGCACCGGCTCACGAAGAAAGTCATCCATGGCTTCACATTTGATGGAGAAACCAGAGCTTTGCAACAGTGATGTGCCACCTTACCGGTTGCCTCCTGCACGGTCAGACATTAGCCTTCTGCTTGCTGTGTTGGGCTCAGGGTTGTGATGGGCCATCACACTAGTGAGACTCTCTGGGCCATGGGCTGCCCTCGGGCTTGCAGTACTTCAACAGGTGGGCTGCTTTGGGTTTACACCACATCCTAAATCCATGCTAATAGGTGCACAGCTGCAGACGATGCTTCCTCTTCCATCACACAACACACCAAAAACTCGGAACAGAAGACCACAGAATGGCCACCAACAAACAAAATAAAAAACAGCAACTCCGACACAAAATTATTTAATCTTCTGATCTACCGTCACCATCTATTACCTCTCTCTGAAACAGTCATGCCAAATGGAAACTTGTTCTCTCTTAAACCCATTGTAAAATTACTGCAACTTAATCTCTTAATTTTACTGGTTTTCCTCTTTTATTTACCATGTGTTGGTTTTGCACCACTTCACCAGATGCACATTACATGTAAAATTAACACCATGGGGCAGATTTACAAGCCCCTTGCGCCACTTTTGCGTCATTTTTAACATGGGGAAAAATGACGCAAATGTGGCGCAAGGGGCTTGTAAATAAGCCCCCATGTATCATATGCTGAATACACAGGTCTGCTAGTCCCCCCACTCCCCCCATGCTACGCTTTAGAACGCCCAGTCATGCCCATCACCATGAAGAAGTCTCCCAGGACTTTCGAGCCCTAATGTTTATGGTGCTAGCTGGAGTGAATGTGTTCAAACTTGAGGTCTTGATGACACTGACGAGCCCAGTCAAGGCCTGGCATCACACCTTGAGCGTCTGAAGCTGGGTGGTAGTAGTCTGGTAGAGCTGTTGTAAAGTGCACGCAGAATCAATCGTGTGCGGATGCAGTGATGTGCTCACCTCCTTCTGCTGCCCCTCTTTTCTTGCTCACCCTCTTCAGTGCTGCAGATGTTGTGGTACCTCCCCCTATTGTTATTAAGGTGCTTTAATGTTCCCCCTTTCCTGTTTGTGCTAAGAAATGCTGCGGTGTGCTTATCGTTTTCATTGTCTTAAGACAAAGCAATGTGCTCAACCTTTTTCTTTTATTTAGGAAATGTTGCATTTGCTCTCATCTTTATTTGGAGTAAAAATATTGCGGTGAAAAAGTAGGCTGAACAAACTTAGGGGATATTTATGAGCTCCTTTGCGTCACTCTTACACCCGCAACATGGTGCAAGAGCGACGCACCCCGCAACATGGTGCAAGAGCGACGCACCCCGCAACATGGTGCAAGAGCGACGCACCCCGCAACATGGTGCAAGAGCGACGCACCCCGCAACATGGTGCAAGACTGACGCAAATTAAAAATGAGATTTATGAAGCCACGCAAGGCCACCTTCCGCAGTTCTGAGTGGCTTCATAAATCTCGAGCAATGTCTATTACTTACCGGTAATCTTCATTACTACTGCTCCTGTTGTCCTCATCCCGTTCATCACGCCTGCCCCTCCCTCTCTCCCGGCCGGCCTACATATGATGGGGACTTGGTAGTTCAGGATAAATGCTGGGTAAGTACTGCTTATGTACCCCCAGTGGGAGAGGATTGGGGCAGTGCATACCGGTATTCCTCTGTTCTTTTTTTCTCTCAAGTGAGATAGTTATCTCACTTGTGATGAATGGGATGAGGACAACAGGACCAGGAGTAATGAAGATTATTGGTAAGTAATAGGACATTACCCCCAGATCCCCCTTGTCCTCGTCTCCTTCATCACAAGTGAGAACACCCAAGCTGAGACACCCGGCATTCATAGGGAAAAGAAAAGAGATCACACAAGGATACCAACATGACAATTGCAGCACACCACAGTGATTTATTCACACAGGCAAATAGGGGAATTTATAAAACAACAGTATGTAAAAACCCCCAAACCAAAATTGTTATCATCTCATAAAACATTTTGTAACCTGCAATGCTCCACAAAGGTATTGGAGGATGCCAATGTAGCAGCTCCGCAAATTTCAGAAATGGACACCCCATTCAACTCCGCCCAGGTAGCAGCGAGCCCATGAGTAGACCGCCCCTGAACTCCAGCCGGAGACCCTGACAAAGAGAAAGCCACAGAAATCAACTACTTGATCCACCTACTTATGGACAAAGAAGAAGCCTTCTCTCCTCGGGAAGAAGCACCAAAAGAAACAAAGAGTCCGTCTTTCTAAAAGTCTTTGTCCTATCCAGATAGACCAATAATGCCCTTTTAACATCCAACAAAGACCACTGGTCACCAACAGAAGATCTGGCTCAGCAGACAGAGTCAGAAGTATCACAGACAGAGTCAGAAGTATCACAGACAGAGTCAGAAGTATCATTTCCTGATTCATGTGAAACTGAGGCCCTCTTAGGGATGAAAGAGAAATCCAGTCGATGAACGACACCAACATCCTAAAACAATAAAAAGGGTTCTCTAGCAATTAAGACCCCCAATTCACCAATGCGTTAGGCAGAAGTAATTGCCACAAGAAACACTGCCTTCAAAGTCATGAACTTAATATCCTCTGTGTCCAAAGGTTCAAAGGGAGCAGCAACTAGAACCTTCAAAATCAATTGTAAATCCCACAATGGAAACAGAGGATTAACCAGAGGGCAGGAAATCGAAAAACTGTGCAACAACCGCACCACCAAATCCTCAACATCAGACAAATTCCCCCAAGGGGCCCTAAAAGCCTTAATCGCATCACATTGGGAACGCAGGGCAGACACAGCCTGTCTCTTCTCAAAACCTTCTCACAGGAACTGCAAACCCTCATTCAGATTACAGTCAAGAGGTGACTGGAGGAGAGGCCCACACCAACGATGAATACTCCTCTAATGCCTCTCATAAGATTTTAACGGCTTGCGGGATTGCCAAATAGCCACCGCTAGGTGATGGGGGAGCCCCTTACTCTGCAATCCCCTCCTCTCAATTACCATACTGAGAGCCTCAGCCTCTGTAAGGACATGGAGGGAGATGACCCAAGAGGAGAGGGAAAACAAGGAATCATCCATGGACCCTGAATTGCCAGGTAGGCCACCGTAACCTGGTTGTCTGACCAGCCCATCAGATTGCAACCCACAAGAAGGTGCCTGATCCCCCTCACAGCTTTGTACACAGCCATGAGCTCTCGCCAACTGGAAGAGCGTCGGCTCTCCATAAGAGACCAACAAGCTGCAAGGACCTGTCCCCCAGAGTGACCCCCCAACCCGAGGAACTGTTGTGAGAACCAATGGAGGATCTGGCTGCAGTACCACCCCTGGAAAGAGACTCTGGCTGAGTCCACCAACTCAGGACCCTGATCACATCTTCAGTCACGGGCAGCACAAAGTCGAGGTTCCCCGAAATGGGGTGCCAAAAGGAGTGGAGGTGAAACCACAGTGGATGAAGATGAAACCAGGCCTAATGCACCGTAAACACGCAGCTGCCATGTGTCCCAGCAGTCTCAACCACAAACAAAGCGGAAGGGAGTGGCAACCCATCGCCCTCAAAGCTAGAGACCTCAAGAGAGCAGCCCGGGGAGCAGGAAGGAACACCCTGTTCAGATCTGTATGAAATCTGGCCCGATAAAAGTCAGATCCCTGGACAGAACCAACTGACCTTGATTGAGCAGTAACCCATGGTTCAGGATCATCGACCAGACCAAGGCTAGATTGTGTAGAAGTTGTTTCTCCGAGGGAGCATTGAGAAGCCATTCGTCTAAGACCAGGTACAGGTGTGTGCCCAGAAGATGAACAGACACCACCAAGAGAGCCACCATCTTCATGAAGACCCTGGGCGCCGATTTGAGGCCGAATGGCAGCACCATGAACTGATAGTGCCTCTCCTTGACACAAACTTCAGATACTGCTGGAAGTGCGGATGGATCGGAACATGGTAGTACTCATCCTGAAAATCCAAGGTACACATCAGATGACCCTTGATCACCAATTGAATAACTCTCTGGAGTGTTTCCATCTTGAAGGATAGGGACTGCACACATTTGTTGAGAGCCTTCAAGTCCAACACATTCGTGAAACCTCCTGTGGACTTTGCCACAAGAATGATGATGGAATAGAAATCCGACCCCTCTCCATCTGAGGAACTTCCAGAATTGTCGCTTTCTGAAGGAGGGTTTTGATGCCCTGCGCCAGAGCTACCTTCTTCTCCTTCCGAGATGGCCACAGAGTCAGACGAACTCCTGAAGGATGAGGCAGATCTGAAGTTTTTGCCGGACATATGGATTAACGGTTTTATGCATGCAGGTGTTATCATACCTGTGAAAACTTCCAAGGTCTCCAGCGCAATATACTGGATTGCATTACCTATGAGCAACTAAACTTGATGACGTACACTGATGAAATTATAAGCCCTGATGAAGTTCCCCTAGAGGGAATGAAACGCGTTGGTTGAGTGTTGTTTGCTATTTGATCTTGTGAAAAAACACTCGAAATAAAGGATTTTTTGATACTACACTGAGTTTACTGGACTTCATTGCCTGACGCACCCCCATTTTGCATTTATAGATCTGAAAACTCTATCCGATATCCTTCTCTCAGGATACCCACCACCAAAGTGTCTGAAGTAGATGCCTCCCAGGCTGGGAGAAACTGCTGGATCCAACCTCCTGCCGCACACCCATGGCCATCCACCATGTAGTCAGGAGCGAGGTTTAGGGGGAAACTTGTGATTCTTGTCTCTACCCCGACGGGCTTGAAACCTCCCCTGTGAATGCAGATGCTGTGTTCTAGAAGGCGGACGGAAAGGAGACTTAGACTTAGAGGGCACCTTCCCAGAGGAAGCATGTTTCAAGGAGGAGGAATGATTCTTTTCTTTAAACAATTTATGGCGCTTTTCCTCCAGTTCTGCTCCAAACAACAAATTACCCTGGAAAGGCAACCTAAGACCGGCCGCCTTCTGGGCTGAGTCAGTACGCCAACCCTTCAAAACTAGGTTACCGCAGGCAGCCACACAAGCCACACCAGACAAAGCCAAGGCTCTCACTACATCAAAAGAAATGTCAGACATATATTCAACCTGACGCTCAATTTGCTCCAACAATCGCGAACAGTAAGATGCATTAACCATTGACCTGAACAAGGTCTTAATGTCTGAAATCAAAGATTGGGCCACGTAGGTACCATATATACCAGCCCTTAGAGCCAGATGCGAGCCTGAATACACCTTTTTTTTTAAATTTATTTTTTTATTGATTTTCAAAGTAGACAATCATCATCATCGCCGCGCAGCCGGGTTGCAGTGCAATTTAAACCAACACAATACAAATAGTACAACCAGTGTGATTGACCGTGTATCCAATATTTTACATATTCAACCTGTGACACTCCGTTTCAAACATTTGACATGCTAATCACAGTTCCCATCTCAACAGCTCTCGATACCCGATAGCTCTTCGTCCCGCGTTTGCAGAAGGAGATATTGACGCAAAGGTTCCCATATATCTTTAGGCTTAGATTTTGAGGGTAGTTCCTCAGCATATAGTTCAAGGTTATCTTTGCAGTAGGTCATGTCCCGGATCCAGTGTTTTACGCGTGGAGTGAGAGTGCTCTCCCAAGTGAGTGCTATACGACGCTTTGCTAGCAGTAGCGCAAGCCGCACAAATTTACCCATCGTCCCCTTCAGGTGAGGCACATAGTCCAACAAGCAGATTACTGGTGTGCTCTCTATTGTACCCCCTGACATTTGTTGGATACAATTCACCACTTCCACCCAGTACTGAGCCACTGGCGGGCAGTGCCATGCAAGGTGCCAGAAGTCTACGTCTGATCGACCGCATCTCTTACTCTCAGGCCAAATTTGTATAATTTAAGAGGTGTGTGGTAATATATCTGGTGTATGTATTTAAAGTGTATAATTCTCAAGTTGCTGTTGGGAGAAAGCTTACCCGTGAGGGCACAGATGTGTTCCCATTCTAGCGGTGTCAGTGGGGGGTCTAGTCTATCGTTCCAGCGGCTCAAGCTTCTATCAGTGCCACGTATACATTCTTCTCTCACAGCTCTGTACAGTTTAGCTACCATTTGGCGGCTAGTTGGTGCTACTAGGAGAAGCTGTAAGGCTTTTAGTGAGGGCGGTTCAGCGGGGAATGACGTGTAATGTGTTTTAACGGCTTGTTTCAGACGATTGATATTCCTTCCTCGCCGCCTGTACAGCCACAGTAAAGTCCGGGTAGAAGGCCAGCTGATTACCTTCGTGAGTTATATTACCCTTCTCTCGAGCCAGGCGTAGTATAGTGTCCCGATCCCGATAGTTCAGCAAGCGCGCTACTATGGGGCGCGGGGGAGCCCCCGGCGGCGGCCGGGCCGCCAGCGACCTGTGTGCTCGTTCCACTATCAGCATTCTTGAGAGACTCTCCGCCCGAAATATCGACTGCAGTAGATTTTCAATGTAGGGTTCTAGGCGTCCGGTATTGGTGGATTCGGGCAGTCCCGCTATGCGTATGTTGTTACGTCTGGACCTCGCCTCCAAATCCTCGTTTTTTGCCTGTATCACAGCCAACACCTTTTCCATGGCAAGAGTTTTTTCTGTCGTTCGCTGCAGTCCATCCTCAGCTTCAGAGATGCGGGTTTCCGCCTCACCCAGCCGCAGTGCATGTTTGTCTAATTTAGTGGACATGTGGTCCATTCTGAGATTCAGGTTATCTATCTTGCCATCGATAGATTGCAGGCTGTTCTGTAAAGCTAGGAGTGTCTTTTCGATGGTGCGAAGACTGTCCGACGGGACGACTGCTTCCGAATCCGACGCAGCTTGTTGTCTGGTTTTACTGGCCTTGCGCGGTTCAAATGTCAGTCGGGGTTGGTTGCGCTCAGTCTTCCCCATTGTGGCTCCTGTATTGCCGTGTCCCAGGAGAGACTGCAGTAGCGAATGGCAATAGACAGTGGCACCTCCTTCTCTTTATGCAGTTGCTGTCACCTCAGCACGCCTCTCCGCTCCGCAGGAGCGCAATCCCAATGTCCCCGGGCGCTAGTCCTTGATGGATCCGATCGTGTTATACAGTTTATGATTGCTGCCTGAGCCGTCCCGCTTCGCAGTGCGGTCCCAACAAGTTTCTTAAGTAGCGCGGGTAAGCACAGGCCTCAACACAGCACAGAGGCGAGTAATCAGGCACAGTCCGCTCCTGTGGCAGCGTCACCCAAGCTCAAGTCAGGCCTCTTTACTGCCGGTTCCGGACCGCATGCAGGCGCCCAGAGTACCCAGGTTCATCGAAGGGAGGGGGCCATCGCTGCCACTCACATCAGCACCACGACCTTCACGCCCACTGAGGCGTTCAGCAACCATCAAATTTCTCACCCATGCCGTGGCCGTGCAGTCCCTCCACTCTGTGAGACAAATATACACGCCAGCTCGGTGTGTGCCGCCTCAGAGCGTCCGTCGCCGCCTGTGTTGGCCCCGGCCGCGGTTCCAACAGTTCCAGCACCCGCTGGTCCGTGCACGATCTACACCCGCAACCAGCGCCCCAAGCGCTCACTCCACACCGGGCCAACAGTCGATGGTCCGCCCCGCGGTGCAACAACTCGAGTCCTCCTACAGTGGGATGGGCGCAGGCGCCGGATTGCACCCCGACGCAGCACACCACGGCACCAAGCCTGCCGCAGAGTCGCCCCACCGCGGGGACTCGCTCGCCTCGCTGACAAGAGGCCCACTCACCGGGGATGCGCTCGGCCGGCCTCCAAGCCTCGCGCTAATTGCTCGCTGATACGCCGGTGATAGCTCTTCGCGGGACCGAACGCAGGTTCCCAGCTCGGTTTCCACCTGTTACACACAGCGGCCTCTCGGAACTCTATCCGAGCAGCGCCGCCATTTTCTGAGCGCCGGTCCTAGTTTCGGGCTTCGATATTAACAATGAAAACAGGCTGCCCCGCGACAGTTTCTCCGCTCCAGGGTATCTAGGGGCAGTCAGCAGCACAGCGTCGTTGTTTTTGGCGTTTCTTGGCGCGGGAACAGCAGGATTTTAAACGTTATTCACTCCGTCCAGTGGAGCTGCGTTACAACGCAGCCATCTCGCTCTGCGCCCTCCAGCGCCCCCCGAGCCTGAATACACCTTGCGCAGGGCAGCATCAATCTTTTTGTCCACAGAATATTTTATCACCACATCCTCTGCTAAAGATATTCTCCCTACCAAACTGGCCACAAAAGAACCAATAGGGTTTGAATGGGGGACATCCTGCTGCATATCCTGCAACGGATATAGTTTAGCAATAAATCTAGGGAGAATAATTTTGCTCCGGTCCTTCCATTCTCTTCTTGGGACATCATTAATGTACGGATGTTCTGGCACATCCAGAGGAGCTGCACTCTGAACCTGGCGCAAGAGAGACTCTGCTGATGTTTCTGAAACTTCCTCCTCCGGGAAACCCATGTAAGCTTTAACATGTGTTATCAACTCTGGCAACATCACCCTAGCAATGTACTTGCCCGTAAGCCCCTCTGCTCCAGGACCCTCATTCTTCGATCCTGAGGACTGAGAAGACCTCAGAGGGATAACTTCCTTAGGCTTGACATTGTCACCCATCTCCAACAAAGTATATTTTATCAGCCTTTTGATCCTTGCATCGTTACTCTCCTTTCTCCTCTCTGGAGGAGAAGACGAAGAATCTGATGAGGAAGAGGAAGTTTCCACAGGCCTCCTCTTTCTAGCGTGTTTCCCCATACTAATAACAGTAGAAAACACTCCGAAACCGACAAGAAATCCACAGGTAACAATTATTTTTACCAAAACCGCTACGCGGTACTCACCCACCATGCCGGCTTGTAACGACAATCCCAGGTCCTTGTTAATCGCTTGGGAAAGCCAAGTCGGGCCCGCACATGCGCATGCTCCGTGTTTGGCATGTATGCGCCGTTATTAACAGGAAGTCATCAGGCTACTCCAGGAAGGAATTGTGCCTATGATAACAAGAAGACCGCCGTAATCCAGGAAGTCCACACTAAAAAGAAATGCCAATTTCCCACATGTCTCCCCGCAAGCCCTGCAGGCAGGGAGACTCGAAATCCTGTTAGCCTCCCCGCTCTGCTGACATGCCAGCCGATTAAGTCACCAACAGCCGCTCCAACCCCGCAGGAACAATCCTTTCTCCTCGTCCGCTTCAATCTTTCTGTAGACAGAAAAAAAGAACAGGACGAATGCTGGGTAAGTGCTGCTTAAGTATTCCCAGTGGGAGAGGGTTGGGGCAGTAAATACCAGTTTTCTGTCAGGTGAGATAGTTATCTCACTTGTGATGAAGGGGACGAGAACAAGGTGGATGCTGCGTTGCATTACTCTGTACCAAAGAGGCATTTCCATGGGCATTACATGGGTGTTCCCACGCAACATCCATAGCATTAAAGTGCCTCAGCGACATCTAGCTCCGCAGTGCAGCATGAGGGATGTAAAGAAGGAGGGGATCATGGCCTTTCCCCATAGGCCATCAAACTCTGATAGCGCGCAGCATTGGGCTAGCGCTTTTGGGAGCGAGCCCCCTGAGGACTGATAATCTGTTTCTTCCACCTCTCCTCTCATGGGGCTAGCGGGAGGACGAAGCGGAGGGTGTTTCCCAATTACACCGGGACCGATGCCTTCGATTGAACTATGATGATGCCCCATGGACGAAAACCGAGTCTGTTTGTACTTACTGCTGAACCCGAATACCATTGGCCGTTACCCGGTGGAGCTGTCCTATGCAGCTATAGAGGAGTCTGGCTCTGGTTCACCCTCTCAGCCGTCACCTACCCAGCCGGACATCGGACATTGTTTTTAACGGTGCTTCAAGGTTTTATCTGTCCTTCACTTTGACTGCTTGTTTCCCCTGAAGTCCCTTCCCCCCTCTGGTCTGCCTGACGCTATCTGCATTCCTTTCTCCTGTTTACCTTTCCCCCTCTACCATCCATTCCACATAAGACGTTTTGTCTTTGCTACGTAACGCGAAAATAACTTATGTTATTGTGTAATCTCATGTTTTTCTACTGTTCTGTTCTCACCGCGGAGTCCGAGCAACCTTGGCCGATGCCCGGTGGAGCTGTCCTATGCAACTATAGAGGAGTTTGGCCCTGGTTCACCCCTCGGCCGTCACCTACCCAGCCGGACATCTGACATTGTTTTCCTCGCCTCCCCGTTATGTTTCCTTCCCTCTACCTTTCTCCTATGTCTATACTTGGAACCTGTAACTGAAGTAATTATGTAACCTGTAACTTGCTGATCCTCATGTAAAGCGCTCTGATACCTCCGGGTCTAGCCAGCGCTATATAAAACTTTGCAAATAAATAAATAAATAAAATTTGGACGCATTCCTAAATTTACCAAAAGTGGTAGACCTGGGAATGCACCAAAAACCTATGTCTCCCCAGGTGAGGCGTAACGAGGAGAAATATGTTTATTTCTCCTCGTTTTTTCCTCTTTCTATGTGTGCTGCATTTTGCAGCACACATCGAAAGAGGAAAAAACCTCAGGGGATTTTTTATGTGCAGGAAAGTGCCCCATCCTACACAAAAACAATCCTCCTTACAATGCAGGCACCCTTACACGATGGTGCAAGGGTGCCTGCGTTGGGGCTAGGCAGCCAAAAGGGTGCCAGTGCAGGGGATAAGGCAGGAATGTGCCATATTGACTTAAATACAGCGCATTCCTGCCCTTTCCCTGTCATGCAGTGCAAAGCAGCAAGGTGACTTGCGGAGCTGCACTGCATGACTTGGCCATAAATATGACCCCAAGTGTAAAGTGTAAAGATTGTGTATAAAAATATTTGGCTACAAAAACACAAAAATCTAAAACTGTTCTGCCTTTTAGGGCAAAGGTAAGCGTACTGGAAGCAGGGTCAAGGGGCAGCCTCCTGCTAGAGTAGAGAGCAGCATTTACAGTGAGGTGTGGGAAGTGGTGGGTGACAAGTAAGAGCTATGCAGGATCCAGAAAGGTAGCGTTAAAGGGGTAGTAAGGCGCAGGTAGGTTTCGGGGATTGGTAGAATTAGGGGTTAGTTAGGGGCTTTTAGGATTCAGGGAAGGGTACCATTAAGGGGTGCTTCAGGGTTTTTACACTTCAGGGATGGGTAGCGTAAAAACGGTAGTAAGGGGTTTTTAGGGTTAAGGGAATTACAGTGATAAGGGTAGTAAGTGTTTTTAGGGTTCAGGGAAGGGTATCAGCAAAGAGAAGTAAGGGGTGTTTAGGTTCAGGGACGGGTAGCTTTAAGGGATAGAAAGTCGTTTTTAGAGGTAAGAGAACGGTAGAATTAAGGGTAGGAAGGGATTTTAGGATTCAGGAAATGGTATGGTTAAGTGGTAGTAAGCGTTTTTATGGTTCAGGGAAGGGTGGCATTAGGGGTCGGAAGGGGTTTATAGGGATCATGGAAGGGTAGTGTTAGGATGTAGTAAAAGGCTTTTAGGATTCAGGGAAAGGTACCATTAAGGGTTGGGTTTTAGGGTTCAGGAAAGGGTAGGGTTATAGGATGATAAGGAATTTTAGGGTTGAGGGAAGGGTTGCATTAAGGAGGAGTAAAGGGTTGTTGGGGCACAGGGAAGGGTGACATTAATGGTAGTTAGGATTTTAAGGGTTCAGGGATGGGAAGGGTTATGGGGAACGAAGGGGTTATTAGGGTACAAATAGTTTAATAAATGCATTTAATAAAAGCAACTTTTAAAATTCGATATTTTTGGAATTCTCAAGGGTAATAATGTGTTCCCTCTCTTCCGTGCTGACATGCAGTGATGTGTTCCCTCTCTTCCGTGCTGACATGCAGTGATGTGTTCCCTCTCTTTCGTGCTGACATGCAGTGATGTGTTCTCTCTTCCGTGCTGACATGCAGTGATGTGTTCCCTCTCTTCCCTGCTGACATGCAGTGATGTGCTCACCCTCTTTCTGTGTCCGAGAGGCAGTGATGTGCTCACATGCAGTGATGTGCTCCCCTCTCTTCCGTGCTGACATTCAGTGATGTGCTCCCCTCTTTTTCGTGCTGACATGCAGTGATGTGCCACCATCTTTCCTCTTTTGGCTGGCCTGTGCTCTCCTTTCTGTGCAGATTCTGTGATGTGTTCTTTCACCTTCTTGTGCCTCAATGCTGTGATCTGCTCACCTTCTTTCTAGACTAGGAGAGGCCGTCCTCACCCTCCTTGTTGTGCTAAGGTGGTGCCTTGTGATATCCCTTCTTTCATTGTAGGGAAAGCTCTGCTCCCTTCTTTCTTGTGCTAAAGTGCAGTGATGTGCTTACCCGCGTACTTATGCTGAGATGTAGGGATATGTTCACTCTTATCATAACTAGAATAGGCTATACCATCCACCTTCCTCTGTTAATATGTAGTGGTAAGCTTTCCCACATAATTATGCTGAGATACAGTGATGTGCTCACACTACTTTTATATCTGGGATAGCTTGTGTTCTCCCTCTTTCTGTGCTGAGATGCAGTGATGTGCACCCTGTTCCTTGTGCTGAAATGCAGAGATGAACTCACTCTCTTCTTGTGTTGAAATGCAGTGATGTGCTCACCCTCTTCCTTGTGTTGAAATGCGGAGATGTGCTCACCCTCTTCCTTGTGTTGAAATGCAGTGATGTGCTCACCCTCTTCCTTGTGCTGAGATGCACTTATGTACTCACTCTCTTCCTTGTGTTGAGATGCAGTTATGTGCTCTCCCTCTTCCTTGTGCTGAGATGCAGTGGTGTGCAACCTCTTCCTTGTGCTTAGATGCAGTGATGTGCACCCTCTTCCTTGTGTTGGGATGCAGTGATGTACTCACTCTCTTCTTGTGTTGAAATGAAGTAATGTGCTCTCCCTCTTCCTTGTGCTGAGATGCAGGGATGTACTCACTCTCTTCTTGTGTTGAAATGCAGTGATGTGCTCTCCCTCTTCCTTGTGTTGAGATGCAGTGATGTGCTCTCCCTCTTCCTTGTGCTGAAATGCAGAGATGTGCACCCTCTTCGTTGTGTTGAAATGCGGAGATGTGCTCACCCTCTTCCTTGTGCTGAGATGCAGAGATGTGCTCACCCTCTTCCCTGTGTTGAAATGCAGTGATGTGTTCACCCTCTTTCTGTGCTGAGGTGCAGTGATGTGCTCTCCCTCTTCCTTGTGTTGAAATGCAGAGATGTGCACCTTCTTCCTTGTGTTGAAATGCGGAGATGTGCTCACCCTCTTCCTTGTGCTGAGATGCAGTGATGTGCTAACCCTCTTCCTTGTGTTGAAATGCAGAGATGTGCTCGCCCTCTTCCTTGTGCTGAGATGCAGTAATGTGCTCACCCTCTTCCTTGTGTTGAAATGCAGTGATGTGCTCACCCTCTTCCTTGTGTTGAAATGCAGTGATATGCTCACCCTCTTCCTTGTGTTGAAATGCAGTGATGTGCTCACCCTCTTCCTCATGCTGAGATGCAGTGATATGCTCACCCTCTTCCTTGTGTTGAAATGCAGTGATGTGCTCACCCTCTTTCTTGTGCTGAGATGCAGTGATGTGCTCACCCTCTTTCTTGTGCTGAGATGCAGTGATGTGCTCACCCTCTTCCTTATTTTGAAATGCAGTGATGTGCTCACCCTCTTCCTTATTTTGAAATGCAGAGATGTGCTCAACCTCTTCCTTGTTCAGAGAGGCTGTGATATGCTCACCCTCTTCCTTGTGATGAGATGCAGTGATATGCTCACCCTCTTCCTTGTGTTGAAATGCAGTGATGTGCTCACCCTCTTTCTGGTGCTGAGATGCAGTGATGTGCTCACCCTCTTTTTTGTGCTGAGATGCAGTGATGTGCTCACCCTCTTCCTTATTTTGAAATGCAGAGATGTGCTCACCCTCTTCCTTGTTCTGAGAGGCAGTGATATGCTCACCCTCTTCCTTGTGATGAGATGCAGTGATGTGCTCACCCTCTTCCTTGTTCTGAGAGGCAGTGATGTGCTCACCCTCTTCCTTGTTTTGAAATGCATTGATGTGTTCACCCTCTTCCTTGTTTTGAAATGCAGAGATGTGCTCACCCTCTTCCTTGCTTTGAAATACAGTGATGTGTTCACCATCTTCCTTGTTTTGAAATGCAGATGTGCTCACTCTCTTCCTTGTTCTGAGATGCAGTGATGTGCTCACCCTCTTCCTTGTTTTGAAAAGCAGAGATGTGCTCTCTCACTTCCTTGTGCTGAGATGCAGTGATGTGCTCTCCCTCTTCCTTGTGCTGAGATGCAGTGATGTGCTCTCCCTCTTCCTTGTGCTGAGATGCAGTGATGTGCACCCTCTTCCTTGTTTTGAAATGCAGAGATGTGCACCTTGTTCCTTGTGTTGAAATGCAGTGATGTACTCACACTCATCCTGGTTTTGAAATGCAGAGATGGGCTCTCCCTCTTCCTTGTTCTGAGAGGCAGTGATGTGCTGAGATGCAGTGATGTGCTCACCCTCTTCCTTGTGCTGAGATGCAGTGATGTGCTCACCCTCTTCCTTGTGCCGAGATGCAGTGATGTGCTCACGCTCTTCCTTGTGTTGAGATGCAGTGATGTGCTCACCCTCTTCCTTGTTTTGAAATGCAGTGATGTGCTCACTCTCTACCTTGTGCTGAGATGCAGTGATGTGCTCACCCTCTTCCTTGTGTTGAAATGCAATGATGTGCTCACCCTCTTCCTTATTTTGAAATGCAGTGATGTGCTCTCCCTGTTTCTTGTTTTGAAATGCAGAGATGTGCTCACCCTCTTACTTATTTAGAAATGCAGTGATGTGCTCACCCTCTTCCTTGTGTTGAAATGCAGTGATGTGCTCACCTTCTTCCTTATTTTGAAATGCAGTGATGTGCTCACCCTCTTCCTTATTTTGAAATGCAATGCAGTGATGTGCTCACCCTCTTCCTTATTTTGAAAGGCAGTGATGTGCTCACCCTCTTCCTTGTGTTGAAATGCAGTGATGTGCTCATCCTCTTCCTTATTTTGAAATGCAATGCAGTGATGTGCTCACCCTCTTCCTTGTGTTGAAATGCAGTGTTGTGCTCACACTCTTCCTTGAGTTGAAATGCAGTGATGTGCTCACCCTCTTCCTTGTGTTGAAATGCAGTGATGTGCTCTCCTCTTCCTTGTGCTGAAATGCAGTGATGTGCTCATCCTCTTCCCTGTGTTGAAATGCAGTGATGTGCTCACCCTCTTCCTTGAGTTGAAATGCAGAAATGTGCTCACCCTCTTCCTTATTTTGAAATGCAGTGATGTGCTCACCCTCTTCCTTGTGTTGAAATGCAGTGATGTGCTCTCCCTCTTCCTTGTGCTGAAATGCAGTGATGTGCTCACCCTCTTCCCTGTGTTGAAATGCAGTGATGTGCTAACCCTCTTCCTTATTTTGAAATGCAGTGATGTGCTCACCCTCTTCCTTATTTTGAAATGCAGTGATGTGCTCACCCTCTTCTTTGAGATGCAGGGATGTGCTCACCCTCTTCTTGTGTTGAAATGCAGTGATGTGCTCACCCTCTTCCCTGTGCTGAGATGCAGAGATGTGCTCACCCTCTTCCTTGTGCTGAGATGCAGTGATGTGCTCACCCTCTTCCTTGAGTTGAAATGCAGTGATGTGCTCACCCTCTTCCTTGTGTTGAAATGCAGTGATGTGCTCACCCTCTTCCCTGTGTTGAAATGCAGTGATGTGCTCACCCTCTTCCTTGTTTTGAAATGCAGTGATGTGTTCACCATCTTCCTTGTTTTGAAATGCAGAGATGTGCTCACTCTCTTCCTTGTTCTGAGATGCAGTGATGTGCTGAGATGCAGTGATGTGCTCACCCTCTTCCTTGTTTTGAAAAGCAGAGATGTGCTCTCTCACTTTCTTGTGCTGAGATGCAGTGATGTGCTCTCCCTCTTCCTTGTGCTGAGATGCAGTGATGTGCTCTCCCTCTTCCTTGTGCTGAGATGCAGTGATGTGCACCCTCTTCCTTGTGTTTAAATGCAGAGATGTGCTCACCCTCTTCCTTGTGTTGAAATGCGGAAATGTGCTCTCCCTCTTCCTTGTGCTGAGATGCAGAGATGTGCTCACCCCCTTTTCCTTGTGTTGAAATACGGAGATGTGCTCACCCTCTTCCTTGTTGTGAGATGCAAAGATGTGCTCACCCTCTTCCTTGTGTTGAAATGCAGTGATGTGCTCACCCTCTTCCTTGTTGTGCGATGCAAAGATGTGCTCACCCTCTTCCTTGTGATGAAATGCTGTGATGTGCTCACCCTCTTCCTTGTGTTTAAATGCAGAGATGTGCTCACCCTCTTCCTTGTGTTGGAATGCGGAGATGTGCTCTCCCTCTTCCTTGTGCTGAAATGCAGTGATGTGCTCACCCTTTTCCTTGTGTTGGAATGCGGAGATATGCACCTTCTTCCTTGAGTTGAAATGCAGTGATGTGCTCACCCTCTTCCTTGTGCTGGGATGCAGAGATATGCACCTTCTTCCTTGAGTTGAAATGCAGTGATGTGCTCACCCTCTTCCTTGTGTTGAAATGCAGTGATGTGCTCTCCCTCTTCACTGTGCTGAGATGCAGAGATGTGCTCTCCCTCTTCCTTGTGTTGAAATGCAGTCATGTGCTCACCCTCTTCCCTGTTTTGAAATGCAGAGATGTGCTCACCCTCTTCCTTATTTTGAAATGCAGTGATGTGCTCACCCTCTTCCTTGTGTTGAAATGCAGGGATGTGCTCACCCTCTTCCTTATTTTGAAATGCAGTGATGTGCTCACCCTCTTCCTTGTGTTGAAATGCAGGGATGTGCTCACCCTCTTCCTTATTTTGAAATGCAGTGATGTGCTCACCCTCTTCCTTGTGTTGAAATGCAGTGATGTGCTCACCCTCTTACTTGTGTTGAAATGCAGTGATGTGCTCCCTCTTCCTTGTGTTGAAATGCAGTGATGTGCTCACCCTCTTCCTTGTGCTGAGATGCAAAGATGTGCTCTCCCTCTTCCTTGTGTTGAAATGCGGCGATGTGCTCTCCCTCTTCCTTGTGTTGAAATGCGGCGATGTGCTCTCCCTCTTCCTTGTGTTGAAATGCAGTGATGTGCTCACCCTCTCCCTCTTCCATGTGTTGAAATGCAGAGATGTGCTCACCCTCTCCCTTGTGTTGAAATGCAGAGATGTGCTCACCCTCTTCCATGTGTTGAAATGCAGAGATGTGCTCACCCTCTCCCTCTTCCTTGTGTTGAAATGCAGTCATGTGCTCACCCTCTTCCTTGTGTTGAAATACAGAGATGTGCTCACCCTCTTCCTTGTGTTGAAATACAGAGATGTGCTCACCCTCTTCCTTATTTTGAAATGCAGAGATGTGCTCACCCTCTTCCTTGTGTTGAAATGCAGTGATGTGCTCACCCTCTTCCTTGTGTTGAAATGCAGTGATGTGCTCACCTTCTTTCTTATTTTGAAATGCAGTGATGTGCTCACCCTCTTCCTTATTTTGAAATGCAATGCAGTGATGTGCTCACCCTCTTCCTTATTTTGAAAGGCAGTGATGTGCTCACCCTCTTCCTTGTGTTGAAATGCAGTGATGTGCTCATCCTCTTCCTTATTTTGAAATGCAATGCAGTGATGTGCTCACCCTCTTCCTTGTGTTGAAATGCAGTGTTGTGCTCACACTCTTCCTTGAGTTGAAATGCAGTGATGTGCTCACCCTCTTCCTTGTGTTGAAATGCAGTGATGTGCTCTCCCTCTTCCTTGTGCTGAAATGCAGTGATGTGCTCATCCTCTTCCCTGTATTGAAATGCAGTGATGTGCTCACCCGCTTCCTTGAGTTGAAATGCAGAAATGTGCTCACCCTCTTCCTTATTTTGAAATGCAGTGATGTGCTCACCCTCTTCCTTGTGTTGAAATGCAGTGATGTGCTCTCCCTCTTCCTTGTGCTGAAATGCAGTGATGTGCTCACCCTCTTCCCTGTGTTGAAATGCAGTGATGTGCTAACCCTCTTCCTTATTTTGAAATGCAGTGATGTGCTCACCCTCTTCCTTTTTTTGAAATGCAGTGATGTGCTCACCCTCTTCTTTGAGATGCAGGGATGTGCTCACCCTCTTCTTGTGTTGAAATGCAGTGATGTGCTCACCCTCTTCCCTGTGCTGAGATGCAGAGATGTGCTCACCCTCTTCCTTGTGCTGAGATGCAGTGATGTGCTCACCCTCTTCCTTGAGTTGAAATGCAGTGATGTGCTCACCCTCTTCCTTGTGTTGAAATGCAGTGATGTGCTCACCCTCTTCCCTGTGTTGAAATGCAGTGATGTGCTCACCCTCTTCCTTGTTTTGAAATGCAGTGATGTGTTCACCATCTTCCTTGTTTTGAAATGCAGAGATGTGCTCACTCTCTTCCTTGTTCTGAGATGCAGTGATGTGCTGAGATGCAGTGATGTGCTCACCCTCTTCCTTGTTTTGAAAAGCAGAGATGTGCTCTCTCACTTTCTTGTGCTGAGATGCAGTGATGTGCTCTCCCTCTTCCTTGTGCTGAGATGCAGTGATGTGCACCCTCTTCCTTGTGTTGAAATGCAGAGATGTGCACCTTCTTCCTTGTGTTGCAATGCAGTGATGTACTCACACTCATCCTGGTTTTGAAATGCAGAGATGTGCTCTCCCTTTTCCTTGTTCTGAGAGGCAGTGATGTGCTGAGATGCAGTGATGTGCTCACCCTCTTCCTTGTGCTGAGATGCAGTGATGTGCTCACCCTCTTCCTTGTGCTGAGATGCAGTGATGTGCTCACCCTCTTCCTTGTGCTGAGATGCAGTGATGTGCTCACCCTCTTCCTTGTGTTGAGATGCAGTGATGTGCTCACCCTCTTCCTTGTTTTGAAATGCAGTGATGTGCTCACTCTCTTCCTTGTGTTGAAATGCAGTGATGTGCTCACCCTCTTCCTTGTGTTGAAATGCAGAGATGTGCTCACTCTCTTCCCTGTGTTGAAATGCATTGATGTGCTCACCCTCTTCCTTGTGTTGCAGTGATGTGCTCACCCTCTTCCCTGTGTTGAAATGCAGTGATGTGCTCACCCTCTTCCTTGTGCTGAGATGCAGTGATGTGCTCACCCTCTTCCTTGTGCTGAGATGCAGAGATGTGCTCTCTCTCTTCCATGTGTTGAGATGCAGTGATGTGCTCACCCTCTTCCTTGTGCTGAGATGCAGTGATGGGCTCACCCTCTTCCTTGTGCTGAGATGCAGAGATGTGCTCTCCCTCTTCCCTGTGTTGAGATGCAGTGCTGTGCTCACCCTCTTCCTTGTGCTGAGATGTAGTGATGTGCTCACCCCTTCCTCATTTTGAAATGCAGCGATGTGCACACCATCTTCCTTGTGTTGAAATGCAGTGATGTGCTCACCCTCTTTCTGTGCTGAGATGCAGTGATGTGCTCACCCTCTTCCTTGTGCTGAGTAGCAGAGATGTGCTCACCCTCTTCCTTATTTTGAAATGCAGTGATGTGCTCACCCTCTTCCTTGTGTTGAAATGCAGGGATGTGCTCACCCTCTTTCTGTGCTGAGATGCAGTGATGTGCTCACCCTCTTCCTTGTGCTGAGATGCAGAGATGTGCTCACCCTCTTCCTTGTGTTGAAATGCAGTGATGTGTTCACCCTCTTCCTTATTTTGAAATGCAGTGATGTGCTCACCCTCTTCCTTGTGCTGAGATGCAGTGATGTGCTCACCCTCTTCCTTATTTTGAAATGCAGTGATGTGCTCACCCTCTTCCTTGTTTTGAAATACAGAGATGTGCTCTCCCTCTTCCTTGTTCTGAGAGGCAGTGATGTGCTGAAATGCAGTGATGTGCTCACCCTCTTCCTTGTGCTGAGATGCAGTGATGTGCTCACCCTTTTCCTTGTCCTGAAATGCAGTGATGTGCTCACCCTCTTCCTTGTTTTGAAATGCAGTGATGTGCTCACCCTCTTCCTTGTGCTGAGATGCAGTCATGTGCTCACCCTCTTCCTAGTGTTGAAATGCAGAGATGTGCTCACCCTCTTCCTTGTGCTGAAATGCAGAGATGTGCTCACCCTCTTCCTTGTATTGAAATGCAGTGATGTGCTCACCCTCTTCCTTGTGTTGAAATACAGCGATGTGCTCACCCTCTTCCTTGTGCTGAAATGCAGCGATGTGCTCACCCTCTTCCTTGTGTTGAAATGCAGTGATGTGCTCACCCTCTTCCTTGTGTTGAAATGCAGAGATGTGCTCTCCCTCTTCCTTGTGCTGTGATGCAGAGATGTCCACCCTCTTCCTCGTGTTGAAATGCGGAGGTGTGCTCACCCACTTCCTTGTGTTGAAATGCAGTGATGTGCTCACCCTCTTCCTTGTGTTGAAATGCAGTGATGTGCTCACCCTCTTCCTTATTTTGAAATGCAGTGATGTGCTCACCCTCTTCCTTATTTTGAAATGCAATGCAGTGATGTGCTCACCCTCTTCCTTGTGTTGAAATGCAGTAATGTGCTCACCCTCTTCCTTATTTTGAAATGCAATGCAGTGATGTGCTCACCCTCTTCCTTGTGTTGAAATGCAGTGTTGTGCTCACACTCTTCCTTGACTTGAAATGCAGTGATGTGCTCACCCTCTTCTTTGTGTTGAAATGCAGTGATGTGCTCTCCCTCTTCCTTGTGCTGAAATGCAGTGATGTGCTCACCCTCTTCCCTGTGTTGAAATGGAGTGATGTGCTCACCCTCTTCCTTGAGTTGAAATGCAGAAATGTGCTCACCCTCTTCCTTATTTTGAAATGCAGTGATGTGCTCACCCTCTTCCTTGTGTTGAAATGCAGTGAGGTGCTCTCCCTCTTCCTTGTGCTGAAATGCAGTGATGTGCTCACCCTCTTCCCTGTGCTGAGATGCAGAGTTGTGCTCACCCTCTTCCTTGTGCTGAGATGCAGTGATGTGCTCACCCTCTTCCTTGAGTTGAAATGCAGTGATGTGCTCACCCTCTTCCTTATTTTGAGATGCAGTGATGTGCTCAACCTCTTTCTTGTGTTGAAATGCAGTGATGTGCACCCTCTTCCTTGTGTTGAAATGCAGTGATGTGCTCACCCTCTTCCTTATTTTAAAATGCAGAGATGTGCTCACCCTCTTCCCCGTGTTGAAATGCAGTGATGTACTCACCCTCTTCCTTGTGTTGAAATGCAATGATGTGCTCACCCTCTTCCTTATTTTGAAATGCAGTGATGTGCTCTCCCTGTTTCTTGTTTTGAAATGCAGAGATGTGCTCACCCTCTTACTTATTTTGAAATGCAGTGATGTGCTCACCCTCTTCCTTGTGTTGAAATGCAGAGATCTGCTCACCCTCTTCCTTGTGTTGAAATGCAGTGATGTGCTCACCTTCTTCCTTATTTTGAAATGCAGTGATGTGCTCACCCTCTTCCTTATTTTGAAATGCAATGCAGTGATGTGCTCACCCTCTTCCTTATTTTGAAAGGCAGTGATGTGCTCACCCTCTTCCTTGTGTTGAAATGCAGTGATGTGCTCATCCTCTTCCTTATTTTGAAATGCAATGCAGTGATGTGCTCACCCTCTTCCTTGTGTTGAAATGCAGTGTTGTGCTCACACTCTTCCTTGAGTTGAAATGCAGTGATGTGCTCACCCTCTTCCTTGTGTTGAAATGCAGTGATGTGCTCTCCCTCTTCCTTGTGCTGAAATGCAGTGATGTGCTCATCCTCTTCCCTGTGTTGAAATGCAGTGATGTGCTCACCCTCTTCCTTGAGTTGAAATGCAGAAATGTGCTCACCCTCTTCCTTATTTTGAAATGCAGTGATGTGCTCACCCTCTTCCTTGTGTTGAAATGCAGTGATGTGCTCTCCCTCTTCCTGAAATGCAGTGATGTGCTCACCCTCTTCCCTGTGTTGAAATGCAGTGATGTGCTAACCCTCTTCCTTATTTTGAAATGCAGTGATGTGCTCACCCTCTTCCTTATTTTGAAATGCAGTGATGTGCTCACCCTCTTCTTTGAGATGCAGGGATGTGCTCACCCTCTTCTTGTGTTGAAATGCAGTGATGTGCTCACCCTCTTCCCTGTGCTGAGATGCAGAGATGTGCTCACCCTCTTCCTTGTGCTGAGATGCAGTGATGTGCTCACCCTCTTCCTTGAGTTGAAATGCAGTGATGTGCTCACCCTCTTCCTTGTGTTGAAATGCAGTGATGTGCTCACCCTCTTCCCTGTGTTGAAATGCAGTGATGTGCTCACCCTCTTCCTTATTTTGAAATGCAGTGATGTGCTCACCCTCTTCCTTGTGTTGAAATGCAGTGATGTGCTCACCTTCTTCCTTATTTTGAAATGCAGTGATGTGCTCACCCTCTTCCTTATTTTGAAATGCAATGCAGTGATGTGCTCACCCTCTTCCTTATTTTGAAAGGCAGTGATGTGCTCACCCTCTTCCTTGTGTTGAAATGCAGTGATGTGCTCATCCTCTTCCTTATTTTGAAATGCAATGCAGTGATGTGCTCACCCTCTTCCTTGTGTTGAAATGCAGTGTTGTGCTCACACTCTTCCTTGAGTTGAAATGCAGTGATGTGCTCACCCTCTTCCTTGTGTTGAAATGCAGTGATGTGCTCTCCTCTTCCTTGTGCTGAAATGCAGTGATGTGCTCATCCTCTTCCCTGTGTTGAAATGCAGTGATGTGCTCACCCTCTTCCTTGAGTTGAAATGCAGAAATGTGCTCACCCTCTTCCTTATTTTGAAATGCAGTGATTTGCTCACCCTCTTCCTTGTGTTGAAATGCAGTGATGTGCTCTCCTCTTCCTTGTGCTGAAATGCAGTGATGTGCTCACCCTCTTCCCTGTGTTGAAATGCAGTGATGTGCTAACCCTCTTCCTTATTTTGAAATGCAGTGATGTGCTCGCCCTCTTCCTTATTTTGAAATGCAGTGATGTGCTCACCCTCTTCTTTGAGATGCAGGGATGTGCTCACTCTCTTCTTGTGTTGAAATGCAGTGATGTGCTCACCCTCTTCCCTGTGCTGAGATGCAGAGATGTGCTCACCCTCTTCCTTGTGCTGAGATGCAGTGATGTGCTCACCCTCTTCCTTGAGTTGAAATGCAGTGATGTGCTCACCCTCTTCCTTATTTTGAGATGCAGTGATGTGCTCAACCTCTTCTTTGTGTTGAAATGCAGTGATGTGCACCCTCTTCCTTGTGTTGAGATGCAGTGATGTGCTCACCCTCTTCCTTGAGTTGAAATGCAGTGATGTGCTCACCCTCTTCCTTATTTTAAAATGCAGAGGTGTGCTCACCCTCTTCCTTGTGTTGAAATGCAGTGATGTGCTCACCCTCTTCCTTATTTTAAAATGCAGAGGTGTGCTCACCCTCTTCCTTGTGTTGAAATGCAATGATGTGCGCACCCTCTTCCTTATTTTGAAATGCAATGATGTGCGCACCCTCTTCCTTATTTTGAAATGCAGTGATGTGCTCTCCCTGTTCCTTGTTTTGAAATGCAGAGATGTGCTCACCCTCTTACTTATTTTGAAATGCAGTGATGTGCTCACCCTCTTCCTTGTGTTGAAATGCAGAGATGTGCTCACCCTCTTCCTTGTGTTGAAATGCAGTGATGTGCTCACCCTCTTCCTTGTGTTGAAATGCAGTGATGTGCTCACCCTCTTCCTTATTTTGAAATGCAGAGATGTGCTCACCCTCTTCCTTGTGTTGAAATGCGGAGATGTGCTCACCCTCTTCCTTGTGTTGAAATGCAGTGATGTGCTCACCCTCTTCCTTGTTGTGAGATGCAAAGATGTGCTCACCCTCTTCCTTGTGATGAAATGCAGTGATGTGCTCACCCTCTTCCTTGTGTTTAAATGCAGAGATGTGCTCACCCTCTTCCTTGTGTTGAAATGCGGAAATGTGCTCTCCCTCTTCCTTGTGCTGAGATGCAGAGATGTGCTCACCCCTTTTCCTTGTGTTGAAATACGGAGATGTGCTCACCCTCTTCCTTGTTGTGAGATGCAAAGATGTGCTCACCCTCTTCCTTGTGTTGAAATGCAGTGATGTGCTCACCCTCTTCCTTGTTGTGAGATGCAAAGATGTGCTCACCCTCTTCCTTGTGATGAAATGCTGTGATGTGCTCACCCTCTTCCTTGTGTTTAAATGCAGAGATGTGCTCACCCTCTTCCTTGTGTTGGAATGCGGAGATGTGCTCTCCCTCTTCCTTGTGCTGAAATGCAGTGATGTGCTCACCCTTTTCCTTGTGTTGGAATGCGGAGATATGCACCTTCTTCCTTGAGTTGAAATGCAGTGATGTGCTCACCCTCTTCCTTGTGCTGGGATGCAGAGATATGCACCTTCTTCCTTGAGTTGAAATGCAGTGATGTGCTCACCCTCTTCCTTGTGTTGAAATGCAGTGATGTGCTCTCCCTCTTCACTATGCTGAGATGCAGAGATGTGCTCTCCCTCTTCCTTGTGTTGAAATGCAGTCATGTGCTCACCCTCTTCCCTGTCTTGAAATGCAGAGATGTGCTCACCCTCTTCCTTATTTTGAAATGCAGTGATGTGCTCACCCTCTTCCTTGTGTTGAAATGCAGGGATGTGCTCACCCTCTTCCTTATTTTGAAATGCAGTGATGTGCTCACCCTCTTCCTTGTGTTGAAATGCAGGGATGTGCTCACCCTCTTCCTTATTTTGAAATGCAGTGATGTGCTCCCCCTCTTCCTTGTGTTGAAATGCAGTGATGTGCTCACCCTCTTCCTTGTGCTGAGATGCAAAGATGTGCTCTCCCTCTTCCTTGTGTTGAAATGCGGCGATGTGCTCTCCCTCTTCCTTGTGTTGAAATGCGGCGATGTGCTCTCCCTCTTCCTTGTGTTGAAATGCAGTGATGTGCTCACCCTCTCCCTCTTCCATGTGTTGAAATGCAGAGATGTGCTCACCCTCTCCCTTGTGTTGAAATGCAGAGATGTGCTCACCCTCTTCCATGTGTTGAAATGCAGAGATGTGCTCACCCTCTCCCTCTTCCTTGTGTTGAAATGCAGTCATGTGCTCACCCTCTTCCTTGTGTTGAAATACAGAGATGTGCTCACCCTCTTCCCTGTCTTGAAATGCAGAGATGTGCTCACCCTCTTCCTTATTTTGAAATGCAGAGATGTGCTCACCCTCTTCCTTGTGTTGAAATGCAGTGATGTGCTCACCCTCTTCCTTGTGTTGAAATGCAGTGATGTGCTCACCTTCTTTCTTATTTTGAAATGCAGTGATGTGCTCACCCTCTTCCTTATTTTGAAATGCAATGCAGTGATGTGCTCACCCTCCTCCTTATTTTGAAAGGCAGTGATGTGCTCACCCTCTTCCTTGTGTTGAAATGCAGTGATGTGCTCATCCTCTTCCTTATTTTGAAATGCAATGCAGTGATGTGCTCACCCTCTTCCTTGTGTTGAAATGCAGTGTTGTGCTCACACTCTTCCTTGAGTTGAAATGCAGTGATGTGCTCACCCTCTTCTTTGTGTTGAAATGCAGTGATGTGCTCGCCCTCTTCCTTGTGCTGAAATGCAGTGATGTGCTCATCCTCTTCCCTGTGTTGAAATGCAGTGATGTGCTCACCCTCTTCCTTGAGTTGAAATGCAGAAATGTGCTCACCCTCTTCCTTATTTTGAAATGCAGTGATGTGCTCACCCTCTTCCTTGTGTTGAAATGCAGTGATGTGCTCTCCCTCTTCCTTGTGCTGAAATGCAGTGATGTGCTCACCCTCTTCCCTGTGTTGAAATGCAGTGATGTGCTAACCCTCTTCCTTATTTTGAAATGCAGTGATGTGCTCACCCTCTTCCTTATTTTGAAATGCAGTGATGTGCTCACCCTCTTCTTTGAGATGCAGGGATGTGCTCACCCTCTTCTTGTGTTGAAATGCAGTGATGTGCTCACCCTCTTCCCTGTGCTGAGATGCAGAGATGTGCTCACCCTCTTCCTTGTGCTGAGATGCAGTGATGTGCTCACCCTCTTCCTTGAGTTGAAATGCAGTGATGTGCTCACCCTCTTCCTTATTTTGAGATGCAGTGATGTGCTCAACCTCTTCCTTGTGTTCAAATGCAGTGATGTGCACCCTCTTCCTTGTGTTGAGATGCAGTGATGTGCTCACCCTCTTACTTGAGTTGAAATGCAGTGTTGTGCTCACCCTCTTCCTTATTTTAAAATGCAGAGGTGTGCTCACCCTCTTCCTTGTGTTGAAATGCAGTGATGTGCTCACCCTCTTCCTTATTTTAAAATGCAGAGGTGTGCTCACCCTCTTCCTTGTGTTGAAATGCAATGATGTGCGCACCCTCTTCCTTATTTTGAAATGCAATGATGTGCGCACCCTCTTCCTTATTTTGAAATGCAGTGATGTGCTCTCCATGTGCCTTGTTTTGAAATGCAGAGATGTGCTCACCCTCTTACTTATTTTGAAATGCAGTGATGTGCTCACCCTCTTCCTTGTGTTGAAATGCAGAGATGTGCTCACCCTCTTCCTTGTGTTGAAATGCAGTGATGTGCTCACCCTCTTCCTTGTGTTGAAATGCAGTGATGTGCTCACCCTCATTTTGAAATGCAGAGATGTGCTCACCCTCTTCCTTGTGTTGAAATGCAGTGATGTGCTCACCCTCTTCCTTGTGCTGAGATGCAAAGATGTGCTCTCCCTCTTCCTTGTGTTGAAATGCGGCGATGTGCTCTCCCTCTTCCTTGTGTTGAAATGCGGCGATGTGCTCTCCCTCTTCCTTGTGTTGAAATGCAGTGATGTGCTCACCCTCTCCCTCTTCCATGTGTTGAAATGCAGAGATGTGCTCAACCTCTCCCTTGTGTTGAAATGCAGAGATGTGCTCACCCTCTTCCATGTGTTGAAATGCAGAGATGTGCTCACCCTCTTCCTTGTGTTGAAATGCAGTCATGTGCTCACCCTCTTCCTTGTGTTGAAATACAGAGATGTGCTCACCCTCTTCCTTGTGTTGAAATACAGAGATGTGCTCACCCTCTTCCTTATTTTGAAATGCAGAGATGTGCTCACCCTCTTCCTTGTGTTGAAATGCAGTGATGTGCTCACCCTCTTCCTTGTGTTGAAATGCAGTGATGTGCTCACCTTCTTCCTTATTTTGAAATGCAGTGATGTGCTCACCCTCTTCCTTATTTTGAAAGGCAGTGATGTGCTCACCCTCTTCCTTGTGTTGAAATGCAGTGATGTGCTCATCCTCTTCCTTATTTTGAAATGCAATGCAGTGATGTGCTCACCCTCTTCCTTGTGTTGAAATGCAGTGTTGTGCTCACACTCTTCCTTGAGTTGAAATGCAGTGATGTGCTCACCCTCTTCCTTGTGTTGAAATGCAGTGATGTGCTCTCCCTCTTCCTTGTGCTGAAATGCAGTGATGTGCTCATCCTCTTCCCTGTGTTGAAATGCAGTGATGTGCTCACCCTCTTCCTTGAGTTGAAATGCAGAAATGTGCTCACCCTCTTCCTTATTTTGGAAATGCAGTGATGTGCTCACCCTCTTCCTTGTGTTGAAATGCAGTGATGTGCTCTCCCTCTTCCTTGTGCTGAAATGCAGTGATGTGCTCACCCTCTTCCCTGTGTTGAAATGCAGTGATGTGCTAACCCTCTTCCTTATTTTGAAATGCAGTGATGTGCTCACCCTCTTCCTTATTTTGAAATGCAGTGATGTGCTCACCCTCTTCTTTGAGATGCAGGGATGTGCTCACCCTCTTCTTGTGTTGAAATGCAGTGATGTGCTCACCCTCTTCCCTGTGCTGAGATGCAGAGATGTGCTCACCCTCTTCCTTGTGCTGAGATGCAGTGATGTGCTCACCCTCTTCCTTGAGTTGAAATGCAGTGATGTGCTCACCCTCTTCCTTATTTTGAGATGCAGTGATGTGCTCAACCTCTTCCTTGTGTTGAAATGCAGTGATGTGCACCCTCTTCCTTGTGTTGAGATGCAGTGATGTGCTCACCCTCTTCCTTGAGTTGAAATGCAGTGATGTGCTCACCCTCTTCCTTATTTTAAAATGCAGAGGTGTGCTCACCCTCTTCCTTGTGTTGAAATGCAGTGATGTGCTCACCCTCTTCCTTATTTTAAAATGCAGAGGTGTGCTCACCCTCTTCCTTGTGTTGAAATGCAATGATGTGCGCACCCTCTTCCTTATTTTGAAATACAATGATGTGCGCACCCTCTTCCTTATTTTGAAATGCAGTGATGTGCTCTCCATGTGCCTTGTTTTGAAATGCAGAAATGTGCTCACCCTCTTACTTATTTTGAAATGCAGTGATGTGCTCACCCTCTTCCTTGTGTTGAAATGCAGAGATGTGCTCACCCTCTTCCTTGTGTTGAAATGCAGTGATGTGCTCACCCTCTTACTTATTTTGAAATGCAGTGATGTGCTCACCCTCTTCCTTGTGTTGAAATGCAGAGATGTGCTCACCCTCTTCCTTGTGTTGAAATGCAGTGATGTGCTCACCCTCTTCCTTGTGTTGAAATGCAGTGATGTGCTCACCCTCTTCCTTATTTTGAAATGCAGAGATGTGCTCACCCTCTTCCTTGTGTTGAAATGCGGAGATGTGCTCACCCTCTTCCTTGTGTTGAAATGCAGTGATGTGCTCACCCTCTTCCTTGTTGTGAGATGCAAAGATGTGCTCACCCTCTTCCTTGTGATGAAATGCAGTGATGTGCTCACCCTCTTCCTTGTGTTTAAATGCAGAGATGTGCTCACCCTCTTCCTTGTGTTGAAATGCGGAAATGTGCTCTCCCTCTTCCTTGTGCTGAGATGCAGAGATGTGCTCACCCCCTTTTCCTTGTGTTGAAATACGGAGATGTGCTCACCCTCTTCCTTGTTGTGAGATGCAAAGATGTGCTCACCCTCTTCCTTGTGTTGAAATGCAGTGATGTGCTCACCCTCTTCCTTGTTGTGAGATGCAAAGATGTGCTCACCCTCTTCCTTGTGATGAAATGCAGTGATGTGCTCACCCTCTTCCTTGTGTTTAAATGCAGAGATGTGCTCACCCTCTTCCTTGTGTTGGAATGCGGAGATGTGCTCTCCCTCTTCCTTGTGCTGAAATGCAGTGATGTGCTCACCCTCTTCCTTGTGTTTAAATGCAGAGATGTGCTCACCCTTTTCCTTGTGTTGGAATGCGGAGATATGCACCTTCTTCCTTGAGTTGAAATGCAGTGATGTGCTCACCCTCTTCCTTGTGCTGGGATGCAGAGATATGCACCTTCTTCCTTGAGTTGAAATGCAGTGATGTGCTCACCCTCTTCCTTGTGTTGAAATGCAGTGATGTGCTCTCCCTCTTCACTGTGCTGAGATGCAGAGATGTGCTCTCCCTCTTCCTTGTGTTGAAATGCAGTCATGTGCTCACCCTCTTCCCTGTCTTGAAATGCAGAGATGTGCTCACCCTCTTCCTTATTTTGAAATGCAGGGATGTGCTCACCCTCTTCCTTATTTTGAAATGCAGTGATGTGCTCACCCTCTTCCTTGTGTTGAAATGCAGGGATGTGCTCACCCTCTTCCTTATTTTGAAATGCAGTGATGTGCTCACCCTCTTCCTTGTGTTGAAATGCAGTGATGTGCTCACCCTCTTACTTGTGTTGAAATGCAGTGATGTGCTCCCCCTCTTCCTTGTGTTGAAATGCAGTGATGTGCTCACCCTCTTCCTTGTGCTGAGATGCAAAGATGTGCTCTCCCTCTTCCTTGTGTTGAAATGCGGCGATGTGCTCTCCCTCTTCCTTGTGTTGAAATGCTGCGATGTGCTCTCCCTCTTCCTTGTGTTGAAATGCAGTGATGTGCTCACCCTCTCCCTCTTCCATGTGTTGAAATGCAGAGATGTGCTCACCCTCTCCCTTGTGTTGAAATGCAGAGATGTGCTCACCCTCTTCCATGTGTTGAAATGCAGAGATGTGCTCACCCTCTCCCTCTTCCTTGTTTTGAAATGCAGTCATGTGCTCACCCTCTTCCTTGTGTTGAAATACAGAGATGTGCTCACCCTCTTCCTTGTGTTGAAATACAGAGATGTGCTCACCCTCTTCCTTATTTTGAAATGCAGAGATGTGCTCACCCTCTTCCTTATTTTGAAATGCAGTGATGTGCTCACCCTCTTCCTTATTTTGAAATGCAGAGATGTGCTCACCCTCTTCCTTATTTTGAAATGCAGAGATGTGCTCTCCCTCTTCCTTGTGCTGAGATGCAGAGATGTGCTCACTCTTCCTTGTGTTGAAATGCGGAGCTGTGCTCTCCCTCTTCCTTGTGCTGGGCGTCTCTCCTCGTCATTTGCACTCAGAGCAGTTTCCTCCCATGCACTATAAACAGCTGAGCCTGTGGCACTTTTGCAAGGTGATTGGCAACCAATTATCGCGTGGTGCCGCCCACAGCAACCAATCACTGTACAGAGTGGTGGACAGAAACAGCGGAAGACGAGTTCCGTTCCGGGTTAAAGGTGATGTAAAGACGAGCGGTGGGAGGCCTGTGCATCAGCCAGGAGAAAGGATCTGGATGCTGAGAAGGGCAGAGGTTGTGTGTGCAGAGAAGGGACAGAGGTTGTGTGTGCAGAGAAGGGACAGACTCAGAGGCTGTGTGTGCGGAGCCAGGCGAGAACAGCTTCCCGGTACACAGCACCAGGGGCGGTGGTGGCCTCACGGCCAGATCTGCCACTTTGGAACTGGAGCACACGGTTCGAGTCTCGGCGCAGGCTCATCCTCCTGTGATTCTGGGCAAATCATCTAATCTCGTCGCGCTTAAGAGAAGTGAATGTGTCCTTGTGTGATGTACCTGGTGCTCGTGTAAAGCGCTCCAGTAGACTCGACCTCTATACAAGAAACATCTCTAGTATAGAGCCAACAGCTAAAATGTGCACGCAGCGCTAGGAGAAAGGAGCTGTGTGCAGAGCGAGGCGCTGCGAGAGACAGATGTACAGAGAAGGAGGAGAGACACCATGGGGCAGATTTACAAGACCCCTTGTGCCACTTTTGCGTCATTTTTAACATGGGAAAAGTGACGCAAAAGTGGCGCAAGGGGCTCGTAAATCTGCCCCATGTGCGCAGAGCCATCAGGAAGAAGGGAAGAAAGCGCGGACTCCTGCCATGGCCTTACGGTACGCTTCGTTTTAATGTAGCCCACGACACCAGAGCAGAGGCCTGTACAAAGGTCCTGGCAGGCTCGGCTCAGCTCCCTGGATACTGGGTGGGCGAGCCTGATGCCCGGCTCTAGCTCAGCCCGAGGCCCTGTGGAACCTCGAGCCCATGACGAGCTGAGCCTCTCCCCTTACCCTGGGTGTGCTGTTATGGCCAGACCTGCTGACAACTGAGGAACCAGGTTCGAGTCTCGGAGTCGGCTCAACATCCTGTGATTCTGGGCAAATCACCTAATCTTCCTGTGCCAATAAAAAGTGAATGTGACCTTGTGTAATGTAACTGGCACTCATGTAAAGCACTACAACACCTACATAAAAGCGGCAGAACAATTCACTAAGTGGTAAAAATAAAAACTAAGCATAAGTAAATACAATGAGGTGCCATTTAGTGGCTGATGTGTATGAAGTGAAACCAGAAAACCAGGTGTGGTAATGAAGTTCAGGTAGCCGAAGTGTGGTTTAAGATGATTTATGTAGTCTTAGTTGAAGGTTGGTAAATCCATGTACACCAGGATAAATCACAGCTTCCATGCGTAAATTGTGTGATCTTAGGAATAGATATTATTTCACCAAAACTACTTTTTCTTCATTATTGCGTATGAAAGCACCTTCAAATATATGAGTTCAGAATACCAGTTGTACAAACACCTAGGGGCATATGTACAAGCCCCTATCGCCACAGGAACGTCACTTTTTGTGACGTTCCCGTGGCGATAGGGGCCTTGCCTTATGTACAGGGCAGCGTTAAGCCACCTAACGTGGCTTAACGCTGCCTTGTACATAAGGCACCCTTTCACGCTATGGTTAGCGTGAAAGGGGTGGGCAGTGGGCGTTCCACCGCAACACCCAGTGTATTTGACGCTGCCCCCTATGTACAAGGGTTGCATACATAGGAGGCAGCGCCAAAATTAAGACCAGGAAAATCCTGGTGCAAGGGTGCCTGCGTTGGAGCTAAGTTGTTAAACGTAGCGCCATCGCAGGGGGAAACGCAAGGCTGCACCACATTCTTGTAAATATGGTGCAGCCTTGCATTTCAGAAGTGGCGGAGAGAGGCGTTAGGCCAAGGAGGCTAACGACACACTCCGCCACTTCCTACTACATATCCCCCCAAATGTGTTTGATTTAGTAGACTATATGTTGCTCTATAATATTCCGGGCCAGGTATAGGGTTAAACATTTTTTTGTGAACTGATAGTATTGGCATTTCCTTTTTTTTTTAATCTCAATTCTTCATTAAAATTGCACACAATTTTCAGATACAAACGTCATGCACCAGTGATACAGATAAGATAGATCAGGTAGGTACAAGACATCATATTAGTGAAAACATCTGAAAAGACAGTGACAACTTAAGAATAACTCGCAACCTAAAACACAATCAAGTCCCCTAAACAGAGGCGAGGCCAACCGAGGTGGCTGAGACTTGAGGTATCAATGCTAGTGTGATTACATTTCTGAAGAAATATGCAAAGGGCCCGACGAATGCTAATGACCATGCATGGAGTGGGTGCCAAGATAAGTTGCTAGATATTGCAGGTCCCCCTGCCAAATGTTTGGAGCTAGCATTGAAAGCTAAAGAGTCTGGGGCGAGCATCGACCCACATGTGCTAGCTGGGTGGTCACAGCGAGCAGTCTGTCATCTCGGAAACGCAAATCCCAAAATTGTAGACTTGGCCTCGGTGGATGCTGGTCCCATGGCAGAAGGGCTCCTGTTCGGGGAAAAGTTTGTCAAGGATGTGGGAAAGTTTGTTAACACCGTTACTGCGCTTGACAAGGTGCAGATGTCCTTAAACAAAGTTTTTCACTGTAACCTTTTTGCCAAGCCCTGGCAAAGTATGGCTCGTTTGCCAGGTCCTCATTACTACCAAGGCCCACAAAGAGGCTGCAGCCTGTCGACAGAGGATCACGGCAAGGGGGATGTAGAGGTGGAACCTCCTCCCCCACTAGATCACGCTTCAATAGAGGCCACTACTCCAGAGGTGGCTACTGAGGAGCTTGCCAAGCAACCTCAACCACAAGATGTGCATTATTTCTGCTGTGCAAATGATATTGGGTGGAAGAGTGAGTTTGTTTCCACACAACTGGAGGGCTCTGACAAAGGACACTTGAGTCTTAGACGCTGTGCAGGGCTTTAATTTAAAGTTTTATCAAAGCCCGTTTCCACGCGGTGTTCCAAATCAGCTATGTTTTTCCCAGCACGAAGCCGCTTTTATAGATAAAGAAATTCAGGAGCTCTTTTCCAAGCAGGCAATTTACCCGGCATTTCCACTCCCCAGCGGCTTCAGCAGCACTATTTTCTTAGTGCCATAGAGGTATGGTGGTCACTGACTGGTGCTGAATCTAGAAGAATTGAACCTTCGGCTGCGATCCATACATATCAAGATGGCGAGCATCCATCTTTTGAGGGACCGTTTGCAGGAAAAGCGTGCATAGTTTGTTTTGACCTTAAGGAAGCCTCTGACAATCTCCATTTTTGCTCTTTACAGGTGTTTTCTACAAGTTCAATGCAGAGGATCCTGTTACGAATTCTTAGTGATGTCTTTCGGCCTCTCCTCTGCTCCTTGGGTGTTCACCAAGATCATGAGGACGGTAGTGGAGCGGTTGAGAGTGAAAGGCGTGCAATTGATAGTGTATTTGGACGACCTCTTCATTATGGCACAATCTCTGACGCAGCTGATTCAGAATCTAACCTGGACGATTCAGCTGTTGCAGGAGTAGGGATTTGTCATCGACGAGAAGAAGCCAATTCTAACTCCTGCACAGTCAATGGAGTTTTTGGGCTTTCAGGTGGACTTGATCAATGCACAGCAGATGTTGCCCAATCGAACGGTAAAAGACATCAAGGTGCTGAGGTCAGCCCTGAGCAAGCAGATGGTGTCCTTGAGAGTCATGGCAAGGATAGTAGGCCTCCTGGCGTCCTCCATCCAACCTGCGTTCCTGGGTCTGTTGCACTATAGGCATTGCAGCGTCTCAAGATCCAACTCCTGGTGATGGGCCTGGCTTACTCCGATCACATACCGATCTTGCAGGAAGCCAGAGAGGAGTTGCTCTGGTGGATCGAACACATGGGAGCATGGAATAGCAGGGCCATTTTCAGCTCCCATCGAGATGTGATAATAGATTCTCATGCCAGGAGACGGGGCTGGGACGCCAGATGCGTAGATATCTCCACAGGAGGTAGGTAGTCTCAGGAAGAGCAAAACCTCCACATCAATTGTTTGGAGTTACTAGAGGGATCCTTCGCTAAAAATACTCTGTCTCCCAAGAGGAACAAATGCTATATTCCGCTGAGGATGGACAATATCTCAGCAGTGAGATACATCAGCAAGCTGGGAGGAACCAGATCGAGATTGTTAGCGGAGATTGCCAAAGACTTTTGGCATTTCTGCTTGAAGCACAAGATTTCAGTAGTAGTGGAGTACATTCCGAGGCAGTCCAATGTAGCAGCAAATTGGAACTCCATGTTCCTGACAATAGTGAGCGACTGGCAGCTTCACCTCGGTGTGCTCCAAGGCATCCAGAGAATGTTGGGCCTATGCAAGATCGATTTTTTTGCTTCCAGGTTGGACGGGCAACTTCAAGAATGTTACAGCTGGAGACTGGACCCTCTGGCAAAGGCCACAGATGCGTTTCTGCAGGATTGGTCTTCGGACCTGAACTACGCCTTTCCTTCCATTCACCATGATTCCTTGAGTAGCAGCTCTAGCAAGGATGTAGGAAGAGACTCTAGTGCTGTTGAGTCCAGTCTGGAGAGCGCAGCCTTGGTTCCCGGTGCTGCTAGAGTTGTTGTCGTACATCCCAGTGGCATTGCCAGCATTGTATTGGAGGAAGCTGGCTCTGTATGTACTATACCAAAGTAAGGTATAGTGTGCACAGAGTCCAGTGGATCCCCAGAGGTATAGCAGAGGCTACATTAGATAATCACTAACAGCTAGCTCTCTTTGTGGTAGTGTGGTCGAGCAGTTAGGCTTATCAGAAGGTGTGTTAAGCATTTATTGTATTCACTCAATCAAGCCACACACTCAGAGACTGAATCCAGACCAATTGGGTAAGTATAAAAAGGTATACTTACGTTTATTTCTAGAACCAAGCAGGACTTGGCACAGGCAAGTAGAATATACTTTCAAATGCAAAACTTTAGAAGGAAATGCAATTGTGAATGGAATTGGAATCATTACAGGTTTGTAGTTGCTTTTCAAACAGTTTAGAATACATAGAAATTACTTTAGATTACTTTTAGATTACTTTTCAGTTACTTTGACTACTTGGAGTGATATGCCGAGATATCACACAGTGGGCCTTACAAAATACAGGTAAGTACGACAGTTTTGGGTTTAAAGCAAAGTTACTTTGTTTTTCATACAAAAGTCAGTTCAACAGAGAACATTTTTGGAGCAAAAATCATAACATTGGTTCCTATGGGAGAAAAGAAGGTTATCGGTTTGCAGGTACGTAAATGACCTGCAAGATTAACTTTTGGGGGTTAAAACTAAGGTTCAGTTAGGCACTCAAATCGCACTACCAGCAGCACTAGGGCGGCCGGGTGCAGAGTGCAGGGGCCCAATGTTAGCCAATGGGGCTAGGGGGGCCTTCGGTCAGGGGCTGCTTACGAGCAGGACACTCTGTTGTGGGAGCAGAGCTCCTGGGGTTAAGATCAGCACTGCAGGGGCCAACAATCAGCACAAGAGCTGCACCACCAGCAGCACGGAGGTGTTGGGAGCCCTGTGGTTTTCAATCTCCAGTTTGGAAGAAAAGCTGCAAGCTCGGGCAAGGATGTTTCCTGAAGGCGACCACTGGCACGAGAAGTAAGTTGGGTTCTTGAGGGATGCCTGGACACCCAAGGCCGTGGAGCGTTGGGTGTAGGGGTGTCTTTAGGTGTCGGATCTTCTTACCAGCTCTGGTTGCAGTCGGGGGGACCCCTCAGATGGAGGCTGCAGGCGTCAGCTTGAAGCTCGAGGTAAGCCAGGGATCACCAGATCCCTGGTCAGAATATCTGGGGAGACCTCCTTCTGGTGTTGGGCCACTCTAACTCGGGCCGCCAGGACCCGGGTTCTGTGTTTGAGTCTTTGGTTGAGCAAATCCATTCATCTCGGGAGACAGTCTTTTATATGAAAGTAGGGCAGGTCCTCTGGGATCTGGATGGCTGCTAGACACGCCGGGGTTTTGCTGTCAGCAGGTCGGAGTCTGGACAGGCCGGTAGGGCTGGGGCCAAAGTAGTCGGTGCCCACTTTTTCCTGGGTCAGCATGGCTCTTCGGTCCTTCTTTCTTCCTCGAATCTGAGGAGGCAAGGTTCATGGTCACCCCTAAATACAAAATTTAGGGGCGTTACAGGGGTGTGCAGGTCAGGACCAATAGGTCCCTTCTTTGGGATGAGTACACCCCCTATTATGCCACCCGCCAGGGTGGCATAATAGGGGAGGGGGGCATGAGCCTCTCTCTAAGTGACTGTATCCCCTCATCTTCAACTTGGAGGGGACTGAGATGTGTGCTTCACCTCGCCTCCCCCAACTGTGGTGTGGGGATGGCAAAGGTGGGCACACCTCTCTTGCTCACTTGGTTTTCCCACCGATTCTCCCGCCCAAAGTGGGGGTCAGAAACAGTGGAAGCCAGTTGCTGGGGGCAGCAAAGGGCAGGGTTAGCTCACAAAGGTGGCAGGCCTTTGAAGCTTCCCCTTCATGGACCCAGCCCATCCTGGGGGAGGAGGCATGGCCCCTCTGCCCAGGATGGGCTTTGTTTCTGAACCCAGAGAGCGGAGGCCCTCTAGCCAGGGGTCCAGAAACCTTTCTGGTGGTGGCAAATGGCGGGCATCCATTCAGGAACCACACCAGGGCTGGTCGTTTTTCAGGGGGCATCTCTAAGATGCCCTCTGAGTGCATTTTACATTTAACCCCACACTGGCATCAGTGTGGGTTTAATGTGCTGAGAAGTTTCCTACCAAACTTCCCAGGTTTCAGTAAAGCCATTATGGAGCTGTGGAGTTCGTAGTGACCAACTCCCAGACCATATACTCTTTATGACTTTACTGCACTTACAATGTCTAAGAATGGGTTTAGACACTGTAGGGGTAGAGTGCTCATGCGACTGTACCCTCACCTGTGGTCTAGTGCACCCTGCAAGAGGGGTGACTTACCTAGGCCACAGGCAGTGGATTGCAGGCATGGCACACAGGGATGTGTGTCATGTCGACACTTCACTTTTCTCTGCACCAAAACACGCAGCCTGCAATGGCAGTGTGTGGGTGTTAAGGTGCAGGGCCCCTAAGGGTGGCACAACAGGTGCTGCAGCCCTTAGAGGTCTTCCCTGGTCACAGGGCCCTTGTTACCTATGGTACCTTTTACAAGGGGCTTACCTGTGGCCAGAGAGGTGCCAATTGTGTCTATAAAGGTACAGTTTTAGGAAAGAACACAGGCCCTGGGAACCTGATTGGCAAGGACCCAGGGCACATCAAGTCAAAGTGCATCAAATGTCAGGCAAAAAGTGGGGGGTTACTGATACAGACAACCACTTTCCTACAGGCCCCAATTCTTTCCGAAAGAGAGGTTATTGTACAGAAAGGGAGGGAAAAACCAATCACAACAGCTATTAATTCCGGCTCTCTTTAGAGAGAAAGTGTTATTCCTAGCCCATAGCCATTTATTGGGGGGACACTTAAGCACAGAAACAACAGTCCTCCCGAGTACCCTTACTTCTCTTCTGGTGATTTAGGAGCCATTCACCAGAGTAGTAATGGATATCATCAGTCCCCTTCACCCTACACGTAGTGGCTGCAGATATGTCCTGATAATGGTGGACTACACCACATGATACCCCGAAGCAGTGGCCCTGCGACAGCCCAACACCTCCCACATATCTAAAGCCATAATAAACATATTTTCAAGGGTAGGATTCCCGAAAGAAGTTTTCACCGACCAAGGGACACCCTCTTGTTTCGCGGCTAATGAGGCAAGTGTGTCAGCAATTAGAAATCAAACAAATACGCACCGCTGCCTATCACCCCCAAACAGACGGCCTCGTTGAGAGGTATAATGCCACACCTAGGAGTACCCTCAAGAAACCTCTGGATCTAGAAACCAGAAAGTGGGAGGATATGTTGCCTCTGGCTCTTTTTCGCAATTCGATGTAAAGTCCAGAAGAGCACCGGGTTTTCTCCATTCGAGTTACTCTTTGGCCATCAACCTCGTTCCTTGTTGCACATGGTGAGATAAGAATGAGAACAAGAGATGGATGAGACAAAGCCTCTCTTGGAGTATGTCACAAGTCTTAAAACCCACTTCGGTCAGATCCGAAGCATAGTGAGGACCAATCTGGAGAACGCCCAACTCTCCCAAAAATCCCAGTATGAATAAAAGGCGAAGGCCCAGACTTTAACCATTGGGGACATGGTCCTCCGAATTATACCTTCATCAGAACACAAGCTTTTAGGTCAGTGGCAAGGTCCATATAAGGTGGTAGAACAAGTGACTCCTGTCACTTACCGTAGTGAGATGAACCCTGAAAAACAGGTCACACACATCTATCATATAAACCTTATAAAACAAGCATTGGCATAGCCAATAGGTCTCGCCTTTGGGACCTTATAAGTGTTTAGCCATGCAACAGTTGATGTTGTTGCACCAAGGATATTGTGCTGCATAACTAAATACTTATAAGGTCCCAAAAGCGAGACCTATTGGCTATGCCAATGCTTGTTATACTAAGCCCCCACAAGATCTTAAAGTGTCACATCCCCAAGCGTCACTCCTTGAGCCTTCAGCTAAACAAGTAGCTGTCGGCGGCTGCAAAACTGCGTCATATCAGTTCTTAGGCGCTATGAAGTGGCCTCCGACACAAGATAGCACTTGACAAAACAAATATATATCCATATGGTTACCGAAATATTACAGTGAAGAGAACACGTGAAAAGGTTATCAGAAGTATTTGGCATTCTAGAAATGCACGCCGTGCAACATATACAGTCAGAACGCCAGCGGCTCACGCAAACAGTTGTTTTGCGCAAATTACAATTTCTTTCGTAAAATGAGATTTTACCATTTACAACTGGTTTTTGCTGGACCTGTCCTCATCAAATGGATTTTTGTACATTGGGCCATAAATGCTAAGGGGAAAAAAAGCATGGGTAATTCTACTGATAAATTACCTGCTACAACAATTTCTGTATTCCACTGCGCCCAACCAACCCTCTTTCTCCTTCCACCACACCACCTTGCTCCTTTCATGCCACAAAAACCTAATTACAACTGCATCACTGCAAAGACAGCGACACGTGAACTACACGCCGAGCACGTGGGCGTGCAATGCAGCAAGTTTGTGTATTTACTTACTAAAAACGTAACAGCGTAAACAGGGTATGCAAAATCAAAACTTTGACAAAATAAAACACCTGCGATAACTGGTGTGTGATCATTCTGCGTGGCACGGTTTCAGTCGTGAAAACAAGCCTGGTGCAAACAAACTGCACAGGCTGTGCAGCAAGCATTGCGAATAGCGCCCCTCTGTGTGTTGGCCTCTGTAGGCGCGTGCTCAGGGCACAGGCCCGAGGCATTTTAGCTTCCCAGCAGAAGGCTAGCCTGCCTTTGTGTGAGCCCTCAGCCCAGCCATGAGGCGTGCTCGTCTCACACAAAGTAAACCACTATCAGGCCACGGTTTTACACCAAACGAGCGCCCAGTATGTTAAATCCCACTGCTAGGCGCTGCTGCGAGTGCATCACATGTGCTAGTGAAAGTTAAGGTGCACTTTTCTTACCTTCAGTTGGAAGGGCTGGATTTCACTTAAACTCTGGTTCCTGAGCTTTCTGGTTAAAATCTTCAGCATTGTATTAGTCCAAGGGTCGTGGAAGGGTTGAACATTCATGCACAGACACACACACACTCACATACAGTGCAGCAGCCCTGCTGAGCTGAGGGGAGCCAAGGAAGGTTTGCAGGTACACATATTGTGTTTGCCACTGTAAGCTCTCATGGGCAACAAAAAACGCATTCCGGTTTTAAAAAAAAGCTTTACTTCAAAAAAAATGTCAAAACTTTCCTGCTCTCGTCGGCTCCGAAAAAATGTCTTGCAAGGAAAAAAAAAGTAAGGTCCTTGCTATAGGGTTTCCAAGGTGCCTGCAGAACGGAGGGCCTGCTTCTGCGAGCCTCCCGGGCGAGATGCGAAACTGAGACGTGCTGTGGAAGGCTCATTCCCACTCACTGACTGATGTGGCAGAGTGTAAATTTGGAAACGGTAGGGTGCCCCGGAAGAGAGTGGGAACGTATTAGGGTAGGGAAGTGTCGATAGGGGTAGCATTCAGGGAAAAAGGACTCCTCAACAAACAAGCATTGGCATAGCCAATAGGTCTCGCCTTTGGGACCTTATAAGTGTTTAGCCATGCAACAGTTGATGTTGTTGCACCAAGGATATTGTGCTGGATAACTAAACACTTATAAGGTCCCAAAGGCGAGACCTATAGTCATTTGCCCGAGTAGTCGAGATATCTATAAAGCCTCGCCTGTCAGTAGCAGCCCCGTTGTCCTTCGCAGTTGTGCAGGGCGGGGTTGCGGGCCCACGGCAGATCGAGACGTAGCGCCAAGAGCCTTACACTACTGAAATACGAGAAGCGGTTTACTGAGAACATTTTTATTGTAGCAGGAGCATCTCGGCCATGAGATTCGGTATACAGAACAGTGTGGCAGGAGACCCCCTGTTGAGACCGTATAAAAAGCAGCTGTGCTGGACAGGGACATTCAATTTAGTCAGCACCCGATACAACTTTCAGAAGAAGGAATGGAAGGAGGGGGATAAACTGGTTTGCCCTAAATCCCACGGTACGCCTTTTAAAACATATTCACAGTGTAAGATGGAAGGAGAAACATTGATTTGCCTTAAATCACACAATTAGTCACATGCTGAAGCAAGGATTATAACCAGGGTTCCGCGGTTCCAAATAATGTAGTTACGATTTGACATCTGCGCTCATTCTGTATAGGTATGTGGCCTTGTTAAGTGCTGCCACGGATCGTTGTTCAGAAAAGAACTTCCTACACACGCAATGGCTGGGGCATTAAAGCGCTGGACATCGAGGGGGTGGGTGGCAATGTGATATGACGTGCACTTATCGTGGTAGGGTACGAGATGGACTCAGGGGCCCAGATAAGGGATGGGAAGTCCCACAGTGATGAAAAGTTAGGTGATCCTTGAAGATACTTAAATTCTAATCCTGGCTTGATCCAATTGTGTGATCCTAGGGAAATCACTCGACCTCACTGTCAACCAGGTCCCATACCTGCCAACTCCCGGAGATCTTATACATCCAGCAGCTGCCATACATAAAGGTTGGCATTTACTCCAAAAATGGGTGCCCCGAAATGAATGTTCTTGGCTCAAGTGTTGCCGGTTCCTCCCATGTCACGCTCTTCACTCTGACCTTGTCGTTGCAGCTCCGTGACCTTTGAAAGCTGGCGTGATACAGCTCCAGTCACTAAACACAGCTGTCTTGGTAACACCAGTGTACTCCAGGGCTGGGAGCTGAGAAAAGACCCTGCGTTCACCAGGGCCCATGGAAGGTCCGGAAAGGCGGGGGTAGTTTTGTGGCCTGGGGAGGTTGGGTAGTTTTCTGGGCTGGGGGTGGTAGGCCAGCTTGTAGTTTTCTGGGCTGGGGGAAATCGGGGCTAGTCTTCAGGGCTGGGGGGTTGGAGGTATTTTTTAGGGCTGGGGAGTGTTGGGGTAGTTTTTTAAATTAGGGGTTAAGGAATTAGGCGTCAGGGCAGGGGAATGGGTAGTCGGGGTAGTTCTTAGGGCTTAGGGGAGGGTGGGGCAGTTTTTAGGGCTGGGTAAGGGCTGGTCAGGTTAAAGGGCAGGGTTTTAGGAATTATGGCAGGGGAGGAAACAGCGTGGGGGTTGGGAGGGGTAGGGGTATTTGCACCTCAGGGCTGGACGGGGACGGGGGAGTTTGTACCCTAGGGCGTTGGGGAGGGGGGTGGCGACCTTAGCCAAGCATACTCCTTTACCATGCATGCCTTTACCATGAAAATGTGTGCTAAAGGCAAGCGTGGTAAAGCAAAGCGTGGTTTATTTTTATTTTTATTTATTTATTTAAAAAGTTTTGTATAGCGCGAACAAGACCCCGAAAGGTATCAGAGCGCTTCACAGTAATGGAGGGGGGAACAAAGTAAGGGGAACGTTGAAGAAAGGGTAAGAGAGGGTAACATGATGAGCTAATAAAATTGTACAGAGATGCGAGCAAACATTACTTAATAAGGTAAGGCAGAGAATCATAGACATTACAATTGTTAGGAGAGAAAAAAAAAACAGGACAAAAACAAAGGACATTTCGCAAACAGACGAACCATGAACCAATTAAGGCAGGAACTTGTTCATCAGGATTGTTTTTACTTCATGTTTGAACGCAGCCGTGTAGGGGATTCTGCGAATTTCCGGTGGGGGAGAGTTCCAGATCTTAGGTGCCGCGCCAGAGAAGGCTCTGAGTCTCGTTTTCTTTTTGCGAAAGGTCTGAGGTTTCAGTAGTAGAGAGTTTGCACTTCTGGAAGGTCTGTCCCCTCCTGATAATTCCAGTTTTTGAGCCAGGTATCCAGGTGTTTTGAAGTGGAGGGCTTTGTGCATCAAACAAGCAATCTTTAAATGTATTCTTGCTTCGTAGGGTAACCACTTTAGAGATCTTAAGGCTGGGGATATGTGCTCATTTCTTTTTGTGTCAGTGATCAGTCTGGCAGCGGCATTCAATGAAGCCCTGAGCGGTGCCAAGGTATATTTGGGGAGGCCACAGAGCGTCGCGCTCCCATAGTCTAGCCTCGGTAGGACAAGTGCTTGTACCACCTGCTTGAAGTCCCCTTGAGGGAAGAATGATTTTAGGTTTCTAAGAATCCTTATTTGGTGATTCGCACCCTTGCACATCTTACTGATATTTTTCTTCATGTTCAAGTGCGAGTCTAGGGTGATTCCAAGAGATTTAGCTGAGTTGATGATAACCGGGGAGCAATTGAAGGTCGAGAGGTGTTTCATCCAGAGGTCAATCTTGAGGGTGTGCTTAGGAGGGGAAATGAGAAGGAATTCTGTTTTGGCGGTGTTCAGCAGGAGATGGTTTTCAGTTAACCAGTTTTGGGTAATCGTCAAGGAGGAGTTGAGTGAGATGAAGTCTTCAGAAGAATTGATTTTCAGATAAAGTTGCATGTCATCCGCATACATATGAAAAAAAATGTTCATGGATGATAGAACGTTCGCTAGTGGTTCCAGGAAAATATTAAAGAGTATAGGAGAAAGGGCAGATCCTTGCGGGACCCCCATGGAGACTGCAGACGGATGGGATAAGGTATGATTCACCTTCACTCTTTGGGATCTATTGTGAAGGAAGGACGAGAACCATTGCAGTACCAAGCCGGAAAGGCCCATCCTGTGTTCCAGAATAGCTAAGAGGTTGTCGTGATTAACTGTGTCGAAAGCAGAGGAAAGATCAAGGAGGATTAAGAGGCAGGATTCATTATGGTCTAGCATGTTTAAAATGTCATCAATGATGTGAATGAGTGCCGATTCAGTACTGTGACCACTCCTAAAGCCAGATTAAGACGCGGTCGTTATTCAGAACGCATGGTTTAGGCATGTGGGGTTGTGGAACTCGTTGTTCCGTCATACAACCAATGGTCTGGTATAGTCAGGGTTTTCAGGTGAGGGAATGGTTTAGGATCTGAAAGGCTTAAAGTAATATTAGCGAGGTTTGCTTTAGTTCGTGTTCTGTTTTTCTGGATTTCTTTAAGAGATCAGTTAAGGGGGCTGCTAGCTGAGAAAAACAGGGAATTAACTTTTGGTAATAACCGAGGAGGCCAGGAAAAGCTCATAGATCTCATTTAGTGTTTGCATGGGGACCCTTGATATGGCTGCAACTTTCTCTGGCTGAGGCTGAATGTGGCCTTTTTCCAAAAGGAAGCCCAAATACTTCACTTTCCTAGCCACTAGATGGCTCTTGGCTGGGTTGATTTTCAGTCCGCTGTCACCCAAGGCACCGATTATTGACTGTAAGTGTCTTAGGTGCTGCTCCCATGAAGAGCTATAGATGAAATGTCTTCTATATAAGCGGCAGTGTACTGTCCATGTGGTTTTAGAATGGAATTCATCATTCATTGCAAGGTCACAGGGGCTCCATGAAGCCCAAAATGCAACACTTTGAATTTGTATAAACCCCCCGAAGTAGAGAAAGCAGTTTTCTCTTTGTCTTGTTCTCTCAATGGACTTGCCAATAACCTTTACATAAGTCTAATGTACTTATGTATTTCGCCTCCCTCCAGTTTTATTTCATCATTTCATCCACTCTGGAGAGGGGATAAGTATCAAATTTGGAGATTTAATTAACTTCTCTAAAATCAATACAAAAGCGAACAGACCCTTCGGGTTTTGGCACTAAGACTATTGGCGAATTCCATTCACTAAGGGAGGGTTCGATGACCCTCATCTAAAGCATTTGCTTGACCTCTTTCTCTATAATTTCTCTGCTGCCTTCTGAGAATACGGTAGGGTCTCAAACGCATTGTCTTTCCGGGAGGTGTGTTGATCAGATGATCTAGGGAAGCAGTCTTGCCATGAAAAAGGGAGAATACTTCCTGCAGGGGTTGTAAGTTGGTTTGAAGGTCCTGATTCAGGCTTACTGGGGGGTCTGGATCAATACATTGAGAATACAATAGTGTTTCTTCTCTAGGGGTTCTGAACAGGACGAATAGAGGTCCCTTCCATTTTTAGGTCTCGCCTAGGCAGCGCGCATGCTCAGCTCTAGGAGGGCCTTTAGCCATCGGTCTTCACTTTTCAAGCACTGCACTCGTGCTTGTGGCGGCATCCACCTTGCGGGAGCGAGCAGCGGCGCGCCACAAGCACGAGTGCAGTGCTTGAAAAGTGAAGACTGCTCTCCCAAGCGCGCGCGTGCGCACCACTCGCGGGCTCACTTCCTGCTCCCCCACTCTCTCACAACAATTAACTTTCGCGGCCGCGGGGCCGCGCTTGTGTTTCAGCGCTTGTTTTTTTGGGTAGTGCAATCACTTTCTTGCAGCAGATGCGTTGGCTTTTGAGAGATTAAACATTGTGTCGTTAAAGGAGCTTGAGTGGGTTATTCTTCTTGAATGGCAAGAATGTGTGTTGGCAGAAGTTGATGAAAAGCATTTGGTCCTTTGTTTCCAGCCGTGAAGAGCATTTACAATTCAAACTTTTTCCGAAAGTCTTTCCGGCCCCGCTCCTTGTAATCGTCCGTGGTTTTCCAGATCACTTGCCTTTGTGCGGTAACGCTCCTCTGAATCACAGACTCCGAACACAGACGCCATTTCCCTGTCGCTACTCAGATGTGGCCTGATCAGTCAAGGGGATCAGTGCAGGGTGCCAATAAATAACATGTCTTGTTCGTTTAGCATTTCCAGCTGAAGCTGAGGAGCGGCTTGGGCTCCGAGGACTGGGGCACGGTACTTAGACGGCTATTGTGTCCTCTGCAAATGAGCCTTTGTTAACTGTTGTTGATCTGTACGTCAGCAGCGACTGGGATATCCATTGACAGAATCATATTGGGAAATTACAAGGGACCAGGTGTCACGTAACATGGAAAACGGGGTAATAGGGGCCATCTCTGCCTTGGGAATGATTTGCAAGGAATGAAAACTTATGACTCTCAAGACTCTCTTTTTAAAACTATCTTTTTATTGTATTATTGTTGTCAGTGTATAAGCTTAGTTTAAATTGACAAACCCAGTATAACAGTTTGGCATAGAATCAATGAGAGGTTGAAAGGATAGTAAAATTTTGCATTTTATAATGGGAAACATGCACCCTGAATTGCATTCGTGATTGAGTGGATTCTGTAGTTGTCCTCCCGGTATCTCTCCCATCACCCTATTTTTCCCTTTGTACACTCTGTGGCCTCCCAGCTCCTGGTTTCCAGGCCCTCGCTCTGTTGGCTCTCCATTGATTCCAAATCTTTTTGAATTTCTTAGGGCATCCTCTTGCTTTGTAAAGCGATTTTTAAGTGCATGCACGAATCCAGGTTCGACGGAGGTTCACAACCCCACAGTCTAACCACATCCTGTTTGGCCACATCAGGGAATGTTGCAGAATAGGAGAATGTACTTGGACAAAGTCTGCTCATGCCATATCCCCAGTAGCACTCTCTGTGATGTTCTCTCTAGTGCCATGTTCAGCACTCCGGACAGTTGTCTTGGCATTCCCTCCCAAAACAGCTGTGTCCGTGGGCTTTCACATAGCGTGTGAATTAGTGATCCCTTCTGGGTGCAGCCCGCATAATCACTATCTTTGTTGATTCCTGACAATGTTGTATAATCTGGTTTCAATAAAATAAGCTCTGTGCAAGATTTTAAGTTGTACTAGACAGATACCTGAGTGGATCTCAGCCTTGCGGGGGTATCTACAAGCCTCAGCCAGTCGTCATTGTTTAGGGCCTCTAGATCTTTTTCCCATCGCTCCCTGAGCACAGTCAGTGGTGCCTGTGTTAAGTGTCTTATAGATCTGGGTGGTAGCATGTTTACAATGTGGATCCTTTAGGTGACTGGCCACTTAACTGTGGTACCCATGGCCCTTCCCCCCCCCCCATCCCCCGAACCTGTAATGTGCTGCTGAGTGCACCCTGTGTCCAGGATAGGATGAGAGGTGGGAACATCAGTTACCTTCTGGGCCAGCAGTATCTTCTGTCTGTTGCTTTTCCCCTCTCAGGTACACAGGAGTACCACACAGTGCCTCTTTGGCGCCGCGGCCAGGGCAACTGACGCTGGAATCTGGGGCTCACGGTTCGATCCCCGGTCCGGCGGCAGGTCAGCCCAGCACCATGTGACTCTGGGCAATAACTTGCTTAATCTTCCCGATGGCCCCCAGCGCTGGGATGCCTTCGGGTAGCTGTTCGCGCTTTACAAATACTGGATTTACTTTCCCCCGCCTGACACACAGGGCTCCGGAGATGTGGGTGCTTAACTTCTGGGACTGCCATTTAGCCCTCCTCCTCCTCCTCGTTGGCAGGGCTGGGCCACTTCCTGCAGACAGCAGGATTGACGCTGGAGAGCACGCACCTCACCTCGGTCGGTGTCCAGAGCGAGAGCTGGTTGAATCCTCTCGATGGTGCCACTCTGACTCCAACGCTTCGGCCGCAGTGCCTGGTACACGGCCTGTTGTCCTCCTGTCGGTTGGGGGGGGGGGTAGTCTGGGTCTGCACAAGCTAGATTCTGCACTGCAGGAGAGTTCAGTTTGCTGCTGCTGATCAGACTGCTGATTTCCAACGCCTTCGACCAGTCTCCAGGGAGACCACGCAGGTTCTCGGTGACTGTGTATTTGCCAGAGAGCGCCAGTTTCAAATGGAGCTCTCCATTACTCCATGTTAGTTCAGCGCTCCTCAAGCTTCTCTTAGATGTAACACCAGTAATAGTTAACAAAAATAAACTACATGACTGGCGCTGTAGCAATCTTTGTCTAGTCAGAAGTAAGTACTTTGATATGCTACCCAGTGAATTTTGCGTTTCCTATCGGGTGTACACCCCACTTGTCTAACCAGTCATCTGGTCAGCAGTGAATTATTGTTGCCTCGAAGATGGTCCTTTCATAAAAACAAATATAGGAAGGGCAACAGAATCTGAACACAGATGAAGAAACACTAATTGGAGCTAATAATTGTGCCTTTGTGCTTTCTTCTCCCGTTCTAAGGAAATTAATTACACTGGAGATCTGTAACTTGCAGTATCCATGTGAACACATTGACAGTTAAATGGCAACCAGTAACAAGCATTGGCATAGCCAATAGGTCTCGCCTTTGCGGAGTCGGAACACTCGTGGTTCAGACCTCAGTATTCCGACTGTTCCCCCCGACCAGTCATTCTCCAAACTGATGCCTCGGGAGTGGGTCTTGGGGCCCTCTTATCACAGATTGATGACACTGGAGAGGAACAACCAGTTGTATATGTAAGCAGAAAGTTATTTTCTCGAGAACAGAACTATGCAGTGGTGGAAAAAGAAGCTCTTGTGATGAAGTGGGCCATAGAAACACTAAGATATTACCTGGAAGGATGCAATTTTTCCCTATACACAGACCATGCTCCCCTTGAATGGATGGCCCGCAACAAAGGGAACAATGATTGTGTCTTGAAATGGTTTTTAGCTTTATAGCCCTTTTGTTTCCAGACTTTCCATCAGAAAGGGATAAAACATACTAATGCTGACTTTCTCTCAAGATATGCCCAAGAAGATTTTCTTACCAGTAAGAAAGTAAGGGAGGAGAGATGTGAGGAAGAGCCCTGGGAGTCCCTGTACTTTCCTGGAAAGAACCCCGAAGTCCTCTCAGCCGACTTGCCTCCCCGCCGATGTGCCTGTGGAAAGAGAGAGAGATGCCGGGTTAGACTGGGTGTGACCTGGAGAGGGTTACCAGCACTAATGAAGGACCACTATGTTTTTTTTGTCAAACTTCTGCTTATTGGCAGAGTTTTAAATCATTTCCAAACAGTCACGGCATGTTGCCATATCAACATTCCCACCTGCCTCCCTCCGCTAAGTCGAACACAGTTTCTTACAATGCTGGAATGATAGTCTTTCGAAGCTCAAAACAAGCCATTGACTCATTGGAACATCCAATTTACAACTATCAAAAAATAAAAACTCCCTCCTCTCCTCTCCCCTCCCTGTGGTGGAGAAGCAATAACCGCCTATTCCCTGCCTGCTGCTCTACTCCGGCTTGTGGAGTGGATTCCTCTCATAAGATGTCAGAATTGTGTTGTTTCCTCTGTTGCTAAGTGTCATCTATGCTTTCCATGTTGTGGGTCCTAAAACTGAAACAAGTGTAGCCCTCTTAATGTAGGTGAGCATACCGCCAGCGGGAGCCCCTTTGTCAGATATGACACAAGAGGGCCCCACTTATACTCAAAATTCTTATATACATCTCTGAAGATATCAGACATCCGTTCCATCGGGAGTATTCGCCATAAGCGTGAGTGCCATTGCGCCAACACTGGAGCTTCTTTCCTCTTCCAATTAGCCGCTATAGCCTTCTTAGCTGCCCCCAAACATGCCCACATAATTGCCTTGTCCGCCTTAGTTTGGTGTTCTAACGAGGTGTCCCTTAGACCCAGGAGGATCGCATCTATAGAACTCGGCACGGGGTACCCCAGCATGTCTTTCATTTGGGCCAGAATCTCCTCCCGGAATGGCTTAATAGTTGGGCAGTCCCACCAAAAATGGTGAAAGTCCCCCGATAGGCCACATCCTCTCCAGCAGAGATCAGTGGTTAGGGGAAAGATCTTTTTGAGTTTGGAAGGGAATAGGTACCAATCGAATAATATTTTGTAGTGAGCCTCCCTCAGATCAAGTGAGTGGTTATGCTTGTGATGTCGGACCACAGGTGTTTCCATTCCTCCTCTGCCACCTCCCTTCCTAGGGTCTGTTGCCGTGTATACCTGTATCAAGGTCGCGGTGCAATTGTAGTGGAGACCAATAGCTTATATAAAAAGGAGATAGTGCCCTTTGAAGTACTTGACCTCCGCACGAAAGTTTCTATTGGGGTCAAATCTCTGGTTGCAGCCTCCCTTACCGGTGGGTGTAGTGCCCAATGCTTAAGTTGCAGATAATGAAAGTGTTCAGTGGGTGGAACCATAAAATCTCGCTGACAATTTTCAAAGGTAAGAATGTCATAGTTATGGAATAGATCTGAAAGAACCAGACATCCCCCCTCTCGCCACACATAAAACGGCCCCTCCTTCAGCGCAGGAGGAAAGTCTGGATTGAAGTGTATAGGTGTATATCGGGAAGGAAAGGAGGTCCATCCCAGGTTCCTATTCACCTCGTCCCAAATCTTGAGAGTAGTCCTTGTAGGGGTGCTTAAGTATGCGTTGGGAGGTCTATCCTTTTTGGGTTTCCAAAGCACATCCCAAATTGTCCTTTCCACGATGGCACGGTCCATGTGGAGCCAGTGTTTGTCCGACTCCCTCATGGACCATTCTGCCACCACCCTTAACTGTGCTGCCTTATAATAAAGCCCGATGTCTGGGAGTGCCACACCCCCCCTCCGATCTAGGTCTTCGTAAAACATGAAAGGGCAACCGCGCTCTCCCATCTTGCCAGATGTAGCGTAGTATCATGGAGCGAACCCCCGTTAAAAAATCTTTTTCAAGCTCTATTGGGAGTGCTTGGAACAGGTACAACAGCTTGGGAAGAAGGCTCATCTTGACTGCATGTATCCGACCGAGCCAGGATATAAACAACGGTTTCCAACGCTTTAGCTCCTGTTGTATCTGAGCGATTAAGGGTGGGAAGTTTGCCCTAAATAATCCCTCCATACGTGGGGTGATCTGGACCCCCAAATATGTTAAACTATGTTTAGCCCATGTGAATGAGGACAGCGTGAGGTTTAGTATCGCTGACTTAGATAAATTAACTCGGAAGCCCGCTATCCCCTCAAACGACTTCAGCTCCGTCTGTAATGCCTGAAGTGACGATCTAGCAGTTGTGAGGGTCAACAGGATGTCGTCCGCAAATAGCGAAACCTTATGCTCTTCTCCCCAAACCTAATCCCACGAATGTCCGGATTCGCTCTGAGGTGGGCCGCCAGCGGCTCAATACTCAGAGCAAATAGCAATGGAGACAGAGGGCACCCCTGTCTTGTGCCTCGACCGAGCTCAAAGAAATCTGAGCTTACCCCGTTGACCTGTACCCTGGAACGCGGGTTCATGTAATTGGCTTTAATCATTTTCAAGAACTTATCCCCAAAGCCAAAACCTTCCAGAGTGAGAAACAAGAAATTCCAATCCACTCTGTCGAAGTTCTTCTCTGCATCTAACCCCACTACTATCGCTGGGATTTTGAACTTGTTTGCTTTCTCTATAAGATGCAGAGTCCTACGAATATTGTTGTGTGTCTGTCTCCCTTTTATGAAACCGGACTGGTCCGGGTGAATAATGTCGGGCATTAAGTTCTCTAAGCGTGACACCAAGATAGCCGAGTAGAGTTTGGCATCGAGATTCAAGAGGGCGGTCGGTCTATACGAGGCGCATTGTTGAGAGTTCTTCCCAGGCTTTGGAATCACTGTAATAAGCGCCTCAGCCATGGATGGGGTCACCGCCTGTCCCGTCGCTATATTATTAAATAAGGATGTCAGATGGGGCAACAATTCCGGTGCATATGTCTTATAAAAGAGAGCTGTTAGTCCGTCAGTCCCTGGTGATTTATGAGGGTTAAGAGCCCTGATCGATTGTCTCACCTCGTCTTCAGAAATTGGGGCATCTAGTTGGTCTTTCCAGGTGACTGGGAGCTTTGGGAGTGCAAGTGTATCTAGATATTCCTTCTGGGCCCTAGTGTCAGGGGGAACCGCCTTATAAAGGTCCTTATAGAAGGCGCCGAAAATATTAGCTTTACCTAAGTCATCTAGTTCTATCTCCCCCTCGCCTTTGCTTATTCCTCCAATGTATTCCCTCGCCCTTTTTCCCCTAAGTTGTCTCACCAGGTGTGTGCCCACATTGTTTCCCTGTGCGCCAGGTATGCCCAGACGTGGGTCCTGGGCTCACTGTGCCACTGGAATCAAGCTATCCTGGCTGAAGAGGGGTGAAACCCCGAAACCGGTCCTAGGATGCTTATTTCCGGTCCAGGGAGGACCTGGCTTGGCAGTTCGGGCTGGACTGTTCCCATGAGGCACAGGGTCAAGACTGATTTGCATATGGCCAGGTCTAAACTGGGGTGGCATGGTGAGCAAAAGAATGATGGATTTAACCCAGATCTTTTGACTGGGGGTGAATGTTTTGATTTGTTCTGCATTCCGTCCATCAATAGTGTGTCTTTTGCTTTCTCGCCCTAAGTGCACCAGGTATGCCCAGACGTGGGTCCTGGGCTCACTGTGCCACTGGAATCAAGCTATCCTGGCTGAAGAGGGGTGAAACCCCGAAACCGGTCCTAGGATGCTTGTTTCCGGTCCAGGGAGGACCTGGCTTGGCAGTTCGGGCTGGACTGTTCCCATGAGGCACAGGGTCAAGACTGATTTGCATATGGCCAGGTCTAAACTAGGGTGGCATGGTGAGCAAAAGAATGATGGATTTAACCCAGATCTCTTGACTGGGGGTGAATGTTTTGATTTGTTCTGCATTCCGTCCATCAATTGCGTTACGGCGCAGTCGCAGAAATGTGAATTCAGCTCTGTTAGTATATATTGCCCCCAATTTCCCTTTTAGTGTGCCCATCTGGCGTTTTAGGCTACGCGTGGGGTTCTTTTTATATTCGCTTTCTACCTGGGACAAAGCTGCCTCTAGTTCCACTCTTTCTTTCGCCCTTTCCTTGTTTAGCGCCGAGACCAACACAATACATTTCCCACCAATTACTGCTTTGAAAGCGTCCCAATTATTTTGGGGAGAAGTGTCACCAGGGTCATTTGTCTGAAAATATTCTTTAATCGTTACCCGTAATTCATCCCTAAGTAACTTGTCCTGTGTCAATGCGGCGGGAAAGTACCATCTCGAGAATCCTTGAGTCCCCCCCTAGTGTAGACCCACCGTTACCGGGCTATGATCGGATAGCGAGATGGGAAGGATCTTAGCCCCCTGTAGGGATCCCTGTAGCTCCTGGGACATAAAAATGTAATCTAGTCTGGAGTATGTTTGGTGGGCATGTGAAAAATATGTGTAGTCTTTTGTAGTTGGATTGAGAAATCTCCAAACGTCGAACAGCCCCAAGTCCTGAAATGCATGCTTCAGGGATTTAGTGAAACTACCTCCTGTGGACCTATGCAGGTGCGAACTATCGTCTGTAGGATGCCAAGTGAGGTTAAAGTCCCCCATCACAATTAGTTGGCCTTCGGCAAAGCCCCCCCACCATATTCAAAAGTGAATTCACAAATGTCCCTTGACCCGAGTTGGGGACATAGACCGAGACAAAAGTAACAGTTCTTCCCTTAAGCTTCCCTTTTACCATTACCACCCGTCCCTCCCTATCTGTCTTAAGACCTTCAGGTTGAAATTTGGTGCTGTTGTGGAACATTAATGCTACCCCATTATGTTTTGTTTTGGCGGACGATCTGTATAGGAACGAATAGTTTTTATGTCGGAGCCTAAGTTCGACCGATCTCTTAAGGTGTGTCTCTTGGATTGCCACCACGTCAAATTGGTGGTCTACTAGATACTTCAAAATTTTTTGTCGCTTGATCAGCGAATTTAGGCCCTTCACGTTCCATGATGTCATCGATATCATTTTATTGGATACCTCCTCCCTCTCGCTGATTGTGTCCCCTGAAGGCTCCCCTTTTTCCGGCCCCACCGGCTACTTTTCTCTAGCCACTTCTCCCCTCCACAGTCACATTCTGACATCCTGCATTGGAGTGCCCCCAACTTTTCTCCACCCCCGCTTCTCCCCCCTTAACATAAACCCTCCCCTTTGAATTCAATCAATGAAACAGTGAAACTTATTTCGGCTCAACCCACAAGACCTAAAGTATGGAAGAGGGATTTGAAAAACATTGATCCTAACATAATCACAACTTCCAGCTCCAACTTACTTCTTCCCCCTGAAGGGATATCCGATGTTCATGATCTCACCAACCACTACTTCAATTCCATGAACATGATACTAAATGAGGTAGCCCCTCTTCAACTAAAGAGAGTCTCCACAAAAGACTCTAAGCCTTGGTACGATGGAAGACTCAACGAGGACAGACGATCCCTAAGAATAACGGAACACAGATGGAGATCAGCTCCATCCGACAATCTCCTCAAGATACTAAGAAAGAAGAGAAACGTATACTACAGAAAGATCAAGCGCACTAAAGCAGACTTCTTCAGCCACCAATTAGACCAGGCCAAAAATCGTCCCCAAAAACTTTTCGAGCTAATCAAAACTCAATCTAAGGATGCACCTCACCGCCCCCAAGATAACTTAGGCCCACGACCCAACTGTGAAGAATTTGCTTACTTCTTCACTCGGAAGACCGATAGCATAAAGAAGGACCTTCTCAACGATCTAATCACACACACTGTCTCACATACGAACCCCTCACCATCCCTTCTAAATGCCCCACATCGAAATTCATCAAAGTTCGACCTAAAAATAATGCATCTTGGTCATCCTTCAATACCTACAATGAAGAATCTATTCTCAAAATGCTTATTGCCCTGAACCCTGCCAATCACTTCACTGACCCTCTCCCAGCAAACTTCATAAAAGACTTCACCCCATTGCTGCTGCCTCTCTGGACCAAGATCATAAATAACTCTCTACGCCAAGGATGCATCCCTGACACCCTCAAAGCCGGGCAGGTATCCCCCATTCTAAAGAAGCCTACGGCTGACCCTGCGGACTTAAACAATTACCGCCCTATATCCAACATCCCTACCCTGGCCAAACTCTTAGAAAAATGTGCACACCTCCAGCTGGTAAGACATATAGACCATTTCAACCTACTCAACAAATACCAATCAGGTTTCCGTGCAGGTCACAGCACTGAATCAGCCATGACCCATATAATTGACAATGCTCTACAAATCCTAGATCAGAACGGAGCCTGCTTACTCATCTTGCTAGACCTTTCCTCGGCCTTTGATACCGTCAAACACGATAGCCTGATAGACCTTCTGCAACACAGAATGGGATTATCTGGATCAGTTCTAAACTGGTTCACTTCGTTCCTCCAAAACAGATCGCAACGATTCAAGGTCAACCACTCCCTGTCCAAACCCGTCCCAGTCACTTTAGGAGTCCCACAAGGATCTTCTCTATCTCCGACACTGTTCAATCTATTCATGGAACCACTCACTGAAATTCTCTACTCGTCTAACGTTCAATATCACATGTACGCTGACGACACACAACTATACCTTAAGATCCATACCCTAGAAGACATCAAATCGCTCAACACAACTCTAGGAAAAACTCAGACCTGGCTGGCAGAAAACCATCTAAAATTGAACGCCCTCAAAACCGAATTCCTCCTAATCGCTCCTCCCGCCCAAGTACCCATAATGCAAGACTGGATCAAACACCTAACAGCACTCAACTGCCAACCTCTCATCGTTGACTCAGCGAAATCGCTGGGAATAACGTTGGACAGAAACCTCAAAATGCAGAAACACATCAGCAACGCAACAAAGGGAGCAAACTTTCAGATAAATACTTTGAGAAAACTGAAACCTTTCCTGCCTGAAAAGGACTTCAAGCTGGCAGTACAAGCTCTAGTCATCCCAAGAGTGGAATACGGGAGTGTCGCTCTCTGCGGCCTGCCCAGAGCTGCAACGGCCCCTCTAAGAGCCTCAATCAACGCCGCAGCGAGACTTATCACTGGCTCCAAAAGAAGCTCCCACATATCCCCTGACCTAAAATCCCTTAATTGGCTACCTTTTGAAGCCAGAATTCATCTGAAAATAGCATGTATGACACATAAAGCCATTCATCACAACGCACCCAGCTATCTGGCACAGAAACTGGTGCCCTCATGTGAGATCAGATCTTCAAGAAGTGCTAAAAACCTTTTACTGAAACCGCAAAGATTCAACAAGAAGAAAACATACAACCGAACCTTTTCAGGGATGGCGCCCAGAATTTGGAATGCTCTGCCCCCAGAAACTAGACTTAATCCCTCTACTGCATCTTTCAAAAAAGAAGTGAAATCGCTTCTCATGGCTAAATTCACTTGAGCATGGACTACTGTTACTATGAGACCCAACTTATGTTCTACATGGAACTTTATAGTGTTTACTGTCCATCCATGTATCCTAGATATTGTACCTATATTATGCTTGATATACATGGAACGTTTTGTTATGCACCATATACCTATGTATCTACGATAGGGTGTTTACACTATCATTGACCAGCATGGAACGTTATGTTATTTACCTTGTACCTATGTATCTAAGACACTTACCTTGTAAAGCGCTCTGATACCCGCAAGGGTCTTGTTCGTGCTATATAAAACATTCAAAATAAAAATAAATAAAACATAACCAGTAGAAAAAATAAATCTTGGCCGCGGGACCCTCAAGAGTCCCGGTGTAACTTCACTCCACGTTGCGGGCGTTGAGCCGTGGTTCTGGCCCTCGCCCGTCACCTCGCTGTCCATGAAGCACTATACAACGTAGCCATAGTCCGGTAGATGCATATGTCCTTTCTTCAAGGCTCGTGAGAATCCCTGAGCGATTGTGGAAAAAGCTTAGACCAATCTCATGTCCTATTTTTGCTTATTAGCCTAGTTGGAGCGTATACTTTTATTGAACTCTTGCGAATACAAAGTCATGTCGTGTAGTCCCACTGTCGTCTACTCCGGCCTCTTTTCTTTTACTTGAGTCAGGTCTTGGGTTGACGCCCTTTAGTGGTCGTTTACCAGTGTAGTCTTTTTGATCGAGGGGGCTCCCCTTTTCCAGCCTGCGAGCTGGAGGCTTCGTCCTCTGGCACCGGTAGCCCTAGAATCTCCAGGCCCTCCCTTAGCTCTGTGACATGACGTTGTCTGTTTTTAAATTCAAAAGCCAGCCCAAATGGATATGTCCATCGGTATCGTATTCGCTCCTCTCGTAGCTTCTCTGTAAGAGGTTGGAAGGATTGTCATCGTTGGAGAGTCGCCTGCGCCAGGTCCTGGAAGAGTGCACAGCGAAAACCTTGGAACGAGATGGAGTCTTTCTTTCTGGATTCTTGTAGTATGGCTTCCTTGACCTTATATGAATGGAGCTTGACCAAGATACCTCGAGTGCGACGTCGCTCACCAGGCATTGCCGGACCCACCCTATGTGCTCTTTCGATTTTGATTTGTTTGGGCCCAAGGACCTCCGCAAATAGGCCCTCTACAAACGCTTCTAAATCAGGTCTCTCTGCCCCCTCCTCCAGGTCTCTGATGCAGATATTGTCTCTTCTGGACCTGTTTTCCAGGTCTTCGTTCTTCAATAGGGCCAGTTGGAGCTGTGAGTGTAGAAGTTGTACCTTGTCGCTCACTTCCGTTACTCTTTTGTCGAGAGCTTGGGTTTGGGTCTCCGTTTCCATCAGTCGCGTTCCAATGGAATCAACGTCTTGTTGTAGTGAGGCCATTCTCTCCGATAGGTCCGCTTTCAGCTGGTCCATAGAGGCCTGGAGGTCTCCTTTTAGTTCCGTGCGTAGTTCCAACTTAAAGTCTTTTAGGGACATTAGTAAATCTTCCTTGGTCAGGGCCATAGTGAATTCGGGACTCTCTCGTTCCTGTGTTTGTTTCTTTTCTGTGGGCGTGAAATAGCTGGCTACTTAGAAGTCGATTTCTTTGGTGGCATAGATGCGGTCTCTGCCGTGCCCAAGGGACTCCACAGTTCCCCTGCTCCTTCTGTTTGCTCCAACCCTGCCTCTATGCTTAACCGCTGGGGAGTCCCTGTGGATCCACTGTTATTCGGTGGGCTCTTCACCTATGTAGTTTGAGAGGCTCCTTATGAAGCATGTTCGGAATGGCGGCCATCTTAGGGTCAGGCAACAATTATTGCTCCTGTTCTCAGTGGTGTGGGCTGCATTCACTGACCGTTGTCCACTTTAAATTTGCCAAGTGCCCCATTAGCTCTTTTGTTGGCTTCAGTACTGTTCAAGTAAGTCTCCTTATAAAGAAATGCCAATTTGGTCCCTACCACCGCCATTTTGGAGTCAGGCCGGGCGGGAACGGGTCCTCCCACCGTCTCGCCGATGTTTCATGTGTCCCCCAGCGCCTCCCTCTCGCCGGCACGGGGGCCCGGTGTTCGTGTCTACCGGCAGGGGTCTCCCGCTTACCTCCGCTCTCTCGCCGCTCCTCCAGGCCCCCTCGTAGAGTCCAGAACTCGTCGCTGGGCCACCTGGCTCCTGCTTATGCCCCCGCCAGCCCCCCGCAGACGCAGACCAGTCAGTCCGCTCTCCGCCGTAGGGCCAACGGCAGCAATCCACTCTCCGGGGCTCCTATAAACAACGACGAGCCCAGCTTCAGGTTGCACGGCCGGTCTGCGCCATCTTGGCTCGCGGCCCTCGTCTCTGCTATTGGTTCGTTCTTCGGTGGTGGGCGCCCGTTAGGTGCTCCCGCTGGGCCTCCTCTGGTCTCCGGACCTTTAAACATTCATTTGCGTGATTCGAGCGCTACGTTGGGGCTAAATAAGTGCCCTTGACAGCTTCCAGGCGACGGAGCCGACACGGATCACGTCCGGTCGGCCATCTTGCGTGGCCACGCCCCCAGGACCACTATGTTTTGAAACAGGTGGACGGAATCCCCGTACCCAGGTACCAATCAGGAAAGAATGAGGGAGGGGTCAAAAACACAGAGGACCGCAGAACGAGAGAGGAGCGAAAAGATGAAGACGTTAAGTGAGAGACTGTGGGGCATATGTACAAGAACTTAACGCTGCTGTAGCGTCAATTTTTTTTACTTTACGGCAGCTTTTTTTTTTTTAATCGCCTTATTTACAAAGTGCCGCTAACTGCAGTTTGCAGCACTTTTCAGGCGTAAATGTGAATTTTTTAGATCGCCACTTCTGTTAGCGGGACTTAACGAAAATGAGATGCAAGGTGGGCATTCCCGTGCAAAAACTGCTGCTAACCCCACTTCGCGATATTTACAATGAAATTCCCATTGGGCAATAATCCCCCAAACTGCCGCTAAGTCCAGTTAGAGGCAGTTTTTTAAGACCAAAAATAGCTGGTCTTAAAATTGGTGCAAACACTTGGGTCCACATATTAGATGTTTGGGTGCTGGACAGCGCTGCAAGGAACATTGCTGCGCTGCCCTGTGCCAAAACAAAAGGACAGGGATGCGCCCTATCAATAAGATAGGGCGCATTCCTGGTCCCCATTCATGAAAAGTGTTGCATCGCTGCGACAATACAGTGTTGCGTCAATTTTCACTGCGCCCTCCTTGCGACACCATGGATGCGCCGTATTCAATGTACGGCGCTCCATGTCGCAATCAATGACAGATACGTCTGGAATCCTGACGTATCTGGCAGCGCTAAAGTCACGCATTGCTACAGTTGTGTTGCAAGCATGATGCAACTCCATCAATGCATGCGGCCAGCCTATCCCAATGGCACTGCATCAACCTTATGCCTGCCATGAGGCAGGCGTATGGTTTTGAAGCAGTGGCGTCCTAGAGTTGTCGCAGTGAAATCTGAAAGACTTCACTGCGCCAATCCTACAAGGCGTTACGTGGGAACACGCACCCTGCATACATCATACCTGACGCAGGTATAATGTGGCACAGGGCTTCACAAGGTCACGCATATGCCTAGATGCGTCACTTTGTAAATACGGCGCAACGTGGTGCAAGATTCACGCTGCAAGTTCGTCAAGAAAATGACGCACCGGCGGCGTTAAACTGCCGGAAGGGGCTCAGGATTAAGCACCCCTGTCTTTTTCCCCTACGATGGTGCACAATGGCTGCCATGCGCCAACGCAGGCACCCTTGCGCCATGGTGCAAGGGTGACTGTGTTGTGGAGTTGATTGATGTTGTGGCTCCACCTCTACTCGAGACGTCTGCAGGTGCGTCTGGACTAATGGAGGGCGGGAGTGAACCAGTTGGCCTTCTTGGAGTGTTGTTTGCCTGGTCTTTTCTTGAGGGGTGCCAGGGTGTTGGCGCAGTTGGAGATCCATCAGTGGAGGTTGCGCGGTGCGGTGTTGGCGTGTGTAAGCGTTGGCGGAGTGGTGGTGCTGATGGAGTTGACGAGAAGTTCTTCGGTGGCCTTGATCCAGCTGAGACAGGGGGGAGGGCGATGATGGCGGTGGTGTACGGTGGGTGTGTTGAAGGCGTGATGTATACAATGATGGTCGGTCCAGGAGAGTTCTGTGGTGTGGCTGTAGTTGAAGTTCCTGCTGGCGGAGAAGACGGGCTCAAGCGTTTGTCTGGCTATGTGGGTTGGTGCGGTGACTAGCTGCTTGAGTCCAATGTTGGCGATGTTCTCCAGGAGGGGGGTGGTCTGGTCACTGGGGTTGTCCAGGTGGAACTTGAGGTCTCCGAGTAGGATGTAGTCAGTGGATGGGAGAGCCTGGGTAGCAATGAGGTCTACAATGGCATCGGTGAATGGGGGTTCATGGTCCGGGGGGCCTGTAGATGAGGGTGCCACAGAGGGTGGTGTTGGGGTTGGTCCGGATCTGGAAGTGGAGGTGTTTCATGGTCGCCGTTGGGTCATTAGAGTGCGTGGTCAGTCGGAGTGTGCTTTTGTAGACAATGGCAATGCCTCTTGCATGGTCGGGGTGGTCCTTGCGGGTGATTTTGTAGGGGATGGCGATGGCGATGTCCTGTCCGGAGCAGAGGTTGGTCCAAGTTTCTGCAAAGAAGGCGATGTATTTGTGGAGGGACCACACGTTGAGGAGGATGCAGTCGAGCCGGTCGGGTGCGCTGTTGGTCGGTGGATGGCAAGAGGTGCTGGTGTGCTGATGTGGCAGGAGGTGCGTTTCCAGTTTCAGCATCCGCAGGGTGCAAGGGTATTCTTCGGTGATGCTAGATGGCAGGCGGCGTGGCATCCAGGGTTGAGGGCGAGGAGGATGCTGGCGTCATAGCAGTGGAGTGCCCGAGAGGCAGGGTCCCTGGTGCTGAGCGCATTACAGGGGCGGACGGACGCAGACGGGCTTGCCTTCGGCGCACCAGTGGCACGCCCCCTGCGCATGGCCGCACAGCATACGGCATTAAGTAGTGCTGTAGGGAGGCTGAACAGCTGGGAGGTGGTAAACGCAGGAAAGGACACTGGAGGGGGTGGGGACGCGGGGGATCGCAGCGGCAACGAGGGAGAGTATAGGGAAATAGGAACTGCAAAAAAGCACAGGAAAAACAAAGCCAAACAAAGCAAAGATTAAAAAAAAGACAAAGGTAGAAAAGCAACGGAGAAGAGCAGAAAGATGGACAGGAACAGCAGAAAAGAGGCACAGGAGGGCAGTCAAGCAGCAGAGCAGTGACGCTCTACCACTGGACCACCGGGGATGAGGCACAGGCAGGAGCCTGCGGGTGGAGGAGGGACTCAAACACCTGACCTGCGGGTCAGAGGAACCAGACGCAGCACATGGGGACAGCAGCAGCAACAACCAGACGGCGCAGCGCTGTGGGAAGAGGAAGTCCACTAAGGGATAGTCCCCTGTACACCCAAAAGCAAACTAACAGGGGGCAATGAAAGGCAGCACCACCCGGTTGCCTCCTCCGATCTAACAGTGGCGACCAGATTCCGTGTTCCCCAGCAAGTAACGGCGGATCAAGCTGCAAACCCAAGGGCCTGGGCCAGAACCGACCCCGTGCCCCTGGCACCTACTGCAACCAATCAATCAATCAATCAGGGAGTTTAAAGCGCTCTACTCACCCGTGAGGGTCTCAAGGCGCTGGGGGGGTGCTGCTCCGATTCAATCGAAAAGCCAGGTCTTGATGCTCTTCCTGAAGGTGTGCAGAGAAGGGGAGCATCTGATGTTGACCGGGAGCTCATTCCAGGCTTTGGCCGCGATGTAGGAGAAGGCTCTTCCACCGCTCTGGTTCTGCGGATTCGCGGGGTGTCTGCTAGTGCGAGGTCGGCGGAGCGGAGGTTCCTTTTGGGTACGTGGAAGGAGATTCCTTCGTTGAGGTATTTGGGTCCGGTGTTGTGGAGGGATTTGAAGGCGTGGGTGAGTAGCTTGAAGCTTAGTCTCTTCTCTACGGGGAGCCAGTGGAGGTCTCGCAGGTGTTGGGTGATGTGCTCATGTCGTGGGATGCCGAGGACAATCTGGATGGTCTGGAGTTTGCGTAGCAGGGATTGGTCGATTCCAGCGTAGAGGGCGTTGCCGTAGTCCAGTCTGCTTGTTATGAGTGCGTGGGTGACGGTCTTTCTGGCTTCGGGGGGGATCCACTTGAAGGTCTTGCGGAGGATGCAGAGGGTGTTGAAGCAGGTGGAGGCGACGGTGTTGATCTGTCGGGTCATGGTGAGGGAGGAGTTGAGTAAGATGCTGAGGTTCCAGGCGTGGTCCGTGGGGGTGGGGGGGTTGCCGAGGGCGGTGGCCCACCAGGAGTTGTCCCAGGCTGAGGGGGTGGGTCCAAGGACGAGGACTTCTGTCTTCTCCGAGTTGAGTTTCAGGCAGCTGCTGCTCATCCAGGCTGCAACGTCTTTCATTCCTTCTTGGAAGCTGAGTCTGGTGATTTCGGTGTCCTTCGTGAGGGAGAGGATGAGCTGGGTGTCGTCGGCGTAGGATACAATGCTGAGTCCATGCTGTCTGACGATGGCGGAGAGGGGGGCCATGTAGATGTTGAAGAGCGTGGGACTGAGCGATGATCCTTGGGGTACTCCGCAGTTGATCTCTGTGGGCTCGGAGAGGAAAGGCGGGAGTCTGACCCTTTGGGTTCTGCCGGCGAGGAAGAAGCGGAGCCAGTCGAGGGCGGTTCCCTTTATGTCGGAGTCGTGGAGTCTGGCTGCGAGAGTGCAGTGGGAGACGGTGTCGAAGGCTGCGGAGAGGTCGAGTAGGATGAGGGCTGCGGTGTGGCCTTGGTCGAGGAGCGTGCGGATGTCGTCTGTGGCAGCAAGGAGGGCCGTCTTGGTGCTGTGGTTACTGCAGAAGCCGGATTGGGAGGGGTCGAGGATGTTGTTCTCTTCGATGAAGTTTGTCAGCTGGGCGTTGACGATCTTCTCTGTGACTTTGGCTGCGAAGGGAAGGAGAGAGTTGAGTCTGTAGTTCTTCAGGTCCGTCGGGTCTGCAGAGGGTTTCTTGAGGAGGGGTTTAACTTCTGCACGTTTTCAAGTCATTGGGGAAGGTGCCGGAATCGAAGGATACGTTGATGGTGCGTCGTAGCTCGGGCGCTATGCCGGTGGCAGCTCTGTGGAAGATGTGCGGTGGGCAGGGGTCCGTGGGGGCTCCTGAGTGGGTGCTCCTCGTGGTTGTGGAGGTGTCTTCGGTGGTGACTGGGGCCAGGCAGTGATGGTGGGCTGGCTGTTGTTGCTGGAGGGAAGGGTGGTTTCTGGAGTCTGTTCGCTGAAGTTGTCGTAGAGGGCCTTGATTTTCAGGTGGAAGTAGGAGCCGAGCATGTTGCAGAGGTCCTGGGAGGGAGTGATGTCCGTGGCTTCGCTGGGGGGGTTTGGTGAATTGCTGGATGATGTTGAAGAGTTCTTTTGAGTTGCTGGAGTGGGTGAGGATTTTGTTCCGGATGAAAGTCTTCTTGGTGGATCTTATGAGTTGGTGGTATTCCGTCTTGGCGTTCTTGTAGGTGGTCAGGTCTTCCGTGGTTTTGCTGTTTCTCCTTTGTTTTTCGAGACGTCTGCAGGAGGGTCTGGCTTCTTGGAGGTCAGTGGTGAACCAGGTGGCCTTCAGGGGGCGTTGTCTGTCGGTGGTGCGGAGGGATGCGAGCTTGTCTGCGCAGTTGGCGATCCAGCAGTGTAGTTCCTTGGCTGCAGAGTTGGCTTCGGTCGAAGCGGGGGGGGGGGTCGTGGAGGAGGGTGGAGTTGCGGTGCTCCTCTGTGACCTTGCTCCAGTTCCTTCGCAGAGGGCGTGGAGTGGGTTTGTGAGCGGTGGCAGTGTTGAAAGAGAAGTGTACGCAGTGGTGGTCCATCCAGAGGGGCTGCGTGGTGTGTCTGAAGCTAATGTTTTTCCCACCTGCGAAGATGGGGTGACCAATGGCCGATCTCAGCAACTTGAGCCAGTTAGTGGAGTCCCCCACCAGTCTTGTGCGGTGCCCTCAGTGATGTAGGTCAGCCGCAGCGCAAGGATTGCTCAGGGCATGGTGTGCTTAACCCACAGGCGCTAGGCCTGGTCCCGACTCGCCCCCATGCCTCCTCCGCTACGCGTCCCACCTTCTCCTCACCTGGACATTGACACCGGGGCTCAATGCGCTGTACTCTCTCCAAATCTGTGACTCAGCCAGCAGGAGCCTCAGCCAGGTGGGATTTCACAAGCTTGGGTACAGCAGTCACCGCCAAGTACGCTGGGAAACCTCCCGATGCAGGTGATGCAACAGGGCCCCCTTACGCGTGAAGTTGCATCGCTCCTGCCACACAAGTTTGGTGCAGCTCAGGGGCCTCACCCTCCACAGCGTCCGGCCAGCGCAGCATCCTCCGGCCTGTGATGCAGAGAGGCGAGGCCCACCATTGGTAATATCTTCCGTGCACCCCGGTGTAGTGGTGGCACCTGGTATGTGATGCAGACCTCCCTACGTTGGTGCGCAGGAGCGCATCTACCTTCACAGCTCCAAGGGGCGCCAGGCGGTCTTCTCACACAGGTCAACAACATGTCTCCATGCGACCTGCCAGACTTCACCACCAGGTAAGGGCGATCGCCGGCGCCTCAATGTCTACCGCCACTGCCCAGCAACTCCACAGCACCTCTGCCTTTCACTCCGAGTCACAGACGCAGGCCCAGCGAGGCCACCGGGCCCCGGGGACTGTCCGCGCTTTCAAGGTTTTGGCTGCCATGGTGTTGCATGGAGGGCGCTATGATAAGTGATTCATCGTTGGTTTTTCCCAGCGATGCGCCTCGTTTCATAACTGCAGTCCTGAATCTGCATTTCCTCTTCCCCTGGGACTCTGGCTGGTCATCCTGGCTGTTGGGGAGTTTGGGGGGGTTGTTGATCTGTGCTGCACTTGGCCCTGGCTGCTCCATTCTGCATTCCATTGGTTTTATTTCCTATTTTTCATTGGAGGTGGACTTATAGGCTATTTTTGCCTCTAGAGGCAAAAAAAGTCACATTGGGCTGACTAACGTGAGTTTCTTTGCCGCTAATGGGCCTTTCGTCACTTTTCTCCCGCTAACGTAAAAATTTGTATCGCCTTGACACTAGTGTTAGCGGCAGTTTTCACAGCGGCTAGCTGTTACTATCGCCATGTAGCGACGTATTGTAAATACATCACTAACAGGGTGATAGTTTTTGGTGATAGGCCGTGTTAAGAAAACTGCCGCTAACTAATGCTAATGTTAGTTAGCGGCAGTTCTTGTACATATACCCCTGAATTCGGTCGTAAGGCAGCAGAAGACAGGGAGAACGGAACCAGAGCCGAGGGAGACGACGTCACAAGCCTTCACGAGCCCCCGGAGACGTGGACCGAAGAGTGGCGGATGCCACAGGAGGATGCTGGATGGCCCGCTGCAACTCAGCAGAGTGATTCGAAGGAGGGAGCCAGAGATATTCTACATGCTCGTTATTCCCTACCTGACCGCCTGCACCGTCTGTTGTTGGGCCATACGGCTGAAAATGCTTTTAAAATCACACTTTGTTGTTTCACAGGTGAATTTTGAAACATGAGCAGTGGGCGTTCATTTGTATAAAACGCTATTATGAGTGCAACAAGGGAAAGTTGTTAACGAAACAGAGGGGAAGCATTTGGTGACCTCTCGGGGGGCCGGGGGTCTACCTTGAAGAGAAAAAGGGATTACACTTTCATGAGAACGCTAGGAAAACTAGGCAGCCTCCTCGTCCGTTTATCTGCCCTGACCTCTTACACACATCCTGCAAGTGACACCCCTCCTCCCACATCCTGCCTGTGACCGCCCCGCTTCCACATCCTGCCACTGACCCTGCTCCCACGTTGACGCCCTGCTCACACACCGACTCAGACACCTCGCCCCCACTTCTTATCAGTGACCACTCCTGCTAGTACACGTTGTCGCTGACGCCTCTGCCCCCACACGTCAGTGACCGCCTGCACTCGCACCCTGCCAGTGACCCACCTGATCCCATACCTTGTCAGTGACCAAACTACTCCCATATCCTGCCAGTGACCCTCCTATTCCCACAACCTGTTAGTGACCCGCCAGCTACCACGCCCTGTCAGTGACCTACCTGTTCCTTCACCCTGTCAGTGTGGGAGCTGAACCTCAATAATCACCAGGACCCCAATATTTTGAACACCTCTATTTTTACTACATTCATTTGGTTTCAAAATCTCCAATGGATCTAGTGGTTAAAGACAACACTCCTAATAGGAAAATTATTCACTTTAATAGAATACAACAGAATAAATATGGAAACATTAAAAACTTATTTCTAGAGTTCTAGATCAAAAATAAGGCAAAAATAGATTTATTACAAAAAATATTATTATATTCGGTACAGAAAAAATGCATGGATTGCTATGAGGGCCCAAATACAGAAATACAGAGTCATAACATTTAGCCCCATTTTAGACAAGCCTAGCCAAAACTCCGAAAGTCACACTCACAAAGAGTACTGACAGCATCCACATGAAGAAAATCTAAGACAAAATAAACAGATTAGCAGGAGGCAAATGGAACTCACCTCAGCAGCAGCTGACAGGACAGCAGCCCTAGAAACAAGTATAAACCAGCATTTGCAATGCAATAGGTCTCGCATTTACCCCAGTTTGAGCTATTGACATTGTAAATGACAATGCCTTTATTTTTGTCTTCGTTTTTAAAACATAAATACAAGGCATTGTCATTTACAATGCCAATAGCTTAAACTCTCGTATACCGAACACGTAGGTATTCTATATATCTGCAGTGATAGTGATCTCATACCTATATCTGCAGTGATGGTGATCTGACACCTATATCTGCAGTGATAGTGATCTCACACCTATATCTGCAGTGATAGTAATCTCACACCTATATCTGAAGTAATGGTGATCTCACACCTATATATCTGCAGTGATAGTGATCTCACACCTATATCTGCAGTGATAGTGATCTCACACCTATATCTGAAGTAATGGTGATCTCACACCTACATCTGCAGTGATGGTGATCTCACACCTATATCTGCAGTGATAGTGATCTCACACCTATACCTGAAGTAATGGTGATCTCACACCTATATCTGCAGTGATGGTGATCTCACACCTATATCTGCAGTGATGGTGATCTCACACCTATATCTGCAGTGATAGTTATCTCACACCTATATCTGCAGTGATAGTGTTCTCACACCAATATCTGCAGTGATGGTGATCTCACATCTATATCTGCAGTGATAGTGATCTCACACCTATATCTGAAGTAATGGTGATCTCACACTTATATCTGCAGTGATATTGATCTCACACCTATATTTACAGTGATAGTGATCTCACACCTATATCTGCAGCGATGGTGATCTCACACCTATATCTGCAGGAATAGTGATTTCACACCTATATCTGCAGTGATAGTGATCTCACAGCTATATCTGAAGTAATGGTGATCTCACACCACAATGTGCCAGGCTTTATACTGTGAAGGTAGATGAATTCCCAGAAGGCTGAATTTTTGACATGCCAGTTTCCTAGTAGGGTAAAACGCTGGGCCACAAAAGCAGCCGGATTGCACAGAGGTTATATTAAATTGTAAACATGTCGCTTTAATAAAAGTTTTTTGAGAGAACACGGAAGCTACATACCACATAGAACAAAATGGGGGCCTGCTTAAGTTTTTTTTTTTTTTTTGCAAATAAATCGTAAAAGTGCATCTCTAAAAAGACAGAGTATTAACATTAAATTGCCAACTAATATTTACGGGTTACCACTGTCCTGGTACTGGAAGCCTTCCTTCCCTTTAAGTAAATGCGACACAGGCTCCAATTGCACTTCAACCGTGATTCGGCTTCAAGCATTTTAAGACCGTTCCCTTCACGTGAGGTTAGTTGTTGAGTAAGCAAAGTGAACTTCCCTTATCGTTGAAAAGTGCCATAGAATAAATAAGCCATAAAAACGAAAGTAAAGCATAAGCGTTTTAAAACCGCATTGTTCCCGTGAGGTTTGTTGTTTAGTAACAAACCGAACAGCATTTATAGCCGACAAATATTAACGGGGTGCCAAAGTTAAAAAACAATGCCTCCCGTGTAAGTGAACAGTGGCACTGGCTAAAAATTCCCTACAAACAGGATTATAATAAAAGCGTTCTAACAGTGCAAGAGAAAATAAAACGGTATTTAAAAGTCACGCGTAATGAGAGCCGCAGCAGTTAAATATGTACCAATTAAGCATTAAGAAGGCGGCTGGAGCCACGTTACTCGTAATTTTTGGTGTTTCCCAAAATGGACATAATATGAATAGTCTTATAAGTTTGTTAATAAGTACGTAGTTTGGACGCTAACTCATGTAGTTACATCAGTGGCCTTTGCTTTGTAGAAAGTAAGGGAGCCTAAAAGTCTGCACTAGTGTTAGAATTCTCCATATCCCCTACAGTTGTGAAAAGAAACCAAGACGAGTGAATTGTTAGGCAATATGGCTCCTAGTTGTAAAGATCCAAGGGGCATATCAGCAAGGGCTTTATCTCCGTTTTTCTGGCTTTAAAAGCCAGGAAAACGGAGATAAAAATATCGCCTTATCAACAAGAGGGTGCTAACATGCATAGTCGCATGTTAGCACCCTTTTTCCCAATGCCTCCCTTTGCATCTCCAATGAGATGCAAAGTGGGCGTTACTGGGCGTACCCCGGATGGACTACGTTGCAAATATCGCTGATGTTCACATCGCGATATTTACACTGGCGTAGCAAGGGGGGGGCGGTGCGCCCCGGGCGGCACGAGTTTCGGGGGCGGCGGCGGCCGCAAAAATCATCGCCAGCACCCCCCCCCATTTCTCCCCCCCCTCAGCGTGGCGGCAAAAGGCAGCGACCGCCCCGGGCGGCACGAGTTTCGGGGGGGGCAACGGCGGCCGCAAAAATCATCGTCTGCTGAAATCCTGACTTAGCCATCCCTAACATAGGGGGTGGATTCTGCTGATACGACCACAGGGTCGTATCAGCAAGGTTATCGCCGTTTTGCAGGGAACATCGCTGGAAAACCAGCGATGTTCCCTGCAAGACGGCGATAACCTCGCTATCTATGGTATTTTTATCGCCCTGGAGAAACGCGTTGTTAATAACGCGCTACCAGGGCGATAAATTCCGGAGATAGCCTGCGATAGGAAATGTATCGCTAAGCACGGCCAGCGATAATTATCGCTGGCCGTTGATAATATGCCCCAAAATCTTTTCTTCAGCAGCATGTGTGAAATGCAGATAAGAGAGAAACAAACAGCAGGATGCCTAAGTTGCGAAACCAACTGTAGGTTACAGGTGAAACTTAAAAAATAAAATCTTTGAAACAGAACGCACAGTTACAAGTATTTCAAAGTTTACAATAGATTTTATAAATGCCACACAGGCCGTGAAGTATGAGAGTGTAACATTTGTGTATAAAATGCGTGTTAAAATGTTAACAAACAGCAATTGGTGGTTAAGTGTACTTTATGCGCAGGTACACGAGCAGTTTGGAAATTATAATTAAAATTAGAGACAGGAATGTGGGTTACAAGATGGCAGCTTAGCATTTTGTCCGGCAAAAGTACACCTGTTATTTTTTGTGCACTATTTTTGTGGTGTTTGCTATACGAAGGGAAAAAATGAGTAACTTAAAGCTTTAAAATAATTTCAGTTACGGTACTTAATTTGTTTAAAAAATAAACACGAATAGGGCATTTGTGACCGCGCACATTTACAGTTTTCCGTGTATCCAAAGGCATAAAACTTTGATAATGTATAAAAAAACAATTAATCTATGTTATCCGTTTAAAACTAATATATGTAGCATAGTGTGAAAAATGTTTGGACTTGTATTTTGGACACAGATTTAAAAAGTAAAACACGGAGGTACAGCTAAAAATGTAAGCCAGTAGTTTTAGTGGTTGAGCACTACCACATAATAATTATCACAAAAGCTGTAGCTGTGCTCCCGAGCATTTTTTTGTTGTTAGGCATTTTAAAAAATATAACCAAGTGTCCAAAAGTAGATATTTAGAAGCAACAAAAAACACATCGTTTTTACGCTACATTAGGTAACTGAGGGGATGGAAATACGTGGAAAATCTGGCCCATTCCCCGGACCACTGAAAAATCGTTTTTTACGGGACTATACTTTGATGTTAGAGTAAAATCTTATAGTTATATTTCCTCAATAAAAGCTATGCTATGTTGGGATAAAATGCAGGCACTGGTTTTGCCTTTAATTGATCTTATTTTCAATAATACACTGGATGTTATATGCCAGCATAACTCGAATGTGTTGCTGCGCAAAGCCGTAGGCCACCGTACTCCTGTGCCTAGAAACATAAAAGGAGAAAATGCATTGTAATGATTAATAGAGCATTTGAACCTACCGAAAGATAAAGCATAAAGCCCCACAGTACACCAGACATCAAAAGCATTAATAAACTGTGGTGATTGAGTCAGGTACGCAAGATGGGTTTCAGGTAGTTTTATTCAAGATGGTACAATAGACCCCACCAGGAGCAGCCAGCATGCTGCTCAGCCCAGTCAACTGTGAAGATTTGACTCCTAACATTCTGTAGGATGACATCCAGGGGCGTAACAAAGGCCCCCGCAGCCCCTGCAGTGCGGGGGGCCCCGAGCTCCAGGGGGCCCCCTCAGCAAAGTATGCTGGTCTGAGAGCTCCTGAGTGTGCCAGAAGGGGGGCCCTCCATGTACTTTGCAGGGGGCCCCCTCATAGCAAGGTTCCACAGAGAGAGCAAGAATAACATTGGAGTCAAGATACAACATATCCCCCTTTCTTCTATATATAAATAAAACAACAATGAGGGACAAGAAAGAAGAACCAAAGATGAGGAGAAACGGAGGAAATCAGAAACAAGAAACCATTGAAAGAAGAGAGCATCACAAAATGAAAAGAGAAGCACAGAAGAGAGGCAAACCAAGATATAAGAACCATCCTCCCTTCTGTACACAAAAGAAAAAGAACGAAATAACATCGTCAGAGAAAAGAAGAAAAAGAACCACGAATAACTGCCCCAAAACATACCCACTGGCCAGAACAGGAATGTAAGAAGGCAGAAGAGGAATGAACCAACAAAACTCAGGACTACAGGATGTGGAGAACATAGAGAAAAGCCGAGAAAAACTCAGAATCCACACGAGGCACCAGGAGAAAACATCACAAAAGGAAAAGAAAAGAAGAAAGAAAACAAGGAAGATGAGGAAAAGTAAAAGGATAATCCTCACCCAAGTCAAACACCATCATCAATACATAATGAAGAATATAATGTAAAGACAACAGTGTAACTATAATATTCAATATACAATATAATAATAACATACCTAAATTTGGGAGGACTATGACCCAAAAGCAAACCCCTACAGAGATAAGGGATCAAAGCAGTAACAGAAGGGACTAAGACCCGTAGAAACAATAGTCCTTGTAAAATTGACAATGTTGAGGTTGAGTGATGAAGAAAAACAGATATGGATAGGGACCCATATGATAATGCGAAAAGGACAAAACCCTCGCATAGCTCCCAGGAGGAAGACAGAATAAAGTAGCTTGAGGTTGAGTGATGTCAACAAACAGAATATGGATAGGGACCCATATAACAATGCGAAAAGGACTAAAACCCTTGCATAGCTCCCAGGAGGAAGACAAAAATAAAGTTGCTTGAGGTTGAGTGATGTCAACGAACAGATATGGGTAGGAACCCATATAGTAATGCGAAAAGGACTAAAACCCTCGCATAGCTCCCAGGAGGAAGACAGAGTAAAATTGTGCACATGTGAGACGTGTACGAAACAAACAGATATGGATAGGGACCCATATAATAATGCGAAAAGGACTAAGAATAAAATTGTGCACATGTGACGTGTACGAATGTACAATGAGCAGATGGGACTGAAACCCTCTGCGATTCCCATGAAGGGAAACCTAAAGCATGCATGGACTCTTGACGGCGTGTACCATGATAGCGCCCAAACTATACACCTCAAGTAGAGGTCATTTGTTGTGCACAATAGAGACGGGACTGAAACTCAAACCTCGTCGCCAAAAACTTGTGATGATTGAGTCAGGTACGCAAGATGGGTTTCAGGTAGTTTTATTCAAGATGGTACAATAGACCCCACCAGGAGCAGCCAGCATGCTGCTCAGCCCAGTCAACTGTGAAGATTTGACTCCTAACATTCTGTAGGATGACATCATAGCAAGGTTCCACAGAGAGAGCAAGAATAACATTGGAGTCAAGATACAACATAAACCAAAGTAACGCACAAGCATTTCAGAACCGCATCCTTTAATAAGGTTTATTGCTCGATAAAGTAACTAGCAATCTAATTGGCCTAAAAACTTTATTAGCGAGAAAGCGTTTTCAGACCGCATGGGGGGGTTAGCGTTTTTCTCACGTGAAGTTAATTGTTCATAATTTTTACACCGCATCATGAGAACAGAAATAAAAAAGAAAAATGCATTTGTAAACCGCATATCCACGTGAGGTTTATTGATCATTATTTGCACACCGCCTCGGGAGAAAACAAATGAAATCAAATTATTATAAAAAAATGGATTGTCGACAAAGCATTTGCACACTGCTTGGGGGGGTAGCGCAGAAGCATTTTCAAAACCCATTTGTAACGTGACGTTTGTTGTTCAGTATTTCCACAAGCATCGGGGGCACAGCAATATTTCTCACGCGAGGTTTATCGTTCTTTCTTTGCACACCTCATTGTACTGTGAAATACAGCATTTTAATGTACCTAAAAATAAATGATAAAGCCCCACACTACACCGGAAAGCAACAAGCGTTAGTAAGGCAGCTCAGTAGATTGAGCACATGCTGCAAAGACGTGGGTGCAATGTCAATGATTGTACTTCATTTGCACAATAAGCACCATTCCGGGATTTATACTGGGGAGGTTAATAAAACTACAACAAGCCAGAACTTTTGAAGCAGTTAAAGAGTGCAAGAGCCACAGAAAATAAATGTTGTTTAAAGATTAAGTCAAATAACAGCTCCTGCAGCAATTTGGAGGCACATTTGTGCAAAATGTTATATTTACCCTTAAACATTGGAAATTTCAATACGGTTTGGAGTTTGATAACAAAAACCGTAGTTGTAACGCTGGCTCATGTAGCTGAATTAATAAATCCTACATTATTGACATTGGTTTTCTAGAAAGTAACGGAGCCTAAAAGTCTGCCGTAGTGTTAAAAATCACAGAAACCAAGGACTCAAGGAAACCAAGACGAGTTAATTATCTGGGAATAAGCCTCCTTGTTGTAAAGATGGAAATCTTTCCGTCAGCAGCATGTGTGAAATGCAAATCGGTAACTTTAGAAAACAAGCACTCGCCATCTGTTTTCACTCAGCTGCTTGTCGGGGCTGAGTAAAAACAGATGGCCCCGACAAAGATAAGAAAATGCTTTGTGACAGCCGCAAAGCAGACGAGACAGTCCGGATGGGCCGGACAAAAAGGCGAAAGGGCAGCGGCTACAAAACCCCATTTCCAATGGCAGGTCACCGTTTAGCATAAACGGTGACGCAAGCCAATGGAAATGAGGGGCGGGGCTTCAAGCCCCCTTCTGAAATATGCTCTCTCACAAAATCTCTCGCTGAGCGAGCAGCGCTTTGCGCTGCAACGCCAGGCGAGACCTAAAAATGACCCCTGCAATTCCAAAACCGAAGAGTTTCCATATGCAATTCAAACAGGCTATTAATAGATTCTGTAAATTCAGCATGGCATGATCATGGTTAGGGTTGCAATGGCAAATCAGAAGCAAGAACCTAATATTTTAAATCTTTATTACTACCCCATTTCTTAAGGCAAGAGAAATCTTCCACCTAGTCCCTCAGCAGCTTCACTCCGGAGACGATCAACACAAAATTAAACATTTCTTTAACAATGGAACTTCCAGTGGAAGTCCTCGAGAATGATCCTGTGGGTACATGATGGAAGCTTCATTAACATTACACAGTTCCGTGACATACATCCCAATCCCAGGTCAGACTGGAGTTTGGTCTGTTCCACCAAAGTCCGGTTAGGCCGCCACGTGTTGGTTGGAAATGAGGAGGCAGTCCAATCATAAACACTCATGGCCAACGCTCGTCCAGCAGGCCATACGCAATCTAAAACTAGGTAATACCTGGGATTTAAATTTGGACTTCACCAGCTTTAAAAAAATAACTAACAAGGCCGCAACCAACAGTCTCTGGTTATTGACAAGGCAGAGCTTGCCCAGAAACGGCACGCGTGGGCAGTTTTGCATTCCTACACTTCTTGAAGCTTGCAACCATATTTGATGACCCACATTGCGTGCCCAATCGACATGCACTACTACTGTTTCGACTAGGCGTATTTCCATCAAAGGACATTGTACCCTCCTGGAAGCAGTCTTGGCCGGACAGTCAATGCTGCCTCTGCGGCTACAGCCAAGAAAGCTTACTTTCCTTTTTGTGTGTGTGTAACACTCTCTTACCTTTAAGGCGGAGATTGCTACGCCCTGCTTTAAGGGCTCTTCAGCTCAGATCTAGCGCCCCACTGTAATGACACTTTTAAACGGACACAGCATTCAGTTATCATGCAAGACTGCCAGGTTTCTGCTCCATGTAGCAAGGCTGCTTACACAGCAAACACCGGCTTCCCTCAACTAACACCGAAGAATGAATTTATGCTGGAAGCAGTCTCAGGTCCATTCCGTGCAAATCGCAAGGAGTATTTCGAAGCTAAGCCCTTTAGATATATCAACAACTGTGCAAAAGCAGCAACGACAGGTATGTAGTCCGCACCAGACTCCAGATATTGTGCGACAACATGCCTGTGACGATCCCTAACCCTAGCCTAGGGAAGAGGTGTGGCGCCGCGGCCAGGGCGACTGACACTGGAATCTGGGGCTCACGGTTCGATCCCCGGCACCGGCGGCAGGTCAGCCCAGCACCATGTGACTCTGGGCAATAGCTCGCTTAATCTTCCCGACGGCCACCAGCGCCGGGATGCCTTCGGGTAGCTGTTCGCGCTTTACAAATACTGGATTTACATTTAGCCCCTTTGCAATTAGGCATATGCACCCCATTAAGCAAATCCTTTCTCCATGATAGACACTCTGGGGTAATTAGCACTGGTCACTTTATTTCACAGGCCCTCTAAGCGGAGAGTCTCGGTGTGGTGAGACTCAACACGCTCCGCCAGCCACAACCATGCCAGTCCGCGTTACTAATTATGCTCTCATGGGTGTCCAGTCTGAATGTGACGTTTATTCTAATGTAATCATCTCTTCTGTCCATAACGCGGCCCGCCTCAATGTTTTAACGCAGCCATTGTTTTAACTTCTCACATGCTAATCTTATTAATGCTGTTAGCTGATACATGTATGTCTTATATTCTAATGAATTTAACTAATTGACAATAAAGAATTACTTGCTTCCTAACACAGTTGTTCATGTTCAAATTTTGGATATAATTCACTAGGCGCTCTGCAGAAACGAGAGGAGAGATTGTTTGCAGTGGGACAAGGGCTGGGATGAGGAAAGACAGGAGCAGATGAGCAGAGCTCCAGAACCCGCATCCCTAATAAAATAAACAAATGGTGCCTCACACGGAAATGTGGCATAACTATTTCACAGAATTAATTACTGAGTAATTAATGAGTACTTGGATATTTTAATCTGTAAATACGTGCCCTACCTCCCTTCTAGATTCAGCACCCTGCCTCTTTCATTCGTTCTGTAACTGATGATGCTATGCCTATTCTGTACATGCCTATGTCTCTCTGTAAAGCGCTCTGATACCCTAACGGGTCTGGTTCGCGCTCGATAAAACACATAAAATAAAATAAATAAAATAAATAAATAATTACATTGCAAAGCAACGTAGTACATTTGTTTCAAGTCCAACATCATTAATTAATCGGTTACAATTCTATGCATCATTAAAACCATTCATTTTCAAAAATAATTTTCGGATGATATTTACACATTTGAACATTTGTGAAAAGTTACCATGAAGTGACCCACATACTCCCACACCGTCAGTGACCTCCTCTGCCCCCACACCCGTCAGTGACCCCTTCTGCTCCCACACCCGTCAGTGACCCCCCTGCTCCCACACCTGTCAGTGAACCCCTCTGCTCCCACACCCTCAACGACCCCCTCTGATCCCACACCTGTCAGTGACCCCCTCTGCTCCCACACCTGTCAGTGACCCCTTCTGCTCCCACACCTGTCAGTGACCCCCCTCTGCTCCCACACCTGTCAGTGACCCCCCTCTGTTCCCGCACCTGTCAGTGACCCCCTCTGCTCCCACACACCGTCAGTGACCCCTTCAGCTCCCACACCTTCAGTGACCCCCTCTGCTCCCACACCGTTAGTGACCTCCTCTGCTCCCACATCCGTCAGTGACCCCCCTGCTCCCACACCCATCAGTGACCCCCTTTGCTCCCACACCCTCAGTGACCCCCTCTATTCCCACTCTCAGTGACCCTCTCTATTCCCACACCCACAGTGACCCCCTCTGCTCCCACACCCGTCAGTGACCCCCTCTGCTTCCAAACCCGTCAGTGACCCCCTCTGCTCCCACACCTGTCAGTGACCCCCCTCTGCTCCCACACCTGTCAGTGACCCCCCTCTGCTCCCACACCTGTCAGTGACCCCCTCTGCTCCCACGCACCATCAGTGACCCCTTCAGCTCCCACACCCTCAGTGACCCCCTCTGCTCCCACACCATCAGTGACCCCTTTGCTCCCACACCCTCAGTGACCCCTTTGCTCCCACACCCTTCAGTGACTCCTTCTGCTTCCACACCCGTCATTGACCCCCTCTGCTCCCACACCCTCAGTGACCCCCTCTATTCCCACACCATCAGTGAACCCCTCAGCTCGCACATCGTCAGTGACCACCTCTGCTCCCACACCTGACAATGACCCCCTCTACTCCCACACCTGTCAGTGATACTCTGTTTTTAAACTGCATTATGCGAATTTGTGATTGCCTATTTTTTCATTCTATTTTTACTGTTTTATTTTGTTGCTCTGAGTATGTTATACTCAGTTCTTATTGGGGCATTACTTTTTAACGAAAAGGGAATCTCCTCCTTGAACTTTAGACGTCGGGGCTCCTCCCCATTGAAGGCCATCTTTGCGTGCCTTACGTTCCGCTCCAGTTAGCGGTCCAGCTCTTACGTTGTGGCTCCCCTTGGACCACTATTTAATGGCCCGGGAGCGGACGCGCACTGCGGGCGCGCCAAAGGCAAGCCCGTCTGCGTCCGTCCGGGACCAGTGGCCACAACCCCAGGTCAATTCAACACAGCGAGGATAAGGTACTCCTCCAAACAACTGCAAGAATTTCGCCGAGTTGCAGTCCTGCCAAGTATCACGCACCAGGCGTGACTCTAACGCATTTCAGTGTGGTGTTCCGCATCACCGCACTGAAATGCATTGTCACGCATTTTTGCCCAATCTGCTGACAGCGCTGAAACTGGCTAAAACCATAACGCCAGAGTGCTAGTGCGCAGCGCGTGCTGCCTGGTGCCTCTGACCTGTAGTGTGCGCCGGCTGCTCTGAGAGTGCTCGGCTCCCAGCAGACACTTGCCAACACTCCAGGAGACAGAGACTAGTAATTGACATCATCCTCTCAGATATGTGCTGCTACAATGTTGCAAAATTAAATGGGCGCCAGGCAGGCTGCTGGCTGAATGATTCCCGGCGCCCTGACGACATCAGGAAGTGAGGCTCGAGTCAATGAAGAAGCGGCGGGCGGGCCGGGGACATGGACCGACTTGTGCTGCCTGCAGTGTGCCTCACTGTTGATCATGTCGTCCCCGACCCCGTCCGCCGCTGATGATGGCCGTCCCAGTCAGAGTCTCACTCTGTCAGGCACTGGCAGTGGTTGCAGCCAGCCTCACTTGGCCGTGGTGGTGCGCGGTAAATTACCCCGGCCGGCGCGTTGGACACCCGCGCCAGTCTCACACTGATTCAGGGGGGCGGCACTCACTGTGACTAGTAGTGAGAGTCAGTGGCAGTCTCTGCAGTCAGTGAGCTGCATCGCGTCATCGCCCGCGTCAAGCGACGCCGCCGGTGAGACTCTCAGTCTCACAATCATGCAAATGGCAGCGCCGGCGCGCGCGGCATGATCATCATGAGAGGCCTGGCTGCCTGGTGGCTGCATCGGGGCGCTGCGTACAGACTAACTTGTCGGAGTCATGACCTACCGCCACACTCGATGACTGTCCGGTTCGGTTGCAGCGGCTGCCAGGAGAGGACTTGGGGACTAGGACAGGCTGCCTTAACTAACCGAGCACAGGCGACATTAAACAGAAAATGATTGCTGTGGAGGGTGGTTCAAGGCATCCTAAGCCTGCTGCAGAGTCAGTCGCCAAGGCCAGCTGGCCGAAGATGTGATCACCCAAAACATTTAGTAAGTAAACCAGTTAATTACCACTTGCCACCCCCACCCGAGTAGTGTACTAGGTTAGTGGTGCACTTTCATTTCTAGTGCTGTGCAGTGTTTTTAAGATACTCGTAAAGTTTCTCGTTGCCGAAATTAGTGTATTTTCTGATAATTATATGCTTCCCTAATCTTTAATGCTTTATTTTGCTTGCGAGAAAGTGTCACTCATAATGGCTCGAATGTCACTCATAATTGCATTAAAATTATGAAAATGTCACACATACTGATCTGAAACCTTGGCAGCTATGGAGTTGTCATAAGATTGCATTAGACAAAGCCCCCCTTAACTGCCAGCACTGTAGGTTCTCTTTTATGGGCGCTGTTAACAATGTCTGCCAGGACAGAGTTCTACCCTTACATTTCGAACCTAGACTCTCTAATCACGTTACTTTAGCAGGGAAGACTACACACTTAGGTACACCTCCACTACATCAAGATTTTACATTTTACAGCATTAACTGTCGTTCGTTCCCGAGGCATAAAGCAGATATTTCTGATCTTTTATTCAATAACCAACCAGATGCCGTTTTTCTAATGGAAACCTGGTTACATGACAGTTCAGGGCCTGATGTGGCAACTGCACTCCCTACAAACTACTCCATCTTTAGGAAGGACAGAAAATTAAGAATGGGGGTGGCATTGCTATTATTCACAAAAGCTCTATTGAATGCAATTGCGAAGATTTACCTGCTAATGACTGTGAAGCTTTATTATTCAAACTCACGCTCACACCTAAGTTTACTTTGTCTGGTACATTAGTGTCTCGCCCTCTGGGCCCAGCTGGGTCTTGGTCACTGTCCTTCCCCGACCTTATTACCTCTCATGCTCTGAATGCCGCTAATTTCACCATCTTGGGTGACCTGAATCTTCATTTAGATGATCCTGCGTGCTCTAAAAGCGCGGCTTTCATTGCTGACCTTGAAGCAATGAATATTCATCTCTGTAATTCAGGTCCCACCCATGTAGCAGACCACCTGCTTGACCCATTTTTTTCTAATTTGTCGGATCTTATCTGCCCCCCTGCTTTCCCCCTGTGCTGGTCCGATCATTTTGCGGTTACCCTTCTGTTGAAAGTTGCAGCCGGCCCCCCGATAGTCGCCTCTGGACCAAGACCCAAAGTCCGACACTGGGCAAAGCTCAATGTTGGAGCCTTAAATAATCTCTTAGATGATTCCAGACCATCTATAAAAAAGCTTGCTACCTCAGATCTGGGTTCTATCCAAAGCTGGATCTCTCCGGCAGTAGATACCTGCCTTCCTCTCTCCTACAAACGTTTAGGTCACCATCGGCTGCCTGCCCCCTGGTTTATAGAGAAGCGCAAGACTGAGAAATCTAAATGTAAAACTCTGGAAAGGCAGTGGAGGAAATACTACAAGACAGATGCTAAGATAGCCTACAAAAAGGCTCTAAGTGACTATCACACTCTATGCAAAGCAGCTCGTGCTGAGTTTGTCTCTCAAAATATTTCTCAAGCGCAGCACTGCCCAAAAAACCTTTTTAAGGTAGTTAAAGAACTATCTGGGTCTAATACTCAGACCACCCCTTACGCCCTAACTGGAATGCAATGTGAGAACCTCGCTCTCTTCTTTGTGGATAAAGTTGAAAAAATATATTCTGCCCTAACCTTTGATAACCTGCTAAGTACCCCACATACTTCCAACACCTTACCTACTATTGCCAGTTCTGGGGTGTCTCAGTTCCAGGATAATGTAGAATCCATCATTAGGTTGGAAGCATGGTCCCTCCTAGAACCTAGCACTTTTAACCGCCTCCTGGCTAGCATTAAATCTGGCTCTCCTAATGACCTTCTACCTATCTCCGTGATGAAACAGCTTGAGGCACCCACGCTCTTGCTGATCATGGACCTTCTTCTTTACAGGAAGGTTTTGTTCCTCCAGAATGGAAACATGCCATGGTGCTCCCTCTTTTAAAGAAACCTAATGCGGATCCTACTATGCCATCAAATTTCCGTCCTATTTCTCTGCTCCCGGCCTTCTCCAAGCTCCTCGAAAAACATGTTAATGCCCAGCTGACTTCTTTTGTTGAGTCTCAGAATTTTCTTCATCCCTCTCAGTCGGGTTTCAGAGCAGGATTCTCCACGGAATCTACTTTACTTGGAGTTACCGTAATGTTGAGACATCGTCTGGACTATGGCGATACGGGGGCTCTCATTTTACTTGATCTCAGTGCCGCTTTTTTTTTTATTAAACTTTTTATTGATCGTAACAAAAACACAGCAATGCAGATCATCCAAAAAATCACAATCAGATACAAAGCGTACATTTGTTATTGTGCTTACATCGTTCCCCATTGACACATTAATCTGGTGTTTCTCCAATAGCATTAAATAAATCATGCGCACCAGATTCGCCACGGCATAATTCCACCGTGGGAGATACACAAATGTCTCCCCGGTAAGTGTTCCACCCTGCCCATTTACGGTCCCACTTCTGGGGCTCAGTGCCGCTTTTGACACTGTGTCTCACACTGTTCTGTTGAAAGCCTTGCGTTCCTTGGGCCTTGAAGGCTCAGCCTTACAGTGGCTTCGTTCTTTCTTAGCTGACCGAACTTTTCAGGTTTTCTCTACCTCGGCAAGCTCTAATTTCCATCGATCTCCCTATGGAGTTCCCCAAGGCTCGGTGCCGAGTCCTTTGCTGTTCAATGTCTATGTTTGCCCGTTGGCAGAGATTGCCGAAGAGGCGGGGCTGTCCCTATTTTCCTATGCTGACGACACGCACATAATCTTTTCCCTCACTTCATCCAAGGGATCCGCTCTATCTGCTCTTCAGGTTGGTCTGAGAAAAATTGCATCTTGGATGCAAAACAACTTACTCAGACTAAATGGCGACAAAACTGAAGTTATGATCCTAGGAAAAGAGCAAGATGTAGTGAGTCCATTCCACGTAGTTTATTCAAGATAAAGTTTATTGATGTATACAGGTGCTGCGCAGCAGCCAGCTCTCTCCAACGTCCAGTCACAGCAACTGTCACCCTTTCAAACCCAACATTCCAAACAGAATGCCAGTGGCCAGAACATCATCGCGAAAGCATTCTAAACCTGGAAGGAAGACACTACATTATCCTCCTCCTCATAAACCATAAAATAAGGAAGAAAGGAGAAAAGGAAAAGAAAGAAGGAAAAAGAATAAAAAGGAGAAAGAATAATAAAAATTCTAACGATACTTAGCAGGAACAAAGCGTTGACGGCAACTTCTGCGTAAACCCACAAAAGAAGGAAAAGAAGAAGATGAAACATCATTTTGACTACATGGAGGATTTTGATTGATACACCCAGAGACCTTTACAACTCTGGAAACATTCCACCAATTCTTTAAATTAACTCTTACAGCATTTCCACATACTTTGTCGACAGTGAAAGGTTCAGAAGATTTTGAGCTCCCTTTTTTACAATGGACAGGAATCTTTATGCGTACAATGTCACCAACAACAAATGGTTGCGAGACAGATCTTTTCCTGGAGTCAAAATAAAGTTTCTGGCGGGATTGGGCTTGAGACACATTGCATCTCACAAACTCATCTACATCACACACAGAGTCCATTTTCACCCATCTGGACATCCATCCAGGACAAACTTTCGAGCAAGGTTTTCTCCCACGTAATAGTTCGTAAGGGGACACCTTAGTAGTCGAGTGCGGCGTGGTGCGATAGAACCATAACATGGATCTCACAGCATTCTGTACATTGCACCTTCCAGCCAAAGCCCACTGCACACAGTTGTTAAGGACTCTATTCATACGCTCGACCAAACCATTGGTCTGTGGGTGATAAAGCGCACTTTTTGCATGTGTGATACCACCCTGGCGTAAAAATGAACCAAATTCATGGCTAACAAATTGTACCCCATTGTCGCTTACAATTGTAGAGGGAAACCCTTCTTGTAAAAAAGATCTTTCAAGAAGTCAATAACATTACTTGAATTAGGTTCATTAATAAAACGTATTTCTGGCCATTTTGAATAATAATCTATGGCCACAATCGCAAATCTGGAATTAGCAGGGAGCATATTGAATGGTCCAACTAAATCAATCCCAATCTTTTCCCAAGGCCTATTAGGTAGCTCAATGGGTTGAAGAGGTGGTGTATGAACCTTCAAATTCTTCTCAGAGTTAGAACAAACAACACACTCCCCAACAAACATGTCAACATCCTTGTCCATTTGTGGCCACCAAAAGTGTTCACGTAATCTTCTCTTGGTAAAAGTTTTTCCCAAATGACCTTCATGTGCGCCCATGATCAACCTAGCTCTTAGTACATCAGGTGGAACCAATCTATCACTGCGTACAAGGAGACCATCCTCGACAGAAAGTTCCGGAGAGACTTTAACAAACGTCTGCAGAGAAAGATGAGCATTTGTCTCTCTCGGCCAACCATTTTTCACACAGTTAATAACTTCACAAAGTAAAACATCTTTGGATAGTAAATCTCTCCACTCTGTCTCACTAACAGCACACATGTCCTCCAGCAGAAGAGAAGCAACAAAACAATCTTCATCATCATCATCGTCAATCTCGTTATCACACTCAACGGGGTGCCTAGAAAAATAGTCCGCCCTCACATTCTTGTTTCCAGGAATGTAAGTGACTTCAAAATCATATTGTAACAGTTTAGTTGACAATCGTGCAATCCTCGGGGTATGTTCTTTAAGCCTATCGCCAGAAAGAATAGAAATTAGTGGACTGTGATCCGTACGTAATTTGAAGTGTTTTCCCCAAATGTACGGACTAAATTTTCTTATAGCCCAACAACACTCTAACAACTCCCTCTCAATAACAGCAAAATTAAATTCCGAACCTCGTAGTACCCTAGAGGCATAGCCTAAAGTATTCTCATGTTCATTGATATTTTGGGTGAGGACGGCACCCAATCCCAAGCCGCTAGCATCCACAGTGATGGTGCACGTAACATTTGGGTCAAAAGGTTTGAGTATCTTGGGACTAACTAGCTGATGCTTTATCCACTCAAAAGCTTCTTTACAATGATTATCCCAAAGGAAAACAACACTTTTCTTGAGCATATTGGACAGGGGTTGAACTCTGGAAGCGTAGTCTGGTATAAATCGTGAGTAAAACTCACACAGACCGATAAATGACTTGAGACCTACCTTGTCCTTGGGAGCAGGACAATCTACTATGGCTTTAACAAGACCAGGTCTTGGTTCAACACCATCTTCGGAAAGGACATGTCCTAAATACTCCACTTTCTGTACTCTGAAAACACATTTCTCTTTTTTTAAAACTACACCAGCATCACGCAAAGCCTCCAACACACAAAACATGGTATCATCATGTGATTCGCACGTCTCACCGTGAACTAGTACATCGTCTTGGAAAACAACCACACCTTTAATATTTTTAAGCAAATTTGACATAATCCTCTGAAAAACTGCTGCCGCAGAGGCCAGCCCATATGGCATGCGGCAGTATTGAAAAGACCCAATAGGGGAAACAAAAGCAGTAAGATGCCTAGATGATGGGTCGAGAACCACCTGGTGATAAGCTGACGCCAAATCCAGTTTGCTAAACCACTTAGAACCATTGATCAAGGATAGCATGTCTGTAATCTTTGGGAGGGGATGAGAATCAATCCAAATATTTTTATTAAGACTGCGTAAGTCTATACAAACACGAAGCTCACCATTTTTCTTTTTAGCAACGACCAAAGGAGATAGCCAAAGAGACGATTCTATCGGTTCGATGATTCCTTTCTTACAAAGCCCATTGAGCTCCTGTTCCAACTGATCCCTAACACTGAATGGAACGTTTCTAAGCCTATGCTTAACAGGTATAGCGTTGTCTTTGACCTTGATAACATGGGTGAATCCTTTGACCTGTCCAAGACCATCACCAAAAACAGAAGGAAAACGATCGCTCAATATGTCAATAAAATCATCCGAACGAAGAATAGAAACTTGGTCCCTTGTGCCTGGTCTAAGTACCATCTTGAAAAGTCCCTGATGGAACCATCCAAGGATGTTTAAACCCTTGATAGCTACATAGACTTTGCCAAAAATCTTCCGTCCCCTAAATTCTAGTGTGTCCTCGAAATATCCTGCCAATTCAATGGTCCTCCCTTCGTAAGAAACAGGAGATCTATCAGGAGGTTGTAAAGGACGAGACCCCCAAACCTCTTTGAACCTTTCTTGTGTTAGCATGGTTATTCTCGCACCCGAATCAACTAGCAAACAAACTTTCTTACTACCAATTTCAACATCAACATAAGGATCCACACACTCAGTGCATTCGTTTGTATCATTGTTCATATCTCCGACCACAACAACCATGTCTCTTAAGTCATCTTGTATGTTGTTTAAGTCATCATGCTTAGATTCGGACATAGAAACATTCGCAACAGACGAAGATATGCTAGAGATCTGTTTAGCATCCTGGGGAAAAGAAAAACTCCGCCTCCCATTCTGACAAACTTTTGCGAAATGTCCCAGTCTCCCACATGTTCTACAGATGACATTCTTAGCAGGACAAGGGCGTCCTGATTTAAAATGAGGAAAATTGCCACATTTAAAACAAATATTCGTTTGTTTGAAAAACTTATTTTCAGGTGGTATAAAAGCGTTATTTTTAACCCCTTTGGACCTTACAACATTGACAGATTCTTCTTTCATGGTGGTGAATGAAGATTTCTCATCTAGTTCCTTCACGGAAAACTTGGAAAGTTCAATGCTCTTTGCGACACAAATGGTTTCCTCTAGAGTAGGATTGCCTAAAGAGAGTAATTTCTGTTGAATACTCTTGTCAGTGCACTTACAAATATACTGGTCTCTTATCAGTTGATCTCTAAACCCCTCAAACTGACATTCTGCACTCAAAATGCGCAGTGCAGAAATGAAATCTTCCACCTTCTCTCCATGTCTCTGTTCTCGCTTAAAGAATTTGTGCCTCTCGACGACCAGACTGGGTTGAATATCAAATCGTAATTCTAGTTTCTTGACTGTCTCAACAAATTCATCAATCTCCTCATCATCGGCAGCACGTACTAAAGGGGGTAAATGTTTAAAAATAGATCTCCCTTCGAACCCTAAAACATTAAGCAAGAGACACTTTTTCCTCTCAGCCCTGTAGCGTGAACCACCTATGGCACCAATATAGGTTATAAAAGCATCATACCATTTTTTCCATGAGATGGGAGGCTCACCTGGCATCTCAAGAAAAGGTGGAGGTGGGGAAACTGACTGCATATTGAATGTACCACCTTGTAGAGAAAATTCAAAATGAGAAATTGTCAAGATAAGCACACAATTAGTGGTGTGCGTATCACCGTGAAGCAAAAGGAGATTTCACCTCTAAATGTATACCGTCTGTTTGGTGTGCGCCTTACTGTGAATAATGAATATTAATGTATTGTGCGCCTGGTGTGCATATCACTGTGAAAAAATAGTTCCCTTCCGTAATAATCTCCTTGAAGTACAATATTTTCAAATGCGAATAAGTGTTCAAAGTTGAACTGTAGGTCTGATGCTGAAAGGAATAATTGTAAAGACGTAACCTGAATCTGAAAAGGTGTGCGTGTCACCGATCACAAGCACGTAGGATCTCTTCACCGTACATTACGAAAAAATAGTGAAAAAAAAAAAACGGACATGTGAAAAGGTGTGCGTGTCACCGATAACAAGCACGTGTGATCTTAACTTTCATTTCCGAGTATAAACAAACTCGCTGCCAAAAAGGATGGCGCACACAGAGTTTACAATGCGCTCGCAGTGTTTAATGATTCTTCCGCCGAATTATCCTGAAAGCCCGCAGTAGCGCCAACCACAAGATGGCATCGACGTTGAACGCGAACCAACAGGTCAGTGGTTCACGAAATGTCGGTACTTGACGTACACCACAACGTTGCGTGAAACGCCAAAGATGGCGTAGGTAACTGAGGCTGAAACGCTAACCTTCAATGTCGCTCTGTGATGCGCTGTGACGAGGGTTAACTCGATGCCCTCTATCTGCCGCTGCCGCCTTTAACTTTTTCAAATAAAATAAAACGCCACACAGTACCTCAACGCCTTCACCTCCGGCGTAGTTTTTTTTGATCTTGCACCAACGAAGACAACGTGATGCCAGGATCATTCATATGCGCCGATTCGCTGATGAAGCCTTGAATCCTTACTCCTCTCGTGGGTTCTGCAGACACCTGTTTCCCGTCGTCGCCACGTATTTTGTAGTGAGTGAGTCCATTCCACGTAGTTTATTCAAGATAAAGTTTATTGATGTATACAGGTGCTGCGCAGCAGCCAGCTCTCTCCAACGTCCAGTCACAGCAACTGTCCCCCTTTCAAACCCAACATTCCAAACAGAATGCCAGTGGCCAGAAAATCATGGCGAAAGCATTCTAAACCTGGAAGGAAGACACTACACAAGACCTTTGGGGATCTCAACACTGGCCCACCGAAATGGGCACCCTACCCCAGCCAGTACATCAAGTTCGCAACCTGGGTATCATCATTGATGACCACCTGTCAATGAAACAACAAATCATTAAGGTGGCCGCAACCTGCTTTACCATTTTGAAATGGTTAAAGAAAATTCTGTGGATGATACTCCTCTCTGTTCAACGAACTGTAGTCCAGGCCCTGATTACATCCAGGCTTGACTACAGCAACGTTCTATACTTAGGCTCAAACAAAACCATAGTACAAAGGCTGCAGGTGTTGCAAAACGCAGCTGCCAGGCTGCTGTGTCGGTTCCCAAGGACGGTGTCAACTGCAGACTCTCTTCACAATCTTCACTAGCTTAAAGTGGAGAGTTGTGTTCAATTTAAAGCCTGTGCTTTCTGTTTAAAATTAAATCTGGAACAGCCCCACAATACTTGCAATCTTTAATCCAGCTGTACACACCTCCTCGTCTTCTGCGTTCTGCTGTACAGTCCAAATTCGTTATCCCCAGAATCAAACTTACTAGGATGGGTGGTAGGTCCTTTTCCTTTCTGGGGCCCTCCCTGTGGAATTCTCTTCCTATCTCTATACGAGAGGAAACCATCCTTGGTAGTTTCCGTAGAAGAGTGAAGACATGGCTATTTAATCAGTAATTCACGATTTTTTTTTCTCCTCCCTACCTGGTCGGCGTCGGGAAGCCCCTTGGGGTAGCTGTGCACCTTACAAATTTAAACAACATAACATAACCCCCCTCTGCTCCCACACCTGTCAGTGACCCCCCTCTGCTCCCACACGGTCAGTGACCCCCTCAGCTCCCACACTGTCAGTGACCCCCTCTGCTCCCACAGGTCACTGAACCCCTCTGCTCCCATACCAGTCAGTGACCCGCTCAGCTCCCACACTGTCAGTGACTCCATCTGCACCCACACACTCAGTGACCCCCCTCTGCTCCCACACCTGTCAGTGACCACCTCTGCTCCCACACCTGTCACTGACCCCCCTCGGCTCCCACACCATCAGTGACCCCTCTGCTGCCACACCTGTCAGTGACCCCCTCTGCTCCCACACCCTCAGTGACCCCCTCTGCTCCCATACCTGTCAGTGACCCCATCTGCTCCCACACCTTCAGTGACCCCTTCGATCCCACACCCTCAGTGAACCCTCTGCTCCCATACCTGTCAGTGACCCCCCTCTACTCCCACACCTGTCAGCGACCCCCTCTGCTCACACACTGTCAGTGACCCCCTCCGCTCCCACACCGTCAGTGAATCCCTCTGCTCCCTCACCTCTCAGTGATCTCCTCTGCTCCCACACCAGTAAGATCTGCTCCCACACCTGTCATTGTCCCCCTCTGCTACCACACCTGTCAGTTACACCTCTCTGCTCCCACACCTGTCAGTGACCCCCCTCTGCTCCCACACCTGCCAGTGACCCCCTCTGCTCCCACACCCTCAGTGACCCCCTTTGCTCCCACACCCTCAGTGACCCCCTCTGCTGCCACACCTGTCAGTGATCTCCTCTGCTCCCACACCAGTCAGTTCTGCTCCCATACCTGTCAGCGACACCCTCTGCTCCCACACCTGTCAGTGTCCCCCTCTGCTACCACACCTGTCAGTTACCCCTCTGCTCCCACACCCGTCAGTTCCCCCTCTCTGCTCCCACACCCGTCTGTTACCCCCTCTGCTCCCACACCCGTCAGTGACCCCTCTGCTCCCACACCCGTCAGTGACCCCCTCAGCTCCCACACCCATCAGTGACCCCCTCTGCTCCCACACCTGTCAGTGCCCCCTCTGCTCCCTCACCTGTCAGTGACCCCTCTCTGCTCACACACCTGTCAGTGACCCCTTCTGCTCCCACACCTGTCAGTGACCCCCTCATCTCCATAGCTGTCAGTGACCCCCCTCTACTTCCCACACCGTCAGAGGCCCCTTTAGCTCCCACGCCATCAGTGACCCCATCTGCTCCCACACCTGTCAGTGACCCCCCTCTGCTCCCATACCTGTCAGTGACCCCCTCTGCTCCCACACCTGTCAGTTACCCCTCTCTGCTCCCACACCTTTTAGTGACCCTCTCTGCTCCATACCTGTCAGTGACCCCCCTCGGCTCCCACACCTGTCAGTGGCAGCCTCAGCTCCCACACCTGTCAGTGTCCCCTCTGCTCCCACACCTGTCAGTGACCCGACACCTGTCAGTGGCCCCCTCTGCTCCCACACCTGTCAGTGAACCCCTCTGCTCCCACACCCTCAGTGACCCCCTCTGCTCCCACACCTGTCTGTGACTCCCCTCTCTGCTCCCACATCTGTCAGTGACCCCCACTCTGCTCCAACACCTGTCAGTGACCCCCTCTGCTCCCACACCCTCAGTGACCCCCTCTGCTCCCACACCTGTCAGTGAGCCCCCTCTGCTCCCACACCTGTCAGTGAGCCCCCTCTGCTCCTGCACCGTCAGTGACCCCTCTGCTGCCGCACCTGTCAGTGAACCCCTCTGCTCCCACACCCTCAGTGACCCCCTCTGCTCCCACACCTGTCAGTGACCCGCATCTCCTCCACCTGTCAGTGACCCCCTCTGCTCCCACACCGTCAGTGACCCCCCTCTGCTCCCACACCCTCAGTGACCCCCTCTGCCTTGACACCTGTCAGTGACCACCTCTGCTCCCACACCTGTCAGTGACCCCCTCTGCTCCCACACCCGTCAGTGACCCGACACCTGTCAGTGACCACCTCTGCTCCCACACCTGTCAGTGACCCCCCTCGGCTCCCACACCATCAGTGACCCCTCTGCTGCCACACCTGTCAGTGACCCCCTCTGCTCCCACACCCTCAGTGACCCCCTCTGCTCCCATACCTGTCAGTGACCCCATCTGCTCCCGCACCTTCAGTGACCCTTTGGATCCCACACCCTCAGTGAACCCTCTGCTCCCATACCTGCCAGTGACGCCCTCCGCTCCCACACCGTCAGTGACCCCCTCTGCTCCTACACCCTCAGTGAATCCCTCTGCTCCCTCACCTCAGTGATCTCCTCTGCTCCCACACCAGTAAGATCTGCTCCCACACCTGTCAGTGACCCCCCTCTGTTCCCACACCTGCCAGTGACCCCCTCTTCTCCCACACCCTCAGTGACCCCCTTTGCTCCCACACCCTCAGTGACCCCCTCTGCTGCCACACCTGTCAGTGATCTCCTCTGCTCCCACACCAGTCAGTTCTGCTCCCATACCGATCAGCGACACCCTCTGCTCCCACACCTGTCAGTGTCCCCCTCTGCTACTACACCTGTCAGTTACCCCTCTCTGCTCCCACACCGTCAGTGACCCCCTCAGCTCCCACACCCATCAGTGACCCCCTCTGCTCCCACACCTGTCAGTGCCCCCTCTGCTCCCTCACCTGTCAGTGACCCCTCTCTGCTCACACACCTGTCAGTGACCCCTTCTGCTCCCACACCTGTCAGTGACCCTCTCTGCTCCATACCTGTCAGTGACCCCCCTCTGCTTCCCACACCGTCAGAGGCCCCTTCAGCTCCCACGCCATCAGTGTCCCCGTCTGCTCCCACACCCGTCAGTGACCCCCCTCTGCTCCCACACCTGTCAGTGACCCCCTCTGCTCCCACACCTGTCAGTTACCCCTCTCTGCTCCCACACCTTTTAGTGACCCTCTCTGCTCCACACCTGTCAGTGACCCCCCTCTGCTCCCACACCTGTCAGTGTCCCCTCTGCTCCCACACCTGTTGTAGTGGTGAGCCTCAACAAGGCCTACCAGTGCTTAGGGTTTCTCCCTTTCTGCACAGAGTCCTCAGACTAATAGGAAGAAGTTGGCACAGAAACTGGAATAGAAAAGACAGAGTTTATTAAACCTCATGAGGTGGAGCTACATTCACACAGCACCCTTCGGTAATGCATGAAGTAGCACACTGAATGGAAGGACCTTGGTCCTTTTATACCCACACAGGGGCTCAAATGAAGGCGGTACAAACACAAATGCTGGTTTTAGGTACATATAAGGTCATACAAGAAATACAGTCGACAAGTGGGTGGAGCTAACAGTTTCTACTTCTAGTAGACACATCCTGACATTTATAAACTCGGAACAGCTTGCATGGACAGCTGCGAGCTCAACTGAGCATGTGCAAAGCAAAAGAAACTAAATATAACTCGTCTCTAGGCAGATTTCAAGAGCAGTTAACAGGAAGGTAGGACAGAGCACATGGGAGCACATGGCAACCAAAATGGCTGCCAGAAATACAAAATGGATTCCACAAAGCGGACAATTTAGCCTCTGAATACAGGATGTCTTCGGCTAATGCTTAACTTAAGTGCTGCCAAATTACAACAGACGACCCTTTCAGCATTAGCTGAAGACATTCGTTTATCTGGGGTAATCTAAATATTCATCCCGTACATCTATTAACATTATTTCAGCCACCTCTTTATTCAACATTTGTTGGGCCTTTGTTTCAGCAACGTTCCCTTTGGCAGGTATACAAGCAGAGATGCAAATGGAGCAAAGCATTGGACCACATTGGATACATACACAGCATGTAAAAAGTATCATAATTATTACACACAGGATAGTCAGTAGCTTCCAGCCCCAAGCAGAAACACGAGTCCAAAACCATCCAGTAAAAGTCCAAGTACCAGTCTCTGAATGAATTTCTGCAGCAATGTTATGCAGTTTTGATATTGCGTCATATACTGAAGGTGAGTGATCCGGTATGAATACGCAACAGCTGCTACCGATGATGCGACATGCACCACCTCGATCAGCCAAAATCACGTTTAGCACCATCCTATTCTGGAGTGCTACAATCCTTGCAATCTGTAGTTCCTCTGTAATGTTCCCAAGTGCCATAGCTGTCTGATTGGTAACAGCTTCCACAACACGAGTTAAGCGCCTGATCTTTCTACTGTTCAATGCAGCACCCACAAAGAAAAATAAGCCCAAGTTGAAATCAACATATTGTTGTAGAGTAGTGTCGGTTTGGTCAACTTCATCCATACTTATTGTCCTCTTATTTCTGTTTTTGGAAATATCATTGTACAGTTTAAAATCACGGTGATATAATGCAGGTGCCAGAAACACAGGGGGCAACAGAAAAGATACATAGCAGATTCCTGACCACCCAACAGGTAATTGATAATATCCGTTATTTCCACACATAAAATACGTATTATGCGAGGCTGTGAAAGTGCTGTTATTGGCACCTTCAATGGTCAGGATTACAGTACACTCGCTCCTCCCCACTGGAATTCTTCCAACACTACAGATACACAAATCTGCTTTAGTTTTTGTCACAGAAATCACAAAAGGTCCAATGTTCTTTATTATTCTCACATTTGTGAAGGCATATGGTGTTGAAATATTGTCCGGTTGATACTCTTCCCATTCCCATTTAGTCCCTTTGGCTTGTGGATAACCTTCTTTATTTTGATAACACACTTTATTAAGTTGAAAAATAATCCCACCTACTGAAGGCTTTCTAGATGCAAACAAAAGCGCATACCAAGCTTGACAAGAACCATTGTGAGAAAATGGAAGAGGAATAAAAGGTGTTCCTCCTTTCTTTTGATGTGCAGGTATCGTCCCACACACCCAACAGTTGGTAGTATTTGTAGCATTGTGAGTATGGTGCAACATCTGGATAAAGGTATTGTTTAGATAGGATTGTCGATGCTTCTGCTCATGGTAGGGAAGAGTGAAGTAGTAGTGTTCCACTGGTACTGGCGTAGTGGCAACAAAAAGCTGTCGAACAGGAGCCACCTTCTCGATGTACCACGTAATTGCTGCCATAGCCACCATAGCAACAACAAACCCTACAGCATAAATGACTCTTTTGTTATTCATTTCAGCAACAGTAATGATTAATTTTTCTAAAAACTTGTTGAAAACAATCGTTGGAGCTCTTCTCCCTGGGCAGCCGTTGATTTCTTCACCATGGGCCAAGGCGGGTGTCACTACACTAATGCAGGGCTGATCCCCCTCAAAAATGGGACGATCAAAGGGGTACATTACTAACAAGAAAAAAAGTCCATGGGAAATTGTAGCCGCTGTACAACCATCCAGAGGGGAGTCTTCTCCCTGTGTCCGTTTGAGCCTCACAGGCAGGCTCTTGTTGTTCCCACGGTGGAGTTGCACAACTCGCAACTCAAGAATCACGGCCCAGTTTGAGAAGAAAAAGTCTTTCAACGATCCTGTCCAGTGTCTCAGGCAGTGCATCAGTTTTCTTCACTTTAATCTAACAGGCACCAAGGGCACAGCACCTGTACCCTGAACTCAAGTCCTTCCTTAACTCCTGTATTGCTCCGCTGGCGCACTGCTCTTTTGTTGGGGCCACAGAGTGTAGCCAGTATGCTCAGGCATCCCTTGATCAACAAACAGAGGCGCAGACTTGCATTCACTTTGGGACCAGGACTCAAGGCCTGAAGCAACCCTTGTTTCAAAGGGGGTCACCTCAAGCAAAAGCCTCCTTGCCGTCCTTATCAGTCTGTGACTCTCTCAGCTGGGCGGCATCAAAAACTGGATCCACAGAAAGATTTCTTCATCCTGATTTGTGACCCCATCTTTCGCCCAAGACAGTGGCAGGGGTACACACTTCACGTCCCAGTGCTTCCGGCCTTCACTGAGGTCCTAGTTGCCAGCAACGCCTGTGCTGGTTCCCTTTATCTTGACTCCAAGCTGGACTGGTGCTGACTCCCAGGCTGGATCTGATGTCCGGGCCCCTCAGGCAATGGTTGTAGGGCAGCAAATATCTATTGGTGGACAGAACAAAAGGTCTTTAGACAAGGCACAAAAATAATCTATCAACAGAGAGGATAGTCTCAGAATACTTCCTTAGTCTTGGGATGCCCCATTCATTAGCAAGGCACCCAAGAACCACTTCATCTATCTGAGAATAAAAAAACACCCTAGACCTATTGGCAAGTATAAAAGGAACTTTTGGTGAACTGACAAGAGTAATACGTCACCCAATCCCAAGCAACCAAGGAAGTCTGTGTTCATTTACTAAATTCTGAGGAAAAAGAAAAACAATACAGACATACTCCAAATCCTTACATTTGTGCATTCCTATATTATTCATCTGAAGAACCTCAAGAAAAAGGAACTTTTCCTACACTTCTACTTATGAACCTTGCATTACTTATACAGGACTGCAGACACTTCTAAAATACTTTCTCTTACATAAAGACACCTACATTTTATGCTTAGGACCATGCTTTCATGTTATAGGCGCAGCGGAAAAATCTAAAACTGCTAATTTAACTGGGATTCTTATTTCATAAATAACTTTTTTTTAAACTCAAGATAGTGGGTACATAAATTTCTCCAGCAGAACATGTTGTGACAAACAAACTCCTATAAAACAATATTTTCCTTCAAAATGTTTGCTAAGGATCACATGGGCGTCTTTCCTGCATTCTACTTTTCACGATCCGGACTATGCAACATCATTTTCAAAAGGAAAAAACCCTATCTCCAGTTCTAATAAGGGCTGTCAGCTCAATTACACAGACTAGCTAATAAAAGACTAGCAATGCCCTTGCAAAACTGTATAGAACATGAGAATAACATAAACAATAATGGTATTGCCACCTGAGATTTTTGAACAGAAACCCCCACTATACAGTTCCCTTTAAAGATCAAATAAGGGAACATCAATCTGTTCTACTCATTCTTTCATACAGGATGGGCAGTAACATAGTATATTTTTCATCATTTTATTAATTCTAACAATTTTAAAACAGTATTACTGAATAGCCAATTAAATGTCTCATGGCCATTTCCTAGACAACTTAGACAGACTCATGAGAGAGTGAGAAAAAGAAGAGAGAAAACATAAATTTGCCTACCCTTAATTAGCCCAGGAGCTAACCTCCTTCCCCCATTTTGACAGTAGGAAAACCTGAAAACAGGTTTACCTTCTGTCAACACTATTTACCCCTATTTGTGGCAACTGGGCACAAACAAACTTGTAGGAGATATCTTAGAAAGTGGCTATTTTCTTATTCAGCCTAACACAAGCACATTGAGTTAACTTTAGAAAGCGTTAATAACCAATTACCAATTCCTTCAGCAATGGTGCTAGATTAACATGAGGGCGCATGAATGCAAACTAAAATCCATTGCCTCCTTATCTCAACCCTTGCACAGTAATCTTTAAACTAAAACCATTATTTTTATATACATGGCAGAGCTATGCTCTACTCAGGTCCCACATACGTCACTGCTTTTCCTTCTTTTCATATGACTGCGCAAAACTTGCGTTTGCCAAAAATAGGAAGCAAAGCTTTTCTTCCTCTCTCTGCGCTGTCATCTCTTCTTTCAAAAACTGTTCGGAGGTCGAAATGTCCAAGCAAACCTTCCCCTTAGCCCTGCTAGGTAGCTAAATGCAGAACTCCGACCTTTAACCCTTTCACCAGCTGTCCATTTTTGTGCAAGGCTTTCCATGCGGTCTTTGCAATTCAAAGCAACTCTGGGGAATCACAGCTGAAAGGCAGTCCTGTCCGCCCAATAATTTTAAAAGTAGGATCTAACTTCTGCTGTGTTTTTTTTTTTCAATACTTGTCTCTATCTGTGTGCAGTGTATGGTGTGCATTCTAGCAGGTTAGAGGTCAGCTATTTGTGTTATACTTAAATGTGTGCATTTACTAAAGCCTAAAAGCAGTGTGAAAGCTGCTCTGCTTGGCAGAACTACTTTTAAATAGTGAATTTGTCTCAATTTCGACTTTGGTGGTAGGGGCACTTAAAAATGAATAACCTACAATATTGCGGCATATTAGGGATCCCCAGGGTGTCCTCTAGATATCCCAGAGATGGGGATCAGAAATGTATAAGGTACACCCTTAAAAAAACATTTTTATATGCCTGGATAAAGTGAAATTTACATTGCACTCCCCACATCATGGTAAAGTGCTACTTAAATCCAAATTTGATGCTAGGAGCTATATATTATTCACAGTATGATTATCAGACATTACAAAAGATCAAAAACAATTTTAGGGCAATTATTTTTAATAAACATTTTTTTTCTTCATATAATCAAAATTCTCCTTTTTTTTTTTTTTTAATAATGATCACAAACCCTTTTGATGGTTCCACTTATGAAAAGCAAGCCTCATTCCTTTCCTATCACCTTTAAATGTATTTATTTATAATACTGAAGCACAAAAGCCTTACTGAAACATGAAAAGTCAGCGTCACTTTTAAAGGACAGTAATCATTTAACATCAGAACCACGGATGTGCTTGTTAAAAGGGCATTAAGAAAGGAAATCCCTTTTAATCTTTTCTCTGTTATCCAAAATAATGAAACTGTCTTTCTTGACTTATAAAATCAGCAGTTTTTAATGCACGTTTTCAAACCATGTTTACACTAACTTAAAATCTAGTTGACTCGGCAGTTTCCTTATGGCTTGGGACCAAGAATAGCCATGTGTTGTTGACACAGCTGTGTTCTGACCAGCAGGCGTCAACATCTCACGCCTTTCAAGCCAGCACAAATCTATCGTTCTGTAATGTGGTGTTTATTTCAGCAACAACCAATTCACTCAGATGATGTGAATGCTTTTCAATATTAATATATAAGGGTAATACTGTAACATTTTTCATTTTAGTCCTAATTGTGTGAAAGCACACAAATTTGTTTTTTCCTACCTTTCTATGAGGCCTATTTTATTCCTATTGAATGTAAATTCTGATTTATCTGTACCAGTGTGGCAATTTGCACATATCTATAGTTTCTTACTTTATCAATTTTAATGGTAGCGTGCAGCTATTTAGCATATATTACATTATTCATTCCCTGAATTTAAAAAATGTAGTTTTTTAAATGACATTTGCATAACAGAATGACAACAAAAACCAAATTTAGCTCATTCCAGACATTTTCAGAAAGGGGTCATACACTCATAACACACAACACAGCGCGCTTAAGGCTAGCCATTCTTACACAAAAAACATAGTCTACTTTACTGAAACAAGTACTTTCAAGCATGTCAGTCCAGAACCACATACAACAAAAAACAATCAACCCACAAATCAACACTTAGGGCAAAACAAGAGACAGCCTACAGACTGTACGCAAAACCAAACTATTTGTAAATACTAATTGTAAGTCATATTTACAAGAAGAGCTCTCAAAAGTAGTCCAAAAGACTGCACCAAAACAGCCCAAAAGACTGCTCCATGTTATCAGGATCCGTTTTATGTACATATTTAGTTCCATGGGTACTTAGTCACCAAGAAAGAAATATCTTTTTACTATACCTAAACCTATTTAGGTATCCCCTCTGAGGGGAGTCAGCTGAGTACTTACTAAATCCATATTGGTACCTCCAAAACAGCAACACTTTCTACGAAGTGTGCTAGAAGCAGGCATGCCAAAAATATTATAGCATATATAATATTATACTCCAAGTGACACTTAACACAATGTGTGCCATTCAAGTTTTCAAAGTTAGAGAAAAATCTCCTCATTACCTGCCTATATGTATTGCAATACATATATAATTACAAAACAGATTCCAAAATTGGCCAATCATACAAACAAAGCCACAGTAAGTGTTACTAAACTACCTTACCAATAAAAGGCATCAAACCAACAGCAAGTGCCGCAAAATGGCTCTTACCAATCAAATGGTGTCCAGGTTCCAACTGCCAAGTTCTCAAATCGACCAAATGGTCACTGCACGGCGAATCAACAGAAGAGATCTCAGTCGAGGACCGGCGCCGCCGGGATGGTCAGATCAGAAAGAAAGGAAAAATGCCATGGGTGCCAAGACTCGGGTCTCCTCAGGCAGCGATCGCGTCCAAAAGCGAGATTCCAATCCTTCATCTCGACCAGTCCTTCGGGCATCCGAGTCGCCGATGAGCCCCACGTTGGAAGCGCCAATTTGTAGTGGTGAGCCTCAACAAGGCATACCAGTGCTTAGGGGTTCTCCCTTTCTGCACAGAGTCCTCAGACCAATAGGAAGAAGTTGGCACAGAAACTGGAATAGAAAAGACAGAGTTTATTAAATCTCATGAGGTGGAGCTACATTCACACAGCACCCTTCGGTAATGCATGAAGTAGCACACTGAATGGAAGGACCTTGGTCCTTTTATACCCACACAGGGGCTCAAATGAAGGCGGTACAAACACAAATGCTGGTTTTAGGTACATATAAGGTCATACAAGAAATGCACAGTCGACACGTGGGTGGAGCTAACAGTTTCTACTTCTAGTAGACACATCCTGACATTTATAAACTCGGAACAGCTTGCATGGACAGCTGCGAGCTCAACTGAGCATGTGCAAAGCAAAAGAAACTAAATATAACTCGTCTCTAGGCAGATTTCAAGAGCAGTTAACAGGAAGGTAGGACAGAGCACATGGCGAGCACATGGCAACCAAAATGGCTGCCAGAAATACAAAATGGATTCCACAAAGCGGACAATTTAGCCTCTGAATACAGGATGTCTTCGGCTAATGCTTAACTTAAGTGCTGCCAAATTACAACACTGTCAGTGACCCGACACCTGTCAGTGGCCCCCTCTGCTCCCACACCTGTCAGTGACCCCTCTGCTCCCACACCCTCAGTGACCCCCTCTGCTCCCACACCTGTCAGTGACCCCCCTCTCGGTTCCCACACCTGTCAGTGACCCCCAGTCTGCTCCAACACCTGTCAGTGACCCCCTCTGCTCCAACACCTGTCAGTGAGCCCCCTCTGCTCCCACACCTGTCAGTGAGCCCCCTCTGCTCCTGCACCGTCAGTGACCCCTCTGCTGCCGCACCTGTCAGTGACCCCCTCTGCTCCCACACCCTCAGTGACCCCCCTCTGCTACCACACCTGTCAGTGACCCCCATCTCCTCCCACACCTGTCAGTGACCCCCTCTGCTCCCACACCGTCAGTGACCCCCTCTGCTCCCACACCCTCAATGACCCCTCTGCCTTGACACCTGTCAGTGACCACCTCTGCTCCCACACCTGTCAGTGACCCCATCTGCTCCCACACCCGTCAGTGACACGACACCTGTCAGTGGCCCCCTCTGCTCCCACACCTGTCAGTGACCCCCTCTGCTCCCATACCTGTCAGTGACCCTCTCTGCTACCACACCTGTCATTGACCCCCTCTGCTCCCATACCTGTCAGTGACCCCTCTGCTCCACACCCTCAGTGACCCCCTCTGCTCCCACACCTGCCAGTTACCCTCTCTGCAACCACACCTGTCAGTGACACTCTCTGCTCCCACACCTGTCAGTGACCCCTCTCTGCTCACGCACCTGTCAGTGACCCATTCTGCTCCCACACCTGTCATTGACCCTCTCTGCTCCATACCTGTCAGTGACCCCCTCTGCTCCCACACCTGTCAGTGACCCTCTCTGCTCCACACCTGTCAGTGACCCTCTCTGCTCCCACACCTGTCAGTGACCCCCCTCTGCTCCCACACCGTCAGAGGCCCCTTCAGCTCTCACGCCGTCAGTGACCCCGTCTGCTCCAACACACGTCAGTGACCCACCTCTGCTCCCACACCTGTCAGTGACCCCCTCTGCTCCCACACCTGTCAGTTACCCCTCTCTGCTCCCACACCTGTCAGTGACCCTCTCTGCTCCACACCTGTCAGTGACCCTCTCTGCTCCCACACCTGTCAGTGACCCCTCTCTGCTCCCACACCTGTCAGTGGCAGCATCTGCTCCACTCCTGTCAGTGACCCCCTCTGCTCCCACACCTGTCAGTGACCCCCTCTGCTCCATACCTGTCATTGACCTCCTCTGCTCCCACACCTGTCAGTGATCACCTCTGCTCCCACACCTTCAGTGACCCTCTCTGCTCCCACACCTGTCAGTGACCCCCTCTGCTCCCACACCTGTCAGTGACCCCCTCTGCTCCGAACACCTGTCAGTGACCCCCTCTGCTCCCACACCTGTCAGTGCCCCTTTGTCTCCCACACCTTTCAGTGAACCCCTCTGCTCCCATCCCTGTCAGTGACCCCTCTGGTCCCACACCCTCAGTGACCCCTCTGCTCCCACACCCTCAGTGACCCCCTGCTCCCACACCTCTCAGTGTCCCCTCTGGTCCCACACCTGTCAGTGACCCCCTCTGCTCCCACACCCTCAGTGGCCCCTCTGCTCCCACACCTGTCAGTGACACCCTCTCTGCTCCCACACCTGTCAGTGACCCCCACTCTGCTCCCACACCTGTCAGTGACCCCTCTGCTCCCACACCTGTCAGTGATCCCCTTCTGCTCCCACACCTGTCAGTGACCCCTCTACTCCCACACCTGTCATGGACCCCCTCTGCTCCCACACCTGTCAGTGACCCCCTCCGCTCCCACACCTGTCAGTGACCCTTCTGCTCCCACACCTGTCAGTGAACCCCTCTACCCCACACCTTGTCAGTGACCCCCTCTGCTCCCATACCTGTCAGTGACCCCCTCTGCTCCCACACCTGCCAGTTACCGCTCTCTGCTCCCATACCTGTCAGTGACCCCTCTCTGCTCACGCAACTGTCAGTGACCCCTTCTGCTCCCGCACCTGTCAGTGACCCCCCTCTGCTCCCACACCGTCAGAGGCCCCTTCAGCTCCCACACCATCAGTGACCCCGTCTGCTCCCACACCCGTCAGTGACCCCCACTGCTCCCACACCTGTCAGTGACCCCCCCTCTGTTCCCACACCTTTCAGTGGCCCTCTCTGCTCCCACACCTGTCAGTGACCCCCTCTGCTCCCACACCTGTCAGTGACCCCCCTCTGCTCCCACACCTGTCAGTGATCCCCTCTACTCCCACACCTGTCATTGACCCCTCTGCTCCACACCTGTCAGTGAACCCACTCTGCTCCCACACCTGTCAGTGACCCCCTCTGCTCCCTTCAGTGACCCCTCTCTGCTCACGCACCTGTCAGTGACCCCTTCTGCTCCGACACCTGTCAGTGACCCTCTCTGCTCCATACCTGTCAGTGACCCCCCTCTGCTCCCATACCGTCAGAGGCCCCTTCAGCTCCCACGCCGTCAGTGACCCCGTCTGCTCCCACACCCGTCAGTGACCCCCCTCTGCTCCCACACCTGTCAGTGACCCCCTCTGCTCCCACACCTGTCAGTTACCCCTCTCTGCTCCCACACCTGTCAGTGACCCTCTCTGCTCCACACCTGTCAGTGACCCTCTGCTCCCACACCTGTCAGTGACCCCCCTCTGCTCCCACACCTGTCAGTGGCAGCCTCTGCTCCACACCTGTCAGTGACCCCCTCTGCTTCCACACCTGTCAGTGACCCCTTCTGCCCCATACCTGTCATTGACCTCCTCTGCTCCCACACCTGTCAGTGATCACCCCTGCTGCCACACCTGTCAGTGACCCCCTCTGCTCCTATACCTGTCAGTGACCCCTCTGCTCCATACCTGTCATTGACTCCTCTGCTACACCTGTCAGTGACCCCTCTGCTCCACACCTGTCAGTGACCCCCTCTGCTCCCACACCTTTCATTGACTCCCTCTGTTCCCACACCTGTCAGTGACCCCCTCTGCTCCCACACCTGTCATTGACCCCTCTGCTCCCACATCTGTCACTGACCCCCTCTGCTCCCACACCTGTCACTGCCCCCTTTGTCTCCCACACCTTTCAGTGAACCCCTCTTCTCCCATACCTGTCAGTGACCCCCTCTGGTCCCACACCCTCAGTGACCCCCTGCTCCCACACCTGTCAGTGTCCCCTCTGGTCCCACACCTGTCAGTGACCCCCTCTGCTCCCACACCCTCAGTGACCCCCTCTGCTCCCATACCTCTCAGTGACCCCCCTCTCTGCTCTCACACCTGTCATTGACCCCCTCTGCTCCCATACCTGTCAGTGACCCCCTCTGCTCCACACCCTCAGTGACCCCCTCTGCTCCCACACGTGCCAGTTACCCCTCTCTGCACCCACACCTGTCAGTGACACCCGCTGCTCCCACACCTGTCAGTGACCCCCTCTGCTCCCACACCCTCAGTGACCCCCTCTGCTACCACACCTGTCAGTGACCCCCATCTCCTCCCACACCTGTCAGTGACCCCTCTGCTCCCACACCGTCAGTGACCCCCCTCTGCTCCCACACCCTCAATGACCCCCTCTGCCTTGACACCTGTCAGTGACCACCTCTGCTCCCACACCTGTCAGTGACCCCATCTGCTCCCACACCCGTCAGTGACACGACACCTGTCAGTGGCCCCCTCTGCTCCCACACCTGTCAGTGACCCCCTCTGCTCCCACACCTGTCAGTGACCCTCTCTGCTACCACACCTGTCATTGACCCCCTCTGCTCCCATACCTGTCAGTGACCCCCTCTGCTCCACACCCTCAGTGACCCCCTCTGCTCCCACACCTGCCAGTTACCCCTCTCTGCAACCACACCTGTCAGTGACACTCTCTGCTCCCACACCTGTCAGTGACCCCTCTCTGCTCACGCACCTGTCAGTGACCCATTCTGCTCCCACACCTGTCATTGACCCTCTCTGCTCCATACCTGTCAGTGACCCCCCTCTGCTCCCACACCTGTCAGTGACCCTCTCTGCTCCACACCTGTCAGTGACCCTCTCTGCTCCCACACCTGTCAGTGACCCCACTCTGCTCCCACACCGTCAGAGGCCCCTTCAGCTCCCACGCCGTCAGTGACCCCGTCTGCTCCAACACACGTCAGTGACCCACCTCTGCTCCCACACCTGTCAGTGACCCCTCTGCTCCCACACCTGTCAGTTACCCCTCTCTGCTCCCACACCTGTCAGTGACCCTCTCTGCTCCACACCTGTCAGTGACCCTCTCTGCTCCCACACCTGTCAGTGACCCCTCTCTGCTCCCACACCTGTCAGTGGCAGCCTCTGCTCCACTCCTGTCAGTGACCCCCTCTGCTCCCACACCTGTCAGTGACCCCTCTGCTCCATACCTGTCATTGACCTCCTCTGCTCCCACACCTGTCAGTGATCACCTCTGCTCCCACACCTTCAGTGACCCTCTCTGCTCCCACACCTGTCAGTGACCCCCTCTGCTCCCACACCTGTCAGTGACCCCTCTGCTCCGAACACCTGTCAGTGACCCCCTCTGCTCCCACACCTGTCAGTGCCCCCTTTGTCTCCCACACCTTTCAGTGAACCCCTCTGCTCCCATCCCTGTCAGTGACCCCTCTGGTCCCACACCCTCAGTGACCCCTCTGCTCCCACACCCTCAGTGACCCCCTGCTCCCACACCTCTCAGTGTCCCCTCTGGTCCCACACCTGTCAGTGACCCCCTCTTCTCCCACACCCTCAGTGGCCCCTCTGCTCCCACACCTGTCAGTGACACCCCTCTCTGCTCGCACACCTGTCAGTGACCCCCACTCTGCTCCCACACCTGTCAGTGACCCCCTCTGCTCCCACACCTGTCAGTGATCCCCTTCTGCTCCCACACCTGTCAGTGACCCCCTCTACTCCCACACCTGTCATGGACCCCCTCTGCTCCCACACCTGTCAGTGACCCCCCTCCGCTCCCACACCTGTCAGTGACCCCTTCTGCTCCCACACCTGTCAGTGAAACCCTCTACCCCACACCTTGTCAGTGACCCCTCTGCTCCCATACCTGTCAGTGACCCCCTCTGCTCCCACACCTGCCAGTTACCGCTCTCTGCTCCCATACCTGTCAGTGACCCCTCTGCTCACGCAACTGTCAGTGACCCCTTCTGCTCCCACACCTGTCAGTGACCCCTCTGCTCCCACACCCGTCAGTGACCCCCCACTGCTCCCACACCTGTCAGTGACCCCCTCTGCTCCCACACCTGTCAGTGGCCCTCTCTGCTCCCACACCTGTCAGTGACCCCCTCTGCTCCCACACCTGTCAGTGACCCCTCTCTGCTCCCACACCTGTCAGTGATCCCCTCTACTCCCACACCTGTCATTGACCCCTCTGCTCCACACCTGTCAGTGACCCCTCTGCTCCCACACCTGTCAGTGACCCCTCTGCTCCCTTCAGTGACCCCTCTCTGCTCACGCACCTGTCAGTGACCCCTTCTGCTCCGACACCTGTCAGTGACCCTCTCTGCTCCATACCTGTCAGTGACCCCCTCTGCTCCCATACCGTCAGAGGCCCCTTCAGCTCCCACGCCGTCAGTGACCCCGTCTGCTCCCACACCCGTCAGTGACCCCCTCTGCTCCCACACCTGTCAGTGACCCCTCTGCTCCCACACCTGTCAGTTACCCCTCTCTGCTCCCACACCTGTCAGTGACCCTCTCTGCTCCACACCTGTCAGTGACCCTCTGCTCCCACACCTGTCAGTGACCCCCTCTGCTCCCACACCTGTCAGTGGCAGCCTCTGCTCCACACCTGTCAGTGACCCCCTCTGCTTCCACACCTGTCAGTGACCCCCTCTGCCCCATACCTGTCATTGACCTCCTCTGCTCCCACACCTGTCAGTGATCACCCCTGCTGCCACATCTGTCAGTGACCCCCTCTGCTCCTATACCTGTCAGTGACCCCCTCTGCTCCATACCTGTCATTGACTCCCTCTGCTACACCTGTCAGTGACCCCCTCTGCTCCACACCTGTCAGTGACCTCCCTCTGCTCCCACACCTTTCATTGACTCCCCTCTGTTCCCACACCTGTCAGTGACCCCCTCTGCTCCCACACCTGTCATTGACCCCCTCTGCTCCCACATCTGTCACTGACCCCCCTCTGCTCCCATACCTGTCACTGCCCCCTTTGTCTCCCACACCTTTCAGTGAACCCCTCTTCTCCCATACCTGTCAGTGACCCCCTCTGGTCCCACACCCTCAGTGACCCCCTGCTCCCACACCTGTCAGTGTCCCCTCTGGTCCCACACCTGTCAGTGACCCCTCTGCTCCCACACCCTCAGTGACCCCCTCTGCTCCCACACCTCTCAGTGACCCCCTCTCTGCTCTCACACCTGTCATTGACCCCTCTGCTCCCATACCTGTCAGTGACCCCTCTGCTCCACACCCTCAGTGACCCCTCTGCTCCCACACGTGCCAGTTACCCCTCTCTGCACCCACACCTGTCAGTGACACCCGCTGCTCCCACACCTGTCAGTGACCCCCTCTGCTCACGCACCTGTCAGTGACACCCTCTACTCCCACACCTGTCAGTGACCCCTCTCTGCTCACGCACCTGTCAGTGACCCCTTCTGCTCCCACACCTGTCAGTGACCCTCTCTGCTCCCACACCTGTCAGTGACCCGCCTCTGCTCCCACACCTGTCAGTGGCGGCATCTGCTCCACACCTGTCAGTGACCCCTCTGCTCCCACACCTGTCAGTGACCCCTCTGCTCCATACCTGTCATTGACCTCCTCTGCTCCCACACCTGTCAGTGATCACCTCTGCTCCCACACCTGTCAGTGACCCCTCTGCTCCATACCTGTCATTGACTCCCTCTGCTCCCACACCTGTCAGTGACCCCTCTGCTCCACACCTGTCAATGACCCCCTCTGCTCCCATACCTGTCAGTGACCCCTCTGCTCCCACACCTGTCATTGACTCCCTCTACTCCCACACCTGTCATTGACCCCTCTGCTCCACACCTGTCAGTGACCCCCTCTGCTCCTACACCTGTCAGTGACCCTCTCTGCTCCCACACCTGTCAGTGACCCCCCTCTGCTCCCACACCTGTCAGTGGCAGCCTCTGCTCCACACCTGTCAGTGACCCCCTCTGCTCCCACACCTGTAAGTGACCCCCTCTGCTCCATACCTGTCATTGACCTCCTCTGCTCCCACACCTGTTAGTGATCACCTCTGCTCCATACCTGTCAGTTACCCCCTCTGCTCCCACACCTGTCAGTGACCCTCTCTGCTCCACACCTGTCAGTGACCCCCTCTGCTCCCACACCTGTCAGTGGCGGCATCTGCTCCACACCTGTCAGTGACCCCCTCTGTTCCTATACCTGTCAGTGACCCCCTCTGCTCCATACCTGTTATTGACTCCCTCTGCTCCCACACCTGTCAGTGACCCCCTCTGCTCCCCACCTGTCAGTGATCCCCCTCTGCTCCCACACCTTTCATTGACTCCCCTCTGCTCCCACACCTGTCAGAGACCCCCCTCTGCTCCCACACCTGTCATTGACCCCCTCTGCTCCCACACCTGTCAGTGCCCCCTTTGTCTCCCACACCTTTCAGTGAACCCCTCTGCTCCCATACCTGTCAGTGACCCCCTCTGGTCCCATACCCTCAGTGACCCCCTGCTCCCACACCTGTCAGTGTCCCCTCTGGTCCCACACCTGTCAGTGACCCCCTCTGCTCCCACACCCTCAGTGACCCCCTCTGCTCCCACACCTCTCAGTGACCCCCCTCTCTGCTCCCACACCTGCCATTGACCCCCTCTGCTCCCATACTTGTCAGTGACCCCCTCTGCTCCACACCCTCAGTGACCCCCTCTGTTCCCACACCTGCCAGTTACCCCTCTCTGCACCCACACCTGTCAGTGACACCCTCTGCTACCACACCTGTCAGTGACCCCTCTCTACTCACGCACCTGTCAGTGACACCCTCTGCTCCCACACCTGTCAGTGACCCCTCTCTGCTCACGCATCTGTCAGTGACCCCTTCTGCTCCCACACCTGTCAGTGACCCTCTCTGCTCCATACCTGTCAGTGACCCTCCTCTGCTCCCACACCGTCAGAGGCCCCTTCAGCTCCCACGCCGTCAGTGACCCCGTCTGCTCCCACACCCGTCAGTGACCCCCCTCTGCTCCCACACCTGTCAGTGACCCCCTCTGCTCCCACACCTGTCAGTTACCCCTCTCTGCTCCCACACCTGTCAGTGACCCTCTCTGCTCCACACCTGTCAGTGACACTCTCTGCTCCCACAGCTGTCAGTGACCCCCCTCTGCTCCCACACCTGTCAGTGGCCGCCTCTGCTCCACACCTGTCAGTGACCCCCTCTGCTCCCACACCTGTCAGTGACCCCCTGTGCTCCATACCTGTCATTGACCTCCTCTGCTCCCACACCTGTCAGTGATCACCTCTGCTCCCACACCTGTCAGTGACCCCCTCTGCTCCTGTACCTGTCAGTGACCCCCTCTGCTCCATACCTGTCATTGATTCCCTCTGCTCCCACACCTGTCAGTGACCCCCTCTGCTCCACACCTGTCAGTGACCCCCCTCTGCTCCCACACCTTTCATTGACTCCCCTCTGCTCCCACACCTGTCATTGACCCCCTCTGCTCCCACATCTGTCAGTGACCCCCCTCTGCTCCCACACCTGTCACTGCCCCCTTTGTCTCCCACACCTTTCAGTGAACCTCTCTGCTCCCATACCTGTCAGTGACCCCTCTGGTTCCACACCCTCAGTGACCCCCTGCTCCCACACCTGTCAGTGTCCCCTCTGGTTCCACACCTGTCAGTGACCCCTCTGCTCCCACAACCTCAGTGACCCCTCTGCTCCCACACCTCTCAGTGACCCCTCTCTGCTCTCACACCTGTCATTGACCCCTCTGCTCCAATACCTGGCAGTGACCCCCTCTGCTCCCATACCGTCAGAGGCCCCTTCAGCTCCCACGCCGTCAGTGACCCCGTCTGCTCCCACACCTGTCAGTGACCCCCTCTGCTCCCACACCTGTCAGTGACCCCTCTGCTCCCACACCTGTCAGTTACCCCTCTCTGCTCCCACACCTGTCAGTGACCCTCTCTGCTCCACACCTGTCAGTGACCCTCTGCTCCCACACCTGTCAGTGACCCCCTCTGCTCCCACACCTGTCAGTGGCAGCCTCTGCTCCACACCTGTCAGTGACCCCTCTGCTTCCACACCTGTCAGTGACCCCCTCTGCCCCATACCTGTCATTGACCTCCTCTGCTCCCACACCTGTCAGTGATCACCCCTGCTGCCACATCTGTCAGTGACCCCCTCTGCTCCTATACCTGTCAGTGACCCCCCTCTGCTCCATACCTGTCATTGACTCCCTCTGCTACACCTGTCAGTGACCCCTCTGCTCCACACCTGTCAGTGACCTCCCTCTGCTCCCACACCTTTCATTGACTCCCTCTGTTCCCACACCTGTCAGTGACCCCTCTGCTCCCACACCTGTCATTGACCCCCTCTGCTCCCACATCTGTCACTGACCCCCTCTGCTCCCACACCTGTCACTGCCCCCTTTGTCTCCCACACCTTTCAGTGAACCCTCTTCTCCCATACCTGTCAGTGACCCCCTCTGGTCCCACACCCTCAGTGACCCCCTGCTCCCACACCTGTCAGTGTCCCCTCTGGTCCCACACCTGTCAGTGACCCCCTCTGCTCCCACACCCTCAGTGACCCCTCTGCTCCCATACCTCTCAGTGACCCCTCTCTGCTCTCACACCTGTCATTGACCCCCTCTGCTCCCATACCTGTCAGTGACCCCCTCTGCTCCACACCCTCAGTGACCCCTCTGCTCCCACACGTGCCAGTTACCCCTCTCTGCACCCACACCTGTCAGTGACACCCGCTGCTCCCACACCTGTCAGTGACCCTCTCTGCTCACGCACCTGTCAGTGACACCCTCTACTCCCACACCTGTCAGTGACCCCCTCTGCTCACGCACCTGTCAGTGACCCCTTCTGCTCCCACACCTGTCAGTGACCCTCTCTGCTCCCACACCTGTCAGTGACCCGCCTCTGCTCCCACACCTGTCAGTGGCGGCATCTGCTCCACACCTGTCAGTGACCCCCTCTGCTCCCACACCTGTCAGTGACCCCCTCTGCTCCATACCTGTCATTGACCTCCTCTGCTCCCACACCTGTCAGTGATCACCTCTGCTCCCACACCTGTCAGTGACCCCTCTGCTCCATACCTGTCATTGACTCCCTCTGCTCCCACACCTGTCAGTGACCCCTCTGCTCCACACCTGTCAGTGACCCCCTCTGCTCCCATACCTGTCAGTGACCCCTCTGCTCCCACACCTGTCATTGACTCCCTCTACTCCCACACCTGTCATTGACCCCCTCTGCTCCACACCTGTCAGTGACCCCCCCTCTGCTCCTACACCTGTCAGTGACCCTCTCTGCTCCCACACCTGTCAGTGACCCCCCTCTGCTCCCACACCTCTCAGTGGCAGCCTCTGCTCCACACCTGTCAGTGACCCCCTTTGCTCCCACACCTGTAAGTGACCCCCTCTGCTCCATACCTGTCATTGACCTCCTCTGCTCCCACACCTGTTAGTGATCACCTCTGCTCCATACCTGTCAGTTACCCCCCTCTGCTCCCACACCTGTCAGTGACCCTCTCTGCTCCACACCTGTCAGTGACCCTCTCTGCTCCCACACCTGTCAGTGACCCCCCTCTGCTCCCACACCTGTCAGTGGCGGCATCTGCTCCACACCTGTCAGTGACCCCCTCTGTTCCTATACCTGTCAGTGACCCCTCTGCTCCATACCTGTTATTGACTCCTCTGCTCCCACACCTGTCAGTGACCCCTCTGCTCCACACCTGTCAGTGATCCCCCTCTGCTCCCACACCTTTCATTGACTCCCCTCTGCTCCCACACCTGTCAGAGACCCCCTCTGCTCCCACACCTGTCATTGACCCCTCTGCTCCCACACCTGTCAGTTACCCTCTCTGCTCCCACACCTGTCAGTGACCCTCTCTGCTCCACACCTGTCAGTGACCCTCTCTGCTCCCACACCTGTCAGTGACCCCTCTCTGCTCCCACACCTGTCAGTGGCAGCCTCTGCTCCACTCCTGTCAGTGACCCCTCTGCTCCCACACCTGTCAGTGACCCCCTCTGCTCCATACCTGTCATTGACCTCCTCTGCTCCCACACCTGTCAGTGATCACCTCTGCTCCCACACCTTCAGTGACCCTCTCTGCTCCCACACCTGTCAGTGACCCCTCTGCTCCCACACCTGTCAGTGACCCCCTCTGCTCCGAACACCTGTCAGTGACCCCCCTCTGCTCCCACACCTGTCAGTGCCCCCTTTGTCTCCCACACCTTTCAGTGAACCCCTCTGCTCCCATCCCTGTCAGTGACCCCCTCTGGTCCCACACCCTCAGTGACCCCCTCTGCTCCCACACCCTCAGTGACCCCCTGCTCCCACACCTCTCAGTGTCCCCTCTGGTCCCACACCTGTCAGTGACCCCCTCTGCTCCCACACCCTCAGTGGCCCCTCTGCTCCCACACCTGTCAGTGACACCCCTCTCTGCTCCCACACCTGTCAGTGACCCCCACTCTGCTCCCACACCTGTCAGTGACCCCCTCTGCTCCCACACCTGTCAGTGATCCCCTTCTGCTCCCACACCTGTCAGTGACCCCCTCTACTCCCACACCTGTCATGGACCCCCTCTGCTCCCACACCTGTCAGTGACCCCCCTCCGCTCCCACACCTGTCAGTGACCCCTTCTGCTCCCACACCTGTCAGTGAAACCCTCTACTCCCACACCTTGTCAGTGACCCCTCTGCTCCCATACCTGTCAGTGACCCCCTCTGCTCCCACACCTGCCAGTTACCGCTCTCTGCTCCCATACCTGTCAGTGACCCCTCTCTGCTCACGCAACTGTCAGTGACCCCTTCTGCTCCCACACCTGTCAGTGACCCCTCTGCTCCCACACCCGTCAGTGACCCCCACTGCTCCCACACCTGTCAGTGACCCCCTCTGCTCCCACACCTGTCAGTGGCCCTCTCTGCTCCCACACCTGTCAGTGACCCCCTCTGCTCCCACACCTGTCAGTGACCCCTCTCTGCTCCCACACCTGTCAGTGATCCCCTCTACTCCCACACCTGTCATTGACCCCCTCTGCTCCACACCTGTCAGTGACCCCCTCTGCTCCCACACCTGTCAGTGACCCCCTCTGCTCCCCTTCAGTGACCCTCTCTGCTCACGCACCTGTCAGTGACCCCTTCTGCTCCGACACCTGTCAGTGACCCTCTCTGCTCCATACCTGTCAGTGACCCCCCTCTGCTCCCACACCGTCAGAGGCCCCTTCAGCTCCCACGCCGTCAGTGACCCCGCCTGCTCCCACACCCGTCAGTGACCCCCTCTGCTCCCACACCTGTCAGTGACCCCTCTGCTCCCACACCTGTCAGTTACCCCTCTCTGCTCCCACACCTGTCAGTGACCCTCTCTGCTCCACACCTGTCAGTGACCCTCTGCTCCCACACCTGTCAGTGACCCCCTCTGCTCCCACACCTGTCAGTGGCAGCCTCTGCTCCACACCTGTCAGTGACCCCTCTGCTTCCACACCTGTCAGTGACCCCCTCTGCCCCATACCTGTCATTGACCTCCTCTGCTCCCACACCTGTCAGTGATCACCCCTGCTGCCACACCTGTCAGTGACCCCCTCTGCTCCTATACCTGTCAGTGACCCCTCTGCTCCATACCTGTCATTGACTCCCTCTGCTACACCTGTCAGTGACCCCTCTGCTCCACACCTGTCAGTGACCCCTCTGCTCCCACACCTTTCATTGACTCCCCTCTGTTCCCACACCTGTCAGTGACCCCTCTGCTCCCACACCTGTCATTGACCCCCTCTGCTCCCACATCTGTCACTGACCCCCTCTGCTCCCACACCTGTCACTGCCCCTTTGTCTCCCACACCTTTCAGTGAACCCCTCTTCTCCCATACCTGTCAGTGACCCCTCTGGTCCCACACCCTCAGTGACCCCCTGCTCCCACACCTGTCAGTGTCCCCTCTGGTCCCACACCTGTCAGTGACCCCCTCTGCTCCCACACCCTCAGTGACCCCCTCTGCTCCCACACCTCTCAGTGACCCCCTCTCTGCTCTCACACCTGTCATTGACCCCCTCTGCTCCCATACCTGTCAGTGACCCCTCTGCTCCACACCCTCAGTGACCCCCTCTGCTCCCACACGTGCCAGTTACCCCTCTCTGCACCCACACCTGTCAGTGACACCCGCTGCTCCCACACCTGTCAGTGACCCTCTCTGCTCACGCACCTGTCAGTGACACCCTCTGCTCCCACACCTGTCAGTGACCCTCTCTGCTCACGCACCTGTCAGTGACCCCTTCTGCTCCCACACCTGTCAGTGACCCTCTCTGCTCCCACACCTGTCAGTGACCCCCTCTGCTCCCACACCTGTCAGTGACCGCATCTGCTCCACACCTGTCAGTGACCCCTCTGCTCCCACACCTGTCAGTGACCCCCTCTGCTCCATACCTGTCATTGACCTCCTCTGCTCCCACACCTGTCAGTGATCACCTCTGCTCCCACACCTGTCAGTGACCCCCTCTGCTCCATACCTGTCATTGACTCCCTCTGCTCCCACACCTGTCAGTGACCCCTCTGCTCCACACCTGTCAGTGACCCCCTCTGCTCCCATACCTGTCAGTGACCCCCTCTGCTCCCACACCTGTCATTGACTCCTCTGCTCCCACACCTGTCAGTGACCCCCTCTGCTCCACACCTGTCAGTGACCCCCTCTGCTCCTACACCTGTCAGTGACCCTCTCTGCTCCCACACCTGTCAGTGACCCCTCTGCTCCCACACCTGTCAGTGGCAGCCTCTGCTCCACACCTGTCAGTGACCCCTCTGCTCCCACACCTGTCAGTGACCCCCTCTGCTCCATACCTGTCATTGACCTCCTCTGCTCCCACACCTGTCAGTGATCACCTCTGCTCCCACACCTGTCAGTGACCCCCTCTGCTCCCACACCTGTCAGTGACCCTCTCTGCTCCACACCTGTCAGTGACCTCCTCTGCTCCCACACCTGTCAGTGACGCACTCTGCTCCACACCTGTCAGTGACCCCCTCTGTTCCTATACCTGTCAGTGACCCCTCTGCTCCATACCTGTTATTGACTCCCTCTGCTCCCACACCTGTCAGTGACCCCTCTGCTCCACACCTGTCAGTGATCCCTCTGCTCCCACACCTTTCATTGACTCCCCTCTGCTCCCACACCTGTCAGTAGACCCCTCTGCTCCCACACCTGTCATTGACCCCTCTGCTCCCACACCTGTCAGTGCCCCCTTTGTCTCCCACACCTTTCAGTGAACCCCTCTGCTCCCATACCTGTCAGTGACCCCTCTGGTCCCATACCCTCAGTGACCCCCTGCTCCCACACCTGTCAGTGTCCCCTCTGGTCCCACACCTGTCAGTGACCCCCTCTGCTCCCACACCCTCAGTGACCCCCTCTGCTCCCACACCTCTCAGTGACCCCCCTCTCTGCTCCCACACCTGTCATTGACCCCCTCTGCTCCCATACCTGTCAGTGACCCCCTCTGCTCCACACCCTCAGTGACCCCCTCTGCTCCCACACCTGCCAGTTACCCCTCTCTGCACCCACACCTGTCAGTGACACCCTCTGCTACCACACCTGTCAGTGACCCCTCTCTGCTCACGCACCTGTCAGTGACACCCTCTGCTCCCACACCTGTCAGTGACCCTCTCTGCTCCACACCTGTCAGTGACCCCTTCTGCTCCCACTCCTGTCAGTGACCCTCTCTGCTCCATACCTGTCAGTGACACCCCTCTGCTCCCACACCGTCAGAGGCCCCTTCAGCTCCCACGCCTGTCAGTGACCCCGTCTGCTCCCACACCTGTCAGTGACCCCCTCTGCTCCCACACCTGTCAGTGACCCCTCTGCTCCCACACCTGTCAGTTACCCCTCTCTGCTCCCACACCTGTCAGTGACCCTCTGCTCCACACCTGTCAGTGACACCTCTGCTCCCACAGCTGTCAGTGACCCCCTCTGCTCCCACACCTGTCAGTGGCCGCCTCTGCTCCACACCTGTCAGTGACCCCTCTGCTCCCACACCTGTCAGTGACCCCCTGTGCTCCATACCTGTCATTGACCTCCTCTGCTCCCACACCTGTCAGTGACCACCTCTGCTCCCACACCTGTCAGTGACCCCTCTGCTCCTATACCTGTCAGTGACCCCCTCTGCTCCATACCTGTCATTGATCCCCTCTGCTCCCACACCTGTCAGTGACCCCCTCTGCTCCCACACCTGTCAGTGACCCCCTCTGCTCCCACACCTTTCATTGACTCCCTCTGCTCCCACACCTGTCATTGACCCCCTCTGCTCCCACATCTGTCAGTGACCCCCTCTGCTCCCACACCTGTCACTGACCCCTTTGTCTCCCACACCTTTCAGTGAACCTCTCTGCTCCCATACCTGTCAGTGACCCCCTCTGGTTCCACACCCTCAGTGACCCCTCTGCTCCCACACCTGTCAGTGATCCCCTCTGGTTCCACACCTGTCAGTGACCCCCTCTGCTCCCACAACCTGTCAGTGACCCCCTCTGCTCCCACACCTGTCAGTGACCCCCTCTGCTCTCACACCTGTCATTGACCCCTCTGCTCCATACCTGTCAGTGACCCCCTCTGCTCCCATACCGTCAGAGGCCCCTTCAGCTCCCACGCCGTCAGTGACCCCGTCTGCTCCCACACCTGTCAGTGACCCCCTCTGCTCCCACACCTGTCAGTGACCCCCTCTGCTCCCACACCTGTCAGTTACCCCTCTCTGCTCCCACACCTGTCAGTGACCCTCTCTGCTCCACACCTGTCAGTGACCCTCTGCTCCCACACCTGTCAGTGACCCCCTCTGCTCCCACACCTGTCAGTGGCAGCCTCTGCTCCACACCTGTCAGTGACCCCTCTGCTTCCACACCTGTCAGTGACCCCCTCTGCCCCATACCTGTCATTGACCTCCTCTGCTCCCACACCTGTCAGTGATCACCCCTGCTGCCACACCTGTCAGTGACCCCCTCTGCTCCTATACCTGTCAGTGACCCCTCTGCTCCATACCTGTCATTGACTCCCTCTGCTCACACCTGTCAGTGACCCCTCTGCTCCACACCTGTCAGTGACCTCCCTCTGCTCCCACACCTTTCATTGACTCCCCTCTGCTCCCACACCTGTCAGTGACCCCCTCTGCTCCCACACCTGTCATTGACCCCCTCTGCTCCCACATCTGTCACTGACCCCCTCTGCTCCCACACCTGTCACTGCCCCCTTTGTCTCCCACACCTTTCAGTGAACCCCTCTGCTCCCATACCTGTCAGTGACCCCCTCTGGTCCCACACCCTCAGTGACCCCCTGCTCCCACACCTGTCAGTGTCCCCTCTGGTCCCACACCTGTCAGTGACCCCTCTGCTCCCACACCCTCAGTGACCCCCTCTGCTCCCACACCTCTCAGTGACCCCCTCTCTGCTCTCACACCTGTCATTGACCCCTCTGCTCCCATACCTGTCAGTGACCCCCTCTGCTCCACACCCTCAGTGACCCCTCTGCTCCCACACCTGCCAGTTACCCCTCTCTGCACCCACACCTGTCAGTGACACCCGCTGCTCCCACACCTGTCAGTGACCCCTCTCTGCTCACGCACCTGTCAGTGACACCCTCTACTCCCACACCTGTCAGTGACCCCTCTCTGCTCACGCACCTGTCAGTGACCCCTTCTGCTCCCACACCTGTCAGTGACCCTCTCTGCTCCCACACCTGTCAGTGACCCGCTCTGCTCCCACACCTGTCAGTGGCGCGCATCTGCTCCACACCTGTCAGTGACCCCCTCTGCTCCCACACCTGTCAGTGACCCCCTCTGCTCCATACCTGTCATTGACCTCCTCTGCTCCCACACCTGTCAGTGATCACCTCTGCTCCCACACCTGTCAGTGACCCCCTCTGCTCCCATACCTGTCAGTTGACTCCCTCTGCTCCCACACCTGTCAGTGACCCCCTCTGCTCCCACACCTGTCAGTGACCCCCTCTGCTCCCACACCTGTCAGTGACCCCCTCTGCTCCCACACCTGTCATTGACCCCCTCTACTCCCACACCTGTCATTGACCCCTCTGCTCCACACCTGTCAGTGACCCCCCTCTGCTCCTACACCTGTCAGTGACCTCTCTGCTCCCACACCTGTCAGTGACCCCCTCTGCTCCCACACCTCGTCAGTGGCAGCCTCTGCTCCACACCTGTCAGTGACCCCCTCTGCTCCCACACCTGTCAGTGACCCCTCTGCTCCACACCTGTCAGTTGACCTCCTCTGCTCCCACACCTGTTAGTGATCACCTCTGCTCCACACCTGTCAGTGACCCCTCTGCTCCCACACCTGTCAGTGACCCCCTCTGCTCCACACCTGTCAGTGACCCTCCTCTGCTCCCACACCTGTCAGTGACCCCCTCTGCTCCCACACCTGTCAGTGGCGGCCTCTGCTCCACACCTGTCAGTGACCCCCTCTGTTCCTATACCTGTCAGTGACCCCTCTGCTCCATACCTGTTATTGACTCCCTCTGCTCCCACACCTGTCAGTGACCCCCTCTGCTCCACACCTGTCAGTGATCCCCCTCTGCTCCCACACCTTTCATTGACTCCCCTCTGCTCCCACACCTGTCAGTGACCCCCTCTGCTCCACACCTCTCATTGACCTCCTCTGCTCCCACACCTGTCAGTGCCCCCTTTGTCTCCCACACCTTTCAGTGAACCCCTCTGCTCCCATACCTGTCAGTGACCCCCTCTGGTCCCACACCCTCAGTGACCCCCTGCTCCCACACCTGTCAGTGTCCCCTCTGGTCCCACACCTGTCAGTGACCCCTCTGCTCCCACACCCTCAGTGACCCCCTCTGCTCCCACACCTCTCAGTGACCCCCTCTCTGCTCCCACACCTGTCATTGACCCCTCTGCTCCCATACCTGTCAGTGACCCTCTGCTCCACACCCTCAGTGACCCCCTCTGCTCCCACACCTGCCAGTTACCCCTCTCTGCACCCACACCTGTCAGTGACACCCTCTGCTACCACACCTGTCAGTGACCCCTCTCTGCTCACGCACCTGTCAGTGACACCCTCTGCTCCATACCTGTCAGTGACCCCCCTCGGCTCCCACACCTGTCAGTGACCCTCCTCTGCTCCCACACCTGTCAGAGGCCCCTTCAGCTCCCACGCCTGTCAGTGACCCCGTCTGCTCCCACACCTGTCAGTGACCCTCTCTGCTCCCACACCTGTCAGTGACCCTCTCTGCTCCCACACCTGTCAGTTACCCCTCTCTGCTCCCACACCTGTCAGTGACCCCCTCTGCTCCACACCTGTCAGTGACCTCCTCTGCTCCCACACCTGTCAGTGATCCCCTCTGCTCCCACACCTGTCAGTGACCCTCTCTGCTCCACACCTGTCAGTGACCCCTTCTGCTCCCACTCCTGTCAGTGACCCTCTCTGCTCCATACCTGTCAGTGACACCCTCTGCTCCCACACCTGTCAGTGACCCCCTCTGCTCCCACACCTGTCAGTGACCCCCTCTGCTCCCACACCTGTCAGTGACCCCCTCTGCTCCCACACCTGTCAGTGACCCTCTCTGCTCCCATACCTGTCAGTGACCCCTCTGCTCCCACACCTGTCAGTGACCCCCTCTGCTCCCACACCTGTCAGTGACCCTCTCTGCTCCCACACCTGTCAGTGACCCCCTCTGCTCCCACACCTGTCAGTGACCCTCTCTGCTCCATACCTGTCAGTGACCCCCTCTGCTCCCACACCTGTCAGAGGCCCCCTCTGCTCCCACACCTGTCAGTGACCCCTCTGCTCCCACACCTGTCAGTGACCCCCTCTGCTCCCACACCTGTCAGTGACCCTCTCTGCTCCACACCTGTCAGTGACCCCTCTGCTCCCACACCTGTCAGTGACCCCCTCTGCTCCCACACCTGTCAGTGACCCCCTCTGCTCCCACACCTGTCAGTGACCCCCTCTGCTCCCACACCTGTCAGTGACCCTCTCTGCTCCACACCTGTCAGTGACCCCCTCTGCTCCCACACCTGTCAGTGACCCTCTCTGCTCCCACACCTGTCAGTGACCCCCTCTGCTCCCACACCTGTCAGTGGCAGCCTCTGCTCCACACCTGTCAGTGACCCCTCTGCTCCCACACCTGTCAGTGACCCCCTCTGCTCCATACCTGTCATTGACCTCCTCTGCTCCCACACCTGTCAGTGATCACCTCTGCTCCCACACCTGTCAGTGACCCCCTCTGTTCCTATACCTGTCAGTGACCCCTCTGCTCCATACCTGTCATTGACTCCCTCTGCTCCCACACCTGTCAGTGACCCCTCTGCTCCACACCTGTCAGTGACCCCCTCTGCTCCCACACCTTTCATTGACTCCCCTCTGCTCCCACACCTGTCAGTGACCCCCCTCTGCTCCCACACCTGTCATTGACCCCCTCTGCTCCCACACCTGTCAGTGACCCCCCTCTGCTCCCACACCTGTCAGTGCCCCCTTTGTCTCCCACACCTTTCAGTGAACCCCTCTGCTCCCAGACCTGTCAGTGACCCCCTCTGGTCCCACACCCTCAGTGACCCCCTGCTCCCACACCTGTCAGTGTCCCCTCTGGTCCCACACCTGTCAGTGACCCCCTCTGCTCCCACACCCTCAGTGACCCCCTCTGCTCCCACACCTCTCAGTGACCCCCCCTCTCTGCTCCCACACCTGTCATTGACCCCTCTGCTCCCATACCTGTCAGTGACCCCCTCTGCTCCACACCCTCAGTGACCCCCTCTGCTCCCACACCTGCCAGTTACCCCTCTCTGCACCCACACCTGTCAGTGACACCCTCTGCTACCACACCTGTCAGTGACCCTCTCTGCTCACGCACCTGTCAGTGACACCCCTCTGCTCCCAGACCTGTCAGTGACCCCTCTCTGCTCACGCACCTGTCAGTGAACCCTTCTGCTCCCACACCTGTCAGTGACCCTCTCTGCTCCCATACCTGTCAATGACCCCCTCTGCTCCCACACCGTCAGAGGCCCCTTCAGCTCCCACGCCGTCAGTGACCCCATCTGCTCCCACACCCGTCAGTGACCCCCCTCTGCTCCCACACCTGTCAGTGACCCCCTCTGCTCCCACACCACACCTGTCAGTGACCCTCTCTGCTACACACCTGTCAGTGACCCTCTCTGCTCCCACACCTGTCAGTGACCCCCTCTGCTCCCACACCTGTCAGTGGCAGCCTCTGCTCCACACCTGTCAGTGACCCCCTCTGCTCCCACACCTGTCATTGACCTCCTCTGCTCCCACACCTGTCAGTGATCACCTCTGCTCCCACACCTGTCAGTGACCCCCTCTGCTCCTATACCTGTCAGTGACCCCCTCTGCTCCATACCTGTCATTGACTCCCTCTGCTCCCACAGCTGTCAGTGACCCCCTCTGCTCCCACACCTGTCAGTGGCAGCCTCTGCTCCACACCTGTCAGTGACCCCTCTGCTCCCACACCTGTCAGTGACCCCCTGTGCTCCATACCTGTCATTGACCTCCTCTGCTCCCACACCTGTCAGTGACCCCTCTGCTCCTGTACCTGTCAGTGACCCCCTCTGCTCCCATACCTGTCATTGATTCCCTCTGCTCCCACAACTGTCAGTGACCCCCTCTGCTCCACACCTGTCAGTGACCCCTCTGCTCCCACACCTTTCATTGACTCCCTCTGCTACCACACCTGTCAGTGACCCCTCTGCTCCCACACCTGTCATTGACCCCCTCTGCTCCCACATCTGTCAGTGACCCCCCTCTGCTCCCACACCTGTCACTGCCCCCTTTGTCTCCCACACCTTTCAGTGAACCTCTCTGCTCCCATACCTGTCAGTGACCCCCTCTGGTTCCACACCCTCAGTGACCCCCTGCTCCCACACCTGTCAGTGTCCCCTCTGGTCCCACACCTGTCAGTGACCCCTCTGCTGCCCACACCCTCAGTGACCCCTCTGCTCCCACACCTCTCAGTGACCCCCTCTCTGCTCTCACACCTGTCATTGACCCCCTCTGCTCCCATACCTGTCAGTGACCCCCTCTGCTCCACACCCTCAGTGACCCCTCTGCTCCCACACCTGCCAGTTACCCCTCTCTGCACCCACACCTGTCAGTGACACCCTCTGCTCCCACACCTGTCAGTGACCTCTCTCTGCTCACGCACCTGTCAGTGACCCCTTCTGCTCCCACTCCTGTCAGTGACCCTCTCTGCTCCATACCTGTCAGTGACCCCCCTCTGCTCCCACACCGTCAGAGGCCCCTTCAGCTCCCACGCCGTCAGTGACCCCGTCTGCTCCCACACCCGTCAGTGGCCCCCCTCTGCTCCCACACCTGTCAGTGACCCCCCTCTGCTCCCACACCTGTCAGTTACCCCCCTCTGCTCCCACACCTGTCAGTGACCCTCTCTGCTCCACACCTGTCAGTGACCCTCTCTGCTCCCACACCTGTCAGTGACCCCCTCTGCTCCCACACCTGTCAGTGACCCCTCTGCTCCATACCTGTCATTGACCTCCTCTGCTCCCACACCTGTCAGTGATCACCTCTGCTCCCACACCTGTCAGTGACCCCTCTGCTCCATACCTGTCATTGACCCCCTCTGCTCCATACCTGTCATTGACCTCCTCTACTCCCACACCTGTCAGTGATCACCTCTGCTCCCACACCTGTCAGTGACCCCCTCTGCTCCCACACCTGTCAGTGACCCCCTCTGCTCCCACACCTGTCATTGACTCCCTCTACTCCCACACATGTCATTGACCCCCTCTGCTCCACACCTGTCAGTGACCCCCCTCTGCTCCCACACCTGTCAGTGACCCTCTCTGCTCCCACACCTGTCAGTGACCCCCTCTGCTCCCACACCTGTCAGTGGCAGCCTCTGCTCCACACCTGTCAGTGACCCCCTCTGCTCCCAAGCCTGTCAGTGACCCCCTCTGCTCCATACCTGTCATTGACCTCCTCTGCTCCCACACCTGTCAGTGATCACCTCTGCTCCCACACCTGTCATTGACCCCTCTGCTCCCATACCTGTCAGTGACCCCCTCTGCTCCACACCCTCAGTGACCCCCTCTGCTCCCACACCTGCCAGTTACCCCTCTCTGCACCCACACCTGTCAGTGACACCCTCTGCTACCACACCTGTCAGTGACCCTCTCTGCTCAAGCACCTGTCAGTGACACCCTCTGCTCCCAGACCTGTCAGTGACCCCTCTCTGCTCACGCACCTGTCAGTGAACCCTTCTGCTCCCACACCTGTCAGTGACCCTCTCTGCTCCATACCTGTCAATGACCCCCCTCTGCTCCCACACCGTCAGAGGCCCCTTCAGCTCCCACGCCGTCAGTGACCCCATCTGCTCCCACACCCGTCAGTGACCCCCCTCTGCTCCCACACCTGTCAGTGACCCCCTCTGCTCCCACACCACACCTGTCAGTGACCCTCTCTGCTACACACCTGTCAGTGACCCTCTCTGCTCCCACACCTGTCAGTGACCCCCCTCTGCTCCCACACCTGTCAGTGGCAGCCTCTGCTCCACACCTGTCAGTGACCCCCTCTGCTCCCACACCTGTCATTGACCTCCTCTGCTCCCACACCTGTCAGTGATCACCTCTGCTCCCACACCTGTCAGTGACCCCCTCTGCTCCTATACCTGTCAGTGACCCCCTCTGCTCCATACCTGTCATTGACTCCCTCTGCTCCCACAGCTGTCAGTGACCCCCCTCTGCTCCCACACCTGTCAGTGGCAGCCTCTGCTCCACACCTGTCAGTGACCCCCTCTGCTCCCACACCTGTCAGTGACCCCCTGTGCTCCATACCTGTCATTGACCTCCTCTGCTCCCACACCTGTCAGTGACCCCTCTGCTCCTGTACCTGTCAGTGACCCCCTCTGCTCCATACCTGTCATTGATTCCCTCTGCTCCCACAACTGTCAGTGACCCCCTCTGCTCCACACCTGTCAGTGACCCCCCTCTGCTCCCACACCTTTCATTGACTCCCCTCTGCTACCACACCTGTCAGTGACCCCCTCTGCTCCCACACCTGTCATTGACCCCCTCTGCTCCCACATCTGTCAGTGACCCCCCTCTGCTCCCACACCTGTCACTGCCCCCTTTGTCTCCCACACCTTTCAGTGAACCCCTCTGCTCCCATACCTGTCAGTGACCCCCTCTGGTTCCACACCCTCAGTGACCCCCTGCTCCCACACCTGTCAGTGTCCCCTCTGGTCCCACACCTGTCAGTGACCCCCTCTGCTGCCACACCCTCAGTGACCCCCTCTGCTCCCACACCTCTCAGTGACCCCCTCTCTGCTCTCACACCTGTCATTGACCCCCTCTGCTCCCATACCTGTCAGTGACCCCCTCTGCTCCACACCCTCAGTGACCCCCTCTGCTCCCACACCTGCCAGTTACCCCTCTCTGCACCCACACCTGTCAGTGACACCCTCTGCTCCCACACCTGTCAGTGACCCCTCTCTGCTCACGCACCTGTCAGTGACCCCTTCTGCTCCCACACCTGTCAGTGACCCTCTCTGCTCCATACCTGTCAGTGACCCCCTCTGCTCCCACACCGTCAGAGGCCCCTTCAGCTCCCACGCCGTCAGTGACCCCGTCTGCTCCCACACCCGTCAGTGGCCCCCTCTGCTCCCACACCTGTCAGTGACCCCCTCTGCTCCCACACCTGTCAGTTACCCCCCTCTGCTCCCACACCTGTCAGTGACCCTCTCTGCTCCACACCTGTCAGTGACCCTCTCTGCTCCCACACCTGTCAGTGACCCCCCTCTGCTCCCACACCTGTCAGTGACCCCCTCTGCTCCATACCTCTCATTGACCTCCTCTGCTCCCACACCTGTCAGTGATCACCTCTGCTCCCACACCTGTCAGTGACCCCTCTGCTCCATACCTGTCATTGACCCCCTCTGCTCCATACCTGTCATTGACCTCCTCTACTCCCACACCTGTCAGTGATCACCTCTGCTCCCACACCTGTCAGTGACCCCCTCTGCTCCCACACCTGTCAGTGACCCCCTCTGCTCCCACACCTGTCATTGACTCCCTCTACTCCCACACATGTCATTGACCCCTCTGCTCCACACCTGTCAGTGACCCCCTCTGCTCCCACACCTGTCAGTGACCCTCTCTGCTCCCACACCTGTCAGTGACCCCCTCTGCTCCCACACCTGTCAGTGGCAGCCTCTGCTCCACACCTGTCAGTGACCCCCTCTGCTCCCACAGCCTGTCAGTGACCCCCTCTGCTCCATACCTGTCATTGACCTCCTCTGCTCCCACACCTGTCAGTGATCACCTCTGCTCCCACACCTGTCAGTGACCCCCTCTGTTCCTATACCTGTCAGTGACCCCTCTGCTCCATACCTGTCATTGACTCCCTCTGCTCCCACACCTGTCAGTGACCCCTCAGCTCCACACCTGTCAGTGACCCCCCTCTGCTCCCACACCTTTCATTGACTCCCCTCTGCTCCCACACCTGTCAGTGACCCCCCTCTGCTCCCACACCTTTCATTGACTCCCCTCTGCTCCCACACCTGTCAGTGACCCTCTCTGCTCCACACGTGTCAGTGACCCTCTCTGCTCCCACACCTGTCAGTGACCCCCCTCTGCTCCCACACCTGTCAGTGACCCCCTCTGCTCCATACCTCTCATTGACCTCCTCTGCTCCCACACCTGTCAATGATCACCTCTGCTCCCACACCTGTCAGTGACCCCCTCTGCTCCATACCTGTCATTGACCCCCTCTGCTCCATACCTGTCATTGACCTCCTCTGCTCCCACACCTGTCAGTGATCACCTCTGCTCCCACACCTGTCAGTGACCCCTTCTGCTCCATACCTGTCATTGACTCCCTCTGCTCCCACACCTGTCAGTGACCCCCTCTGCTCCACACCTGTCAGTGACCCCCCTCTGCTCCCACACCTGTCAGTGACACCCTCTGCTCCCACACCTGTCATTGACTCCCTCTACTCCCACACCTGTCATTGACCCCCTCTGCTCCACACCTGTCAGTGACCCCCCTCTGCTCCCACACCTGTCAGTGACCCTCTCTGCTCCCACACCTGTCAGTGACCCCCCTCTGCTCCCACACCTGTCAGTGGCAGCCTCTGCTCCACACCTGTCAGTGACCCCCTCTGCTCCCACACCTGTCAGTGACCCCCTCTGCTCCATACCTGTTATTGACCTCCTCTGCTCCCACACCTGTCAGTGATCACCTCTGCTCCCACACCTGTCAGTGACCCCCTCTGTTCCTATACCTGTCAGTGACCCCCTCTACTCCATACCTGTCATTGACTCCCTCTGCTCCCACACCTGTCAGTGACCCCCTCTGCTCCACACCTGTCAGTGACCCCCCTCTGCTCCCACACCTTTCATTGACTCCCCTCTGCTCCCACACCTGTCAGTGACCCCCCTCTGCTCCCACACCTGTCATTAACCCCCTCTGCTCCCACACCTGTCAGTGACCCCCTCTGCTCCCACACCTGTCAGTGCCCCCTTTGTCTCCCACACCTTTCAGTGAACCCCTCTGCTCCCATACCTGTCAGTGACCCCCTCTGGTCCCACACCCTCAGTGACCCCCTGCTCCCACACCTGTCAGTGTCCCCTCTGGTCCCACACCTGTCAGTGACCCTCTGCTCCCACACCCTCAGTGACCCCCTCTGCTCCCACACCTCTCAGTGACCCCCTCTCTGCTCCCACACCTGTCATTGACCCCCTCTGTTCCCATACCTGTCAGTGACCCCCTCTGCTCCACACCCTCAGTGACCCCCTCTGCTCCCACACCTGCCAGTTACCCCTCTCTGCACCCACACCTGTCAGTGACACCCTCTGCTACCACACCTGTCAGTGACCCCTCTCTGCTCACGCACCTGTCAGTGACACCCTCTGCTCCCAGACCTGTCAGTGACCCCTCTCTGCTCACGCACCTGTCAGTGACCCCTTCTGCTCCCACACCTGTCAGTGACCCTCTCTGCTCCATACCTGTCAGTGACCCCCTCTGCTCCCACACCGTCAGAGGCCCCTTCAGCTCCCACGCCGTCAGTGACCCCGTCTGCTCCCACACCCGTCAGTGGCCCCCTCTGCTCCCACACCTGTCAGTGACCCCCTCTGCTCCCACACCTGTCAGTTACCCCCCTCTGCTCCCACACCTGTCAGTGACCCTCTCTGCTCCACACCTGTCAGTGACCTCCGTCTGCTCCCACACCCGTCAGTGACCCCCCTCTGCTCCCACACCTGTCAGTGACCCCCTCTGCTCCCACACCTGTCAGTTACCCCTCTCTGCTCCCACACCTGTCAGTGACCCTCTCTGCTCCCACACCTGTCAGTGGCAGCCTCTGCTCCACACCTGTCAGTGACCCCCTCTGCTCCCACACCTGTCAGTGACCCCCTCTGCTCCATACCTGTCATTGACCTCCTCTGCTCCCACACCTGTCAGTGATCACCTCTGCTCCCACACCTGTCAGTGACCCCCTCTGCTCCTATACCTGTCAGTGACCCCCTCTGCTCCATACCTGTCATTGACTCCCTCTGCTCCCACAGCTGTCAGTGACCCCCCTCTGCTCCCACACCTGTCAGTGGCAGCCTCTGCTCCTCACCTGTCAGTGACCCCCTCTGCTCCCACACCTGTCAGTGACCCCCTGTGCTCCATACCTGTCATTGACCTCCTCTGCTCCCACACCTGTCAGTGATCACCTCTGCTCCCACACCTGTCAGTGACCCCCTCTGCTCCTGTACCTGTCAGTGACCCCCCTCTGCTCCATACCTGTCATTGATTCCCTCTGCTCCCACACCTGTCAGTGACCCCCTCTGCTCCACACCTGTCAGTGCCCCCTCTGCTCCCACACCTTTCATTGACACCCCTCTGCTACCACACCTGTCAGTGACCCCCTCTGCTCCCACACCTGTCATTGACCCCCTCTGCTCCCACATCTGTCAGTGACCCCCCTCTGCTCCCACACCTGTCACTGCCCCCTTTGTCTCCCACACCTTTCAGTGAACCCCTCTGCTCCCATACCTGTCAGTGACCCCCTCTGGTTCCACACCCTCAGTGACCCCCTGCTCCCACACCTGTCAGTGTCCCCTCTGGTCCCACACCTGTCAGTGACCCCCTCTGCTGCCACACCCTCAGTGACCCCTCTGCTCCCACACCTCTCAGTGACCCCCTCTCTGCTCTCACACCTGTCATTGACCCCCTCTGCTCCCATACCTGTCAGTGACCCCTCTGCTCCACACCCTCAGTGACCCCCTCTGCTCCCACACCTGCCAGGTACCCCTCTCTGCACCCACACCTGTCAGTGACACCCTCTGCTCCCATACCTGTCAGTGACCCCCTCTGCTCCACACCCTCAGTGACCCCCTCTGCTCCCACACCTGCCAGTTACCCCTCTCTGCACACACACCTGTCAGTGACACCCTCTGCTACCACACCTGTCAGTGACCCCTCTCTGCTCACGCACCTGTCAGTGACACCCTCTGCTCCCAGACCTGTCAGTGACCCCTCTCTGCTCACGCACCTGTCAGTGACCCTGTAGGAGAGTAGGATCTGCCTCTTATGTTGCCCCCACTTTTTTCTGATGTTAGCACTGGTTTCTGGCTATAGTCTGGCTGGGTCCCTGCCAATCAGGGCCCCAGCCTCTCTGTTCTCTCTAACGACATGGAGTGCACTCTAGGTGCACTAGTGATTGGATACTGTGGTGCCTTATGAGTCCCTAGTATATGGTACCTTAGGTGCCAAGGGCATAGGTACTTCACAGGCCTCCCAGGGGCTGCAGCATGTGTTATGCCACCCTGGGAAGCAGTCTAAATCTGACACCACAGGCCTGCTACTGCAGCCTGGGTGAGGTGGTGCTAGCACCCCTCACTGAGATATAGGTTTCCTATATCTCTCCTGCACACACATATAAACCTATCAGTCACCCCTAAGGCAGGCCCTATCAATCCTGAGGGCAGGGTGCTTGGCTTCTATGTGAGGGGGTGCCTCTGCATGAGCAGGGCCCCTCTGCAGTTCTCAGAGTCCATTCTCTGGTGCTGTTTGTGGATGCGGTTAAACCATATACTCTTAAGTGCATTATATCCTCGCGGTAAATGCTAACTTTGGAATGGCTGCATCAAAACATGTCGTGTTTGGTGTCAAACATCTTGGAATACTACCCCCGCCAATCTTGGCGGCGGGGGTAGCATTCCACCCTTCTAGAGGGATAAGACATGTACCTGCTGTGGAAACGCGGTAGAATCCTAAAGAGCCCTGGCATCACAAAATGGATGCCACCAGTCACAGACACTGGGCTGCCCTCCTGCTGATGACCGAAACTCGCAGTGGAGGAAGCCCAACAATAGGCATCCTGTCACAGGGAGGTGTAACCACCTCCCAGACAGGGTTTAGTGTATTGGGGCTGGGTGGGTGCACTCTTAGAGTGCTTTGAAGTCCTGCACTGGGGGAGCAGAAGGCTCCTCTGTGCATATGCCAGTTCAAACCAGCTCAGGGGCTACCTGCCCCTGCTCTGGCGCGAAACTGGACAAAGGGAAGTGGGTGTAGCCACCCCTCCCTTGACCCTCCCATAGGTGGGGTCATAGAGCTAGTCCATCCCCTCTTTTAGTATAAGAGGGGGAACCTTGCCATTGCAAAGCAGATAACCCCTGGACGACGCTCTACAGAAGAATCCTGGCCCTTCGACGTTCCACTACCTTTGGAAGACAGAAGAATCTCCCTTGGAGTCAAGGAGTGACTCCCCTGCTTGGCAGGCACCAAAACGACAACGACGGTCGCAAACTACGCCGCTCCCGCCGGAGTCCGAAGTCCCTGCAGCCCAGGAAGTGGATTTCCTGACCTCTCCCAGGCCATCGTGAGTCCCCAGCGAAGCTGAGGCAAGTGGACCCCACGAGTAACGAGGAACCGCGACCCCTGGGTACCGTGCACTATTGTCGAGTGCAACCCCTTCACAACGTTCTACGAACCTGTGCTTTGGACCACGTGTGGTCCCGACCTCCAGCAGGAATCCTCCGAAGATCAGAGGCCTACACCGTCCCGAGTGACCGTGGGCCCCTGTTGAGTGATTCCGCCCGAGGTGTCTTCGCGATCCCTTGCCCGCTGGCTTGTGGGTCCCCAGAAGACTTCTTAAAGAAACCAAAGGGCTCCCCTGGTTGCTCCAGGCCTGCCCTGACTTACCCTCGCTGGGTGAGTTCCACAGACCTTGCTGGTCTGCGCCATCGACTTTTCTTCATCTCCCCGAGACTTGCGGCTGCCAAGGCTTGTTGGCTCCAATCGAGTTGCCGACACCGCAGTCAGCTGCAGACGTCGAGGGACACACCGAATCCAGCTCCTGGTCGTCGTCGACACCTCCTGGACCACGTGGCTGAAGAGTCAAGGCACCCGCAACCGACCTGAATCAACCGACGACGGTGGGCATCCATCTTCCTTGCCCCGGGTCACTGCCAAGTGACTTTGAACACTGTCCCCTCTGCTTTCAGGTCATCCTTCTTCAGAATCCAGGCTTGGATTCCACCGGACACTTCTTCAGCTCCCGCAAGCAGCAAGTCTTCTTTGTTCGCCATTGAAAACGACGCCGCGACCCGACACCAAAGGACACCTGTGCACCCGGCTTCCCTGGGTGAGGTAACTCCAGCACTACGGTGCTCCTGTGGGTGTGGGCCCTAGAACTACTTACCCTGTAAGTGACTTGCTTGTAGGTTCTCCCGAAGTATCCTAAAACTCTTTATTTCCAACCGCGACTTGCCCCATTGAAGTTAACGGCGATCCGCGCCTGTGTATCCACACTGCACGCGTCCCCCGTGGGTCCTTTACTTACCTGCCTTGGGTGGTTTCGTGAGGCCCCAGCACTTCTGAAGGCCCTAGGCCTTGTCTCCCTGCAAGTCGTTGTCCCTAAGTCTCTTACTTAGTATATGGTCTGGTACGCCCCTAGGGCCCCAGCCATATTTTGTGCTTAACTTATTGTGAAACGTTGATTTGTGCATATGTTTGTCTTCTAATCTCATAAAGAGATTAGTAGAGAGTTATTTAGAAATAAATACATATATATTTGATATATATACCTGTGTGGTGTCTTTTCATTTGGTGATTCAAGAGATTATATGGTAAAACAAGCTGCTTTACATTCCTCCGAGACTTAGCCTGAAGGCTGCTCTCCACAGCTACCACTAGGATAGCTTTCTTTAAAAGGTTGTCTTAAACCTATCTACCATAAGAGTCGATTTGCCCTGGTGCAAGGTGTCCACTTTAATTAGTGAACAGCATATACCAGGCCAACTTCTCACATTGGTGGGCAGCGGTGGGATTCCAGCTTGCCATTGTTTTACCAGAAAATCTCTATTTGAATTACTAACTGAAAACCATTATAGGTACTCAAGGTACATATAAAGTCAAGCTTAGTATCAATAAGTTCTACTGAACTTAGAGCTGTGTGCCAAGGGATAGCACACCCTTTCCACAGCTCAAGCTAGGATCAGTAGGCCACAAACTAGTGTAGGTAGTACAACACTGCACAACACTAGAATGTCCTTAAAGGGTGGACCCAGTGGATCCACTCAGCCTCAGTATAAGGACATGGCTTTCTCTGACTTGAGAGCCATGTGTGTTGACAGACACCTGAGACTAGGACAGAGTCCCTCAACACTCCACCTGATAGATCTGCTGACAGCAGATGACCTTAGATTGGCTCTAGGAGCTAAAGGGTTTGAATCAGTGGGTGGGTCAGTCATAGTATCTGGGTCAGATGATGAAAATCAGAATGACCAAGACTCTGTGATTGAAGGGCCAGGCTCCAAGGGGCCTGAAAAGGACAGAGGAATTCTCCCTAAGAGAACTGACAGAGAGGAGGAGAGGCACAGATCCCCTTCCAGGGAATCTGACCACTCTTATCACTCTGGCAGAGAATTTGTCCAGCAGAGGAGCTCATACTTTTCCTTAAGAGAGACCTCCTCTGAGAGAAGGTGCAAACTGCTCCAGTATGAGGAAGCCAGAGTGGCCCTCAGAACCAAGCAGTTGGCACTGGATAGGGAAGCCCTGGAGATCCAGAGAGCTTCTAGAAAAGAGGGGTTAGAACCCCTGGTGGCAGCAACAGTGTCCCTAGAGGCAGAGAATATATTCCTGACCATAGGAACCTGAGCAAGGTTGTTCCTCCCTACCAGAGTGGGGATGATATCCACAAGTGGATAACTGCTATGGAGAGGGCCTGTAGAGTACAGCAGGTCCCCCAAAAGCAGTGGGCAGCAATCTTGTGGCTCTCCTTTTCAGATAAAGGAAGAGACAAGCTCCTCACTGTTAGAGAGGAGGATGCTGATGATTATGAGGTCCTGAAGAGTGCACTGATAGATGGGTTTGGCTTAACCACTGAGCAGTACAGGTTGAAGTTCAGAGATACCCAGAAGGCACAGACTCAGGACTGGACTGACTTTGTTGATTGTGCAACCAAGGCTCTAGAGGGTTGGCTGGTTGGCAGTAGGGTTACTGATTTCAAGGGATTGTATAATCTGATGATGAGAGAACAGATCCTAAATAATTGCCAGAACCAGTTGTTGCATCAGTACCTGGTGGACTCTGATCTGACCTCTCCCCAAGAATTGGGAAAGAAGGCAGACAAATGGGTCAGAACCAGGGTGAGGCAGAAAACCCAGAACCAAGGGGGTGACACTAAGAAGCAAGATCCTAAAGGCTCTGAGAAAGGTGGGGATAAGTCAAAAGACCAGAAGTCTTCACAAGGGCCCCAAAAATCTGCATCTGGTGGGGAGTCACAGTCCAACAAGGGAAAAGGCCAAAAGAAGCCCTGGTGCAAATTCTGTAAACAGAAAGGGCACTGGACTTCTGATTGTACCAAGTCCAAAGACCAAACCACCACCACTCCTGCCCCTAAGGCAACTGTGCCCCCTAGCTCAGCTACTGGTGGAGGTGGTACTCAGAATAAGGGTGTAGTAGGGTTGACCCTGGGTTCTGAAGTGGATTCTGACCTAGTCAGAGTGACCACTCAGGCAATGCTGATTTGTGAGGGAAACATTGATATGTCCTTCCTAGTAAGCCCCAGTAATCTGGGCAAGTACAAACAGCAGCCTTTGATAAATGGCAAACAGGCTTTGGCATTTAGGGACACAGGTGCTAGTGTCACCATGGTGGCAGAGGACCTAGTGGACCCTGGACAGATCATCCTGGGTGAAATGTACCAGGTGACCAATGCAAGCAATGTCCAGACCAACCATAGTCTGGCAGTTGTGAATTTCTCCTGGGGAGGGGTAACTGGCCTCAAGAAGGTTGTAGTCAGTGCAGACCTCCCTGTAGAATGTCTATTGGGCAATGATCTAGAGACTTCAGCCTGGTCTGAAGTAGAGTTATGGACTCATGCTGAGATGTTGGGCATCCCTGCAGAGGTATTTGCTGTGACCAGGTCACAAGCAAGAATGCATGACACTGAACCAGCTCTGGATCCTGGAACAATGGACCAGATGCTTCCCAAGAGGAGGAGCAGTAGGGTTAAGGCAGTGCCTTCCCTCTGTCTCAGATCAAGGATTCACTTCCAGAGGGAGGTGAAGCAGAACCTGAAGAAGGAACTGCCCCAGAGGGACTTGAACCTGACCAGGTTGAGTTCTTGGGGGCAGGGGGCCCTTCCAGGGAAGATCTGAGCAAGGAGCAACAGTGCTGCCCTCTCTTGAACCCCTCAGACAGCAGGCTGCTGCTGAGGCTGCTGGGAGTGCTAGTGGGTCCCATAAAGTTTATTGGGATGAGGGACTCCTATATTCTGAGGGTAGAGACCCAGCCCCTGGAGCCACCAGGAGGTTGGTAATACCTCAGAAGTTTAGGGGTTCCTCTTGACCTTAGCACATGATATCCCTTTGGCAGGACACTTGGGCCAAAACAAGACCTGGGACAGGCTTGTTCCACATTTTCATTGGCCACATATGTCAGAGGACACAAAGGAGTTTTGTCGCTCCTGTGTCACTTGCCAAGCCAGTGGTAAGGCAGGTGGCACAACAAAGGCCCCCTGATACCACTACCTGTGGTGGGGGTACCCTTTGAGAGGGTAGGGATTGACATTGTTGGTCCCCTTGACCCTCAGACTGCATCTGGGCACAGATTTATCCTGGTGGTAGTGGATCATGCCACCAGGTACCCAGAGGCAATTCCTCTGAGGACCACCACAGCACCTGTGGTGGCAAGAGCCCTCATTGGAGTTTTCTCCAGAGTGGGTTTCCCAAAGGAGGTCATTTCTGACAGAGGTACCAACTTCATGTCAGGATATCTGAAAGCAATGTGGAAGGAGTGTGGTGTAACTTATAAGTTCACCACCCCCTATCACCCACAATGCAATGGTTTAGTTGAACGCTTCAACAAAACCTTGAAAGGAATGATTAAGGGACTCCCAGAGAAGCTTAGGCGGAAATGGGACCTTCTTCTTCCTTGCCTTTTGTTTGCATACAGAGAGGTTCCACAGAAGGGGGTTGGCTACAGCCCATTTGAGCTTCTGTTTGGGCATCCTGTGAGAGGTCCACTATGTTTGGTAAAAGAGGGCTGGGAGTTACCTCTCAAGCCCCCCAAACAAGATGTGATGGACTATGTACTTGGTCTCCGCTCCCGGATGGCAGAGTACATGAAAAAGGCAACCAAAACCTGGAGGCCAGCCAAGAATTGCAAAAAGCTTGGCATGACCAAAGGCTGTGCTGACTGTATACCAGCCAGGACAGAAAGTGTGGGTGTTGGAGCCTGTGGCCCCAGCAGCCCTCCAGGACAAATGGAGTGGCCCCCATACAATAGTTGAACAGAAGGGAGAAGTCACCTATCTGGTGAATCTTGGAACTCCCAGGAGCCCCCTAAGGGTGCTTCATGTCAACAGATTAAAGCCATATGTTGACAGGGCTGACATGGGCTTGCTCATGGCAACTGATGAGGACCAGGAGGAGGAGAGTGACCCTCTCCCTGACCTGCTCTCTCAGAACCCTGATGATGGGTCAGTAGATGGTGTTGCTTTGGCAAGCAGCCTCACTGACCATCAGCAAACTGAGTGCAGACAAGTTCTGCAACAGTTTAGACATATGTTTAGCCTGACCCCTAGTCAGACTACCTGGTGCACCCATGAGGTGGACACTGGGGACAGTCTGCCTGTCAAGAATAAAATCTACAGGCAACCTGACCATGTCAGGGACTGTATCAGGACTGAAGTCCAGAAAATGTTGGAGTTAGGCGTGATTGAGCCTTCAGATAGCCCTTGGGCTAGCCCAGTAGTCCTGGTACCCAAGCCTCATACCCAGGGTGGTAAGAAAGAAATGAGGTTTTGTGTAGACTACAGAGGCCTCAATGCAGTCACTAGGACTGATGCCTATCCCATACCAAGGGCAGATGAGCTGATTGATACTTTGGCCTCAGCCAAGTATCTAAGCACATTTGACCTAACAGCTGGCTACTGGCAAATCAGATTAGCTGATGATGCAAAAGCCAAAACAGCATTTTCGACTCCTGGTGGGCACTACCACTTTGTGGTGATGCCCTTTGGATTGAAAAATGCACCTGCCACTTTTCAGAGGTTGGTGAATAAAGTTCTGGCAGGGATGGAAACTTATTGCTCAGCTTATCTAGATGATATTGCTGTCTTTAGTTCCTCCTGGCAGGATCACCTGGTCCACCTCAGAAATGTTTTGGAGGCCCTGCAGAAAGCAGGCCTCACTATCAAGGCCACCAAGTGCCAGATAGGGCAGAGTCAGGTTGTGTACCTGGGCCACCTTGTAGGTGGAGGCCAGGTTCAGCCTTTACAGAGCAAAATCCAAACCATAATGGAATGGGTTGCTCCAACCACCCAGACACAGGTGAGAGCCTTCTTAGGCCTGACTGGGTACTATAGGAGGTTTGTCAAGGGATATGGATCTATAGTGACCCCCTTGAATGATCTTACCTCTAAGAAAATGCCAAAAAGGTTCAGTGGACAGCTAGCTGTCAAAAGGCATTTGAAGACCTAAAGCAGGCCATGTGCACTGCCCCCATCTTACAGAGTCCAGACTACACCAAAAAGTTCATTGTCCAAACAGATGCTTCTGAGCTGGGTGTGGGAGCTGTACTGTCTCAACTGAATGATGAAGGTCAAGACCAGCCAGTAGCTTTTATTAGCAGAAGGCTGACCCCTAGAGAGAAACGTTGGTCAGCTATAGAGAGGGAGGCCTTTGCTGTGGTTTGGGCCCTGAAGAAGCTGAGGCCATACTTGTTTGGCACTCACTTCATAGTTCAGACTGACCACAAGCCCCTCCTATGGCTAAAGCAGATGAAAGGTGAAAACCCAAAACTTTTGAGGTGGTCCATTTCCCTACAGGGGATGGACTATACAGTGGAACATAGGCCTGGGACCCAACATGCCAATGCAGATGGACTCTCAAGGTATTTCCACTTTGAACACGAAGACTCAACTGGTCAAGGTTAGTTTAGTGTCCCTACGTTTGGGGGGTTGTGTAGGAGAGTAGGATCTGCCTCTTATGTTGCCCCCACTTTTTTCTGATGTTAGCACTGGTTTCTGGCTATAGTCTGGCTGGGTCCCTGCCAATCAGGGCCCCAGCCTCTCTGTTCTCTCTAACGACATGGAGTGCACTCTAGGTGCACTAGTGATTGGATACTGTGGTGCCTTATGAGTCCCTAGTATATGGTACCTTAGGTGCCAAGGGCATAGGTACTTCACAGTCCTCCCAGAGGCTGCAGCATGTGTTATGCCACCCCTGGGAAGCAGTCTAAATCTGACACCACAGGCCTGCTACTGCAGCCTGGGTGAGGTGGTGCTAGCACTCCTCACTGAGATATAGGTTTCCTATATCTCTCCTGCACACACATATAAACCTATCAGTCACCCCTATGGCAGGCCCTATCAATCCTGAGGGCAGGGTGCTTGGCTTCTATGTGAGGGGGTGCCTCTGCATGAGCAGGGCCCCTCTGCAGTTCTCAGAGTCTATTCTCTGGTGCTGTTTGTGGATGCGGTTAAACCATATACTCTTAAGTGCATTATATCCTCGCGGTAAATGCTAACTTTGGAATGGCTGCATCAAAACATGTCGTGTTTGGTGTCAAACATCTTGGAATACTACCCCCCGCCAATCTTGGCGGCGGGGGTAGCATTCCACCCTTCTAGAGGGATAAGACATGTACCTGCTGTGGAAACGCGGTAGAATCCTAAAGAGCCCTGGCATCACAAAATGGATGCCACCAGTCACAGACACTGGGCTGCCCTCCTGCTGATGACCGAAACTCGCAGTGGAGGAAGCCCAACAATAGGCATCCTGTCACAGGGAGGTGTAACCACCTCCCAGACAGGGTTTAGTGTATTGGGGCTGGGTGGGTGCACTCTTAGAGTGCTTTGAAGTCTTGCACTGGGGGAGCAGAAGGCTCCTCTGTGCATATGCCAGTTCAAACCAGCTCAGGGGCTACCTGCCCCTGCTCTGGCGCGAAACTGGACAAAGGGAAGTGGGTGTAGCCACCCCTCCCTTGACCCTCCCATAGGTGGGGTCATAGAGCTAGTCCATCCCCTCTTTAGTATAAGAGGGGGAACCTTGCCATTGCAAAGCAGATAACCCCTGGACGATGCTCTACAGAAGAATCCTGGCCCTTCGACGTTCCACTACCTTTGGAAGACAGAAGAATCTCCCTTGGAGTCAAGGAGTGACTCCCTGCTTGGCAGGCACCAAAAACGACAACGACGGTCGCAAACTACGCCGCTCCAGCCGGAGTCCGAAGTCCCTGCAGCCCAGGAAGTGGATTTCCTGACCTCTCCCAGGCCATCGTGAGTCCCCAGCGAAGCTGAGGCAAGTGGACCCCACGAGTAACGAGGAACCGCGACCCCTGGGTACCGTGCACTATTGTCGAGTGCAACCCCTTCACAACGTTCTACGAACCTGTGCTTTGGACCACGTGTGGTCCCGACCTCCAGCAGGAATCCCTCCGAAGATCAGAGGCCTACACCGTCCCGAGTGACCGTGGGCCCCTGTTGAGTGATTCCGCCCGAGGTGTCTTCGCGATCCCTTGCCCGCTGGCTTGTGGGTCCCCAGAAGACTTCTTAAAGAAACCAAAGGGCTCCCCTGGTTGCTCCAGGCCTGCCCTGACTTACCCTCACTGGGTGAGTTCCACAGACCTTGCTGGTCTGCGCCATCGACTTTTCTTCATCTCCCCGAGACTTGCGGCTGCCAAGGCTTGTTGGCTCCAATCGAGTTGCCGACACCGCAGTCAGCTGCAGACGTCGAGGGACACACCGAATCCAGCTCCTGGTCGTCGTCGACCCCTCCTGGACCACGTGGCTGAAGAGTCAAGGCACCCGCAACCGACCTGAATCAACCGACGACGGTGGGCATCCATCTTCCTTGCCCCGGGTCACTGCCAAGTGACTTTGAACACTGTCCCCTCTGCTTTCAGGTCATCCTTCTTCAGAATCCAGGCTTGGATTCCACCGGACACTTCTTCAGCTCCCGCAAGCAGCAAGTCTTCTTTGGTCGCCATTGAAAACGACGCCGCGACCCGACACCAAAGGACACCTGTGCACCCGGCTTCCCTGGGTGAGGTAACTCCAGCACTACGGTGCTCCTGTGGGTGTGGGCCCTAGAACTACTTACCCTGTAAGTGACTTGCTTGTAGGTTCTCCCGAAGTATCCTAAAACTCTTTATTTCCAACCGCGACTTGCCCCATTGAAGTTAACGGCGATTCGCGCCTGTGTATCCACACTGCACGCGTCCCCCGTGGGTCCTTTACTTACCTGCCTTGGGTGGTTTCGTGAGGCCCCAGCACTTCTGAAGGCCCTAGGCCTTGTCTCCCTGCAAGTCGTTGTCCCTAAGTCTCTTACTTAGTATATGGTCTGGTACGCCCCTAGGGCCCCAGCCATATTTTGTGCTTAACTTATTGTGAAACGTTGATTTGTGCATATGTTTGTCTTCTAATCTCATAAAGAGATTAGTAGAGAGTTATTTAGAAATAAATACATATATATTTGATATATATACCTGTGTGGTGTCTTTTCATTTGGTGATTCAAGAGATTATATGGTAAAACAAGCTGCTTTACATTCCTCCGAGACTTAGCCTGAAGGCTGCTCTCCACAGCTACCACTAGGATAGCTTTCTTTAAAAGGTTGTCTTAAACCTATCTACCATAAGAGTCGATTTGCCCTGGTGCAAGGTGTCCACTTTAATTAGTGAACAGCATATACCAGGCCAACTTCTCACAGACCCCTTCTGCTCCCACACCTGTCAGTGACCCTCTCTGCTCCATACCTGTCAGTGACCCCCCTCTGCTCCCACACCGTCAGAGGCCCCTTCAGCTCCCACGCCGTCAGTGACCCTCTCTGCTCCCACACCCGTCAGTGACCCCCCTCTGCTCCCACACCTGTCAGTGACCCTCTCTGCTCCATACCTGTCAGTGACCCCCCTCTGCTCCCACACCGTCAGAGGCCCCTTCAGCTCCCACGCCGTCAGTGACCCCGTCTGCTCCCACACCTGTCAGTTACCCCCCTCTGCTCCCACACCTGTCAGTGACCCTCTCTGCTCCACACCTGTCAGTGACCCTCTCTGCTCCCACACCTGTCAGTGACCCCCCTCTGCTCCCACACCTGTCAGTGACCCCCTCTGCTCCATACCTGTCATTGACCTCCTCTGCTCCCACACCTGTCAGTGATCACCTCTGCTCCCACACCTGTCAGTGACCCCCTCTGCTCCATACCTGTCATTGACCCCCTCTGCTCCATACCTGTCATTGACCTCCTCTGCTCCCACACCTGTCAGTGATCACCTCTGCTCCCACACCTGTCAGTGACCCCCTCTGCTCCATACCTGTCATTGACTCCCTCTGCTCCCACACCTGTCAGTGACCCCCTCTGCTCCACACCTGTCAGTGACCCCCCTCTGCTCCCACACCTGTCAGTGACCCTCTCTGCTCCCACACCTGTCAGTGACCCCCCTCTGCTCCCACACCTGTCAGTGGCAGCCTCTGCTCCACACCTGTCAGTGACCCCCTCTGCTCCCAAGCCTGTCAGTGACCCCCTCTGCTGCATACCTGTCATTGACCTCCTCTGCTCCCACACCTGTCAGTGATCACCTCTGCTCCCACACCTGTCAGTGACCCCCTCTGTTCCTATACCTGTCAGTGACCCCCTCTGCTCCATACCTGTCATTGACTCCTTCTGCTCCCACACCTGTCAGTGACCCCCTCAGCTCCACACCTGTCAGTGACCCCCCTCTGCTCCCACACCTTTCCTTGACTCCCCTCTGCTCCCACACCTGTCAGTGACCCCCCTCTGCTCCATACCAGTCAATGACCTCCTCTGCTCCCACACCTGTCAGTGATCACCTCTGCTCCCACACCTGTCAGTGACCCCCTCTGCTCCATACCTGTCATTGACCCCCTCTGCTCCATACCTGTCATTGACCCCCTCTGCTCCATACCTGTCATTGACCTCCTCTGCTCCCACACCTGTCAGTGATCACCTCTGCTCCCACACCTGTCAGTGACCCCCTCTGCTCCATACCTGTCATTGACTCCCTCTGCTCCCACACCTGTCAGTGACCCCTCTGCTCCACACCTGTCAGTGACCCCCTCTGCTCCCACACCTGTCAGTGACCCTCTCTGCTCCCACACCTGTCAGTGACCCCCTCTGCTCCCACACCTATCAGTGGCAGCCTCTGCTCCACACCTGTCAGTGACCCCCTCTGCTCCCAAGCCTGTCAGTGACCCCCTCTACTCCATACCTGTCATTGACCTCCTCTGCTCCCACACCTGTCAGTGATCACCTCTGCTCCCACACCTGTCAGTGACCCCCTCTGTTCCTATACCTGTCAGTGACCCCCTCTGCTCCATACCTGTCATTGACTCCTTCTGCTCCCACACCTGTCAGGGACCCCCTCAGCTCCACACCTGTCAGTGACCCCCCTCTGCTCCCACACCTTTCATTGACTCCCCTCTGCTCCCACACCTGTCAGTGACCCCCCTCTGCTCCCACACCTTTCATTGACTCCCCTCTGCTCCCACACCTGTCAGTGACCCCCCTCTGCTCCCACACCTGTCATTGACCCCCTCTGCTCCCATACCTGTCAGTGACCCCCTCTGGTCCCACACCCTCAGTGACCCCCTGCTCCCACACCTGTCAGTGTCCCCTCTGGTCCCACACCTGTCAGTGACCCCCTCTGCTCCCACACCCTCAGTGACCCCCTCTGCTCCCACACCTCTCAGTGACCCCCCTCTCTGCTCCCACACCTGTCATTGACCCCCTCTGCTCCCATACCTGTCAGTGACCCCCTCTGCTCCACACCCTCAGTGACCCCCTCTGCTCCCACACCTGCCAGTTACCCCTCTCTGCACACACACCTGTCAGTGACACCCTCTGCTACCACACCTGTCAGTGACCCCTCTCTGCTCACGCACCTGTCAGTGATACCCTCTGCTCCCACACCTGTCAGTGACCCCTCTCTGCTCATGCACCTGTCAGTGACCCCTTCTGCTCCCACACCTGTCAGTGACCCTCTCTGCTCCATACCTGTCAGTGACCCCCCTCTGCTCCCACACCGTCAGAGGCCCCTTCAGCTCCCACGCCGTCAGTGACCCCGTCTGCTCCCACACCCGTCAGTGACCCCCCTCTGCTCCCACACCTGTCAGTGACCCCCTCTGCTCCCACACCTGTCAGTTACCCCTCTCTGCTCCCACACCTGTCAGTGACCCTCTCTGCTCCACACCTGTCAGTGACCCTCTCTGCTCCCACACCTGTCAGTGACCCCCTCTGCTCCCACACCTGGCAGTGGCAGCCTCTGCTCCACACCTGTCAGTGACCCCCTCTGCTCCATACCTGTCATTGACCTCCTCTGCTCCCACACCTGTCAGTGATCACCTCTGCTCCCACACCTGTCAGTGACCCCCTCTGCTCCTATACCTGTCAGTGACCCCCTCTGCTCCATACCTGTCATTGACTCCCCCTGCTCCCACACCTGTCAGTGACCCCCCTCTGCTCCCACACCTGTCAGTGACCCCCCTCTGCTCCCACACCTGTCATTGACTCCCCTCTGCTCCCACACCTGTCAGTGACCCCCTGCTCCCACACCTGTCATTGACTCCCTCTGCTCCACACCTGTCATTGACCCCCTCTGCTCCCACACCTGTCATTGACTCCCTCTGCTCCACACCTGTCAGTGACACCCTCTGCTCCTATACCTGTCAGTGACCCCCTCTGCTCCATACCTGTCATTGACTCCCTCTGCTCCCACACCTGTCAGTGACCCACGCCTGTCAGTGACCCCCCTCTGCTCCCACACCTGTCATTGACTCCCTGTAGGAGAGTAGGATCTGCCTCTTATGTTGCCCCCACTTTTTTTTCTGATGTTTACACTGGTTTCTGTCTATAGTCAGGCTGGGACGCTGCTAATCAGGGCCCCAGCCTCTCTGTTCTCTCTAAACGATTTGGAGTGCACTCTAGGTGCACTAGTGATTGGATACTGTGGCACCTTATGAGTCCCTAGTATATGGTACCTTAGGTACCAAGGGCATAGGTACTTCACAGGCCTACCAGGGGCTGCAGCATGTATTATGCCACCCCTGGGAAGCAGACTAAATCTGACACCACAGGCCTGCTACTGCAGCCTGAGTGAGGAAGTGCTAGCACCCCTCACTGAGATATAGGTTCCCTATATCTCACCTACACACACATATAACCCTATCAGTCACCCCTAAGGCAGGCCCTATCAATCCTGAGGGCAGGGTGCTTGGCTTCTATGTGAGGGGTGCCTCTGCCTGAGCAGGGCCCCTCTGCAGCTCTCAGAGTCCATTCTCTGGTGCTGTTTGTGGATGCGGTTAAACCATATACTTTTAAGTGCATTATATCCTCGCGGTAAAATGCTAACTTTGGAATGGCTGCATCGAAACATGTCGTGTTTGGTGTCAAACACCTTGGAATTAGGGCTGGGCGTAGTTGGCGTAGCGCCACTACGCAGAACTTTGGAAAAAATGTGTGGAAAACGAGCGCACGTCCTGAGGGTCCGTGTGCCCGGGACAGGGGTCCCTCGTGCCTGGGCAGGCTCCCCGATCTCCCCGGCCTGGCTGGGATGAGAAGCACGGACTGGCCCCGGGGACTGCGTTTCGGTCAGGGCCTGGGGTTTGGGAGCCCCCGTCCTGCCGCCTGCCAAGTGTCCATCTGCCCGGGACAAGGGTCCCTGGTGCAGAGCCCCGGAGACCTGCAAGGGCATGCGGGAGCCCTACCGCTATGGCTCGGCTCAGGGCGGGCAGATGGCAGTCCTTTCGGTCCCGGCCATCTGGTCGCACCTCTCCCTCGGCCATCTGGTCGCACGCAATGCTTTCCAATGGGGCGACCAGATGGCCGGGCTGCCCTGGAAGTCCCGATGAGGGCTCATTTGCCTCCCGGACCCCAGCCAGGGCTCCAGGAGGTCGGGCATGTTCGCGCCCAGGGTCCCCTGAGCCTTGCGGTGCGCACGGATTCCCAGAAAGCGGGGTAGCCTTCCTCCGGATTACTAGGGGCAGGGTATGCCGGGACACCCCTCCCGGGCTGGCGGTACTCTGCCGGGGACCAGATGGGCTATGCCCGGACAACACCTCCCGAGGCATCCGGGGCTCCCTCCTCCGGCCCACGGTGTGGCAAGGTGCCCGGGACGGGCTCCATGGGTCCCGGGCAGTCCTCCACCGGGCGCCCGGGCCCGAGAGCTCCCATGGTCCTCCCCGTGCCTGAGGCCCAGCCGGGGTCCCCGAGCCCCCCGGGACGTGGAGCCCCTGAGCCCTGCGTGGGCAGGCGGGAGCCCTACCGTGAAGGCTCGGCTCGGCTCTGCTCGGGGCGGGCAGATGGGAGTCCTTTCGACCCCAGCCATCTGGTCGCACGCAATGCTTTCCAATGGGGCGACCAGATGGCCGGGCTGCCCTGGAAGTCCCGATGAGGGCTCATTTGCCTCCCGGACCCCAGCCAGGGCTCCAGGAGGTCGGGCATGTTCGCGCCCAGGGTCCCCTGAGCCTTGCGGTGCGCACGGATTCCCAGAAAGCGGGGTAGCCTGCCTCCGGATTACTAGGGGCAGGGTATGCCGGGACACCCCTCCCGGGCTGGCGGTACTCTGCCGGGGACCAGATGGGCTATGCCCGGACAACACCTCCCAAGGCATCCGGGGCTCCCTCCTCCGGCCCGCGGTGTGGCAAAGTGCCCAGGACGGGCTCCACGGGTCCTGGGCAGTCCTCCCCGGGCGTCCGGGCCCGAGAGCTCCGGCTGGCCTCCCCGTGCCTAAGGCCCGGCCGGGGTCCCCCGAGCACCCGGGAAGCGGAGCCCCCGAACCCTGCAAGGGCAGGCGGGAGCCCTACCGCAAAGGCTTGGGGGTGGGCAGATGGGCGTCCTTTCGGTCCCGGCCATCTGGTCGCTCCTATCCCCTCAGCCATCTGGTCGCACGCAATGCTTTCCAATCGGCCTGGAAGTCCCGATGAGGGCTCATTTGCCTCCCCAATCCCAGCCAGGGCTCCAGGACGTCGGGTGCATCCGTTCCCAGGGTCCCCTCAGTCTCGCGATGCACACGGGTTACCAGAAAGGAGGGTGGCCTTCCTCCGGATTACTAGGGACAGGGCACGCCGGAACCCCTCTCGGCCTAGCGGTCCTCAGCTGGACAGGCCAGGATGCTGCCCCAGCCTGGGGTCCGTCCCCGGGCCAGCCGTGTGGCAGGATGCCCGGGACGGGGTCCTGTGGGCCCGGGGAGGCTTCCCCTGCGCCTTTGGGCCCGGGAGCCCCGGCTGGGTCCAGGGGCCCCTCCGGGCCCCGGGTCGGGTGCTCCAGCCCTGGGCCCCGTCCCCCGGCCTGCAGCTATGCCAAAGGTCCGAGACGGGCTTCCGTCGTGCCAGGGGAGCCCCCCTCGCTTGGCTGGGTTCAGGAGCTCCATCCGGGGCCCCTGAGGGCCCGGGGGAGGGTGGCCTCCCCACCCCGGGCTCCGTCCTGGGTCCTGCCGCGTGGCAGGGTGCCTGGGATGAGGTCCCGTGGTCCCTGGGAGGCTTCCCCTGCGCCTCTGGGCCCGGGAGCCCCGGCTGGTTCCAGGGGCCCCGGCTGGGTCCAGGGGCCCCTCCGTGCCATGGGTCAGGTGCTCCAGGCCTGGGCCCTGTCCCCCGGCATGACGCTATGCCAAAGGTCCGAGACGGGGTTCCGTTGTGCCCGGGGAGCCCCCCTCGCTTGGCTGGGTTCAGGAGCTCCGTCCGGGGCCCCTGAGGGCCCCGGGGAGGGCGGCCTCCCCACCCTGGGCTCCGTCCTCAGTCCTGCCGCGTGGCAGGGTGCCCGGGACGGGGGTCCCGTGGTCCCAGGGAGGCTTCCCCTGCGCCTCTGGGCCCGGGGCCCCGGCTGTGTCCAGGGGCCCCGGCTGGGTCCAGGAGCCCCTCCGGGCCCCGGGTCGTGTGCTCCAGGCCCGGGCCCTTGCCTCTATGCCAAGGGCCCGGGCCGGGGGGTCCGTCGGTCCCGTGCAGACCTCCCCCGCTTCGCATGCTTGTCGAGGTGTCTGCGGGCCCCGGGTCGGAGGGCCCGTCAGCTCCCCCTCGCAGCCCCCATGGCTGGGGCCCAGCTGGGGCCCTGGGCCTCCGGTCCCCCATGCCCCGGCGCCCACTCACTCTTTCGTTGGGGCACAGAGCGGCCAGATGGCTTCCCTTTCATGCCCGGCCATCTGGTCGCACCTTTTCCTCGGCCATCTGGTCGCACCCAATGCTTTCCTATGGGGTGACCAGATGGCCGGGCTTCCTGGAAGTCCCGATGAGGGCTCATTTGCCTCCCCGATCCCAGCGAGGGCTCCAGGAGGTCGGGTACTTTTGCGCCTTGGGTCCCCTCTGTCACCTCGTGTGCACGGATTACAAGAAAGGGGGGTGTTTTCCTCCGGATTACTAGGGAGAGGGTCAGTCAGACCTCCGTGAGTTCCGGCGATTCTGAAACAGGGGAAGGCAGCACCCGGGCCCGCCCGCCGGGGCCCCCAGGGGCCTGGGGACGCACCTGCCTCTCAGCCCCTTCCCTATGGTCCTTTTTCTCCGAGTTTGCTCAGTCAGGCCTCCGTGAGGCCCGGGGATGCTGAGACGGGGGAAGGCAGCACCCGGGCCCGCCTGCCGGGGCCCCTAGGGGCCCGGGTACGTACCTGCCTCTCAGCCCCCACCCGATGGTCCTTTTTCCTCCGAGTTTGCTCAGTCAGACCTCCGTGAGGTCCGGGGATGCTGAGATGGGGAAGGCAGCACCGGGGCCCACCCGCCGGGGCCCCCAGGGGCCAGAGTATGCACCTGCCTCTCAGCCCCTTCCCGATGGTCCTTTTTCTCCGAGTTTGCACAGGCAGACCTCCGTGAGGTCCGGGGATGCTGAGATGGGGAAGGCAGCACCGGGGCCCGCCTGCCGGGGCCCCCAGGGGCCCGAGTATGCACCTGCCTCTCAGCCCCTTCCTGATGGTCCTTTTTCTCCGAGTTTGCTCAGGCAGACCTCCGTGAGGTCCGGGGATGCTGAGATGGGGAAGGCAGCACCGGGGCCCGCCCGCCGGGCCCCCAGGGGCCCGAGTATGCACCTGCCTCTCAGCCCCTTCCCGATGGTCCTTTTTCTCCGAGTTTGCTCAGGCAGACCTCCGTGAGGTCCGGGGATGCTGAGATGGGGAAGGCAGCACCGGGGCCCGCCCGCCGGGGCCCCAGGGGCCCGAGTATGCACCTGCCTCTCAGCCCCTTCCCGATGGTCCTTTTTCTCCGAGTTTGCTCAGGCAGACCTCCGTGAGGTCCAGGGATGCTGAGATGGGGAAGGCAGCACCGGGGCCCGCCCGCCGGGGCCC